>CM066973.1:20000-1415123 GCA_033971965.1 Cucurbita ficifolia | reverse complement strand
GACATGTGTAATCTTAACAAAACTGCAACTCAGCCTTCTTTCATCATAACCCTCAAGGATACAAGAAAAACGCTAATTTTGAGCTATATATAACCTATTTTCTCCAATTGGAGAGAGGTAAGTTCGATAAGTTTTATTCAGTTTATCAAAATTCTAAAGCTTTCCTCAACACTCTGTGAGATCTCACATCGGTTGAAGAAGTGAACGAATCATTCCTTATAAAAGTGTGGAAACCTCTCCTTAATAGGTGCATTTTAAAACCATGAGGCTAACGACAATACGTAATGGGCCAAATCAGACAATATCTAGTAGCGGTGGACTTGGGCTATTACAAATGGGATCAGAGGCCGACACTGGACGGTATACTAACAAAGACACTAGCCCACAAAGGGTAGATTATGAGATCTCACATTAATTAGAGAAGAGAACAAAACATTTCTTACAAGAGTGGAAACACTGTACAAATTTTTTTTATCGTCCAAGTCGTGTTCTTCCCGTCCAAATAAATTTTATTACTATAACATACTTTTTCACATATGAAATTAAAATTTACCTAACACATAAATTATTTCTCTTTTATAGCATGTTCGTCTTAAAAACACGATTTTAAGCTACGTTAATCTCAATCGAAGCCTCAATCTTAAAAACATCAAAATTCTTTAAGAATAATGAGTTTGTCTTGATCAAATTCTTATATATCAAACATGAGTTTGTCGGGAAAAAATTCAACAACAATTATGAGCTATTGTTTATAATAAGATTTTGACAGTAAAAAAGACATAGATTTCTTCAGCAGACAAGAATTTCCAGGCAAACTAAATAATAATTTTTAAAACATATAATTTTATTAAAAAAATCCATATAAATATCTCAATTATTTGATCAATTCAACCTTGAACTATACTCCAAATCACCATTTATTCTTGAAAACATTTAAATTTTAACATAAAGTTTTTTTTTTCATATGTCACATAACCCTTATAATACAATGTTTGACAATATTGTTATGCAACTAATACAATAAACTAAGTTTTTCTTGCTTCATTGGATAAACGCCAGCTACGAAAATTTCTACCAATTCAATAGCTTGATGAACACGTCATGACGATACATGTTTGATTCTGTACGTTCTTGACCATTCGTTTATTATTTTTTTGAAAAAGAA
This sequence comes from Cucurbita ficifolia, assembly GCA_033971965.1. NCBI lineage: Eukaryota > Viridiplantae > Streptophyta > Magnoliopsida > Cucurbitales > Cucurbitaceae > Cucurbita > Cucurbita ficifolia. The sequence goes on along the minus strand of CM066973.1, from coordinate 1,413,958 downwards.
TGAATCATCACTTACGACAACGTAATCAACAGCTCAATTGATAAGAAGTAGTTGAAATGTGTTTATCACGAGAAGACGACAACGCTCTAGAAGCAACGAAGAAACGAAGAACTAACCCTAAAACGACACACTAGGTCATTTAGGGTTTATCGATAAACTTGTCAAACACTTCAAAAGTTAATAATATGAAATGGGTATTAGATTGATCTCCCGATCAATATCCTTATTAATTGGAAATCCTTAATATTGATCGTAAATTAATTGAGATAATTAACTAATTCTTTGTCACTAAAAAGGAAGCATTACCAATTTAGCTTATGTTGATCACTTAATTATGTAGAGATTATGATGCTTAAAATTGAATTAATTAATGCATATCATGCTTAATAAAACTTACTTATATAGTGTTATATTAAACATGGAACAATAATCTTAATTATAAAGGAAATTTGTAGGTAGTTAAGTAAATAATTAAGATTTAAGGGTCAAATCTTGAATTTTGAAATTATAACATTATCCAAAAGTTTATAAAAAGTAGATAAGCAACCTTGAAAATGGCATTTGGGGAAATCAATGTTCATGAAGATATCTTAAATAAGTAATTTTAGCGTATAATATTTGTCGGTTTATTTTCAAATATTATTACCATATTACCATTTTAGCCTCTAAACTTCTTTTTATTTTATTTTTAAATTTTTTTTAAATATTAATTTTGTGTCTAATTGATTTTGATAATGGATCTATTTAATAAAAAAAAATTGCTTTTTTAAAATTTTGAGACCCTAAAAATTTATGTTTAAAATAAGGTTAAACTTGTAATTTAACCCTGTCAAATTATAACGCTAAATTAATAAAAACATTTTTGAATAATTTTCAAAAGTTTTAATAATATCTTCCACTTTTAAAAATATTTCAAAAATACTTTTAAACTAAAAAAAATAAAAATATTTTTAGATTTAATTTTATATTGAAACAGTCAATATTAATATTTTTACTGTTAGTACCACGTTTCAAAAATACTCAAATTTTCTAAAACGTAGGTTTTCGTTCATTGACCGTAAGAATTTTTTTAACTTTTTTTATAAAAGTAAAGAATGTTAATTTTACTTTTAAAATTTTATAGTATTTTCTAATATTTTTTAAATAAAATACTAACGGTTTGATCTAAAACTATATTTTTAGATTATTTTTTTTAGATAAAATATAAAATTTATGAGTATTTTTATTAATTTCAATAATACTAACAAAAAAAATGAAAAAAAATGTAAATCTTTATGGAATATAAGTTTTCGTCGACTTTTAAGAGAGTATTTATTCTTTCAATTTTTCAGGGAGACTGGATATGGGCTCCAATGGTTAAGCTCGAAAGGCCCAACATGTGGTCCAGTAAACCGTTTCTCTTGCGTCATAGTTGGGCCGAAGCCCACAATTAAAAGTGCTCCGAGCCCAGGCTCCATTTGAGAACAAGGACTAAGATTTCGCTAAAAACCGCAACTTTTGGCGGCGGCGGGTACCCATTTGTCCGGCAGGCTTCAATATTTGGCGATACCTATTGGGTAAATCTTCTGGTATTCTGGTTTTGTTCTCTTGATCGTTGATGCGTTGCTAGTAGAAAAGGTCATGATTATTTGACTGAGCTCGTTAATTTCTGATTAATTTGTTTCTATTTTTTTAATCTTCTGATTCGAGTTTTATCGTTTTCAATTCGTTCCTGCTTTCATATAGTTTGAGAAATTCTTTGCTTGTGGATATGCAGACTAAGTGTTTGATAAAATGCCGCCTTGAATTGTTTTGCTTTCTGTTGCTTGTAATAGTTGTATTCGGGATATCCTTTCATGTTCCAGCCCTTTACATACTTACTATCAAGCTTTTTACCTCTTCTGATAGTTAGCCCATTTTGATTACCATTTTGTTTTGGTTTTCTATTTCTGACAATTTAGCTTATAAACACTGCTTCCGATTTTTCCCAATAGATTCTTTTTACTTCATTATCTACTTTTTTGACGTTAGAATATATTTTGGAGGTACATGTAGAACTTAACAAATAATGGTGAGAAAATATAATTTTCAAAAACAAAATGGCTATCAAACTAACCTTAGTTGTTGGGTTTTCCTAAATCCTTGTATGTGAGATTCCACATTGATTGGAGAGTAGAACGAAGAATTCCTTATAAGGGTTTGAAAACCTCTCCTTAGAAGACGCGTTTTAGAACCGTGAGGCTAACTGCGATACGTAATGGGCCAAAGCGGACAGTATCCGCTAGCGGTGAGGACGGGCTATTACAAATGATATCAGAGTTAGACACCGAGCGGTGTGCCAGCGAAGATGCTGGACCCCAAGGGTGGTGGATTGTGAGATCCCACGTTGGTTGGAGAGAAAGAACGAAACATTGCTTATAAGGGTGTGGAAACCTCTCCCTAGCAGACACATTTTAAAACCTTGAGGGGAAGCACAGAAAGGAAAGGCCAAAGAGGACAATATCTACTAGCAGTGAGCTTGGGCTGTAACATTGTCCCTCAATCTTCAGTTCTCTTCGAAATGCAAGACACATAGCCTTGCTTGACCTTCTCCTCCTATTTGTTATTTTATGGCATATTGATTTTTGGAATCGGCCACAAAGGAGGAGAAAAAAGGGTTTAGAGTTGACGCCTAGGCATAGGGACTTAGGACTCAAGAATTTGACTCCGAGTCTATGAACCATAGGGACTTAGGACTCAAGAATTTGACTCCGAGTCTATGAACCATTGGTCCGGGTAAGGCCTTCCAGTTGCATTGGATTGTACTTCTATATGTGAGACTAGATGATTCTCTTTTGCAAAGTGCCAAAATATAGCAACTTAAAGGTGTTTAGAGCATTTTTATGTTATTATCTGCCATCCGTAAGAGAACAGACTTACAAGTTTAAATCTGGGTCCTATTTCAGCAAATCCTGAAAAGGCTCTTACAAAATAAAGGTTCTTAAATGCCTTGATAAATGGTTTCCTTGCATAATCCGAAGAAAAACGTTTGATCGTTTGCCGTATGTTGTAGTGAGCTACCTTCAACTTGAATTCAGGACAGCTATTCGAAACTAATGAAATACTTTGACCAATATTCAGCTTATGATATTTACATTATTAGCCCGATCTCCTCATACAAGAATTGTGATATTTGTATCTTCAACTCGAAAACTTCTTTTGGGGATTAATCTTTTCATGAATATTCATTCTAACGGAACGGCCCGACTATTACACATGAGACCAAATAGTTTCTATTTCTGCGCTCGTTACATTTCATACCGGATGCTTACACTCGTATGACTGTGCTTGCTACAAATTTCTGGGTCCGAACTTCTCTATTAACTTGTGTTTCATGTGGTCTTGCAGCATTAAACATGTTGGGACATGATGCTAATCCAACTATCAGCAAGTCAACGGGCCTGCCTCGGAAGCGCTTCTACCGTGCTAGAGCGCACAGCAACCCTCTGAGCGACTCTCACTTCCCAATACCAATCTGCCCCAGTGAAGTTGACTATTCCCTTCATTACCCTCAACTGTTCCCTTCAAATGATCAGCTACATAGATCCAAAAAGATTGAATTTGCTGATATTGGCTGTGGTTTTGGAGGTCTACTGATCAGCCTTTCGACCCTTTTCCCCGAAACCTTGATGATTGGAATGGAACTCCGGGATAAAGTAACCGAATACGTTAAGGAACGGATCTTAGCATTGAGAGTAGCAAATCCTGGCCAGTACCAAAACGTTTCGGTAGTTCGAACAAATTCCATGAAATACATCCCAAACTACTTTGAAAAAGCTCAACTATCAAAGATGTTTTTCTTGTTTCCGGACCCCCATTTCAAAGAGAAGAATCATCGCCGACGCGTGATCAGTCCACATTTGCTCGACGAGTATGCATATACCCTGAGAGTCGGAGGGATTATATACACAATTACAGATGTGGAAGAGCTTGGAGAGTGGATGAAATCTTGTCTAGAAAACCACCCGTTGTTCGAAGCTCTAACAGCGGAAGAGCTCGAGGTAGATCCAGCCGTAAAGCTGTTGAGTTCTGCAACTGAGGAAGGGCAGAAGGTTGCAAGAAATGAGGGACAGACATTTCAGGCAGTTTACAGACGTATTAGTGCAGCACCATGAGTTGGAAGGATTGAGCCTTCTGGGTTTGCATTTGATTGAAGCAATGAGTTGTTTACCTCCCTAGACATTTCAGGCCGTTTACTTTCATCTTTTTTACTGAAAGCTATTAGAATTTTGATCTGATTTACTTCAAATGGGAGCTAGGCTGAAAGGTTTTTCTCCTAAGCTATTAGAATTACGGTTCGTATGGAAAGTTCATATCAAAACATCATAAATATGTCTCCATACCTCGATTGATGTAACAGTTTAAGCCTACTGCTAGTAGATATTGTTTGTTTTGGCTCCTTTGTGTATTGTTGTCAGCCTTACGATTTTAAAATGTGTCTACTAGGAAGAGGTTTTCACACCCTTATAAGAAATGCTTCGTTCTCTTCTCCAACCGATATTGGATCTCACAATTTACCACCTTTGTTCGTCCATCATTTGAGTATCCATTGATATACCTCCTCGAGGTTGGTCTTGAATGAATCATGCATTCAATATTAACCCAAAGCGCCACTTCCACTATACGTGAGATAAAGCATCGGCCACATTGTTTCCCATACTTGGTTAATGTACAACTTCAACCATTTCTGATATTCTCTGACCACCGTTCGTTGATCCATAATGAACTTCAAACTCTTCTAACTTACTTCTAATATATAGTTCAATTTTATGTTTAATAGATTCACATTTTTTAAAATTTAAGAATTTATTAAAATTTAGAAACTTACTTTACACAAAATTAAAAAAATTTGTTTCAGAATTTTTATTTAATATTACTGAAAGCATAAATCATGAGTTCAATCTGGGCCTGATGAATCTAGCCTGGCCCACAATTCAAATATGGCCCAACTTGTATCCGTAAGGCCCAATAATCAATTCGAATCCAAATTCTAATTATGGGCCCAAAATGTACGACGAGTGGCCCAATAACTAATTGAACTTCGCTCAACATGGATTTCAAAAGTCCAAGCCGAAATCGACATTTGCTCTCACCGAGTCATTTTGGATATTCGACCCGACCCGACCCGGCCTTCTCAAATTATATGGAGAAGACAGGCCTGCACGTGTGATTAGCTCATGGATTGGATAGTTCGCAAATATTTTTTAAAAAAACACGTGCAGGCCTGTCCATTTATACCTTTAAAATTATAAAATCAAAATTAATGCTTTTTAATATTTAATGTATTATTTGGAAAGTTATTCAAATTATTATTCGATAAAAATCCTGAAAATCACATTTTTAAATCATTCTAACAAACTACGTAGAGAATTATTAAAAATAAAAAAGAAAAAAAAATAGTTAAAGAAAAATGAAAGGCAAAAGGAAGATGTTTATAACACATAATGAAAATGGAGGTAGGCAAAGGCATAATATGGGATTTTCAAAGATATAAAGAGAAATGTTTAGTTTCTATATTTGCGTTTGCTTTTCCAGAAGTCATCTCGGGTTTCATTTTAAATAAAGTTTTTTTTTTTTATCAATGTTTCAAAACTGCTACTGAACTAAAAACCCATTTCGAAAGAAAAACGACGCGGTGATGACCTGAAACAACATAATAGTAATTAGAATTCTTCGTTTTTACTCGAGAAGATAGTTTTGAAACGATTGTGAAACATCGAATATAATGTGTACAGACAAACGTAATGGTGGGCTGGCCAGCGAAAACCCACTATAAAATTCCTACCTCGTCTTTGTCATTCTGAAAGTCTCCCATGCGAACTATTTCAGGTGAATCTAAAACATACTTTCTTAATACCCGCCTTTTACTTTAACTTTAGTTTAGATAAAAGGTCATTTTGAGAGCCATCTTGTGGTGCCTCAAATCTTTGGTGGGAACAGTGACTCCACTAATCACTAATGAAATAAAAAGGAAAAAATGTCAAACTAAACCTCTCTTTATATGATGAGGATAGATAAAGGGTTGTACTCTTAGTGGGCCGGTTTGTGTTGCAATACAAATCTACTCACTTCACTAAAATATTATACGTTTAAGGACTAAACTTATAATTTATGAAATTTATGAAATTTGAAGGACTAAGTTGAAATTGAATTTAAATCTTACTGGTCGAAAATTCGCTTAATAATCAAACATTAACATTAACTATCGGTTGAGTTATGCTCGTATTGGTAAATATCATCTAAACAATGAGTACTATACAATGAGTACTATAGCTAAGATTAATAAACTATAAAAATATATAACTTGGTTTCTTATTCATTGTCCATTATGTTTGAATGGCACAAAGTAATAATTTCAAGAATTGGTTTATAAATTTTCGAGCTTATTCATTTTCCAATATTTTTTGTTTTAAATATATTAAACCTATGTTTTAATTTATTTTTATTTCATTTACTTTATTGAAGAGTCGTTTTTTTTATAGTTATAGTCTAATTGTTCAGCGAAATTAATCTCTCACGAGTATATGTTAATAATTAGTGAGCTATACTCATTATATAAATATATATAAATAAATGATAAAATTATGTATAAATTCGAAGAATAATTAATAATTTATTAAAAAAAATGTGAAAAATCCTAATTTTATGTCAAAATACAATCTCCTCTTAAATCCTTAGATTAATTTTTTTATAATAATAAACTCATATATAAAATGAAATGGAATGTGACCATAATTTTTTTTCTTTATTTTTATAATACTTGCATGATTGGAGTTCGAGCTAGATGCAAGAATCACGAACCATTATTAGGATTTTATTTTCTCTCTTTTTTAATAAATTATATATATATAACCCAACTATAAAATATATGAATTGGGTTGATTCAGATGATTCGAATCATTTATTAAAAAATAGATAAAAATAAAATGTTAATTTGTAAAACATCTATTTATTTATTTTTAAATATTAAATTAAAATTTACCATTTATTTTCAATATATATTTTAAAATTTTATATTCTAAAAACTTAAAATAATTATTTAAAGTAAGAAAAACATTTAAAATATTATCCAATGAGATGCAAAGGCTAATTATTTCCTTATATATATAAATTAAAAACAATTAACAGCATCTTTTTAAACTTAGATTTAAATATATCAAATTGGTAGATTCTCACAATATATTTAATGATGTAAACTTTATTGTATAATGGTATATTATATAGTTTGATTATTCTACCCAAGAATGGGCAAAAGGGCTTGAAAAAATGCACTTTTAAGGCATTGAAATGATAAAAATATATACCCACAAATGTCTAATCCAACTTTATTCTAAGTGAATAATACACTAATTTAAATTAAAATGCTTGGAAGCTCTCTTTTTAAAATGATAATTGGAGTGGAGGTTGTTGCCTTAGGCCAATTTATATTTATTTTAATATATACTTTTTCCTAAGGCCAATTAAATTTTATTTTGATACATACTTTAGCCTAAGGCCAAATATTATATTTTATTTTTAACATATATTTATGGTGAGAGTGGAGAGAAGAGATTCTATACAAATATATATATATATATATACCTTTTTTAAAATTTTCTCAGGAGATTTTCTTGGGCATATTTTGATTCTTAGCAATTTTTTAAATAAATTAATTAATTAAAAAAATATTTGGCATTATGTGACTTTGTGTTTGGGTCACATGCAATGAATTTCATATGAAATTTTTTTTAAATATTAATTATGATATTTAAAATTTAAACAAGAACTAGAATATATTTTAGAAAGCTAATATTTAATCCATCGAAATTCAAATTATACAAATTTTAATGAATGATTGTCTTTTAGTATAATCTTAGGTTCTGACGCATTCTTCATGGCCGATGTGATATCGCTAACAGATATTATCCTCTTTGACATTCTCCTCCCCAACCAATGTGAGATATCACAATCCACCATCCCCTTCAGGGCCCAACGTTCTCGCTGGCACTCGTTCCTTTCTCAAATCGAAGTGAGACCCCACCAAATCCACCCCCCTTCGAGGTCCAGCGTCTTTACTGGCACACCGCCTCATGTCTACTCCCCTTCGGGGAACAGCCTCCTTGCTGGCACATAGTCCGGTGTCTGGCTCTGATACCATTTGTAATAGCCCAAATCCACCGCTAGCACATATTGTCCTCTTTAGGCTTTCCCTTTCGGAGTTCCCCTCAAGGCTTTAAAACGCGTCTACTAGGGAAATGTTTCCACACCCTCATAAACGGTGTTTCGTTCTCCTCCCCTACCAATGTGGGATATCACAAAACATTTCTTACAAGGGTGTGAAAACATCTCCTTAATAGACGCGCTTTTCAACGATGAGACTAACGACGATACATAACGGGCCAAAATAAAATAAGATGAAATTTAAAATGACAAATAATATCATAAATAATTTTTAAAATATGAAGAGGCTCGTTACCTCGAGCGATATGACCGACTAAGAAAATAGAAATAATTTAATTTGATAGAGATAATGATATTTGATGGGAAATATGAAGTAATGCTAAAAAGGACTATTTAAAAAGCTCACTTTTGAACTTATTTAATTGCAAATTTTTAATCATTAAAGTTTCCTTCTTTCTTACAACATTGGATGGAATTCCAACCTGAAAGACAAGAACAAAACAAAACAAAACTCACTGTTTTAGATTTTGTAGCCCTAAACCCTAAAAAGACATCTAGAGAGAGACCTAAAGAGACAAAAGCATGGTCGGATACGAACGGATGAAACAGCTGCGCCGTTTTTTTTAACTCGACGAACATATGATGGCGATAGGAGAAAAGATTAAAACTTCAACCTTTTATGAATAGTCGTGGATTGAGCTATGTTCAAATTGTCATTTATCTTTTGGTCTCTGAAATTTGAACCAAATTTCAATTTTATTTTAAGGGTTTTCAAAATTAACCCTTTTGAAATTTAAATCCAATAACCAAATTCATAAAAATAAAATTTAAAGCAAAAACATATTTTACAGATTAAAAAAAATTAGGATTATATAGTTTTCTCTCTCGTCTGTGCAAATTGTATATCCAGAGGTTTTTCTAATATACTGTAAGTCAAGAAATTCAGAATCGGATAAGGAAACTTTTCCAAACGGATTAAATATTTATGAGTTGAATTATGTTAGCCTCTATGATAACAAAGTTAAAATATAAAATTGATTATTTTTTTTTTAATTTTCAATCAAACCTAAAATGATTAGAGCACCAAACGCTCAAAGTCAACTATAAAAACAACAAAGTCATAATTAATCATGTCTTAGTGTGTGTGATTTGTTTTAATTATTAGCTTAGCCAAGCATGAAATATTACACAAATTGCCTATTTATTTTTATTGTAAAAAAAATAAAACCACTTTCTGCACCAGCATTCATTTTCATATGATTAAATGATGCTTATTTCAAAACCAAGTTAATTACTTTGTTCTTTAATCTTATTATATTTCAAAATTCGACTTTTAATAGAACCGTTCATGAATTGGGTCGGTCTGCTTTAGCCCAGCGCTAGTAGACATTATCCACTCTAACCTATTACATATAGCTTCACGAAACACATCTACTAGAGAGAGGTTTCCACACTCTTATAAGAAATGTTTTGTTCCCTCTCCAACCGATGTGGGATCTCACAATCCACCCCTTAGGTACCCAGCGTCCTCGCTAGCACACCAACCGATACCTGGCTCTAATACCATTTGTAATAATTCAAGCCCACCACTAGCAAATATTATTTGTTTTAGCCCGTTATGTGTCGTCGTCAGCCTCAAAAAACGCGCTTATTAAAGAGAGGTTTCACAAAACGCGTCTAGTTTTTAATATAATTTTAAGAAAATTTCAAGAACCTTCCATCTTAATATAAAAATAGACATATATATTATGTTGTCAAATCATGGATTAAAAAAATGTAAAAAAAAAATTAATTCTATATTTAAATCACACACTTGTGTGAAAAGTTAAGAGACTTGCAAAGTACTTCTCACAAAGTGTTATGGGTTTGGTGTTAGCTTTATATTTATTTACTTAGGTCTCCACTTTAATTCATAATTACACATTGATTTTGTTTAATATTATATCTAAATATAGTACATTTTTATCATATAATATATGAAACTATACTTTATAAATTTATAAAATATAAAAAGTTCCACAATTGCTTTATTTATTTTATAATAATGTCAAATCAACCTTATAATAATTATTCCCACGATATAAATTTAATTGTCAACTCGATCGACCAAACTCAACACATGTGCACGCGAGCCTCTATTTTCTTTGGATAATTATGTTCTTAATCTATCTAATTATTTCTATTAATTTGCATGAACAACAAATGATTATCTTAATTTAGTGTTATAATTACATCAATAACCGTCCTTTCATTTTTAAATTATTAATTAATGTTTCAATAATAATTGAATCTTGTTTTGTAATTATTAATGTTTATAAACGTTTACAAAAAAAAATGGTTCGTAATCAGTTTACGTTAAATTTATATAAATAACGAATTGACGTGACATATTAATAGTTTGTCGATGACTCTGGCTGGAATTTTTCTATTTTAATAAATTTTTTAATTAATTACTATACGAAAAGAAAACTCTCAATTTTAAAATTTTTGAATTTATAATATATATTTTTGAATTTGTTAATAAATTCAATACACACCAAGATATTTCAATTCTTATTTTTTATGAAAATATTTTATATAAAATATTTTTTTAAAGTATTATTATAAAAAAATAATTTAATTAATTTCTTAAAATGGGCCATTAACACATTTTCTTTAAAGGGAGAGACTCACACTCCACTTTTTTTTTAATTATTATTATTATTTTCACTTTCTTTTTTTTTCTTTTTTTTTTCTTGGAATGGCTATTTATTTGTGCAATGACCTAAGAAGCAATATATGAAATAGAGATAATGGTGAAAGGGGATAGGCTCATAACTTGCTTGTCCTTTAGCTTAACATTACATTATGGATTATGCAATAACTCTATGAACTTCCACTAATTTACTTTCATTTATCCATTAATGATTTATCTATATTGATGAAATTTAGACTTAATAAAAGAGAAAAACTAAATAAAAACGAAAAGGATACAAGCCCGACAAGAAAAAATGGATAAAAAGTGAAAAGGGTAAGCGTCGAGAGAAAGAAACATACTCGAGAGAAGCCTATATTAGTCTTTTCAATCCCCTTCTTTGAAGGGTAAGCGCCGACAATTCGATTGTGTCCATGAGAAAGTCATCAAGGATGATGACTAGGTTAGGTGGGCAGGAGTGAAAGTAGGTTGTGACCCCACACGCAAGACAGATAAGGGGGACGACTTGACCCTCAAGTGGCGCCCATCCGGCCACAAGAGGGTTAAATTGAGAAGTGTCAGCTTTTTTGTTCTATCGAGGTCATCTCATTCTCCAATTAAACAAATTTACCAATGAAACACAGAATGACGTGATATTTTCTCGGGGCTAAATTTTGGTATAAAAAATTATATCTACTTTTTGAGGAAAGACGATGATTTTGGTGTTCTTAGCTCTAAGCAAACCGAATCTTACCAATTGACCTAACTGTCGAGTATATATCTTTATATGCAAATGACAGACCATTTTCATATGATATTTAATAACTGTGACAAAAAAAAATTCGAAATTTGATTCTTCAACTAAATAAAATAAGTTATTAAATAATAATTCAAAGGTTAAATAATTGTTATGAAGATAAGATTTGATCGTTATTTATATCGAATTGACACGTTGAAATATTAAAACAATTAAAAAAAATTAAAAAAATTAATAAAAGAGATTAGAGGGAGGCACATAGGTTTTGACTTATTGAGTCTTTTTAATGTAACATATATACATATAAAAACATGTTCCCTATCATTAACAGTTAACTTAATACCTCCATGTTCCCTAATCATTATTAGATCATTCCCTTTATTAACAATGGGGCAGCTCAGTTTTCATTACATAAATAAAATATAAATTAAGTTTTTGCTATAAGCTTTTAAAGATAATTCGGCTTTGGATATCAAATTCATATTATTATATAGTTTTTTAATTAAACAAACCTTATAATAAGATCCCACACATATCCTTAATCATCATTAATCCACCACCTACATATATTAATGACCCAACTAATCGTATTAGCATCATTTAATCAAAGAAAATCTTATAAGTCCCAATAAAAATTACAAATTGTTGACTAAAATAGAATCCGAAAAATCATTTAAGTGCAAAAACTGGTCATGAGTTTTTCAGTGGTAATATAAAATAAAATATTCATTCAAATCCAATTAAGATTGAGATTTACGTGACGAATAAAAAGCGGAAGAAAGCATAGAGGAAAATAATCATTATTAGATTTATATATGTGCACTTATGTATAATATAAAGTTTTAATGTTGTAAGATAAAGTTTTCCGACATCAATTATGTTTATTAGGTAAAGTAGGCAAAAATAATAATAATTATTATATGATTTTTTTTTATTATATTTTATTTTTGCTCCTTTTTTTTCTTTTTTTGGATAGAAGTGCCACACTACGATGAAAAGCTGAAGAAGGTAAGCCATGACGAATGCATCGAAAAATCTAAATATTTTTTAAATATTTTGAATTAAAATTTTGAATTATTATATTTTTCTAATAGTTCGATGCCTTGAAGAGGTATAAAGGACACATGGAGGCCCACATATGTAGGCCCACAAGCGTGCTCTGAGCAGGCCCATTTTTTATTTTGGGCCTCCCACCACATTCCCTTGGGCCCATCTCACTTTTTCTCCAAAAATAAAAATTAAATTAAATTAATCTAAGACCTATAGGGTATAGGGTAGGCTACTAGGCTTAGGTAACAATCTTAGTTCCCAGTGGAGAGGGACTAAAAAGGTTGCCAAATTCTTTATTCTAAATTGTTTAATCAGATCCTAATAAAAGGATGAGGGTAAGAATCCACCATAGATAGCAACTTTTAGACCCTTAAATAAAATTTTAATTTTTTTTTCAATATTTCTAGACCCGAACATTATTGTATAGCTTAGTTGCCCAAGCACTAGTTTAAAACTAAGAATCTCGAGGTCTGAAAAATCAAACGATCGATTGATTAAAATCATAAATTTATTAAAATCTGGAGTGCAGATTTGAATACAGGTTCATTAATTAGAATTATTATTAATTTAATTTAAACTTGTTACTCGAATCAATTGACTAGTAACTATTTGGATACACGGGTTTAGATTTGAAATTCAAACCCGAGATCCCAAACTCTAAAGGCTAATACAACATTTTATTCCCTCCACATATTACTTCATACCTTTTTTTTTTTTTTCGTATATAATTTTAAGATTTTGAGTTTGCAAATTTTAATGCATGTACATTTGGAGTATAATATGAAAGGAATATTTTGTCTTATTTATATTAAAAAGTAAATGTCATATAATAAGATTTATTTTATGCTATATTTAAATAATCAAGTGATGTGATGTGCTACACAATAATTTAGTAAAGGAATGTTTAGTTATTAGAATATAAATATTTTTTATTTATACGATGACAAAATTATATATTTCCTGTTATTTTATTAAGTCATTGTACGGGCTAGAAGGGCAGCTGCCCCCATCAAATTATAATTATTTATATATATATATATATATATATATATATACTTATATAAATAAAATAAATACGGTATAGTAGTCTGTTTATTTTCGTTTTTTTAATGGGCAGTGTTTTTCTCTATTTTACCATTATGCCATACATAAACCTTTAAGTAAATTAAGTTATTAATTTAAAAAAGTTAAATTAATTAGATTAAAATTTAATTTTGTATCTAATTTGACGTTTACATCTGGAATATATATATATAAATTATCTAGATTAAGAATATATTAGAAACAAAATTTAAATTTAAATTTCAAAGAATTTCGAAAGGCGACGGAAAAGAGGACACTGGATGAGATCTATCAGCAGCAAATTCTCCATACATCTCGAGCCGCCTATCAAAAAGATACTCTAAAGACTTCGAGATCGAGGTATTGTTAGCCGAAGAAGACCCTGAACAATCCACGTAGCCTAAGCTGAATTGTTAAAGATTTCAAATTTAGAACTACAACCTTAACTCGAGAGGAGACAGAAGACTATGGAGTGGGTCTTAGTCTTAGTTTCAAGACTTCAGTTTGCACCAATTAGGATTTCAGTTTTATCAAATGGCTTGAAAACGTGAAAAACTGTTTGGACTAAACTCGTGACATAACCTTACATAAATTTTAGGATCGACCACCGCCGAATTTATAATATTGAATTCGATATTGTTTACCAAATATTTAGGCCTCAAAGAAATTAAAAAAAAAATAATGGATTATAAATATAAAAATGTAAATAAAAGTGGGAGCAAATCCATAGTGGCTTAGAAAAATTGGGAAGCATCTTTCAGAAAATGGGACATAAATAGATGTCCAACTCAATCACCAAAACTTGGCCCTACTAAATTACACCACACACACACTCAAACTCAAGGGAAGGCAAAGGATCATAAATGTAACCCAAGTTTTAGTCAATTATATATAACAAATTTAAAAACTAATTTTACAAATTAGTCCCTAAACTTTATTATATTTAAACAATATATCCATCTCTGCACGATGCATTTGTGAATATTAGTTTTGAAAAATTTGCTGAAACCACCCCACACTTCAATGGTACGAAAGTTCTCTAATTATAATCAAATAAATTTTAAGAATATGGAAAGAGTAATAAAATGAAACATACATAGATATTTGCCTAGAATAAAATATCAAATATGATATATATGGTAAATTATAATTTAATATTAAATATTTTTAACACCGGTATGTATATGTGCTTTAATTTATTCATAGTTAAGTTTATAATGTATAAAAATAGACGTATATTGATGGGATAATTCTCCTTTAATTTTAAAGTTAAAATTTATTATATTTCCAATTTAATCATAATTCAATTGATTTAAATTGAGATATCAAAAATTTAAATTTTTCCTCCATTGAAATAAATTTATTTTTAGATCCAGAAAATAAATTTATTAATTTAGAAAAATTGAAATTGAATATCTAAACATTATGAATTAATATGGTTTTTTTTTCTTTGTTGAATATTTAGTTTTTAAATTTGGAGTTTGAAAATATTTTAAAAATTAGAAAACTATAAATAGAAGACTTTTTGTTCGTTTTAAATTTAAAATGTTAATATAATAAAGAAATAAATTAGACAGTTTATGATTATTATATATATATATATATATATATTGTGCAGGCAGTTGAAGCATGCTACTAAACCACAAATTTAATTTGTGGCTAAATTCTCAAGTCCTCTTATTGAATTTTCATAAAGGCGTCGTTTGGTTGTTCCTACACAACTTGCTTATTTCTAATCTCACCAATAATTTCTTTGTTGTCCAAATTTGGACACCGAAAAAATACACATGACTTGCACATGGCAATAACGATCGATTTGTTTGATTGAAAGAGATATGATTTACAAACACGAGTAGAACAAAGAAATATGTATATGAGATTCGTCTTTAGGACTTTTTGTTACCGTAAATCAGGTAAGAAATGAAGCAAACCTAATTGAATAAGTCACTTTTTGGAACTTGCAACGTGATTGTTTGGTACTAACCTTCACCCTTGAGTAAGTTAGTCAACTAAAGCTTGGATTGTTTTATCAAGCCGAAGGAGACAATACCTACTAGCGGTGAGCTTGGACTGTTACAAATGGTATCAGAGCCAGATATCGGGTTGTGTACCAGCGAAGACGTTTGTAACAACTCAAGTCCACCTCTAGCATATATTGTCCTCTTTGAACTTTTCCTTTCGGGCTCCCCACAAATTTTTTAAAACGTGTTGTCTAGGGAGAGATTTTCGACACACTTATGCGGAATGTTTCGTTCCCCTCTCCAGCCGATGCGAGATCTCACAACGTTGGACCCCTCTTCTCATATTGACTGAAGAGGGGAACGAAACATTAATGGCATATAATCCAAGTATGAAAAATTGACAACCGATGACATACTCGTATAATATATTTTGAAGACATAAATACGAGCCCCAGGTATTTATAAATCAATTGTTCCTTCATTTTCTAGAGTATAGTAAGGAAAATGTGAGGGAACTCCATGAAGTGGATGTAATCTTTATCTTTAATTTATATGTATTATTTATTGCTCATTTATTTCTCATAATGTACCCTAAGGTTTCAGTTAGAAATATATATATATATGTATACTTTGGACAATTTTTTTTTTCTTTCAATTATCGTTCTGTTAATTCCGGTAAAAATAATAATCTCGAACTGTTCGGATCTATCAAAACTCTCGGATACTCGCTTTCAACTCGAGAATATATTCATGTCAGATAATTCATATATATATATATATATATATTTACACAAATAATTGGATAATAATTAAGAAAATATTAGGGTTGTGAGAAGTGCCACTCATTCCTCCTTCACTTCTCTCCCAACTACCCCAAACCTTTTTAATGAATTATCTGTACGATCAAGAGAATTATGACCTCTCTGCAAAATTCCCAGGAGACACGTGGCCAACCCCACAGTAAAAACGGTGTACTCCTCCGCACTTGATCCAGGCTCTTCCCCGCCCCATTTTCTCTGTCGCCACCATTTTAGAATCGTTGAAGAAACAAGCCGTTTTCTAGGGCGTTTAATAATTATTAGTTAAAATATAATTTTAAAAATAAAAAAATAGGAAATTATTTCCTTAAAAAACTCCCAACCAAACATAATTTTCGAGATTTACTAGATTGAGTCAACGAAACATAGATCAATATATTATCCATATCTTTATCCAAAGAGAATATTACATAATTTCTTAATATTTTTAAAATAAATAGACGAATTAAAATATTGAACATAATATATATAAATAAACTATACAAAATTGCATATGTAATGTTTAGCCTATGATTATATATATATACCAAAATGTACTTATAATCATAGCATATTTAATTTCTTCTTTATGAAGGGGTATGGGGTTTTAATTAATTAGAGAGAGGGAAAAAATAAAATTTATTTATTTATTTATTTTGAAAAATATATAGAGAGTTAATAAAACCACCTACATTGTCCGGTGGCTTTGTTTCTTCCAAGTCATCAAAATAAATGGCCTTTATTTCATTCCAAATATGACATGGTGTATTGATATTTTCAAAAAAAATTAAAAAATATATAGATATATTATAAGCTTTATTATTGACTTAAAAACTTTTTTTTTTTTTTTGGATTTGACTTTTCTCGATAATAATATTAAATATTTTTAAAATTTTGTAAACTTTATAACTAATAAATAAAGACATGAATGTACATTAAATAATATAGGTATTATTGATGTGTTTGCCTTTTTAGTACGGATTTTTATTTCCCATCAAATTTAACGTACAATGTCAATCCCAATAATAGATATATAAATACTAAGATGAGAAATTAAAAGGTAATTAATTAAAGAGAGTCAAAGTACGGAGAGGTCTTCAGAAGAATATATTTAATATTTTTCCTCCACAAAATAAAATAAAATAAATGTTTTGCTTGGTTTTCATGCTGCCAATTTTAAGCACAAAATTTTATAATCGAATTAATTATGTTATTAAATCATGTCCTATCCACTTCTATTTTATATATATTAATTGTGATTTTAATTTAAAAAATAATGTTTTTTTTAACTAAGATTAGGTTATGGAAAATAAACTATTAAAACTCTAGATTTGAATTATCACATTTCTTTTTAAAAATATATTTTTTCGAGGAACTAATTAAAAAAGCCATAGTTTCTAGGGTTCAATAGATTTTTTAATATATATTTATATTATAGCCGTTTCTTTTCGGACCTTTATTACCCAACCAAATTGTGAATGGCTAATGCGTTCTACTTATTGAATAGGGTTTTATGATCGGTTCGCTACCTCTGGATACTAAAGACGTCCTTGGGGTGATTTCGTAGTTTCTGGTCGGTCCGCAACCTCTAGATACCAAAGGCGTCCTTGGGGTGACCAAATTGCAAACAGCTAATGCGTTCCACTTATTGAACAGGGTTTTATGGTCGGTCCACGACCTCTGGATACTGAAGGCGTCTTTGGGGTGATCTTGTAGTTCTTGGTCGGTCCGCGACCCTTAGATACCAAAGGCGTCCTTGGGGTGACTAAATTGCGAACAACTAATGCGTTCCACTTATTGAATAGGGTTTTATGGTCGGTCCGCAACCTCTGGATACTGAAGGCGTCCTTGGGTGATCTTGTAGTTTCTAGTCAGTCCGCAACCTTTAGATATCAGAGACGTCTTTGAGGTGATCTCGTAGTTCCTATGAAGTGGAGTGGAGATATGGAGTTCCTTCAAAACAAATTAGAATAAAAACAAATGTAATATGAAAGAAGAATTGGATGATGTAATCCGACGGAATTTTTTTATTAAAAAAAACAAAAATACAAAATTAAAAGATTGTGTTTGGATTTTGTCGTATAAATTAAAAACACAATGGAAGAGCATAATTACCTGAGGTAGTTAATGCCGAATATTAATTATCCACATTTTTAAACCCAAATTTAATTTTTTAAAATAAAAAAATAAAAAGAAGATAACGAAAGTTATGGGATGGGTTTTGAAGTTGTTGTTGGTTAATATCAGTTATATAAATGCACATATTTATAAATAATAAATATAAATATAATAAGGCCCATTTACCTTCCTCCCGTATAAATTCATTCTGTGAACAAAAGGAATATATATAGACAAATCGCCATCTCTCTTAATACTCTCTCTCTCTCTCTCTCTCTCTCCTCTCTCTCTCTCTCTCTCTCTGTGTTGAATGCTGATTTAGGCCCGTACTTGTAGCTCGCCCCTCCATTGAAACAGCGCAGAGATTTTGAAAATCAAAAAATGAATTCCAGAAAATAAAAGAATTGAAAAAAATACGAATTTTACTCATTCTTCTAAACGGATAAGACTCCAAGATTCAAGGGATTTTTGTGTTTTGTTTTGGTTTTTCTGGAGATGGGTTCTTATTTGAGGGAAATAGAAGGGAAGTTATCAAATGACCCTTTTTTTACAGAGAAGATTGCCGGCGGAGGCGGCGGAGGCGGCGGCGGGATGCGGCGGGTTTGGGTTCCGGGACCGGTGATAGTAGGAGCAGGGCCGTCGGGATTAGCAGCGGCGGCGTGTTTGAAACAAAGAGGAGTACCGAGTATGTTACTGGAGAGATCCAACTGTATAGCGTCGTTGTGGCAGTTAAAGACGTATGATCGGCTACGGTTGCATCTACCGAAGCAATTTTGTGAGCTGCCGTTTATGGGTTTTCCGGGGGATTTTCCGACGTATCCTTCTAAGCAACAATTCGTTAAGTATTTGGAGGATTACGCGGAGAGATTTGATATACGGCCGAGATTTAACGAGATGGTAGCAGAAGCTGAGTACGATAGTACCCTTGGGTTTTGGCGCGTGAGGAGCAAGCGCGGTGGTTGTCGTGGAGATGAGACGGAGTATGTTTGCCGGTGGCTGATCGTCGCTACTGGTGAAAATGCGGAGGCGGTGGTGCCGGAGTTCGACGGAATGGCGGAATTTGGTGGCTCGATTAAACACACGAGTTTGTATAAAAGCGGCGAGGAGTTTCGAGGTAAAAAAGTTTTGGTCGTTGGCTGTGGAAATTCAGGGATGGAAGTTTGTTTGGATCTTTGTGAACATAGTGCAAGCCCTTCTCTCGTTGTCAGAGACACTGTAAGAATCCCCTCTTTTTTCCCCTTTTTTTCCCTTTTTTTCTTCAATTTCTTTTAATTTTTGCACTTTTTAAAAAAAATAAATTATGGGTATTGTTTTTTTATGGGTTTTAGTCAAAACCCAGATGGGATTTCCTCAGAAAATCAGATCTTCAAAAAAAAAAAAAAAAAAGGAAGAAATAAGGGTTATGGGAAGATCTAATTATGGAAATTAATAATTAAAAAAAAAACAAAGAGAAGGGGAAAGGGATGATCTTTCACTTTCTTGGGATTCTCCAGCATGCGCAATATAGTTTTGAAAAAATTTATATAAAAAAAAAAAAATTTAAAACTTAGGATCTTATATAGATTGTCATAATCATGAATCTCTCAAATCCAATCCGAAAGTGCTTTTTCTCTGTTTAAAAAGAACAAAAACAAAACAAAACAGCCTCCGGAAGCCATGCTCTGTCTGTATTGTGTTCTAAACCTTAAAACAACAAGTGGACACTCCACTCGACCTCACCTCACATCAATGTTTTTTATGGAGCTATGTTCAAATTGGTAATGAGTCTAATGTGTCTGTTTTGCAATTTCATCAAAGTAGAGGGGTGAAATTAGAAAGTGGTAATAAAATTGGGGGGTGATTGATAATTATTGTGAAATTGAAGGTGCACGTACTACCACGAGAGATGCTGGGGAGATCAACTTTCGGGTTGTCCATGTGGTTGCTAAAGTGGTTCCCCATACGTCTGGTCGATGGGTTCCTGCTAATGGTGTCGAGGCTAATGCTTGGAGACACTGCCAGATTCGGGTTGGACCGGCCCATTATGGGCCCACTTCGGCTCAAAAACTTGTCCGGAAAAACTCCAGTATTGGACGTTGGTACCCTTGCCAAAATCAAAACTGGACATATTAAGGTACTATTTCACTTTCTTTTTTAAAAAGTTAAAATGTATTATTGTTATTTAATTATTGAGAAATTTTCTCTGCCGTTGATTTTTAGATTCGTCCTAGCATCAAACGGCTGAAACGTCAAGCTGTGGAATTTGTTGATGGAAGAATAGAAAGATTTGATTCCATTATATTGGCTACTGGTTATAGAAGTAATGTCCCCTCGTGGCTAAAGGTATGCTTTTTACCTTCCTTCCCCCACCTTCTATCAAAACTTCTAGATTCTACGTATAATTTTGAATCCCTATGCTTCCGTGCCCGTTAAATTATACTAAATTTTACGTTTTTGTTCATTTCACCTGGTACGAGTGTAGCTCGGTTGTTAAAGAATCGATTGCTTTTAGGTGGAACGTTTGTTTCATCTGATATGAGTGTAGCTCGATTGTTTTTAAGTGGAACGCTGATTAGATTTTATTTATTTATTTATTTGTTAGGGTCGAATATAGACATGTTTAGGAGTAATTTTGAAAATTGTCGGGTATATTTTAATAACATGTTTTAGAAGTGTCGGGATTGATTTGATTTTGATTAATGTTTTAGGAAGGAGAAATGTTTGGGAAAAAAGATGGGTTGCCGAGGAGGCCATTTCCAAATGGATGGAAAGGAGAAAATGGGCTATATGCAGTGGGATTCACAAAGCGTGGATTACTCGGCGCATCAATGGACGCCAAGAGAATCGCCGAGGACATCGAACGGTGTTGGAAAGCTGAGGCTAAGCTTTCCACTCCCACTACGCTATCTCCACCGTCCACGTAGACGAATCCGACTCTACTCTTTCTGAAAATGCCCAAAAAAAGTAGGAAAAAAAGATCGTAATTCATTGAATCGCCGATTCAAGATTCATCGCTCCCTTCTTCGACGAAAGGGAACTTGCGGGGTTTCGACGCTTCTTTGATTCAGAAGAGAAAAAGAAAGGGAAAAAAAAATTGAATTAAAAGAGGAAAATTTGCAGAGAGAAAAGAAAAAAAAAAAAGCAAAGGAAATTACCATTCAGCCCTCGGGAAGGAGGAAGAAACAGAAGAGTTTTTTTTCTCGTGAAGGGCAAAACTGCTACTTTTGAACAATTTTTTCTCTCTGGTTAGAGAGAGAGAGAGAGAGAGAGAGAGAAAGGGGATGTTTGGAAACAGGAATTGCTTGGGAGGTGTTTGGCTTTTGTTATAGAAATGACTTGAAAAGGACGAGGTTTTGGGAAACTCGAATATAACCGTTAGATGCACGAGAGAAAATTTGAAAAAAAAATATTTACTTTTTAACTATGTATTCGTTCCGAGATTAATTGTTCGAGTAAGAACAATATGATTGTGTTTTTCTTTTGTATTTTTTTCGTTCTTTTTAATATTTGTATAAGCATTTTTGAAGTTGAGGACACTATTTTTGTGAAATTTTCAATAATTATTTAGAAAGGTTCAAAATCTCGAATTAAATCAAAACTTTATGGTAAATTTAATCTTATATTAAATGAAATAATAAAAATGATAATTAAATTATTTGGTTATGGAGAAGCTTCTATTGCATATGGAATTTCGCTGTCATAAGAATTTAATTTTCAATTCCAAGTAGAATATTGGACCACTAAAACTATGCAAAGCTTAATGATTGCACAGAATTCTCACAACAAAATTGCAAAAAGAACCAATTGTAAAAAATATTTAACTTTTCCCCCTTGACAATTTTTTGGAGGGACTTTTTTGCAATTATCTTAATATGCTTATAACACTAACTAGACGGTTGCATAAATTTATTTACAGTGACAATAAATGTTAGGATCGTCCTTTTATTTTATTACTTTTTTTAACTAAAAATTAAATTAGTTTTCTTCCGAGTGTGGAGTATTATTTATATTAATAGACTTTAGTTTAAAATGGTATCATATTTATAAATATTATTACTTTTGGGCTAAATTCGATATTATTTTTGGTTAAATTTTGTTTAGTTTTACCCCTAATTTATTGGAGGAATTTATTCTTTAAAAATAAAAATTGAATATTTGCAACTCACATTAAGGAGACAGCCAAATTTAGAGTGAATGTCAACTATAATCAAGGAGATTTAGTGGAATAATTATAATTAAACTTTTAATTTCTTCATAATCCCAATAAGGATCCTTTCAAATCATATTCCTTATTTTCTGCCCAATCCTTGCTATTCCTCCAAATTCTTTTTTTGTTTTTAAAATAATTATTTAATTATGTGAGTAGTGATTAAAATTATTATAAAATTCACGACATATATATATATTTTATACTAGATATGATGTGAAATATAATCTCTATCTCCGACCCGTTTAGTTAATTAAGAGAATCAGTTCGGGTAGGACGAGAAATATAATCATATTTTGGTATAATTTCTCTCTATCTCCGATCCCGTTTAGCAAATTGAGAGAATCAATTCTCTTCTCTGTTCTCCGTTTCATAGGGGTTTCTCATCCTATTTTGGTAGAACCCGAATCGAGGATCTACGAGTTAAACAGACAACGTTTGACGTGACATAATTAAACGAAAAAAGAAAAAGTTGGTTTAGGGTTTTAAAGATTTGAAGGGAATGCACATGCGGTGGGGTTTATTCTGACCGGATAATATTTGATGGAATGATGAAGAAGGAAGAAGCTTCAGCCAATTCAAAATCCAAGAGAAAATAATCAACATCAAATGAAGAGAAAGGGAATTAAGGAAAATGATTTTTTTTTAATAAATATCCGTAAAACATATAAAAAAATATTTTAATCCTATTTTAATGTCTCAAATTATTAAATGATTTTAATAATGTAATTTTCATATATAATAATAAAAATAAAAATAGGCTAATAGGTTTATTGAAGTGGAATTAAAAAGGAACTAATCTAAATATAATCCTATGCTAAATTTTGGATTATTTCTATAATTATCACTTAATTATATATTTTAGAAAAGATATGAGTAGTCAAATTTTGATTTGTATTGTCTAGATTGATACATTTAATTGATTCGACAGCGACATACATTATTTATTATTATTATAAATATTTATAAATAAAATTTAAAGCTTAATTAATCAAAATTAGATAGAATACCATTTTTTTTAAAGAAAGAAATTAAAATGGTTTTTATAAAATAATTTTTTTAAAATAAAATGATTGGAAGAATTAATTGATTGGTGATGGATGAACCAATGGAATTTGAATTTAAAGAAAAATGAGAATATTTAATGAAGAAGGCAAGGTGTTGATTAGAGAATGTGGTCCAAAGTGGTATGGCATCCACAAGGTGATGATAGATGAATTAATTTGGACCATCAATTCTTTTTTATTTATTTATTAGGGAGGGAAAAAAATAAGAAAATCTTTTAAATTATGAATTAATATGGTGTGGACCATTGTATTGTTATTAAAAAAAAATGGTTTAATTCTAAATTTATATTTTTTAAGAAAATTTTTACGAAATTGATCGTTGTTGTTGTGGCCTAGTGGGCGTAATGAAAACTGTCTCATCGTTACCTTTAAACTTTTAAATTATTATGTAGGTTCGGTCGGGTCTTTAATTGGCTCTTGTGAGCATTACTCAATTAGCTCCCAGTAAATCATTTATGAAATCGATCTTCTACTTGGTCACTCCACGTGTGCTTTGACCACATGTGGATTGACCCAATTGAGCTACGGGTCGACCAATCATGACCTACGGGTCGGTCGCAATGGATTTTAGCCTTTTCTTTTTCTTTTTCGAATCATAGGGTGTTTAGATTCATCCTTGATATGAGATATTTGATTAATACATAAAATGCGATGAAATAAATAAATATAAATAAAAGAACATTGAGTGTTCAAGTCAACATCAATGGTGATAGCTATTAGTCAACATATGCATTCACATCAGACGACCCAAAATCTATGAATAGGGTTTAATCCAATCATATCTGATTATTCCTCTTTTCGAATGTCTGTCTCGATAATTCAAGTTTCTCTCTCACTTTGAAGGCTACATTTAACGGTTCTCGTAGCTTATTATTATTATTATTATTTTCTTTTCTTTTTATTATTGTCCACTTTTATATAATTTTATTTTCGAAAAATAAAATATCTATTAACTCGATGAAATTATTGTAATTAAACTATCCTAAAGTATAAATATATTTTTAATTATTGCGTTAAAACTATTTTTTAATTTGTTTAAATGAGATGAAATATACAAAAAATTTAAATAAATTGTATTATGGATTTGGAATTATAAACTAAGATCGTACGATTTTACAAAACTATGTGCTATGGCTCGAAGCCGTAGTCAACCCTATTTGCAACAAGAGCATTCGACAATTAAATTCAATTTTGTCAATTATTTTCATTTTCATATCGAGACTTTAGTAAAAATTCAGAATACAAATTTAGTTCTTCAACTTTGATAATTACATTAATTTAGTTTTCAAATATTTTAAAAAAATCCCGACCACATATCTCAAATTTTAAATTTGTTTTTAGCACGTCTCTAATGTTAATATTATTAATTGAATGCAACATGTGGTGTAATAATTTGACCTAAAAATGATAAGTGGAACTGAGGAACTACTTAGGAGTTAGTTCATGAAATTTTAGGGTTTTGCTTAATAAGCACGTGATCTTTAAAATTAAAAAAAAAAAACAATAAATTTATAAATTTTTAATTTTAATCTTTACTCATATTTCTTTTAGTTTAACCGTCTAATTTTTAAAATAATAATTAATATTTTATTTATTGAATTACGCTCGGTAATTTTTTTTTTCTTTTTTCAGAATAATTTTAAAATCTAGGCACGTGTTAAGATTCCTTTAATTCTAATTTTATTATTGTTTTAAAAATAAATAATAAATAAAAAGTTTATAAATCTATAAATGCTGATTTTGTTTTTCCTCTCTCTCTTTCTAATTTAGTGTTCTTCTTTATGTCTATTCCTCAAGATTTGTGTGTGATCTCCAAGAGAGGAGAGGGGAAAAAAGTTAAATTTGCATGCCATGTGTTTGTTAAAAGGTCAACATGATTTTACCCACTTGATTGTGTGTGTTCTTAACAAAATCTTGGTGAAATTTTGCCCAAATAGCAACAAAATATACCTAAATATTAATAACCCTAGAATCTAAATTTAATTAGTAATCACGTTGGAGCTATTCCTTCGAATAATTTGAAATGTTAGGTACAGTGATATCCACGTCGTTTGGAAAGTGGAACGAAACATTCGTTATAAGGGTGTGGAAACCTCTACATAGTAAACGTATTTTAAAATTGTGAGACCAACCGTGATACGTAATGGGCCAAAACGGACAATATTTGCTACCAGTTTTGCATTTAGGTAAAATCTGCATCTATGAGATTTCACGTCGGTTGGAGAGGGGAACAAAACATTTTTTTTATAAGGGTATGGAAACCTCTCCTTAGCATATACGTTTTAAAATCGTGAGACTGACGGCGATACGTAACGGGTCAAAACTAATAATATCTGCTGGCAATGGACTTAGATTGTTACAGACCTTATAAAGGTGTGGAAACCTCTTCCTAATAGACACGTTTTAAAATCGTGAGATTGTTAGTGATATGTAACAGATCAAAATGAATAATATCTATCAGCAGTGAGCTTAGATTGTTACATAATTATTATGAAATGATATTCACGTGATTAGCAGTTTGGTAATACCCGAGAAGTTTTCCGAATAATTTGTCGGAAATGGGTGTGATTTTAGCAACATGGGGATTTTGGTAGATTTGGTTAACAAAAATGGGTGAATATTTAGATTTTGATTTGCCATTTGGGTTTGTAAATTGGAATGGGCAATGAGAAGGACATGAACATAATTGGGAAGCTAGTGCAAGTGGGAATATCAGAGGATTGTGGGGGAGGGAGGGGCATTTTGGGGATTTCCACCTTTTGAATAGAATAGTTTGTTATTGGGTTTCTTTCTTTTGGGCCAAATAAAGCCTTTGATTGATTTATGCTTTTTCCTTATTTATTTATTATTTTTATTATTGTTTTGGCAATCTGCCAACTGTCTCTTTTAGCTGGCAATTGAGACCTCGTTGTCTCCAAATTTCCTAAATTAGTTCGAAAATTTTCAAAACATATTTTATTTTAATTTTTTAAATATTTCCTTTTTATTTAAAGAGCATAATTAATATGTGCTCTTTGTGTGTATTTCTAGAAAGATTTTTACTGTTAATGTTTGAAAGAATGTTACAAAGCTTATTTATGGTAAAAAAGTTAAATTACCATTATTTAGTCCCCTATTTTAACTACTAAATTAATAACTTCTCTACATCTACTAAATGATGTCAAAAAATAAAAAATAAAAAAGTTACATAGCTAAAAAAAAATTAATAATTTTAATCTATTCTAATATAGTTTAACTGGTTAAAATATATAAAGCTCGATTTTTGTTCTTTTTACTCTTCGTACTAATGAGTTAGAAAAAAATAGATCGTTTAGGGTTTCAGTTACTTGTAATCAAGATCAAATTCAGCCGTAATTTACAAGTATTTATTTTTTTGGAGTCGGGACTCAATTTTTCGTACCTTACCCACGAATAGAAGTATGAATTACTTTGTGCACAACAAACGTATGAAACAAACAATTTCATGGAGGGGCTTTGATAATCAATATTTGCATAAAAAGTTGGTTTTGGAAACTATTTGTCAACATGACCCATCAATTGGTCATTTATAAACTATAATGAATATTGTACCATCTTTCATATTATTGGGCTGGGCTTTTTGTCAGACATTAGGGCCAGCTTGAATATTTGCTGGGCTAAGTCCTTGGCTGATCACGGCCCATTTATCATTCAATTAGGTTTTACCTAAATATAATATTTTGAATAATTTTAAATTTTTAAATATTAATTTTTACCAATAATTTTCTAGTTTATTTTCAATTTAGTCATAGATTACAAATAGTTATATTTTACCCTTTATTTATTATTTTTATTTTTTTACAAATAGTTATATTAAACAAGAAAATAGCATTGTTCGGATATAAATGACATTAATTGCGCATGATATTTCTTTAACTAAATTCGTTAAAAGCTTAAATAATAAAATAAAATGTTATATTTTGGGATAGAGAAAACAAAATCAAGGAGTATTTTCGTTATGGTTTCTGAAAAGGGTCCATCAAAATTGTTCTCTTAATCAATTGGGCCTGATTCTACGCTGGGCCCATGAGCCCAACAGGGCCCTGAATGGCGGACAACGAGGAAAACAGAAACCAAACCCAACGCAACACTAAAGTTGGACTTAAAATATTTTAATTATATCTTAAATAGATATTTTTTAATTGTTTTTATTTACGAAGGTTAGTATTTAAATTTACATTATAATTTTTTTTCTAATAAGTTTGCACACGCGTGATAATTATGGCCAATTACCTATCGCTGTTAAGCTCACACTTTCTTTTAAACGATGTGGAATCTTATAATTCACCTCTCTTTGAGGTCCAACGTCCTTGCTAGCACATCATCTCGTGTCTGACTATGATACCATTTGTAATAACTCAAGTCTACCGTTAGTAGATATTTCCACTTTGGCCCGTTACGTATCGCCGTCAGTCTTAAATTTTAAAACGCATCTACTAAAAATAGATATTCACACCCTCATAAAAGAATGTTTCGTTTT
This sequence comes from Cucurbita ficifolia, assembly GCA_033971965.1. Classification (NCBI taxonomy): domain Eukaryota; kingdom Viridiplantae; phylum Streptophyta; class Magnoliopsida; order Cucurbitales; family Cucurbitaceae; genus Cucurbita; species Cucurbita ficifolia. The sequence continues at coordinate 1,385,610 of CM066973.1, read as the reverse complement.
TTCTTCAACTGATGTGAGATCTCACGGTTTCGCTTTCTGACAATTAAAGAATTTAGTTGATAGGGCCTATTCAATTTTTACCTCCAGTAATTTTTTATTATTCATTTTAATCTATACACTTGATTTTTTTTTTAATAAATATTTTAAAATTAAAAAAAATCTATGGCTTGGCAAATTTAGAGAGATATTTTGAATAATTTATTATCTTTTATAAGATAATTTTTTAATTTTTTTTTATCAAATAAATGTCCCAAAAATGTAATTTGAATTGAAAAAACGGGTGAGTTGGCCAAAGCCACTCTGCAAGTGCAATACCCGTTTTCAATCATGGCCGATTCTACGGCACGTTGTTATACAAACGTGGGCCGGTCGTGTAAAATAAACCGAACCCGGTTTATCTTAGGCGCTTTAAAATCCATATTAATAGCTTTAAATACTAGCCTACCAAATTCAGTCCTCGTACTCGAAATCGAAACCCTACTCTCTTTTCTGCTGCTTCTCTCTTCCCGCCCGCGTTTTTTCTCCGTCTCAGAACTCATTCCGATCATGGAGAATTCTTCTCTCGATCAAGAGACCGCCAAGAAAGTGCTCCGTCAGGTTAAATGCGTTCAAAATCTCTCTTCATATAAAGTTCTAGTCGTTTTGTTTACAATGTTTATCTGTTTGATGTTTCTTCTTCAGGTTGAGTTCTATTTCAGCGACAGTAATCTTCCCAGAGATGGTTTTCTTAAGAAAACTATTAGCGCAAGCCCCGATGGAAGTATCCTTTACCTTGTGCTAATACGTGTTTATGCGTTTTTTCTTCTTTGGTCTGTTTAGTTTGCTTTCATGTTGAATGGCAATGGACTGTTTCAGCATTCGTTTTGATTTCAATTTGGATAGTGTTCTTCATTGGTGCTACCTTCGAAGGTCTTTTGTTGATCTTAACTGGAAAATTACAGTGGTGGATTTGTCTTTAGTTTGTTCGTTTTCTCGGATGAAAGGTCATCTTCATTTGGCTCAGGACGTGAAACCGGACGCGATTCCAGAAGATACTCTAAAAGCTGTTGCTGAAACTCTGAAAAGCTCTTCAACTATCAAAGTCTCTGAAGATGGTTAGGTTTTTAAACTTATAATTGATGAGCTCGTCATTTATTTGACTGCTGAGGAATTGTCTATTGCATTTCATAATTTAATCAGAGTAGGAGTTCATGCTGTGAAAACTGTTAAGGTCTATGTTTGTATAAGTGATAATATCAACTTAATTCATTATTAAGATTAGCTCCTGCTCTGTAATTCGCTGTTATGGATTGTTCTGGACTTTTTGTATTATCATTTGATGGAGTTTGGGCTTTGCATTGTACAGGGAAGAAGATTGGTAGAATTGCTGCACTCTCAAAGCCTGAGGAGATGATAGAGCAATTGGATGGTAGAACCATTGCTGCATCGCCGTTTCAATATGATGTCAAGCTCGAAGATGTAGAAGCTTTTTTTGGTCAAATCGCGAAGGTACATTCCTTTTTGGTATCAATTTACATGCCAATGTTATCGATTCACTGTTTATGTCAGAATGCCCTTGGTTTTAGATATGTTATGAATACATAAGCTCTTTCAAATAACTTTTTAGTAGCTTTGTCTTCGATCAATTTCATGAAAAGTTGTGAAAATTTAAAATTGTGAAAGTCGAAACTACAATTCTTCCTGTTTTTTTTACTGATTTCCTGACTTTAAGCTGATTGTTTTGTTATATTGTTATTCATAACACATCAAATGCTCAAATCCTGATCTGTCGTATTTTCCCACTGATTTTCAGGTCAACAGCGTGAGGCTGCCCCGCCATGTTTCAGATAAACGGGTATTCTGTGGAACTGCTTTGGTAGAATTTTCTGCTGAAGAAGATGCAGAAAAAGTTTTGGCGGAAAACTTGCTTTATGCTGGTGCCAAGTTAGAACTAAAACCAAAGTAAGTCCGTGTTAAATACGATAAGCTCGTACATCATACTCCTCAGTGTGATGCTACAAATCTGTGCCTTTCCTTTAGGTTTTTTTCTCCTTTCAATCATTGATTCTGTTATTCTAGTTGGTATGTGTGTGAAAAAACATATTGATTATCTAAGCTGCTTTGAAAATTTTAGGCATTGATTTAATATTCGACTTAGACGTATCATTCAACTTCATTTTTAAAGATCATTTCCATTTCAGGAGGGATTTTGATGAGGAGAGATCAAAAGAGACCGAAAAGTTTGAAAGTTCACGCTCAAACGCGAGCTCAAACTGGAAGAACAATAATTCCTCAGAATCAAAGTATGTTATGTTAGCCATACAGTTCTCCTGTTTTCATATCACGTGGTCTTACTCATGATTATTGCAGCTACCCGAAAGGCTTAATTGTCGCCTTTACACTGAAAAAGATGACAGCCGGAAGTTCTGCTGAGGAAAATGGATCTCATGATGTAGCCACTGATAAGGCTGAATGCAAAACAGACGAAGGATTAGATTCTTCAAAGAATGACTCTGAGAAAACTGAGCAAACAGGGGGAGAAAACGTGGGTAAAGATGAAGAAATCCAGAAGAGTTCTGATGATAAGAACGAAGAAGCTGATAAGAAAAATGACTCGGGCAATGAAGAAAAACCCGAAGTGGAAGATCAGTCTATGGACGATCCCACCGACGAGCGTGAAGAGGCTGAAGAAAAACCCAAATTTGCCTCATCTAGAAACGACAAGAATGTTGTTTCACGCGAGGATTTGAAGGCTGTTTTTCAGAAGTTCGGAAGTATCAAGGTATCTCATAGATTCTTCTTCATTGAATTGCTGTGTTCATCAGAACGTTTCAAGAATCTTTGAATCATGCTTTTGATGTTCATATTGCTTTACTGTTTTCAGTTCTCATATGCATGCCAATTTATAAAGATTATCCATTCTGACAACATCTTCATCTTCCTCTTGTTTTACTCTCTTTCTCTTCATTGGTTGGGATGATGAAGTACATTGATTTTAAGATGGGAGAAGAGTCTGGTTATATCAGGTTTGATGAGCCTGAAGCTGCCCAGAAGGCTCGTGCGGCTGCAGTCCTTGCTGATCAAGGGGGATTGGCTGTGAAGAATTTTATAGCCACTTTAGAACCAGTGTCAGGTAACATACAATCTTCCACTGTTCTTTGAGCATTGAGCAAAGTATTGTTGAATGTGCCGAGATGATCTTCAATCGAGCGTTTTCTTGATCTCAGGTGAGGCTGAGAAGGAGTATTGGAGGGCACTCCGCAGCAGCCAAGAAAAGCATCATCGTGACTATAAGGGCAACCGTGGAAGGTTTGTTTTATAAACAACGACTCGTGTTTTATTCGAATTCGTTGGTTACTGAAAACTAATGCTGGATCTTCCATGCTTCTCTGCTGCTGCTGCTTGCTATTTCTACAGGGGTGGTAAATTCAATAGAGGTGGAAAACATGGTCGGTCAAGAGGATACGACAACAACCGAGGTCGCCCGAACAAAGCTCAAAAAGTTTGAGCTGCTGCCTGCCTGCTTTGAAGGGTGAAAGCTGTGTCTTATGGGCAGCTCTGCTACAATTTTGGAGGGGGAAAGGCTCTTGGCGATGGATCTCTCTACCTCTACTGGTCTTTTTATTTATCAGCTTCGTGTTTAGTTTAGGTTGTCTTTATGTTTTTTTTTTTTTGAATTTTTATTCGATAATATTTGAAAATTGAACATATAAAGCTACTAACTAAATTCAAAATCTCTATTTTGTTGTCCTTTCCTCCCCACTTTACAAGTTTTTTCTCAAAATAGTGAAAATCTTTGCGTGTTAGAAACGAAATGGAATAGAGGCTTCTCTGCCGAAAAGGAGTGGTTGTGTAAAATTCGAGTTCAAAATTAAAAAAGGTTTTTAAAATTTAACCTCAAGTTTTGAAAACTAAAAAGGCTTTTGTTTTTTTTTTCCCCAAAAATTCAAATGTTTTATATTCTTTTCTTTTTATTAACAATTCAAATGCTTAATTAATAATTATGATAATAAAAAAAAATCTAAACTATTATAAACATTAAAAAAACACATTTCAGCCAGACTAATTCAATAACATTAAATGAATATAAACTATTATAAGTATTATGTAACTAAAACAAAATGAATTTATTATTTTTTCTAAAAACATTAAATGAAAATTAAAATTAAAAATGACAATAAATTAAATGTCAAAAGTTCAACATATTTTGAACTTCTCGTGTGTAGTTATGTGACTATTATGTGCGGTAAGTCGTTGTTGCCTTTTTGCTTGCATCACATAGAACACCGCCTCACATTTAACACCAATTCCAATCTTTCAAATCTTACTTTTAAAACTCTCTTTCGAAATTTCTCTGCTCCATTTTCTAAAACTTTCTTCTTACTAGAGAGCATATGTTGTTTGGCCGTAGGAGACACAACAACGAATTGACTTTAGCTCATTTGTTGCTGGAAGTGAGTGCCGCACAATCGCAAGCCCGTCATCGGCCGTAGGCGACGCAAGAACAAATTGGCTTAGCTCCTGAAAGTGAGTGCCGCACAATCGCAAGTCGGCCATCAAAAGTGCCATTGTGAAAAGTGGATTCAAATCTTTAATTTATTATGGCAGATATTAATTAATTTTTGGTGTATATGAGGTTGATTATATTAATCGAAAATAGAATCGATTTTTTAAAATTATTATTATTATTTTGTAAACAACAAAAACCATATGATAAGTTCAAAATTGATAAATGTGGTTTAATGGGCTAAATAGACATCACCATCAACGTTTAGGTATAATTTTTTTTTTGTAACCTTAAATTAATGAGACGATTAACACAGGTGCACACGTTTCACAAGTTGGGACAAAATTAGAGGAAATATATTTAAAATTTTGAAAGTGAAAAAAAAAAATAAATTTAAATGCCCGTTGAAATTGAAGTTTTCGAAAAGAACCGGTCGGATTTTAGTTTTAGGTACAATAATGGCCATTTCTCTCCTAGGCGTTAAATCGACGACGGTCCAGCATTTCAAAAAGCTTTGATTGACTTTAACCATAGGGTTTGAATCTCCCAGTCCGCCCTCTTACGTATTTGAATATGGCTTCTCTCTGATCTCACTCATCTTCTCCTTCTCTATCTCCCTCTCTCTCTCTCTCTCTCGCTCTCTCGCTCGCTCGCCTTTTCGTGTTCTCAGTTCTCCCTTGGATCTGCTCGTGCTCCAGGTATTTACCGATTGCAATGTCCAGGTTTTGAACATCTTCATCTTGTTCATCTGCATTTCGATTTTGTAAGTCAAGTAGGCGAAGAAGTTTCTATAAACGTTCCATTTCTACCGAGTTTTTAACTTCGATGTGCTTACCGACTTTGAAATCTGTCTAATCGGACCTTTTTTCAATCGCTGATTTGTATCTGCTTACTACTTTTAGTTTTGTTTGATTCAATTATGATTTAGATGATTTCTGGTGTTTCATCTACGAACTTGTTCGAATGTTGTTTTCTGGAGTGTTTCTTTAGTTTAATCTTAAGTTTAGCTCCGATTCCTATTCGTCGGAGCTTAGACGATTTTGTTCCTTCCGAATTTGCGAGAGAAACTTCATTCGAGTTTAATTAGTAACTTTTTTTTTTATAAAAAAAGTTGAAATTCCTGAGATCTGCAAATTGTAATGGTTGAGACGACGGATTCAGATATGAAGATTTCAACTATCTTTAATTTGATCTGTTAGTACCGTTTTATTGACTTCAGTTGCTCCACTTCAGGAATCGTGTCTGACGAGTTCCATCGTATATGTTCCGTTTCTGCTGTCCATCGGATTTTCGAATGAAAACTAACTGCTGGCTCTTCTTAGTAAGAGTAGAATGATTTGGAGGAAATATTCTGGAGAGAGTTGTATGCAGCTTTGCCTGCCTGCCGAGGAACTATGGAAAGTGATCCAGCGCTTTGTACTCCTTTAGACGCTCCTGGTGACAGTTGCCAGAATATTCGATCTATACATAGGTAATTTCTATTGGAAAATCATCTTACTTCTTCTAATTCGACCTATTGTTTATCTATTTATTCACTCTCTTACTGTCTGTCTTCTAGTTTCATGGTTCCTTGGACATTTAAACAATGTAAACAGTGTCAATTGAATCTTCCTCTCCAATTATAATAGTCCGTCTTTTTATCAACACTCCTTGCGTTAAAATTTGCTTTGATTGAGAGGTTTAGAGCCATATTACTTATCCAAACTTGTGCTTATGATTGAACAACTTCTAGCCGAAGGACAAGTGGCCCTACGAGGCGTTCCACTAAAGGCCAATGGACAGCCGAAGAGGTAACCTACTATTTTTATTTTGATCTTTCCGCGTATTTTCTGTAACTGAGATACAGAAGAACATATATTCATTTTAATTCCCTAAAACTATGTTCTTACTAGAGAAATTTCTTCAATCGTTTTAGGTTTTGTTATTTATCATTCATTCCATCTGTATGAAGAGCATAACTTTATTCTTTAAGCACATCATTATTATTCAGGACTTGTGAATTTTATCTTGTTATTTTTTCCTACTGGTGTTCAAATTTACATCCAAGTCTTATTCGGTATGATAAACCATTTATTTGATTAGGATGAAATCTTGCGGAAGGCAGTCCAACGTTTCAAAGGCAAGAACTGGAAGAAAATAGGTATTGATGAAAAAATATATTTTTCCTTTTACAATTACTGTTGCAAACACTTGGAACACTGCTCTTCCTTCTTAATCATTTCAACTTGTTTAGGTTCTTCAGCGAAGTGTACCTTAACCTAATATGAATATATAATTACTCTGGAGTCACGATAAATAAAGTATTAATTACTTGTAAGAAACTCGGCTCCTCGCAAAACTATTAGCAAGAAGGAGGGCGCTATAAAATATTTGTTATAGTATTTGAGTTTTGCATAGAACGGATTACTATTTTCATATCATTAAATCTTAATGATATTGTGGTGGAGCTTTAGCTAGTCTCAGCCAATTCAAGTGTCGTCTGTTGCATGAAATTGTTAGGATATTTCAACCTTGATGATAACTGATATTCATTGAAACCATACTTGCTTGCGATTGTTTGCATCGGCACTTGCTTTCTTTGCCAGCCAACAACTATTTATTGATCCTCTCAGTTTGTTGTCCTATGAGCTAGATGTCTAATTTCAAATTTGGTTGTATGTAGCGGAATGCTTCAAGGATCGAACTGATGTACAATGTCTACATAGGTGGCAGAAGGTTTTGAATCCAGAACTTGTCAAAGGCCCATGGTCTAAAGAGGTTGTCTGTCGATGGCAGTAATTCTTTCGTGTATTGGTTATCTCTTTATAAACATTTCTGTTGATGCACACTTTTCTTATTTGAACTGATGAATTGTTTTGGAAACTGTTTATAGGAAGATGAAATAATTGTTGAACTAGTGCAAAAGTATGGACCTAAGAAGTGGTCCACCATAGCACAACACTTGCCTGGACGTATTGGCAAGCAATGTAGGGAAAGGTATGATTAGAATTTCTCTTATGTGGAATGTTTCACTGCTAAACTCTAAAGGTCTAGTGTTTCAGATATAATAATTTATCGAGTTTGGTGGCCATTTATTGCTTGACTTTGTCCATGCGTTTTGTTTTGGTGAAATTATTTCACATAAACTTAAAACTTTTGAATTAATCAGGTGGCACAATCACCTAAATCCTTCCATAAACAAGGAGGCATGGACACAGGAAGAGGAGATAGCACTTATTCGTGCTCATCAAATATATGGAAATAGATGGGCAGAGCTAACAAAGTTCTTGCCTGGAAGGTAAGCAAACAAATGCTAAGATTTTCAGTATATTTATTTCAAAAAGAGCACTCCTGTGTTATGAATTAGTACTCTCATGTTGCTTGTAATCCCTATGTTGTTCTTCACGTTCATAGATTTAATGGCTTGCTTCAGTGCATTCTCCCTTACAGAGCTTCAATATTGTTAAGATACTCACCAGATTGATGTATATTTGATATCAACAGGACAGACAATGCTATAAAGAACCACTGGAACAGTTCTGTGAAAAAGAAATTGGATTCTTACTTGGCATCCGGTTTACTCGAACAGTACCAACCCCTGCATCGTGCATTGCAATCAAGCCTACCCAAGCATTCATCTTCAAGGGTGCAGAGCAGTGTAGATGATAGCAGTCTCAGAGGGACAGAAACAGAGGACATTTCTGAAGTCAGTCAAACTTCAGCTATTGTTGCTTGCTCCACTACTGTTCCACGCATAGAAGAGGAATGCCAGTTGGCTGAAGCTTCTTTTTTAAAAGAGGAACCAATCTCAACACCACATTGTCCGGAGCAATATAATGCTTCTTTGGATAACATCACTTTTTCGATTCCTGAAATGTTCGGTGAATTGGATTGCTATGTGAAACCTCCTGACCAAAATTTCTCACAGGATTGCAGAACTTCTTCAACTGGGGATAACCAATATAATCTGTACGAGTTACCAAATATTTCTTCTCTGGAATTAGGTCGGGAGTTGTCACAGTCTCAAGCAATTGGATCTCAGGAAGTAGAGAATGTTCCACATCAAACTTCTGCAGGATTGAATGCCTCTACTGTCGAGAATATGGCTAGGGGTTCAGATAAATCAGAACAGATGTTGATATCCGATTATGAATGTTGCAGGGTTCTTTTTTCAGACGGATTAAACAATGAATCTTTTCCTTCTGAAAATGCATCGGATGCCTCAAACATGGTTGAACTGAGTGGATATGCACATCCTTTGCACTGTCAATCATTAAGCATAGAAATGCAAGAAAGTCAGAGAAACTTATCGATGCAATCGTATCATCATTCAAGAACTGATGTACTGGATAACTCAAGTTCTCAACCTTTTCTAGCTCCTCTCTTGGTTTCTGCTAATGATGATACTTATGTATATACTAGTGAAGCCAGTCATTTATTTGCAACCCTCGAACAAGAGCTTGTAGCTAATGAACATGATGGCTTTATCTACACCAATGAATCCGTGGAAGCTCCCCCCGAGGACGGTACAAAGAACGCAGACCTCCAAAAGCAGCAGGGTTCAAATGATCCATCAAAGCTGGTTCCTGTAAATACTTTCAGTTCAGAACCCAAAGCTGCACAAAGTTTTCCTTCTTTTAGTGAAAGAGATAATACACAATCAGATCAACAGGATGTTGGAGCTCTTTGTTACGAGCCTCCTCGGTTTCCAAGCTTGGATGTTCCATTCCTCAGCTGTGATCTTGCTGCACCATCCACCAGTGATATGCAGCAAGAATATAGTCCACTTGGTATCCGTCAACTTATGATGTCCTCTATGAACTGTCTTACTCCATTTAGGCTATGGAACTCGCCTTCCCGTGATGATAGTCCTGATGCTGTGCTGAAAAGTGCTGCTAAAACTTTCACTAATACACCATCAATTTTGAAGAAACGCCATAGGGAATTCTTTTCTCCTCTTTCAGAGAAACAACGTGACAAAAAGCAAGAGATTGATATTGGCATTAGTAGAACATCACACCCGACAATCAATTCTAGAGACTCTGAAGATAAGGAAAATATTATTCCTGTAGAAGAAGGGAGGCAAGAGAAGCAAAGCGATGGTAGTAATATTTTGCTTAGGGAATGTCCAGAGAGAAATTTAGATAGCTGCAGTTTCCGGGAGAACAAAAGACAAGAACTGGACAATGCTGTGAAAACCGAGGGCGTTGATTCTGTTGGCCAAACAGTGAGTTCTTTCTTGGTGTTCTTCTAAAATTGTTTTCGATCGACTCGTAAATTGATCATGAGAGTCACCTTCATATTTTTTCCGTACACAGGTCCAACCGCCTTCACGCATCCTTGTTGAATGTGACATGAATGACTCGCTCTTGTATTCTACGCATCATGATGGTGTTGGAGCAGATACTAACAGGGGTTCAGAAGTTTCTGAAAGTCAGTGTAGAACCTCAACAGCTTTACAAGATCTGGACTTCCCATCAAAATTATCCAACGATCAGTGCACACGTGCGAACTGTTCTATTGCCAATGAAACGAGTCATGGAAGCCATCCTCCAACAGCTCCCCCTGAAATTATTGGTGATGATGCCTCAAAGGAGCCCTCCATTGAAACATTGTAAGATTTACTTTTGCAGCCCCTCAGTTTATTAGTTTATAGTTAGGAAAGAATCCTTACACACAACACAATTTTCAACTCTGATTTTCACAACTGTTTTGAAAAATAATTGCCCGATTTGATGGTTATTTTGTTTTTGGTTTTCTGTTTTTAAAAACTGACCTTATAAAACCATATTTCACCATATAGTTTTCTTGCTTTATCACCTAAGATTTAAAAATATTTTAAAAACCTAGTCAAAATTCAAAACTAAGGTCCTGTTGTTGATAATCATTTAGTTTTTCAAAATTAAGCTTATAAGTTTTTGTTATGTACTTTTTTACAAATATTTTCAAAATGCAAGCTTAAGTTCAAAAAAGTTGATCTGTTTCCTAAAGATGAAAACAACAAAAATCCACCATTATCATCATATGGGGTTTAGAAAAGCTGTTTTCAAGAACTTGATTTTGTTTCTAATTTTGGATTAAAATTCAAATTTATTTTCAAGGATGGTAAACAAAATGGTTATCAAAAGAAACTTGGTATCTTTTTGTCTATAGCGTTTGAAGTTGGGATTTTACTAGAGTATTATTCCATACGCCCTCTCATTTGACGACATTTGTTTCTAGATTCGGTGGAACTCCATTCAAGAGAAGCATCGAATCTCCTTCAGCATGGAAATCGCCATGGTTCATAAACTCTTTTCTATTTGGTTCAAGAATGGACAGTGATGTAGCAATGGAGGTATCTCATTATTGTCTATATAATTATTTTGATTCGTTTTTTAGGGTCTTCTGTTCTCATGATTTGAGCTTGTTTGCAGGAAGTTGGATACTTCATGAGCCCAGGGGACAGAAGCTACGATGCAATTGGGCTGATGAAACAGGTTGGTGAGCACACTGCCGCTGCTTGTGCGAATGCTCAGGAGGTTCTGGGAGATGAAACGCCACAATCCTTGTTGAAAGGAGAACGAAGGAAATATGAGAACCGGATCAAGGAGAAGAGTCCCCTAACCAACTCTAGACAAGGGGTCGTCCATTCCACTTTGGCTCCGGATTTCTTGGTACGTTTTCTCTCTGTCTCTCTCTCTCTCTCTCTCTCTCTCTCCCCTTAATTTTCATGGACAAATAAAAAATAAAATATAGGTTAATTTTGGGTTTTTTTAATAAAAAAAATAAAATATTTTGAAAAGTTTCAAATAAAATGTTTTAATAGTTTTCAACTTAGTGTGGGCTGCTGGAGAATGTTAAATCATTGGTTTGATGATAGTTTTTTTTGTGGAAAAATAGATAGTAAGTGGAAATTTAGAGGAAGGAAGGGCTAATCTGAGGAGAGTTTTTTTTTTTTTTTTTTTTTTTTTTTTTTTTTCTAAATTTTTAAAAAATTGGTAAGAGATTTCAAGTTTATTTTTTTTGGGTTAGTTTTTTTTCTTTTCTAAATGTTCACCAATTTTTTAGTAGTATATCGTAAAGTAAATTTATTATTGATCAATTTTAATTTTCGATAATAGTATGGGATTAAATTGAAAACTTTATATAGATATAATTGAAACATTTTAGCCTATAAAGATTTTTGAAAAATAAATATCTAAGCACTAGGAACTAAAATACCATGGATTATGTTGTTTTTGTAAGGAAGTATAAAAGCAATGACATTTTAAATTTATTTTTATTTTATTTCGATATATTATTTAAAGATTTCTGATTTTCATCTACTCGATTAATATTTAAATTTTATTCTTAGTTTTAAAACAAGGGTTAAGATTTTAATTATTTGGGTTAGGATTTTTTAAATGTTTAAGAAGCTATTATAAAACAACGAATTATTTTCAAGCTTAATTTTTAAACATGAAAAAATTAATACAAAACTGATTTGTACTTGCCAACTAAAAATTATTGAAGTTATTTAAAAATTATTCTTACAAATTGATTTGTACTTGCAACTAAAAAATTGGTAAAAGTATGTTTGATTAGCTATTTTTAAAGCCTGTTCTCTTTGTTCTTAAAAGTGATATTAAATTATTCTTCTATAAAGTACAAATCCAATGATAATTTCACTATATATGAATATAACTCAAGTCCTTAAAAATCTTTAAAATATTTTTAAAAAAACTTTTTGTAGGATAAACTGCCAACTTATTTCTATTTCTATCTCAATAATTTTTTGTTTTTAAAAATCGTACTTACCTTTTATTTGAATTATTAACTAAGTTTGAAAAACAATTAAAAAAGAGTATTTACTTTTTTTAGTTTTCAAAATTTGACTTGTCTTTTTTAAAAAATGGTAAAAAAATAGATAACCAAAAAAAAAAAAAAAAAAAAAAAAAAAAATCATAAGTTAAATTGATTATAGTTTAGTTTTTGAAAATTAGACTTGTTTCCTCCATCATAGTTTTCATTTTCTTTATATATAGAATTTGAATTTCTAGTCAATTCTTTAGTTTTAAAAAAATATTGGTAGAAAATCGATAATAAATATAATTTTCAAAAACAAAATAGTATCTTGATTAAAAAAACAGAAGCAATTCTAGTGAAAAAAAACGTAAATTCACTGCAAAACATTTTTGTAATGGAAATTTTTTGTGCAAAGTAAATGAATTACTTACTATTATATTTTCGATGTTCATTTATTTATTATTATTATTATGTAGAAAGAGCGACGCATTCTTGACTTCAGCGAATGTGGGACACCTGGCAAGGGAACTGAAAACGGAAAATCGTCTAGTGCAAGTGCAAGTGCAACTGCGAGAAGCTTCTCAAGTCCCTCTTCTTACTTGTTGAAAGGCTGCAGATAGTATATTTCGAAGTGTTAAAAAAGTTGGAAATCAGCCTCCTTAATCTCAGGTTAATTATATTTCGTAAAATGTATGTTTATGATTTGTTCAATATCTCCTTTTAAATTGCTTCCTTTTCGTGAAAAGGAAAAGAAAAACATATGGGGAGGGGCATTAGTACCCAATGTATTCCTATTCTTTATTCAATAGATAAAAAGATGTGTTCACTAATCAAAAGCAATGGAGAAGGTTTCATTTTTAGGCTGTAACATGAATTTCAAATTAGAAGGATATAAACGAAATTATCAATCAACTCTCAAAACAAATAAATGATCTTTCAATTTTAACCTAAGAGAAGGTGAGAATATTTGATAAGGTATCAATTTGTACCATTTGAAAGATCGTATTTGAAAAACGTTAGTTTTTACATGTGAAACTTTTACTTATATCAATTAAATTATTAGACTTTGATAAGTGAATCAATTTAGACTAATCATTTCAATTAATTAAGGATTTTGAAATAGATAGTTTACATTTTTGAAAAAGTTTGTATACGTATAAAAATTATACATTGATGGTTTTTGAAACTGGGAGTTTAAATTATAAAAATTTAAGAGTTAGAATCGATAAAATATAAGTTTGTACTCTAACCTATTTTAAACCAAATCTAATAAATAGTTTAAATTGATATACTTATAAAAATTTAGAGTTTTATGGATAACCACTTTTGATTTCCAAAAAAAAAAAAAAATGCACCCTAACAATCTATTCCTCCGGCAAAAAAGTTGTATTAGATTTCAACTTTGCTTTTATCCAAATTATATTTCGTCTTCCTCAATTATAAGATGATTATAAGATAAGCTATATTGCGACCCATTTTAATTTGGTTTAAAACTATCTGAATAACTTTTAAACTCTACTCAAAAGTCATCCTTCAAAGAGATGTTATTCTTGCAAATAAATTTTTAATATCTACTACTAACTAATGTTATATTTTGGTTGCGCATCATATCTTTAGTTCTTAATATATTTTAGCGATTATGCTTTAATTTAAAAATATCATTTAAGCCGGATTTTAGTCTCTTACCTTGTACGGTGACTGTGGCGACAATTATTGCAACAACTCTGTTTCAGCTTCATTATTTGCAGCATCAGTTTCCTTCCCTTATTGACTAATCCATGACCTATTTATACATTAGACAAAGGAAAAAGATATATTAGACAGAAAATTTTAAAAAATCAGATAAATTTATGTTTAATGGCAAAAACAATTCCATAATTAAAGATTAAAAAAATTCCATAAAAATATAATTAAAGAGATCGAATCAATGAATAATTGATTGTTCATTGGAGAGAGTTCTTCAGGATTAAAGAGCAGTAAAAAAATCTGTCAAATTTCAGTTGCTTTATAATACTCCACTTACGAACAAGCCATATTTTTATATGTAACAATGTGATACAAAATCCATGAATTCAGTAAATTGTAAGACTTCGTAATTTTTTTTAATAAAAGATAAGTCCTTGTATTTTGACATAGCATTCCGATTTACTTTTATTTAACTGGAATTATACCTCAATCAACTTCATCAATGACTAATAAAGATACATTTTACTCAATCTTATATACACATGCTTTAACTTCTAACAATTGATAACTTTTCATGTAGTACTCTTAATAACATTCTCGGAACAAAACACACAAATAGAATGCTAGAAGTTCGTAATTATAGGCTTTATAGCAATTTCTTTTATAAATATTCTAAATGATTTTTTCTTTTCTGGAGCTACTTTTACTCAGAAAATAACTCTTAAAATAACTTTTTTTCTTTCTACCTATACTTTTCTTATTTCATGATATGGTAAAATTCAGTGTTAATAGTATTTTTCTTTTTTAATAAACATTAATAGGCCTCTTTATTGTGTTTATGGTTCAAATACAATCCAGATCATCAACTTATGGATAGAAGGAAAATAATATAAAATGTAAAGCAAGAATAGAATTAACGTTGAAGTAAACAGTAAAATTAAGTGTAAGAATCTAGAAATTTATATTAATGTTAGTATTCTTTTTCAACTTTTTCTTTCTTTTTTACCATGATATTTTGTTGTTTTTTTATTTAGCAAAAAAAAAAAAAAAAAAAAAAAAGTAGAATAAAGTTTATTTAATATTTGAGGTTTAAGGAAATAAATTGTTCGGAAACTAACAATAAACAAGTAATGTAAAAAGGAAAGTTCATTACGTACCGGTTATTTCCTCATTGACCGCCATGACGGAGTACAACTTTCAGTTGGTTTCCGTTTAGCTGAAATATTGAGTGCTTGATGCTGCTGCGGCATTTTCTTTTAAAAGAGTGGCTGGTCCAGCATTATTATAACATTTGTTATGGAAACAAATTTATTGAAAATAGACTTACAATATAGAAACATAACTAAACCATCTAGTTTATAAAGCTTACCTTCTTGCAAGAGGTAACAGAATACCTCCAATATTGAGGTCAATTGGATCCACCGAATGAGATCTGTCATATAAGAGATGGTCACTGGTTAAAATAAGAACCTATCAGTTGGACTACAAACAACGAATTAGTTGAGAGAAAATCATATAAAATAATAGAAATGTGAATTCGATAGAAAACCAAAAGAGCTGTAGAAATATTAAATAATTCAAACATCTCATGAATACTCTTTGATGCCTGAATATGTGGCAATTTCTTAAATATTAATGCTATCGACATCGACCAATCTTTATCAGAAATTCAGAACAAAAGATGATGGAATTTAGAAATACTGACATTTTGCATGCTCTTCTACATCAGATTATCGAAGCTGTGAAAGATTGAAGATAGACTGACCAATGCTATCGACACTGACCAATCTCTATCAGAAATTCAGAACAAAAGAAGATGGAACTTAGAAATACTGACATTTTGCATGCTCTTCTATATCAGATTATCGAAGCTGTGAAAGATTGAAGTGAAAGATTGAAGATAAGAGTATCGAGAGCATCCACCTAAAATATACAGTGAAAAAAATTTCCGTTTTTCTGCCTATTATTGTTGTTTTCCTGCTAGGCAAACTTTAGGATCCGCTTGAACCGGCGGAGAGAACAGCGAAATCAATCCGATAAGAATCACGCTCTAAAAAATTTAGTAGAATATTAAAAAAAGATAATCGCAACCTTTCTTCATCAGTTTAAAGCAACAAGAAATCCACATCATTCATGTTTTTAGGTTTACACTAACTTGAAGCCGTAAATCGAAAACAGAGCAATAATCAACAGGAAAAACAAAAACGCGAAGGATGCAGATTCAGGTAGCAAGAGGAAAAAAAAACAAGGAATCGGAACTCCTTTTCCAGGAGTTTCTTCACAATCGAACACAGTAGACATAATTTCGTAATTAGAGACGGCGAAATAATGCATACCTGCATCACGAAGATGAAAACTCGCACGGATAACGTACGAACAATGAAAACGGAGTTCGATGCTGCAAAAACTCCAGAAATTTGCATCGAGAGAAGTAGAGAAAAATGTCTTGTGAAAACATCCACTGCAGATCCGCCGGTTTCCGCCTATGCGTTCTGAATACTCTCCATTCTTCGATAGCCAAGACGCAGAATGCTTGAAAACGTTGGTTTATTTAAGCTTAGAACACAACACGCCTTTTATACTCCCCTTTTTCTCCTGTTTTTTTTTTTAACGCGCTTTCGCTTTCTTTTGGCGCCCTTTTCAACATTGAAAATATATTCACGGCCTCTCCTCTAATGTTGCTTGCTTGCTGGCATTTGATTTTTTATTTATTAATATATCTTTCAATTTTAATTTTTATCAAATAATGGTTGAAAATTTAATAACTATAAAATTAAGAGTTTAGAGCGGGTTTAGATATAATATTAAATTTTATATTTATTATAATATACGACCTTTTTAACTTTTTAAATATATCAGACATCATAGTAAATTTAAAATTTTAATAATTTATTAAACATTTTTAATGTTTATATGTTTATAAACATAAATTTGAAAGCTTAAAATCTATCTGAATAACTAATTCGAAGTAAATCAGAGATTTGATATATAAATAATAAAAATCAACCGAAATTTTATATATAAATAATAAAAAAAATCCAATTACATTCATATTATGCCTCAAATCAACTAATATTAATTACAAAAAGTATAACCAAATTTAGAATTTAATATCCTTTTAAAAAAAATTATCTGGACTTAATTAAAAATATTTATGAGATATTTTTAAAAAATTCGTACCAAATAATGAATAAATAATTTGAAGAAAAACTAAAAAAATAAGATTATAAACAATAACTAAATTTAATCCACACCGTCGCACCGTCGAACCCGGGCACTTAAAAGCATTGAGCAATGATTGGCCAGATCATAGTCGCGCGTCGCAGTGGATAATTTCCCAGCCAAAAGCCGGTGCGACCCGCGAAACAAAGAACCGGAACCGCTTGATGGGAGAAAGGTCGGTCGAGCCGACGGAACAAAAGTCTTCCACCTCAGTACTCCATAACGAAAGTGGATCGTTGTTTTACACGTGGCGCTGTTCCAGTGGCCTTCCATTAAGTTCCATCTAATGCCTATTCGAAAGCAAACTAAAATGCGTCGAGCAAAAAATTAAAATAAAAAAAGGAAAAGAAAAGGGGAAAGTATTGTTCGTCGAGGGAAAGGGGGGTTACTGGCGATCTCGGGGCGGGAGAGCGATTTCGAGGGAGAGAGTCGACGGAATATTAAGCTATTTATCCGGGAAATAATTTGCCGTCGCCGGTGGAAGCTTGTACGGTTGCCGGAATAGGACTTTTTTTCTTCCGATCGGGTGGTGTTGTTTGTGCTGAAGAGAGATGGTGAATTCCGTGGTGGCGCGTGCTACGAGCGATATGTTGATTGGTCCAGATTGGGCCATGAACATCGAGATCTGTGATATGCTGAACCATGACCCTGGGTACGCATTGCATCCGATTTGTCTGGTTGATTGTTTTCGTCTTCAATCATTGCTTTTGTCGTAATTCTTTTAGTCTGATGTTCTTGTTTTGAGCTATTTTACATGATTGAGCGGAAGATTTGTTTGAATTTCGGTACAATTATTTTTGTGTTTTGTTGCTGAGAATTTGTTCGGCGCAAAAAGAATTGAGATTTTGAATTTGTTGTACTTACCAACTGAAGATTCAAGACAAGCCAAATGGAAACTGGTTTCTTGCCTGTGTTCTTTTTTGCATTCAAATGTGTATCATAACTTGCGACTCAGCGACTGACATGCATCCCGATAAATGAATGAGTACTTTGAGCTTATTTTGCTGCTTATTGAGGTTGAGGATTTTCTATTAGGTTTTCGTTTAATTCGATTCATTGATGAGTCTTCCTTTATTCTGTTGGATGTTGGATTCGATTTGTTATTTCTTTTTCCTAACCTTTAGGGTTGGAGTTCACCATTTCACAAATTTTCAGGCAAGCGAAAGATGTGGTTAAAGGTATAAAGAAACGCCTTGGAAGCAAGAACGCAAAAGTTCAACTTCTTGCCTTGACGGTAAGTCCTAAGATCGACTTATTTTTATACTCCGTATCATATCGACTTTTTTGGCATTATTTACTCTATTCATTGCTCAATAGTTTTACTTCTTTGGACATCAATATCTATGCTGCATGCTAGCTACGGGTTTTGTTTCTTAAAAAGATCAAAGAATATGCTGTCTGTAGTATCGCGTAGATGTTATCTTCTTTCTCACCAAAAAAGAAGTAAAAACACATTATTTCCTGAATCTGTTATTTTTTGTTCTAATGGAGGCAACTACTGCGAGTCTGATTCATTTTTTTCTTCCTAAATGGATTATGTCATGGTTCAATCACTGTCATTGATCAATATTTAAGTTAGGGTTTTAGATTTCACTGATTGGATGCGTAAGTATCACAAATAGTCACATATTCTTAACGCCCTTCTTAGTACGGTATATGTTATTGTGTTCGTTAGCTACCGGGTATTCTAAGGCATGCATGAACTGTTACTCCCTGTTTTACACTTTGCTATATTGAAGGGCAATGAGTTTTTAGCACAGAACTCGGTGGTGCAAGGTGTTTATTGTTTTGTTTCTCATAGAGCTATCTGCTAATGGTACAATAATAAACCTTTTCTTTTCATAAAAACAGAACAATTTCTTCGATAGTGGATGTGGATTCAAAAGTAATGGAGGGATAGTGTTAAAAAAGGGGAGGTTATATAGAAGTATGCTTTCAAATGGGCCACAATGACAGGAAAAAAGAGGTGTAGAAGTCCTTTGTAAAAGTTGCTAAATAGATAATCATACTTTAAATATGTATCCAAGTCTTTTATGGATATGCCTTATTTCTGCGTGCTATTTTTGTATACTAATTTCTGCTTAATAGAAAGGATACCTTTCTTTTAAGGGGAAAAAAGTAAGCTAGCTTAAAAAAGGGCCCAGTTTGTCCGTTGAAGATTGCTCTGATGTATCTTTGGTTTCATGTGCCAAAAGGAGAATACTTCCTCAAGCTACTGCAGTAAACTCTTCGGAAAGTTACTTATTTGATTTCATTAAGCTTTCCGATCCACCTTTAAGCTCACACTACTTGTTTCCTGCAGGGATATTCAGTTTACTAAATCTTGGTATTCTATGTTTTAGAGGATTAAGTTAATTTTTTATTTTGTCTTATCTCTACATTCTAGCTTTTGGAAACGGTCATTAAGAATTGTGGGGACATTGTTCATATGCATGTGGCAGAGAAGGGCCTTCTTCATGATATGGTAAAAATGGTGAAGAAGAAGGTAAGTTTTCATTTAGAATGTTTTTGTTGCTTTCTTGTTTCACCCGTCATTCTTTCGTAAATAACCCCCCAGTATTTGTGGGCGTGGTGTAGCCTGATTTTCGCGTGAAAGAGAAGATATTGATTCTGATAGATACTTGGCAAGAAGCTTTTGGAGGACCTAGGGCAAGATATCCACAATACTATGTTGCATACCAGGAATTGTTGGTAAGTTTCAAAAGGCATTTTTTGAAGCATGTTTTTGCAGTTGAGACTGACTGAATTCAGTAGAAATACTTTATTCTTTGAGTTTCTGACATTTTTGCATAGCTGTGCGCATCTACTGAGTTCTATTTTTTCATGCACCATCTTTTGCTGGTTCTTTGTTTCAGCGTGCTGGGGCAGTTTTCCCCCAGAGGTCTGAGAGCTCTGCACCTGTATTCACCCCACCACAAACACAACCTTTGGCATCTTATCCTCCAAATCTACGGAATACTGAACGTAATCAGCAGGATGGTGCTGAGACCTCTTCTGAGTCTGATTTTCCGACCTTAAGGTGCACAAACTTCTTTTATTCTCTTATTTCCATCATCATAGTGTTTTTGCCCATTATATGAATATAGTTAATAGTAATGGAACTACAAAACTGATTTCGATTCGATATTTCCAGCATGACTGAAATTCAAAATGCCCGTGGAATTATGGATGTCCTTTCAGAAATGCTTAATGCATTAGAACCAGGGAATAAAGAGGTACTTCATCAGTTTAAAATGAAAGCAAAACTATAATGTATCTCGTGACATACTTGGGATGTTTGTTGTTCTTCCATCAAAATGGATGTTGTGTGGATTCTTGACTATATTCATGTTGGGGTATCTCATCTTGTAGGCTATTAGACAGGAGGTTATTATTGACTTGGTTGACCAGTGCCGTACTTACAAGCAGAGGGTGGTTCATCTTGTTAACTCAACTGCGTAAGGCCTCATACTTATAGTTGCTTTTATGCATGTTAGTGCTAGTATTGAGATTTTTATTTTATGATTATTTAATTTTTTGCATCCACATATTCTTCCAGTTTGGGCTTGCACAAATATGCTTCCTGGTTTTCAATTTATCCTTAAAGTAGAGTAATTATATATATATATATATATATATATATATATTAGGATTTCTTTTACTGCATTCCTCCTTATAATCTTAAATCTTTCTTTTTCTTCTCAATTTATGGTCGCACAAAAGTAGAGAACCATATTTTCCTTACGCCAAGGAATTACAAAAGATTTCCAACTGACTTGTATCAAGAAGAAAGTAATTACATGGAGAATGACTTTGCTTGTCTAACCGTCTTTGGGATTGTTGGAGGAGCTCGTTTGGGGTTAGTGGGGTGTGCAATTGAGATGGCTATCTCCGCTGGAGGAGGTACTTCAGCATTCTCCATTTAGGGAGAGAGAGAAGTGTTGTGCCAGGCCAACTTCTTTGCAGTGTTGTTGGCTTGAGAGGAACAATAAAAGTTTAGAGATAAAGAGAAGTCGAGAGAAGAGGTTTGGAAGGTTGTTAGATTTAATACCTCCTCACGGGCGTCGTTCATTAGTTTTTCTTTTTTTCTTTTTTGGGTAATTATGACCTTGGTCTTGTTCTTTTGGATTGGAGTCCCTTCTTATAGTTAGTTTTTGGACTCGTGCTTCTTCCTTTCTGTTTTTTGTATGTCTTTGTACTCTTTTGTTCTACAAAAGTTCGGTATCTTATTAAAAAAAAACTTGTGTGCGCTACTTCTTTCATGGCCTACATGAACTATTAATTGTGGTTTTGTTGAGTGAGTTAGCTTTAAGTATTTATGGGTCATTCAAGTAGAACAAGCATTGTATATTGCTTTCAGCACTACTTATTCTGGTGCAGGGATGAATCACTACTTTGCCAAGGACTTGCACTTAATGATGATCTGCAGAGGCTTCTTGCGAGGCATGAATCCATTTCTTCTGGAAAACCTGTTGCTCAGAAACCAAAGTCTGAATCTCCTACAGCACTCGTTGATGTAGACCGGCCTCTTATCGACACTGGAGATAATAGCAAACAGCCTGAGAATAAGTAATTATTTATAGTATATCGCATGTCTCATTATTTGTTTTTACCATATTTTGATTGTGCATTGATGTATAATTGTTCTGCAGAGCTGCCTCAAATGCCGTTGAAGGTTCTCAAACCCTGAACCAATTGCTGCTTCCTGCACCTGCTGCAACTAATGGTCCAGCTCCTCCAGCTAAAGTTGAACCCAATGTGGACCTGCTGAGCGGTGACTTCAATTCACCAAAGGCAGAGACTTCATTGGCTCTTGTTCCTCTTGGAGAGCAACAAGCCAATCCTCCTGTATCTGATCAAAATGCTCTTGTTCTTTTTGACATGTTCTCCGATGGTAACAATGCCGCCTCTAATCCTGCAAATCCTCCTCCAATCGGTCCTGGTGCGCAACCCCACCCACCTTCCCAATTTCAACAGCAGCAACCCCACCCACCTTCCCAATTTCAACAGCAACAACCGCCAAATGTTCACTCACCACAAGGTGGATATTATCCAAATGGGAATGTCGCAAACATGGGTTCGCCTAATTATGAGCAATCGATGTACATGCAGGGCCCTGGTTCTTCCTGGAATGGTCAAATTCCTCAGCAGCACCAACAACAGCAGCCTTCTTCACCTGGCTATGGTACTTTTATCTCATGTTTGCTTCACCCTTGCCTTGCATTAGAATGCTTGATCACTTAGTTGAAACATGACAAAACTCTACATCTTTGTGTTTCCATGTGCTGAAACCTGGGTTTCTGTGTTCTTTCTGCTAATTTTCTGTCGTGTGCCGTCATTTGTTTGGTATTTTTGTTTGAGTTCGACATGTAAACTTACGAAAAACTTACACGTTGTTGGTTTGTGCGACAGGTTCGCAAACAACTGGTTCATTGCCACCTCCGCCATGGGAAGCTCAGTCTTCTGATGGTGGCAGCCCTGTAGCAGGGTCTCATTACTCTCAACCGATGCAGGTTACTACTCAGGTTATTGTCTCACATGGACTCAGTGGACATCCCCAGGGACCTCAGCCAATGGGGAACGAGGTTGTAGGTGTAGGAATGTACATCCAGCCAATAACAAGTGGTCACGTGTCTAACATGAATAGCCATGTTAATCCGAACCACCAGATGGGGTTGCACCCACAGCAGATCCCGGGTATGCAAAATATGGGTATGCCAATGTCTCCACAACAATCGCAAGCTAACCAGATGCCACAACCCTATTACCCTCAACAGATGTATGGAAACCAAAACCAATACAACACTGGCTATGGCTATGGCTATGGTCATGGTCAACAACCGCAAGTGCCACAATATCTCGAGCAGCAAATGTATGGCATGTCCGTTAGAGACGATATGAGTATGAGCCATTCGTCTTCTCAGGCTTCGGCTTTATCATATTTGCCTCCCATGAAGCCAGTCAACAAGCCAGAGGATAAGCTGTTCGGGGACCTCGTCGACATCGCTAAATTCAAACCTGGAAAATCCACTCCTGGCAGAGCTGGCAGCATGTGAAATCATCAGAACCCATTTTTCCTTCGCTTGTTTAATGCCTTCCCCTGTTTTACATTGCATTCATATAGTGTTTGCCTTTAGCCCTTCATTCTTGTTGCCTGTTTGAGTATTGAAATCGTGTACATTTCTTGTAGATGGATGGAAAAAGGAAAAAAAGCCTTGGGAGACCACCTGCCCTGAAATTGGACTTCTGTTGATTTTTTTTCCCTTTTCTTTTTTAATAAATAATTTTAGTGCAAGGGTCATCTCTGATTCATTTTAGTCGTTTGATCAATGAATTCTTTTAGCATGTTCCTTAATAATTGTGTCACGTACTAATTTATTATTATTATTTAGAATTCCATCGGGTAAAAAATGATATTTTTTTTAGTAGAATAATTGTAGGTGAGAAACGAGACATGGGGTTAGATCTACTAAACTACATTGAGTGATTATTGTTAATGATTTGAAAATTTGAGTTTTTTTTTTTAGAAATTTGTTCAAAATAATATACTCAGAATAAAAAAATTTATTGAAAAAGAGTAAAAATTAATGTAATAACTCGTTAGGTATAAATTATAATATTGTTCACTTAAATTAATTTGATGGTTTATGCGTAAAAAATAATTTTTTTTTTAGATAAACTAAATGGTTACAATAATCTTAATTTTTAACGGTATATATATTTTTAGACTAATATAATATTTTTAAAAAAATTTGGTAGTTTTCTTTTTAAATAAAGAAATTCAAGTTAAAAGGATAAAAATAAAGATTTTAAAAATTAAGAATCTACCAAAAAAATCGTAAGCGTATATATATTTTTTGTATAAGTAAAAAGAAGTGTATTTTGTATAATGGAAAACTGACTGCTTTGTTAAAAATAAAAAAACTGGAAAAAGTAAAATCTCAATTCCCGAGATTCGGCAGCAGGAGTCCAACGGATAAAGGAAGACGGCCAGTCGTGAAAGGTTGCTGATACGAAACACCGCAAAGCACGTTCCATAGATATCCTTTCCGATCAAGTCTTCGGCGCTTCGCCCTTCGCGCATCTCCGAATTTGAATTACCTCGACCTGGTTTGTGGACGACAAATCGATCTCGTTGGTGATTGTAAGTGTTTCTATTGTTCTGTTTTAAACAATTTCCGATTTGTTCGAATTCGCGATTATTCTGCTCGTAAATGTTCATATTTGCTATCAATTTCCGTCAATTTGTATTTCTCTGGTTTCTCCAGAAGGAATTCCCTAATCTATCAATTTCCATTTCTTTTCTTTTTGTTTTCCTCCGCGGTTTCTTCTCTAGGGTTTGATAAATTATGGATACAACAAATCCTTATGATTTTACTCATGATAGTTCATTCTTTTGTAGAGTTTCTTGAACCGATTGCAGTTTTTCTGCCGGTAATTGTGTTGGTTTGAGATTTGAGAATTCTAGGCTTGAAGCTGCTTGTGTCGTCTGCAAGCATCTATAATGCAGGTAGGCGACTATAATTAGTTATATTGCTTTTTCTTGATTCTTGTGTCAGCTGAAAGTATATACACTTATGATATTTACCGTGAATATAATGACCTTACAGCCATAACTTGCGTTTTGCTATGAGAAGTGTTACTCATTTGGAATGCGCGAGTTGAGTTCATTTTGTTAATGGACGATTTGCAATGTTTTGAGTATATATTAACTGATATTGTGTAGAACTACTAACTTTTGTAATTGATCGGTCTTCCATTTCGTTTCGTTACGTTTTTTTTATCTCGTGGATATTTGTTTTGAACCTATAAATCCTGCAAAGATAAATGTCAATATGAGCGTAGTTTGAGTAGTTGTGTATTAGTATCTACTTTATGAGCGGTAGGTTCGAAACTTCTCTTCTCATTTGTAATGTAACATATCAAAATCTATCAAGTTAGGCGTTTTTCCTCGTGGTTTCATTGAAATTTATCTTGGCCATTCAGATTTTATATTTTTTTTGGGGTAAGAAATCGAGCTTTTTAGAACAATGAAAAAATGTACCACGACATACAAAAAACCAAGCCTGCAAAAAAGGAGTCCACCCATTAACTGTGAGATCCCACGTTGGTTGGAGAGGGAAACAAAACATTCCTTATAATGGTGTCGAAACCTCTCCCTAGCAGACGCGTTTTAAAACTTTGAGGGGAAGCCTGGAAAAGAAAGCCCAAAAAGGAAAATATTTGTTAGTAGTGGACTTTCGCTGTTACAAATGGTATCAGAGCCAGACACCGGGCGGTGTGCCAGCGAGGACGTTGGGCCCCAAGGGGGGTGGATTGTGAGATCCCACATTGGTTGGGGAGGGGAACGAAGCATTCCTTATAAGGGTGTCAAAACCTCTCCTTAGCAGACGTGTTTTAAAACCTTGAGGGAAAGGTCGGAAGGGAAAGCCCGAAGATGACAATATCTGCTAGTGATGGTCTTGGGTTGTTACATTAACTATTGAAAAAAGACTCCAATCTAAAAGTATCAAATCAATCTTATAATTACAGAAGGCTTAGGTAACAGATGGCCACAAGGATGCATTAAAAACCTAGCAAATTCCCAGGCCTCCTCCCACAATCTCTCCACCTCCCTAAAATCTTACTGTATCTCTCAAACCGAATTCTCCATATTACAACAAAGAAACAAGTCTGCAACAAAACTTTATCCTTATCCATAGCACTGCGACCCCTACCTCGAGTCAAACATAGCCTTGAGCCGTTCAAGTTTGATTCCATTCCATGTCTGAACTTCTGCTGATTCTTTCTTCCTCATTCCCTTATGGAAAGTACATAAGTCTCTGTTTAGTGGTGATCAATAACAGTATGCAGTATTTAGGTTGTCTTCAAAGCTTTTATATTTTTGGATTCATCTGCATTTTTTTTAAATGTGATTGTATGATAGTAAATTTCTACCTCATATTTGTCCATAATCATAGAAAACTAATTTTCTTTTATATCGGGGTTGATTTTAATTACCTTCATGCTGATTTGTTACTGAACAGCTATTATGAAAAAAAGTTGCAAATAGATATTAGCTTTCAGAAATTTATTGACTGTTCTATTTACTTGGAACTGCATCGAGAATTTATATAGCGGTTTTGTAGGCCTCAAGAGCAAGGTTGTTCAAGGAGTACAAAGAGGTTCAAAGAGAAAAGGTAGCAGATCCGGATATTCAATTGGTTTGTGACGATTCCAATATTTTTAAATGGACAGCCCTAATCAAGGTAATGCTCTCAATGATCCATATAAAAAACTGAGTTAGGAGTTGTTTCTTACGGTGATTGATATGCATTATATTTAGGGACCGTCAGAGACTCCTTTTGAGGGCGGGGTTTTTCAGCTTGCCTTTTCGGTGCCTGAGCAATATCCTTTGCAACCTCCTCAAGTGCGGTTCTTAACGAAGATTTTTCATCCAAATGTTCATTTTAAGGTAGAAGTCAACTTGATCTTTTTTCTAAATTGTGGGTCGACTCTGAGCCCTTCTGTCGCGATGGTTAATATTATTAACTATAGTTGGCTAATAGCTGCATTATATCCCATAATATCTCGACTTGAAATAATCTGTATTAGATCCGACTAATTTTCCACCAACAAGATTGGGATAGGGATTATAAGGAGGCGATCATTGGGGAGGAAAGGAAAACGCTGAGGGGGTACCGCTGTCCAAGGGATAGTAGTTAGCAGCAGGATTTAGGTCTTTCATAACTAAACAAAGAAATGTTTAGCCTCCATGCATGAGGGTGAGTTGAGTAGGAAGAAAATATATCGAAGGAAGTATACAGGATTTAATATCCTATCAGTCACTTTGACTACAAAATGTAGTAGGGTCAGATGGTTGTCCTTTGAGAATGGTCGAGGTGCACGCAAGCCGGCCTGTACACTCTTGGATATATAAAAAATATATTAAAAAATCTTATGGATTCTAGGGAGGTGTAACGATGAAATGAATCAATTTAATGAAACAACCGGTGTGGTGTTTGGGTTTGGAGAAGAGTTTAAATAATTGTCATGAAATGACGGATGTAAGGTTGAAAACCTTAGCAACAATCCACTGGGTCGAAATGGAGTGCATCAAAAGTTGACGAACCCTTTAGGACAAGGTGGAGTTGCAATTAGGGTGAATATTTTTACGGGTGAGTTTGACGATGACCTCTCTGTCAAATTCGAGATGGGATTGGGAGTAGGAAGCTAGATGCACTCATTTTTTATGGATAGGATTCAAAGGGTTGGACATATTTTGTGGGTTTCTTCATCCATATGAGTGAATTCTGATTACGGAATCATATAACTTTTCAGTTGTTGAACCATACTTTACATTTATCTCTGTACCTTCCTGCAGACGGGCGAGATCTGCCTCGATATATTGAAGAATGCGTGGAGCCCAGCATGGACTCTGCAGTCTGTTTGTAGGGCTATAATTGCTTTGATGGCTCATCCCGAACCCGATAGCCCGCTGAACTGTGACTCTGGTGAGTTTACATGGATTCCTTATGATGAATTTTTCTGATTTACATGTTTATTTACTGGGATCTGTTTGATGATGTGATAAAACTGGTTCTGGTGGGCAACTGAACTTTTGGGAGTTCGTTATTCCAAAATTCCTTTTTTGGAGAATTCCCTCCAAGCTAGATGAGCGGATTCTAGCTTGAATGTTCGGTTTTGGTGGGTCGGGGTTGGCCTGGGTCTTGGGCAACACTGATGTAAACTAACCCATCGATTTAAGAAAATACGAACCCACTAAGACTGAACTAAGTCGATCTAACTAATGTTCAGTTATATATTTTGAAATTGAATCGACTGATAACATTTTATAGTAAACGAGATATTAGGGATCTATTCTTTGCATTACTGATGGTCCACAAGCAAGGTAAGTAGGTCCATTACCGGCTAGCTCCAGAACGAAAGGCCTAATGGAGTAACCGAGGCAACTAGGATTAGATTTTAAATTACTAAGACCCAGTTGGTATCAATTTGGTTTTTGGCTTAGGATTTATGAAAAATTAAACTTATAAACACTATTTTCACTCGCCTTTAGAACGGAAATCACTATAAAATGGGGGCATGGGCTTCCTCTTGGAGGTAAACTGATTGATCCTTGTTGCTCGGTTTCATGAACCTTTTCGATATCAAACTCATACACATATAAAGTAATGCATTTCCGAGAGGCGGTCGCCATTGACCTTCTAATCTTCTAATTGATTGCGTGGGTGTTTATAGGAAATCTTCTGCGTTCGGGCGATGTTCGAGGATATCAATCCATGGCAAGGATGTACACAAGGCTTGCTGCAATGCCCAAAAAGGGCTGATCTTTCTGTGGCTTCTTTGGCAACAATTTGAATTTGACATTTCTGCTGTCATCAAGGAAGGAGACTACAAAAATGTGTTGAAATTGGTCATAAAACAACAAATTTGACAATCCAATCCAGACATCTGATGTAAAGTAACAGCACATTTTCCATCTTCTGTGTGCTTTCTCTTCTTTTATATTCACTAGAATAAATTTTACTTTTTACTTTTTTCCTTTTTTAGATTTCTTTTGAATTTTAATGTATCCTTTTTTTTATATATATATATTTGAATTTTTAGCTAAATTTTAAAATATTATATTTCTATTTGTTTAGTTTCACAATTTAATTTAGGTTTTAAAATATTTGTAAAAAGTAGATTGCAAAACAAATAAGTATATTAGCTTAAATTTTGAAAATAAAAAACTAAATACCAAATAAATACAATTTTAAGTACGGAAATAAAATGTAATTTAATCTAAATTTTATTAAATTTCTATTATTTTTTTTATTATTGTTGTAACTTCATTAATAACAAGTTTAGATTATCAATATGAATTTTGTAATTTTAAATTGTTAGATCTTTACTTGTTTAGTTTGAGATTACTGTAGAAAATAAATATTGGAAACTTTATTTTTTTTAAAATAAGTTGTAGCGTGAAGTTAATTAACTAAGTGTTCGGTAAAATTATATAAAATTATTGTGATTTAACCATAATAACCAAAATGAACATATAATTTCAATTATTTTTCTATTGGTATTTAACATCAATTTATTATAATTTAATTGTTTAAATTTATTTAAAAAAATAATTAAATTAATGGTCCACTCAAGATAGACGGTGCCAAATAAAAAAAAATGTGAACACCTCTCGATCAAGTTGCTTCGCTCTTCAGCTCCGACCGCCTTTTTTAAATAAATTATACAATTTATTTCCTCTTAAAAAGTTATAAAATAATTATACCACAAAATTCTTAAAAATAAATAATAGAGGTGGAGATTTAAACTTGTCTCCTCTCATAAGTTTATAAAATAATCACATCACAAATTGAACTTTCATTCTTTACCTACCACTCATTATAGCCTTACAATAAAGTCAGTAAATTACTAAATATAAGGAAAAATACTAATTAAGAGTTAATTAATTAAAAATTAATAACTAATTAACTAACATTTAAATAGAAAATAATAGTTCATTATCACGTCTTCTGCAATAAGTTAGGTAGGGTTTAATCAAACTTTAATACTAAATTAAAACTTTTAACATCATATTATAGTTAATTTAAAATTAAATTTAAATCATAAGATTCAAATTGAAATTTTGTAAATAACTCGAGTACAAACATAGCAATTTAACATTTTATTTAAAGTTAATTATAATTGACAAAAATGAATTCGTGACTGATTATTATATATGACAAAATCACGATTAGCTTTATATGTTAATATAAATTAAATTGCTTTTATAAATTATAAAGAAAGAGGCTATCTTTTATTATAATTTAACCATATTCTAATTCCATTGCCTTAATTTAATTTTCTATCTAACAAATGTGTAACATAAACATTTATTTATATACCTATTGATTTCTATCATTAAAAAATTTCAATATTTTGTATTAAAAATTTCAATATTTTTTTTGAAATTTTAAAAATTGTAAAGGTTATACCTAATTTAGAAAATATTAATTTGTTTAGTCATATTAAATTATTCTAATGTATTAATTAGTAAAAGTCAACTTAATTAATTCTATACCAGAGATTGAATGGGTACAAAGTACGAGTTTAATTTTAGATATACAACAATTAATAAGTTGTTTAAACCATCACTACAATAAATATTTATTTTAGTTTGGCTTAAAAATGATTTTGTTATTAAATTTTTAACAAAATTCACCTACCCATTATTTCTTTGTTTATTTTTAATTTTAATTTTAAAGTAATTTGAAAAATATATTTTTTTTAAATATTTGATGCATGGAATAGAATTATAAACCCTAAACTTTAATACAAGAATAATTCAACTTTATATATGCTAACTATGATGTACACGTTCGTATCTCTTATACCCATATATGGAATTAATTTAAATTAATTTTTATTACATAAATATAGTTTAGCAATACCGCTATTTTTTTCTTAATTTTTCTTAATTGAAGTTTAAATTTGTTCGGTTTCATAATTATTTAATTAAAGACCCAAATTTAAACTCAAATAATGGGAATGAGCTAGAGATATTTATGTGGCTAAAAAATTAAAGATTAAGTTAAAATTAGCATTACATTTTAATAAAACACGGATAAATATTTCTTATAACATTTTATCATAATTAAATTCTAAAATTTGCAATTTAAATAAAATTGACAAGAAAAAAGAAACTAGGGTTTCAACAGTTGAATTGTAGAGTCACGCGCCTCCGTATCGCGTGTGGACACGAACCAATTAAATCCCTCTTATGTGCCAAGGCATCATTCTTTATCCTCGATAAGACAGGCACATTTCTAAAAAACAAGCCCCACGCTCTTCAACTGAGCGTGTAATAACACTCTCGATTTTTAGGGTTTCTTTTTGAAGAACCCCAACTCACAGCCAAGTGGCAATTTGTTATTGGTCGTAACCTACTTCTTTCTCTCTCATGTAGGTGACATGGCAACCGGCATGGGCAGTTTTCTTGCCACAAAAACAAAATAAAAATAAATAAATAAACCCACAAACATCCTCTCTCTAAAACACAAAAAATATTCTCTCTCTCCCTCTCTCTCCCTCTCTCTAAAGGGTTTTGAGCTTGAATTCTTCATCGGCGAGTGTCTAATTCATCCGTACAGTCCTGAGCAATGCTCTCTCTCTCGCTCTTTCTCGTTACACAGTTTCGCCGAGAATTGGATCCGAGGTGACGCCAAACGACGCCGTTTTCTGATGGATTCCGGCCGGTAACATCTTCGCCTTTTTACTCTAATTTTTATTTTCATCTGTTTCAATTTTTTCCAGCTTAAATATTTAGGAACTTCAGCTCAATTTTCACCAGTTATTTTTACTTTTTTTTTTTTTTACCTTTTACTTTCGGAATTCCCTCATTTTCGCTATATTTTATGTATTGTTTTGGATATTTGTATTGAAAATTTGAATTAAATTTGTAATGTGGCAAAGCCCTAATTCTATTTTTAGCGTATAAATTATTGAATTACCAATAAACCAGAGAATTTTAATAATTTATATATATTTTTTACACAAATGTTGCAAAATTAGGGTTTTCTTTCGTGCTACAGTGTTAGCGACTGTTATTTTATGTGTCAAATCAGTTCGTATTTATTTAATCATAATAATCTGAGATTTTGATTTTCTTTCTAAGATCTTTATATATATATTTTACATTTCTTCAACGTGGATAATTTGTGTATGATCCTTAGGATTAATGTGATGGAAGAGAACTATCATGGGACTGATGATTCCAAGGCTGCACAAAAATTCATTCAAATTGACTCTATATATATTGATCTATTTAGCTCCAATGATAAATGTGATGGCCAGAAGTGCGAACGGTTCTCTGTACGGTAAGCTTCGACGACTTTGCTACCGTAAACACGTAGTTATGTTAATGTGTATTTTTTGCTTTTTAAGAACATTACATTACGAATATAGAATAACGATTTTGAATTTTCGGCTTACTTGAAGAAAGTAGAGATGCCTTGATTATTCAGTTATATATGTTCATGTTGGCTCGAAACTTTGTATGTAGTTGTTTCCTACGTTTTGGGTCACGGATTTTATGCTCAAACATATTGTATTGTAAGGGAGGGAATTCGAACCTAGATGCCATAGTAGTGCCCACGTAGGATTCGAACTGAGATTTAGAATGAGAGTAGTGACAATCAGTGGATGACAAGGAAAATATCACGTGCATTTAACCCGAGGATAGTTCAATTAGTTAAGAGTTTAAAATAGATCAGAAGGTCAAAAGTTCGAATCTCTACTTTACGTAAAGCTCTTACATGGTGATATTGTAGTCGTAATGACGGGTTTGTTTGTAGTACTACTGATCTAAGTGGCTTGTTGTTTCACTACTCAAAGTGACAGTCATTATGCAATAAGATTTGATGATCATAATGAATTTATCCAAGCTAAGTGAGGTAGCTACCCTTTTCCTTATTGAATCTATCAATGTAACAGTGGTTATGTATCTGATATGAGCAAAAAGGATTGGAAGATCTGTTGGCCATTTTCTGATCTTGATGATATCCATAAGTTGGATGAGCATATACTCTCAGTCCCACCTGTGTATGATCCGAGCTTCGACGCGCAGCATCGTAAAAGTCGTTGGCAAGATAGCTCTGATAAAGCTGCAGAAGGTTGCGTCTTTGATAGCTATCACAGCCTTGGACACTTTTCGATTGCTTCCCTGAAAGCTCCGAAACAAGATGTGATCGATGGAAGAACAGTCCTTGACGATGCCTCGAATTCGAGTTGCCAACGCTCTAGCTGTGATGAAAAGGAAAAGAAACTTGAAGTTGCAGACTACAGTACTGGTACACTCTTTTCTCCTATTATGCTGCGAAAGCAAACTCCTGCAGATCGTCTAAATGGACAGTTAACCTTGGTGGCATCAGAGAATGACAGTATGGTCGACATCGACCGAGCACGTCGTACTCAAGACAATGGAGATGCTTCCATGGAATCAAATGAAAGCACAATTTCATCATCTGAAAGCGCTGAAACAATTGGAAATCGTCCTCGTCATCGTCGAAGAACCCCAAAGATTCGTCTGTTGACTGAATTACTAGGAGAAAATGGAAACATGAAGGCTAAACATGTTCAAAGTTATCCATCCAACGGGATGCCCGAGGCGTCTTCGCAGGCAGATCCGAGGTATGCTTCCAAATGTCAGGTAACTATGGGGGAAAATATTTGGAATTCAGATCATAAAAGGCAAAGAAGGTTGCCTCGGAACGGAAAGTGCAGGCATCGAGATCGGATTCCCTCTTCTTCTAGTGTGGATAAGCAAATTCAAGCATGGAGGGGGGAGTTAGAAAACTCTGTTTCTAGTTTAGGAACTGGAAATGCTCTGCCTGGAATAAAGAAGACCATGAAGGACCTTTGGAGCAGCTACAAAGTGGATGGAAACAAAAGTTCAAGAAAGAAGAACAGTAAAAAGTGTCCAGTGGTTGATCCATACTCTGTGTCCTCAGTGCCATCTAAAGTTCAAGATCGATGCGAAATTCAGGCGATAACGGAATATCGAAGTGATAAAGAAGCATTGGATAATGCTGCCATTACGGCACATAGAGCTCTATATTCAATATCAATGGATACCATGGAGTCTAAATCTAGCACATCTAAGAACCCAAATTCAAGCCAGGATCCTCTGATGGTTGAAGGCCCCTCTGGCTTAGTTTCTTGGAACAATGGAATGCCTAGGAAGGATTCAGCTACACAGAAAGATGTGGAAGCCATGAAAAGTATGACTAAAGCTCATCGTTTTCGATATGAAAACGATACGAACAATGAAAGAGAGTTTCATCTTTCTTTCCATAGCTATTCCAATCCACAAAGGGATCACAAAAGAATCTGTCGTCGAGAAGAAAACGAGCTGCCTACTTTTCTGCCTGAGCAAGATGACACTCCTAGAATAAGTAAATTTATAAGGAAATATCCAAATCCTCCTCTTTATAAAGCTTCAGATGTTTTCTACGGTCGAGGAGTCGACCGTGTGCCGAACAACTCGAGTATGCCTATTCCAAGACGAAATGTGGAGCCTCACACAGATAATAGCTGGTCGCTGCTGCAGCAAAAGGTATGTGCTTAAAGGCGCATTAGAATATAGTTCTTTTGTTCTTCTTTGTTTTCATTTTGATGTGTTCTTAGTCTATAATGAGTGCTTCACAGAATTCCATTTCTTGCATAATATGTATGAACAGGATATATGCAGTGGGAGCAATGGTAAAAGAACAATTGAAGCTCAGGAAACTATGGTTCTGAAGAGTAAACAGATTAACCAGAGAGTGTACCTGGCATCTGACAGTGGGACTTCTGATGATATCCCCATGGAAATCGTCGAACTAATGGCGAAGAATCAGTATGAAAGACGTCTTCCTAATCGTCGAACTAATGGCGAAAAATCTCGGTTCGACACGAACCACCTGCATAATGCTTCTGTTCATTCTCAAGAACAACCATCAAATGATATTCAATATTCTTCCATCGGATCCAAATGGCTAAGTTGTACTGAGTTTAAACAACGCAATGGAACAATAGACCATTTGCCTGTTTCAGAACGGAATAAAGAAGCAGCTCATATATGGTGTTCTTCTTCTTCTTTGATACCAGATCATCTGCCGAACGGATTTCAGAGATTTCCGGCGCATTTTACTGGCAGAGAAAACATCTCAAGCCCTAGATCATTACAGATAGGAAATGCGAAGGCACAGAAATTAGCAGAGAGTTCATTTTGTGGACGTTCTAATGAGGTTGAACTTCATCAAAATATGGTTGGATCATTGGAGTTGTACTCGAACGAAAGCATATTAGCAATGCACTTACTTAGCCTCATGGATTCCGGAATGCGATCGAATGAACACACGACTGCAGGTCGGACGCGTAAATCATCGAAGAAACCTCCGATTCCTCGTCCACGAAAACACAACGAGTTTTCTGTCAATTCTGCTGTTCATGATGAAGTTCATACTCCCGCAACCACTGCATCTGCTAGTAACTTCCAGCATAGTAGAGGATATGGAACCAATACCAATTTTTCCGGTCAGGCTGTCTTTAAGTCTCGAAATAGCGCGAACATGAAATGCTCGGATCGATCTACGTGTAGAACATTTCCTGATAATCGCATACAGAAAGGAGTGGTAAATGTACCTAATGCCGAAGCGTTGGTGCAGCAGATTGGAAGAAACTCCAAGGAACGCAAATTCATGGCCGATACTAGAACTCTGGAAAGCCAGAAAAGCAGTTTTGAGACTGAAATATGTAGCGTCAACAAAAATCCTGCTGATTTTAGCTTGCCAGAAGCAGGAAATACATACATGATTGGAGCTGAAGACTTCAAATTTGGACGAACTCTTCGTTCTAAGAACAGATCAAGCCCTGATTTACTTCAGAAGTAGGCTTGAAGAATTTCTCATATGTACTCTCTTGTTCTTCTTTCAGGTAAAATCATTAATTAATTATTAATTTTATGGATTAAGCCTGGATTATATAAATTCAAACTTCTCAAAGAACCTATTATTTATATTTAATGCAAATGCATGTCAAAGTTTTATTTTTTATAATGATTTGAAATTAAAATCAATTTTTTCTTAATAGAGTGGACCGTTATATACTTTTCGAAAAATTTACAAATTAAAATAATAATAAAAAAGAATATTAAGATCGTTGAATTAAATAGTCACCATGATTGACATCTTTGACGAACACAGAATTTTATGTGGGACTTTCTTTTTACAATTCCAAGAAATTAGAGAGTGAATGAACTGAAAAAAGTAGGCTTAAGAAAATCAAATTAGTCAACTTGTTACCGATTAATAATTTTTATTAAAGAGAGAAAAAATTTAACTTAAAATTTCTAACTTTTTAGTTTTCAGGAAACGGTAATTTTTTTAGTTTTTTTTTCATGGAACTGTAATGTGGTCACCCTTAAGAGGTGTCCATCCGACTACATGTGACTAAGGAGGATGGTGCATCATCTAACACATCATGTAATGTATGCACTGGAGAGGAAACGGTGCATCATCCAACACACCATGTAATGTATGCACTGGAGAGGAAACGATGCATCATCCAACACACCATGTAATGTATGCACTGGAGAGGAAACAGTACATCATCCAACACACCATGTAATGTATGCACTGGAGAGGAAACGGTGCATCATCCAACACACCATGTAATGTATGCACTGGAGAGGAAACGGTGCATCATCCAACACACCATGTAATGTATGCACTGGAGAGGAAACGGTGCATCATCCAACACACCATGTAATGTATGCACTGGAGAGGAAACGGTGCATCATCCAACACACCATGTAATGTATGCACTGGAGAGGAAACGGTACATCATCCAATACACCATGTAATGTATGTACTGGAGAGGGAACGGTGCATCATCCAATACACCATGTAATATATGCACTGGAGAGGAAACAGTGTATCATCCAGCACACCATGTAATGTATGCACTGGAGAGGAAACGAGACATAAACAATATAGAGACACATGATGTAAGCAATAATAGAGACACATGATGTAAGCAATATAGAGACGAGGTTGTCACTTTCTTCTACCCTAAATTATATGTTATTTAAGTCGTAATCTTTTTTTTTTTATTGTTTATAGTCATATTATATTACTTTTTTCATTCACAACATGACTCGAGCCCGAACATACGATATTGTCCGCGACGTCTAAATTTCTCATGGGACTTATTTGCTTAGTTAGAATAGTTAGAACAAGTGGATAAAATTTTCATAAATAGTCATTGTTTATGAACATTTTAACAAATTATAAGAACGTACAAAATTTTAGGGAACAAAATTGTAATTTAAACAATAAAATAAAAGCAAAGCCTCATAGGGATGGGGATCAATTCCAAAAATTGTACTTTTATCACCTGAAACGGACAGTCAAAATATGTGTTTTATTACAAAAACAAGCATAAAATCAAAAGTTAAGAAACTAGCAAAAGTCATTGTCCATCTATATTCGAAGAAATTAATTTATAAATCTAGGCAAAAAGATGATAATGATGATGAAGAACTTGCGAGCTTAACAGAAAAGAGGAGACTAAAGCTTGGCATGCCTAAAATAAGAGATACATTAAGGATTTATAAACTATCCTGAAATGAAAATTAGTTTCTTCGAGGGAGATCACTTCCACTTATCTTGTAGCTCTTTCCTCTCAGAAAAAACCCATGTTGCAAAGATGGCGATCACGAGAGCGACGATAGTTATGAGAAGTAGAGCGTAGCTGAAATCTTCGGTTAGCGAATCATATGTCCTTGAGGGCGTAATCCGGGTAAAGAAGAGATCCACTCCGTATGCAAATGCAAGGGTTGTCGACTCCAACGTGGCTGGTATAGTCACGACACCTCGAAGACCTTCGACTTGAAGCGCGTGCGTTGCATAGGTCTGCACAAACACAACCAAACCAATTAGGCCAGCTTAATGAAATGCTGCAGACAATCAGGTCTGGTCCACATTGGTTATCATAAGCGATGGCTTCCAATTACTTTGTAAATCCAAGGATTTCTATCTTCTAGTTAAAATGCTAATATCCTAATGTCACTTAATACTTCTAGGAGTAATTTGAGAAATGATAGGCAAAATGCAAGATAAACACACCTGAGGAATGATAGGCAAGGAATCGGTAAGAGGTATAACGCCTTCTTCCCTCTCAGCTTGTGTGGGATTGATAGACCGTCGAGGATCTAAGTAACGTTTGTCGAGAGCCAAAATCTGCAATGACTCACATTTAACACATCCAGCAAAAGATATCGAAATGAGGAACAAAGACCAAGCAATCACGTGTTTCAGAAGTTAACCTGATCGTTTATTGTACCAATCAGAAGCTGCTTTGATGTTATACCCTTAGATGTTGATGTAACTGATATCGCTTTCACAGAATGAGTGAAAAAGTAGGATTGTAATTTGGCCAAAATTTCAGGTCGAGAGTATGACGAAATTGGCGAAGTCAGGTTATGCTTTCCAATAATAAGCTTCCAAACATCTATGTTGTCCTGCAAAATAAATTGTCTCAGATAATGTGAATCCACATAGAGCATCGATCATGTCATAAAAATCTTAGTACACATTCACATACCGCACGAGATTGATCATAAATTTCGACTACTGACATC
This sequence comes from Cucurbita ficifolia, assembly GCA_033971965.1. Lineage (NCBI taxonomy): Eukaryota > Viridiplantae > Streptophyta > Magnoliopsida > Cucurbitales > Cucurbitaceae > Cucurbita > Cucurbita ficifolia. The sequence goes on along the minus strand of CM066973.1, from coordinate 1,347,325 downwards.
TCGTATCTGTGTGCTTTAAGATTGAAGTAGTGGTAGACAACCCAGTTCTCACTAAATACCTACATAACATACAAATTTCGTGAGAAAATTTCATCTATACGCAATGGAAGTGGGCAATTAGATTGGTGAACTCACGGCATGGACGGGACCCGTTGAACCATGATGGGTCATACGATGTAATATACGACCATTAACAATGTCAATAACATATACAACCAACCAGGAATCCTCTGGGGTAGTAGTTCCAATTTCACCACTGCTTTTCGGTGCAACAGTTGCCAAGAAGAGCAGATTTTTTGATATATATTTGTACATCACATCTTGGTCTGCTACAACCTTTGCTTGCGTATGAACCACCTAGAATATGAAAATTACATAAATATTTGCTAAAAGGACAGAGAGGTATTAAAATACTTAAACAAACACGCCAGAGTACTTTAAAAAATGCATTGACAAATGAAATGATAAGTAAATAGATCAAAACCAAGAAAAATATCTTATGGACTAACCCACAAAATTATAGTGTCTAACCTCATTTAATTTTCGTGCAGCAGTCGCAATGATTTTCTCTGTCTCGGATGGAAGTATAATCGACCAAACATCCTTGCTCTCGAAGCAGTAGTCATCCACTACATCAATACAGTTTCTTTTCAACGAATGTCCTTTAATGACACCACTGTCAGCTTCAACTGAATACCAGTATACGTTCGAAAATTCTGATTGTAGAATACTAATAGCTTCAGAGGTTTGCGGATACAAATGAGCACGGCTCTCAGCATCTATTAAAATATGGAGGCGTTCCTCTGTTGAATCAGTAAATGGAAGTGGAATAACTTGTACAACCGAGTGAATCTGGCTCGATGAACTAATCTCCTTCCCCGTGTAAGTGTCAACAAATGAAAGTAAACCTGGTCCATCCATACTTTGTCCACAACGGCCTACTACGAGCACAGATGGATTCTCATCCATGGCACGATGATGGGGGTCTTGCCATTGATAAATATTGAGCCATCTTGGAGCACACGCTTCTGATTTATGGGAAGTTTGCAGTAAACGAGACCATACAATGCGGCCGTCTCCAGAGTGCAATGCAAAGAGTTTTCCTGATTTAGTTAGAACAATAAGCAGTTTCCGGAATCCGTTGTGATCCCGACTCATTTTGCTCTTGTCAGAACTCTTCAACCTCATATTTTGAATGGCTGCTACATCCTCAGGGCTTGCAATCATTAAAGTCCCCTTGAGTTTCAGCAGATGTCCCTTTCAAGAACAGGACATATAAAGGGCATCTTGTCAGGTAGGAAACATTTCAAGAAATACCAAAATTTCGTTTTTAATCAACTAACCAGAGCAAGAAAAATAATAAAATATTCGAACTAGAGACTACCGAGTAAAAGGAACCAAATAGTAGGCTGACTATGTATATAATAATGATTTTTAATCTTAGAGAACATTATCGCTTGTTCATAATTTAATTCATAATATTTTGAAAGGGTTGCATACCTGCAGCCATTCAATGAGATTGTGCTCCACCTTTGCTATAGAGACGCCTTTTTTTTCAACAGGCAGTTCAGATGTCACTACATTTACAATAGAGGCAAGGCCATCTTCCCTACTCCACACAACTTCACCTTGTTGTACTAATAACAGCGAATGGTCTTCCATGACAAGCAGAGCCCTGAAACCATGTGACCTATCTGTCCGAATGTAAGAGTGCAAAAAAACCTTCTGGACAGTTCCTCTGTGACCATCAATTACTATATTTTCGTCGATAAAATTACTGCTCCAGTTATCAATAAGCTTGACAGTTAGACGCACATGACTTCGCTCATGCTGCACTAAAGCAGCTGCATGCTGGCCCTCTGAAACCAAGAGAGCATCACTTAGAGCTGCCTGACTGTGAATTTTATCCACCACCTCCAACTCACCTTCTCCTTTTACTCGTACTAATGTTAAACGAGAATCAACTTTAACAGCAAATAACCCAGAAAGCTTTGAAGGCACTATTTCAATTGACCCAGAAAGTTCATCAATGAGATGTGCAATAGGTGTCTGTAGAATCCCAATTTCACCATTCCTAAGTTTTATTATAACTAGATTTGACCTAGTGGCGTCCAATGTCACAAGCACATCATCAGAAACTGATACTAGTTCTCCAGAAAAGCCACCAGAAAATGTTGCCGTATGGTGCTTCACCAACTCTCCACTCTTGACATTTATTTGAAACTGATCAAACTGAGTTGGACTTGAAAATCCCACAGCATAAATGGTATCACTTTCATGATGTTGAATGATTTTTTGAATTTCTACACTGAAACGGTGATAAAATCAATAAGGATATCAGTGGCACAGTGATTTACATTTTTCAAAAGAAATAAAACCTAGCACAAACTCCACATTTGAAATACCTGTTCTCTGTTAAGTCAATCTTCCAAATAACCTCACCGTCTAGGGAGGAGACAGCATGCAGACAACTGCTACCAAAAACTAGGATCACAGTTTCCTGGTTGGCTTTCAAACTTTTCTGCAAATTTTATGCCTTACATTAATCAAATAGTTACTAGAGGGAGAAAAAAAAGAATATAGAAGAAATTAACTTAGCACCAGTTGATCCACTTAGATGAAAGGAATCAAATTCAGAAAATACAACATTTTGTTAAATAGGGAAGAGAAACAATGCATACCAACTCGAAGCAGCAAATAAAAAATCAAATCCTTAGGTGATATTCACTTACTGGAACCAATAGCAGTGACTTTGATGGATTGGTTCCCTGAAGAAAAGTCTCCCACACCATCTGACCATCAGGAAGGTTCCACGCTCTTAAAAAATTCCCCTCCGATGAAAGAGAAACAACGTCTGACATCATTTCGTTAAATATTTAAGTGGCATACTAAAAGTGGAATTGTAAAGCTTAATTGGTATTTCAACAGATATAAAGGACCAAATGTGAGCTTAATTAGTATCCATTATTAATAACTGACAGGAAGAACTAAGTATACTTCACATTTGTACAATAATGATAGATCAACAACCATCAGAGAGTAACATTTTTTTAAAAAAAATACTTATGTCGTGATATAGGAGTTACACCCCTTGAGTCAGAATTTAGGTGAAACAGTAGAGGAAAATTCATACACCACAGAGGACATTAGAATTAAGTATTGATGACTTTAGGGTAAGATTTAAGATCTTCAAAAGAATCAGCATGTTCACGTACTTTTTATCAAACTCCTAGAGGAATTTCCTTTGTACACAATAAGCAATTCAAAAAAAGGTTCAAAATGGCAGAAATAGTACTCTGGAGCAATATGATATGGATAAAAAATTGTTGAGGGGTTTACATTTTCCAAGAACGAACTCGATTCCATCAATGGAATCATTGGGGCCAAGGACATGTCTCCAAACTGCACAAAAACAATTAGAAGGTAAGACTTTGAATAAAAGTCAAATGAACTATTTTCAAAATGAAAGCTTCCACCACCATTATCAATATTCATGACCGTTTAATATCCAGAAGCAACGTTGTATTCTTTCTTCAACCTTGTTAGTACATGAATCATTTCAAATAATTGGATTATCCAAAAGTTTGCAAGAAAAATGGAATTTCATTGTCTTAACTTTCATTTTTTGCAAGATCATTGTTGTGGGTAGCTCTAATAAAACACAGACTGTTCTCATGTAAAAACTCGACTTCTTGACTTAGATGTTTCATAATTGGTTCCCATCTTCCCAAATACTATGGGCTAACAAGAGCATCCATTGCAAAAATGGGCACCTTTGCTCATTATCCGGGGGGGATTAAACAATTTTTTCTTTTGTTTGTTTAGAGGAAAGGTTCAGTTAGAGCCTACATAGTTTAAAATTTCAGTTCAGCTTCCTAAGTCATTTGGTTATTGGTAAACCCACTAAGAAAAAAAAAAGCTAAAGGAATGTTGTTCTCACAAATCTCGCCATGCCGAAGATCAAGTGACGCAATTACATTCTCTTCTGTGGACACTACAACACGCTTTCGCCCCGATTTTGAAGAATGGAATAACGCGTGCTTCACTTTCCCCAAGTACTGCTGACGCCTGAAATCGAGGGATCACTTCTATAACTTTAACAAATTGAATTGAATGGATGAATAATTCAAAGCTATTAAAATTCAACTAAAAGCTAAAGGGAAAACAGTAATTGAGAATCTGAATTTGAGAAAAGACATTCCAAGTTAATCACGAGAAGTATGAGAGTCACAATGCAATCAATAAGGCGCAAACTAGATACACGACATAAACCGAGGCCTCCATTTTGAGATACTGATGAACAATTCGAAGAAAAGTATGAATAAACAGGTGAATCCAAACGAGAAACTAGCTCGAATGGATTCGGAGCAATCCAAGTATTTTGTGTTAGTATATACACAAATATATCGAGAAAACGAATAGATCAATTACTCTAGCAGGTCAAGCATGGCGTATATTTAATTGGGATGATAAATTCTCCAATCAAAACTTTTCCACAAATTTCCTAACCAACCTAGCACAACTGAGGAATAAGAGCTCAAGAGAGGGCAACGCACCAGTCCATAAGGCCAACCTGATCTTCGTAAAGCGAAAATCCATAGTTTGCGAGTGATGCAAATAATGTAACGAACAGAAGAAGATAAACCTTCACCGTCAAAACCATGGCGACTTTCAACTCTCCCCTTCTCGCAGTGAGTGACCGAGAGAGATCTGAGAATAACGAGGAGCTCGGTCGAACGACGATGCCAATGACCCAGTGGTTTATTTAAGCCGGCGCTAAACCAATTTATAAAGACAATTTTCTTCCCTCTTTTTTCCCCAATTTTCCTTCGAAAAACTTATTTGGTAATATAGTTTTAACTAAGATTTAATGAGATTTTTATATATTTAAATTAATTGTTTTTTCTGTGCTCATTTATGAAATTTTTATTTTTAATAAAAGTATAATATTAATAAATAAACTATGATTTATAACTCTATTTTAATATATATTTAAAAAAAAATAATTTCGAAATAAATTAAAAACTATTTTTAAGGGTGATGGAGAATAAATAATAAAAAAATTAATTTAATAACTAAAGGGTGGAGATGATTTTTTCAGCTTTAAAAATAGTAATTAACGACTTATAGTTATTTTAATTAAACAATGGTAAAAGTGGGAGATTAAACTATGGGGTGCCCCGAACCCCTACAAGTTCTGGTTGTGGCTCCAAGACTCGATCCATTACTTCAACCCCCTCCCAATACGGCTCGGGACTCTATACTTGAATTGAACCTACCAATGTGACTACTGAATGGACGTTAAGAGTGGATTTCTTGACTATGGTCTATAACGATCTAAAATACGAATTAGATAACCTACTATAATTGGCACCTTCTCGGTTTAACTAGACTTGATTCGACCTATCAAATAAGATGGGACTGACAATGTAACATCCCAAATCTACTGCTAACGGATATTATTGTCATTCGATTTTTCACTTCCAGGTTTACCCTCAAGCTTTTAAAACAATTTTGTTAGGAGAGGTTTCCACACTTTATAAAAAATATTTTATTCCCCTCTTCCATCCGATGTGAGATCTCAGAATCGCATAGTGTCCTAGCTGTCATTCGTTCCTCTCTTTCTAATCGACGTGGGATCCGGCAAGCAAGCAATAAAGGTTGGGGTTGGAAATGGATAGGTATTTCATATAGTGGGCTCCGCCGTTCGACACTTGCCATCCACCGGGCGTCCTTGTTAGATAGTAGCAGCACGGCACGGCACGGCAACGCTGGTCGTAGGACGAGAGTGAACACAATAGACTTAATTTGTCTGCGAGTAGTTATTGATAGAGATTTATTTGTTCTTTTATCTCATCTAAATCTTAATATTGACCGGACTAAGGTGATCCTGCGACTGTGATTCAGTTTCTTCAGGCCCCTCGCAATTCATCCTTGCCATGCAGGCAGAATTTGATCCACAAAATTATATATAGTACACGACTCTCGCCCGAATTCACCTTGTTCCATTTTCGGCAATTGAGATGGATGCAACTGCTTGCAATCTACCGTTGTGTGGAATTCATCACTTCTATTCCAATTCAATGGAAGTTCAAGCTGGAAAGTCCATGTTCGCGGTGAAGGTTCCTCAATCTTTGAAGTCCTGCTCGTTTCGTCTTCGGTGGGGCGGTTCTTCGAAGCTAAAGTTGAAATCAAGATCGACCATCCGAGTATTGGCTTCCAGCTCGAACTCTGTGTATGAATCTTCTGCGTCGGCGAAAATTGAGAAAGATGATGACGGAGGTCTTGTTTGCCCTCCTGGCTATCAGCCCACGCCTGCTAATCGCGAGCTGCGGACTCCTCACAGCGGGTAAAACGCTGTCTAAATTTTCCATTAACGAAGGTTCACATCTAGCATAAATGTCTTAGTTCCCAATTTCTTGATGATGCTCACTTGAATGGTTGAGGCGGCTTCACTAATGGGTTGCATGTATCAGTGAACCCTTCATTGTTTTGTATCTGTGCACACTGTTATCTGTATTAATCTTCAATTAAATGCCCTGTGGTCACCATCAACATTCAGGTTCCGTCTCACGAATTGTTTGTTCATCCTCTGTTTTGTAACCAATAACCAACAAATGCTAGAGATACAACAAGTATTAAAAACAAGTTATGTAAGGCTTAAGGGAGCTTATCTCCTCTGATGTAGCAGAAGAGAAGCACCAATTAATGAGAACTATGAGCTGTGCTAAAAGATGGCATAGAAAAATGGAGCAAAAAGTGAAGGAAAGATAGAATGAGAGAGCAAAAAATCAGTCGACTATGATTGGAGCCAGTGGAGGTGTGAGAATCCCACATTGGTTGTGGAGGAGAACGAAACACCCTTTATATGGGTGTGGAAACCTTTCCTTAGCAGACGCGTTTTAAAGCCTTGAGGGGAAGTCTGAGAGGGAAAGCCCAAAAAGGACAATATCTGCTAGCGGTGGACTTGGGTCGTTACAGGAGGAGAGGAGCTGAGCCATCGAGGGGATTAGGAGAAGGCTCCTGAAACGGTAATCAAGTGTGTCAAGATGAGTGAAAGAGAAATAGAAAGATGTGGACTGAGAGCAGCGGGAGTGGAAGAGTTGGGGAAACTGGGAAGATGCTGGAGCTATTGTAAGAAAGAATGATGATTAAAGTAGTATATTTGTATCTTTAAAGATGAGTTAACTGGTCATAACTCACCAAACTTGTAAGATAAAAGGTTGTTAATGAATTTTTTTTTTTCCTTTTTATCCTTCCTTCTGGAGCATTTGAACCCGGTGTAACCTTATTTTTGTTATGTCATCTGAGGTGAATTGTTACTCTTCTTTAGACCATGGCTGCATCATAGTTGATCTCATTATATATGGTTATGTGGCAATCGATGATTTATATTTTCCAATTTTCTGTACTTCATATTGAATCAGGTATCACTTTGATGGGAGTACTCGGAAATTCTTTGAAGGTTGGTACTTCAAGGTATCAATTCCACAGAAGAGGCAGAGTTTCTGTTTCATGTACTCTGTGGAGAACCCTGCATTTCCTAAGAAATTAACGACACCCGAAATCGTACAACATGGACCTAGGTTTACAGGAGTTGGAGCACAGATTCTTGGTGCTTATGACAAATACATATGCCAATACTCTGAAGAGTCTAAAAACTTTTGGGGAAGTAAGTTTTGATATCAAACCTATCTTCTTTTCTTAGTTCTCGTTTACAATGCTTCCTTAGTGAGATCAATTCTTTTTAAAACTGAGGTCTTATTTCACGACAAAAGTATGAGTGGATAAAAACTTCCATATATTTGCTGTTCTATCAATGCCGCCTTATGGATCAACTGCTGCTAACTTTATGTTCAAACATTATTTAATACACGAAATTATGGAACGCCATTCTCCCTCCTCCATACAAAACATAATCACTGCCAGTTGGAATTTTAAACAAAACACTTCTTTCTTGGTTGTCTTGTAATGTGCATAATAACAAAAGTATGAGGTCTTATTTCACGACAAAAGTATGAGTGGATAAAAACTTCCATATATTTGCTGTTCTATCAATGCCGCCTTATGGATCAACTGCTGCTAACTTTATGTTCAAACATTATTTAATACACGAAATTATGGAACGCCATTCTCCCTCCTCCATACAAAACATAATCACTGCCAGTTGGAATTTTAAACAAAACACTTCTTTCTTGGTTGTCTTGTAATGTGCATAATAACAATACCTTCATTGTTCGGGTAATTGCTATATTTTTTTCTTTTGGTAATTAAATTTGGATTTGAATCAAATTTTTGTTTCGACTGAAGTCAGAAAATTTTCCACCAACCTTTTTTGGTCTGATTAAGTATCTAAGCATTTCGGCAAGTACAGATTTAACTACCGTGCTATTGCATGGCCTTGTCATTCCAATTTTTCCATCATGCATATTTGTTTTGGGAGTGATATTTGGTTAGAGACCTCTGTTTCCTACTTTGCACCTCTTTCGTTTGGCCTGTTGTCCCTCTAGTCACTTTGGCCTTTGTCCTCTTGGTTGTCCTCAGGCTGCCGAGAGAAATATTCTTGAGAAGGAATTGGATGAGTTGTTTCTTTGCTTGGTATACTTTAGATGATTGCTATCAGTCATAATTGAAGGAATTGGAGTGTGTTGGTGAAAATTTTGATTCCTCATATATCTTGTGGGTAAGGGGAGAATTTTATTCTTGTGACTTTATTGAAAGATTTGTATCTTTATGTGCCTATAGTCGTAATTTTGTGATCACCTCTGTCAGAAGGTCTGTAATGGATTACTTATGGATTTGCCTACTTCATGTCAGTCTTTCCTATGCCCAGAAAAGTTTTATTATTTTTTATTTTTCTAATGTTATATTTTTATAAAAAACTTGGATGTGTTACAAAAGAGAACAAAACAACCTAAGAGCGGGGAAGAGGGATCCCCCACCCAAAAAACTAGCAGTCATTGGTGATTAAAACACCACAGTAGAGGTGAGCAGTACATTTCTACAAAAAGAAATATCGAAAGTAGAAGCCTTATCCTCAAAAGTTCTTTGATTCCTTTCCAACTAATTATGTCCTTTGATTCTCAGAATACATTTTTAAAAGAGGTCTCAACCTCTTTATACAGGCTATGGTTTTCAGATAACTTATTCATGTATTTTTTTTAAAAAAATGACGCTAATGCTGGGTTTTTAATGCATAGGTAGGCATGAACTGAGTCTGGGCAACTGTTTTGCATCTAAAGGAGGGTTTAAGTCTCCAAACAAGGAAGTTCATCCAGAGGTTGAGATGCTTTCTTAGATTGTGTTGTTTCATTTAATGTTGAGACTTGGTCTTTTCTTTCTCTCTCTTATAGTCTTATATAAGTTCAATTAATTCATGAATGATTTGTGTATCTTTTTCGAGAGAAATTTGTCAGATTGGAATCTCTTCTTGCTTCAACTATTGTTGTTTCTGACAGAGGTTGTGAATGACTTTATTTTATATTATGGGCAACCCTTTTTTAGGAGTTCAATAGTAAGGTCGTGGAAGGTTTTCAAGTCACTCCACTTTGGCATCAAGGATTTATTCGTGATGATGGCAGGTGCTCCCTCTATTTTACTTTATTGAGCTTTTAGTACTGTGTTGAGAATCTTTAACTTCAGTTTTTGTCCTTAATATAGCTTCAGTTATAGTTGAATGCTAATATCTCATGTGGAGTAGCCCCAAGGGGCAGCTCTGTGGGTGAAGGCTCGCAGTCTCTAAGGAACACTTATCTTACACTAATTCATCACTGCAGTCTCTACACATATTCGTCCCCATATTTTAGAGCTTTTGTGGCTTCTTTAGATCATATACATACTCCTAACACAGTTCAAGAAGCTAACTTTTATGTAAAGCCGCCACTCTAGAAGAAGTACATTCTCTTGAAGAAAATAAATGTGAATCCTATGGATGCAGTTGGATACAGATGGATTTTTTCAACCAATCACAAACCAAATGGTAGTATAGAGCCATTCAAAACTTGTCTTATAGCCAAACGTTTGGAATCGACTATAAGGAAACGTTTGTTCCTGTTGCGAAATGAAATTCTATTCAAGTGCTTCTCGCTATTACAATAAATCTAGATTTATCATTAATTCAACTTAATGTAAAAAATTTCATTTTTGAATAGAGACCTAGTGAAGAACTGATTATGAGCCTATATCTTGGATTTGAGGACATATATACTCCGGAAAGGTATGTGAACCGAAGAAATGTATGGATTAAAAGTCATCTCAAGCTTAGTTCAAAAAGTTTACAAACGTATTGAAGTAAGATGACTATACTCAATATTAATCCAATCATACCCTATTCATCAAGCATTTTTCACCAAGTAAGATTACTGTGTTCAGAGTATATGTTGATGTTATTATTTTCACAAGAAATGTTTTAGAGGAAATTATTCGGCTCAAGCAACTTCTTTCAAATAAATTTGAAATCAAGACTTGACTAGTAGGAAATGTATAAAGCTAGTTTTAGCATATCCTTTCTCAAACCACCTCATTTTGACGTTTGTCTTTTTCTGGAATTCTCATTCGACATGATTTCTTCCAGTAAAATGTAGAGGCTTTTCCTAACTTCTTTTTGAGGTTGGGAACGGCCAAATGCATGAGCATCAATTTCTTAGTGTTTCAACATCAATACAATGCAATGTGGTACCAAGTTATCTTAATTCATGAAATTGCTCCCCCTTCAGGTTTAATCTATGAGTTCTATGTTAAAAGAACTTGTTAATAATTTTATAAAATAATCTTATTTGTTATTATGAGTTATGGTATTACCAATCTTTGAATCTTCTCTGCTTACTGGGAAGAAAAGATTTAAGTTATTCAATCAAAAGGAGCCTGGACTTCCTTGAACCAAATGTGTTTTAGGGCTTCAAATCAGTATAGCAAGGAGCTCGAAATATTGGTTGTCAAATCTCTCTTTGCATTTAAACAATTGTATCTTTGATTCCATCTTATTATTGGTACACTGTTTGACAGCGTTCAATGACAGGACAAACTATTTGGAAACTGTAAAAACTGCTCGTTGGGAATACAGTACCCGCCCAGTGTATGGCTGGGGAAATGTTGGATCTAAGCAGAAGTCAACAGCTGGCTGGCTTGCAGCATTTCCAGTATTTGAGCCTCATTGGCAAATATGCATGGCAGGCGGGTTATCAACAGGCATGTTCAATCTTTTAATCAGTTTACCTTGGAAATTTGTGTTTGACTTGGTGCATTACTTCTAATCATGAGAAATTCTATACTTAGCACCGTGCTGGTGCTGGCTTTATGTTGAAGAATCGATAACTATATATTTTTATGGTATGAGGATTCTGTTATGGTTCTAAATTAATATGTAATGGAAATATTGTTTCATATCATGCTGCGCTTTCACCCTAATTTTATTTTCTTGGAAAAAGTTTAAAGTTCGACATATTTCCTGAATTTCTCAATATGAATCGCAGGTTGGATTGAGTGGGAGGACGAAAGGTTTGAGTTTGTAAATGCCCCTTCATACTCTGAAAAGAATTGGGGTGGAGGATTTCCCAGAAAATGGTTTTGGGTAAATTTTTTGGCTTTGTAAAGCAAGAAATTATTTGATTATTTCTATATTGTACAAATTTGAAGTCGAGCATGCTATGCAATATGGGCTAGTTAAAAAATGAGGTTAAAAGAGGGTTGAGTTTTGGAGTACTTAAATTTGGACAAGAAACCTATGATCGTGAATCTTGTTAGAAAATTCATAAAAGGATGTCAATAAATTTAACTTTTAGAAATTGAGTTTGCTTTTGACTGGCCCATGCATAGAGGAGTTTCATCTGTTTTTTACATTCATGAGGCCGTAAAAGATTACACCATCTGAATATTTAATGGGATGAAGTATGCTATATTTTCTTGCATATTTACGTAGTATATTGCTAGACCTTGTTGCTCGACTGACTCAAATATTGTTAAACCTTAGTTCTTTTAACATGCTGCAGGCTCAGTGTAATGTTTTTGAAGGTGCTCGTGGAGAAGTTTCTCTTACGGCTGGTGGAGGTTTGAGACAACTTCCTGGATTGACGGAAACCTTTGAAAATGCTGCATTGGTATTATTATGTGGCTCTTCATTGCGATTTCACTCTCTTTACTCCCTCTCTCTCTCTTTCACGCACACACACACACTGCATTTTTGTGAATGAAATGGTCTCCCCCAACACCCCAAATGCTGTGGACCTACGAACGTGATCCACTCTCTTTATACTTAGAAAGACGGTCATACTTTGAATAGGATTGTTCTATAGGTTGTATAACTTTGTCCTTGAGATACCACATCGGTTGGGAGGAGAATGAAGCATTCTTTATAAGGGTGTGGAAACCTCTCCCTAGCAGACTCATATTAAAACCTTGAGGGGAAGCCCGAAAGGGAAAACCCAAAGAGGACAATATCTGTTGGCGGTGGGTTTGGGCCGTTACAAATGACATCAGAGCTAGACACCGAGCGATGTGCCAGCGAGGATGTTGGGCCCTGAAGGGGGGTGGATTGTGAGATCCCACATCAGTTAAGGAGGAGAACAAATCATTCTTTATAAGGGTGTGGAAACCTTTCCCTAGAAGACGCGTTTTAAAACCTTGAGGGAAAGCCCAAAGAGGACAATATATGCTAGCGGTGGGTTTGGGCCGTTATAGGCAAGGTCGTGGATGGATGGAATTATGCTTGGAATGGTAGGAAATCTGGGAGTTGGGTGGACATCTTAACCAACTAACAATGATATTTGTGATATTTTAACTGTTGCAGGTTGGAGTCCACTATGATGGAATTTTTTATGAATTCGTGCCATGGAATGGAACTGTTAACTGGGAAATAAGTCCTTGGGGCTATTGGTATATTGCTGCCGAAAATGCAACGCACAAGGTAAATTGTGGATCTCTTAGTTCCAGTTACTGCCCTTCTTTGAGAAATTATAAGACTTGATTCTGTTAAAATACAGTCTTTTAGCAAGTAAATAGTAATGTTAAAAGGTATATTGCCAACATCGGCATTGCTCAATTGATTAAGATACACATGATATAGCATATCAAAATAGTCTAAAGATCCTTTAAAGCGTTTCTTTTGAAAACCGAAAAATTATGCAAAAGTGAAGATTTCTTTCAAGTATTTTAGCTCGTCTTTTGCACAGATTGAAATAGAAGCCAAAACAGACGAGCCTGGCTCACCGTTGCGAGCTCCTACAACAGAACGTGGGCTTGACACAGCTTGCAAAGATACTTGTTTTGGTATCTTGAAATTGCAAATGTGGGAACGAAGATTTGATGGCAGCAAGGGCAAGGTGACAGTCTTATATTAACTTGTTTCCATTACCCATTGCTTCCGTTTGGCTTGCACTTAAGCATTATGTACAATTCAAGGGGTAAGTATGTTTCTTTCTTTTGTTATTCTTGGGCTTGCTATGATTGAAAATTCCTTCCTGCTTTCTTTTAGTTAAATTATAAATTTGACTTAAACTTTTTAGGGTAAAAAATGTCTAATAGTTCTGTGAATTTTTTATTTTATGTTTAATAGTTCTCTAAATTTTAAAAATATTTGATAGATTATTGAACTTTCATATTTGTATCTAACATAATTCTTAACATATTGTGTTGAGTTCGTAAATTTAAAAATAATGTTAAATGGGTCAATGACCAATTCGACCTAAAATTGAAAATTTAGGGAACTATGAGATACAAAATTCAAAGTTTAAGAATCTACTATACTCTTTAAGTTCTAAAGATTCATGGGATGCAAAGTTAAAAGGTTCAGAAATTTATTAAACACCATTTAAAGATTAGATACAAACTTAAGAGTCGAGCATTTATTTTAATAATGTTATCATAGATGTCTCCATATAGGCATGCATGTAAAACGTAGTTAGTGACGTTACCGCCCTATGATCTGATTATTCTTCGTGAGGTCTGCTTACTAGTTATAAATCCCGATAGATGTTAAAATATCGTGTTCGTATTGGTGTAGATTATTCTCTGCAGAATATTTTCCGAATTCTTAGTGGTAAATGACAATTGTTCAGGTTAATCTGCTCTTCATTTTCAATAGTTATATTAGTTCAATTCTTGATTTGCAGATTGTATTGGATGTCACAAGTAACATGGCAGCATTGGAAGTTGGAGGAGGGCCTTGGTTTAACACCTGGAAGGGAGAAACTACCACCCCAGAGATCCTCAAGCGTGCTCTTACAACACCTATTGATGTGGAACAAGCTTTTAACTTGCTTCCACTCTTCAAACCTCCTGGCTTGTAGACGACAATTACGACAATTACTACAATTACTGCACGTTGTGCTGTGGAAGGAATGAAACGAACCATCAAGGTCGTGCTGGTTCGGGCAACCTTCGTAGCCTATACTTTAGTCCTCGAACTTCTAAAGTTTTCACGAACAATTTGCAGGGTAGAGCTACTTTTCTATGTTTGGGTTCAGCTCATTTTTAATTAAAAACATGTGAAAAATAGATTTTAATTAGAAACCGAGATTGGAAAGTATATATAAACATCAACTCTCGTGGAGCTTGAATGGTTGTTATTATAATTAGCTTGCAAAATAATTATAAAATCGTTTAGGAGGAGAATTCGAGGCGGGCATCACAATGTTCTGCCGGAAGTTTGGCGGCGAGTTTTGTAATGACGGCGGTGGATACGTCGACGGGAGGTGGCGGCGGAGAAAGCTGGGTTTCGAGTAATATCAATAAAGCTCATTATGATTATTATTATTTTTTAATTAGTGGTTTGTGCTTTGTGAATTTTTTCTACTTTGTTTGGTGTTGTAAGAGGTATAATCGTTGTGGAATTAATGAGGATTAGATGGGGATTAATGTTGTTAATTTAAATCTAATTTGGTTTAAGGGATTTTTAGAAAGGGCCGATTTTACTACTTATTTTAAATTAGAATTTAAATTCAAAGATTTGCTCTCACTACGATTTTGGTGGTTCCTTTAACCAAGCCACTGCCTATAAGTCACCGGCTCCTTCTTCAAAAGGCACATGGTCAGAGTCTTGGTCTCCTCCCACTGCTTGGAACCTTACAGTTTCATGTTCTATTTCACTCTTCGATGAGAGTTCTTTTCATTTTTCCCTCACGACACTACACTATTGGTCACCCAAGAATATTTAGTCTTGCAAGGTGGTCATTGGTGATTTATACGAGATTTCACGTGCTCTTATATTGGCTTGTTGCGATAGAGGATGTGATTGAAATTCGTCTTTTTTTTGTTTTTATTGCCTAGACGCCCAAAGGATCGGCCATATGTACCTCACCTCGGAAGATTAAACTCATTCAAATCAAAATTGAAAGAGTATTTACGATCAAGAACAATGGAATATCGACCACAGAATCAGAAATGAGTGAAGCATCGAATTTGGTCAACAAGAGAGCGATTAAAAAGAGAAAAAAAGTAGATGAAAAGCAAGAACAAGAGTGGACTCTAATTTTCATTATTACTTGAGACATACTTATTGCAATATTGATGTTTCTTTTTCCCTTCAATTAACACCCACCATCCAATATATCTATATCTATATATATATATATATATATATAATGCAAAATTGAAAATACACATAAAAATAATATTCAAAGTTTCAAATTATATTGAAACTAATTGGTTTTATTCATTTTTTTTAACCTCACATCCCATGTTAGTTTTATTAATTAATTTATTTATTTTTAAGAATATCCCTAAGATATGACTTGGAAAACCCATGCAAAACAGGTCATCTCCACTTTTTAAAATTCCCATTGGACATTGTCACATGGGATCCTATCAATTACTGAATATGAGTACAAATTTTGAAAATACAAAAATTAATATTATAAACTATCAAATAATAAGAAGATTTATATATATATATATATATATATATTTCATTTTTTAAATGAGCATTATTAACAATTTTAGTGATTTTTATTCTTAAATTAAAATGTTGATATTTTGTAATTTGACTATTAAGCCATTTAATATATAATATTGTGGAGTAGCCTAAAAATTTAAGGCCGGTCGCTTTAACCCTTTATTTTACTCAAATAATTGGATGGCAAAACCCGTAAATTATCTTCAAGTCAACGGGTACAAATGTAATTTACTTACGTGCAATGATAATATGCCATTTGCCCAGCACTGTACGATGAGATGTTTATAAAATCGCATGTCTTTTATTCAAAAATGCCAACCAATCAACCATTCTAAGCCTCTTCTACCTAGTTCAGTCTTTGAGCTTGCCGGCATATCAATGGCCAAAATTGCATTGGGATGCGTTGGCGAGGCGACCCAGCCCGACTGCATCCGAGCTCTCGTCGTCGAGTTCATCACCACCTTCCTCTTCGTCTTTGTTGGTGTCGGATCAGCCATAACTGCCAGTAAGTTCTCTAGTTTTCCTCGTTCTTCATATAGTTGAATTACACTAAGATTGGAAGTTTCGTGTGAATAGATACACTACTAGGAAATACACTAGTGGGATTGTTTTCTGTCGCTGTCGCACATGCGCTGGTCGTGGCTGTGATGATCTCCGCCGGACACATTTCCGGTGGCCACCTCAACCCCGCCGTCACACTCGGTCTCCTTTTTGGTGGTCATATCACAGTTGTCCGATCCGCTCTATATTGGATCATTCAGTTGCTAGCAGCGTCTGCGGCTAGTTTTCTGTTATCGTACCTCACCGGAGGCTCCGTAAGTCTCATCGTCTTCCTCCTTCAGCTATGAACACATTAACAAGATCTCATATTATGTTTGAATGTTTTTCTATTTGCAGGCTATTCCAGTTCACACATTAGCAAGCGGAGTTGGCTATCTTCAGGGAGTGATATGGGAGATTATCCTCACTTTCTCCTTGCTGTTCACTGTCTACGCAACAATGGTTGATCCAAAGAAGGGAGCTCTTGATGGGTTGGGTCCAATGTTGACTGGGTTTGTGGTGGGGGCTAACATCTTGGCTGGTGGGGCCTTTTCTGGAGCTTCAATGAACCCAGCAAGATCATTTGGCCCAGCTTTGGTGGCTGGAGATTGGACTGACCACTGGGTTTACTGGGTTGGACCTCTTGTTGGTGGTGGACTTGCTGGGTTCATCTATGAAAATTTCTTCATTGAGAGGTCTCATGTTCCTCTGCCTAGGGCAGAGGCTGAGTATTGAAGTCTCCTATGCTCTGGCTGATGCAGTTTGTGTTAATGAATTAGAACATTAAGAGGAAGAACTTGAATGTAATGGATGTAATGGCGTGAAGAGGGTGGGTTGTTAAGTGTCACGTTTTCTTAATTAATGAAATTATTTATGTTATGTAGTTTATGAGTGAGGAAAAGGTGTAATGGATGTATGTTATGGCTACTAAATTTTTCTGGTTTGTGCTGGCTACCTTCATAAATCTCGATTTTATCCTATGGTTGGGAAGCATCAACCGCGTCCTGCTGACAAGGAAAGTTCCATCGAGATCTAATAAAAAGAACGACATCCAACAAATTTAGATGCAAGGCTCGCTTCTATTATTGTAAATAGGTGGCTCCCACGGAGATTCCTGAATCAATTTCGAGTCTTTTCTATCACCTCTCATCTAACGAGAGGGCTCTTACAAAGATTCCCAAATCAATCTTCAGTCTGTTGAGGATTGTTGGGCGGGAATCCTACATCGACTAATTAAGGGGATGATCATAGGTATAAGTAAGGAATGCATCTCCATTGGTATGAGACCTTTTGAGAGAACCAAAAGCAAAACCACTAGAGCTTATACTCAAAGTGGACAAATCATACCATTATGGAGGTTCATGGTTCTTAACATGGTATCAGAGTCATGCCCTTAACTTAGTCATGTCAATAAAATCCTCAAATGTCGAACAAATAAGTTGTAAGCCTCAAAGGTGTAGTTAAAAAGTGATTCAAGTGTCGAACAAATAGTATACTTTGTTTGAGGGATCTAGAGAAAGGAGTCGAGCCTCAATTATGAGGAGGTTATTTGAGAGCTCCATAAGACTCCGGGGAGACTCTATGGTATACTTTGTTCGAAGGGAGGATTGTTGAGAATTGTTGGGCGGGAATCCCACGTCGACTATTTAAGGAGATAATCATGAGTTTATAGGTAAAGAATACATTTTTATTGGTATGAGGCCTTTTGGGAAAACAAAAAGCAAAGTCATGAAAGCTTATACTTAAAGTGAATAATATCATACTATTGTGGAGGTCCATAGTTTTTAACCCAACCCTCCAGAAGAAAGGTGCTACTACAGAAATTCTTAAATCAATCCAGAGCCTTCACTGCTCTCCATCCAGGGAGTCTCTCTCCTCAAGAAATTTCTCTCTTTTGAATTACCACTTTGAAGACATCATCATTTTAAAGCTAGAATATCAAACAAATGCACAACAACAAAAAAAGAGTAAACGTACAATGCACCAATCAAGTCCACTAAGAACTCTTTATCATCATTTAAATTAATGCCCGGTTTACATCTCTGAGTTACACAGCCCTGAAAGACCCAGTTAGTACGTATTGAGATTACATAAAAATAAATCATACAATAGACGATACCTTCCCCAGCCAGATTATGTCGTGGAGCACAATTCATAGGCAAGGACTTGGATCCAATCAGCCGACTGTTGATGAATCCGTTGGGAGTTGGGGCTGCAAGCTTCTCCTCAAAAAAGCTGACATTTTGGCTGTTGCAGCACGCCCTCGTTCCAGACAGTGAATATAATCATCCACTTCAAATAAACAACAACGAACTTAGATCCCATGCTTGTTTTTCCATCTAACATTCACATTTTTCAGATTCTATAGGTAACCCAAGAAAAGACTAACTGTACCCGTTTTGACATTTGATGCTATAATAAGATCCAAGTACATTTTCAATCACAACACAGCATTAGATAGAAAGTACATGACATGATGAGAGAAATCTGCCGTATCCATTGCTAATAAATGGTCTATTTTGTCCATCGAAGTGTGCAATGGTGTCAAGAAAATGAAGATCATGAATGAACAAAAGAGAAACAAAAGAAACAAGAAACTTGCTGTGCGTGACAAACGGGGTGAGTCAGATACGTGTTCAAAATGTATTGGAGCCTCAGGCATGAGATGCATTTAGTTCTTGGTTTAAAAATATGTGATCATTAACACAATATAGAAGTGAATACTCAGTATGAGCTTATTGGGACACTGACATCCTAAAATTCAAACATAGTACAAACATGCACATTTTCAATTACGACTACTGGAACATAGCTTGGTTTCGTGCGCAGCATACCTGACATTGCACCCTGAGTTAAAGATGTTATTATTCCATTCTCCAGAGGTTCGCCTGCAACTTGGGTAGATCCTTCAGGAATTACTGAGACGGGTGAGTTCGGAAAGACCAAATGTACTGATGCCTTCATTTTCTGCATTTCGAGTTCACTTTTCTTTAAATTCATTCGTTTGATAATCAAATTCAACAAAAAGTAACTGCAAAATTGGACAAGCATTGCCAGAGGAAGTATTACAAATTCAATAAGTAAATTTACCAACCTGCTCCTCTAGCTTGGTTGGATCCAAAATAACATATCCACTCTCAGACAAACAACAAGAAATTGCAACTGCAATATGCAGTGCAGAGTAGTCAGTGCCAACCATTAATTTACCAAGTGAATCCATGAATAATAAGACCATAAAATTAGATTACCAGCAAGATGCTTTAAAGGAATTCCAGCATCTACTAAGGCAGCACATGATGCATTAATCGCACAAGGAAGAAGCTATTTGAGGGCTCTGTCAAAGAAGTTCTTCATGAAGATATTTCAAGAAAGGTATTCCCACAAATAAAGAAAAAATAATGCTCATGTGTGGTACATAAGTTGACAGAATATCAAACCTATACAAGGTAGAAAAAACATTTTTTTTTTACAGTGGCACGACATTGGAACATTTTAAACAAATGCCACTTCAAATTTAGAAGAAAAATCAAAGTGATATATTAGGGGAGCTCTTCCACCGTGTCCCTAGGCAGGGGATCACAGCATATCTAGATTTTTGACCCAATGAACAGATAAAAGAACTGTCCATGTTGATATGTAGGCCCTAGTTCTTCCCTTCTCCTTGACAAAACAGTAGTTCCCCGTGGTAAGATTAACGTGAATCAGCTCTTATATAGCATAATTGGTTAAAGCACCTATACTGTAGCTGTGAGAGCTTCGACCCAGATTCGACTTTCAAGGATAGTGTTAGTAAATCAGTCTGAATAGGATCACGATGACATGAATTACGTGTCTTAACATACTTATATTTTCCTAACATTATTTTCAGTAATCTAAAAACAAGGTATTAAATCACAAGGGATACAGCTCCATCGTCATGAATAACCTGCAATGACGGGGAAATATCAATGTATTTGAGATAAGAAACTAGTTGCAAAATTATTAGTATAAATGCCCTAAACATAATGTATTTCAAAGCTGACAGTCCAAAACATTTTTCATGATATGGAAAATGAAAAGGTGTTAATTTCCTACAATGAACAATTTCGCATCGAGGTCGTCCTTGATGGTTTTAGAATATTTACACTTTTTCAGCAACAGAAGTTTCAGTAACATAATAGCATGTTCCAGCTACTTATTTCTTATACATACTATTTAGAAGTTTCAGATATAAAATAAAATGACGTAACATGCGCTGGCTATGTAAATATCCATGTTCGGAGTAGTCAAGCAAAAAATCTTAATAAACGTGTTCGTTGGGACTAAAGGAAGATTGGAATGAAGGGAATTAGCTAAGTCCCAAGAATGAGTAATAACATTACTTTCTATATATGAATGTATAGAAAGTAATGTTAAATTTTAAACTTTAAGGTTGTGCATCTTTTATGCTGGTTTAGAGATTGGTCACCTTCAACAAGATTTTGAGATACCTATTTCATGTATATTAATTTTTAAACATCAAAAGACCAGCAATATATCACAGGAATCTTGAACCAAAGAGGGGGAAAATAGACTCACCTGAACTACAATAGATGTGGTGGTATTGGGATTAATAGTTAATATGCAAATACTCTGCAATGTCCTCTTCAATATCATCTCACACTCCCTTTCCAGTTTTCCTAATACATTATAAAATGCAAGAAGATGCATTGATGAGATTCAGAGAATATCATCCATAGCCTGCTTCAGAATCAATAAAGTGCAAAAACTAGACAGTATGTTCAAAGAAAGCCATACATTGAATGGGAATAACACGTAAGAAATTTACTGAACTACAAATATTCATGGGATAAGAACTTTATCATACGATTTAGAGATGGATAAAAAAAAGTGAATAAGAAAATAAAGAAACGTACCAATTTGCCCTGTCTTCGGTTTCCATATAACCTCAATCGAAGCCTTCTCAGGATTTTCATTCTTCTTTGTTCCCGCTTTAGGTCCATAGACTGCAGCGAGAATTTTCGTGTCGCCTGTAAAATCCAGATTAAACAAACCATTCATAAGAAAAGTTCCCAAACTAATGAAACAAGAACTAAGGAAGGGTGGTGGAAGGTGGAGAGACCTTGAGACCAACTGGCGGAGCCATGAGCACGATTAAGAACATTGCAAGAACAAGCAAGTGGTCTCAACTGGTTGGCGGTACGGCCATCATCTCTGTCTATCTCCATGGTCTTTCTCCGGTGATTTCAAACGATTAGAAAGGAAAAGAATAACTGGTCAAGAGAATGGAGTGAGCGAGTATCAGAGAGAGAGATGGCGAAGTAGAGGAGACAGAGAGGTGGCGCCGCCGGGCCTATGAATACTGGGAGAAGGACAGAGAGACTGAAGGAGAAACGAGCTAGGGCAAAAGTGTCTTTTTCTTCTAATTCCCAGTTTACCGGCAAAAAAAAAAAAAAAAAAAAAAAAAATCTTAAATTTTGCATTTAAATATATTTTAAATTTTTAAAAATTTAATAATACATTTAAACTTTTAATAAAATCTAAATAATAAATTACACCTTAACTAATATTTTAAGCAACAACTCAACGGAATAGGGTGGTTAAAATATTACGTTAAAATTAGTCCCTACAATACTAATTAATTTAATTATTGCAAAAAAAAAATTATATATATATATAGAGTCTCTTCTCATTTTTTTTCTTTTTCAAAATATTTTAAAAGGATGTTTTTATTGCATAAAAATAATTATTATTAATTAAAAATTTTGGTTAAAAACTAATTACAATCAGTAATTAGACTATTTTTAAGAGTTATTGAAAATACAAACACTAAAATATAATAGAAGAAATTTTAAATCCGAGATTAAATATCGAACATCATCCAAGGCCCAATTGGCCTATAATAGGAAACATTTGGGCCAAAAAGCCCAAAACATTCACCCGAACCCAGCCCAAGGTGGGCAAGGGACGCAGCTGTCAGCCCAATCGGCCCACGATAGGCAACATTTGGGCTAAAAAGCCCAAAATATTCACCCGAACCCAGCCCCAAGGTGGGCAAGGGACGCAATTGTCAGCCCAATTTGCCTACAATAGGACAAATTTGGGCTAAAAAGCCCAAAATATTCACCCGAACCCAGCCCAAGGTGGCCAAGGGACGCAGCTGTCAGCCCAATTGGCTCACAATAGGCAACATTTGGGTTAAAAAGCCCAAAATATTCACCCGAACCCAGCCCAAGGTGGCCAAGGGACGGAGCTGTCACCCCAATTGGCCCACAATAGGCAACATTTGGGCTCAAAAGCCCGAAATATTCACCCGAACCCAGCCCAAGGTGGGCAAGGGACGCAGCTATCAGCCCAATTGGCCTACAATAGGAAACATTTGGGCTAAAAAGCCCACAATATTCACCCGAACCCAGCCCAAGGTGGGCAAGGGACGCAGCTATCAGCCCAATTGGCCCACAATAGGCAACGTTTGGGCTAAAAAGCCCAAAATATTCACCTGAACCCAGCCCAATATATATTATTATATATATATATTGCGTTAAAAAAATGGTAAAAACAAAAAGATTAATATTCACTGTGCCGTGTGGGACAACGTGAAAGTTAGGGACGGCAGTTATTCCGCTTTTCCTTCCGACAAGCTTTCTCGTTTTCTGCAAAAAAAAAAGAAAAAGAAAAAAGGAGTTAGTTGACGCCGTAACGGAAAGTGAGCCTTGAGCGTTTATTTGCCTCGAGGACAAAAGCGTCTTTTCACACCCTCTAACCGGACCCTAGAAAGAAAAAAAAAAAATGTGTTTTTTGCTCTTCACTTGTTAAAATTACCCTGAAATTGCAGGTTAAAACGAAAAACAACCAATTTAATTGGCGAAATTTCAATACTTTTTGCGCACATTTATGTCTATTATCTTATTCTGAAGCAGCTCGAATGGATATATCTTCAGCAGGAAGAAGAAGAAAAGGACTGTAAGAAGAAGAACGAAGAAGACGAGAGGAAGAACAACATTGATTCTTTTGATAAAAATAGACAAAATTATTAAGCAAAAACAGAAGCCCATTATGGTTTCAGACGCCAAACCCACTGTTTCGAAGGTCAAACTAGGTCATCAAGATGGCGGCTCCAGGTTAAAGCTCGAATCCTCCATTAAGAACTCAGTTTCCTCTTCCAAACACAAATCCGTCTCTGTTTTTCCCAAATCCGAGGTACCCTTTTTGTAAATGTAAGGTTTATTGTCTGATTCAGATTTAGCTTCCGCGAATTGGGGATTTTGTGTTTGTCTGGTTGGATTAATGTTTTGTAACGCATCTAATTTGTCGATTGGTAACCGTAACGGATTTGGGGCAATTGAAATTTGGATTATTCCGATTGGGCAATTAGGTTTAGATTCTAAGTGGGGTTGTTTGTTTTCTTCTTGGAAGGTGAAATCTAAAACAATAACGAGTTCTTCAAAGACCACAACAAAAGCTACTACTTCTACTGCTAAAGTGAGAGAAAAGAAAGTGTTCAATTTGGCTGGTCAGAAATATGATCCACCTGAAGAGGTTTGTATTTTTTTTTCCTTGTTTGTTTTTAGTTTATGTTATTGATGAACTCATCATTGTTGTCGTGTTTGTATGTTGTGAGCAGAGAGAGCCGCTTCGGATATTTTATGAGTCCTTGTCGAAACAGATATCAACAAGTGAAATGGCAGAGTTTTGGTGCGGTTTGTTTTCTGATATTCTTTTGAGCATTCATTGTTTGTTTAATCCTTTGAGTTCTTCATAAACTATGGATTTATAATTGGGGAAGCTTTGGAATTAGATTGTTCTTTTTTGGTTTCGTATGTGATCCTTTGGTTTATGATAATCTGTGATAGCTTCTGGTTTGATGCTTCATCAATCATGCTGTTGTGAGTGCTTTTCGTAGCAGTCGGTTTCGTTTTGTTTGACGAAAAGCTAGTGGTATTAGTGAAGTTGGACGATGTTGATTTGAATTATAGGGACTAAATGCAACCAAAGGCGTATGCGAGCGGTTGATTTTTAGGGGTAGATATGTTTTGTCGAACAACTTTACGACTCAACTAAGTAGTTCCTTTTGGTTTGGGTTATTCCATGTTTCGAGACTTGGTCGATATTTTGGTAACTTAGACAAGATGAGCTATTGGATTAAGACTGAAACTTTTTGTGTCTGATTCGAACGTTGATGAGAACTAATCTATGAGATCCCACATCGGTTGGAGAGGAGAACAAAACATTCTTTATAAGGGTGTGGAAACCTCTCCCTAGTAGACGCGTTTCAAAAACCTTGAGGGGAATCTCGAAAGGGAAAGCCCAAAGAGGACAATATCTGCTAGCGGTGGACTTGGGTTGTTACATAATCCAACTTCAGTGTTTTCTGTTGGGAGCTAATGTTTCGGTGGAAGGGTTTCTCTTTTCCACCCCGAACAAGGTTGCCATTCAAAGAAGTTTAGTTTACACATAGAAATGGTTGAGTCATTTGTAGAATGAGAATTCTGTTGAGTCATACCATTGTGGAGGTTCGTGATTCCTAACATAGTATTAGAGTCATGCACTTAACTTAGCCATGTCAATAGAATCCATAAGTGTCGAACAAAGAAGTTGTGAGTCTCGAAGGTGTAGTCCAAAGTGACTCAATGTCGAACAAAGGGTGTACTTTGTTCGAGGCCTCCAACCAAAGGCCTCATACCAATGGATATGTATTTCTTACTTATAAACCCATGATTATCCTCCTAATTAGCCATTGTGGGACTCCCTCCCAACAATCCTCATCAATCCTCCCCTCGAACAAAGTACACCATAGAGTCTTCCCTAAGGCCTACGGAACCCTCGAATAGTCTCTTCTTAATCGAGGCTCGACTCCTTCATTGGAGCCCTCGAGCGAAAAGATATGTCTCCATTGCAATTGTAACAGCCCAAGCCCACCGCTAGTAGATATTGTCCTCTTTGGACTTTTTCTTTCAAGCTTCCCCTCAAAGTTTTTAAAACGTCTGCTAGGGATAGGTTTTTACATCCTTATAAAGAATGTTTCGTTCTCTTCAACCGATGTGGGATCTCACAATCCACCCCTCTTCGGGGCCCAGCGTCCTCGCTGGCATTCGTTCCTCTCTCCAATCGATGTGGGATCTCACACCAGTAGTAGGACTGAACTCAATAGAATCCTGTAGGTTGATATAGTAGGACTTAACTCGACAGAGACCAAACACGGAATCTTCTTGTACCGGCATGGAGCATTTAGATTACAATCTTAGTGTTCATACACTTCTAGTGTAAGTTGCATCATTAGAGGTTCAATCAGTGATCATAGGACTTTAAAAAGATTTTAAGTCTTCAAACCTGTTAATATGAGCTACTAATGCGGTTTTCCATATGCTTACGAGTATAGATCTCACCTTCCAGCAGTACTCCGACTTCCCTTCGTGAAAAATATCCTCATATTACTTGTCTTCGTGGACATATATTTTTGATCTCCTGGTTAAGAACATATATTTTAATGAGTTGAGTTATGCTTAGATTGGTGACCTAACCAGTTTAAATTTCTAGGATGATGGAGCATGGCATGTTATCTTCCGAAAAGGCGAAAAAAGCGTACGAGAAGAAACTGAGAAGACAAAAGGAACAGAGGACCTGGACTCCGATTAAACCACTAAAACCACCGAGCAGACCAGAGAGCTCACAGAGGCCACAGCAGCCATCGAAGAATGGCGATCTAAAAGCAAAGAAAAAGATCACGAACAATAGCGACGACGATGACAATGACTTCATTTTCAGCCCCAAGAGAAGAAAAATGTAGGAAAGCGCCAACGCCCACCTCCCCCTCGTTTTTAGTAGCATACTTTTCGAAAACTACAGAGATTATCATAACCCAGTATTTACCAGGACATTCTTTTATGGTTCAAAACCTTCTCATACAATGTGTAATTACTCGGGTCGAGTACGACGCCCAATCAATAACTATGGAGCTATTTGAGAAATTCGAGCCTAAATTTCCTCTCAGCCTTGGAAGTAAACAAAACACCATGGCCTGTCCTTATGAGAAAACAAAATCAACAGGACAAAGAAAGATCGTTTAAACGATGTAGTTAGAACGAGGGGAGGCGAGACGAGACGGGGTCGGATTTACGGTGAGTAACAATAGTTCTTACTGATGCAGATAATGGTTTTAAAAACTTATCCAACTGTTGCAGGTGGTAAAAAAATTATGGGAAGTGTACGCTGGTTATACAGAGCTCCATAGGAGTCCCAATTTCTTTTGACCAAAAGAAATAGACCAATTTTGTGAGAGGTAAGCATCACATACATGTCTGACAACATGTTTCATGGAGCTTTGTCACCTGTCTGTCTTTAAGACAGAAACAGCGACACGTTCTTGAAAGCTACTGCATTCAAAACAAAACCCTTCATTGGATTGGAGTTTTACTTCCTTTGTTATTTTTTCATTCATCTCTGGCTTGGATTACAGAGGATCAATGGCCATTCATTCCACTCTGTTTGACAGCAAAAAAAAACAGAACATCTCACAAAACAAAACCAAACCAAACCCATTTGGATTTATTAAGGTATTTTGCTTATCCAATATTGGGTTGAATCAGCTGAAAGAAAAAAGAAAAAAGAATGGAGGCAATGCATGTGACAACCAGTGAGTGTGAAGCTCTGCATGATTTGGCAAGGTTTGTTTTTTTTATCTTTCTTCAGCTGTGAGATCCCACATCGGTTGGAGAGGAGAACGAAACATTTCTTATAGGGGTGTAGAAACTTCTTCTTAGTAGACTCGTTTTAAAACCTTGAGGGGAAGCCTAGAAGAAAGTTCAAAGAGGACAATATATGCTAGTAGTGGGATTGGGCTGTTACAAATGGTATCAAAGTCAGGCGATGGGCGGTGTGCCAAGAGGATCCTGGCCCCTAAGGGGGTGGATTATGAGAGCCCACATCGATTGGAGAGGAGAATGAAGCATTCCTTATAAGGGTGTGGAAATCTCTCCCTAGCAAACACATTTTAAAACCTTGAGGGGAAACCCAGAAGGGAAAGTCCAAAGAGTACAATATCTACTAGCGGTGTTACAAATTGTATCATAGCCAGGCACGAGGCGGTGTGCCTCCAAGGGGGTGGATTGTGAGATCCCACATTGGTTGGAAAGGAGAACGAAACACTCCTTATAAGGGTGTGGAAACTTCTCCCTAGCATACTCGTTTTAGAACCTTAAGGGGAAGTTCAGAAGGAAAACTCAAATAGGACAATATCTGCTAGCGGTAGGCTTGGGCTGTTACATCAACTCGCCTCAAACCACTGAAATCTCTTGCATCGGTTCTTTATTTCTTTGTGTTTTAGCATATTAAATGCACATTCAAAAGCTGGAGAACTTAGGAATTTGGCAGTGGATGAAAGAGAGAGGTGTAGTGTACCTAACCATATGGGAATTAATTGTGGTTGCCCCAGAAATTTGTTTGGGACAGTTCTAGATTGTGTTGATCTCATAATGGTGATCTTAATAACCAGTTTTAGATACTCCTTCCCCCACCTCTCTTGATCTTCCACAATCCTTATATTAATACCATTTGAGAATCCTGGGTAGCATTCAGAGCCCTTTATTCTACTCAACGCCTAACCGTTCCACAATCAATGTAATCTGTTTTCTTCGCTTGAACTTGATATGAACACCATTTAAGAACTTGGGTCGAATTCAAAATCCTGTTATCCAAATCAACATCTGTCCCCGTCCCATTTCATGTTTCATTTTCATTAGGTGGAAATTTAAAGTTTTGACCTCATGAAAACATATCGGTTCTTTAGATCTCACGTCAGTAGGAGAGTGGAACGAAACATTTAAGGGTTTTAAAACTTTGAGAGGAAACTTAGAAAGGAAAATTCAAAGAAGACAATATTTACTAACAGTGGGCTTAGACTGTTGCACCTTAACTGCTAAACAATGCAAGGATTTGAATCTCGTTGTTGAAATCAACATCTACCCGTATCACAATCCATATAATCCCTTTTGCCTTGTTCGCCCAAACTTGATATGAACGTCATTTGAAAACGCAGGTAGGATTCAAATCTCGTTATCCAAATCAACATCCAACTCTTGTATCGTAATCCCATTTTTCCATTCGGAAAAAGGGCACATGAGAAGTGTTTGTTTTCTTCCCAAAGAAAATGAGTGAAGGCAGCCTTCTCCAAGCAAGACGACGGGAGAAAAAAACACAACAAAAAAGGATAAGAAAACCAGCTGCATAAAATCCTTAAAACGACCAATGAATTAAGATTAAAAAACACACAAGAAATTCTGTGGCTGGCTGGTCGGCTGGTCGGCTGGCTGGCTGGCTGGCTGGCTGGCTTGGTAGCTGATGATCAAACACTAATGTACTTGTTGTTCCTAAAGTAGTAACCTTTTTTTAGTGGCAGCTTTTGGATTTTTCAATCTCTATGTTGGGTTTGATAAGAGAAGAATATTTTCTTTTTTAAAAAAAAAAAATTACTCATTTAGTCCTTATATTTTACAAATATATTTTTGTTAAATTACCCATTAGTCCCTAAATTTTCACATTTTTATTAACAAGATTCCTATACTTTTATAATTATTTTTTGTTTGATAACAGTTGAATGTAGATATATTCAATATTCTTAAAGTAATATGTAGAATGAAAGGTCTGAATCTATAATTTTTTGGTTGATGATATATGTCTTAATTAATTAAAATAAACTTCATAACTTAATATTTATAATTTAACGGTAGATTACGAGAATAAACTAAAATTATGTATTAATTACAACTAAATTATAAATATTTTTTTTATAAAAAAAATAGTACTCATTAATTATAGAGAAAGGAATGGGAATGGATTAGATTGGATCGTTGGAAAGCATCTTCCATTTATTATTGAAAGAGTAAAAGATAAAATATTTATCATCAAAATATAATTATTCAAAAAAATAAATAATCATTATTATGGTACAATCATAGGCCCATCGAGTAAATTTTTTTTTTCTTACCTTAAAAAAAGTTACCACGTGGATTTACATTATATCCTTACAAAATGACCCAATAAATAAATAATTTATTTATTTATTTATTTATTTATTTGTGGGTTTCTATCATCCGAGTTCAAACAATGGCAAAAAGTCAGTCAAATATTACCCTACATATATATCGATATTTCATGATTTATTTTATTTGCTAAAAATATTGCTCGTAAAAATTTTGGTGTCCTTTTATTCTCTCGGGCATCTTTTGTACCGACCTACAACAATACATTCTAAAGCGTTGAAAAATATAATGGGCTCTACGGAACGACCCCATTAGAAAAATGGAATTAATATTTTAGGGTTATAATGATGAGAGCGTTACAAAGTCTGACCCGAGATGTCACGCTATTACGACCGCATAAAAGCTTAAAAAATTCTAATGTAACAACGTACCCGAGTAAATATAATTCTAGCTAGCTCATTTATTCAAGTACTTTTTCCTTTCCCAACAAAACAACATTAAACTTCACATTCCTCTGGAAAAGATATATATTAATGCAATTACTGTTCATATTCAATTCTTACGTAATAAGTTGATTATAGGTTCAAAAAAATCTAAGTTTTTTATTTATTTATTTAAAGAAATAAAGAAAACTAGAGAGATGAGGGACCCTCTGGTTTGATTTTTGTTCGTTCAATTTTCAAATTTCAAATGGGGTCGGAGAAAAAAGAATTTATTTGTTGTGTTACTAAAGAAATTACCGGGGAAAAATAAATTCTCGACAATGACGATGACTAATGACAATGACATTACCTATCTCGAGTCAAACACCTCCCACTATTATCATACCCTCTTTTTTTTTATCTTCAAATATCAATCAATTTTCTAACAATTTTTTCTTGATTTATATTGCTTTTATTCGAGAAACTCTAAATTGATCGGGATTCATTACCAAATGCATGTTGACGTATGAATTGGTAACAAATCTAGGAAGGTCTAGTATGAGACACCACATTGGTTGGAGAGGTGAATGAAACATTGTTTATAAGGGTGTGAAAATCTCTCCCTAGAACATGGGTAAAATCTTAGGAAGTCTGGAGAAAGTTCAAATAAGACGGTATTTGCTAAGAATGAACTTGGACTGTTATATTTAGAGTTTTAGAACGTCGGGTTGATACGAGATATTTTAATTATTAATATAAATATCTAATATTTTATATTTATTTGTCTATATTGTCAACATTAAAGTCTAATGATTGACTGAATTAATTATATATATTTTTAATATAAAAATTGAGTAATTTGTTTGAGGGATGTTCCTTTACCCAATGGAGAAGGCTAAAATGAACAAGGAAAGTTAGTTCACTTGTCTTTTATCAATAAGGCTATACATCACTCTAGAAAAAAAATGAATTGGAAATTATTAAATTATTCAATTATTCAATTATTAATATAATAATTAATTAATTAAAAATATTATGAAAAGTAGCTTGGTAGGTATCATGAATATGAGGACAATTATGTTGATAAAAAATAATGAAAATTTGTCAATGCTACTTCATAAACCTATAATATCCCTACAACCCATTTCAACCCTTTTATATATATTTAATATATATATATATATAACTTAATTGCCTTTTTAAAAAAATTAAATGCAACTAAAAACGATACCATCATCGCATTTTTTAATTATTATTTCATATTTTTAAGATCACTCTCACTCAAACGAGGTAAAATAAATATAGAAAGTACTGTAAAATTTCTATGGCTTTAGACAGGTTTCTTTTGAAGTGGATACCTGAATGCTAAGTATGGCTCGTAGTAATCTATCTTTGAGGGCATACGATGATTCTTTCACCATCTGAGGCGTTAATTTACCTACTAAAATATCTCTCGTCTCCACCCACGAACCCAACATCACAATTCCATTTTTGTCTAAATTTCGGAGTAAGTGGGCTTCTTGATGTGAGTTTGAATTTCATATTTCCGTATGTGGAAAGAAGTATAAATATCTTCGTATACTAGACGCTGGCTAATTAGTACGCGATTTGAAAAGACATTCAAAACAGTATAAAAAATTCCAAGTTATTTACAAAAGAATACAAAATCAACCCTAAAAAGAATACAACTAACTAACGCCCTAGGTCGATACTCATCTGTGACAGTGCAGCTCCTAGCACCTTGATCAGAACCTTGATCAGAACCCGAAAAAAAAAGTATATTTCCTAGGCTCTCTCAACCTTTCATTTTTCTAGATGGGTCACTATTCTTAATAAATATTGGTCATCTAATAATCATTAGATTTTAATATAAAAAATAAAAGTGATTTTTTTACTGAGTTATAAAAATAAATAGATAATGAATTACAAGGCTTGAGGCTTGAGAATGTGTGTGTTTATAACTATAAGTGGGATTGGGAGGCACGAAAACAACAAAACCCCAAAGCTCTTTCCCAAAAGAAAAGAAAAAAATGAGCTCTGACTCAAACGATGTTCCAAAGAAAGTGAAGCGCATCAGAAACACAGAATCCAATTCCGATTCAAATTCCAGCAAGCACCCAGTTTACAGAGGCGTCCGAATGCGAAACTGGGGCAAATGGGTGTCCGAAATCCGCGAGCCTCGAAAGAAATCCCGCATTTGGTTAGGAACTTTCCCCAGCCCTGAAATGGCCGCTCGAGCCCACGACGTCGCCGCCTTAACCATCAAAGGCAACTCCGCCATCCTTAATTTCCCCGACCTCGTCCACCTCCTCCCTCGCCCTGTCTCCCTCGCCCCTCGCGACATCCAAGCCGCCGCCACCCAAGCCGCCCACATGCACAATCTGTCTCCTAACAACATTCCCACCACCACCGACGACGCTTCCGACGCCTCCGATGAACTCACCGAAATCGTCCAGCTTCCCACTCTCGGCACCACCTACGACGGCGACTGCGGCGACTCCTTCGTTTTCCTTGACTACTCAACAGAGGATTCCGCCGCCTGGCTTTACCCGCCGCCGTGGCTACCATCTCTCGAGGATTACGATGAAATTCAAAACGATGGTAAGATGGGAGTGGGAATGGGATTCATTTCCACCAATTTCAAAGGATTATTGTGGGATTATTAAAATAAATAAATAAATTATGGATTGTGGGTTGTGGGTTGTTTCAATTTCCCTTTTTTTTCAAGCTCTTTTGGTTTTAATTCTTTCAAAGAGCTTAATTTTGTGTTGGGTTTAGAATTGTACAGCGTTGTTGAAATGAAATGAAATGGAAATTAAGTCAAATGGGAAGTTATTATCATTTAATTTCATTTTCTTGGTTGGTGTTACCACTTAAAGCCCCTCTTTAATTAGTTGCTAATTTTTGTTACTTAATTAAAAAAAATTAATTATAAGTAAAAAACAACTGGGTTTTTCTCTCTCTCATAATTATTTTTTTTTGAAGATAAAGAAAAAAATAATTCGAGACAAATAAGTTAAATGAAGCATTTTGTTTTATATATGAAATTATTTTTAGTTTTTTTTTTTTTTTTGTTATTATTATGTGATGGTGGAGGACAAAAAATGAGAGGCCACGTGTCTGATTTTGAAGACATAAAATATAGTTTCAATAGGGGCAATGAATCTCCAATGTTCTAATTTTCCTAAAAATAATAATTGTATGATTTTTTTTATAAAAAAAAAAAAAAAAAAAGAGTTCTTGCAATGTTTTTCTAGAAGCTTAAGTAATTGATGATGATTAATTCCACTAATAACTAATTTCGAGTTTTCAATCATTTTATTAAATATAAAGTTCATTTCTTAACTTTTTAATCATGTTCTTTTGTAGTGGATCATTATTGTTTCAAATTATTTAAATATTGTTGTAAATAAATAAAGCTCGTTTGAATTTTCATTTTCTTCCTTCTAAAAAAAAGTATATATATATATATATATATATTAAATTTACTTCCGAGTATTAAACCATTAAAATCCGAGATAATTTTCGATGTCTTATCTGATGAACTATACTCGAATTTATAAATATTTTAAAAAAACTCTTAAATAATAAACTGTTTTAGTATTCCATATCTCAAACAAATAAATAAATATCAATTGCGGTTGAGTTATAATTAAGTAGAAATGTTCATTTAACCTGTAGAGCCAGAGTGTCGATACCTACTCCGAATGAGGGAGAGAATTTTCTCTGTTAGCTAAACAGGGTCGAGAACTATATTCTTCATCTCAGTCTCGACCCTCGACCATGTCCAAAATTTCCACCTTTTTCAATAACGTTCGTGAGGTAATTCGCCTTTTTCTTTTTTTAATGAAAACCTTGAGGTTACCCTCTACCAAAAGGGGGTCGGAGTCCAAATTAAACAAATATCGACATATGATTACATATAATACCTAGATTAATTATGAAATAAATAAAGTTGGCTATTATTAAGCCAAGTTGAGGGAGAAAAAGAATAAAATAAAATAAAATAAAACTTGAATATCTCAAATTACATTTAAAAATGCCTAATATATGTTAACCAACCATATTAAATATGTATTTGTTTAGAGCATCTAATATCATATTTGGTCTCACAAATGGTGAAATATGGATCATATTGGTTAATATTTTATAATGTAAGATTCATTATTATAATGTTTATGTCCCCCCCACAATATAATAATGCAAATATCTCATGATTCCAAGCTTAATATTATACAATTATACCTCAAAAATTAATTCAAAAATAATTGAACCTACGTTTTTAAGGTCCATTTGATTTTTATTTTTTATTTTAAAAATAAACTTTCAAACACTATTTCCACCTATATTTTTTTTGTTCCGTTAATTACTTTTTATTTAAAAATTAAATAAATAATTATCACAGAGAGTCTAAAATTTTCTTTTTATTTAAATCATGTAATAATTTTTCTTATTATTTAAGTAAATAAATTTTTAGTTCAATAATATATGTCGCAGGTTCAAATTAAGTAAATGATTACATAAATGAATAATTTTTTTTTTACAAAAAGTCAAAGTATTGAATAGTCAACTTTTTAAAATAAGAACTTTGTTAATGAAATGTCACATTTGCCACTAGTTCTACGAAAATAAATACACTCTATTAATATTATCAACAAAAAAAAACCACCGATTGTTTTTTAATATTTAAAAAATTATAATATTATCCATTTTTATATTCCAAAATTACCCTTGACATATAAATTATAAATAATTTTTTTATAGTTGAAATTTATATAATAATTAAATTAAATAAAGGAAAAAATGGAGGAAAACGATATTTAGTGAAGCCACGATTTTGCAAGATTTGGTTGGCCACTCCCAATATTCTCTTCATCCAAATAAAATAATAATAATTTAATTTAAAAAACCCCCAAAAAAATTAAATATTTAATTTTGGACATGCAATTTAAATAAGGGATATAAAAACGACATCGTCTCATAATGGGAGATGAACATATTCACATGGTTGACAAAAACATACTTTTCACAAATTTTATTTTTACATTGCTTCCTTTTCAAAAAATTAAAGCACCCAACATGTTTTTTGAATTCTTGTATTTGTTTTTTTCTCTCGAGTTTGAATTCCGCTTCACTTTCTATTACTATCATTGTAGAAACGTGTCTAATTATTTTTTAACCTAACCCTCTTTTTGTTTACTATGTAGAACTCGAGATTTATTTTTTTTAATAAATGAATATTCTAAACTGATAACGTCAAGTATACAAACATTCCGAGCTCTAATGTTTAATTTGGACCACTGGACTCAAACGAAAAAAGTAGAGTAAGACAAGACCATCAATCTAGTTTTTTACGAACCAAACAATTTCGATCACAACCTTCGTTCTAATGAAAACCCCACGAGTGTAACCACGAGATAAAGAATATGGGACACCATCCTTTTCTAGCTCAATTTTAACATGTTTTTATATATTCATTAAGTATTTTTATTCTTTTCCTTTTTGTCCATTTGTAATCTAGATGATACCATACTTGTCAATTCAATAATTCGACTTTTCTGTTTTTACCGAGTTGTGTTAAATCGACTCATAATCTAAAGAAACAGTGTTTAATAAGCTTATTATGTTTTAAAAACGTCAATTTGGAACCTCGATTTAATTTTGCATCTAATAAGTCAATTTTATAATACGCACACGGACCTATTAGATACAACGTTAAAACATAAATTTTTTTAACGTGCAAGAACTATTAGAAAATTTGATCCATTAGTCAAGAATATATATTTAAACAGTCAGTTGAATTATGCTCAAATTGGTAAAATAATGACCAACTAGAGATACCGAGGAACATCGAAGCCATTATGTTTCGAATTCATAATAAAAAATTATAATATAAATGTTACCCATTATACATTACATTATGTGACGTTTGTCTTAATAAATAAATAAATAAAATTATTAATTAAAAGCATGTTTCCAAATAATATAAAAGTTAGGGAGAGTTACTAAATTTAGGGGAAATGATCAAAGTCTTACCTCTTTTAGAATCTTATTATTAATTAAAGCTATGATGCAATTTCATTATTCAATCATATAATATAATAGAAAAAAACTAATAATCTCAGCTATAATTTTTATTAAAATAAGGACAATGGTCGCACTTCATAAGGGATGTTGTCCCTTTCATTTAGATTTAATTATATATTTTTTTAAAACACATTACTTTATATATATATATAAATTAAATAATTATATATTTTCGTGCCTTTTAAAAAATTAATTTAAAATATGATGAAATTAGTAAATTTTCTTCATAGGCAGACCTCATTGGGTAAAATTGAATATAAAATATTGTTAGTTTTGACTCGTTACGTATCGTCATCAGTCTCACGATTTTAAAAAGTGTGTTCTATGAAGAGGTTTCCACACCCTTATAAGGAATGTTTCGTTCCCCTCTCCAACCGACGTGGGATCTCACAATCCACTCTCTTAAGGGGCCATCGTCAGGTTTCCACACCCTTATAAGCAATGCTTCATTTCCCTCTCCAACTGATATGAGATCTCACAATCCACCCTCTTAAGGGGTCATCGTCCTCGCTCCTCGTGGGCACACCACTCGGTGTCTAGTTTTGATACCATTTGTAATAGCCCAAGGCCACTACTAGAAGATATTGTCTACTTTGGCTCGTTACGTATCGTTGTCAGTCTCACGGTTTTAAAACGCGTTTTCTAGGAAGAAGTTTCACACTCTTATAAAGAACGATTCGTTTCTCTCTCCAACCGATGCGAAATTTGTCTTCTAGGAACATATTTTCACATCCTTATAAAAAACGCTTCGTTTTCTTCTCCGACTAATGTGAGATATCACAAAACAAAACAACGATAATAAATAAAAATGATTGAGTTTAAGAAATTAATTTAAGGTTGTATTCATGGAAAGTGGGACCAAAACACAAGATTAAGAGAAGTAATGAACATCTAATCACGTGTTTAATCATTGTTTTAATCTAATCATGATATTCGGTTGTGTCCGGTCTCCCAAAAACCAAATTATTCTGTTTTTTATTAAAATTATTTTTCATATATAGTTATAACATAATACATCCATCATCATACATCCACTTTTTTTTAATATAAAAAATATATAAATATTAATTAAACTAGTACGGCCTTTAACCTACTACCATTTAAATTATAATTATTATTGCAATTACAACCACAAATTATTATTATTATTATTTTATTTTTTATTTTTAAGTCTCATGGTTGGATTTTCACTTATTTATTGTTAGATATTACCGAGTTCATGGATTAATATATATATATATATATATAATTTTTCCTTACAATTTTGAATTGTTTACGTCCACCAGAGAGAGAGGTTTCTAGACTGATAAAGAATATTTTGTTTCTTTCTCAATCGATGTGAAATCTCATATTAACATTTAGACCAGATTTACGTAATGAAATTGAGCTCGAATCGTAATAAAAATGAGATTCTTTTGGAGAAAAACAATAATTCCGCTCCATTTCATTCACGTGAATATGACAAAAATGTTTCAAAAAAATATCTCATCAAAGACAAAAACGTTAACTCAATCCTCGTTCTCACAAATAAGGTCGGGCCAAAACCCTAAAATCCTAAATTGAATATCGATCTTATCTCAACATCAGTATTTAATTCTCATTACCACGAATATAATCCACAACAGTAAGAACTAAGGCTAATCAATCTCGACCCAGATGTCAATCTCTCGTTGTCACTCATATGATAAAATATTACCGTAGAAAACAGTTACGAGAGCGAGAATCTAGTTTTAATGCTAAATTCTTTGTCGTAAGACGTGGTTCATCCCAACTTTGATTCGATTTATGAAAAAGGGTTGGTAAAGGTTTAAGGCAAACATGGGCTTAAAAGGATGACATGAAAGAATGATATGATTGAGTAAATTAGTGGGAGGAAAAGGGATACTTTTTGGAAAGCGTGTGAGTGTTCATTTGAAGACAATTGGAATAGGTGAGTGTGCAACTTGCCAATTTCGGACATTAAAATAATCAAACAAACGACAAAATAATAATAATAACATTTAAAATATATATATATATAATATTTATTTATTTAACGTCCGTTTATCTACCCTCATATATTATTTACCTCTTTAATTTTAAGAGTATTAAAAATAAAAATATTTATGGTAAAAATATTTTTTACTAGCATTAAAAAAAATTGTGGGTACTAAAAGTTTAAACAAAATACTTTTTCAACGGCCTAAGATATTTTATATTTTAAAACATTATTTAAGTTTTAAAAGGTAGTATTTTTATTAATTTAGTAAATTCGGAATTTTAAAGTTAATAAAATAATAAAAATATATATGTTTTCTGATTTTTTTTTAATAAAAAAATAATTAATTAGTTATTTATTTCATTTCTCTCTCTTTCTCTCTTCTTCTTCAAAGCAACGGCGGTCGCCGAACCCTTATTTTCATCTCCGCCGGTGGAAACTTCCTTCGCTGGTTTCGCCGGTTTAATTTCCTCAGTTTTACGTTCTGACTGGCCGGTAAATCTCCATCTCTGCCGGTTTCCCTGCTTCGCCTTTAGCCGTGCCGTCCAACGAATCGTTCCTAGTCATGTTTCTTCAGCCGATCAGAATTTCGAACCAGGTTAGTCTTTGAACGCCGGAGCTCTACTACTCCGCCGTGAATATCCTTTTCCGGCCACCGTACTGGACGGACTCCTCGCTACTCTGCTTTTTGCCACGATTCCCCTTCACCTCGCGAAATGAAATCAAATCCGTACGTTTGACCTAGAAGAAGATGAAAATAAATAAATAAAATGCCATTTTATTACTTTAAAATTTTTAAAAATATATATGTTTTTTTAAAAAATGTATAATTATTGGTGTTCATGATATTGTCCTTTACCATAAACTCTCATGGTTTTGCTTTGGGTTTCCTCAAAAGGTCACGTACCAAAAAGTATTCTTTAATTATAAACCCATGGTCATTCTCTAAATTAGTAGATGTAGGACTTTCATCCAACAATTAGATGGAAAAATAAACGCTAAAAATTAATTTTATTTACGAAATTTAGGAATTACCGTTGTGTATGTTTGGTTATCTTGTCTTGTCAAATGTTTATAAGCGAATGGATTTAGACAAAATTTATATAAATCGAAACAGAAATATGGGATAAAGTTGAGACAATGACTAGGAATATTTCACTTTAGAACAGCTAACCTCAAGGTATTTATGAATTTTAATTTTCATATTTTTAATTACCTTTATCTAAAAAAAACCAATTTATTCTTTAAAATATAGCGACCGAGTTTCTCTTATTATTATTTTTATTTAAATTTAACGGGTTCGAACTTCGGATCTCTTGAAACTGGCTAGATCAGGATATAAAACCAAATAAATAAAAACAAAAGAACATAATAATAATTACTTGCTAATTTTCCACATTATTGTAGATTCATGGAAAAAAAGGCCCACCACTTTAATGTGCAATGACATCATAAGCCTTTGTCTACCAAACTCTTTAATTATTATTTTTTTAATAAAATAATAATAATTTATTTATTATATATGATTACGGTTATTAGAGACGAACCTCCGAACTATCCCATCTAAATTAAGTTTGGATTAATTTTGTCTACGGTTTGAGTTGAATTGTATTTTTTAAAAAATTAAAATTTTGGTTTAAATTAATTCACAAGTCGAGACTTTTTTGGTCGGGTTGAATTTCAACTCAAATTTTAACATTTATAAGAGATATTTAAATTTTATCAAATTTTAGTTATTAATATAATATAATATAATATATACAGATTTTAGATATCTATATAATTATATGAACTAGGCATTGAAATTATTTTATACGGTGAAAATAACCTTTTCAAAACTATTTTAATTAATAAATTTGTTTAATTGCACGATATTTATTAATTATAATTTTATTTTTATTTTATTACATATTTGGAATATTTTCAATTAAGCACAGACAAAATAATATTAAAATTCTTTAAGCGTCCAAATATTATCAAATCGAAGTATCTTTGATTTTTAACCACTTGAACTACGTGAAATCTCACATCGATTAGAGAGAAAACGAACCATTCCTTATAAGAGCGTGAAAATCTCTCTTTAATAGACACGTTTTAAAACTTCGAGGGAAAGTCCGGAAGGAAAAATCCAAAGAGGACAATATCGGCTAGAAATGGGCTTGAGCTGTTACAAATGATATCATCGGGCAGTGTGCTAGCGAGAACCTTAGACCCCAAGAAGGTAAATAGTGATATCTCACATCAATTCGAGAGGAGAACGAAACATTCTTTATATGAGTATGAAAACCTCTCCTTAGTGGATACGTTTTAAAACCTTGACGAAAAGTCCAAATGGGTTCCGTTATTACAGACTCTACCACTAAAATATATATATATTAACCAACTTCAATAATTTATTCAAATAAAAACAATTAAATCCCTTCTAACATACAAGGGCTCCACTTTTAATTATTTAGATGGTGACGTGTTGATAAAAAAAATTTAAATAAATAATATAATATTTTTATTATATATTGAATTTGGTGCCCTCATTTCACATCAAGTTTCTTAAAGTTGAGAGCAAACCACCATGTTTACTTCAACTTACATTATTATTATTATTATTATTATTATTATTATTATTATTATTATTATTTTCACAATTATTTTTTAAAAATAGATTTAGATATGATTTTAGTTTATTTATATACTCATCATTTATTCGGGTGTCGCAAGAGTCCCAACAAATTCTTGACCTAATAAAAAAATTATAAAATATCAATTATAATATAGTTTAAATATTAACGAAACAACGCAGAGTTTTTTCGTTACACCATAAATTATTTATTTAAAGAGAGAAAATAAATGTGTTTAAAAATGTGAAATTATGGAGCCACGAGGACCACTACATTGACCATTTGAGACGTTGCATTTATAAAAGTCTAAATTTTTTTAAGATATGCTTTTAATAACACTTTATTATAAAATATACTCAGTACATTATTGTAAAATAAAATCAGAAAAATAAAAGGGATTAAATTGATTTATTGTCCCCTAAAAAAAGAAGCTTTTAAGATTTGGTCATCCAATCATACATTCATCACTTTTATTCACTGCCACTCTCTCTTTTTGTTGGTTTCCACTTCCTTTTAATCATTTTTCTAAATAAATTACATTAATTCTTAAACTTTATTTATTTATTTCTATTTTATTTAAATAGTATTAATATTTTAACCAATTAAATTATGATTTTTTTTAATAATTCTCGTAACTTATAATATTTTAAAAATCGTTCAAAATAGTTTTTTTTTTACATTAGCAATATTTGTTTATATAATTCAACTCGAAATTAAGTGTTATTAAGAAAATAATCATGATAAATAGTAAAATTTTTAATTTCAACGGTTCGTGTCGAGAAACTTTACGTTTGGATTATAATAATTTAATATGCTTTTTATGATGCGTTACATAAGTGACGTTTTACTTTATTGAGAGCAAAAATTTAATATTAAAAAGAGGGAAAAATGTATGGACCAAACAAATTAAGGTAACTAGCGTTACTTACCATCTGATGATCTGGTTATCCTCTGAGACGCAACTATGATACCTACTTGTCTCGAAATGATTTTAAGAGCAAAGACGCTCTATACCTAAAATTTGAACTAATATTTGAAATTGAGATTCATATTGTGATATTCCACATCGGTCAGAGAGGAGAACAAAATATTTCTTATAAGGGTGCGGAAATCTCTCCGTAGTAGACGCTACTAATTCTTCTTTTGCTTCTCCAAGGCTGCCCTAATTTCCGCCAGTTGTTCTTCCATTGTCTGTATGACGGAAGAGACCATGAAGTTGAAGGCGACATGTAACGAAAAAAGTGGACAATATTTGCTAGCAGTGAGCTTGAGTTGTTGCACGGCTTTTGATGACCCTGGTATTCCCATGCAACATGACATCATTATCCTCTTGTGTAAGAGTGAAAACTATATCCCACAGATCAACACGAGTTCTTTTAGCATGTTTTATTTTCACTCGCACACTTCTTAGAACAATCGTATTATTGGTGCAAATGTCAATCGTTCACACCCGTTCAGCTAAACCAAGCGAGGGAATCTTACAAACCGACCCTAGCTACCATTACCATATAAATATAATTTTTTAGATAACGATAAGCTAACACGAACATATTCAACTTTACTAAATGTGTTCGATGAGGACTATACATATTAGGGTTTTGGCTGAAAATTTAATCAAATCATCAAGACCAAGTAAACTAGGGCGAAATTCTCTAGAAAAAAAAATAACAATAAAGAAATGTACAGTCAGCATTTGTCTTTATTAAAAAAAAGATGTGAGAGAAATGATTAAGAAGGCATCGAAAGCGACTGTCGGCAACTCCATAGCCTGACACGTGTCCCGACAACAACTACTTAATTGGTGCTGTGTCAAATTTCCTGTGGGCCCTTTTTATTTATTTATTTATTTATTTTGCATGGCCGGATCAAACTACGTCAATTTTCCAGCTCATTTTCGTTACCATAATCTTTAAATATGTTTCTTTTTTTATTAAAAAAATAATTTACGGTTGGTGGTCGTATTTTCATCCAAGTTAATTTAATAATTTTAAACTTACAAATATTTTTAAAAACCAAAAAAAGTATTTTTAATTTTTCTTTCTAAATTTAGACAAAAAAAAAAATTCCAATATTTTATTAAAAACAATCAAACCTATAATATAAATTTTAAATTACTAGAAAAAAGATGTACACGTGGTTAAAAAAATGCTTATAGCATAAATTTTAAAATAAATATACTTCCCATCGAGTTCTAATAGTAAATATTTGACGTAAAATTTAAAGGTCGTGAGAGAGATAATGGCTAAATTTGTGTTTATATTCAACGATGTAAAATTTTAAACTATATTTACTGTAATTTTGAACGTTCAACCGTGATGAAAGAAATACATGTTAATTACCACTACATTATGCTCACTTTACCTCGATGTTTTATTATCGATTAGGTTTTTACCTTAACGAGTGAAAAAGTTTCATATCGGAAGGGGGTAAAACTCAAACACGAGTACTGCATTGATTACGGGACATCTAGCTAAAATTTAGCTCTTTCGGCATTTTAATCTCGATTCGAATTTCGAGTATGATATTTAAGCGGATTTTTTTTTCTTTTATTAGGAAAATGATCTCATCTAGAACCTAACCTAAAATAAAATATTAGAAACTAAATGACAAATTTTTTGATGTATTGTTTGTCGTAAATAAAACCCAATATTTCATCACGTGCCAAATTGCCAAAAACAATTCACAAAGATTGTTGGTCGTAATTGTGACGATAATTTGTGTACTTTTGTCCATTATTTTAATTTTATAATATAATTTATGAGTTAAATAAATATAGTTAATAGCTGTTACAACAATAACTGTCATATTCCCATTTTAAAATACCTGTCATATAGTTACATTATTAAGATATTATATATTTTAAGCATAAGGTCTTGAGATTTTTGTTTAGGTTCGAAAAAATTATTTCATACTATTGTGTTGTTTTTTTCCCCTTGTTTTTAAATATGTTTTTCAACTTCATGAATAGTAGGATGTGGTTCGAGGACGATCAAGATGGAAGTCAGTGGACATGTGACGCTCGAGTAAATGAGAGGTGCATGAATGAACTGAGACCATATCCGAATGAGAGTGATCCTGATGATATGAAGATTAAGAAATACTAACAAGGTGTTCTTTTTAGTGGCTCAATCATAAGAACTCTAAAATTAAGCGTGTTTGACTTAAAGTTTGGGTCATCATGTGTCGATTATAGATTCTAAGTGTGAGATCCCCCTCGATTGGAAACCTCTCCCTAATAGACGCAGTTTAAAACCCTGAGGGAAAACCTAGAAAGAAAAGCCCAAAGAGGACAATATCCGCTAACGGTGGGCTTGAGCGGTTACAAATGGTATCAAAGCCAGACATCAGGCGGTGTGTCAGTGAGGACAATAATAAACACGTGAGATCCCACATCGATTAGA
Source organism: Cucurbita ficifolia (assembly GCA_033971965.1). Taxonomy (NCBI): domain Eukaryota; kingdom Viridiplantae; phylum Streptophyta; class Magnoliopsida; order Cucurbitales; family Cucurbitaceae; genus Cucurbita; species Cucurbita ficifolia. The sequence goes on along the minus strand of CM066973.1, from coordinate 1,303,440 downwards.
AACATCTCCCTAATAAACACGTTTTAAAATCTTGAGGGGAAGCTCAAAAGGGAAAATTCAAAGAGGACAATATCGGCTAGCGGTGGGCTCAGGCTGTAACACTAAATTCTAGTATGAATTCAGGGCACTGAGCGTTACAATTTTTTTTTTTCAATTTTAACTTATATTACCCGTCATATCATTACCAAATTTCCCATCATTCTCTAGTGCTTGTCGATAAAAGTAATCAAGATCTTACACGAATCAAAACCATAGTCGTAGGTCGAAGAAAAACAAGAGAAAGTAGCCAACCCATGAACTTGAGATTTGATCATGATTTAACATAATAAACTCGTCATTAATTATGATTCTCCATGAATTATTGTTTTGGAAATAAATATTCATTATCATAATAAAGAGAAGAAAAAAGTGGAAAGGCTCAAATATTTCAAAGATGTGAATGTGAATTATTATTAATTAATTAATCCCTTAATGGTGCGTGTTACGTTGGTCGTGATGTCATGAAGAAATTAATTATTTTGGATTATATATTTTTAAAATAAATGGTATTTTTTAAAAAATAAATGAATAAAAGAATATTCTTTCCACTTACTAATAGTGGCACTTAATATGCCTAATCTACAAACCCATTTTTTTAATGGTAAAATATATAATATTTTGTTACTTTTACAAAAAATAAATAAATAAAATATAACTAACTTTGAGATAGACTTAGTGTAAAGATTGTTGTAGGTTTTAAAATATGCTCGGTTGAGTCGGTAAATTCAAAAGAGAGTCTCGTAGAGGTGTGTATATAGGTTAGGGTTAGGTTAGGTTGATAGAAAATTCTGGACCAGCTCAAAAGTTTGAGTAGGTTGGTCTGGTTACCGGAATGACTTGAATAGGGTTCACAACCCAACTCAACCGTGTAGCTTTGAGTTGAATTGGGTCGGATTCTTGGATTGTCTATTTTTTATTATTATTTTAAAAAATTCTACTTGTCTATCCACGGTATGTGTTATATTAATAACTAAGATTTCATGAAATTCAAATATCAAACATTCACAAGTCACAACACGTCACTAACATCTGTTACAAACGTCAAATATTCTTAACTTTTATAACAATCTTAAAAGTAGTATAAAGTTAGGTTGTGAACTCTATTTTTTAAGTTGACCAAAACGAATTTTGACCGTCTGAATTTTTCGGGTCATAAGAACACCCTAATCTCATATCTTCTTATAGTACAACAATATTAACACGGGAAACTATGTTTAAAAAATTAGTGAAAAAGTATTTTCCAAAAAAAAAAAAAAAAAAAAACTTGAATGGTGGCCTAAAGAATATCACAAAACTTGATGAAATTTAATGAAAGATATGATAGCCACTTAGAAGCTAAGTCAAAACCTACTATTTAGAATATTTTAAAAATAAAATAATTTCAAAAGTAATTTATTAAATATTTAAAAAATAAAAATAAAAAAATCCGATCAATATTTTAAACGTAAATTTGATTCCATAATCGTTCTTTAACATATATTAAACTTCTTTTAATTCAAAATCGTAAAGTCAAGTCTACGTTTTAAAATATTTAGATTCGTTTATCTCAAACTTTATATAAATTTTTAATACCCCACTTGTTACATTAATTTAAACCATATAAATTCGTATCTTTTACCAAAAACATATTCTTAAAAAACATGTTACCAAAAAAAAACATCTAAGCTTACACTACACAAGTTGGAGCTGAGGTATGAATTTGTCGGCCTTTTTGAGTATCAAAAATTGATGTCTTTAATGTTTGAATAAGAAAACCTCAATTATTAAAAAGGTTGGAGATTTTTTTTCAAAGGGAAAAAAGAAAAAAAGAGACAAAATGACAAAAAAAAAAAAAAAAAAAAAAAGTGAATAATGATGCATTTTCTTGAAGATCATTATCATTATCATTATATTATCACTATTGTCGAGAAAAAGTGGTGTCCTAAAAACATGCATGGATGGATTGATTGATTGTTACCATGTTGCTTTCCTTACTATTTTCAACCATTTCTATGTATATTTTAATATAAGATTCTTCGTGGTTGCTTGCTTCGATTATATAATAATATATTGGTCTCATCGTGGCGTTTAAAGTTCTTCTTTTTTGGTTCAACAAATGTGGGTTGAGATTTCGAATCTTTGTCAATGACGTGGAGACTTAAACTGCTGAGTTATACTCGTGTTGACTGTCGAGTTTATAATAGTGCATTCGTGACGCTCGAGTAAAGGAGAAATACATGAATGAACTGAGACTAAAGGTAGGATAGTTGAGAAAGACTTAGAATGATTGAAGTTACTACCTTTAGCGTGTTTTGATTAAAGCAATTCTATGTTGGTTGGCGTTTGAGTAATTTTTCTAGGAAGCATGTAAGCAAGGATAAAATATGCTAAAATGATCTGTATTGGATTGTGGGGGATAGTCTTGTACGGTGGTGATGTAGTGGGTGAATGAGGGGAGTATCGTGTGTTGAATCCAGATTCAAAATCCTAGTTTCAATTCTGGATATGGATCGTTACAATATCTAAGGTCAATTACTCTTAGAAGTAGTTCAAGACAAACAAATAACGTGGTTATACCGCATGTAACAACTCAAGCCCACCACTAGCAAATATTGTCCTCTCTCGGTTTTCTCTTCTGGGCTTTTCCTCAAGGTTTTAAAATGCGTTTGTTAGGGAGAGGTTTTCACACCCTTATAAAAGATGTTTCGTTTTCTTCTCTAACCGACGTGTGATCTCACAATTCACCCTCCTTCGAGACCCAGCGTCCTACTCGCACTCGTTTTTCCTCTTCAGTCGATGTGGGATCTCACAATCCACCCTCTTCTGGGTCCAGCGCCTTCGCTAACACTCATTCCTCTCTCCAATCTATGTCGGGACAGTCATATGCTATAAGACCCCGTGTCGATTATTTAGATAGGATAAAAAGTGGCTAAGGGCCTTGGTTAATGGATTAATTAGTCCAACAATTGGATCCTATTTACCATCTCATTTAAACTAAACATTGGGCCCATTTATATACGTTAAAATCCAATCAATCTTAAGAAATTTGAGCTTTTTTTTCTCTCTATTTAAATATATTTTTTTAATATTTGGATTTTTTTCAATTTAACCCCTTGTCTTTAGGTAATTTAATATCTTCAATTTCAATATATATATATATATAGCACTATCTGTTGCCATTCGTACCCTGCAAATAATAATAATTATAATATTGACCCATAAAAATTATTGTTCAAAAGGTACATGTCTTCTCTCGTACACAGGGTTCTGGGGTTGAAAAAAAGTAAACAAAATAAATAGGGGCGAAAATGAAAGGTCCTATACGAAAAAGGTTCACAACAAAAAGTTTTGTTTTTGCAATAAGTTTTCGAAATAAATTTAAAAAATGAGGTCGCAAAAACATTTTCGTATAGGGTCGGAGAAAGGAAATTTTCAAATCGGATTGCCCTTAATCCTAATGGAGACTTGTTAACGTGCCACCGTTTACGAAAGTGTTTGCTGCCCTTACTCCTGATGGAGGCTTGTTAACGTGCCACCATTTACGAAAGCGTGTGCTGCCCTTAGTCCTAATGGAGGCTTGTTAATGTGCCACCGTTTACGAAAGCGTTTGCTGCTCTTAGTCCTGATGGAGCCTTGTTAACGTGGCCATCGTTTACGAAAGTGTTCAAGCAAGAATACTACTCGAGCATGACTCGGTACAACAAGTAGTTGAAATTCATGAATTTACCATCAAATGAAAGAGTTGGTAATAAACATTTACAAAAATTATGTAAAATTTAGACAGTAAATTTAAGGACATTAAATAAATATGTTATCTTTTAAATTTTTTACCCCATTTTTTTAGGGTAAAGAAAATGGGAAGCGTAGCAAAATGGGCCATTGAATATTTATTTTTCAAAAGTGTACTTAAAAAAATAAAAATAAAATAAAATCAGAAAGTTGTAGAAAATTGGAAATAAGACAAAAAAATATATTATATATATATATATATATATATATATATATATATATATATATATATATATTAAAAATCCAATAAAAATTTATGTCCACCTTTGACTTCAAAGTTTAAGGCACCCCCCAACTTGTAGGACACTGGCTGGGCTAAGGACAGGTGGCCCTATAAAAGGTCCCACCAAGTCCATTTCTGGACCAACCAAAATCGGCCACGCCGGTCGGAGAATAAAATAATCATTTTTTAGTGAGAGCGACGTCTCCACTTTCCTCAGTGATTTGTCCGTACTCTATTTGGCCCATACTCCAAATCTAATCTCATTTTTTCTATTAATTAAAAAAGGACAAAATATATTTTTTTGGTCATTTTTATTTTATTTTATTTTTATTAATATACCCTTTAATTTTAACGTGGACGAAGGATTTTCATGTCGGCGAATTCATGCCGGTTAGACGTCGGCTAATGTTTGCAATGACTACTACAATCAATCCAGTTAGACGTCGGTGAATAGTTGTCTGGAAGAGAAATTTGATTCACCCGGCACATATCTATTTGAATTTCAAAGTTTTAAAATGAACATTTGTAATCACTTGTGATTGACAACAAATTCAAATGATCTCTTAGTTGATTTGATATCGGTTGCTAAAGAAATTATCACCATACGATTATTCGATTTTTAATTGATAAATTATATTAAATTTATAGTAAATGTTTAAGATTAATAGATAAGTTAGACGATATTTCATTTTCTCTTTTTTCTCTTTTATTTAAATTTATAACTTTTGATTAATGTAAATTTTTATGGTAAAAAAATAATTTTTTAATGATGTCATAAGTGATTTCAATACTATTTTTTTAATTTAAAAAAATCTACAAAATTAAAAATGAAACCTAATTAAAATATAATCTAAAATTATAAGAGTATTTTATATAATATAATATTTTTTAATCATGGTCATTAAACATAAAAGGGTCTTTTCATCCCTAAATTTTAGTTTTTAAAAGAGAGAGGAAACTTTTAAAAAGAAAAAAGGAAAAAAAAAAGAAAAAAGAAATAAATATGAAACTAAAATGAGACTTTTTTGGTGCGTGGAGAGAGGTGATTGGTCAGTGATAAGTTTATATGTCAACGACAGGTACACGAGCTGGCTGGCTGAAAGGCACGTGCTTGCCCCCACTTCTTTTCCAAAATATCTTTTCGTTACCATTTTATTTATTTTTAATAAAAATTATTATATTATTATTTAACTATTTTATTTTATATTTAGAGATTTCATGGGATGGAGACGGATAAGCTTTTTTTGTTCCCGTTTCTACCAAACTCCATTCCCGTAAAAAAATTCATTTACCTTCACAAGGATTAAGAGTCGGGATTTGTTGCATAACTGACTGAAACCATAAAGATTTTGCTACGTAAAATTATGTAATTTATACATCTCTATTGGTTTTAGCTTATTTCCGTGCATAGATTATTTAAAGATAAAGTTTTTAAAATCCTTTTTGCTTCGTGATCATACCAAATTGAGCTATACTTTGGTCGGCCACATTTATTATAATTATATAACAATTATTATTATTATTATTGGTGCTTTTATAATATTGTCATCCCAATTTCAAATTCTCCAAAAATTTAGCCCAATATAAATGTTGAGACAACTTGAATGAATGGGCCCTAAATGATGGGCTTACCTACAAGCCCATTTTAGATTTGGGCCAGTTTGGGCCACCCATTCCAACCCACATTCAAACAAAAGGACTGTCTTTTCATTTTGCATTTTTTAATCTATAAAATAAAATAATAATAATTTTCTTTTTAAAGAAATTTCCATTTATATATATATATATATTGGAAATTAAAATATCTAAAATTTTGGTTAAGAGTATATGTCTCGACCAGCTATGTCGAGGTTAGTAATGCTGTCAAATGTTGTTTTTTCTTACAATGTTTTAAAAACAATTATCAAATGCATCGACAATTACGTCAATAAAGAAAATTACTTATTTAAAAGGGTACGAAAGTAAATTCTCAACCAGCCGGATTTTTATTTATTTAGAAATTAAATTAAATAAAACACTTAAAATATGTATTTTCAATTAATGTCATTACAAAGCATAAAACAATATTTCCAATAATCACTTTATTATTAAATAACTAAACCAGAATATTCCCTAAATCAAAGTTGGAAATTGGAAGCAATTACATGGATTCATTAGGGAATTTAATATATTAAATAATTGCAATGGACCACGTAAAAAATATATTTTAAATATTTATTATATATAAAAATATGTCTGATTTTATGCATTAGGGAATTTTGGGAGGAAGAGGCTGGAATCTAAGAATTCTTACGCTACGTTGTCAATCATTTGAGCTCGAAGAGTTTGCAAGGTCGATCCCAACCAGATCTTAGAAGGATCGTATAACAGCTCAACCCCATTATTAGTAAATATTGTCCGTTTTGACCCGTTGCGTATCGTCTTCAACTTCATGGTCTTAAAACACGTTTATTAGGGAAAGATTTCCACACCCTTATAAGAAATGCTTCGTTCACGTTGGCATACCGTTCAGTGTCTGTCTTTGATATCAGCCTCACGATTTTAAAACGTGTCTGCTAGGGAGAGGTTTCTATACCCTTATAAGAAAAGAAATGTTTTGTTCCCTTCTCCAACCTATGCGATCTCACAAATTGACCTAAAAAGATCATCTTTTGCCCATTAGGTTAATCTTTTAAAGAGTCGGCCAAAAGGTTTAAGTGATCGACCCCTAAAAAAAGGCTAAATAATGAACCCCTTCAGGAGTCGGCCAAAGTCCATTTGGTCGACCCCTTGAGGCTCCGACCTCGGGCCTTGGTCAATTTAAAATGAAGCATTTTTAACGTTCACTAATTGAGTAATTAGAATTAACAAAATGTGATTAAGGAAGTTAATTAATATAGTTGTTAGTTATTGTGGGGTATTGTTAATTTTGTAGTTGTTAGTTATTGTGGGGTATTGTTAATTTTGTCTGCCACATATGAAAACAAGAGAATTGGGAATGATTTTTGTGGGAATCTAAGAGGGCATTGAAGAGACAATAGCAAATATAAATGTCCATACAACTACTCCAATATCAAATATTATTTAATTTTCTACCTCCATTCATCCATTAATTATGTATCGGTCTAAATTACGGTGTAACGTCCCAGGGTTCGAACAGGATGAAGACCTTCACAGGTCCGTTAGGAAGGACACCCAACATAGAATTATTCCAAATTATCTCTCATTTAGATATGATTTCGGTTCATTTATGTATCATTTTTAGATTATATAGAACGCTAATATTATACTTTTTTGTAAGTTGTTTAGGACGTACTTTTCTTTTATGACCCATTTAGGGTTTAGAATTTGGGAAAGAATTTACTTTCTCCAAAATGGAAGAACGACCCTTTTAGGGTTTCATTGATTCCTTTTTAAATTAGATTAAAAAAAAAGGGTACATGTAACGGTCCAAGCCCACTGTTAGCGCATACTGTCCTATTTGGGCTTTCCTTGCTTCCTCTCAAGGCTTTAAAACACGTATGCTAGGGAGAGGTTTCCACACCGTTATAAAAGGGTGTTTCGTTCTACTCCCTAACCGATGTGGGATGTCACAGTACAAAATCGAAATATATTAAGATTGCACAAACTAGAGGCACGCAGTGCGCGCACTCCTCATAAGGTCGACCAGGTAAGTCTGGGTTTCGTCTCGTACTTGCTTCTTCTTCTCTTTTGATTGTTCCTTGGTTCGATCCGGTCAGCCAAAATACTATGATTTACACCCTCTTTGAATACATCAAATTAGGCTAGAAAATGTCCCAATTGGGTCATCATTATTCTCAACCATTGGGTGATATATTTATAAAATCAGCTGTCACCTGTGACTAAATTTCAATGGACATTTCTAGAAATTAAGCATATATTTCCATCATAATCATTATACCTAATACAAAAACATATAAAATAATATAATTCATGTGGGTCTTATTCCATATATTTTTAAATTTAAAATTTAAAATTTACACTTTTATTAAAAATATAATATAAAAATTCGAATCAAGAAAATCAATAATAATAATAATATTATTATTATTATTTTAAAGTTGGATGGAAAACATCATAATTTAGGGTTTGGAAAATGTGTAATTATATATATATATATATACGCGCGCTTAATAATATAGCTTGTTTATTAATAATTTATTTGAAAAATAATTGAAAAACTCTAAGAATCGAGAGTAACTCGATCAAAATATTTAATACGATGGATGGAAATAATGAATTTAGATAAAAATATATAATTTAAAATAATAATTATTGTTTCAATGAGGAGAATAATTCCCATTTCCATCAATCAAATTGCAACGAGCAATTAAGAAAAGAATTTTGTCGTATATATTTCCACTCGTTCTATTTTATATTTATTTTATTTTTTAATTTCGTGAATTTTCTATTTAATTTTATGAAAATCGGGATGAGATTAAAAATTTGTATTAAAAAAATATATATATTTATATATTTTTTAGATAAATAAAATAATATTTCATTTGAAGGAAGGGCTTTTATATATATTTTTAATACCTAGGAACTGTAAATACATTCTCCATTCCCATTGAAAGAGTTGACTAAAACCCTAATTTCAATTATAATTATTGAATTTTGGATTTTTAATACCATAATTATTAAAGGATGATTTAAATGGTGATTAACATTATTTTTAAACCTTAATTCTCTTATTAGCGTCATAATTAATTCTACTCGAAATTAATTTTAATTATTATTATTATTCTCCATATGAATTATTACTATTATTTTCCTTTATCAAGTTTTTTTATTTTTTTATTTAAATTCTATTAGCTTTTTCAATTTTGTTAGAATTTATATTTTATTTATATGTGTTTATTAAATTTTTTTATCATTGAATTAAATTAATGTAGGTATCTGTATGTATATAAATGTACGTATTTGTCAAAAATATAATTACAATGTAAATTTGGATCTTGCATTAAATTAATAAACATATATATAATAAAGTTTAAAATAATGTGGTGTGACATTTTTTGGACCGTTTCTTATTATTCAACATTTATAACCTCTCTATTATTTTTATGGGCTCTCCAAAAGCACCAAAAATGGAATAAAATAATTTTTTTTAAAAAAAAAAGTGAAAAATGTCCTGTTGTGAAGTGGAACTCCACCAATTAAGATTCCAATATAAAAATAAAAAATAAAAAAAAAATTATAATTTTAGCTGATTTGTTTTTAAATTTTTATTTTAAAAAATTAGAAAATAAAAAAAATAAGTTTTTAAAAATTACTTTCGTTTAATTTTTAAAAATATTAATATAAAATAAATAATAAAATGAAGAATCTCGGTGTTTATAAATTTAATTTTTGAAATTTGGAAGGGAATATTATGTGTAATATATTTTTAATATAATGTTTTAAAATTTAATTCCTCATTATTTTCCCTATAAATAACTCTTCTTTTAATTCATTGTCTCGTCACCATCTTTTTCTCTTCTTCTCTCTCTTTCAAATCATAAACGAAATTCTCTCATGGCTTCCATGGCTGCCGGCAGCTGCATGTCTTCCTTTAACTTCAAATCCATCCACCCTCCAAAACGCACCGTTTCCAACTTCACCATTAGAAGTATAGCCAGCCCCATCCGTCCTCCATCCATCGTCGTTCCATTGCCCGACATCGACACTCCTGCCCACCCGAATCACGTTGCGTGGACTAGCGTGCAACAAGAGCGATGGGAAGGAGAACTACCCGTCCAAGGCCAATTGCCTCGCTGGCTGGTTCGTTTTGTTATTATTAATGTCTTAACCGTCGAGTTATGTTTAGGTTTGATCTTAGATTTTAAAAAAATTGTCTTGAGTCTCCCTTGCGTGGATATGATCGCTTATTGTTACGTGTTAGGATTCTAATATCTCATTCAAACTTTAAATTAATTAATCATAAGTATTGTGTTTACGTGTTTGATCTTCCAATAATTAATATTGATAATTTCAAAGTTATTTTGATAATTTTTTTATTTGATGTATGATTCATGCAGAATGGGACGTACCTGAGGAATGGACCTGGAATATGGCATATTGGCGATTATAACTTTCGGCATCTCTTTGATGGCTATGCTACGATCGTTAAGCTACAGTTTGATAACGGTCGACTAATTGCAGGCCATCGCCAGATTGAATCAGATGCGTATAAAGCTGCCATGAAAAATCAAAAGATTTGTTATCGTGAATTCTCTGAAGTCCCCAAGACTAATAACTTTCTTGCCTACGTCGGGGAGCTTGCAAATCTATTCTCTGGTGCGTCATTGACCGATAATGCAAACACTGGGGTTGTGAAGCTTGGCGATGGCCGAGTCATTTGCCTTACAGAAACTCAAAAGGGATCGATAATGATCAACCCAACCACGTTAGAGACTGTGGGGAAGTTTGAGTATAGCGATTCACTTGGCGGTTTAATTCACTCGGCTCATCCAATTGTTACAGATTATGAATTTCTTACATTATTGCCAGATCTTTTGAACCCGGGTTATTTGGTGGTTCGTATGGAACCGGGCTCAAATGAGCGTAAAGTTATCGGTCGGGTTAATTGCAAGGGCGGACCAGCCCCCGGTTGGGTCCACTCGTTTCCGGTAACGGAGAATTACGTGGTGGTGCCGGAGATGCCGTTGAGATATTGCGCTCAAAACTTGTTGAGGGCGGAGCCAACGCCGTTGTACAAGTTTGAGTGGCGGCCTGAGTCCAAAGCCTTTGTGCATATCATGTGCAAAGCTAGTGGAAAAATTGTAAGCTTTTTTCTATCCGTGTTCATGTCAATTTTAATACAAGTTTCTATAATGTTTTCAATGAAATCCAGGTAGCAACTGTAGAAGTACCATTATACATTACGTTTCATTTCATAAATGCATACGAGGAGAGGGACGAAAAGGGAAGGATTACGGCCGTGATAGCTGATTGTTGCGAACATAACGCTAACCCTCTAATCTTGGACCGACTTCGGCTTCATAATTTGCGTCGATTCACTCCCAACGATGCCCTTCCAGATGCTAGGTTTGTTTAATCTCCCTCTAAAGTGTTTGGAATTGGGACGGAGAGTGGCCCAATGGAGTGAAGCCCAAGCCCACTGCTACCAGATATTGTCCTCTTTGGGTCTTCCCTTTCGATTTCCCCTCAAGGTTTTCAAATTATTTCTGCAAGAGAGAAGTTTTCACACCCTTATAAACAATGTTACGTTCTCCTCTCCAATCAATGTGGGACCTCACAATTCACCTCCCTTCGGGGCCTAACGTCCTTGCTGGCATACCATCTCATGTCCATCCTCCTTCAGGGCTCAACCTCCCCACTGGCACATCACCCAATGTCTGGCTCTGATACCTTTTGTAACAGCTCAATCCCACCGCTAGCCGATATTATTCTCTTTGGGCTTTCTCTTTCGGGTTCCCCTCAAGGTTTTTAAAAACACGTCTACTAGGGAGAGGTTTCCACACCCTTATAAAGAATGTTTCGTTTTCCTCCTCAACCGATGTGGGATCTCACATTTCCACAATCGATATTGTTGACTTGTTATAAGAGAATTAATTACTGTTCATCTTGTTTTGCTTTGGCTGTCTGATTTGGTTCCATAGAGCTTTGATTTGTTTTGTGGGGTGGAAGATTCGAAGGTCTGGCTGTGCTATACTCAGATTGGCACGTCGAATCAGGACAAATAACGAATAAATTCACAGATAGAAATGGAATTGTGCAGGCTAGGAAGGTTCAGAATACCACTGGATGGGAGTGGATATGGGAAGCTGGAGGCAGCATTGGACCCAGAAGAACATGGCAGAGGATTGGACATGTGCAGCTTCAACCCTGCTTACTTGGGCAAGAAATATAGATATGCTTATGCTTGTGGAGCCAAAAGACCCTGCAATTTCCCCAACACCCTCACTAAGGTAACACTTTCACAACCATTTTCCCAATCTGAGCTTACTTTTGTTCTTCTTCCTCAATTCACTTTTGCCCTTCGTTCATTTCAGATTGATTTGGTGAAGAAGAAGGCAAAGAATTGGCACGAGGCGGGCGCTATACCTTCCGAGCCCTTTTTCGTGGCTCGACCTGGTGCAACAGAAGAAGATGATGGTGAGTAGTTATATCATCCCTAAGTGAACAAAGCGAATAAACGTACAACCCGAAAGTTCTCGTACTTTGCTTCAAACTAAGGTAAGGCTTGGGTCGATGTGTTTATTTTGGATGCAGGGGTGGTGATCTCTATGGTCAGTGGGAAAAATGGAGAAGGGTATGCGTTGCTACTAGATGGATCCACATTTGAAGAGATAGCCAGAGCAAAATTTCCCTATGGTCTTCCTTATGGCCTACATGGTTGCTGGATCCCCAAGAATTAGGATCACTTCAACATCAAGTGTACCTTATGAAATTAAACGGTATCAGAAAACACATATACTCATTATAGGCAGCAAAAAGAGTAAAAAATACGTACATGTGGCAACTAACCGTGCAGCTAAATCTCATCGTTCTCAATTGTGTAGGACTGCAGCAGGAAAAGATTGTATGTTCCTCGTACAAAATTTCGGCCCTTTTTCCTCATGTAATTCATCAGCTTCTCTTTTACTTGGCCCTGTGAAATTGTTACATACAGCTTTTCTTTCTACACTGAATGATCGAGATGTTGTCTGGACCAAGAGCCATAGGTAACGTTCCAGAATATGACAAGATAATCTTAATAATGGCATGATTTTCTTAGATTATGACTCTGTTATAAAGAATCCACCAAAACTTTGAATCTTTCCCGTACTTTACTTTTTGATGTTCTATAATGATCTACTAATTTAGAACATTTAATCTAACAGCTTAAGCCCACCGCTAGCCGATATTGTCCCTTTGAGCTTTCTCTTTTGGCCTTCACTCAAAGTTTTTAAAACGCGTCTGCTAGGGAGAGGTTTCCACACCCTTATAAAGAATGTTTCGTTCTCATCCCCAATCGATGTGGGATCTCGCAATCTACCCCCTCCGGGGCCTAACGTCCTCGTTACCTTCTCCAATTGATGTGGGACTGGTCCACCCCCTTCGAGGCTCAACGTCCTTGTTGGCACACCGCCTCGTGTCCACTCCCTTCGGGCCTCAGCCTCCTCACTGGCACATCGCCCGGTGTCTGGCTCTGGTACCACTTATAATAGCCCAAGCCCACTGCTAGCAGATATTGTCCTCTTTGGACTTTCCCGTTTGGCCTTCCCCTCAAGGTTTTTAAAACACGTCTAATAGGAAAAGGTTTCCACATCCTTATAAAAAATATTTCGTTCTTCTCCATGATGTGGGATCTCACAATTAATTTAAGTAGGAGGTGCTTAAAAGTAAAAGGGAACATGAACAGAAATAGAGCCTTTCTCCATAACGTGGGATCTCACAATTAATTTAACTAGGAGGTGCTTAAAAGTAAAAAGGGAACATGAACAGAAACAGAGCCTTTCTCAAAATAGGAAACAAAATCAATATTGCTGAGCAATATAAGAATAAAGCAGAATTCTCAGATATTATTCCTAAAAACAGTTTCCAAAAGCAAAGCCATGTGGTCTAAAGATTTGCCCACTTGTGCCTCGTTATTAGTGCAATCAATTGTGAATCTCATACAATGATTGAATTTGGAAAAGAATAATTCTGACATGAATTAATTCAAGGTCAAGAATCTTAAAGGAGGACAAATGGGGAACACATCTGTTTTTCAAATATATATATATAATGAAACTTCGCCACCATGGATTGGCCGAAATAGTAAAAGAGACCGCAATACTCTCAAATGCACTAGGAAATAGCCCGTTTAATTCATGAGGATCATATAAAATATCATACCACTTTTCGGACGTCAAATGATATGAGTGTCCGACTTGTTCATACACTCAATGATGATGCACAGCCATGATTATCAAGTGCTAAGAGAAGAATCCTCATTCTTCACCGGCCCCCAAAAAGACAAAAAGAAAAGGGGAAAAGATAAATTTCGAATGATCGACATTGTAACCACTAGTGTATGAGTATTATTAAGGGAAATCCAAGCCTCAAAACAGAGTAGAGACTGTTCTAGCCCTTACAAACTTAAAATATCTCATCTGAGTGAAGATCTATCAGTTTTCGAGGTGACCAAACAACATTAAGATCACAACGAAAAATCCAATATATGGGAGAGTAAATTACCTCTCTCCATGTTGACAAGCTACTGCAGAAAAGTAAATATTCACTCTTGGTCGGTATAAACAGCGTCGACATCATTGAGTTCAAGCAACTTGTCCATTAGTTCTTTATTCAGTCAATAGCTTCATCATCCACCTGAAACTCAATAATGTCACAACTTAGCAGAGCATTGAGATCCTACTGGAAAAACCTTTTCTTTATGCTTTGTTCCCCTTCCAACCAACGAGATCTCACAATCCATCCCTTTGGGGGCCTAGCATCCTCGTTGGCACACCGCCCGGTGTCTGACTCTGATACCATTTGTAACCGTCCAAGCCTACGCTAGCAGATATTGTCCTCTTCGGAGTTTCCCTTTCGGGCTCCCTTAAGGTTTTAAAACGCGTCTGTTAAGGAGAGGTTTCCACACCCTTATAAGGAATACTTTGTTCCCCTCTCCAACCGATGTGGGATCTCACAATTCTCGATCATATTTTTCCCTTTTATTTTCATTGAAGGCATTTTACCTTACCTAGTTTTGTCCCAATCTCTTATCCTTGACTTCTTACACCAATTTAAGATATCAGAAGTTCCAACAGCATCAAGAGTCAAGCCTAATATCCTTGGAGCCGATATGATCGCAAAGGTTTTGACTTGTATCTTCCATTATCAAGACCCTATTTCCTTGAAGCATCATGCACATGCGCAAAATTTCTAAATTTTGTGCTTCAAGAACTTTTCAACAGTAACAAAAAATTTACTGAAGGACCAATTTAAAACGTTATTCTGTTCTTATCTAGATCAGGAAATTCAACAGCTTCATCATATCAAGTTGAAATTTGCAATTCTAAAGTATAAGAAACCTTCTAACAAACAGTAAATTAAGGATAAGAAAAAACTTGAAGCAATTTAAAGTGATGCAACGTGAACAAACCACATATATGTTAAAATATATACCTCAATAGAGCTTATAGGAAGTAGCTGAGAGAACCACTGTCAGGTTCGGATTTTAGGTTTTCTTCCCGTTACTTGGATGGTATTTCCAGTTGACAACTTTGTAATATCTAAGCACACCGCTCGGATATTGTCCTCTTTGGGCTTTCCCTTTCGAGCTTCCCCTCAAGATTTTTAAAATGCGTCTTCTGGGCGGCATGGTTCTAGAAACCAAGATAGTATTTCTTAAGTCTAAGGCTCGCTAATATAAATAACACTATATCACATAACATGAACTCATACAATATTGCAAACATATCACATGGTATTAATTCAATCAGCATACTACAATCAACGACATATTCTTAATTTAACATATATAATATCATAGCATATTCAGTAATATCACATAAAAATAAAGTACATGCGATCCAAGGACGTTTCTTTTTCTTATCTTACGCAAGGCATATCTGACGGTGACGGGATATCGACGGTGGGACCATAGAACATGTCAAGCCTACATCGGAGGCTAGACTACAAGATCTATAACCTAGAGCTCTGATACCAATTGTTACGACCCTAGATTTCAGCTACCTAAAGTCGCTACCATCATCTTAGACTAAGCTCGTATGTGGAATATAACTCTTAAAACGTCATCTTTAAAATCATAATTTCAACATAAACCTAACATCATCATTGAAAACACTGGTCTAACGTGTTCAAAAACATAATTCAGAAATAAAATTAAAAACGACAATAATAGATAACTCAAAACATGAAATGCATAATAACCTATTCTAACCTAAGTTTAATAAGTTAAATATGCTACTAGTCTATGCACATGTTATGGTCTCTGATTACGATACCGTCTCAGCCGTATAGGGGTATCTTCCCTTTACCTAAAAAATGATGTAGTACACTTACTGAGTATTCTTTGAAATACTCAGGTCGTGTGCTGCATCATTTTGCCATATTGGCTACCATCTTACAGCTAAACAACCTCAAAACTGATTTGAAAGCCATCACCAAACATTCATCAAGAACTGCTAAGAGAATAATTCTGCAAATTAAGCTAGTAATGCGATGAAAATCATTCGCAAAAGAAGAAACGACGGCTACTTACGCAGAAACAGCCTCCTTGCCGATCCTAGATTAAAGCTTTGCCTTCTTTACATCATGATCTCCCTACATGTGCGCCTTCCCGCCAGCAATTTTGCAAGAACCTTGCCCATCCATATCCTTCGCACTTGAATTCCGCGACATTTTAGCTTACTTTCAAAAGCTCACAAAGGTAACCTCGATGCTTCCGCAGTCAATCATGATGATGAACACAATCCATTCCCTAAATTCCCCAAAAACTTCAGGAATCAGTTCGGAAGGCCATAGAGTTTGATTCAAAATGTGCGGAGAGAGAGAGATGGGGGCAGTTGGGACTTGGGAGGCGATCAGACATGGCGACCTCTCCCTCTACAGCCTAAGCCTGTACAACGCGAACATAATCACAAACGATATGTAGTTTGAAATCAAAACGACATGTCGGTTGAACCATTCTGTTTGGGCCTCTTTTTCATCTTCTGGGCCTGGATCATTAGTATCGGCATTTAGTGGGCCATTTAGCCCAATGCCACCAATTTTAATTAATTAGGGAAAAAAATAAAATTCACCCTAAAATCTTACCTAAATTCACGTGATTAATCATGCAACTCAATTCCAAAAAATTAAAAATGCAAAATTAGGGTTTTTAATTAAGTATTAAGGCGTTAATTTAAAGCACTTAATTAATGATAATTATGGTTGCTTGATTTGCCGACAAACCAGCCCAACTGTCACCTTTGTCCTCCCTTTTATAAAACCTTGTATCTCAAACTTTTAAATTATTTTACCTTTTAACCGTATTCTTAAATTAAAAAAAAAATACTTTGGATAAAAAAATATGTTAAAATTTTATTAATTAAGGTAAGGAGTTATTATGATTGAGTCATAGAAAATTATCTCTATGAATGATCTGAATCTTTATTCTTTATCTATAATTTCACTTATTTTTATAATCGCTATTCGATTTCATTTTCTTAAATAAAATTCATAATAATTAATTAAAAATAATAATTATGTGGACGATGCTCGATACTTAAGTCACTATTGTTATTTGGCATTGTCACCCAACCATACTCTTAATTTTTATTTTAAATATTTAATTGTCCTCGTCAATTAAAAAAAAAGAAGAGATTTTTAAAATACAAAAGACAAAAGAGACCTTACAATTTTTTAATAAGCTCAAATTAATTTAATTAGTCGTCTAAATATATTTATATTCTTAAATATAGGAGAACTTTATAATTTTAAATTCGTCTCTTATAAAGATTGTGAGGACTCTCGAGAAGATCCTCACTGGAACCTCATGCATTATAAAGATTGGGAGGACTCCCGAGATGACTCTCATTGAAATTTCGTACCTAGTAAAGATCTCAAGGACTCTCGAGATAATACCTCTTTAAAATAATTCAAATATCTTATAAAAGATAGTTATTTATTTATTTTATTCTCAACATTTTTTCAAAATTTATTTATTTTTTTAATCCAAATGTTTAATGTAAAACAAAGGAGTGAAAGCTGTTGACAAAGCTTCCAAACAACCATCCTATCTGGCCATTTGCCTGACAGCCCCATCCTCATTTGACTTTTTCTTTATTTTTTTTTAAACAATTATTATTATTATTATTATATAAATTAAGACAAGTGAATCTATTTATTAAAATTTTATTTTAAAACTGTGTAACTATCACAAGAGTATAAGATTTCATTAATTGCAAGATTAACGTAAATTATAGATTAATTTTGTAATTAAATAAATAGTAAGAGTTTTTCACTGATATTAGGAATTCTTTACATTATTATAAATATCTATTTTTATTTGCTTATTTAGCAATAAAAATAATAATTTTATTGCTATATTTTTTAATTAATTTTAAATAAAATCAAACTAAAATAACTTGAAAAAGTGATACAATTATTAGTTTAAAGTTTTAAATTGTACCTGGAAATATAAATTAATTTAGGATAAATTAGATTTAATCTTTAAATTTTAATTTTTAAAAAAAATTTATGAATTTATTAGATATTGATATTTACATTTAATTTTTAAAATTTTGAAATTCATATGAACTTATTATATGCTAACTAAAAGATTTATTAAATATTATATTAAAAATTTATGATTTATTATATTTAAAAAAAAATAAAATTAAAGATACACTAATTTAAAAGTTTATATTAATATGAGGGTAAGAATAATATTGTGATTTTTTAAAATAATATATGTTTTTTTTTTTTTTGAAGTTTATTGATATTTTTTAATATTAAAAAAAAGAAAAGAAAAATGAAAATTGATACCCGCTCTTTTACTTTTAGTCCATCTTTCTCTCCTCTCGACGCGCTCTCTCTCTCTCTTCTTCTTTTTTCTTTCTCTCTCCTCCATGGCTCACCTCTTCAGAGACCTCACTCTGGGCAATTCCAAGAGAGAGTCCACTCCACCGCCGCCGTCTCCGCCGCCGTCAATTATTCCCGTCCGTCCTGTCATTGCCGCTGCTGATCTTCCTTCTCCATTCGGCCAACTCGCTTCTCAACTCTCCGATTCCGATCTCCGCCTCACCGCTTTCGAGATCTTCGTCGCCGCTTGTCGGACCTCTTCTGGCAAGCATCTTACGTATGTGTCTTCAGCCAACCAGCATGCAGACTCTCTCAATCATCAGCACTCTCCGAGCTCCCCTGGATTGCAGCGATCTCTCACTTCCACCGCCGCCTCCAAGGTTAAGAAGGCATTGGGCCTCAAATCTCCAGGTTCTGGCTCCAAGAAGAGTCCTGGCTCTGGCTCCAGTCAGGGAAAGTCTCGGCGGCCTTTGACTGTTGGCGAGTTGATGAGGATCCAAATGGGGGTTTCTGAGACTGTCGATTCCAGAGTCCGAAGAGCGCTCCTTAGAATTTCTGCTGGCCAGGTTTTTCTCCAATTTTCTTGTTTCATGTCAAATTCGATTAGTTTTGATCATCTTGTCCATGTGTTTTCAGTTTTTATGGCTGGACGTAAGGTATGCTGGTATTGGAGTAGTCCATTGTCTTCTCAATCTTTTTCTTACTCCTTTTTGTCCCATTTTTTTGTGATTGCGATGCTGAATTTAGTTTAGCTCTTCCAATTTTTGATCTTTTGCCTCATGCTAAAATACGATTCAGCATGGGAGACCCAATGTAAGTGGCGATGATGATGATTTACACGTCGTTGGAAATTGATATACTAAAATGCCGGATCGGTGTTGCTGGATTACCACGAAATTCGTGAACTATCACGATTTTAGCTCTTGAATAATTGAAAACAGCATCTTCATCCAATTTGAAGCATGATGTGTTTCATTTGAATGCATACTTAGTTTTTGTCTATTTCTGATCTATATGTTGTTGAATTTTTACAGGTTGGAAGAAGAATTGAGTCAGTTGTAGTTCCTCTAGAACTATTGCAGCAGCTCAAGGCTACAGATTTTACAGATCATCAAGAGTATGAAGCTTGGCAAAAGCGAACTTTGAAAGTTTTAGAAGCCGGTCTCCTCTTGCATCCTAAAATCCCCGTTGATAAGTCGAATGCTACAGGACAGCGGCTAAAACAAATAATTCATGCAGCATTAGATAGGCCCATAGAAACTGGAAAAAATAACGAGCCTATGCAAGTTCTTCGTAATGCTGTTATGTCTCTTGCTTCCAGAACATTGGATGGATCACTAAACGAGGTATGCCACTGGGCAGATGGGATGCCACTGAATCTCCGACTTTATGAGATACTCCTCGAGGCCTGCTTTGATGCACACTATGAGACGTCGATTATTGAAGAAATTGATGAGCTCATGGAGCATATTAAGAAGACTTGGGGAATTCTTGGGTTGAACCAAATGTTGCATAATCTTTGTTTTACATGGGTTTTATTTCACCGTTTTGTTGCTACTGGTCAAGCTGAACTGGATTTGCTTTATGGTGCCGAAAGTCAGCTAGCAGAAGTTGCTAAAGATGCAAAGACCTCAAAAGATTCCGAGTATGCCAAGGTCTTGAGTTCTACATTGAGCTCAATTCTGGGTTGGGCAGAGAAGAGGCTTCTTGCTTATCATGATACGTTTGATTCTGGGAATATTGAAACCATGCAAGGTATTGTATCTTTGGGGGTATCAGCAGCTCGAATTTTAGTTGAAGATGTATCAAATGAGTATCGTAGGAGGAGGAAAGGCGAGGTTGATGTTGCACGCAGCAGGATTGACACTTACATTAGATCATCTCTGCGCACTGCTTTTGCTCAGGCAAGTCATTACCTGCTCCAACATTCTCTTTAAAGTTATAAGTGATGAGATACATAATACGTTATACTGGCATCCAATGTTGTGTCGATGACCTTTGTGACAGTAGAATTGACCTTTCATAATACAATAATCAAAGGATTTGAAGAGGCTGATGTTATCTGGTGTAGGCATCAAACATTCATTGCAAAATACTTTTCTGACATGGAAATTGCTGAAAATTAATGCAGAGAGACGGAGATCTTTCTTCTCTTTATTGATTGCTGATTCATTTTATCAAGTTGGACGACCTTTATAATGCCCATAATTTTTGTGAGAATCCCACATTGGCTGGGGAGGAGAACGAAACACCCTTTATAAGGGTGTGGAAACCTTTCTCTAGCAGACGCGTTTTAAAGCCTTCAGGGGAAGCCCGAAAGGGAAAGTCCAAAGAGGACAATATCTGCTAGCGGTGGGTCTGGGTCATTACAGTTTTAGTGCATGCAAAGCACCGGGGCACCTTGCCTCATCCTCTGTAGAGTGCACGGCTAGGTGTGCCTTTTTGCACTGTGGTGCACGCCGTGCATCCTTTTTAAATTTTTATTACTAAGAAAGAAAACTGGAGTGTCAATTTACGCATACAATCTCTAAGATCAAACCCTCAATTTTTTCTCTGTCCATGCTTCATAATATATATTCTTTTTCATATACTAAATATTTATTATGTTTTCTATATTATGTCTTACCTCCCTAAACCCCACAAATTTTCACCACCTCGTGCTTGAGCTCTAGATAGCCATTTCGCCTTAAGGACATCCTATGCTTTTAACAACACTGATTCCATCTATTTTAAAGATTTAGTATATCTATCGGAAGCCTGCGGCATCCTTTGATTATGGCAAACTTTCTCATGTCAAGTCTGTTGAATTTTGATTTTTTTTTTTATCAAGCAGAAAATGGAGAAGGCAGATTCAAGCAGGAGAGCATCAAAAAACCTGCCTAATTCTCTTCCCCTCCTTGCCATTCTTGCAAAGGATGTTGGTGATCTTGCAGTCAATGAGAAGGACATTTTCAGTCCGATACTAAAGAAGTGGCATCCATTTTCCGCAGGAGTGGCAGTGGCCACCCTTCATGCTTGTTATGGAAATGAATTGAAGCAATTCGTCTCGGGTATTGGAGAGTTAACACCAGATGCTGTACAAGTGCTTAGAGCTGCTGATAAGCTGGAGAAAAATCTTGTGCAAATAGCAGTAGAAGATTCAGTGGACAGTGATGATGGTGGCAAGGCAATAATTCGTGAGATGCCTCCTTATGAGGCTGATTCTGCAATTGCCAATCTCGTTAAATCGTGGATGAAAACAAGATTGGACAGAATGAAGGAATGGGTGGACCGAAATTTGCAACAAGAGGTGTGTCCCATAATTTGCATGTGTTACTATAGTATGTTGTTATTTTCCCTGTCAAAGGTACTTTATTAAATAAGTTCCATGCTGATATCATGTCCATTTCTTTTTCTCATCATTCCTTTACTGCCATACTTCTATAGCTTTATGTCCTCTCACTTACTCTATTTTATGATTTACTTGTTTATGACATGCCAATAGCTGCAGTAGCTTGTTTCTCAAATTGAAATATATTACTTAGTGGTGCTTTGCTATTTTCATTTTTTTGGATCCTCATACACGGTCTAGCATTAGGTTATAATTAAAATGATGAAGGTATTGGTTTTCGGTTCAAGACAGTCTTAATTCTCAAAAAGCGTTTAGCAATCGGACTTGCTTACTCCGACTAGTTGCTTCCGTTAATGATTGTTTAACGTGGCTTGCTTCAATAATTCCTTGCATGGCTATGGACTGGTTGCTAAAAGGGTTTCCAAGTGCTACAATGTTAGTATTTTTCCTTTATATTGATTTTTTCTGTTCTATGGATGAAGTTTGTCTTACTACATTTCTGGGTGCTTGGTCGTGCTAATTTTTCTTAATTTAAAAAAATAAACTTTTTTCATATTATTCTTATTGACCGAGTAATTTTGATTCTTTACTATGATTCAAGACATGGAATCCAAAAGAAAATCAAGGATTTGCACCATCTGCTGTTGAGGTTCTGCGAATCATAGATGAAACATTGGATGCATACTTTCAGCTGCCGATACCAATGCATCCTGCTTTACTTCCTGATTTGATAGCTGGTCTTGATAGATGTCTTCAGTACCATATAACGAAAGCAAGATCTGGCTGTGGTATCTTCTCCTGACATTAATTTACTTCTATAAGTTGATATTATCTGTTATAAACTTCTCTATTTTCTTTATCTTTAGGATCACGAAGTACATATATTCCGACTATGCCAGCATTGACTAGATGTACCATCGGATCGAAGTTCCAAGGATTTGGGAGGAAGAAAGAAAAATTACCAAATTCTCAGAGGAAAAATGCCCAGGTTGCAACATTGAATGGGGATAATTCATTTGGGATGCCTCAGATCTGTGTTCGTATAAACACATTCCATCGAATTCGAGGTGAGTTGGAGGTCATGGAGAAAAGAATAATCACTCATCTGAGGAATTCTGAATCTGCTCATGTAGAAGATTTTTCTAATGGTTTGGGGAAGAAATTCGAACTCTCACCTGCTGCTTGTGTGGAAGGAGTTCAACAACTCAGTGAGGCAGTTGCTTACAAAGTCATTTTCCAAGATTTAAGCCATGTTTTATGGGATGCTCTGTATGTAGGGGAGCCCTCATCTTCTAGGATTGCGCCTTTTCTTCAGGAGCTCGAGCGCCACTTGCTCATCATCTCAGACACTGTGCATGAAAGAGTTCGAACAAGGATTGTTACTGACATAATGAAAGCTTCTTTTGACGGTTTCTTACTAGTTTTGCTTGCTGGGGGCCCTTCTCGTGCCTTTTCCCGGCAAGACTCCCAAATAATTGAGGACGATTTCAAATTGCTCAAAGATGTATTCTGGGCGAATGGGGACGGTTTGCCATCGGAGTTGATCGATAAGTTCTCAACCACATTAAGATGCATCCTTCCTCTTATGCGAATGGATACAGAAAGTATCATAGAGCAGTTCAAACGCACGACAGTAGAGACATTTGGATCTTCTGCTAAATCCAGGCTTCCATTACCTCCAACATCTGGGCAATGGAATCCAACTGAACCAAACACTCTTCTACGCGTTCTTTGCTACCGAAATGACGATGCAGCTTCAAAGTTCCTCAAGAAAACTTACAATTTGCCCAAGAAGTTGTAATAGCAAAGGTGAATGACGGAGATTAATGCTTGGCCAGAAATGGCGATCCTTCTGCAGGATCCCAATGAAGAAGATGGCAACGGAAAAGCATTCTTAAGGAACAGCACCATCTTGTACTGCTGTTTAAGGGGTTACAGAAGAACAGGGAGAGGACTGCTGAAGATTGGCAAGAAGGTTAGATTGATATTTATTCACAATTCAATTGCTCCATATGAATATATTAGGTCTCATCATTTATAGTGCAGCTTTTGTTTACAAGGTTCTATGTTTTGGGGGCCTTTGGCCATATCTTTATTCATTTTTTCCCTTTTTTTTTTGTTTATCATTTTGTTAATCGTATACGATGATATGCCATAGGAGGTAGAATCATTATCATTGTTATTCACTAGCGCTATTCTGGTATTTAGTGTGTAATATATATAGCACCCATTTCTTTATTGCAATGGAAATTTTTTCTTATTTCTTTATAATAGCATATTATTAGTCCATTGTTTGCCAATATACCTTCTTTTAAACTTTATTAGTGAACTTTAATTTTATGTTTAATTTTTCTATAATTTTATGTTTAATTTTTCTATTCTATTAGTATTAGTTAATGATCTCTGCTTAGTGAGTCCTTTCTTCCGTGATGAATTGTTGGCACCAGCACCAGTCCTCCATTGTCTTTGAAGCAAGGAGAAAGGGGGTTCAACATGAAGAGGATTGTAACATGAGAGAAACTATCTTGAAGCAAGGAGAGAAAAGGTTCGACTGGAAGAGGATTGTAACATGAGAGAAGCAATGAGGTCAACCTCTTTCAAATATACATAGATTCTAACAATGTCGATCCGAATGAATCGAATCATTTTTTCCGTGTTTTAAAAAAATGCTAAATTAATTAATAATCTATTAGAGATAATTCAAATCAAATCGGTTTATCCAAACAGAACCCAAGTAGACCATTTTTTTCATTTTACGTTTTCCTCCTATGCACAAGCATTCATAAATAAACTACCCTGTGACCAACTATAAGTGTTGCATAATATGGCATTAGATGATCTTCACGTCCCATGAACCTCCCATAACAAGATTACACTTCCGTACTAGACAAATAAAAGCCTCAACAGTAGCCAAGAGATGGATGCACAGTTCACCTCAAGTGATTGGTCCAAAAAGGAAGCGAAGCCCTCGACATGTTGATGAGGAACTGTACCATCGTAATTTTGTTCATGGTGACAGATAGGTGCAACCATCTGGAGCATGGAATCGACCATTGGCTCGGTTATAGTCCACATCATCCTCACCCCTCCAAAAAAGCACGTCCTAGATTTTTTGCAAGAGCCAACCTGATGGAGCTCAAAGCCAGAGGTGGCAAGTCAGATTCAACGAAGTCTGGTCGCAGCCTTGCCATTGACAGCTCTTGTAGTTTGTTCAACAAAAGGTTGGTTTGCTCAACGTTTAGTAGAGGACCTTCGTGCCAATCAATAAGCTTCAACTGCAGAGAGGTCAAGCTGTAATTCTATAATTGCAACTACATACCAGTTCAACAACACGCAAAAATATATAATATAATTACCGAGTCATTAAGAATTGGCAGCCAAAAGCGCTGAGGTGTTGAAGGGTTCTTCATAAGCTGCAGAATCAAATAATATTGATGACTAAAAGAGGTCCAATGGGATTAGATAGGGAAACAATCTCCAGTATTGTTTTTCTAATTAGAACCAATAAAGTCCTCAAAGTGCTTGATGTTTTATTAGGTTCAATAAATTCGCCCAATTAATCTTAAAAAATGTCAAAACTGATTTTGAAACAGTTCAAAGCTTGGCATGTGCTTTTATAAGGGAAAGTTGAGTAATACCGCAATGAGAGAGTCTACTGCAGACTGTACAACGCCTGTAGTTTTCCCCTTGTGATGAACCTGATGAAGTGATTTTTTGAAATCCCTGTACCTATTCATCCATCAAAGGTTAGATAAGAAAATAAATTGAAAGAAAAGCAAGGGAATGAAACATACTTGTGGAGAAACTCAAGGCCTCCAGTATTCTTAGATTCAGAACCCAATAATTCGATTAATCCTTCCCATTGCTGCAAAATCGATAAATGGCGAATATGAATGTGACTGACTGCACAAATATGGGATGCTTTTCACAAGTGATGCATCAATAAAGGAATTTTAATGAGCAATGCCAGAAAATAATACCATAGAGATGAAAAATAACCAGACATTTATGTAACAAATCCAGTTTTGGAACAGCTGGAATTCAACACGTGGGTTTTCTCCATATTAAAAATCTCAAAGCATCCTGGTTTTAAGAGTGTGTTTTGCATGCCTTTTAAGGAGCTTAAGATGACAAAAGATGCTTTCCTCAAAATTTATGGCATTTGGTTAAAAAATGTTGAGTGATTTTACCAATTAAAAGCACCTTAATAAAAAAATTTGATAATCAAAAGTGGTTAGAAAATTGCAAAAAATAAATAAAAAGCATTTAAATAATTATTTCCCAAACATGCTTATTACAATAAATGCTTCACACACAAAAAAGAAAAACACTTTTCTCAAAAGTCAAAACACATTGACTTGAGATCTAAGAAGCATGGATACAAATACATGACATGTATGATGTGACATTAATTTTATTTTAAATCTAGGATACAGACACGACAAAGACACATTTATTAAAATCTACATTTATAAAATGTATACCATTATGGTACAAGAAGGAAATTCAAAGTCTCTTTGTTGATGTATTTATACACTTAAAAAAAGAGTTCGATGTATTTCCTTTAACAAGTATTTGATATGAGTCTAACAAATATTAAATCTATATTAACTTTGTACAACTAGTATCTAACATGTCTATTGTGCTAACACGTGTTAAATTAGTGTCTAAGAAGTGTCGGAGTGTTCGACACGTGCATACACGAACACACTAGCCAAACTAAAGTGTCTGCTTCTTAGTTTGAGATTATGGAATGCTGGAATTAGATGTTTATATTACCTTGAAACTTTCATCAGATATGGACTTTCCAACTGAATCAAACAATTGCAGGGCAATCTTGTTAAGACGAACTTCATCCCTAGCTTTCCGAAGCCAAAAAACCCCACACCCCTTCCTACCATGCTTCCAGTGGTAAACTCCGGCAATCTGAACATTAGAATTCCGTTTTTGAGTGTTCGCGCATGTAAATAAAACATGAACTCCTAGAATACTTGTGTCCATTACAAAATTTGCCTAGTTGTAGGCAATTGAAAAGTAATAAATTAAACTGAAACATACCTTCATAATGTTCGAACTAAGACCGTCAAGTTCATATAATCGACATATCTCTAAATTCTACAAGGAGAAACAAATTATGTTAAAATTCACCTTCAAAAGATAAACCAGATCAAGTAGAAACTCCAGAAGTTCCAACAAATATAGAATTCTGCAGTAAAACATATATCAATCACCTTAAGTAGCATCCCATTATGTTGAACAGGTTGATTGTATAACAACGTTTCTAAAAATCCAATTCCCTGCTTTGCGCACGATGTCAAGTAAATTGGAGCTATCTAAGACACAAAAGTGTCAAAAACATAAGGATTAGTTGATGTCATGGGGGAAGAATTTTCATCACCTTGTACAAATAAATATATATAAACAAAGAGTTTGAACAAGACGAGTTGTTAAGAATCTACTTCAAACAGCAAAAAATGCCTGAATGAACTTTTTTCTCCCTCCTCATTTTTAACCTGGGACCTACTTAAACTTGGTAAATATTTGTCCCCCAACTAAAGGAACATAACTCGAATGAAAAAAAATGAAACATGTGAAACCATACAATATCTCAAAAAACAATCTACATATGAATAGAACTAGAACTATTCAGGATATCCTTCTTTGAATCTTTTAGACAAACTCATCACAAAAAAAAGAACAATCGATTACAGAAACACAAACCTGCCAAGTAAATGCATGTGAACAGAGAACTTGGGCATACACGAGCCGATGAAGCTCCTCTATGCTAATTCCCCCAAGATCATGGAGCTCCTCATGTAGAAGAAATTCTACTTGATCACTCTCTTCCGTCAACAATTCCATGGCATGTGTAACCATCCTATCAATAGACAGTACTAACAAGCTTTAAACACTGATGCATTAATGCATATCAAGGGTATAGGCACCAAAGATAAGGCTACTGTAACTCACCAGGGGCCAAATCCTCTCGAACACTCTGCTAAAACAACCTGAGCCATGACCGAGAATCCCCTTAAGTCAAGAATAGAAAATCAGAACACATATATTCCACATTCCTTACCTCTGTACTTTCTCCAAGAATTCCAATCATTAGCCTCATCAAGCGATCAGTATTAGATGCTTTTTTCAACTGCATACATCTTTCTGCCAGGTTGTACATGCTTTCTAGACCCTGACTAAACCGAATAAGATATTAGCCTCTTACAGGGAAATGTGCAGGATGCAGAAACTCAGTGTTGGATTGTTCTAAAAGTGGGCAACTGAAAATTAGTAGAACTCTTGTATCGTGCAGGTGAACATTACCATCGTGAATGGTCTAACATACAAAAGCTGAGAGATATACAGCTCCATCCAGTTGCAGGTTGCACCACTGAGGCTCTCAACATTTCCTAGAATGATCTGAAGCATATTCCGCAAACCTTCCCTGGTCTGAACATGAGCACAGTGAACCCAAAACGCACTACCGTCCAACTTGGTTATTTGCGACCGCCATTTTTCCCATGCCTATTGAACAACATGAATAATCTATACCTTGTATCAAGATTTTTCACAACATGATGTGCAAAATTTTGAACTTAATTCAACATGGTTATTTGCAACCGCCATTTTTGCCATGCCTATAGAACAACATGAATATTCTATACCTTGTATCAAGGTTTTTCACATGATGTGCAAAATTTTAAACTCAATTCAACATACCTTCGTAAAATCAGGCTTGGTTTTGAAGCATTCACCAAGTCTACCAGAATCCAACTCAGGGCGCATGCGTGGCATTTTTGAAATTAGAACAGCCACCGCCTCTACCAGTCCATTCTCTGTCTGTCATCCATTAGGTATCAGATGAAGTTATAAAAAGACATTTCTATAAATTTTAGAGATACATAACTGACAAATACAAGAAAACTCACATCACCCGTACAAGGAACATAAACCACTGATTCTAAACTTTGAGAGATCAGTACATCCATCACCGAGGAGCATATATTCTCCTTGTTTTTTAATTTATATCATATCAAAATCTTTAGGAACATTCTTTCCATCAGAAAAAATCCATTCAAACAAGGAAATTTTTAATAAATTCCTCGCATATTTAACTCATCAATTACATTCCTCTTTAAGTAAATATGGTCATAATCTTAACAACTCCCACTTCATAGAATGTTTCACTTGTCAAGGAAGCCTCCCTCAAAATTTTCTACAACCGTTGAATTTCTTCCATAAGACAAATTGTTCAATGTCCAATTTGCATTTTCTTTTACGACACTGTGGACTATACCCATTCACCAACATTTGTAACCACTACACATAATATGTTTGCTCAGTAAAAACTTCATTCTTTATAAGTTCCTTCCCCAGTGAAGTGTTATGGGCTAACTTTTATTTTAAGGAAAATCATATAATAAGTTCTAGTGATGGTACAAACAATGCATATGAAGATGTAACAGCAACTCTTAGATCAAACAGTTCACACATCATATTTAGGGATCTTTTGCAATTTATGGGCAACAGAAAATTTCTAACAAACCTCCCGATTGCTAAGCTGATCAAGCTGATAAGATCCATGTAGACGCAACATTTTCACCTGCAAGCAGAACCAGCATTACCAATTTTTAAATCATTGTGTGATGTGTGATGTCATATGCTGGTTAATAGGTATAAAGAATGGAACACTAAGTGAATATCCTATAACCACTTACAACAATCTCTTGCCAGCCAACTGCTAATGCTGATGAAATCACATCCCAATAACTTGGATTATCCTCAACTACCTTGACATAAAAAAAAAATTTAAAAAGAAAAAATATCATAGTTAATGATCACCAATGATCAAAAAGAACAACGGATGCTAACGTTGCAAATATCAAGTAACAAATCCAATTGCCTAGTAAGGAAACAATAACAATAAATCATACAAGGCTAACTTCACCAAAAAGACTATTTACGAAGTCTATTAAGGCAGGAGATATAATATAAAAAACCACTCTTTCAATTCTACTTTCTTGCAATGAAAAGATGTTGCATTCACCTTCCCCAGCTACAAATCAGAGAGTAGCAAGCCTTCTCACACAAAAATGACAAAGAACAACTACTACCAATCAGAAATACTGTATAGCAGAAAAAGGTACACTAGAACTAAGATAAAGCTTGTTTTGGCCTGATAGGTTAATCTGGCCTAGGAGGTTGGTTAGTTATTGAGATGAGAAAACTGGGACCGGGGGGGGGGGGGGGGGGGGGGGGGGGGGGGGGGGGGGGGGGGGGGGGGGGGGGGGGGGGGGGGGGGGGGGGGGGGGGGGGAGGCCTTTCATGCGTAACAAAAATTAGTAAGGAAAAATGGGCTTAGAATCTAAATTCATAGGCTCATAAAATTTGGTACTGTAGCACATACATGACACAGAAGTGGGAATAAAAGTCTAAAAACTATAACAAACACATAGGTAACTAAAATGAATGAACGAGAAATGAAGGAACCAAATGTGGGGAACCTGTAAGTCGTCTAGTTCTTTTTGAAAATTGAAAAGTTTTGAATGGATAGTTGATTGTGTAGTTGAGAGGACGCTATCATATTCCTGCAATGACAAGACAAGTATGAACTATCAACAGATAATTATTACCATTAGTAGGACTTTTCCGATATAAATTCCTAAAGAAAAGAATGAAAAAGAAGGGAAGATCAATACAGCTAACCAATCAACAAGGCGTTCATTAAGCCACCAATGAGACTGCTTGTCTGCATAAAACACATCCATCAGCTCCCAAGCAGCTTTCAAACATGTAGGCTCCTCGACTTTCTATAGAGATTCTTAAAATATCAATAACAAGATTACTAATGGCATAAGAAAGAAAGTTTTAGCAACAGTAACTCCGCATCCACAATGACAATCCTCTGTAAACTTAACGATATCCAAGCACTTCCAGGCATTATTACTAGAAAGAGCTACAAGAAGTCAAAATTAATATGCGACTGCAGAAACATTAACTCACCTTCAAAATTTCCAGTGGATCCTCAATAGCCGAGCTAGGAAGTGACTTCGGGTTACCAAGAATTGAACTCACGTCCTTGCTATACTCCGCTATGTATTCCCACCTGTTTTTAAACGAGTCCCTTCTAATTAGTAGAGGATTAACTCAACATGTATCAAAGAGATTTGATAATAAAAAGCATTGCGTCCAATTCGATGCACACCAAAAAATCAGCAGAACTCCTTCAAATTCCAATTGAGTTTTCATTCAGATAATGCAATCCAACAAATTAAATTATAAATTTCTAATTACCACCGCATTCTTTAGCGCTTACCCATCCGGATTAAACTGTGACAAACCCATCGACATCTTCGACAAGCCCAAAACCATATTCTTCCGACTCTGAAGAAGAGCAAATGGGGAGACTGAACCGTACGCGATCCTCCGAAACTCCGCAGCACTAATTTCTGTATCTCCATTTCTGATCTTCACCTCCAAAACTTGCCCGCCAACTTCACCGTGATCAGAAGCTGCAGAATTGTCGCCACACTGCTGCTTAAAAATGGAAACATGGAAGGAGTTGCCTCTGGCCCAGGAAATGGATAATCGAGCTATTGGAGGCTTAACTTCATGCCTGATAGGGTAGACCACTTCGCGGTCCACCGAAGAGGACAATACTAGAGCTCCGCTGGGAGAAGAATCAGAAACGGGGGCTGGCATTTCAGCAGCTTCAACTCAACTGAGTGTTAGTGAGCTCTGCTAGGGTTTCGGGAGCGAAGAAGAGAATTCGAAGAAGAAAAAAGCCGGGAAAGAAAACAGTTAGGTCTAATTAAGCCCTAACTTCGCGGTTCGGTGTAAATGACGAACCCGAATTTTTTCGGTCATATTCCAAACGGTCTAACTGTTCTGAAATATGATAAAAACTAAAATTATACATATATATATATGTATGTATGTATGCATATGTATGTATATGTATGTATGCATATGTATGTATGCATATGTATGTATATGTATGTATGCATATGTATGTATATATATGTATATGTATGTATATATATATGTATATGTGTATGTATATATATATATGTATATATATATATGTATATGTATGTGTATGTATATATATGTATATGTATATGTATATGTATATATATATATGTATATGTATATGTATATGTATGTATATGTATATGTATATGTATGTGATATGTATATGTATGTATATGTATGTATATATCTAACTATGATAAAGTATTTACTATTTATGTGTTTGAAAATCAAATTAAAATATAAACTTAAAATCATAATATTATTAATATATATATATAATATATTTTTGTAATATGCTTAGAAAATTCAAACATCTAACTTTAAAAGATAATATATATTTTAGTTAATTGAATTATACTCGTGTTTGTCATATTAGGTTTTTTAGCTCAACATATACATATAGAAATAGGGATTCGACTCTCTTATATTTTAATTACCAATTTATGTCTTAACCAATTAAATTGCGTTCATATTGACTATTTAAAATTATTTTATATTGATATAAAAAAAAAATATAATAATGTCTCTAATGGCTTGAATCCATTTCCTCAAAGCTTTTCATTAATCCTTGCGGACAGATAGGACAACTCAAATAAGATGTCTCTATGTCTTGAATTCAATTTCTCAAACCCTTTTATTAGTCCTTACTAACAGATAGGACAACTCAAATAAGATGTCTCTATACCTTGAATCCATTTCCTCGAACCCTTTTATTAATCCTTACCGACAGATAGGACAACTCAAATAAGATGTCTCTATGCTTTGAATTCAATTTTTCGAACCCTTTTATTAATCCTTACCGACATATAGGACAACTCAAATAAGATGTCTCTATGCTTTGAATCTATTTCCTCGAACCTTTTTATTAATCCTTACCGACAAATAGGACAACTCAAATAAGATGTCTCTATGCCTTGAATTCATTTCCTCGAACCCTTCTATTAATCCTTAAGCCTTACCGCCTGATAGGACAACTCAAATAAGATGTCTCTATGGCTTGAATCCATTTCTTCATTAATCCTTACCGACGGATACGACAGCCCATGGAATCTTTCCAAGCCACCCCCATAGAACTTTTTCTTACAAAGTAAGGAATCTTCCATAACCACTTCAAACCTTCTCTTCTTTACCTTCAAAGTTACAATCATCTATATCAAATCTTCCAATACTTCTTCCAAGTCTTCAAAAAATACAAATTTACATTAAACATTTCGAGCATTCCAAACAGAAACCAAAGAAAGACAACGTTTGTCGATACGATCACGAACAAAATCGACAGTCCGACACATATATCTTCTAGAGAGTTTCACAATCATACTGTAAAAGGGCAGGCTAGGCTATTATTCAGGGCTACAGCTTAAGCTAAACACAGTCACAATTTATTGTACAATGGTAATGATAATCATGACGGGCAAGTTCTTGCAGGTTGATACACACTATCTATCTTGAAAAGCAGAATAATTTGAAAGATGTTCGGATTTTGAATACCTGATGGCTCCTCTCGGCTTATAACACTAATTTGTAGACGTTGAAGATTGGAGAAACTCCTTCACAAGCTCCTGGACCCTTTTCTTCATGATCTTGTCTTTAATAGTTGCCAACATGTGTTGGTAGACTGCCTCCATCCTTAGTAGATCTGTGCGATCTATCGACTCGAAAAGGCTTTCCCATTCCTTGGCAATGTCGAACGTACCAGAATTTCGCAACGAGAGTGGGATATCTCCCTCTTGGAAAGGTTTTCCAAATATGGAGCCATGAAGAAAGCTTGCATACCGTTCCATAACAGACAGTTTCTCTAGCAGAACTTTGATTTCCTCCATAGCCATAAGCAATTTTTTGTTTTCTTCGGTTACTTCCTCGGTACTATTTTCTTCGACTTTATCTTCCGTGGTGGTTTCTATTTCCTCTTGAATGAAATCCTCGTCGGGTGGAGGCCACGACACGACAGTGGGAGTATAACAATCGACTGTCTTACCATTTCCAAGAACCCCGCTTCTTCCTCGTCCCCATGACCATAATTTATATCCATTATGTGCAACAATGATAGTATGAGCAGCCCCACAAGCAACCTGAACAGGATCCAAGAATTTTGGAGTTTGAGACCCATTACAAAAGATGGATAGGGGAGAAATAGCATCGCCTGTGTCGGTCCCAGTGAAACTAGCATCAGGGCAAAGCCCAAGTCCCCTTTCCATTCCCCAGGACCATACATCTCCAGCTGATGAAACAACGCTCGTGTGGAAAAGGCCACAAGCAACTGAGATCAGAGATACAGATTGCGGCAATTCTTTTACAGGCTTAGGAAGCAATTCATTTTGGGTAGTTCCATGTCCAAGCTGCCCATTTTCCCCTATACCAAATGTCCAACATACACTTTCTAAAGTATCACTTGGTCCCTTTCTGCGGCTAAGTAAAGCGGTATGGAATGCCCCGCACGCTACCTCATATACTGCCCAAGGGGATGCCTCGTTAAACGTCTCGATAAGTTGGGGACGTGCCCTGCCATCTCTATCTCCCAGGCCTAATTGGCCATGAGAATTATTTCCCCATGAGTAGCAAACTAAATCTTCATCTTTATTGTAGGTTGCCCCAACACTAACCAGGGCCACCATATGCTCATTCCCACAAGCAACCTTAACAACAGTATGGCCATGGAGCTCCGACACTGGAGAGGGAGTGAAGCTGCTAACATAAGATAAGCCAACTTTGTCCTCACCGTTTGGCTTTGGACAATTACCCCACATCCATAGGGCTCCGAGATTGTCGATTGCAAGAGAGACCAACCCCCCGGCTTTGACGTCACAAATCT
This sequence comes from Cucurbita ficifolia, assembly GCA_033971965.1. Lineage (NCBI taxonomy): Eukaryota > Viridiplantae > Streptophyta > Magnoliopsida > Cucurbitales > Cucurbitaceae > Cucurbita > Cucurbita ficifolia. Next base: position 1,268,739 of record CM066973.1, on the reverse strand, counting down.
GATACAGATGCAATGGAAAATTTAAAACAAAAAAAACAAACAAACAAGCACAATTCGGATTCTATTCATCAAAACAATGAGAAAACTCACGACAGACCGTTTTTGACCCCTTATTCTTCGAGCCTGACTCATCTGTCGAAGAATCTGGAGATTCCAACTCAAGAAACTGCTTCAGCAAGCAAGGGGTAGCGGAATTTCCTCCATCAAATCCAAGTTGGCCATCTTTGTGATAGTCAAGGATGAAGAGAGGATAAAACTGTAAGAGGAAAAATGAGCACACTTGATAATTTATGCACTAAATGCATGAGAACAATCCGTGTGAACCCATTTCAAAGGATACAGATGTTGTAACCCCAGCTCCAAACTGAACCATCATCTGCGAATAAATAGAGCGTGAGCACAACTAGACCCCCATTTATAAATCAGTACAGTAGCACTAGAACATAACGCTTTCAGCCTACTTTCTTCAAAATCACTAATCTTTTATTTCGATTTCTCTAAATATCTTGTTTTGGTTCCTCAACTTCCATAAGAAATTGTTCGTATGATATTTAACCAAAAAAACTTAGAAACCACTTTCTTATATGATATGACTGTGCATCAAATTCAAGTGCATAAATAACACACCGTTGTCAATTGCTAAGATCGGCAATACGACAATCATACCATTGGTACGAGGCCTTTTGAAGAAACCAAAAGCAAAGTCATGAGAGCTTATGCTCAAAGTGGACAATATCATACCATTGTGAAGAGTCGTGGTTTCTAACACAAGATAGGTCAACGAAGGCATTTCTAGCTGCTGCATTGAGTTCTACAGCTACTCACTCTATAAGTTCTTCAAAAATTGTCTCAGTTTCTACTTAAAATGCTTATTTTCACAATCAATTGGCGAACGTTCTAACTTCTTCAAAACTTTATAAGTGAGTTCTTCCTTCCTCTCGCATTTGAAACAAATCTCTCTAAACCATTAAAATGGATGAAAAATCAAACTGTTTCAGAACCTTTTCGTCGTCAAGGAACTAAAAATGATCAGATATTGAAAGAGCATGAATCCTGTGATGCTCATGTTTTAGATTTAGAATTTATGTTTTCATTTACCCAAACAATTTCGCAACTGTTAAAGCAAAACAAGCTCTATCTGAAGATCGAATGCAAAATTTGAAATCCAAAAAGACAAACAATCACACTAACCAGCAAGAGCGAGGCTATGATAAGAACCAGCAGCAATCGCCACAACTTTGAGATTCGCTTCCTCGGAACCAAGCTTAACTCGTACAGGTAAAAGCTCGTCCGCTTCCGTCCCCGTCCCGAGCCGCCCAAACATTCCTCTTCCCCATGAGTACACTCTCCCATCTCCTGCAACCCACAACACAGAACTCTGTCACAGCTTCCGATTCAACGTCAACTGAGAAACAATAGAAAAATGCACAAATCATAAAATCTCCCTACCTGTAAGAACGAGAGTGTGAGCTTCACCAGCAGCAATAGCGACGACTTTAGCCGATATCTTACCGGAAGAAGGTCGAGTTCCGGTCCCGGAATCCTCCATTGCGTATCCTAGCACAAAACTTCGGCAACGAAAGCAGGGTAACAGTAAGAATTCAGACTTAAGAGTGCGCAACGGATCAAATTTGTCAGTGTGAGATTGATGAAAGCTGCTGCGCCTTTGGCTAAGATCGAAAATATCGATTACTATAGCTCAAATTCACTTCTGCAACTCCATTGAAGCTTCATTCAATTAATTGTTGAACTCCACAAATTGATTGAAGAAGGAAACGGCGAGGATATGTCCAGAAACAAGGCTATCGCTTACTATTCAATCATTTAGGAAAATATCGATTTTTATTTTTTAATATATTCCTAAACTTTTAAAAAAATTCATTAATATCCTTAAAATAAAAAATATATATATATGGATGAAAAAATTAATACTAATTTTAAAAGATTTGAAAAATACATTTTAATTTTGAAAAATATTAAAAAAATATCTTTAAATTTTTAAAAATTTCATCATACTCTTAATTATTTTAAAAAAATAAAAGATGCCTTTAGAAATTTAAAGATAATCTATAAGGTGTCTATAGACGATTTTTATCCATATATAGACTAGACGGTAAAAAATAGGTAAAATTTCATGGTAATATTTTTGAAACATTATTAAAAATTTGAAATTATTTTAAAAATAAAGTAAGCGTAATATATTTTTGAAACATTTTTTTAAGTTTAAAATACAAAAATTATGTGTATTTTTATTAATTTAACCCTTTTATTTTAGTAAATACAATTATTTTAATTTTAAAAGATAAAAATAAAGTAAATTAAATTTTTTAAATTTTAAGAATATTTTTAAAATATTTTTGAAAGTTTATCGGTAATTTTTTTAACATTCTCATTCAAAAGTAATGCTAATTATATTTTTTAACTTTTAAGAGTATTAACAATAAACACAGTGTTTTAATTTAACACTGATCAATAGTTTCGTTTTGAGAGATCTTATGGTGTCTATTTAGCTATTATAGCGATTGTTGTCAATTGTGTCGTGCTCATCGAGATAGGCAGACAAATTCAAATACTTTTGTTCGTTTGTTGTGTCCTTCCATCTTGCCCTACAAACTACGCAGCTAATATTTCTCCTTCCCTTGCTTCGTTTCCACCTCGAGAAACAATCATCATGAACAAGATTTCGACATGTCGTACAAGCCACAACCCGATCATCCTTCTTTAGATCATCCAAACAAACAGGACAAGCAGCCCCATCTTCAATATCTACAATAGGTACACAAGTCCTTTCTTTTACCTGAAAGAATTGTTGATGAAATACTCTACGTAGACTAATTTCAGCAAGCGATTCCGCCATAACAGGTGCAGCAAGCAAACGATTCAATTGGCAAGGTCGAAGCATTCTCTGCCAAAGACATACATCATCCAGTGACACACCCAGAGCTCGAATGTAAACAAATAACATGTGTTTGCAAGGCGTAATACGATCGGGGCAAGTGCACGAGGGGGTAGAGGATAGAGATACAATGTAGACATTGCCTGTGGCTCCCAACACAAAGAACGAAGAATCAGAGCGGTGTAGGAGACGGAGGTGATGGTGGAGAGCTCGAACAACCCGGTCAGTCATAGCTTGGGAGGGCTTGAACCGAGGAAGGTGAGGACGGGGGCGGTCCGGTACGGACGAAGTAGAAGCAACATAATGGGTTCAAAGTAGCACATACATATATAAGGGAAGGTGACCACACGATTCTTTGTGTAGCTTTGAGGGAAACGAGGGGTAAGCTTGGTGGGTATGGAGAGAAGGGAAAGTGTGCGGAGAATTCATAGGCTTAACTTGCTTGGTTAGTAATGGCGGTAGGCTACAAGGCACGCAATAACCAAATTACCAGCGCCATCGGCTGCAAAAAGAACAGATTCTTGATTCAAGTTCTACCCATTCAAGATCCTGTTATGTGCAGTTCATAGCTCAAAACAATTTATAATCATCAACCAAGATCTATACAAACAATGTAGAGATCAAAACTGGAAACTAGGGGGAATCAGATGAATCTTAACGATTAAGAACACGTGTTCGTGTTCATCGTTAAACATCAGAAATGGTGCGCAATTTTCATGTAGAACGAAAAGGCACACGTGCTGTTATATGTTTATCATCAGCCCAGATCACAATTTTAAAAGATCTAACAACTTTCATGATCGTTTTCGGAGGGCTTTTATCGAACTTTAAAAGACCAACTTTGCAGCCATGGGTTATTTTACCAGGAAAAGATTGCTATGACAATAAACTTTACGCTACAAATGGCGGTAACCGAGGTATTACGATACAGCAACCATCGATTTTCATCTGCCTAAGATTCTCATCAATCAGAAACCAAACCCCATAATGAAACAGTCATGTGTTGAGTTATAAGATGTTAATATGTATCGTAACCGTCAAAGAACCATCACCAAGATGACAAACTATGCAGGAAAATGAAGTTAAATAAATGAAACTTTGATGAATAACTAATTGATTTCCTTTCTTTCAGTTAGTCCTTTCTCCTTTCCTAGTCTATTAATAACAAAACGTATTTTTCCAATGTATAAAATAAAAATTCCAATGGCTTTTGCTACTATAACCTTCCCGACCACGATTTCTTTTAGGAAAACATCAATGTACCTTTGAGCTGAAAAATCTGAAGTGCACGGTGTGCGTGAACAGACAACAGTTGAGTATTTCTTGAAATCCAGTATCGAGCCAAGAGTCGGGAGATTACGAAGTTGTTGATACCTGCAGTTGATAATGGAAACAGAATGAGTAACAAAGATTATCCAATTCTTTCATTCTGGACCTTTACAATCAAAAAAATGTTCTTCATTGCCTCCATGTTCAGTTCAAGAAACCATTCTCTAATGGCATCAAAGATTAATAGCCACAAAGTCTACATGAACATTCATCTTTATAACAGATAGTTTTTCCTTACCACACTATGCCGAAGTATTTAGCTTCAAGAAAAATACAAAAGCAAAGTAGAATGGTTCGAAGAACTGCACCGTCGCTACCGATGGCACTCGGAAACCAGATGGAAGCCGTTCTTCATTCATGATGGATGATGGAGTCCTGCAACATTCTGGTTCCGAAAAAGGGAACCGGGTGTAAATGACAGCCATCCCCGTGTTGACAAACAATATTAGCAACCCTAGTACATATCCACAAAAATAACGTATAGGCACGAGCCATAAATCATCAGCTAACTAATGATTGTATAGATAGAAAATCGACTAAAAAGTATCACTTAAAGGTGTAAAATTGATATCTTCCAGGTTCAGACATTTAATATCCTCAGTTCCAAAAAGGTAAGAGATAAGGATCTAAGTACAAGTAAAAGGGATATGAATATCGAGTGCCCACGGATGCTTTATAATCGTAGCTGCACGATGGCCTACGTTGTGCACATGCCTTCAGTCAAGAACTAGTTCTCAAGACTATACAAATCCTTTAAGAAATTGGTAAAATCATCCAAACCTCAGGAACATGAAAGATCTAACTTTAGTTCATACTTGAATAACATGAATGAAAGCCAGAGCATAGATGTCGGTATCTGATGCTACACGATGTCGACGTAATGAACAGTTAAGCTACACGAACTCCATTAGCCACAGTCAATTGATCATCTTAAAAATTCATATCCGCCCAAGAGGAGCACCATCTGTTAAAAATTGCAGGCTCTAGGTGGCATCGACTTAGGGGTAGTAGTTCATGAAACAGTTCGGCCATAGCAAATAGATGCGATATAAAGGTTCTTTGCCCATTTCTCCTGCAAAAACACCAGAAACCAAAATCTTCAGAAATTTAACAATGTTAAGCAAAATTATAAAATCGAATGTATGTTTGCACGGCAAACCTTGACGTGTGTACTAGGAAAGGCAGATGTCCGAAGCGTTTCTTGAGTTTCATCGGTAGGCTTTCTCCTAGGCACACTCAAAACAAGAGCAGCCTGGTCCAAAGTTGCAGCAGTCGATGTGATGCGGTAACCACTATCCCACCTGCGGTGAACACCTTCACTAGGATATAGGAAATCTAGTTCCACCACCTGTGAAGCGATCAGAAGTCAAAACCAATGCCGAATCGCTTCAATTGTCATGCAATAGAAAACCTATTAGCTAATACCTGGTCAGAAAATCCTGCACCACGCGACATGACAATTGCCCATCTACTGCCCGCAGTGGCCATGGCAGTAACATAAAATCCCTCCCTCCATTTCTTATTTATCCACTTGAAGGGAAATGAATCGCTGACTTTATAAGATTGCTGAAGGTACTGAGTCCCTGTATTAAATTTATGTTTAAGTATAAGAAGCGACACACCCACACGCACAGGATGCAACCGTCTTTTCTAGTAGCCATTTAGAATATATTGTATTACGACTAACCTTTGGACATTACTACCAATGAGCTCCCATTATTAGCTCCTGCTATTGCACTGATGTAATAGTTTTTCTCCCACTGTTCCATGATCCAGTCCTAAGTAAACAAATGTGAACGTTATCAGCTGTTTAACAAACAATAGCACATGCTCTGTTGATAAGCAATAAAGTAGTTTTCTGTGAAATCCCACAATCCCACATTGGTTGGGGAGGAGAACGAAATACTCTAGCAGACGCGTTTTAAAGCCTTGAGGGAAAACCCGAAAGGGAAAGCCCAAAGAAGACAATATCTGCTAGCGGTGGGTCTAGGCCGTTACATTTTCACAATCCATTGATCCAATGAGAAACAAACATGAAAGTGTAATCTCGCATGTAGAGTATCCAAGATAATTTATTTTCGTCTTCATGGAAAAAGGAACCAACCTTGTGAAGAAAGCATGGCGAGAGTTCATAAACTTGAGCGGTAAATCCAGTTCCAGCGTCCATAATAAGGGCCCAAAGATTCGAACATGAAGCAACGCAACTAATAAATAAACCATCTTCATTTCCTTTCTCAATGTGCTGAGAGAGCCTCATATCAGCAACGTTATAGTGATATCTACATCAGGATAAGTTAATCAATAACTCTTCGTTGTAAATGAGCTTCGTCTTAAATTCAAGTGCAAACCTTTGCTTCATTGGTTTACGGGCATTATAAACACTAATCCATTGAGTTGCAGGCATCCCCATTCGAACCTTCTTCTTTGGTTGTTCGTCATCTTCATCCTCCATGGATAGCCTTCCTCTCTTCTGCCCAACCTGAAAAATAAGCTTCACATAACAGATAACGTTTTAGATAATATTCAAGTTCAAAATTTCCAACCAAAAAGTACCATTGACAGTCAACAGATAAATGCAATCAAGGAAACAGTGAGTACTTTCTGTGCACCATCTGTGTTAATTGGATGGATATCTGGATTTGGACCGACGATCCCATCAAAGAGGGAGATATATCTTGCATAGTTCGGCTCTTCGTCAAATTTCAAATTCACAACATATTCAACAAACTGCCTAAAAGGCTGTGGGCAAAAACAGCACAATGTTTCAGAGGAAGTAGACATCTTCTTCTTGGACACAAGGAATCCTTTATTTTCTCCCTGGAGAAAAAAACATACTTAGAATTCAGATTAAATATATCTTCTGTTTGCACAAAGAGTTAACCTCCATCAGCCCTGAGAAGAAACAGACCTGATATCCTTGCCAAGGCAGCCGACCACGAAGAAGAAAAACAAGAGTGTAAGCAAGCGATTCCAAATCATCTCTCCGACTAGCAGTTCTGCCAAGATGCGCATGCACACTAGCATACCGAACTGTTCCCCTAAAAGATGTGAAAAAGAGTTGTTTAAGGGTCTCTAAATGTTAAATAGATGCATGCAACTATCATATAAAATATACAGCTTTCATACCGGAAAACGTCTGGCCGTTGATCATACTCAACATGTTGACCAGTTGAACTATCACGCCACTTCGTTGCTATAAGGTGAATCGATAAAATGGTAAGGTGTTTCATATGTATAAACAATAATATTCCATTAGATGGAAAATGTAAATAAATAAATAAAAGCGAGGGAGAGAAATACCTAAACCGAGATCTACAAGAAACAACTTTTTCTCTTCTGGGGTTCCAGGAGGGCCTAGCAAAAAATTTTCAGGCTTCACGTCACCATGCACATACCTGTCGGAGACATTAGAGAGCAGAAATATAATTACAAGAATACAACTAAATCATTCATGAGCCTATGAATAAGCTAACTATGTAAAAATAGTCCAGCTTAGCTGTAGTAGATGCAAAAATCACACATCATAACTGTCATGATGTTTGAACAAAGGTACCAAGATCTGCAATATAGTCTTAACATGTTCCTTCACTACGACAGCATCCTCGGACCCATGTAACTTTCCCGTCCCTCCATAATAAACAAGGAAGCCCTAGCAGCAAAGCTTCAGAAGCTGCTATGGATGGGAAATGAACCAAAAGGCGTAGGAGGCCTAAAATGTCAATCCAAAAATGACTACATTGAGTTTCTTCCTATTTGATTCCCATGGCAATCCATCACACCACGTTGAACCACAAACCTTTTTTATCGATCATTACTATAAGAAGAATACAGAATAAAGGCCTTACCCTCTAGAATGCATCTTCTCTAATATGGAGATCGCCTCGATTGCGATGCATGCAACCATTTCAATCGACATCCTGAGATTCAAATAATGTAGACATTAACATGCAATAAATCTGCACAAATGATCAAATTATACTACGAACTTACGTGTGAGCATTGTTATTCCAGACATCCCAAAGACTAGGTCCAAGCATGTCCATAACCTATATCCAAAGTATATTCATTCACAACACAATTAAAATAATGATGCATATCCCTAACGCCCTTTTAGGCTTTAACCGTCTTAAAACGTAAACAAAACAAAACGTACCATGACATAGTAGTCACCTTGCCGACCCTTGTAATGAACTCTTGGCACACCATGGCTACCACCTAGTGCACTGAAGAGCCAAGAGTGAAATGATTAGAACACGTATAAATGTATGTAATATAACATACCTATTTGACACAAAAAAATATCAAGCAAGGACTGTGAAGAGAATTACTTGTAAACCTGCCACTCATATGGAGGTCCATAGTTGCACCCTTTACTACTTCTATGCTCAAATTTTAAGGCTATCTGAAATTCGGACAGATCACACGAGAAGTTGGTTACGTGAAACAAGTAATCAGTAAACATTACAGATAAGGATACCATACCTCGACAGCTCCAGAGCCAGATCTTTCATTCAAGCTCGTGGGACCCATTCGTCGACCCACATACACCTGTCCAAAACCTCCTTTTCCTAGTTTTCTTTCTACTTTATATAATGGAGAGCCGCCAACCTGAACCTGTTGCATTAAGAAGAATATAAAATATGAAAAACAGAAGCTAAAAAGACCATAACTGCAATTTTGAACGAAACTCACGGAGCGTTAATCCTATATATAATAATTCTCTATTATTGTCCAAATGAAGGGAGAAAAAAAGAACACAGTATTTCAACAGCCATCGTATCACTTTCAGATCATTAGAGCATAAAACGAAACATCAACAAAACAAAGACAAATAAGAGCTAATAAAGTCAATACAATCACTAGGAGAACACAGAAAGGTATGCTAATAAATAAAACCACGAACGAAAAGATCGAAGTAGAACAACAATCATTTCCATTCAAAGTATTGGACTTTCACAATCAGATCCTTCCATCTCCACATATTTGAAGTGGAAACCAGGATATTAGCTGAAAAACAAGATCAAATACATAGAAACTGTCAAAATCAAGCACAATAGCAAATTCCCATTTATTCATTACTGACATTTCTTTAACTCCAAAGATATGAAAGCCTCTCAACTATGCTCCAATCTCAAACAAGGCCATGTCTATAAGCTGCATCAGTTCATAATTAACAAGTCCAACTGAAATCACTTGGGGTTCCCCAATAATAGTTCATACATTTCTCAAATCGTCGAACAAACATGAAATCCAAGAAATTTACATATGGGAACAGGGAGATAGAATCAAAACCCCAATTTCCGTTCCCTATTCATTTCCCAATCATCAACACAAAGCCATCAATTCAAGAAACGTCAGAAAAAGCCTCACCTTCTCCGGAAGAGGAGCGGCCGTGCTCTCATCCTCAGCTTTAGGACCCTTATCGCCGTTCCGTCCGCCACTATCGAACTCATCCATGGCTTTAACACCAACCTCCAGTAGCTCTTTGTCCTTCCCAACTTCACCTTTGCTAGTTTCAAGACCGATTCCAGGGTTCACAGTATCCCTCTCACCATCGGCGTCGATCGCGTCGTTCCCCTCCTTAATACACTTCTCTCCGCCGCGCTTAGCAGGTTTCCCACGGTGGCGTGTTCTGACAGTTAGCTTAACGGGTGTTTGGTGCACAATCGGGATTGGGTCTTCGGACACCCGGCTCCTCCGTGTCTTTCTACGGAGCTCAGGCATCGCACAGGTGGTGGTCCATGAAGGGCGACAAAGTTCGCCGGAGAAGAAGCCTCAGGAATCATCGACGGTCATCGAAACCCCAAATTTCAAATTGAGAACAGAAAATGTGTGGAAATCGGAGTATCAGGGCACAAGGATAGCTCAGGCGGAGATCTTTGCAGGCGCTAAATCAAAGAGAAAGATTGTAAGGGTCAGTTGATTTTCAGTACAGAGAAGCAGGATGACTGAGGAGAGAGAAAGACAGAGAGAGAGCTTAGATACTTATATTTTTTTTCTTTTTTTTCTTTAATTTAACTTTTTTTAAAAAATATATATTAAATACTTGAGACAATAATGAAAAAAAATAATTTTTTTTAGTTCAATAAATTAGCAACTAAATTTTATAAACCTACTTATTATAAGTTTAAATAATAAAAAAATTAATTAGTGAAACTATTTTTCGTTCGGGTTTCTCCACTATAGATATAGAGTTTCACTTTAATGCATTATATCAAATTTGTATCAATTGATATAATACATGTAAATCCATTTTTCACGAGTTGTTCTTAATTACCGTTCGGTGAAAAGTCTATTTTACCCTTATAAAATAAGTTCGAGGTCTCATTGTTTATGTCTCAAAATCAACACTTAAATGAACTAATAATCTACTCTCCTTATTATAAATATCTCGTCTCATAAAATTATGTTTTAAAATAATTTAGAAAATAAAAAATACATATTTTTCATACGTATCCCATAATTTCCTTAAATTGTTGAATAATTACTTCCAATGGTTATTCAATCGTGATCTTATATACGACATTCGTCTTCCAGTCATATTTTAACAGTTTTTCTCAAACATAACTATTGACTTAGAATGCAAACTCATCCCATTTGTAGCTTAATGAATTGGACCGATCCATGAACATGTCGCCTACATGACTTTAACCAACCCTTACATGGGCGGGTCTCACGGGCCAAGGTTGACCCATATATGGGACATGGTTAACCTACATGGGGTCGCCCAAATGGCCTTTGACCGTCCTACATCGACCTTTAGTCCAATCAGGTCTGCGCCATCCCATATGTGGGTCGACTAATCGTGACCCATGAGTCAACCACAATAAGCTTGGACGGAGTACAAATCTTTATGATTCTCGAGCTTGGCCCAATTAGCTAGATTTACACATACCTAACAATTGATATTTTTAACATGGTAAATGGAAAATAAATTGTATGGTCCAAACATGTGAGATCTCATCATTGGAGAGGAGAACGAAGCATTCTTTACAAAACCCAGCAGACGCGTTTTAAAAACGAGGAGAAGCCCGAAAGGAAAAGGCTAATGAAGACAATATCTGCTAGCGGTGGGATTGGACTGCTACAAATTGTATAAACACGGGGCGATGTGCCAGCAAGAACGCTCAGTCCCAAATGGGGTGGACACTGGGTGGTGTGCCAGCGAGAACGATAGCCCCAAAGGGGGTGGATTGTGAGATCCAATATCGATTGGAGAGAAGAACGAGTATCAACGAAAACACTAGACCCATCCGTCGGAGATAAGAACGAAACATTAGCGGAATTTAAACAAATTTTGAAAAATACATATTTAAATTTCAAACACCAAAACTAAGGGCCAAAAATCTGATATCTGGACCCTACATTTGTCATCAATGCAAAGTACAGTAACGTAAATGCCTAAACAAATAGGGTAGAAAAAGGAAAGTTAACAATGGGGGAAGGAACTTACAGCCGATTCCATCCCCTCTCCAATGGCGGAAAACTCAGCAGCAAAATGGGAAGGCCGAGTTTCAGAGGCCTTACAAGGCGCTACCGCGGACCAGATATGGCCGATGCTCAAGGATTTCTTCAATTTCCACAAATGGTTTCCAACCCTAGCCAACTGCTACGGACTTTCAGGCACAAACGGCGAGGTCGGCTGCGTTCGATTCTGCTCCGGCTTCTCGATTCCATCCACCGACGGCTCGGATAGCGTGGTTAGCTGGTCGAAAGAACGGCTGATGGCGGTGGACGACGAGCGCCGCCGCATACGCTACGAGATCGTGGATAGCAACATCGGATTCAGATCGTACGTGTCGACGATCGAAGTCGTTGAGGGAGGAGACGGCGGCGTGATTGAATGGAGTTTTATGGTTGAGGCGGTGGAAGGATTGAAACTGGAAGATCTGGTGAAGAAGTTCGAAGAGGGATTGAAATCCATGGCCAAACGAATGGAGGCTGCGGTACAACACAATCAACCATGTTACCTACCAATCTGAATAAATTACTTCCAATTTTTAGTTTTCAATTTCTCTGTTTTTTTTTTTTTTTTTTTTTTTTTGCATATAAAATTTTAATTTAGAAATGGAGAATTATATTAAAAGATAAAATATTTAATATATTTTAAACTGCAAGTTCAATTTGTTTTATTTTTATATGAATTTATATTTATTATAAAATTTAAAATTTTTCATTAGATTTTACCCGTCTAAATATAATTTTATTTTATTTAATCAAAATTAAGAATGTCTATAAAATGGATATATTAAAGGTTTAATTTGACACGTGTTAGAATTTTTTTAGTTCAATAATGTCACAATCACACTCTTATAGTAGCAATTGTACAGCACTTGTTCTAACTCAATGAACAAGTCAACCGTAAGAATTCGGACTTTGTGGACAAGGTCAACGTATGCTGGGTCTCGGGTCACGTTTGAAATAAATGTTTTAGAAAATATGTGAGCGCGGAAATATATTGAAAATAATTATAAAAAACAATATTAAAAACAAGTAGACAATAACAAGGGTTTTGATATATAATCTAAGTATGAAGAATTGACAACTAATTGCTTCCCCTATAATATACGAAAGCGAGTAAAAAAAAGTTTGGAACGGACATGCGGTCAACAAATACGTCTTAAACAAGTATGACCACCAGGACATTCACTATGACCACATGCAACACGCCTTAGACAAACGCGACCGTGACAAGGAGCATGAGCATCAAAGTTCAAACTTCTATCATTTAAGCTGAAAATATTTATATTTATCCCATAAATTATCCTCGAAAATTTGTCTTTTCTTATTTTCGAAAATTTATTTCTATTTATTAAAAAAAACTCAATTATTTTGGATAATATTGAGAAAAATTGACAGGTGAGAAGAAAACAAAATCAGTGTGAGATTTGGGAGATCTTAGACCACTAATTATATAATTATATAATTATATATATATATATGTTTTTTTTTTTTGTTCTTCAAATTTGAGAAAATTGATTATTTGATTCTAAAATTTTAAAAAAATAAGCAAAACAAAGACAATAAATAAGTAAATAAATAAAAGCATTTAGAAACAATTGGAGAAAAATCATAAAAGAAAAATGAAAAAAAAAAGACTAATTACCATAAAAAGTAAAGTTGATGAATTAGATATACAAATTTGAGGCATTCCCTTAAATCACTAGGAACAAACACAAATAAACTAAAGCCCAGATTTCAATCTTTTTTCCAACCAATTGATAATATCCTGACCAATCTCCTCTCGCTCGGGCTCGAACAATAAGTCGTGCAAGAACCCTTCATACAGCCTTATGTCTTTGAACTCGGATGCTGCCTCGTTGTACAGATCCTGGGACGCTAATGGATCGGTGACTTTGTCTGCTGTCCCGTGGAGGACGAAGAACGGGACGGTGATTGACTTGAAGTTTCGCATCAGGTATGATGAAATGCGCAAGATCTCGTGGCCTGTTCGGACTCTGATCGGTCCTGTGTAGACTAAGGGATCCGAGTATTTCGCCAACAGTGCTGCAGGGTCCCTTGAAACTGGAATGCCTCTCTTGTTTGCACCTTTGAACTGAAACTTTGGGATCACCATGGAAAAGATCGGAGCTAGAGCCTACAACAACATTATGGAAGCAGTTCAACATGATGGTTCACAGCCGATTAACAGAGCTTGTGATTACTTACCCCGACGATCGGATGTGCGGGCTTGACACGTAGAGCTGGTGAAGTCAGTATAATTCCCTTCACCATTTCTGCTACCGGAGGGTTCGATGCGGCCTGTATAAAATTGTAGTTAAGGAAACCGAAAACTGATATCGTATCGCTAGATGGGGAGGAAAGTCTTTTGAATTCACTGACCTTCAAAACAACAGCACCTCCTGTTGAGTGTCCGAAGAGGAAGCATGGTGTTTCAGGGTTCTCAGATTTAATTTTCTCTAAGAAAGCCCCCTGCATTTCAGAAAGAATGATAAACAACACTTTCCAAATCTTTAAATATACTAAATCAACTCTAAACTACTTCCATGAACAAATAATTCAAAGTCATAAGGAAAGTGTGATCATTTCAAAGGTCAGGAAAACCGACAACAGACAACAGGATGACAAGCATTAAAAATGTATTAACGTGAGATCCCACATTAGTGGGAGAGGGGAACAAAGCATTCCTTAATAGGGTGTGGAAATCTCCCCCTAACGGATACGTTTTAAAAGCTGTAAGGCTAATGGCTATACAATATCGGCTAACGGTGGGCTTGGGCTGTTACAATTGGTATCAGAGCTAGACACCAGGTATGCCAGCGAGGACACTGGCCCCTAGGGGAGGTGGATTGTGAGATCTCACATGAGAAACAAAGCATTCCTTATTAAGGTATGGAAACCTCTCCCTAACATACATGTTTCTGTGAGGCTGACAGTAATACGTAACGGGCCAAAGCGGACAATATTTGCTAGCGATGGGCTTAGGCTATTACAAATGGTATCAAAGCCAGACACCCGGCGATGTGCCAGCGAGAACGTTGGGGCCCCAAGGGGATGGATTGTGAGATCCCATATCGATTGGAGAGGGGAACAAAACATTCCTTATTAGGGTGTGGAAATCCTAATAGACGTGTTTTAAAAACTGAGGCTGATGGCAAAACATCCCTTATTAAGGTGTGGAAATCTCTCCCTAATAAACGCGTTTTAAAAATCGTAAGGCTAACGGCGATACGTAACGAACCAAAGCAGAGTGGGCTTAGGCTGAAAGCTTTTCTAGAAGATAAAACAAAACTTCACATTGAATTAAGTTATATTGCAGATCAAAGCGAATCTCATGTTGGTCGTCGAACGGGCAAAAAGAAAGATCCTAAAACCAAAGTGAATAGATGTAGACGAACTTACAGTATCAGCAACAACGTGATCAAGAGAGGGAACAAATCCATGTAATCCATCACTTCCACCATGGCCTACAACAAGAACACAAAACAACAGATATAACGCAATCAAAATCCTTCCCCAGAATATCAAATTTCTAATATCGTTCCAGAATCTAAAACAAAAATCATCACTGTTCAAGTGGAAAAAAAGCAGAGTAGTGAAAAACTTCATTCAAAATGGCAGATAAATTAGTTTGTAATGAACAGAATTCATTGCAGAGAGTAGAACATTATGAACAAATCAAAACAGAAACTGGAAATCTTCAAAAAAGACACAACAAGAGAGAGAGAGAGAGAGACAGATGATGCGAACAGCTTAGCTACCTATCCAATCTATTGCATAAACGCCAAAGTTGCAAGAAGTTAGCTGGGTGGCAAAATGTGCATATCTTCCACTGTAAACAAACACCAAACACCAAACAAAACCCATTGAGAATTAAAAACAAAAGCTGACAGCAAAAATCCAAAACAATAAATAAATAAATCTGGAAGTTCATATGAAATAACTTTAAGATCACCTGTGCTCGTTAAGCCCATGAATGATGATTAAAATACCCCTAAAAAGACATCAACAGAACTTGGCGTCAGAAAACAAGGAAGCTTCCCCAATCGATATACAAAACGATAATCAATTCAAGAAAACTAATCACAATTCTCTATCATCCTAAAAACCAGTATCATTTAGGTAAAATTCGTCGAACAATTCCACAAACATTTCAAAAACACAAAAAAACGCAAACTCAAACCCTTACTTCAATTCACCGGATTCCGGAAACCAGGAGCGACAAAACAACGCGTTTCTTTTAACACCATAGAACAAAGATGTATTCCAACGGCCGCGAAACCCTCCGTCGCCAAGGTTTACGCCCATTTCGACGCCCTCAGCCAACGCCCTCCGCCTCTGTGTATCATCGTCCTCTCTCCGCCACACCAATCGCCTCTTCTTAACGGAGGTTTGGACCGTAGGCGTTGACGAAGCCGGTGAACGGCGGCGGCGAGGCCAGAGGAGGAGAAGCAGAGAGAGGAGGATGGTATGAATGAAAATGATGAAAGTCTTCAGGGTTTTGAGAATCGGAATTATCCGATTGCTCGCGCCGGAGGTCAGCTGGTCCATCTCGGCCCTTGACATGGCGGGGATGGAGAATTTCACAGCGCGAATCGGAAAACGAAGACGATGAAATGAATTTCGGACAACCGACTCGAACAGAAAAAAGAATCGGAAACTGAAGCGAAAACGAGCCTCCAACCAATGGGTATAAATAATCTATTCGAAGAGAGTCAACGCCAAGACGGAGACTAAAATCTAAACCGTTAGTATTTTAAGAGACATATTCAGTGGTCAGGATCGATTATTTAGCTTAATAAAGCTGCTCCCGACTGCAGAGAATAATTTCAATGAACGGACCGCGTGTAATTAATTCGACGGTGACTATGAGGCGTTGATCGACGTGGCGGCGTTGTCTATGTTTTTCTTTTTTTGTTTTTAAACAATTTATTGTTTTGGAAAATTAAAATTTCCTAATTTATTTTGCTAAATATAGCAATTATTATTCAAGGTCCATGTGAATTTTACTTTCCCCCTCCCATTTCTTTTAATCACAATTATTGTTTAAATTCATAAATTATTCTTAATTTAAAAATAAAAAAATTATTAATAAAACTTTTGAAACGTCACTAATATTTTTTAAAACACTCTTGAAAGTCGAAAGATATTTTGAAATTTTCTAAAAGTTCAAGAGGAAACAAAATATTAGCGTTCCATTTAAAATTATTATAAAAGATTTTTTTTTTTTTTAAAGTTTAAGGATATTATTAAAACTTTTGAAAGTTCACCAGTATTTTAAGAGTATTTTTATTTATTTAGCCTAAATTTTATTAACTAACAGTCAAAACAGATATGAGTCAAACAATAATGATTCAAAAAACTACTTTTGACACTATTTTAGAAATTCAATGACTCGATCATATAGATATGCAAAATAGTCAATATTTCGTTAAAATCTTTTTATTTTAAAATATTTAATTTAGTCTCTATATTTTTTTAAAACCTTAAAATTAATTTTTTTTTAAATTTCACTGAACTACAAAACCCATCGAGACCTTTAATGGAAGGCTTCCGACGAACCATGCATGTTGTCATCTCCTCCGAGCTTACCAAAAAATGGGGTTGCAGTGGCCGGAAAGCTGCCGCCACCTCATCTTCGAGGCGGAGGCCACTGCCTCTCGAAGGACTGCAAGACAAGTTCATGGGGAAGCTGATTTTAGGGTTAATAATGTGATCCTCATAAACTGGGATTTATGCCTCATCTCCTTCTCGTGGTAATTTTTCATACTCATTCTCTATTTCAAAGAGTTGGAATTGAGGTTAGAGATGTCCATTTTATTTATACGGTCGGACACCCGCCTCAAAAAAAACATTAAAAAAAAGTATATATATATATATATAAAGTGGAGTAATTGATATGTTTATCTATTAAAATAATCATAATTACTAATATTAAAATTAAAATAAAAGTAATAACATACAAGTTGTAAACTTTAGGATATGTATTAAAATAATTCATGCGTTTAATATAGTTTTATGTATAAATAAAAGTTATATAATGTAAGTAAAATTTAAAAATTAAAAATTAAAAATAATATAATTTTCATATGATTAAATTAAATTAAAAACAAAAAAAAAAAACAGGTTGTGAAGGGGATGTGAGAAATTGGTGGGTGTGTAATGCCACAGAGTTTTAGCGGTAGAATAGCGGAAATCGGTTCCTCAATGGTTGAATTTCTTCATTTTTTTCCAATATCTTAGGACACGTTTTCTTTTCCTTTTCTGTCTCCTTACTTCCACATTTCCAAAACTGCCCTTTATCCACTTTTATTTATATAATAATATTAGAGACTTCAGGGACGAAAGTAGTATTTATAAGCTCGAAACAACGTAAATGCACGAGTGTGACAACTCGCCAGACATACTTTAATCATGTTTAAGTTAGTTAAAGTTTGCGTAAGGCATAGGTAGAGATAAAATTGTGTAACTTAGTTCATGTTCGAGATTTCTTGTTTCCTTATTATAAGGGTTTAGTCTAGTATTTCTCTATTGTCCTCCTACTTTCCTCGAGCTCGATTTTCAATTGAAAATCATCAGTTGACTCACTTTAGGGCATGACGAATAGGGCGACTTGGTCCAAGAAACCGCTTAGGGCTCGACTAAAGGGGGTTGGCTTAGTTTGCTTAGGTTAGATCTTAAGCTCTCTGTTTGTAACAACCAAAATTTACCGCTAGTAGATATTATTCGTTCTGACCCGTTACGTATTGCCGTCAACCTCACGATTTTAAAACGCGTCTACTAGGGACAGATTTCCACACCCTTATAAGGAATGTTTCGTTCCCTCTCGAAGCAATGTGGGATCTCACAATCCATCCCTTTGGAGGCCTAATGTCCTCACCAACACACTGCTTAGTGTCAGACTCTGATACCATTTGCAACAACCAAAACCCGCCACTAATAGATATTGTCCGCTTCTACCCGTTACGTATCGCCATCAGCCTCATATTTTAAAACACATTTACTAGGGAGAGGTTTCCACACCCTTATAAGAAATACTTCGTCCCCCTCTCCAACCGATATGAGATCTCACAATCCACCTCCCTCAAAGACCCAGCGTCCTCATCGACACACCGCTCGGTGTCTGACTCTGATGCCATTTGCAACAGCCCAAGCCCGCTGCTAGTAGATATTGTCTGTTTTGGCTCGTTACGTATCACCGTCACAGTTTTAAAACGCATCTACTAGGGAGAGGTTTCCAGACCCTTATAAGCAATGCTTCGTCCCCCTCTCCAACTCAAACGATCGATACCCTAAAATCTAATTCACTACATTCCCAAGGGCATTAAAGTAATTAGACACAAAAGACCATTTTTCAAAATTGAAATATACTAAAAAAAACTTATCCTTTTGTTAAAAAAAAAAAGGGAATTAATTAATTTGAGGTGTCCGCTGGTCCCCTTCCGGCGCAACCGATTCTCATTGGATAGCCATAATTTTACAGTCTTCTCTCATAGCCACACTCTCTCCCCTCTCTCACTATTTTTTCTTCTCTTCTCCTTTTCCCCAAATTTCCCCCAAACCAATTTCATCAACAATGGAAGCTCCCGAATATTTCCACAACAATGCTTACTGCTCCCAATTCACCTCCGACAAAGACGCCGCCGCCTCCACCGCCACCGCCGACCACTTCATCGTCGAAGAGCTTCTCGATTTCTCCAACGACGACGACTCCGCCATTGCCGACGCCGGAGGATTCTTCAATAATGTCACCTGTTTCTTGAATGGAAACTCCGCTGAATCCTCCGCCGTCACGGCGGTGGAGACCTCCAATTCTTCCTCCTCCTTTTCAGGTTCTGAACGGACTTCGTTTTTCGACGATATTTCTGGCTCTTCTTTAGCCGATGTCCGTTTCTCCGACGACATCTTCATTCCGGTAAACCTAATTTTTTTTTTCCTCCTTCCCATTATTTTTCTTTTCTTATGGTTTTGGCCCATTACTTTATGTAATTCCAAAACTTATCAATTTTAGTATTATTTAAAGTTATTTGTAAGGTGTACGAGTTGAGTTGGAAAATTTCTTTGGATAAACCCGAAATTTTGGATTGGTTAAGTTGGTTACTTGAGCAACACGAACAGAGTTCATAACTCAACTCTCGGGTTGAATTATAGCTTAAATATCAAACATTCACAAGTTATTATTAACATTGGTTACAAATGTCAAATATTCATAATCAGGATGATAATTAAATTGGATTGTAACCCTATTTTTAAGATGAGACAAAAAAAAATGTCAACCGTGAGGCGTCCTGAAGTTTTACCAAACTGGCAAAAAAAAATTCTAACCCAATCCAACTCTAACGGTTTGAATTGGATAATTCAAATTAGTCGAGTTATCTGGACATGTGAACAACTCCGATAAATTTTGGAGTGTGTACATTGTTACAAAATAATAATATAAAATGAATAAAGAAAAAAAAAGTGAAAATAATAATTTCACCCTAACTCTTAATGGTTTGAAATTGAGGAGTCTAACCCAACTCTAACCCAACCCTAACCCTTACCGTTTGAACTTGGGGAGTCTAACCCAACCCTAACTCTCACGGTTTGAACTTGGGGAGTCTAACCCAACTCTAACTCTTACCGTTTGAAATTGGGGAGTCTAACCCAACCCTACCCTAACTCTTACAGTTTGAAAATTTTGGAGCGTGTACATTAAATAAATGATTACAAAATAATAATATAAAATGAATAAAAAAATTCTAAATAATTCGATACAAAATAATAATATAAAAAGAATAATATTACTTGCAAATGAGAAATGAAATATGAAATTACACAAAGAAGGGTGATGGAGGTTGCATTTACATTTTACTTTTCTAATACATGAAATAACTAAAAATATTTATGTTTATTTTATTTTTTCTAAAAAAAATAAAATAAAATGGATGCATTGTCAACTTTGCCCCTTAATCTATCAAAATTCTCAAATATTGCCCAAATAAATTCAAAATTTGCAAATAAGTCCTTCCATTCTCATCGAGTTGACATAAAAGAGCTATAACTTCGAGCCTCACTTTCCTTCGTTTATTTTTTAAAATATTTTTAAAAATTTAAGCAAAATTTTTTAAATTAAGAAAAATTAACATAAATTTAGAAAGCATAAACTAAATGTTGAAAAATAAATTAAATCAAGTTTCTCTTACAAAATTTTAATAATAAAATTGAAAATTATTGCAAAAGAATTAATAATTCTTTAAATGAAATAAATGAGACGATTTATGTAAATAACATAATTTGAATAAAATAATATATTGGGGGGGTTTTATTTATTTATTTAATTTAATTTAATTTAATTTATGTTTTCAGTACAATGAATTAGTTGAGTTGGAATGGCTTGCAAGTTTTGAAGAGGAACCATTTTCCAGCGAGGATATGCAAAAGCTAGAACTCATCACCGGAGTCAAAGTCAAACCCGATGAGCCACCCCAATCCCAGCACCCAACCACCGTGGTCTCCGCCGTATCCGCCACCTCTCACGGCCGAAATGCATCCGCCGCCATCTTCAAACCCGACATCGTCTCGGTTCCGGCGAAGGCCCGGAGCAAACGCTCACGCATCATCCCATCAAATTGGAACAACTCCCGCCTCCTCCCACTTTCTCCGACCAGCTCCTCCTCCGAGCTAGACATCCCGGCCACCGAACCGCCACCGCACCCGGTTAAGAAAGTCCCTCCCAAGGTGGCGGCGGCGGCGGTGAAGAAAAAGGAATCCTCCTCCTCATCGGAGACCGGAATGTCGGCTGGAGAGGGGCGGAAGTGTATGCACTGTGCCACTGACAAGACGCCGCAGTGGCGGACGGGCCCAATGGGCCCAAAGACGCTTTGTAACGCTTGTGGTGTCCGGTATAAATCCGGGCGGCTGGTGCCGGAATACCGGCCGGCGGCGAGCCCGACTTTTGTGCTGACAAAACACTCGAATTCCCACCGGAAAGTGTTGGAGCTTCGACGGCAAAAGGAACTGCAGAAAGCGCAAGAACAGCAGGCGTTGATGATGGATCCTCATCACCATCATTGTCAGGAAATGATGTTTGATTCATCCAACGGTGAGGATTATCTGATCAAGCAGAACGTGGCCCATGATTACCTGCACCTGATCTGACCCCACCTATCCAAATTTCCCCCAATCCATTCGGGTTTTTTCCCTCTAATTTTTAGATGATTTTTTTCAGTTCTAACAAATTTTGTTTTTTCCTTCTTCTTATTTTTCATAGAAATTATCTCAAAAACAAAAAACAAAAACAAATTACAAAGAGTTATGAAGGTTATATCCAAACTTTGATGCACATTAAATTATAGTTCCCAAGTTTTTATGTATTAGAACATTAATTAATTATTATTTTACGGTTCTATTTCTACTTCTACTTCTAAAATAATCTATTGGTAAAAATAAAAATTGTATTTAGAATTGAATAATTTAACGTGGGTCGATGGAATGTTTTTGCCATTCTAATGAATAATTTGATTTATATGCCTTGTTTTTGCCATATATTGTATTTTAACGAGTATAATTATTGATTCGAAGGTACATTAAAAAAATTCAATAAAAAATTTAACTTAATAATTAATTTTGTGACAATCAAATAAACAAAAGTAAATTAGGAAAGTTGATAAAACGTAAATAGGAGGATGAAAAGAAGAAAAAAAAAAGTAAAGTAAAAGAGTAACAGTGGTTAAAAAACTGGACTCTCCAATAATATATTGTTGATTTTGAGCATAAATTCTCATAGATTTGACTCATAGCATGTCAACAATAGTATGATATCATATTGGTTTTGACCCAAAAAAGTCTCGGACTATATGGAGCTCCTCCACAATGATATGATATTATATTGTCAACATTAAGCGAGCTCTTATATTTTGACTAAGAAGCTTCATACCATATAAAGCCCAACCCACAATATATGATATTATATTGTTTATTTTGAACATGAGCTCTTTATGATTTTGACTAAAATTCTCGTACCATAGCCTCTCCTTAGTTAGTTGAGGTCCTCAAACCTCCTTCCACTTGAAAAAAAAATCTCATTTAATTTATTTATTTATAATAAATTGAGGACTCTTTTTAATGGATATAAAACTTCTATATAATACGACCCTATTTACACCAATATTAATTTTGTATATAAAAAAAAATTAGAATTTTCTTTTGCTATTTACACCAATATTAATTTTTTATAAAATTTTTTTTTAGAGTTTTCAAAAGTTTTTATTGCTTTTGCATAAACTTTTTTAAAAATCACTCAAATTCTTTAACCAATTTATTTTTTAAATTTTTTATTTTGAAATTTCAAAATTTATTTGAATAATTTAAGAACAAAAATGAAATATACATAAAATTTTGTTAGGATTGTTTAAAAACTATTTTAAAATATGGGTTTTTTATTTTTCTTTTTCTGAAACAAAATTCGATGAGCTACTGTTTTTTATATTCTTACTTGAATCAAATTATAATTAAATTTGATAAACAAATCAATTCAAGTAGTTCCAAACCGGAACACTTGATGTTATTCCCCTAGAAGCTTGAAAATTAACATCTTAATCGATAATACAATATATTGATTATAATCATGCATCTAAAAGGCTTTTGTCGAAATAAAATATGAATCAAGATTGAAAATGGAATTATCTTATGAATTTGGTCTAACAATCACATAGTAGGATTGGCAATTCCAACTCCCATAATCATTCAAGAACAGTGAACTTTAATGGAGAGCTATAGATAATAATGACCCGAACTAGACGGAAGAAATGGAGAGCTTCACAGGAAATGAATACAGTAAACACTAAATTAGAGCCTCTTTTTTCCTATTCTAGTAACATGATCATCACCCTCATCATCAGAAACTGTAAGAAAATAATGACGCATCCAGAAAAGGAGATGCTAAAAAAATAAACTGAAAAAAGAACAAAGTAATGGAGAAACGGTTCACTGTGAGGTTTTTTGTGTGTCCGAATGAACTAACCTTCGATGTCGTCTTCATTGACCCACCTGGAAGTGAAGTTTTACCTTGACTTATTCTGGAGTTGAATCTTAGAACTCAAGGAAACTGTCGTACAGCCTACAGAACAGATCGTGTTCAAGTAAGGTCGTCGTTATTCTGGAGTCGAATCTTGTCTCGTGGCTTCTAATCTACAGATTCATCAAGATCTAGTAGAAATCTGATGCTGCTACTCTAAAGCAATCCTTTGGATTCCTATACATCCAGTTTGGGAGTTGTTGGAGCTTCATTACTTTCCTCCGTAGAGGATTGAATTTTAGGTGAACCAGTTGGCGTGGAGTAGCTTGTTGATGGGTTATATCTCTTAAGCAGCCTGTCTTTGTTTTTACTCCACCAGTCTTCTGCTTGCTGCTCATCAAACTTTCTCTTGCTGCGACCAGACAAGCAAGGAAAAGAAATGCATCAAAGTATTCAAGGTAACAGTTAATGCATTCAAGTCCATGTCCTACATATGTATGTAAAATAATGTCAACTAACTTGATGATCATGGCAAAATTAGATGACATAGATGGTTTTCATATATCCAAACCTATAGATTTCAACAAAGTGTTGCAGAGGAGATGATATGTGGTGTTCTTGATGCAGCTGAGATAGTGATATCTTTCAAATGCAACTGTTATTATGGCAATACCTGAATCTAACGCGTTTGAAAATCTTGGTATCATTTGAAAGCACAACCAAAGTTACATAAACACCAGGTTCAAATTGCTCGATAACTTGCTTTTCGCTTCCAGTTGGGGGTGCTGAAGATAATGGAGATCTAGAGCCATTTTCTGTACTTTGAGAAACTGCCTCCCTTGCAGAAGTTTTCTTACTTTCCAGAAGATTATTTACATTAACCTGCGTTAAGTCCTTCATTCCTGAAGCGACTAAATCGTCTTCTAGCCTCTTTGAAGAATCAGCAAGTGAGGGAGTAGATCCGTTATTGGGTGTGTCAGCTTTTTCACGACTCGTAGGCAAAGATGAAGTTTTCGATGTCTCAACCATATTTAAGAAAGCTTCAGCTTGGGCATACATTGCCTTAAAAGTTTCACCATCAGATATTTCAGGTGGCAGTTTCTCAGTCATTTCCTTCAACTGAAAAACCAAGTTAGAGAAATTTACATTAGTCAACATGTGTCACTAAAATTTGGATCATTGGCTAGCAATTCATGTCAGGTGGTTTTGCCATGATAAAAGTTAAAAGATCAAATTTCATGCTCCGGTGGCCATAACAACATATTTTTAACCAAGGTATGAAACAGCTTTTCACAAACCTGTAATAAAATTAGCGAGGCTTCCAATGACATCAAAATCATTCTTTCCAGATATTTAACCAAGGTATGAAACAAAATGAAGTAACTCAAATGGTAATATATTTGCTACCTGGTCTGTAATTGTAGTAACTAATTTCTTTGCTACTTTGCACCTGGAGGATTCTTCTTCAACTAATGAAGCCACTTCACTTACATTTTTGCACAAATTTCGAATTTCTGTATCTTGAGTATCAACTTTCTGCTTCAAGCTATAAACCTGAAAAACACGGAACAATGATGAACCTAAGTTTCTTTGGATGTAGGTTTCTTCAAAAAGAATATAAATAAATAAGAATATTGCAAAATTTTGGATTTGCAAAGAAAACGAGTTAATGCCTGGCGTTCAAGCCTTGAATTTTCTTGAGTCAATGTCTCATTTGACTTCCTGAGAGTCTCATTTGACCTCTTGAGACTATCAATAACAGTCTTCGAAAATCCTGGAGTAGATGAACGTGGAGGGCTTGGCCTCCTTGAATATGGTGATACAGGTCTTGAATTGCACATTGGAGGTGGTGATGGTGGTGCCACAGTTGCGGGCCTCCAAGCATTTTGAATAGCACTCAACGAACTTGGAAATGCAATGTCTTTCAGTTGCTGAAGAGATGGCACCTGAGAAGCTCTGACCATAGAAGGAGAAGATGGTCTACTCCCTGGTTTTACTGATTTAATCTCATGATATTTAACAGGTTCTGTGGTGGGAGACAATAGAATGCGAGAAGTTCTCACCTCCACCCTATCAAATCTTTCCTTATAATCTGTTGAATGACGACTGGCCGTCAATTTTCTATTTATAGCCAAATTGTTGCCAGCCTCAGCAGCTTTAAGTTTTGCATAGCAAGAATCACATACTCGGTGTGGTTTGCCTGGGGTAGGTGCCAATGCTGCTTTCAAAGCTTTCTTGGAGCTGCATGAATGACAATGCACCAGCCCACAGTTATAACAATTGTGCCTCTTCTTTGTGAAACCAAATGCTTGACGACAACCAGTGCAAACTGACTGATCTGCTCCGCTAACCCACTTATGAATACATATACTTGCAGTAAAGTTTGAACCACAAGATATACTTTTAACATGCCGGTCCTTCAGAGCTTCCACGAGTGTTGGGGCTCTCCTATCCTCTACATCTCCATGTCCCAATCTTCCATTGGCACCCCTGCCCCAAGAAAATACTTCATTTCTTGATGTGAGAACAACTGTGTGACTTGCACCGCAAGAAATTTCTTCAACAAATTCACCAACTAATCTATCCTGCACTAAGCAAGGAATAACTCCATCTGAACTTGGATTGCCTAGCTGACCATATGCAGTACCACCCATGGTAAACACATGACCCGATGTGGTAAGTGCCACAGTCATGTTGTGTCCACATGCTAACTGGTGGAAATTGTAGTCTATGAGTGAAGAAACACAAGTAGGAAGAAGATAAGTTTCCTTGTTTCCATGACCCAAACGGTATTTGTCACCATCACCCCAAGTGAACAACTTTCTAGATGACATGTTTGAACCAGTCTGACCCATAACCTCAACAATGGCAGCAGTATGCCAGATTCCACAAGCAACTTTAATGGTCCTAAGTCCACTCAATAATTGCACCTCTCTTGGATATGCAACACTCTCCCTATCTCCATGGCCCAGTACACCATATGTTCCATCACCAAATGTGTATAGTTTTCCGTTGGAAGTTGCTAGTGCTGAATGCCACGTGCCACATGCAACAGATAAAACTTGAAGCCCTTCCAAAGGACCGACAACTCTTTTGGGTATCCAGTGACTAACATCAGTGCCATGACCAAGAATTCCAGAACTAAATATTCCATCACCCCAAGAGAATAAATCATTCGAAGAGGTTATGGCACATGAATGATACTCACCACAAGCTACAAAGTCTACATTACTAACTGCCAGAAACTCAACAAGACGGGGGCGACTAAAGTCTCTATCAACTCCATGACCGAGCCGTCCCCCACATTCTTCACCCCATGTGAAAACCTCACCTTGCCTTGTTACGAGAGCAATGTGTCGGACACCGCAAGCAATCTGATGAACATCAAGAACAACATTTGTCTCCAATGGCTTTGGAATCAGCACATCATTTTTTACTGGTATTGGACTTGAAGTTCCATCGGGTAAAACTAAATCAGACCAAATCCCACCCCAGACATAAACATCACCCAATGACTCTATATCATCTGGTCCAGATCCTCCACTTGAACAACTAGGAGTGCTTGATACACTGATGCGGAAACCATCTCCACCACTTCGTTGCATATTTGCACGTTCTGAACCCACATCTGAACTTACCAGATGCAATGAAGATTCACGAGAATTTAAATCAATAGAATCCCTTCCCCGAGCTAAGCTGTTACTAAATTCTAAGGTTGCACCAAAATTTCGACCACTTTGAAAGAACTCACTACCATCCTGCAACTGGAAAATAGTTATCAACCGTAACTTAGTTTCTTTCAATAGGATAGTTTAGAAAATTAGATACATGATAACCAGATAAAAAACAGTAACAGAGGTGATCTACAGTTATATGATGAGGAATCAAGATTGTAAAACAATACATGCGCAAACTTGGAAAACTTTTAAATTATGTTCTGCAACTTGGGCAAAGCATATCCTGGCTCTATAACTGACCAAAACAAGGATCAACTTGTATATAATTTGAAAGGTTAGGGCCTATTTTGATATCTAGTTTGAAAATAGATTTATTTTGAGAGCAGTGACTAACAGGATATGAATTTAAACTAAAATTTTGAAGCTGTATTCATATACAACACTAGAGAATGGATGAAATAATAGATTTGTTTTAAGAGGCCCTTTTATTCTATAGTTCATGAGTTCTCGTTCACAATTTATAGGCTAGAAGTGGCATGCGCAAAGAGATGTCTTTTCAACTCTCCTAACATAATACAGATAGTGTGGGAAAATATTGAACTCGTCCTTGAGCCAGTATTAGATATCCGTGGCATGGTGCATTGAGTTCTACCTATATTGCAGGTATCATATAATTTTCTGCAGGAAGATTATCTCTGTTAAACCATTGTGCTATTACATTAACCTGAATAATTTCACAGATCCTTAATGTTGTCTTTCATGTGAAGCTGACTTTGTGAAAAGAACAGTACCAAAAAAAAAAAAAGTGAATTGCCAAGGAAAGAACCTAAAAAGAACAAGACAATGCTCGTTATAGGAGTGAATGCAAAGTAAAAGCTCACATCTGAAAAATCACTCCTAGAACGTCCATGCTGTAATCTTGAAGAAATTAAATTCTTAAGGCCAACAAGCCAGACTTCAGCTTCACCTTTGTCCTTGCAGATCTATAAACAGGTAACAGATGAAAGAAATCACTGAAATTACCATACAATCAGAGATATTACAGATATGAAGAGGAAATTTGAACATTTCCTTGAGTTCCACTAACCAAATCAAGTGACCGTTCCCCGTTTCTATACAACAATGAAAATGATAAGTATTCCTTTTCAGGCCTCAAATACCTTCTGAATACAGCCTGTAAAGGAATCAAAAGAAGAGAAGAGGAGGACAAAAAGAAGAAGAAGAAATATCATTCTTAATTTTTCAAATTCAAAACATAAATTGTAGTAATATGGGCAAAGATAAGAGACCAAGAGAGGAAGAAAACAGAGCAAAAGAACCCCAGTGACTTTTTCTGCTTAGTATCAAATTGATAACGCTAATTAAGGTTTTAAATTGAGCTATTGTATGAGCAAACAATCAAAAACTAAATATAGTCAAAAGTCTTATTTAATAGTAACAAAAATCAATGCATTCTAAGATTTCCCGTATGCCAAGAACTGCATAGTGTTCTAGCATAAAAATAATTCCTAATAAAACATATATTAAATACAATACACATTAAGTAGAATATTGACAAACATATAGCCATGCCTCAAGAAGTTCCTGCATCATATGACTTCCATATATCACAGGTATGCATATTCTAGTCAGCCTTTTTGGGAAAGTTTTAACTCACAGTTCTTTGTCCTGGGATAATTCGTGAGATGCTAGATAATTTCAAGGTCCTTTCTTCTCCATGTGAATACCAGATCAGCGTGGTTTCGTCCTGATAATTAGTTGCAGAAAAATTAAAATTCTGAAGTATAATCTATGACATCATAATGCATGTGGACAAGGTGATCAAACTGATTAAATGATTGGTAGAGGCATTAGTTTTATTATTTTTGTCTATGCTCATCAACTCGTTCACATGTTATCATATACATTGAGCCTGCTATGTCCCAAAAATCTGAAATGCATACCTTCATCTATTGACGAAATTACCAAATAAAAGTCTTTGGAGATGTGAAGATATGATTTGTGGAACGTCTTATGGAAACTTATTTACAATTTGTAGTGAACATACCAACAATATCCGGTGACTTCTGAAATCAAGATAATTCATTCCACAAAAAGAAATCCAAAGGAGCTTGGCAAGGTAAACACTCTCTCCTCTCTCCTCTCCTTCTCTCATTCTTCTCTTCGTTTTTTAGCCTCCATTCGTTGTCGGGGTTCATTTTTCCACAGTTCCATCATTTATAATAGAACCGAGCAGTATAGTATCTTAACAATGCATTATACATCTAATCAACACCAGAAAATATCAAATCCATTGCTTATGGCACTGCAGAACAAGCCTTGAAAGGAATTAAGTAATAAATATGCTGTGTCGCTACAAGGAAATTATTACTCACAGTAGAGATTCTGAATGGGCAGAGCTTCGGCTTTCCTTTTCGGCTATACTTGATTAGTTGACTTCCTTTTTTCAAAATGATAAGTGCCTTCAAAATTACAAACAGAGAAATGCATTTCAGGAGAAAAGCAAAGACAACACGGAGCACCGAGGTCCGAGGACCTCACATCATGGCGCTCAATAGAGAGAAAGAGAGGAATATATTGTTTAAGGAAACGTGAGAAAAACTGACTTGCTCAATGTCACGCTCATAATTCCCATAGCTAGCAGGATCTGCCATTCCATCTGAGAAAATCGTTGGGAAACCACATGAAGAAGAAGCATAACAATGTCGACAAGCGACAATTGCATCAGGTAGTGCGGTGGCGACCTGCGTACCCCAGTCTTCTTCATAGATGCATGTGCTGCTTCCTTCTCTTGTGACCTCTCATCAAAATTCTCCAAATCCACCTTTCACATCCAAATACACATTACGATCTGAAGCTCTTTTTTCCACAAACCACGACACGATCACCAAATCGATGAAAATCAACATTCAAAGATCACAAAACTCAAGAATGCAATCGATAACACTTGAAATCAATCAAAATTCACAAAACACACGGATCAAAACGCCGGTTCCATCATTCGCGCCAACGTAAAGAAGAAATGCGATAAACGAAACAACAAAAGGCATAAACAAACAAACAAACAAAAAGGATAAAAACGTATAGATGAATGAGTGATATTACCTGTAATCATGCGAAATCGAAACAAGAAACCAGAAACTGCAACTGTGAAAAGAAATCGGAGAATAAACGAAGAAGAAGCTGCAATGCAATAGAATGCATGCGGATTCATCGTTTCACTGTTTTTTCGCTTGCCAAATAATAATAATAATAATAATAATAAGTGGTTTATCAGTCGTGGCGCCATTACAGAAGCCATTAATCAACAGCCAAACTAATAATCGTTGGATAATGATCATTAGATCTCCACCGTTGATTCACCATCTTCATAATTAAATCGGATCATCCACAGCCCCTCGTGGGTTGTAATCTAGTTTTTTCTTTTCCTTTTATTTTTTTAATCACGCAATTAATTATTATTTTTTAATTTGATCAAAAACATAATTCAAAATTTATTATTTCTAACCGTAAAAAATGGATTCTTATATAACTTTTAAAGTTACTATAATTGAGTCACCGAAAAAAAAAATGCATATCGTTATTTTTTATAACGACATTAAATTATTTTAAATTTTTTTTAACCTAATATCATAAAATGATTATCATTTAGATGTAGTATTGGTTCATTTATATACCTCTCATTTACTTATACGTCACATTAGGCTTATGTTATTCTTTTACTTCTCACCTAAGTCTCCTCCACTTAGTAAGCTGGGTGAGCCTTATATGACTTCAATGGAACGTTGATATGACCTCAAGGATTGTGGCTAC
This sequence comes from Cucurbita ficifolia, assembly GCA_033971965.1. Lineage (NCBI taxonomy): Eukaryota > Viridiplantae > Streptophyta > Magnoliopsida > Cucurbitales > Cucurbitaceae > Cucurbita > Cucurbita ficifolia. Next base: position 1,237,565 of record CM066973.1, on the reverse strand, counting down.
CACGTGAACCTACCTTTAGTACAATTAATGATACAATTATATATATTAATATATCGAAATTATTTTATCTATTTCCATAACAAATAATTATAAGAATTGAGCATACGTAAGAACGAATATGTAATATTTTAAAATTTATGGACTAAATTGAAATATCCAACGACAATCTAGAAAAGAAACATATATTTATTTATTTATTTATTTTGTATTTATAATTAATTTTGGTGGGCAAAATGGACCAATGGGAGTTGAATGTGAAACAAAGATTAGTCAAATGAGTGAGAAAATACCAAAGCCAGGGAATGGAATGAAACGACAGTAAAACTTGACGGGCGCGGCGCGGCGGCGCGGCGGAATGCGAATGGCTGTGTTTTGTTCGTGGAAACGCGAAAACGACGAATCGAACTATGTAAAAACGACGTCACTTCCGACTTTGCCTCCCACCTTCCAGAACCCTACGAAATATCTTTTTCTTTTTCTTTTCTTTTTAAAATTGTAAATAATTTTTTTTTAATTATTAATTTTTAACAATAAAGTTAATTATTATTTATTATTATTATTTTTTAACATTTTGATGTTTTAAAATTTATCTAGGTTAAAATACTATTTTAGTTTAATAATCCTTTTTTTTTTGTATTTTTTAATGAATCGTAAAATTAATTATTATTATTAATCTATTACTAACTTATCAAAAACTAAAAAATTATACGTCGTCTCTCTATACATTTTATAAATATATTATTTATTATTTAAGCAAATTTGTAATCATAAAAAATGAATTTAAAATTATTTTTATAAATTAAATATTAGGGTTTTGTAGATTCCACGATGAGTATATTTTATGAAAAGAAAAATGCATGCCCTCCACTTTGGACTGCCAACAAATACGAATATTTGGTAGAGCTTGGCTTTCCATTATTTCCAATTTCAAAATAAAAAAATTGACTAAATTATAATTAAAAAAACAATTGAATAATATAATTTACGAAAATAAATTAAAAAAATTCGATAAATCTAGAGGGCAACAGCTTTCAAAGAGACAGGTCAACAAAACTCTAGAAGCCCCCTTTATAATCACCTACACCTAAACAAATTTCACCATTAAATATTTAAATACGAAATTTAATTTTTTTAGTTATAAAAAAAATGAATGATTATTAAATGAAGTTTTAATTTTCGAAACTTTGGTGTATTCTATTATTTTTAAACAATAAACTAAATATTTATGGAAGGGAGCTTATCAACTTATTATATAAATGTTATCTAAATGGGTAATTGCAAACTTATCCTTATATAATTGAAATAAAATGAATTTAATGCTGACCATATTTTAAAAAGGACTTTATGTATCCAAAGTCGCATTTTTTTGTACTTAAAATTAATAAAAGTATGATGATAACATGATTATTTAATAAATTATGTTACATATACGCTACCAAATTTACCTTTATATATATATATATATATATAGTAAATCAAATAAATATATAAATAATGGGTTTTGGAAGAAAAAAGATTTTTTTTAAGTACCGTTGACTTATTTGTTTATTTTTTTTACACCTATTTTGAGAAAATAAAAAATTGAAAGTCAAATTTTCTTAAAATCAAATTAGTCAACCATTTAAAATAATTGAATTGATCAAAAGTAAAAAAATCAAATAAATCAAAATTGACTAGATCTGTTTTAAATTGAACGATATTAAAAATTATCTCGATTTATGTTTTTTTTTCTTTTAAGTTATGGGTTTCGAACTGGCACGAAAATAAATAAATAAAATAACTAGACAAAATTAGGTTTTTATAGTTTTTTTTTTTTACTTAAAAAAGAATTTCTTATATTAAAAAACAATTTCCTAAAAGCTGTGATCGAGAAAAAGAAAAAAAGAAAAAAAGAAAAAAAGAAAACAGAACATTTGGATGCGACGGGCAAAAGCGGTAGGTAGCGCCCCAAATATGGAGAGGGAGTTACCGGCTACCCCTTTTTTGCCTTCCGGTAATAATAACTAATTAAAGTGGGCCCCACCTTTGTCCTAACGACACGTGTTTCGCGATTAATTCTTCGAATTAAGATTTTTTTTTTATTGTTTAGATGTTTGTTTGAACTTTGAAGTGATTTTAAAATAATAATCAAAATAATTTTTTCCGTATTTCAAATTATTTAAACTAATATTTATAGAATAAAAATGTGTTTAATAATATTAAATTAAACCGTAAATTAATTTTAAATATTTAAAAATATATTTTGAGGTGATATTGAACGTGACAAAAAAAAAATAATTATAACATATGAATAAAATTTCTAAACCATTTCATTAATGTTTTAAAATTACCTTGAAGTAAAATTAATGTGGAATAAAACATATAAGCTATTTATTTAGCTTTCTAATAGATTTCGACTTCAAACAGTAGTTTTTTTACCTTATATGAAAAGTCAATAGTTATATAAAATTGTTTTGTATTTTTTTTGGAGTCGAGAAGGACCGTCCTTGTAAAAATATGGAAATTCGTAAGCTATTTAAGCTAAGTTAATAAAAATACCTTTAAATTTTATACTTCTTTTAAAAAATATTTATAAACTTTTAAATGTTCCAATCATTATTAAAAGGGTATTTTTGAGATTTTCTTTCGAAGTTTAAGGGTATTTTTTTGGGTGAAAAAAGAAAAGAAAATGGGTGTTGGGGACTAAAATGAAATTAGATGGGAGAAGAGGGACTGAACTGAAAAAGAACCCAATCTTCAAAGTTTGAAACTTTAACCCTCAACCAATCCTCTTGACTCTTCCTCACACAAGAAAACGCGGAAACATTGCAACCTTTGAAAATCTGAATTAATATTTGTCACGCGTTCCCACGGAGATATGCTCTCCTTCCTCCGACACCGCCACTATCTGGTAAAACACAATATCTCAGCTCTTTTTTTTTTGTTTTTTGTTTTGGTTTGTCGAATTCTTGAATGAATTAGTCCACGTGGGTCGTTTGTGCTCTTCACATTGTCGCCATAATTCGTTGACAAGACGAACCCACCAAGGAATAAGCATTTTTAGCTGTTCATTTCGTTCACTATAAAACCTCGATCTTGTTCCTTCCATTTCCACCAAATTCTGTCTGGTTTTTCAAAAGGGTGTGATTCCATTCTCTGTGTTCTGCCTTTTTTCTGTTAGCTTTCTGCCATTTTGCAGAGACCATTTGAGAGATTAATGGAGGGTGCAATGAAGAAGACGATGAGTAATGGTAGTGTTCATATGGAGATAGAAGAAATTGACAATAAGTACGAGGAAGCTTATGGGGAACATAATGCCACTGAAGATCAGCTCATTACTCCTTGGACTGTCTCTGTTGCTAGGTCAAGATTAAGAAACAAGAAACAACCTTGTTCATAAAACATGTTTTGTTTTGTTTTTGTTTCTGATATCATTCTTTGTTTTGTTGTTTTAGTGGCTATTCGTTGTTGCGTGATCCAATCTATAACAAAGGGCTTGCTTTTACTGAGAAAGAGAGGGATGCTCATTACTTGCGTGGTTTGTTGCCACCAGCACTTCTTGATCAGGAGCTTCAGGTTAGTTTAGATCTCTGTGTTGGACTGTGAGATCTCACGTCGGTTGGAGAGGGGAACGAAACATTCCTTATAAGGACGTGGAAATCTCTCCCCTAACAGACGCGTTTTAAAATCTTGAGGAGAAGTCCAAAAGGGAAAACCCAAAGCTAACAGTGGGCTTGGGTCGTTACAAATAGTATCAGAGCCAGACACTGGGCGATGTGCCAGCGAGGACGCTGGGCCTTGAAGGGGGGTGGATTGTGAGATCCCACATTGGTTGGGGAAGAGAACGAAGCATTCCTTATAAGGGTGTGGAAACCTCTCCCTAGCAGACGTGTTTTAAAACCTTTAGAGTAAGCACAAAAGGGAAAGTCCAAAGAGGACAGTATCGGCTAGCGGTGGGCTTGGGCTATTTTCTTCTTGTGTTCGAACTCGGTTTAATGTAATTTTAATGGTTTCTTTTGGCGAGCAGGAAAGGAGGATGATGCACAATCTTCGCAACTATGAAGTTCCATTACACAGATATATTGCCATGATGGATCTTCAGGTTGATGTTTTCTCCACTCATTTATTAGTTAGTTTTCTGTTTGATTCATCTGTCCCTATTGAATTGAGATCATTGGGAGTAAATTAGTTTGTAAGGTCTTGAGATGTTTGAACTTTGGGGTTTGTCTTTTAAATTAGAACTTTAATGACTTAAAACCTTTGTTGTGTCTTGAAATTGGAGTTTGAGAAGTGGACTGTGAGATCCCACATCGGTTGGAGAGGAGAACGGAGCATTCCTTATAAGGGTATGAAAACCTCTCACTAACAGACGCGTTTTAAAACCTTGAGGGGAAGCTCGAAAGGGAAAGCCCAAAGAGGACAATATTTGCTAGCAGTGGGCTTGGACTGTGACAAATGGTATCAGAGCCAATCACCGGGCGGTGTGCCAGCAAGGACGCCGGGCCCCAAAGGGGGTGGATTGTGAGATGGGAACGGAGCATTCCTTGTAAGGGTGTGGAAACCTCTCACTAACAGACGCGTTTTAAAACCTTGATGGGAAAGCCCAAAGAGGACAATATCTGCTGGCGGTGGGCTTGGACGGTTACAAATGATATAAGAGCCAGACATTGGGCAGTGTGGCAGCGAGGACGCTGGGCCCCCAAGGGGGGTGGATTGTGAGATCCCACATCGGTTGGAGATGGGAACGAATCATTCCTTATAAGGGTGTGAAAACCTCTCCCTAATAGACATGTTTTATAATCTTAAGGAGAAGCCCGAAAGGAAAAGCCCCAAGAGGATAATATCAAAACATGTTAGTACAAAACATGCAAACAAGCCAATTCCTGTTCATGTTTGTACGTGTCTCATATCATTTGATCTTGCAGGAGAGAAACGAAAGGCTGTTCTACAAGCTTCTGATCGATAACGTCGAAGAACTGCTTCCCGTCGTCTATACTCCGACCGTGGGCGAAGCTTGCCAGAAGTATGGAAGCATTTACAGGCGACCTCAGGGCCTTTTCATCAGTTTGAAAGAGAAGTATGCCATTAAACAAGTGTTTATTATGTATGATTAGCTGCATTAGTACAGAACACATAATCAAAAACTTCCATTTCCAGGGGAAAGATTCTTGAAGTGTTGAAGAACTGGCCCGAAAGGAACATTCAAGTTATTGTTGTGACCGACGGTGAGCGGATTCTCGGCCTCGGGGATCTCGGATGCCAGGTAACAAAACTTACTACTTTCATTCAGCTGCTGAACCTTTACTTAATTTGTTCAAATAATATCTTTCAGGGCATGGGGATTCCTGTGGGGAAGCTCTCGTTGTATACGGCGCTCGGAGGAATTCGACCCTCGGCTGTAAGCAATGCTCGAGTTTATATACTAGTGTTTATTCTAGGATTAGGCAGCTTTGCTTTCAAATACTAAACCAAGCAATGGCTAAAGTTTGGAGTTGTGTATATGTGCAGTGCTTGCCCATCACCATCGACGTCGGTACGAACAATGAGCAGCTTTTGAACAACGAGTTTTACATCGGCCTTCGACATAAACGTGCTAGAGGACAGGTGAACGGTTTTTTGCCTCCTTTTGCTCTCTCGTCCCCTCGATTTCAATCCGCTCATCGTTGTGTTCTTTCCTTCGTTTAGGAGTACATGGAGCTTTTGGATGAGTTCATGTATGCAGTAAAGAAGAACTATGGAGAGAAAGTGTTGATTCAGGTCATTTGGAAGTTTCAACTTATTTCATGACACAGCTTGGAGTTCTTCATTTTGTTGCTAACCATTTCTTATTTAACAGTTTGAGGATTTTGCAAACCACAATGCGTTCGAGTTGCTTTCGAGATATAGCTCGTCACACCTCGTGTTTAACGATGACATTCAGGTACGAAACATACGCATCGCTTTTAACTATTAATGTATGTTTTATGAGAAGATCTCCTCTAACATGGTGTCTCTTACTCGGACGTTCAGGGTACGGCATCTGTCGTCGTAGCGGGACTTCTTTCAGCTCTTAAACTTGTTGGAGGGACATTAGCTGACCATACTTTCCTGTTCCTTGGAGCTGGAGAGGTGAGTTTGAAGTGCTTTGAGCTTTGTTTGTTTACTTTGGCACATATTTCTTTGATGGATCATCTGCTTAAGTTTCCTGTCTTGTAAGAGATCGAATAGCCATGCTTTTACTTTGAACTTGTGTAACGGCCCAAGCCCACCGCTAGCAGATATTATCCTTTTTGAGCTTTTCCTCAAGGTTTTTAAAACGTGTCTACTAGGGAGAGGTTTCCACACCCTTATAAATAATGTTTTGTTCTCCTCCCCAACCGATGTGGGACCCCCAATCCCACCCTCCTTTGGGGCCAGTGTCCTTGCTGGCACACCGCCTTGTGTCCACCCCCTTAGGAGCTCAGCCACCTCACTGACACATTGTTCGGTGTCTGGCTCTGATACCATTTGTAACGGCCCAAGCCTACCGTTACCAGATATTGTTCTCTTTAGGCTTTCTTTTTTGGACTTCCCCTCAAGGTTTTTAAAATGCGTCTACTAGTGAGAGGTTTCCACACCCTTATAAAGAAATCATTCTCCTCCCCAACCGACGTGGGATCTCACCATCCACCCCCCCTTCGGGGCCCAACGTCCTCATTGACACTCGTTCCCTTTTCTCGAATCGATGTGGGCCCCACAATCCACCCCCTTCGGGGCCCTGCGTCCTTGCTAACACACACCCCTCGTGTCCACCTCCCAGCCTCCTCACTGGCACATCGTCCCGTGTTTGGCTCTGATACCATTTGTAACGGCCCAAACCCACCGCTACCAGATATGATCCTCTTTGGGTTTTCCCCTCAAGGTTTTTAAAACGCGTCTACTAGGGAGAGATTTCCATACCTTTATAAAGAATGCATCGTTCTCCTCCCCAACCGACGTGGGATCTCACGACTTGCCTCCATTTTCTTATTTCTTCTGTCATTAAACTGTTGCAGGCTGGAACTGGTATAGCTGAACTTATTGCTTTGGAGGTTTCAAAACAAGTATGAGCCTACTTCTATTCCTCTTCTCCTTTCTATTCTGAATCAAATGCAATGATGGCTTATGATTTTGCTTGTTTTTGGGCAGACCCAAGCTCCAGTTGAAGAGACTCGCAAGAAGATTTGGCTTGTGGACTCAAAGGTAGTATGAACCGACTCATCTCAAAACTGTGCCATTACACATTAATGTTTCATGTTCTAAATGAGCTATGACCGTTGTCACAGGGGCTGATCGTTCGATCCCGCTTCGAATCCCTTCAACACTTTAAGAAGCCTTGGGCTCATGACCATGAATCTATCAAGGATCTTTTGGGCGCCGTCCAGGTCTGTAATCGACATCGATGATGCTTCGTTATTGTAAGATCCCACATCGGTTGGGGAGGAGAACGAAACACCCTTTATAAGGGTGTGGAAACCTTTCCCTAGCAGACGCGTTTTAAAAACCTTGAGGGGAAGCCCGAAAGGAAAAGCCCAAAGAGGACAATATCTCCTAGCGGTGGGCTAGGGCCGTTACAGTTATTTACTCCGTCTTCAAAGTACATCAGATCTTATTCAAACTTTCAATTATATAGGCAATCAAGCCAACAGTGTTGATAGGAACATCTGGTGTTGGAAAGACATTTACAAAGGAAGTTGTGGAGGCCATGGCATCCCTCAATGAGGTTCTTCCTTATTCCTTATTAACTTCTTCCCCCTACCATTCCTCATTTCCGTTAACCCGAGTATTGCTTTGTAGAAACCACTTATCCTTTCTCTCTCGAACCCGACGTCACAATCTGAGTGTACCGCCGAAGAAGCTTATACATGGAGCCAGGGCCGGGCGATCTTCGCCAGTGGAAGTCCATTTGACCCTGTTGAATATGATGGGAAAGTTTATGTGCCTGGCCAGGTACCTTTCATTCTTCTAAACTCACCAAATGCCATTCAGGCCAACAATGCTTACATATTTGCTCTCTTCCTAATGCCATTCAGGCCAACAATGCTTACATATTCCCTGGATTTGGCTTGGGACTGATCATGTCGGGTACTATTCGCGTGCACGACGACATGCTCTTGGCAGCCTGTAAGTGAACATTTCGTTAACTGAGCCAACTGATGCTTGTTTTATGCTAATCTTTTCGAGTTCGAATTCGATGTTAACGGTTTCGTCCTGTTTGCAGCGGAGGCATTGGCTGCCCAAGTGAGTGAAGAAAACTATGAGAAGGGATTGATTTACCCTCCTTTTACCAATATCAGAAAGATATCAGCTAACATTGCTGCTAAAGTTGCTGCTAAAGCTTATGAACTTGGTCAGCTTCTCTCCCATTTTCTTCACAATGTGATCAAATCATTCATATAGAAAAGTTTAGTAACATTTGTATCATATGCTATTACGTCGCAGGTCTGGCTTCTCGTCTTCCTCGACCGAAGGATCTCGTAAAGTTCGCCGAGAGCTGCATGTACAGCCCCGGCTACCGTAGCTACCTTTAAACGAAAGTTGTAGTTTTGGTTTTCAAAATTTTCCATCATTTTTTTGTGTGTAATTTGTTGTTGTAGTCATGGCATTAGCATAGGAAATGCCTGAAGAACTTGTTACTTTTGCTTCATTTAATTGTCTGTTTCTGAAGTGGTTTATCTCTTTATGTAATATTCATTTGTTGTTTAGATTGAGTCATGTAGGCTTTTGTAATTCAATGAGATCATTTGTGCAAATAAAATTAATTTATACTTTTACCTTCGAGTTGATGTTTACTTTGGTTCACTTGTGCTAATTTTTTAATTAATTATAACAAAATTAGTTTATAATAATATACCATCACTGTGAAAATTAAATAAACAATGTTTTAAATTAATTAATCGAGTGAACATTAGTAAAAACTCGAACATGAAGATAAGAGTCTTTGGAGGTTCGAATCATTGAGGACGTTTTTTTTTGGGTATAAATCCATTAAATAATTAACCAACTGGGAGTGAAATTAGAGCAAATAATAAAATAAAAAAACATTAGTCATATTTCAAGTGGTTGATGGCCACCTTTGATCCAAAAATTGGAGTGAGGAAGTGTATTTGAAGTTTTAAAAATAAGGGATTAAAATAGGCGTTTCGAAGTTTTAAAAATGAAACAAACATAAAATTTAAAGACCAAAATAAGATTTACCGTGAAAGAGAGTTCTTCCCGTCCTCGTTTCACTTATATGATGTTCAAGACACGAGAAAATACAAAAAAAGTGTAACTACACTACAAAACTTGACATACCTAATTGCCGAAATATGTTCGATTGAGCAATTTTTCCAGCTACCTACAATAGAATATAGTTACAAACACTATGTTTTTATTACAAGTCGCATATGAATATATATAAATGGAGCTTTTAGAAGCCGTTGCAACAGAAGCACTCATATCTCAAGAAGCAAAGCATTCAAATCCAAACATGAATATCCCTCTACAGATTTTGCAAGAAGTTTAGAAAGAGTTAACCAAAGCTGGCGAATCAACGTGTGGCATCGGCTAACTGGGAACTTCGAATTCCCCAAAACGATCTGGGTTTCAGATTCCTGTTTGTGGCAGTAAAAAGCCATCCTAATTGAGTTTCACAAGTGGCGCAGATTGAGATTGTCCACGCGTACCTAATAAACGAAAGTCAGTCAGAGTGTCTTATTCACAGTAGCAAATTATGGCATGAGGAAAGATTAAAAGAAAAACATAAAGTAGTCTTTAGATCTCTGATTAAACAATATTCTAAATATCCATAAATGTAAAAAGATTTTTTTCTTTTATTTCTCGGATTTTCACAAGTATGCTGCTTGATCCTACCGTTGAACTATTCACACTTTTCTTTTTTATAACTCAAGTATCTGAGCGAACTTAAACTTATCCTCTCGCCTAGATGAATCTTGTGCAATAACCACTTGACTTGTGGTTGCAAAAATAACTCATAATATATCAAATCTTAAGAAAGTAGCCACCAAAAATTGATAATAATCAAACGTAATCATAGTATTCAATGTGTATTCTAAACATTCTTATTCTTAGCATTCAGTGTGTATTTCTAAATATTCTCATATTTTTCAATTATTCAACCATTTCATATTTTTCAATTATTCAACCATTAATGTTAGTAATCAAGTACAATGTTAGTAAGATTAGCCAACATTTCTATGTTTGATGCAAAGTTATTTTGTTGATTGATTAATTGGTCACATTTTATTCTAGAAATGGGTTGAAAGGTTCCGACCCAACCTAGAAACCGTTCTCCTACACTAAATATTCTAGTGGGAACCTTTGCTCGATTGTACTTCATGCTCAAGTGTAATGTAGTGTTAGAAACAAAACCAGCACATTAACTCTTTTATAAACAAGCCAGGAACAAGTTCTTTTTAAGAAAGAGAGTAAAAAGAAACTCATAGGTTCAAAGAATAGAAAAGCTAGGTTAATCTCATACCCAGGGAACCAACTGTATTCTGTCTCAGCTCGTCCTCGAAGTGCTAAGCCATTTGCTCTGTAAAGAGTCATTATTTCATGCACATAACCATGGGGGTTCACATAAGCACCGAGTGGGCCGTCACTAGACATCACCAACATATCGCTGCGCTTGGCTATAACTGTCTGCATAAGAGGAAATTATATATAAAAACAATGGCCAGTTAAGTATGCGTTGGAATGACTACGCACAGTGCTGCAATACAGAAGCACAAGTTGAGGGCAGAGGCAAGAAATGGAGTGGACGAGTGCAAGCATATGTCAGAGACATGTGATTACCTTACAGTTTTTACATTGGATGAGATCGATAGACTTAAGTAACTCAATTTCCCGACGCAATCTATACGAAATGCCATCAATCTCCAAAAGCTCCTGTCTAGTAGATTCAGAAACTGGAATCTTACTAGCAATATAGAATGATAAAATGTCTGGATTCTTCACAAAACCATCCATGTTTGGTGCCCCCACTATCTGCTTCCACATAGCTGCAAATAGTGATGATAAGAAATAAATTAAAATAAAAACAGAACCAACACGTGCCACAAATTATCTTGATATATTGCAGAAAAAGGATATTTTGTCCTGAGACATAGAAAACAGCAAACAGAAGATAGGATGTATATATACTAAATAATCGATAAATAACACCAAAAAGTACAGAATCAAAATACCAAATGATTAATAGAAACAAGTGAAACGTAAATCTAAATAGAAAACAGAAACCAGATAAAATAAATAAAAGGAAAGAAAAGAAAGGCAGAGGGTGAAAGAAAGCAACTAAAATCACCTGCTGCTTTTTGAGCAAGACAATATGAGTCGTACATTGAGTAGACCCAATATGGCAAAAAAGCTTTTGAAACCCCATGCATGTGATTAAAACTTGAGTTTCTTCGACATCCTTTGAATTCTTTCCTCTCGCTAGATTCCTTAGCTGATGTGGAACTCTTTCCTATATCAGGGGAAGGTTTTTCACTTTCTTTCTCATAGTCAGAATGCAAAAAACCCAAAGAATCAGAGTCATTTTGATGTGACATCGCGTGTTGGTGTTCTGCCTCTGACCCAGAAATCTCCTCATCGCTACAAGACTCACTGGAACCAATTGCTGCTTGGTGGATTTTCCTCTCTCTCAATGAAAGCTCACGCTCAAAGCTTTCTTCAGAATTAGAGGCTGAATCATCCTCCTCATCCCTCGACGTAAATGGTCTAGAGCAAGAAGTATATGAAGCCAATGCACATGAGAGACTGTGGCGCTGAATAGTATTCCTTGGAGCCAAATCTCCAAAAGCATCCCGCGGAGTCCTTAATGGCAAATCTTCCTGGATAATTTGAACTTCTCCACGAGGCTACAAACGTTGCAATCTTATTAAGAAAAAGAAGTAAAATAATACAAATGATTCAAGAACAGCAATTTGCTCTAACCACTCCTTCAACATCAATCCAACGGCGCCTAAGGCGAAACCGCTGCTTCCCTCTAGCAAGAAGATTGAGTGAACCATCCTCCAACCTCCGAAACTGCCGAATCTGTAATAGAGAGAGTCAGTAGGAACATGGATGCATGTCATTAGAAGTATGGCAGCCTTTACATTAAAATTTAGATAGAAGCTAAACAACCCCAAACCATGGCATGAGCATATACTAATTGATTTTGGAATAATGTCAGAAAAGGAAAAGACAACGTGAATCAAAATTGAGCAATAATACCTCTGCAGTTGTCCCAATATTTGCAAAACGTAGTCTATCATTCTCAGAATCTACAGAGACGTGAACCTGAATAGAATGTTTAATCTTGCTTGAGCTACCAATAAAGGATTTCAAGGAATCTTTAAAAGCTATATCCACTGCCTAAATTTGAGCACATACCACACCTATGGTATTAGGAGTATCAAAGTGAGTCAACACTCTCTCAATGGCAGCAATAAAATTTGATTGTATCACCCTGAGAGGTAGAGTAGCTTCTGGGAACAACACAACTCCTGAGAAATATGTGAATTATACGGCGTACTAAAATAAGAGCCAAGATAGAAAAAAGGTATCCTCAATAAGGTTTCTAGTTGCCAGTTGACCATAATCATTAAACATTGACTTGTCGACTCAAAGTTGGAAAAATCAAGGTCTCCTCAATTGAACTATTCTTCATTCTACAAACAGTTATATCTAAACTCTTGAGATAAGCATAGAAGGCCTACAGGTCATCTAAACGCATCAAGCAAGGGGATGACAATTGAATAACATGCTAATTTCTTACTCCCCATGGACAGGGGTGAAGATGATATGAACCAAGAAACATCAATCATACAATATACTTCAATGAAGATGTGAAGAAAATGTTGTTGAAATTATCAAAAAGATATTTCAATTCATGCCACATTGAAGAAGAAGTTTTATTGTTATAAATTTTGGGTAGGTTACAATTTAGAGTAATTTAGAGTTATTGTATTTCATTAATATAATTTAAGACATTTTATTTACTTTAGGTTACAATTACCTAATTGTTAATTATGGCCATAAAGTATGAATGTTACAACTCTTGGAATGCCTTTAATAGTTTCATTTTGAGGTATATAAAGCCATGTATGTTGTATTTGTAAGAGACTTGGAATATATATTGAAAGAAGCCTTTGTGCTTCATTTAGCCAATGGCTAAATTTCTTTGCAATTCTATGTAGTTTAGGTTGCATGTAGAATCATTCAAGCTCGACATGATCAATCTTGCTTGTGGAGTGATTCGAATCTCAAACAAGTGTTCTTGCGTTGAGATATTTGATCAACAAGAATCATTCAAGCTAGACATGATCGATCTTGCTTGTGGAGTGATTCGAATCTCAAACAATGTTCTTGCCTTGAGATATTCGATCAACAAGGTAATCCGAATCTTACTCTCCTTGTAGTGATTCCTTATCATATCATTTGGTATCAGAGCTTCAGGCTCAAGATCGGATATATGTTTCCATTGCGTTTTTTTTTTCTCTCAATTTGATTTTTATTTATTTTTATGTTTTTAGTTTTTAATCAACCCTGAGTTTAAAATCGAATCTTGGCTCTATTGAAAATTTTGAGAGGTGAGAATGAGAGCTTCATTTGTGTAAATGAGTGCAAACAGAGTGACCTAAAATTCCTTGAGTGTATACACGTGAGAGAGTGTTGTGTGGTCCTTTGTATTTCCATAACTTATTTTTTGCAGCAAAGTTTCACAAATAGATTCGAGGACGAATCCTCTTGAAGAAGTGGAGAATGATATGAACCAAGAAACATCAATCATACAATATACTTCAATGAAGATGTGAAGAAAATGTTGTTGAAATTATCAAAAAGATATTTCAATTCATATGCCACATTGAAGAAAGAAGTTTTATTGTTATAAATTTTGGGTAGGTTACAATTTAGAGTAATTTAGTGTTATTGTATTTCATTAATATAATTTAAGACATTTTTATTTACTTTAGGTTACAATTAACTAATTGTTAATTATGGCCATATAAAGTATGAATGTTACAACTCTTGGAATGCCTTTAATAGTTTCATTTTGAGGCTATATAAAGCCATGTATGTTGTATTTGTAAGAGACTTGGAATATATATTGAAAGAAGCATTTGTGCTTTCTTTAGCCAATGGCTAAATTTCTTTGCAATTCTATGTAGTTTAGGTTGCATGTAGAATCATTCAAGCTCGACATGATCAATCTTGCTTGTGGAGTGATTCGAATCTCAAACAAGTGTTCTTGCGTTGAGATATTTGATCAACAAGAATCATTCAAGCTAGACATGATCGATCTTGCTTGTGGAGTGATTCGAATCTCAAACAATGTTCTTGCCTTGAGATATTCGATCAACAAGGTAATCCAAATCTTACTATCCTTGTAGTGATTCCTTATCATATCAGAAGAGCTTGCTGCTTCAGACATAAACTACACATGATGAAGTATCAAATTTGAACATATACAGTCACAGCGTGAATCTATTTTATAGCTCTCCAAGCAAAAGAAACCTGTTCGTTCCAAGCAATTGTGCAGCTTTTCTTTCATACTCTAATGGAATTCTTGTTTTTTTTTCTAATTCAGGGAAAATACTGTTCTTTTTTTACAAGAAAATTGAGAATAACAATCAACTTCAACAAAATTGTATAATTTGCAGATTTTGATTCTTTAGACTGCAAGGACATTTGTTTAAAACCATTTTTAAAAGATAAATATCAGATTTGTAGATTTCTAAAATTAAAATGGGTTTGTAACCATCCTAATCAGATTATGGCACTCAAACTAATGCAATTGATGCTTGAAGCAGAATGAGGATGCATAAACAATCGAATACCTTCAAGATAAAATACAGGAATGTTCAGGATGGCACCACCATCCAAGAAAGCCATTCTGTGATGAGCATCCTCAACCTCTGTTACATGTAACCACGGGAGACATTAGTAGAACTGTACCCCAAATGGAATTGACATGAATACTCAAAATATTAATCAAAAAATAAAAATGAATAACAAATTCATACCACCAAGATACGTATGCAAAGATGCCAAAGAGGAATTGAAAGTAAATTCTGCAAAGGCCTCATAACCACCATGATCATTACTGCTTGGATACAGCCGGAAAAAAACAGGATGATGTCAGTGCCTGTGGTGAGAACTAAAGCATGTCGCCCCATTCACAAAATAATAATAAATCAATAATGCTAAGAACGACTACAGCAGCAAGAGGAAAAGGAAGACGAACAAAAGAACGTATGAACTTATGACATCAAAGAAATTTTATTGAACACAAATAAAGCAATTCTATTCATTGATAAAATTACCTTTTGCTGAAACGGATGACTAAATTCAGGAAACGACTATAATAAGCTTGTAACTTCAGTTGGAGAAAAACTAATAGAGGTATGGCATCTAATAATTATGCCAGTCCATCTGCAGGAGGCCTCAAATAGGTATCCCTTCTTTCCTTAATGAAAGAAAGTAATCGATACTGACTTGCTTATTCTAAGTTTCTCTGGTTTCTTCGCTAAGAGTATGAAAAGAAAGGAAGTATATAATTTTCTAAAAAAATGGTGGCTTCTCTAACAGCTGCTCTAAACGTAATACTGAAGCGAAAATAAGCTAAAACCAAATCCACTGCGACATTGGAGAATTGAAGAAATTGTGCACCGATGCAAGAATTTTGACTCGAAACTTAAATCCCCAAAACAATCAAATCTTCCAAAAAGTTCCGAACATAGAAACCATTCTTCAAATTCATATTCAGCGGTTAAATCACAATTCAATCAATGATTAAGATTTTTTCAATTCAGAATACTGCAAACCCAATATTCGAGAAGCAACTATAAAAAAGCGACGGAAGGTATAAACATTACATAGCATCGCGATCGTCATCGGATTCAGGGAGGTAGTCCACTTCTTCAACTTGCAACTCCTCATTATCAAGCTGAAGAATCTGCTCGATCTGATGCCTCTCGTTGTCCAACAGCCTCTGGTCCTCCATAGTTTAGGGCTATCAAAAACGCGAAACTGAAAATTTCATTGATCTACCGGAGCAGCAGAAGCATATCGCAACCATGCTCAGCTCACTGGCCCATAATATAGTTCATTCGAAGGATCAAATCTCACCAAAATTTCTCTCACGAAAATGTGCAGAGTTTTGCGGCATCAGCAAATGGCGCCAACAGCAATCGGGATGCGGCTGCACCCCTAACCGTAAGAAAAATGAATGATCATAGTGATTACTTTTTTTTCTTATATTATTTTTTTTCTGAATTATAAAATTTAGATTTATAATTATTTAATTTTTCAATTTAAAAACTATTAATATCTATTCAACATTTTTAATAATTTATAGATCAATAATTTTTACCCTAAACGTTTATATATTATTTTATTTTATTCATTAAATTTCTATCTTTATTTAATATATTTCAAAATTTTAGTATTTTTATTGATATTATAAATTTTCGTCTTTGTATTTATTTAAAATTGTTAATATTAGTTTTAAAATGATTTATAATTTTTTTAAACAAATAATTTTTAATATATAAAACACAATATATATATTTGGGTTTACCCCGTAAGAAATTTATTGGGCTGACTCAACACGACCCATCAAAATGTGGTCCAAATGGGTCGGTTCGTGGGTAGCTCGATCTTCGAAGTAGTATGAATTGGACTAAGGCAGACTGATTAAACTTTAAAGTTTGGTCGAACTTGAATCGAGCCTGGCATAGACTTGGGGCAACTCACGTTGAAGAGGTTGAATTGTATTGGATGTAATATTCATTTTAGAACCAATAGATTATAAATTTTAATATTTTTTTAATACCTAATTAATATATAGTTTGAGTTTTAATATCTATTAAACATAATTGAAATTTGTTGGGAATAAATTATTACAATTTTTATTATTTTTTTAATTCGAACATTTACTATTTATTTCCCGTACATTATTCTTGATCAGAATCACCGTAAAAGGAAAGCAGAGTGGCGGATTCCGATTGCTCTGTCAGAACTTCAACTATGGCTTCATTGAGTTCGTCTATTTGCTCAGAGGTATGCGTTTCTGAATTTCCCTTCAATGTTTACCAAACTTCATATCAGATTGCCTTGTATGTTTTGGTTTCATGCCGGTAAAATCTTGTGGATTTCTCAGGAGGAATTCGAAGAGAATGCGTTTGATAGTCAATTTCGACTTTCAATCGACACTGTTAGAGGCGGTTTCCATCCTGTCGCAGTGCTACGCCAGCTTAATCTGCTGCGCCAAGTAATTTCCCATTCTACCAGACTGCTTATTAACATAGAACTTGATTTGTTAGTTTAGATTTGAAGTATTACTGGATGACGAAGTATTTGAATTGCGTGTTTGCTTAATTTACAGGATTTAATGTTGATAATGATTTGAGTTCTTACTTTAACTAAAATGTATACTGGGAGTTCGGCAATGTTGATGATGTTATCTACATGGAAATCGAAAAATGTTGGCGGCATGTTAAAAAGCTTTAGGAAACATCAGTTGGTTGATGTCGATTTGTTTGGACCTCAAATAGGAACGGCCAGCCTCTTGGAGGCCAAGACTAACTGTTGAAAAAAAGGAAAAAAGTAGAGAAAATTTAGAGCCTGAAATTTATAGGAATAGTAGAGACAACCGTCCGCATGACGCTCAATTTTCTTTTGCAATTGCCATAGTGATTCAATTACTGTGTCTGCATAAGTTTGGTGCCATCCATCTTCTATTAAGTAAACATTTTGTTCATCACCTAATTACTGTGGTATTTTTTAAGATTGATTTATATAATTTATGAATCAAATGAAAAAGAACTATCTTAACGACATTGTTTTAATAGTCAGCTAGAGAGTGAAGATAACCACGTCCAAAAGTGTTGCTCCACCTCCCCTGTCCTGCCACTTGTGACATTATGAGCTCCAAGGCTTTCAAATAGTTTTCATTACCCAAGTTATGCAATTGGTCGAACAGCGTACTGAGACAAATGCAAATTATCTACTTTTAGGTTAGGCTTGACAATTTGTTTCTAATTATTTCCAAAAGGCTCTGAGCAAACAAGTTTCATAACATAAATCTTTCATTGTTCCTACGATATGTATATGCATGTTTAATTAGTCTCGTGAGTAAATACAGCTCTGATGATGCAGCCATCATAAGTTGGTCTTAAGGAGTTATAGGTTGATGGTACAAAATCATTGATAAAATGTTGACGTCATGGGGTATTTTAAGAAAATCTGAAAAATTAAAAAAATCATATAAATTTGTTGAAGCTAGTTGGATCAATTATAAAATTTTAACATCCGTTTTGAGTAAAGAGTATATCTTTTGAAGTACTCTACAAAGACATTGCACTACATGGACTCTTTCTCCTTCCATGTGCTGCTTATGTAGAAAGGAGAAGATTCTTTTGATCACCTGCTGTTACACTGTCCTTTTGTGGCTAAGAGTCGGTCTTCTATTTTTGAAGGAATTTGGGTTTTCATTCTCTCCCTAAGAAGGTTGAAGATTGATTGCTGGAAACTCTGATGGAGATGATATTTAGTGGAAAGGCAAGAATTTAATGGTGCTATACAGTGGAAGCTACCCTACGGGTGACTTGGAAAGAGAGGAACCTTAGAATGTCTGAGGATAAGTTAAGTTCAGAGGATTCTTTTATTTATAGTATATAACGCTTAGCCTCGTGGTGGAACTCAGGTCACAAAGAGTTTTAGTGTAGTTATACCCTTATCATGACTATTAGAAATTGGAAGGCCTTATTGGGTTAGTCTTTTGTTGGGAGGAGTTCCCTCTACCCCTTGCCCTTTGGCTATCTTCTCTTTATTTTGTGTATAATATCTCTATCTTAGTTTGTTCTCCAAAAAAAAAAAAAAAAAAAAAAAAAAAAAAAAAGTCTTGATTGTCACCTGTCTGATGTATCCATATCAGCTTATGTGGTGAGTTTTTGCCTCTAAATGTTGTAGAATCAAATTGCACTTACGAAATCAGTCATGTTGCATATAAGCTAATCCAAACACTTGCCATAATAATATACATATACATATATATTTATAACACTGTAATCACGATGCTGATAATAGTTCTAACATGATTATCTCCCTCTTATTATTTATCGATTTGCATCATGCAACTTGTGCTTTGTAGCAAGTGGTGACATTTCTGTTACCATTGCCGCTATTTTGGTTTCTTACAAAATAAATTATGTTTGATTCAGCTTACGTAGTTGATAAAGTTTGAAGGTGATCCAGAAGTTGCAAAAAGTTGTGGATGCTACCAATAATTTCCATGATGCTGCTAGATTCTAGTGGGATGAGCAGAATAAATTCTTAAGGAGTAATAAGGAACGATCAATATAGTAGTAAAACTAAAGTTTACTTTTGGATGTTTTATCGTCCCCCACAAGTTTTGGACTCTACCAGTGAGAATATAGTTGATTGAGAAAGAAAACATTCCTTAAAGAGACCTCACAGATTATTTTATAATGCCTCCATCTCTCCTTCAATGGTACAGGATTTATGCTTTCTGTTCTTAGCATGGGATTTTATATTCCTAACCTAATGATTTTGGTTTATTATATTTTTTCAGATCAGAGCTTATCTCTTTTTCAGCATTTACACGCGAACAAAATTTTCTTTGGCACATAATTGGATGTAAGGCGCCAGTGAAAATGATTTTTAATTAATATGCTTAGTGTGGGCTGTGGTATGTGAGCCCATATTACGTGACATGAGGGGCACAGCTGCAGAAGCTTTATGGTTAAAACCATTGGCCTATGAAATATTTTTCTTCCTTCCATCATTTTGCAGCTACAGCACAAACGTGAACAATATATGTGATTGGGTAGGGGATATTTATGAGGTGGGTACATGTATTTTTCGTGGGGTGCTGGAAAGCTAAAAAGGTGGCACCCTTTTTGCTTCGATATTATTGAGGTCCCAGATAAAATCTTCTCCCCTATTTTTCTTTTTATTCTAGTCCTGTCACAACATGCATTTATTTATAAACAAATGCTATAATACGTGTCGGGTTTATCATATCCTTGCTGGGATCTTATCAATTTTGGGAGATAGATAATGCAGAATATCGATCCCTTCCGTTAAGAAAGAAGGGGGAAATGCATAAATTCATATTCTCAATCTCATTCGGTGCACCCACTTCTTTTGCAAAGCAGGGTGTGTGACCACACATTTTCAAAATTCACTGCAGACAACAGAAGATGTCAATCGCGCAGCAACAATCGACAGAGAGAGGCATGGAGGGGACCATGATCTGCTGGCCTCAGGGTAACATTCTATTTCAGTCACTTTTCCTCGTTGTAGCTCCTTCATTCATTATCTTCTGATGTTTTTGCCTGCAAGTTGTGTTAACCAGAATTATCAAGAATCTATCAATTATTGGAACAATCAGTCTTTCTATTAAAGATTGTAGTATCAGGGCAGCCGTATGAATAGTAACCGACCTGAGGTTCCAGACCATTTTCATTTCGGTTTCACTTAAATTGCTTATTTGCTCATTGGCTCACCACTTGACTTTTACACTGTTGGAGTATTAGTATGGAAATTTTAGGAATATTATTAGGATATTAGTAGTGACATAATCGTAATTAGTAGGGGGTGAAGTAGTTTGAAATAGAGGGTACTTGGGAGATGAAGGATAGGCAGAATTTGGAAGAGATCTTGGGAGAGTTCAGGCCTCTCAAAGTGCTTGGAGTTCGATATTAATCTTTCTTCTTATTATCAGAGTACAATTTTAATGTTATTTTCTATCACTTTCCATTACAAGATTGGTTTCCTATCATTCACAAAGAAGCGCATCTATTAGTCCCAGTAAGGTGCTTATGAACGAGTGAGAGAAGAAAGTCTGTCTCTTATATCCTAGCCACAAAAAATTGTAAGCATAAATTTTGGTGCATTAGATTGCTTTTCCATTTTCACGAACCTAGTGATTTCTGATCATGATAAGATTCCTCGACTCCTATTCGCACACAGTATTTGGACCGTTTGCTTGTTCAGTGTTGTCACAAATAAATTAACAGATTAACAGGATGACTATGACTCCCTCCCTTTCTTTCACATGCAAACTCTTAGAGATTTTATATGAAAAAAGAGGCGATTCCTCTCATTTAGAATCTTTCTGTTTTTGGTGAATTATTGATGTTCAGAGCGTTCCTTTTAATATGGGATTTCTAGGAGTTTCTCCCGAAAAAAATCTGCTGCAGTTTGTGTAACATTATCCCTAAAAGCACCTGCTTCCTAGTACTTATCATTTAGAATCTTCAATCACTTAGTTACGTATTTCTTATAAGCATGTTAGCATTTGACACGTAAGTTGCAGCCCTTTATTTCTTTTCCCTCCTTTATCCATTGTGTTTGGATTGTTCTTATAAATGTTCTTTTCAATAAATTGATTGAATCATCACTTTTTGGTTTCGTTATGGCTTAAAAAGAATGAGCACATAAATTATAGCATATGGCATTCAAATTGCAATAGCAAAACAAGAGAACTTAGTGATGATAATGATAAATTCTTTTGCGTCCCAACTTAGTGATGATAACTTCTTTTGCGTCCTATCTTATACTTCTTCCACATGCTAGCCTATAAATACCTTCGTTTCGCATATTGTTGTATCATTCAAAGAAGTCAAGACACTTGAATCTAGTTCCCAGCTCGTCTATCATTTATTTCCATCAAATCCGCTACATTTTCTGGGGGGAGAGATGGACTCTAGCCTTTTGCAACGTCAAGTTGCCTACACGAAGAGGTGCTTCTTTGAGCAGGTTTACCTTCAAAATACAAGAAATTCTTTCACTTTTCTTGTGTCTTTCTCATGGTGCAGTTGGCACTCTAACAGTCTAACTTGTACCTTGCTATAAGCATGTTTGAGAATTGTTGGTTCATGGTTTCCAGTACAGTGCAGAGTATATAACTACCAAGCTTTAAGTCTAATTTGGAAGGGCAGGTTTAGCCTTACGGTGCATGAGCCAAATAGGAACTAGTTTTTTTCTTCTGATATGAGCCTAACTGAGCCATTGGTCCAAGAACATATTCATGTTCATTATTTTGGGACGGACCAGACATGGTAATTGAACTTATTCCTAATAGTGCTATGGCTTGGCCATGTAAATCTTCCATCTGAGAGTGAAGTAAAAAGTAAAACCACAAGTCTTCGAATATTTGGTTAAAGAATGAACTAGTATTTATTTTTTCAAGTTATTTCTCCAGGGTCTAATTTGTGGATCGCTGCATAATTTATACGGTGGGATGGGCTAAACATGGAGTGAAGGATCTCAGCTGGGTCATGGTCAATTGGTTCGTTGTAGAACTGGATGACTACAATTGTCTTCTACGTTTTGGACCAGCATAAATTATCAGCGGACCAGGAATAAGACAAACTAAATTTACAAAGTGCTAGCCAGTTGTCACGATTCTTGTGAATCTTAGCATTCACGTCCATATGGATATTCCTTCAGTCTTGAATCATCTATCTTTTTATCATTTGTGAATCTTATGTTATATTTACTTCAAATGATTGACAAATAACCTACGACGACATAAATTGTTGAACCAGACAGAATCCTATGTTGCAGGGTTATCTTGATCGTGATCAGTTCACTCAGCTTGAAGAATTGCAGGATGATACAAACCCAAATTTTGCCGAAGAAATTGTGTCATTATTCTACAATGATTCGGCCAGACTCATCCGGAGCATTGACCAAACTATGTGAGTATAGAGAGCCTTTAACATTATCAAAATGATTACGAGGACCATCTAATAGAGCTACTGTATTATTGTCTTACACAGGGTCAGTAAGCCTACGGATTTTGAAAAGCTTGACAACTACATGCACCAGTTCAAGGGAAGTAGCTCTAGGTAAACAACGGTAACCATGTAGAAAATAGCAAAGGGGGACACATGGCAGGGCACATTACCAATCACCCTAACTTTAGAATTAGAATCGAATGTTCTACAAGTAATAAATTTTTCCGGTGATAGTAATGGGAGGAGAATAATCATGTTTTCCCAGAAACTATTCCATTATGATGATGATAATCACTGCAACAAGCACATAGTAACACTCGGTATAAGTATGCATTTGATTGTTCTGAAATATTGGTCCAATGATGGCATCGTTTTATCTCTTCTGAAAAGTTGAATCCTCCATGTGTCATGCAGGGCTCCTTCGTGACAAAGAAATGTAGTATCATTTCATTTTCTCTGAGAAAGCTTGATTATTCATAAATATACACACACACACACACACAATATTCATAGTAATAGTGCTTCTATCTCTTTAGTAACCTTGTCTTAATCCACTTTAATTTGCTGCTAGCATTGGAGCCAATAGGGTGACAGAAGCATGCTCACAGTTTAGAGAATACTGCTTGGCAGGAAATCTTGAAGGGTAATGATCTATATTATCAGTTCTTACTTCATACCCGGTTAACAAGCTACATAAACTTGCTAACTTTTTTTTTTTTTTTTTTACCCTTTTTTCTGTTGTATAGATGCATAAGAAGTTTCCAGGAAGTAAAACAAGAGCATGAAATTCTGAAGAAGAAGCTTGATACCTATTTCCAGGTTCTTTTTATTATCTTTTTCTGTGCAAAATACCTATGAACTTTGGGATTGGTCAATTATTTTTCGATTTTAAAAGTTTCATTATTTCTCTCGAACTTTGAAATTTGTTCCAAAAGGTACCTTTGAACTTTGAAATTGTTCCAAAAATACCTTTAGTGAGTAAGTGATATCATATAAACTTTTCATTTTTCAATTTTTACAAGTTAACTGTTGCGTCAATTTCTATCTTACTTTTACGAAAAACTCTCCAATGGTATTCTTCAACGAACAAATTTCAAAGTTCAAAGGTAAAAATGAAACATAGTCTAAAGTTGAGGGTAACGTGTATAATTTAACATTTATCTTATCAATACTTTAAAATCTCTCTCTTATGTCTCTCTCACATGCATATACCTGTTTCTATTTTTTAGCTAGCTAGACAAGCTGGGAAGAAAGACTGAGAAGGTGGGAGTCACCAAATTGGCCATTGGATGATAAGATTATGCGAATGAGCCTACACAGCTTTCATCTTGTCATTCATAAGCGTCCACATACACAGTCTTTTCCAATCTTGTATTGTATAATTCTCTCCCTAATTAAACCTCTTGTTATTACTCTTTCCAAGAATATATGTACACTTTTTACCTATATCGTTATGTCTTATGTTGATTCCATTCCGTTTTAGGGTTTTATTAAATTATGAGTCCGAAATTTTAACTCTTTCTTTTTTTCAAATTAAAAAGGCAAAATTTATAATTTAACCAAAAAAATATCAACGACCAGCAAATATTATTCGTTTTAGGCTTTTCTTTCTTGGTTTTATCTTAAAATTATAAAACGAGAGATTTCTACACCCTTATAAAAATGTTTCGTTTTTTCTCTCCTACCAATATGGAGTCTCGTATTGGATAATTTAGAAAGAATAACGGACCAAATGGAAAAGAAGAATAAAATATTAGGGACCGATATGCAAATAAATATAATTACATGAAAAATTATAAAAACAGAGAGAAAAGAAATAGTCCAAAAAAGAATTAGAACCATTCTCCCTTAAAAGTAAAAAAAAAAAAAAAAAAAAGATAAAGATATACTCATTCAACCAACTAGATTTCTACACTTAGGTAATTGTTTCCTTCCCTTTTAAATCTTCAGCCCCACCATCAAATGCAAATCCCTAAAATAAAATGTTCTCATAAAAAGTTTTTAAATGCAAAATAACTCAAAATACACTCTCTTTATTTGTTTATTATATATATATATATATATAACTTAATTCTATTTTCAAACTTGAAAAAAACCAATTAAAGCTATTTATTTTTTATTTTTTATCCACCAACAGCACTGTCTTATTTAAATAATAATAATCTAAAAGTAATTTTCATGTATCTTTCCACTAATTTTATTCTAGAAAATATGATAATATGCCTCATCTTTCCCCCATAGAATTCAATGCTAATCTTTCATCAATTAATTAAATTAGAATTAAAGTATAAATGCTCTTCTAGAGTCTACTAATCTATTCCTAGTTAGAAAACGCGATTCTTTCCAAAGTGTACGAGTACCAACTTTATTTACGTGATGTTCGGGTAAAAAAATACATATAAATGAATCGATACCACATATGAATAAGAACAATTTTGAAGGTATAAAATTAGGGATGAAAATGCTTAAAAAATGTATAATTATCATTTATATCAATAATAAGATGCACACTTCTTCTTGCTAACTCAATCCTAAGAACTTCAAATTTAGGCATGTTTGGCTTGAAATGATTTTATGTCGGGTGACCTCCTAAAATTTGTACTAAGAAGCATGTGAGTGAGGACAAAACCTAATCCGAATCTTGCAATAGTCTGATAAATGCAGAGACCATTAGATGTTAAATCTAGATTTCAAATCCTGATTTGAATCATAGACACGAGACATTATAATTTATTTGTTCTTTGAGAACTTAAAATAAAATCTAAATACTTAATTTAAATCACCTCAGAAATTTGTATGTCGTATATATTATAAGGTAATTAGGCCACCCAGCACCATTTCAGTCAACAATGATGAGGACCATATATATATATATATATATCTAAAAGGTAAAATCACCACTTGCATATATTGGGTAATACTCCAAATTGATTGGTAAACAAATGAAACCAAAGAAAAAATATATATTAATTAATATTAATTGATGGTCATTAAAAAGTTTTAAGTGATATAATTAATGTAATTAAATAAAGTATATATTTACACTTATAATATAATTATAAATCAATATAGACGATAAATATAGAATAACTTAATTGACACAAAATATTATAATATAAATCTATATGATAAAAATAGAATAACGATCAAAAATTTAAATCTCTTACAAAAACTAGAACATTTAAGATGATTTCAATCATTCACGAGGATATACAAACAAGTTCACATAATATAGACTCAATTTTTTTAATCCTAATTACAAAACTAAAACATTTTTTTTTTCATTTTACTTGGGGTTTTGGTACAGTTGAAGAATGTTTGATGGTGGGGGAGCAACCAGGCCACAATACCCTAAGCAGTCAAAAGAGCAAAAATGGGATCCATTGTCACCAACTAAACCATATCTAACTTAAAATAATGACAAACAAAGCATTCATTTTCCATTAAACAGTGTCATCATTGAATGTGGGCAACTCTTATCTCTTTCATATCTTATAATTTAATGTGAAGAGATTTGAAAGTTTAGTCAAAAACAGGGACTAAACAAAATTTCCTGCTTCAGGCAAGCAAGCAGTTCATGGTTGTTGATAGATGGAGAAAAAAAAAAAAGTTTTTCACATAAGCATGAATGGCTAACATAAATGTGCGTACCTTTGTCAAATATCTTGTGAAAGTATTGAAATTTTGAGCTATTTGAATATAAGTGTGAGATTCCATATCGGTTGGAGAGGAGAACGAAGCATTCCTTACAAGGGTATGGAAACCTTTCCATAGTAGATGCGTTTTAAAAGTGTGAGGCAACGGCGATTCATAACGGGCCAAAGCGAACAATATCTGCTAGTGGTAGACTTGGGCGGTTACAAATGGTATCAGAGCCAGACACCGGGCAGTATGTCAGCGAGGACGCTAGGCCTCTAAGGGGAGTGGATTGTGAGATCCCACATCGGTTGGAGAGTGGAAACCTCTCCCTAGCAGATGCATTTTAAAATCGTGAGGCTGATGACAATACGTAACGGGCCAAAGCGGACAATATCTGCTTACGGTGAACTTGGACTATTATAATATGGAACGAAACTGATCGTGAT
Source organism: Cucurbita ficifolia (assembly GCA_033971965.1). Taxonomy (NCBI): domain Eukaryota; kingdom Viridiplantae; phylum Streptophyta; class Magnoliopsida; order Cucurbitales; family Cucurbitaceae; genus Cucurbita; species Cucurbita ficifolia. The sequence goes on along the minus strand of CM066973.1, from coordinate 1,210,744 downwards.
CTATAAAAGTAACAATCATGTCAAAACCATTCGTGAGTTTGGCAAAGAAGCAAACGTGAAATAATTACCAGCTTTTGGACTTTGGATGTGCCGTGTAAGAACAAAGCTCCCCTAACTTTGACTATCAGAGTATATGTTGGCTGCATGAGTCCATGGAATCTATACTTCCTTCTAGTACCCTCTTCTGGAAAAAACCAATCCCCCCATCAGAAAAGCCATCAGAAGCATCCAAAAATGTCCAGAACGCTGCCATTTCTTAGAACTCTGCTCTTTGTTTACCTCTTCTACTTCGTATCCACACCCTTTTGTGTAAGCTCACAGACTGCCAAAACAGACCAGGCCATCTTGCTTGAGCTTAAAGAACAATGGGGGAATCCGCCGTCTCTCCAGCTGTGGAACTCCTCATCCTCGCCGTGCGATTGGCCTGATATCGTCTGTAGTGATGGCACGGTCACAGGAATCTCTCTGAGAGACAAGAATATCAATGGGAGAATCCCAATTGTCATCTGTGACCTGCAAAACCTCACTGAGCTTGATTTTTCATGGAACTATATCCCGGGTGAGTTCCCTGAGGCTCTGTACAACTGCTCCAAGCTCAAGTATCTTGATCTTTCAGGAAACTATTTTGCGGGGTCGATACCACATGACATAGATCGACTTCAAACTCTGGAGTACATGGACCTTGGCGCCAACAACTTCTCAGGAGATTTTCCAGCAGCACTGGGCCGGTTGCCAGCTTTGAGAACTTTGAACATTTATAGAACTCAGTGCAATGGCACATTGCCAGCTGAAATTGGGAACTTGTCCAATCTTGAAACTCTGAGCTTGGCTTATAACACTTTGCTCGTCCCATCGCCAATACCACAAGAGTTTAGGAAACTGAAGAAGTTGAAATATATGTGGATAAAAAGATCCAACTTGATTGGTGAAATCCCAGAAAGCTTATCGGATCTTTTGAGCCTTGAACACTTGGATTTATCCAACAACAATTTGGTAGGCTCTATTCCTGCTACACTGTTCTCTCTGCAGAATTTAAGCAACTTATATCTCTACCAAAATCAGTTGTCTGGTGAGATATCCGAATCAATCCAAGCATCAAATCTACTCAATCTCGACCTCTCTGCAAACAATTTGAGAGGTACAATCCCTGAAGATTTTGGGAAGTTGAAGAAGTTGCAGGTTCTCAACTTGTATGAAAATCACTTGTCTGGTGAGATTCCTGGGAATCTAGGCCTAATACCGACGCTGAAAGGCTTTCGGATCTTTAACAACAGCTTAACCGGGGACCTGCCACAAGAATTGGGTCTGCATTCAAATCTTGAAGCATTGGAGGTTTCAATGAATAAACTAAGTGGATCATTACCAGAACATCTCTGTAAAAATGGCGTCTTACAGGGAGTTGTTGCTTTCTCCAACAATCTTAGCGGCGAATTGCCAAGAGGGCTTGGCAATTGCAGGACCCTACGCACAATCCAGCTTTCTAATAACAACTTCTCTGGAGAATTACCTCCAGGTCTTTGGACTACTTTCAATCTATCAAGCATAATGTTAGATGGAAATTCATTCTCAGGCAAGTTACCAGATATCTTATCTTGGAATCTCTCGAGACTGACAATAAATAACAACAAATTTTGGGGTCAAATTCCTCAAAATGTGTCTGCTTGGAAGAACTTGGTTGTGTTTGAGGCAAGCAACAATGAGCTCTCTGGTAGATTTCCCGAAGGGTTGACAAGGCTTCCTCATCTTACCACACTCATATTGAGTGGAAATCAACTCTCTGGCCAACTTCCTTCAACAATTGGTTCGTGGGAATCGTTGAATACTCTAAATCTCTCACGAAATGAACTTTCAGGCAATATTCCAGCGGCGTTCGGTTTTCTTCCTAGCCTCCTTTACCTAGATTTATCAGGTAATAACTTCTCAGGTGAAATCCCTCCAGAAATTGGCCAGTTAAGATTGGCTTCTCTCAACTTGTCTTCCAATCAGCTTTCAGGGAAAATCCCAGATGAGTATGAGAATACAGCATATGAAAGGAGTTTCTTGAACAATCCTAAACTATGTACCACCACTGATGCACTTGACCTTCCAAATTGTAACTCCAGACAAAGAGATTTAAAAGATCATTCCTCTAAATATCTCTCCCTCCTTCTAGCTCTCATCGTCACCTTCCTCGTAATTGCTTTACTATGGATCTTCATCTTATATAGAACTTACTGCAAAAAGGAAGAAAGATGCCACCCTGACACTTGGAAGCTGACTTCATTCCAGAGATTGGAATTCACAGAAGCGAATATCTTATCGAACCTGACAGAAACTAATCTGATTGGAAGTGGTGGATCCGGAAAAGTGTACTGCATAGATATAAACCATGCTGGTTACTATGTTGCTGTCAAAAGGATTTGGAGTAACAAGAAGTTGGATCAAAAGCTTGAGAAAGAATTTCAAGCAGAAGTTCAAATACTTGGCTCGATTCGGCATTCGAACATAGTGAAGTTGCTGTGTTGCGTCTGGAATGAGAATTCAAGGCTGTTAGTCTATGAATACATGGAAAATCAGAGCTTAGATAAGTGGCTTCATAAAGAGAAGAAAAGGTTGAGAGCGGCTACAATGGATTTTGTTGAACAATATGTCTTAGACTGGCCGAGGAGGTTGCAGATTGCTATTGGAGCTGCACAAGGCCTGAGTTATATGCACCATGATTGCTCTCCACCAATCATTCATCGAGATGTAAAGTCGAGTAACATTTTATTAGACCATGAGTTCCAGGCAAGGATAGCAGATTTTGGGCTGGCAAAGATGCTGGTCAGGCAGGGAGAGCCTTACACTATGTCTGCAATAGCAGGATCTTTCGGCTATATAGCCCCAGGTAAGTTCATACTGTTTATCCGTGGGAAAAACAAAGATCCTTAAACATCAAAAATCAAATAACAATCGCAGTAATCTTCATAGAGAGCTTTCAAAACATAGATTTGACAAATGTTCTTGATTTCAATTACAGAGTATGTGTATACAACAAAAGTGAATGAGAAGATTGATGTCTATAGCTTTGGGGTTGTCCTGTTGGAACTCACAACAGGAAGAGAACCGAACTGTGGAGATGAACACACAAGCCTAGCAGAATGGGCATGGCAACAATACAGTGAGGGAAAGCCTATTGCTGATGCTCTTGATGAAGAAATCAGAAACCCACGCAATTTGGAAGAGATGATTACTCTGTTCAAACTAGGTCTAATTTGTACAAGCACGTTACCTGAAATACGACCTTCGATGAAGGAGGTTCTGCAGATTCTACGCCAATGCCGCCCTCCGGAAGATTGCAATGGGAGAAAGAACGCCGGCGAATTTGATGCTGTTCCCCTCCTTGGCACTTCTATATGACATTGATAAGATCCTTACTGTTCACGAAAAAATCTGTGCGAGCAAACATGTAAATCGATAGCCATTTGTATGTTACAGCAGAGGATAGAGTATTAATAAAATTTTTGCGAACCCAACTTACTCTAATCATATCCATGGCAGTATGTCCCCCCAATTTTGACATCCTATGGTACCCCGAGATGGGTAGGAGCGGGTCGAGTCCATATCGCCGGGGAGCAACAGCCGCGTTCGGATCTAATCTATCTACTCTGCAATTCAACCGGTAACTTCACGATCGCCAAAGAAGCCCCAAGAAGCATCAAGCATTTTCGATATGATCCATGGAGCCATTTTTAGATAGCAAGCACTAGTTCCTAGAAAGCGTCCAAAAAAATCAACTACGAAACTATTGAGCAAGGTCCAAAAGACGATAAGTAGATACATAATTTCTTTTGTGATCAAACAATGACAGAACGGCTTGTGATAGATCGATTGATGTCCGAAGAATGCTCGACCGAAAGAATGAGTCAGAAGGTGAATTGTATGATTTAGGCGCCTTTATATGATATATAATTCATAATCTTAATTTTAATCGACATACATAGTTGGACTCTGATAACCCAAGTTTTGAAATTTCTACTCGATTAAAATCACACGGATGAACCTATCAGCTCATCGACCATGTCCGGGTCCAGCCGGATGCTCTACGACTGCACTCCCTCCACTCGTCTGGTCGGAAAATTCTGGACGGCGGCAAAAGAGACGACTACGCAAGAAGACATGAAATGGGTAAAGAAATTAAGAATCATTCTGAGATTTATGAATTCGACACTTCATTTGAAAGCACACTTCTCCGCCATAGCCACTGAGCTTATTACAGAACATGATCTTAAATCTTAAAAATCTTGTACCCAGAATTACACAAAAGGGATAATAACAGATCCCAAGTAAAACATCATCACTGGAGACCACACCAAAAAGTGGAAGCAAAACAAATGATTTGATTACAATTGTGAATACCTCTTCTTGTTCTTCCTTTTTTTTCTTCTTTGATCCATGTGTTTGGATTTTAATAAAGATGATTTGTTTGTTGTTATCTATTCTGCTCTAAGGGTTAACGAGTGTGAATGATGAAGCCGTATTTTGAAGAAATGGGTAGAGAAAGAACGCCTACCCATGTGGTAAAGAACAGCTTTCCCTCACCCAGAAAAAAAAAAGGACAAGGTAAGAGAGAATAGTCTGTCAAGATGAGCAAATAATAATCATCAGGACTGCCAGAACATATCGAACTGATTACTGTACAGGGATCGATCTTGGATCTCCAGATTTGCAACGTGCCAATTAACGAGTCGGGATTGAAGAAATTTACAAACAACCAATCCTGCTAGGAAGATCCACCATTCACTTTCATCCCTGCAAAAACAAAGTCAGGTGTTATCATCCTTCTCCATCAGTTTGGAGTTCCAATATTAGTAAGCAGAGTAGAGCAAACCCCTCACATGTTAATAGTCCATGGCTGAAAGCTTGGATGCCCAGACGATTGAGATTTCAAGTGTACATATCCACAGAGAAACGCAACCAACTGGGAAAACGGTAAAGAAACGCAACCAGTTATGAGTAGTGAACCAAACTGATTGGGTTGAACTCAGGTAATGTACAAGAATGTGATGAACTTACAACATTGACCAAGGATGTGATGTTCCACAATGCATAGATACGAGCAAGGCCTGCAGAACGTCTCGGTCCTTGGCTGAACAAGGCATTGATTCCAGCAGGGAATGGAAGGAGAATGCCAAGCGGTAAAATAAACAAAACTAAGAAAACGTCTGCCAATGAAATAGAAAACATCTGAAGTAGAGTAAGCAAAACCAAGCTGAAATCCCCTAGAAGTAGGATTGATATGAGTAAACCAACAAGATCCTGAAATTGGCAAAAGAATACCACCGAATATAAGGGCCTATAACAAATCAAGCCTCTGAAGGACTTGAAACCATAATTATTAACCATGCGTTGAAGCTTCAACTTTGAGATATGTACCTGATGACCAACAGGTTTAGTGTTGTGTAGCACATAAGATAGAAGGCAATATATATCTCTCTTCTCCTCGAGCATTTGTAGACTACTAACATCTAAAATGCCCCCATATGTCTTCTTTCGCCTTGTAAGGCCTTCACTAGAAATATAGTCTTGGCTTAAATGAGTTTCTTCCCTCACATGGACAAATTGGTTTTCTCTAAGAATGTTCTTCAGACTAAAACAAGGTAGAACATAAAAGACAAACCAAATGAATCTAACAGCAAAAGTATGAAAACCAAAAACCATAAAGCTTTTTATTAATATCTACAAAAGAAAATGTATTACCTAGAAGTTTGATCATTTTGTTCATTTCCATGATAAATTCTCGTGGGCGAAGGACTGATTCCGTCATCAGAATATAGAAGGAGACCATACTGGCAATAACCACAGGCTGTAGCCTGAAACCGAGCAAGATCCACACGAATGCCATGACTCCTCAGAGCAGGATTTGCAAAAGTTTCCAGCCATTTAACAACATGTAGAAATGTCGATCTAAGTTGGCCACGACGAACCAACCGTAACTGTGCATTCAGACCAGCAACCATCCGGTACCATGTCGTAGGTGGTAGAGCCTGCAAATCAGAGTACAAAACCCATCAAAATTCCAGAAGAGAAAATTCAATTTAATATGATGGTTCACACAACAATTGAAGTCTTGAACTTGAGTCCTAGTTTTGGTTAGCGAACCTGGCTCATGAGACTAGTAAGAATATTGTCATTATGAAGTGAAAAAGAAGCCATGTAACTTCCATCGCCTCCAAAGAGCAAGGACAGTGGAAATCTTTGATTCAAACGAGGAGGAAGATCTGTTCTTTTCTCGTCTCCACCCAGAAAGAAGTCGACAAATGCAAGCATTAGATCGGATGTTGCTGTGACCTACAGTTCCACAAATATTCAGCTAAAATTACCAGACTCAAAACATCAATCACTAAGCTATCTACTTTCACATGAAAGATACGGGTTTTTGGAAAAAGCAACAAAAAAAGAAAGAGCAGATAGATAAGGCATAATTATATGATTAATAGGACAGTTGACACCTTGAAAAACCAACAGGTCCAAAAATTTAATTAATAATGAATAGGAAGAAATGATAAGGAAACAAAAATTTCAAGATCTTACATCAGCTATCAATATTTCTCCTTTTGTAAATAGATGCAAATGACATGCAATAAAGTATCCTTCCATCTATATCAGGAGAGAGAGAGAGAGAGAGAGAGAGAGCAGCGGCAATCAAAAGGTTCCTGAATTAGCAAGGGAAGGTTATAGCGTGGAGGGAAAACTCTAGAGAACAAAGACAGACCCGTCCAACATCATTTAGTGCAAAATAAACATCATTTAATGCAAGTGATAGTAGCAAATCGAGGGTGTTCAACATCTATATAGACAGAAAAAACTCTCCAAACCCCCAAAGATATAGTTGAAACTGATATCGGACACTAGAATATGATAAACATACAAACAAACAAACCTTAATGCCTTCATAAAGAGCTCGAGAGCGGCAAGACCGCAAACAAGCATGATCATATTCTGATCTAACAAACTCACGTAGAAGTTGCAGTTTCAGCTTTCGACGCCATTGTTGCCATGACCATGCGAGAGGATATGCAAGAGCAGAAAGAATGCTGTATACTGCACCCTCCCACCATTCATATGCCGCTATAGCATTGATATCATCCACAAATTTGTTAAATGCACTCTCATATCTGAGTATCAAAATAGGGGAACTCAAGGTTACAGAAGTTGGGGATAAGTGGTCGTTTCATTGATAACTAAGAACCAAGTAATATATTGCAGATATGTTTACATCAAGGAAATGCATTGAAGCAGTAAATCATTATTACTTACACAATCTCTTTCAGTTGCTCTGGAGGGGAGTGTGAAAGATGCCAGGGTTCACTAAATGTGTTTGGACCCATAAAGTACATTCTATACACATGACTCTGAGACTCCTCAACTCTATTTGTTTCGAGGACCTAAATCATATAAAGGACATTATCAATAGGACTTCATTTATTTACGTATTTAGGAAGACATTTAGAGTGATAAAAGGTCATGTCATTTAGAGAAAAACCTCATTCAATGACTCCAAGAAAGGAAAGGAATGATCTATTTGAGATGCATGTTGAGTGGGCACAGGACCAGGTAATTCATCCACCCCAACAAATTTCATCCGTGCAACACTAAGCACCAATGCCAGCAAAACAAGGAGAGCAAATAGAAGACCACAAAATAGCCAAGGACCACCAAATGTATAAATTAACTCTTCAAGAGCAGTATAACATTTTGGCATGTGGTATCTATCTGAAATGCATTTGTAGGGGCAAGGAGTTTCAGCAATGCCACCTGACAAAGATTAATAGATAAGGTTAACTGACCTTACTTACAATGTTAACCTTGAATCTTACAACCATATAAAAATTATAAGAACGAAATGCATAGATTGAAGTAAATATGGTATTTTCTGCAGGACAAAAGATAAAAGCTCTATCAAATCCACAAAACAGTACGTCCATTAGCCACTAATTCTTTGTTGAATACTGATCATCAAAAAAATGAATAAGAAAATACCTCGAACAGATACATAAATGGCACGATGTGGAAGCTCATCAGGGGGACATTGCTGACAAAGAGCTCTATCAGATCCACTGACATTCTTGAAAGTACCAACAGGACATTCCTGGAACATAAAAGATAATAATCTAATTAAGAGAGAAAAGTGGAGAGATTAAAAACCCTAATGGACTAATTAAATCCAGTAATTTTTCTTTACAAGATTTGTAGCAATGACTGAACAAGGCTATTTTGTAGGTATTGTTCTTTTCATGACACTGAAGGTTCTTGAGTTTAGACATTTTGTTTGAGTTTCAGGACTATTTTTTCTTTTTTCTTTTTACTTTTTTTCTTTTCTTTTCATGATAAACATTCATAGAGAAAACAAACGTACATAAAAAGTGGCAATATGAAAGAAAGATCAAACTAACCACCATGGGTAGGCCTCATGGTCAATAAAGACTAACAGAAAATGGGTTTGAGCCACAGTAACCACCAATTTAAAACTTCTTTTTTTTTTCAGAAAACATCCACCTAGGATTATTATTCTATAGGTCTCCTTGGTGCCAAATGTAGCAGACCAGTGTCAGAGGTTTATCACGTGAGAATTTCGAGAAAGCTGGCCTGAACACTACACGAAGATATCAGGAAAGAAAAACCATCACTTTATCTAATCAACGGGCTAGATTCAAGTACTTCGGTGATTGAATTCAGGTATTTGGGCATTGAGTAACTTCATTTTGGGCATTTTTAGGTTGAATATAATGTGATTTATTCGTTGTTCATGTATAGTTTTTAGTTTAGTTTTGAAAATGTATTGATTGTGTAAGCATATATAAGTTAAGAAACATGCAGGCGATGGATTTCAAGGACACACATAAACAAGCACCAATATGGTAAGTAATGGCATAGAAAAAAGAAAAACAAATGAAGAAGTAAAATCGTTAGCAAATAGGTTTTCAGTGAAATCAAATAGGCTCTCGTGAAAACTTCTTTAAATTCAACTTAAATGTCTACCACAAGATGTCATCAAAATTAAAGAATTTTAAAATACTATATCATTATTTGAAATATTTGAGAATTTCGCATAATCGAACCTTTATTCATTTCACCATATCAATGAAATGTATATGTTTCCTACAAAATAAAATAAAATTTCGACATGTCTAATATCTTCTCTCTGGATTGTCTGAAAATTTTCACAATATTTGGAAAATGTGGTGTTTTTATGACATACACGTTCATTGTTTCTGAAAAAAAAAATAAAAACAAAAAACACTTATAAATCACGAACCAAACAAGGAGTCAGTGATCTACCAAAAGAACCAGAAACAGACCTCACAAAATGTTCCATAAAGACCTGAAGGGCACGCTCTACCAGTCACAGAACCATTTTCACCTCCACCACCCTGCTCACCACCTGTACCTCCCCTGCATAAAACAAGCAATTGGTGGTTAAAAAGGAAGGTTTATCGCTCTTGCTAAACTGGGAAAAGAGAACCACCAAACAGCTTTACAATGCAATTAAAACTACAGAATTAATACAACCGATGGCATCCTATCTAGCTTTAACAATACAAAAGCTGAAAAAGGAATCAGCTTAGATAGGAGGGTCTTTACGTAATCCCTCTATTTGGAGAAGGGATGTCTTGTCCCTTCATCCCTTAGGCCACTCCGGGCCATTTGGTACCTTTTGAACGGAAGACGTGGCTTCTTTCTTTTCTTAAAAGGAAATATCCAAAATGAGCCAATACAAAAGAGGCACCCTAATAATTAAGTTGACAAATGCATACCCGTACCATCGAAAGAAAATTTGGGGATGAACCACATAGAACTTAGTATGGGAAAGGTACTAACCAGGTCCCAATATGTCCTTTCACACTAGCAATGGGCTGGTACACATCTCCTGTAGGTATGTGAGCCCAATGAAAGTGAATCCTTCCTCCACCACCTCCACCACTTCCATTTGCTACACTATATCCACCAGTACTTGAAAGAACAGCAGATGAACCAAGAGCCATAGTATGAAGAAAAAGGAGGATAGTTCCCCCAGACCCTCCCCCAGGGCCCGCACTAGAGCCTTGAATATTAGTCAATTTTTTCACGTCTTCAATTCCGTTGAAATTGTCTCCATCAGATGTCACCGAGCCTTCAACGGACAAGCTTGACAAAGGATGCGCGAACGAGCCCATCACTGCATATATAACAGGAAGTGTAGTTAAAAAGAATTGCATGGCTATTAAGCTAATTTAGTAGAAGCTGAATATTTATTTAGACTAAAGTCCCAAAATGGGAATATAACAACGCACATGCAGTAGAAACTCACCTATAATGCCTCCACCTGAAGAGAAACTAGCTAAAGTATCATTTCCACTCCCGCTACCAAGCTCACAGGGAAGATCTGCTTCCCCATAAGGGATGCCACCTGCAACACAGTTATTATTGAAGCATCCTTCCCCACCTTTACCACCATACCCACCACCACTGTATATTCCACTGCCAACGGCATTCCCTCTTCCCACACCGCCTGTGCAGCCTGTAATTGCAAAAAATGTTCAAATCTAAAAAAACAGAAGTGTTGTTTCAACCAAATACAACTTCAAGATAGAAGCTGGAAACAACCAAGCAAACAGAATTTACAAGTGGACAAATAGTTCTCTAGGTAACTCAAAACCTAAACACCCTCTTTGGGAGGGAGGGAGGGTACAAGTAATCTTTATTAAACAGTGGTATCGGTGATAAGGCACCAACCCAGGTAAAAGGCCAAGGGATCACAAAAACGTAGTTATTAAAAGAATGATAAGAATTAAGAAATAAAATAAATAAATAAAAACCAAAAAATTAGAGAAAGAACTCAACAAAAAAGTCTTGTACTAAATATCATCCCAAATTTCCTTCTCCTTTCTATGAATAGTCCTGGGAGAGTCTATGGTTGTTCTCAAGACAAGAAATAATCCGGGTAATTTGATGAACCTAGAAGCTTCCCCTCGAGCAAACCTCATGCAAGACTCTCAATGATACTTCTTTCCTTATTCCACTTGCTGACAACACTTCTCTCTTATAACTCAGACTGATTACCCGTGTCACATGCCACAATCTACTCCTATCATATATTAACGGACAATGAGGTATTCTGTTTCACATTGGAATTTAATTTGTGTATTACTTAGTGGCATGTGAGATTGGTAATCTGTCTGAGTTTCAGGTGTGTGCGCGGATGCATATCAAAGCAAAACAAATGAACAATATCCAAAAACACATATGGGAGAACCTTAATCATACATAATAAGATAAGTAAACCTACCCATCCCAGATGCACTGATTATCCCACGAGACAGGACAGTTATAGTTCTTGCCCTGTGGAAATGAACCACCGAACCTTTGATAAGACCCTCTACAGTGATATCTTCAATTCTGCAGATCTGAAAAGGCGACAAAGTATCACATCAATACAAAAATGTAAATCCCTTGGCAGACTTCCATTCTGATAAGCACCTGGAGAGTGAAAGATAGCGATGAGTTCACATTGCAATCTTCAGGTGGATGGAATAGTTCAATAGGGCAATCTTGGTCTTCACAGTAGAGTTTAGGAGTCCTATCAAATGTGAAAATTAAAATTAGCAGTTTTGAAATGATCAAATATGCACAAGAGGAAAATAAGCCAGATTCAATCTTACACAATATTTTTTGCTGCATCATCAACAGGACCTCGCAAAATAGATCCAGGACCAACCTTTTACCCCAAAATAGATAACCAAATTAATAATCAAACACAAAGACCATAAACCATTTGCTCCCTAATGATTCTCATCAAGTAAACAATGGATTAAACAATTCTATTAATAAAATAATGGGCTTCCCCAAACAATAGCTGCAAGTTGAACTTGTGGAAGGATAGAAGGTTGTAGAGTGAGGATACGTCTTATGTAAACAGAAGAGAATTCTAAAGAATAATCAAACTTGAAATGCGAGGAGTTCTTTCTCACAGTTGGACCGAAAACATCTTTTCAGGATCAAGAGTCATCTACTTAGCTAAATACTTGAGACATTCTTTTAGTATCTTGAAGCGAGTAAAAGTATTTTGTATTTATGAAGGAAGCTCCAAGCTTTTGATCAAACACATATTTGGATCAGACAACCTTCCATCAATCATGATTGTAGGAACTATAGTCCCATTCATGTGTGGCAACTTGGGTTCTTTAAGTTGATTTCAATGTTTTTAGGTAGTCATCGGGAGCAACCTCTTGGCAGACCAGCTAAAAAAGAAAGAAACTTTCAAGAAGACCATTGCTACAAGAAGGCAATTGCTGATCTAGCTGTCGATGATATTCCCCTTAAAATGGCCGTTGCTTGGTCAGATCTCAAAGATCAGCTATTTCTAACCCTCATCGAAATATTTCTGGTTTTAGACGCATGTATCATAAATTCACCAATGCCAAGGCCAAGAGAATAGAAAGAACCATCTCAGACCACTTGCTTATTATGTTAGAATGCAGCGACATCAAATGGGGCTCCACCCCCTTTAGATTCTCGAATATGAGATTTCTTTATCCAAGGTTTCTCATCTCTTACAGACAATTGGTGGTTAGTAAAATTTTCTATGGATCGTTGGGACATGGATGTATGCAAAAGCTGAAAGGGTCTGAGAGTTCATTAGTCGTGGTACAAGGAAACTTTTGGCTGCATAACTCACTAAACAAGTTGATATGTTATCTCACGCTTCCTTTTTCTCTATTTTTCTTAATCTACTGACATGAGACATGTGTTTCCTCCCCACTTCTACAATTTCCATATCAACCATGAAGTTATTTCTTGTCTAAAAAAAATTCAAGAGTAAACATTTCATACTTTATTGTTTTTTATTACATATAGTAAGTATTAAAAATGATGGTCAGTCAAAAAGTAAATTCAGTGATACTTACATGAATACTATAAAATAAAGACAGAACTAAGCGTTGTGCTTCAATCCGATCTCCCGGACCTGACAAGTTCAATAAACCTTGTCCATGGACTCCCAGGTTAGCATTAGAATGTATAACAGATGATTCCTATATCAAAAATAAAAGAATGAGATTCCTTAAAATGGAAAGCTACAAAGAAGAAATGTCAAAGGAATGTAAGATTAAATTACCCGAAGAACAATTAAGTTACTAGCCTCAAGCAGGGATGTCACGACACCTGAATCTCCACCTCCATATATAAGCATTTTAGAATTCCACATCAAAAACATTTTCACCGACATGCGTAGTGCCCCATATACCTGCAATTGTAAACCATGCATTCTCACATCACAACTCAAGGAAATAACAATGTACTAGAGAATGATTAATACCAAATTTCCTAATTTTATATATAAACTAATATAAAATTACAGGGAAGTATATAATATTAATACTACCGCAGCAGTTCACCTTCTCCGAACTATGCTAATGATTCTTTCTGTGGTGGGTGCGTGCATGCTTAGGCAAACCATTACACATTATGACAAGATTTTCAATATCATTCAATAAGTTGAAAAATAATAATAAAACAAAAGTAAAAGCACACAAGATAAAACACAAGCATACAAAAAAAAGAAAAAGAGTAATGAAAACAAATTGACAAATTTGCATGAAACAAAAAGGTTTCACCATGATAAATATTCATTCCCGTTTCTAAATCATGAACAGACGAAGAATAACAGTACTGCAGACATGCAGCGATAACTGTAAGACAAAAAAAAAGGGGTTTACCTTGATTTCTGAATTGCTCATTAAGAGTTCTTCTGCCAATAGCTCAAACTCTGATGAGGCAAAGTGCGCCAGCCCAAAACTTAAAACTCCACCAGATAGAAGACTAATCTGACCTTGAACCTAGTTGGTAGTATTGAGAACCAAGATTGAGATTGTTGATAAAGCTCATGTCAACATAAACAAAAGGGATAGGGAAAACATACATCAGATGCATCAAATGAGAACTTGGCATGCACAATAGATGCTATTATCATTTTCTTATACCAACTATCAAGCCATCCACAACAAATTAAAGATAATTAAACTATAAAACAATTTCTAAGGCGCAAAGCACATAAGTTTCAAAAATAAAAAACTTGCACAAAGACGAAGCTCCAGGGACAGATGGTTTTACAACTAAATTCGTTATCAAGTTTTGGTCATTAAATTGGATTTCTAGAAACTGTAGCAAGAACTGTTTGCAAATGAGCATGTAAAATTCTCCGACAGTTATTCTTCTTGTGACATTTTTATCAGTTGGAGGGCTTTCTTGTAGGATTTCATAATCATTGGGTTGCTACGTTTTTTCATTTTCATTTTCATTTATGCGTTATTTATTTCTCAGTCTACTTTTGTAGACTTCTTGTACTCTCTTATAGCTTTTCAATCTTTAATTACAACTTTTGTTTCTTATTACTGAAAAAGCCGTTTGTTTATGCTTCCTCAACTCTCAAAGTTTATTGCTGGTCATAGTGGAAGTCAGTTACGGTGAGAACAATGTGGTTAACAAACAGTAAAAATATTGAAAATATATATTAACAAACATGCCGATGAATATTTAGATGGCAAACAAATAATTTGTGCAACATTAAAAAATTTCCTAGATTGGTGAATATAACTTTTGAGTACAACTTCACATTAATATAACTGGTCTTTTCACTTTTTCGGTATGAAAGAGGCTTCCATTAAGGTAGAAAAAGTTACTGATAGAAAGCTATAAAACCGAAACTAGAATGAGCGAAACAAATGTAAAATAAAAGAGTCCCACTTGGAATATATATATGTGTGTGTGTGTGTGTGTATTGTATGTATGTATGAATGTAGCTCAAATGAAAAGGCTCGTACTATTCTGTAAAGTACCACTTCTCCATATCCAGATTCACATGCCTGTATAAACAATCTAAACTGTGTTGCAGATTAATTACAAACCTGGACACGGCTCCAGAGCAAAGGAACTGAAGCCCTAGCATTATTTCGAACATAAACATTCGTCATGAGTGGTTGATTAGGAAACTCCAAAAGAAGTGTGTCTGTATCCGTTGTCAAGTTATGATTGGAAATTGTAAGGCTTCGAGGAACAGCATCGTATATAGTTCCAGCACCACCAGAATTTTCTGGACAAGCCAAACTACGTCCTCCTACATAAATAACATTTATTTGGCAATATCTCAGCATACTACTAAATGAATTAACATATAATGACATAGTGCAAGAATCACCCATAGTAAGCAATCCTTATGATTATCGCCAACAAATAAGTTTCCAAGTACTAAAGAATTCAAGTAGAAAAAAATTGTAGAAGACAGATGAAAAATTTAAACCAATCTCCCTTCATCTACTCATGCTAAACATGTAACTAAAAAAATGTTAAACATCAGCATTGACTGCCACACAAAAAAGTAGACGGGGACACCAACCATCAGTGTCAGGTGATGAAAGATCTCTCTAGATACCAAAGTAAGCCCTTCTTAAAGGAAGGGCTAAATGAAGGGAAAAAGTAAAAACAAGGAGACTCTCAAGCAGGATGTTTCTGTTATCCATCCTATGTATATGTATGGATGCTAATAGAAATAAGAGCCAGTCCCCTCAAGTAAAAGGAAAATTTAGTTTTAAACAAACTACAAGTTTTAATACTAAACGTATTTTAAGTTCTGGCAGAATAAATCATCCACACTCCTCGGAAAATAGAAAATACTTTGAACTTTCTTTTTGTAGGAGTAATTACTTCAATAATCTAATGAAATCTTGTGCCTTCAAAAAAAATTAGAGCATGGTCACAATAGAGCATGAAATGGAAAGAAAACAATAAAAACTGGTAGAATCTAAAATCAAACATTTCTAAGTCTCTAATCTTGTATTGAGTTAATTTTAATCCCCTAATTTCTAATTCTCATATAGTCGTAATGATCTTACCAATAAAATACTTCATTTCCTATCAAAAGGGAAAAACAAAAAAGCGAAAAAATCCTGATCTTATAAGATGAGCTAGCAAACTATGCACAACTGAAACATACATATATCCACTCTTCCCCATGCACATTTTGGAGTTCAATAAATATACTAACAAGATATAGAAGCAACTATCATAGAACAGAATTCATGCACGCATAGACACATTAATATGTGTTTTGTATATGTATGTGTGTATTAATACAATATAGATACTGCACATAAGTTTGTGACATGCTCCACGATTATGTAACAGCACTGAAGTTCACTAGAGCCTTATAACTCTCACCATGCGCAAAAATTTGGGGATCATGCCTGCTGAAAACATCAACAGAGATTCTTCCACCGCCACCACCACCATATCCATTACCTCCACATGCACTTATCCTGCCATCGCCAATCCTGTTCTTCACAAGCAACATACTTTAATGTTCAAATTTATCCCATGTCCATGTATTACGTAAAAAAAAAAAAAACTTTTTAAAATAAGAAATTTGGAACGAAAACCACCTGAATTAAGCCCTCAAATATCCCACTATCTAAAAGAAGAAAAAATCATACAGCTCTCGTGCCATAAAATCATCAAACAAAAAGGGGAGATATACATTGTTCCAATGTGAAAACAAGTTGAATTAGAGAAAGTAGACAAACAGATGGGGAGAGAAGATAGATAATTACATTTTGTGAGCAAGGATATAGATGCTGCCACCTGACCCACCTCCTCCTTTTGTCCCTCCATCACCCCCCTCAACTAGAACAGCCCCATCAATTATAAGAAGGTCGTTGACGTTCAACTTAATCTTTCCGCCACCCTTTCCACCATAGTCTACCTCCTTGCTCGTGGAACCACCCCGGCTCCCAAAACTGCTAGGCTTCTGCAGCGATGCCCATGAGTACGCATCACCTCCCCAAAAGTCCTCAGGAAGCTTGGTTTTATCCGTCAAACAATATGCTCCCCTCCCTCCATGTCCCCCACCTGACCCATCAATACCTTGAGGCGTCCCACTAGTCTGTGACGGCGGATTCCCCGCTAAACCAGTCGTATTCACCACAGACCCATTGAGAAAGCTAGCATTCCAGGCGGCCAGCTCAAAACTCCCGGTAAATATAGATGAATCATTGTTCAGCGTGAAATTGCCAGTAATGTTAATGGTAATCGAACACCCCGGTTTAGGACAATTAAACTTCACCCCAGGCAGTATATAAAAATTCCCCTTCCCAGCTATATACACGTCATGAGTAAGGTTCAAATCGTTGACAATCTGACATGTAGTATCCAACGAGCCAACTCCATCTAAATCTCGGGTGCAGGAAACCGAAGGCGGATGAGGCGGTGGTGGCGGTGGGGCCGGCGGCGAATAATCATGGTGAGATAGAAATTCATCGTAATCGATTATGGAAAATTCATCGACCGAGGACGATGAGACGACAGAATGAGGAGGCTCTGTAACAAGAACAACTACAAGCGCAACAAAACTTGAGAAACGAAGAGAACGAGAGTGAAATCGAGCCATTCACTACTGTCAACAGTCATTAGGTCAGAGATTTCTGTAAGGATTGGCAGTTGAATTAGCAAATGCGATCGGAAACAACAAAACTAAATCCACCATGAACACAACAATTTCACGAAATTCAGAGTACATGCGCCTTGTTCGTAGAAATGGAGAAACCCTAGAATTCGCTCTGCAAACGGGACTGCAACACCAACAAAAAACCAGACGGAGAAGGTAAGATTGAGGTTTTCTGAGAGACGAAGGTGGGGGAGAGAAGAAGCCCCTTTACTTATTTCCACGATGAATGAATGGCAGGGAAATGTTTCGAAACGGCTTGCGATGAATGAGCTCGCCCACGTGTCGTTCTCTCATTGGCTAACCTCCATACCCACCCTCTTTTTTGACTTTTTGTTGTTTTCCCGCGCGCGGTTGGCACGTGTGGAAGTTAATCGTGGTACTTTTGTCGTATTCATCATTAAATAATAATGAACCCTACCTGTCTTAAAGAGCGTAAATGTCAATCGCTAACTTACAAATTTATTTTTCAACTTTATCTTAATTAATTACCGAAATTTATTAGATATAAATTTTTTAATTTTTTAATTTTATTAAATATTTATTAAACACAAAAACTTTAAAAATGAAAATGGAACGCCTTATGAAATGTTTTTAAAGGTAAATAAATCAAGTACAGTTGAGAAATTCATCCGACAATTATGTAATTTCGTCATTGACTAGCAAGGATGAGACAGTTAGGCTCGTGGTCAAGGTCTTTTAACCGTAAGAAGTCTACCGAGATCGTGATAATTAAGTCGACTTACACTAGCTAACTTAACTCAAACCTACTCGAATAGATTCATACATCAACACGGATAATTCATTATATTTTATCAAATCGTAAGATCTAAACTGAAGCTATACTCAAATCTCAGAATTTTGTAATTTAACTTTAATTTTGAGTATCCGACAAATTTAGACCGTTGACACAATTACTTGAACGTTGATTTGACAATCGATGATGTAATAAATGCAATAGACCTCTCGCTATCATCATAAATTTTTTTAAAGGAATTTTATAATAAATATTACATAGAAAGAAAGAAAAAAAAAGTAAGTTAATTCGTCCATTGATTCAATTGTTGTCAGCTTTCCCTTCATCAAGAAAACTAGTTGATAATAATAAATTATAGCATTTATTTCTGACCTGACCAAAGGCATCGCTTGATGCTTCTACCAAAGTTGTCAAACAAAACAAACTCTCTCTTCAATTCACCATTTCGTTTGTACATTTCTTTTCGAGGAAGAAAGGTTTTATATATCTAACAGCCCAAACTCACCGCTAGCAAATATTGTTCTCTTTGAGTTTCTCTTTCAGGCTTCCCCACAAGGTTTTAAAACGCGTCTGCTAGAGAGAGGTTTTCACACCTTTATAAGGAATGCTTGTCCCCCTCTCCAACTGATGTGAGATCCCACAATCCACTCCCTTGGAAGCCTATGCTAGAGGGAGGTTTTCACACCCTTTAAGGAATGCTTCGTTCCCCTCTCCAACTAATGCGAGATCTCACAATCCACTCCCTTGGAGGCCTAGTGTCCTCGCTGGCACACCGCCCGGTGTCTGATTCTGATACCATTTGTAACAACCCAAGTCCACCGCTAGCAAATATTGTCCACTTTGGCGGCCCATTACGTATCGTCGTCAACCTCACGGTTTTAAAACACGTCTACTAGGGAGAGGTTTCCACACCCTTAAAGGAATGTTTCGTTCCCTTCTCCAACCGACGTGGGATCTCACATTATATAATCCCCAAATTTCTTATCAGCAAAGTCATGAAGAACTTGGTCTGAATTCACATGCCAACACAAAAACTAAAAGACACTTGGTATTGATAAATCAGCTGAGCTCAACCAGACGTACAGTTCTACAACAATGGCATGAATTGCTCTATACATGTAATACAATGCAATATATTTGGAGCCATATGGCTTAAATTGCTATATATGTAGCTATGTGAAAGGTTTGCCCATGCCCAGGTCAACAGCTTAACCTACTGCCTCATCAGTGCATGATGGAAATAAAAGACATATTTTAAGTTAGAAAACACGAACCAGGAAGCAGATGGGTTGGTGTGTCGTGTAGGAACTGAACAGAATTCTTTACTCGAAACGTCAACGATTGAGTTATGATCAATTCGACGTGTTTTCTTGTGAAATTAGCTATGAACCTTGGCTTCCTTGGCCTGCTGCAAGTTTTGAAAAGATTAGCTTAAAGAAGTATATCAAGCCAAATAATGGCTCAAGTTCCTCACAGTTTCTTCATTTTTCAGCTTTGTTATGGCTTTCTTTTCTATTTTTCGAACCCACTCCTTGCTTATGTGCAGAAGTTTCCCAGTTTCCTCAAGTGACTTGGGTCGGAAATCGACAAGTCCGTATCGCATAGCCAGGACCTGCCTCTCCCTTGATTCCAACCCTTCAAGAAGATTAAAGATGTCTATCTTCATGAGTTTTCGCTTCACGGTCTCTTCTGGGCTTTGTATTGAAGTATCTGCTGTAAATTCCTGCACCATAAGAGCAACTCTTAAAGAACATAAAATATCAGATTAGAGTTTTCATATATATTGTAATTTGTAAAATTAGACAAGCGATCTGAAAGTGTTACAGCCCAAGTCCGCTGTTAGTAGATATTGTACTCTTTGGACTTTCCATTTCTGGCTTTCCCTCAAGATTTTAAAACGCGTCTGCTAGGGAGAGGTTTTTACACCCTTATAAAGTGTGTTTCGTTCTCCTCCCCAACCGATGTGAGATCTCACAATCCACTCCCTTCGAGGCTCACCGTCCTCGCTGGCACACTATTTGGTGTCTAGCTCTGATACTATTTGTAAAGGTCTAAGTTCACCGCTAGCAGATATTGTCCTTTTTAGGCTTTCTCTTTCGGACTTTCCCTCAAGGTTTTTAAAACATGTCTGCTAGGACGAGGTTTCCACACCCTTATAAAGGGTGTTCCGTTCTCCTCCCCAACCGATGTGGGATCTCACAACCTACCCCCCTTCGAAACTCACCGTCCTCGCTAGCACATCGTCCAATGTCTGGCTCTGATACCATTTGTAAAGGCCCAAGTCCACCGCTTACAGATATTGTCTTCTTTGGACTTTCTCTTTCAGACTGCCCCTCAAGGTTTTTCAAACGCATTTGCTAGGGAGAGGTTTCCACACTCTTATAAAAGGTGTTTCGTTCTCCCCCAACCGATGTGGGTCCCACAATAACCTTGTATGGAAGAGAGAATCATACCATATATTTCATGTTTAGGCCATCACTCCTCTTCTGATCAATCGAACCCACAACTCTTAAGCAGTTGTTAGCAAGTCTAACCTTAGCCAAAGGAAGACCAGTGGCCTTCGCTATATCGTCATCAGAATATCGCCTACTACCGTTGTCCAAGGCCGTTCGAGCTTTCTGAATCTGATTTATTGCCTTGGTCATTGACCACTACAAAGAATTATAAAGATGTCAGTTATACATGAATATGGAAACTTTACGAAAAATCACCTCGTGGTGAAAACAGAATCATACTGGAATTTGAATTCCCCTTGAATTTCGTGCAACAACGCTCGACATCGATTTCCTTATCCAGTAATGGATATAGGTTGAGAATCTAAAACCCCTTTTCGGGTCAAACCTTTCCACACCTTGCAGAACACCAACAGCTCCTGCCTATGAACATACAAGAACATAAACATCAAGATGCATATCCTCTCCATTTTCTCATAAAACGGAAATGAATCGACCTGAACTAAGTCCTCCATCGGTAGTCCAGAGTATCGATATTTCCTCGAAACGAACAGAACTAATGAATTAGTGGTCCTTAAGAGTTCATCTTGACAGAACCAACCAAATTGCAGCTGTTTTTGGAGGTCCTTTATATCAACACCAGCAGCATTGGCCCAGCAACTCATGCTTGATATTTTTCCAGTTTCCTTCTCTAAAGTTTCTCTAATTCTTTCTAAATTTGCAACTACCTGCAATGAGACAGAAGCTTAGCATAATACGTATTGAAAAGATGATTATGAGCATATCAGAGATGAATCAACCTTAACCCCTGTGGATATTTCAACTTCATTTTGTGCAACGATCGTTCTTTTAGACGCTCTTTTTCTTGAAAGTATCAAGGAATTACGAAATTTTTCTTTAGCAGCTCGTGTAGTTAGCAGCGAAGCTACTTTATCAGCATTATCCACGGCTCTCTCTTTTACTGATCTTCTTCCCGCTCTTTTTCCAGAGTAAACTACGACGTCATCATTCTGGCCATCTGTTTTCGGGTTTACATTATGATATCCACCATCCTCAATGGGTAAGTCATTTTGGCCATCTCTTCCCAAGCTTAGCATGCTCGATTCAGCAAAAGTTTCCTCCAAAACATCAATGTTTTTCATCAACATGCCAAAAGACGACGCTTTGCCAGTAGGCAAGCTCGTACCAGCAGAAAAATTGTCGTCTACTCTGGACGGCCTGGTGCATTTTAACCCGTAATGCAAATGACTGAGTGGCCTTGCCTTATTGTTTATCTGAGATATAAGAGTGATGAGAATGGTAATAACATATAAGATCCATCTGATAAGATGCAAATATACTCCTGAAACTATATCTTTAGCTGGATTCTTATCCATATCAACTTATCTCGTTCTCTCCTTTCATTTTACCGCATCATTTCCGAAGCGCTCAAGTTTATATTTGTACTTTCAATTAATGAACCAAACTCGTCCTTGTGGATTTGATCCTACGTGCAACTATTACAATCTAAAATTATTTTCAAGTAAGGAACTATTATTTGTTAGATTCAACGTCAAGAACAATAAACTAAGACAAGTCAAGACTATATGTGGGTGTTGTGTGACGTTCATTGCGCAGGGCTAACCTCTATCTCTTTCAAATCTAACAGATCATCGGCCGAGGTTTGTGGAGCTTCGGACAAGCAAGTGTATGTTTTAAAGGTCTCTCTAGAGATAAATTCTCCTTCCTCACAAATACTGGAGAAGAAGGAAAGTCTTCCTGAACCAAAAGAAGCTTCCCTGCCTTTAGCTGTTTTAAAATGTAAAACTGAACAAAATTAGAGACTAAGACTAGTACGCTACATGCATTCCAACGCCAAAAATCATGACAGAAACTTAGAAAATGATTTAATTAAAATATGCTAATACGCGAGGCTCTTTCTCACGAGCATCCAAGCAGGAGGGAAAAATTTAAGATAGATCGAATGCTCGCTTCATTGATAGACAAGCGAAGTTATCAACAACTAGTTAATCATAAACAGTTTTGTAGTCAGTAATTGTGAGATCCCACATCGGTTGGGGAGGAGAACGAAACATTCTTTATAAGGGTGTGGAAACCTCTCCCTAGCAGACGCGTTTTAAAAACCTTGAGGGGAAACCCGAAAGGGAAACCCCAAGGAGGACAATATCTACTAGCGGCGGGCTTGGGCCGTACAAATGGTATCAAAGTCAGTCGCCGGGCGATGTGTGAGCGAGGAGGTTGAGCCCCGAAGGGGGTGGACATGAGGCAGTGTGCCAGCAAGGACGTTGAGCCCCGAAGGGGGTGGATTGGGGGTCCCACATCGATTGGAGAAGAGAACGAGTGCCAGCGAGGACGCTGGGCCCCAAAGGGGGTGGATTGTGAGATCCTACATCGGTTGGGGAGGAGAACGAAGCATTCTTTATAAGGGTGTGGAAGTCTCTCCTTAGCAAACGCGTTTTAAAAACCTCAAGGAAAAGTCCAAAAGGAAAAGCCAAAAGAGGACCATATCTGTTAGCAGTGGGCTTGTGCCGTTACAGTAATCGACATGGAAAATCTTCAGAGCCTAACAATCCCAGAAAACTTGAAACAAGTTTAAAATTCATGAACTGTCACTTCAGAAATCTCCACAGAATCCATTGCTCATGTATGTGACAAGGAATACTCTATAACTATCGCAAAATTTTGGTGGGATGTTCATCATCATTGATACAAAATTTCCAAGAAAGGCCCAAAAATTTAATTTCTCAAACGATTGAGATTATCGCCGCCAGAGCAATTGAACTATTGATTACAACGACAAGTACAACAAAGCAAGCTAAAAAATGCGAAAACCAATCAGTAACACCCTGAAGCTTGCTGAATCGCATCATCAGAAGACAGAAGAAATAAGCTCAGAATTCATACATAAACACAGATATCAATCGACGTAGTTTTTAATTCAGCATCGTAGTAATAGGCTTAGAACCAAAGCAAAAAGTCATGAAATGCTTAAGAGAAAAAGAACTAACAGGCGTATGGAGAAGCCTTGGAAGAGGAGCTCCGGCGAGAATGAGCCTGAATTTGAAAACTCCACTTGAGATTTGGCCTGAAACTTGTTGCCATCGTGAAAATCGAAGGCAGGAAGAGGCGGGAGCTTGGCGGTGAAGTAGTAATTACTCCTGCAATCTAATTCCAAATTCCCTACCACTAATTTTTAATCCCGTTTTAAGAATTTGGAAAATAAAGAAAATTAATTAAAATATCAAATTCTGGATTTCGTGCAAATATCAACGGAAATATCATAAAGTGTCGACGTCTGCAAAAAATAAACTTTAAAATAAACTTTAAATATTAAATTAATAAATAAACATTTCATACTTTATAAATTACTCAAAATATTAGTAATGATATTATATTCACCTTATGTTACATTCTATCTATACTTTTTTTTTTAATAATATTTCATTGATTTCATCAATATAATGGAAATGTCGATTCATCTCTTAGGTCGATATCGAACCTAAAAATATATGGAAATATCGACGAAAATATCATAGTAATTTTAGAACTAATATGTGCAATAAATCCCGACTTCTGAAAATGATGCATTTATTAGATAAAAGGTCAACACAAGCTTTGCTCGATGCTATGATGATTCATGATAATTTGATAAAATCGCACGACCATCATGTTGCCGACGCATCATTCAAATTTATTCCCTATCAACTTTCGATGGTACGATCATCATGTGAATTAGGGTTGATTTTAGAGAGGGAGCCTGAGAAATGACTACCATATCCGAGAAAAGCAACATACATGCAAAATAACCTAATCCTGACACGGGAGGTAGTAACAATAAATAACAATACCGAGCTCCTCGAGTTTAGTAATTTGAATGAATACAATCTAAATTCCTTAACAAATCATTCAAACAAAAAAAAAAAACCAAGATTTTGATTGATCAACCAACCAAAAAACTTTGACGCTCGATGTTCACAAATCATTCAACTATAATTACTAGCAAGTGATCGACGTCCGTGCACAACAAGTTAACAACATGTGATGTCCCATATTGGTTAGGGAGGAGAACAAAACACCATTTATAAGGGTGTGAAAACCTTCCCCTAGTAGATGTGTTGTAAAGCCTTGAGCGGAAGCTCGAAAGGGAAAGCTCAAAGAGGACAATATCTGTTAGCGGTAGACCTGGGCCGTTACACAACACGTCCGATTCATATATATATATCATACCTACCAAGTGTCGAACATAAGTCTGATAGACATAGAATGATCGGGTTCGTGCCACGTAGAATAACGGTCTCTAACAAGGGGAAAAGAACCTTATTCTTTACAAATCATATCGAAACCACTTTCCTTAAAAGCAGCTAGCTTCATCAAGACAAAGATGTGAAGAAACTGGCAGAGAGTGAACTCTGATGCAATTCCAGGAAGAGCAGTGTGCATGCGCATGCATGCATGCATGTAATCCAACATCAGATAAGACAGATGAACAAAACACATGTCTGTCTCATTCTTGTTTTTCTTTGTTCTAATTATGTTTTGTTCTTTCAGCTGATTTTGTTAGAAACCTCTCAACTTTCTTTGTTCTATACTGTTTTTGGTTAAATATTAACAGAACTATACTGATATAAATTAAAAGTTTTAAATATAAATGAGAAATAAATTAAGCGAACGACATCTTACTGAATGATTTAGAAAAGGACGTTATTTCATTATTTGGTTATATACATCCGTGTCTAGGTATATTCCTACGTATACCCTCCATAAAAATTTTGAGAGCTAAAAGTGAAGAGGGGTTGCATTTCTTATAAGGGTGTGGAAACATTTTTCTAGTAAACGCGTTTTAAAACCGTGATGTTGATGGCGATACGTAACGGGTTGAAGCAGACAATATTTGCTAGCAGTGGGTTTAGACTGTTACAAATGATATCAGAGCCAAGACATCGAGCGGTGTGCCAGCGAGGACACAGAGCTCCGAAGGGGGTGGATTGTGAGATCCTACATCGATTGGAAAGGGGAACGAGTGTCAACGAGGATGCTGGACTCCGAAAGAGGTGTATTGTGAGATCCCACATCGGTTGGAGAGGGGAACGAAGAATCAAGGGTGTGAAAACCTCTCCCTAGCAGACACGTTTTAAAACTGCGAGGCTGACAGCAATACGTAACAGGCCGAAGCGGACAATATCAGCTAGCAGTGGGCTTGGGTTATTACAAACGATATGAGAGCCAAGAGACCAAACGGTATGCCAACGAGAACGCTGAGCCACGAAAAATGGTGGGATTGTGAGACCCCTCATCTATTGGAGAGAGAAACAAAGCATCCTATGTGGAAACCTCTACCTAACAGATGCGTTTTAAAACCGTGAAGCTAACGACGATACGTAACAAGCCGAAGCGGACAATATCTGCTAACAGTGAGCTTGGACTCTTACATATATTCTCAAAGGTTAACTATTCGAGTCTCCCGTCTATGTTTGTGGGAGTGCCTATAGAATGAGTAGAGACAAGGATATCTCCTATATCTCCGTTCTCAGTCTCCTAAATCATTCTCCATTCTAATGAAACTTCTCAGTTAACTCTTCATAAAAACGAGTTCGAAAAGAGAGAGTTAAGGCTAAGATGTAATCGCAAAGAGAAAGTTAGAGGAACAAACACGAGCACAAGGTTTCAGACAGTAAATGATTAGCCATTAACAACGAGATCATCCAAGGCATAGCAGAGAAGTAGTCACTTTTGAAAGCAGGTTTCATAAGAATGGCATACAATGATTTGTCCATAATCATCAATAATACAACAAAGTGTTAAGAACATGGCGTGTAGAAATGGAGTGAAGGAAAACGAAAAGGCATGCAGAATTGAGGTTTATATTCTTCACAACTCTCCAAAATCTAAGCTTTTTGGCCCTTTGCTCTGCTTTCTCGTGTAAACCAACAAAACGTTGGCTCATTAAACGAGGCTCATGTCCTTCCCTTTTCTTCTTTGGATTATTGCTTGTAATTGCTTTGCTTCTTCATAAACAGAACACTACAGAATGAAAACGATGGGACAGTTTGAATTATAGAGTGGGCACTCAATCTCTGCTCACTGCACCACCTCATACTACTCGTACCCTTTTTCGATTGGTATACTTATATTATTCGGGATAGATCCCACGTTGGTTGGAGAGTGGAACAGAACATTTCTTATAGGGTGTGGAAACCTCTCCCTAGTAGACGCGTTTTAAAATCTTGAGGCTGACGGTGATACTTAACGGGCCAAAGCGGATAATGTTTGCTAATGGTGAGCTTGGGCTGTTACAAATGGTATCAGAACTAGTCACTTGATGGTATGCCAACAAGGACGCTGGCGGGGTGGATTGTGAGATCCCACATTGGTTGGAGAGGAGAATGAAACATTTTTTATAAGGGTGTGAAAACCTCTCCCTAGCAGGCGCATTTTAAAACTGTGAGGTTGACGACGATACGAAACGAGCCAAAACGGACAACGGTGAGCTTGGGCTGTTACAAATGGTATCAAAGCCAGTCACTCTTCCTAACATATACGTTTTAAAATCGTGAGACGACGGCGATATGACTTGGGCCCTTACAGCTAACCTTTTTTCTGTCACTCTTCAACCAAATTCCTCTTTCATTCTTCTCTCTTATAAGTTATAAACCTTTCCACCTTATTTAAACACTTCTTCTTCTTCTTCTTCTGCCATCCTTACCTTTAAAGCTTTAACCTTTTGACATATCCATCCATCCATCCATCCATCTCTTTTTGTTCTTTCTTTTTTCAGTCTCTAAAAAGATGGGCAGCCTTCAAATTTGGCACAGAAACAAACACCTTTCAATTCCCTTCCTCTTCTTCCTCTCTGTTTTCCTCTTCATTCATCTTACATCCATAGCAGAAGGTAAGCCATTCATTCTATTCTACACATCACACTTTGTAATTATAACTTTTTTCAACTTGTTTCAAACTTCAAGAATACATTTGTTCACATAGGCAGAGGTTTCCAGACGCCATTAATGGAGGGGAGGAAGGTGGAGGAACAACGCAGCACGGCGGAGCTGGTGGGGATGAGGAGGAGTCAGATAGGGTCACAGCCGCCAAGCTGCCGGAGAAGGTGCAGGGAATGCGGTGGACCTTGTGAGGCAGTTCAAGTACCAATAGCAGTACATGATTCATCACATCAGAAACAGAGGAGAAGAACAAGAAGAAGAATAAGAAGCCATTTCTCTAGTGAAGCTTCTTCTAAACATAATAAGGTGGCTCTGTCTAGTGAAGATGAAACCTCAAATTACAAACCCATAAGCTGGAAATGCAAATGTGGGAATTTCATCTTCAACCCATGATTGATTTTGCTGTTCTTTCAATTCTTTTTCATTGAATAAAAATACCAACTTGTAAAGATCAAAGATCTGGAAATCATCCATTTCCCTTCAGTTTCGGTGTTTTTCAAGACAATTGGGCAAAGGGATGTCAGGTGGGTGAAAAGTACAGAGATTTGGTGAAGGTAAAGGGAAAAGAGAAATGTAATGAGATATTTGAATGTTTCAGAAGAGAGAGAGGGAGAATTATGGTGAGATTAAGAGAGAGAAAATGTCACAGTGTCTGTCAGGTAGAATTCAGACATTTCTGTCTTCTTCCTGGTTTTCGTATAATATAAGATTTCTGAATCTGGAAAAATCTCCATGGCTACAGATCAGAGTAGCCTCAATAAACTCAATTCCTCTCTCCCTTCTTCCCTACAAATGCTATAGACTATAGAGAGAGTGGGACAAGGTCTCTTATGCCGGAAAAGAAAGTCAAGTGGACTCCCGACTCTCCGTTGGCAGTAAGAAAGGAAGGAGGCATTGGAAAGACTAGACCATACTAAAATCGAGGCATTCCAGAAGCAACTAGTTGTTGCCTCTGGACAAGCTTTTATCAGGCCAACCACTACCGAAAACCAAAGAAGAGATGGAATTCTAGATTGAAGAGATAACCCACCTAAAAGATAATAGGCAAGTCGAATTCCTAATTTCATTTAGCTATTCCCCCATATTCAGGAAACCTGGCTCGAAAATAGTTTCTTAATACTAGGATCAACTCTTCCTTCCTTACCGGGTTTTTGCCAAAAAGGTGAAGATTTCCAAGACGAGTAGTCCCGAGGGAGCTGAGAGGAAAGAAAAGATTCTCGACTGACATGGAAAGGAACGAAGTAGCTTGATCATAAAATGATGAAGATATTGCTAATAATCTAAATACAATCCAATTGGGCATGACTATCTGTTCATTAGCATAGTGAGCAGCATGACTTGAATCCCATTCATTCAGAGCTGTTATAAGCGTTAATTAATTCATCTAAACAGAATTTACATTGGATCCTTGGCACTTCCCTTTTCTACCTTAGAAATATTTACAGTCATTCTAGTAACTCCCAACAAAAGCACAGGGGGACTGTAAGGTCAGTTCAGATTTTGAGCTAAGCAAGTTAAAAAGGCATATTTACACCTTCCAAACTTCAAACTTGTCATCTTAGTGAGCGAGCAGAGCATTAGATAATGGCTGAAACCAAGACAGAATTCATACGAAATGGCTTCTCCCATCCTTCAGCCAAGCAAAGATTGTATGAATTGCCTGAATGAACTGCAACTGGAAGCCTCGCCCTCGAGCGCTATTCAAGAGTATCTGGAGAGTACTGAGCGTGACCGTATGAGAATCAAAGAAGTTTCTAGTAAGTTGTTCTCTTCTTGTACTTGCTCTGTACCAAGCCCAAGAGGAAGTCTGTGAATATGTGCTCATATTCTGGCATTTTTCCATACCCTGCAATGAGAACCAGCTTTACTCGTAATCAGAATTATAGGGTCCGAACGAACGATAAAATTGCACAATATTTGGATCTTCATAGATACAAAACTTATAAATCCTGTAAAAGACAACAACTTACCAGGGAAGTAGTTGATATCAATGACATAATAACGATCTCGAGTTCCATACTCTCGAATAATGTCGAGGTTGAATAATCGAAGCCCCTGTACAGAGGTAACAGAATGACCATATGATCACAATCTATTTTTTCTAGCAAATGATTTTAGGCAGGAAAAATGGGGTAAAGGAGCAAAAGCCTTACCAGTCTACGTCTGAGTTCCTTTGCTAATCTCTCTAATAGAGGTCGTGGAGGAAGTTCTGCAGATAAAAAGTATACACAGAGTTTAAACATCCCTCTAAGAACTTTCAATTTTCCTAAAAAAAAGATGTTTCCGAGCCTTATCCCTAGATAAGGATATAGGGTTTACGTCTTAAACTTTCCCTTTTTAAGTATTCTATCAAACACATGATACATTTTGTGAGATCCCGCATCGGTTGGGGTGGAGAACGAAACATTCTTTATAAGGGTGTGGAAACATCTCCCTAGCAAACGCGTTTTAAAAACCTTGAGGGAAAGTCCAAAAAGAACAATATCTGTTAGCGGTGGACTTGGGCCCTTACACATTTACCATCAACATTCTTTATTAACTTGTTTATTAATAAAGACACCTAAGGTGTCAAAGGACAATTCTTCAAATTTGATGGCTTACCAGCAACACAAGGATCCAGATCAGCATCATCAGCAGATGCTGCAGCATGAGAAACTCTCGGGAAACGATAAATACCAGCATTTTTCAAGACCTCCCACATGCTGACATTTGGCAAAGAAAAACGTCTGACCACTTTTATAGCTTCACCAACTATGAAAACCTTAAACATGACACCTCCTGGCACCATGAGTAATAGCAATTCAGAAACAAAATTCACAGGATCCCAAATTATGGAAGTAACATGGAATGAAGGGAAGAATGTTAGAATTACTCACCATGGTTGACAAACTCCTGGAGAACAAGAGGAGGCTCAAGCTTTTGGAGGGAGTACTTATCATAAGCTAAAGATAATTCATGGGACTTTTCACTTCCATCGGCAACCAACGGTTTAGCAACTGATACCAACGTGAGAAAAACGTAAAGATATAGCATAAAAATATGAGAAAAACATGGCCAGGAGATATTCATGATCAGTATCAAGTATCACATAGCTATACATACCAAGAGGAAGTTTTAGCCCGACCTTCCCCACCGCATCAGAAATGGAGGATGCATCTTTCTTTATGACTAATTGTCTTGGAACATCTACTTTGCCTGCACAGCAAAAAGAGTCCCTTTTCCTTCAGTAAATTCCAGAGTAATATCCCCATATATATATATAGTACTCAAGCAACACATTCTCAACATTTACCATAGGATTCAGATAATTCCATGTCGGCAACCGCCTGGAGCATAGACTGGCGATTGTGCAAGTGCTGTATCGCATCTGGGGGATCTAGAACAGTCACTTCTGGGTGTGTTTGTCTGTATTCCTACAAACATATGCAGAAAGGGTAAGAAAACAAATTGGAGCTTATTTGCAAATGTTTTAGACATATGGTACACATCATGGCCAAATGAGCACCAGAAGGGGTCAAGGGTGCAAGAATACAAAATAAATGAATTTACAGCTACTAAGAGCTAAATCATAAACAGGAATCCATAAGAAGAACAAGAAGAAACCACTTTTGACCACAAAGAGTCAAATAAAAATAACATTCACCCTCTACAGTCGAAAAACCACTTATAAGAAGAACAAGAAGAAACCAAAGGAATTTGGAATTAACACAGAATCTAAGTTAGAAATAGATTAAACATTAAGCTTTCGTTATCTTCAGATATTAGACATCTGTTATATACTTCGAAACAATTTAAGAACATATCGGTTTGAGTACCTTCAAACACAGACATGCACAATGAAAAAGTGGAGAACAAATTCAACTGCTTGCATATTTTTTAGTTAAAACTTTTAATAAAGTATTGGATTGGAGATATCAACCATAATATAACATTCATGTTCCAAATCCTAGATCACTTGGACATCCTACCTATTTTCTTAGATAAAACCCATAGATATATCAAAACGAGACACTTGAAACAGACATCTAAATGTCACATTATAAGTTATTGAACTGTAAAATAAATACAGAAATTTATACGACCCTCAAACTTCGTAGAAGCTGAGAATCGTTTAGCACCTATAACCCCGCACAACCTTTTCCTTCTAAATCATAAGAGCAGAACATTTGTCTGACTGGAAGCTTATAAGAACGAGGAGGAGGAGACTTACAGACTCTAATCCTATAAATCAGAGTTCTAACAAAATCTTATATTGATGGGTTAGGCAACTCCTAAGCCATCTCACGTTAGGCTAATCAATGTTCAAATGGGTAGCCATATACTATGGAGAATGGAACCCATATAAGTTAATACAAATCAGAAGTAGCCATTTTTTGGTTTTGGCAGAAATTTCCAAGAAAACCTGAACAAATCAGCCCTGTGGCAAGGAGTGGAGACATCCTCCCTTGTTGGAACCTTAAGGCCTCGACCTCAACTACTGAATCATGATTCATGACGTTAGAGAACCAGTCTGCACATTAGGCCAGATGTGGATGAGCTTTAAATCAAAACTAGTTAACCCATTAGCCAATGTCAGTGATCATTCGACTCCAACCATGTGATTAGATGTCGCATAGCATACAAGTTAGGCAAATA
Source organism: Cucurbita ficifolia (assembly GCA_033971965.1). NCBI lineage: Eukaryota > Viridiplantae > Streptophyta > Magnoliopsida > Cucurbitales > Cucurbitaceae > Cucurbita > Cucurbita ficifolia. The sequence continues at coordinate 1,178,470 of CM066973.1, read as the reverse complement.
ATATTACATTCCAGGAGATTTAGGTGCAATTTGGACACAATAAAAACAAGTCAAAATGAAACTAAATATTCAATAATAGAGGACTAACCTCGAGAATCTGACGCCACTCTTTTCCTGACAACTGCACGCAAGAAAAACAGAGAAAGGGGGCTGTCATAAAGAGTTGAAAAGCCATAAGCACCATACAAAACCAACTACAAACAACTGGGACCCAGCAAATGGTGAAAAAAAAAATCAGAAATGACGCATGCAACCCATATGTGGTGGAGGAAGGATTCTGAATCGCACTATGTGATAATGACATAGAATGAACCTCCTCCCAAAATCACAAGGTTTCTTTCAAGGAAATTCGACGATGAGAAGGAAAGTTTCAAGGAAAGACTAACCTTGTGTAGAACAATGTCAAAGGGCCCCTGATCCGACAGAGGTCTGTTTTGATCAATTGCAACGAACAATATACCCTTGTTCCTGCATTTCCCAGTGCAGATTATAAGGTAAACTAACAATCACTCAATAATTTTCATGATGTGAGACTATAGATAGAGAAATTATTCATGTTCACATCCATTTTTTTCAGAAAAAAAAAAACCAATCTCAATTGCAGCCTCAGATTTCACAGAAAACAAAAGAACACAAGTTGATTTATCACCTCATTTACTATTACGATATTTTTAAAAACATTCTGATATTTTTTTTCCTCTTTCCCCCTCAATCCAAGCAAAGGAAAGCGACGTCTACGGCTCTGGAATTTCCCTCTATGAAACCACAGCCGGAAACATAGATTCTTACATTCCTGAAGGAAGATGAAGAAGAAGAAGAAAAGGAAAACAGACAGCCTTCACAGATTTGTCTTTAAAAGAAAATTTGAAGGCCTATTCCATTCCAAAAGGTTTCGAAACGAACACAACGCAAGATAGAACAAAAAGATCGATGAATTAGGGGTTAGTAAATATGTTTACCTAGCTAATCCTTCAAGCTTAGGCTTCATAAAGCTCTTGGTCTTCTTGGAGGTAAGAGCATAGCCAACAACAACCACCTTCCTCTGGTGAGCATTCGAATACTTCGATTGAAGCGACATCGTTTCGTCCATTTCAGCCGCGGGTTCGTTGGTGGCGTAAGGCGAATCCTCCTTCAACCTCATAATCTCCTCCTCCGGTAGCTTCCCCTGCCTGAAATCGAACAACAAAGGCACAAGAAAGAAACGGAAAGAGCCGAAGAAAATGCAGGAGATTGAGTATTTCAATGGCGAAAGAAAAGAGAAGAAAAAAAGGGCGAAAGCTTCGGCGAAAAGAGAGAAAAAAAAATAAAAATTCTTCACGAGAACCAGAGAAGAAGGAGGTCCAGCTAGAAGTGGAGATGAGTTATTTATAAACAGATTTTTTTTTTTTTTTTTTAATTTTAGTTTCGAAAATATAATTAGCAAAAAAAAAAAAAAAAAAAAAAAAAAAAAAAGGAATGGTTTCTAGCTGGACTGTCTTTTTTTTAATGGGTTGAAATTTTTTTTTATAAAAATTAAAAGGAAAAATAAATAAATAAAGGCTCCACGCGTTGTGGGCAGTTTTACACGTTTTGAATTCCCTTGCGTTCAACGGAGTTTAGGCAAATCCCCGTCAAGCCGGTTTGTTCTTGTTCACATCTTATTATTATTATTATTATTTTAAAAAAATCTTTATTTTTTGTTATTTAAATTTTTACGACAATAAATTGCTTTTTTTAAGGTTTTTTTAAAAATATAATAGTTACACATTTGAATTTTTTTTTTTTTTTTTTTATGAAAAATATTAATAGTTTAGGTGCACTTGCAATATAAAATAAAATTTTACTAATAATACGAGATTCATACTAAATTAATAAAAATATATTAAAAAAATGATGCGGGTTTTACCTATGTTTTTTCTTGTTTTTATTATTATTGTTAAATAATAATTATTAATTATTCTTGTATTTGTCTTAAAAATAACTATAAACTTTCAAAAGTTAATACTACGTCTATAAATTTTTTTTTAAGTAACATTAATATCATTTACATTTATTTAGTAAAAGTTTAAAAAAATTCTTACTATCAATATATGGACGAAACTCTCATCAATTGGCACTTCATAGATTGTCTACAAACGTTTTAATGTTACTCTGGAAAGTTCATGGGTTTTTTTGAAACATGGTACTAACAATAAATGTATTTTTGAATTTTTTTTATAAAAAAATTAAGGATATTAACGAAACATTTGAAAATTCAACTTATTTTTTAAAGTTTAAAGTATTTTTTAAATAAAATATTATCGAAAATATTTTTTTAGTTTTTTTTTAGTCGGTGATAATTTTATTAATTTAGTTTTTTTTTTATCTTAAAAAATATGTTAAATTTTCAAACATAGTATACCCCATTAAAATGTTGGATTAATTAAAGTATTTGGATTAACTTAATTTCGGGGCTAAACGTATGGTTTAAGGAAACCCCACTCATCAAATAGAATGGATGAATGTGGTAATATAGATGACGTGGCTTTCCATTGTTAAAGGATAAGAATGGATTTTTCTAATTTTCCTTTATTTGAGAATATATATAATGTCCATTATTCCCCATTTTTATGGCATTTATTAAAGAGCATTTACCATAATTATTCTCAAATTAGGAGACCTTTTTTTTTAACCTTTCCAATCACTTTCTAACTCCCACTTTTTAAATAAAATATTTCTTTTTTTTTTATTTTATTATTATTTAAGATTTGGTTAAGGTAACCAATTTGTGCAGAGCTCAACCAATAAAATATAAATTTTTTTAGGTAAGATTTATAATAAAGGATGACTCAAAATATACTCCCACGAAAAAATGAGGGTAGAATTATTGGAGCAGGAGGAGAGAACGCGAGATGTGAAATTACACAAAGGGCTCGTGTTTGAAGGTGAGGAGAAAGGAAATACGAAACATTAAGAATCAATAGAAAAAGAAAGAATCAAAATATTTAACTCGTTCAATCAGGTGAAGGAGCGTAATCGAGTTCAAGAAGTCCAATTAAGGAGCAAGGAAAGAACCAATGTGAGATCCCACATTGGTTGGAAATGAGAACAAAGCATTCATTGTAAAAGTGTAGAAACCTCTTCCTAGTAGACATGTTTTAAAACAGTGAAGCTGACGACAATATGTAACGAGTCAAAGCGGACAATATCTGTTAGCGGTGGGCTTGGGGTGTTACAAATTATATCAGTATAAGTAATCAGCCCAAAGGAAAACTATGATAACAAATGATAAGGAATCACTACAAAGAAAGTAAGATTTAGATTACTTTGTTGATCAAATATCTCAAGACAAGAACACTTGTTCGAGATTCGAATCACTCCACAAGCACAAGCAAGATCTATCATGTCTAACTTACCTTGGGTTGATTCCTTATCCCTAAATTGTGAGGCTGACGTCATAATTATTTTTTATTTTATTTTATTTGGTCACTTTCATTAATAAATAATAATACCCAACATACATATATTTTTATTTAAGAAAACATGACAACTACATTTATTTATTTTACTTCAAATTGGTATGAAAATTAATTTTGTAAATATTGTAAATTTGTAATGAATAATAATTATGATTAAAAAAGGTAAAAAAAAACTTTAATTTGGATCCTTAATATCTTGAAGATTTTATTTTATTTCTGTTTGGATTCTTTAGGATTATGGCCATTAATACATATATTTTTTTTAATTATTTATAGTACGAAAACACATGATTCATGAAGAAAGTAATATATTTATAAAAAATAAATTATTTCAAATATAATTAATTAATTAACTAATAGTTATTAATTTTTAGTATATATATATATATATAATTAGTTATTTAATTAAACAAATCAATAATGGGTTACCAAAATATTTACTTATTTCATTTCTAAAAATGAAAAATACTTATGACTGTGATTACTTACTATTAATTATTTACAATTTAAAATTTATATAGTTTTATTAAATTTATTTATTTAAGAATAATTATTAATGCCAATGGTTGAATAAATTCAAACACCAAAAATTCAAGGTACATTTTTCTTAATATATTTTTTAATATTTTTTAATGAATAAAAATTAAATTGACTAAATTTATTATAATAATTTAATAAATTTAAAATAAATTAGCTATAAAAACTAGTGATAAAATTGTTGCAGTAACAACCAAATTAGTTGGAAAGGGAAATCAAACATTTTTTTTTATAAATACGTGGAAACTCTCACTAGTAGATACGTTTTAAAACTGTGAGGCGAACGACGATACGTAACAAATCAAAGCGGAAAATGTCTGCTAGTGGTGGGTTTGTGCTGATACAAATGGTATTAGAGCCAGACACCGGGTGGTGTGCCAATGAAGACGCTGGGCACTAAGAGAGGTGGATCAGAGCCAAACACATAGCAGTGTGTTAGCCAAAAACGGTGGTGAGATCTCACATTAGAAAGAAGGGATAGAAGTCAAAACAGATAATACTTGCTAGCGGTGTGTTTGAGTGATTATAATTTTGACCCGATATCAAATATAATTATTTTTTAATTCTCGAACACCTTATCACTTGGAGAATTCAATTCGAATTCAAACACGTGGACCAATTATAAATATATTTGTTAGACAGGAAAAAGAAAAAAAAAAAGAATGTTTAAAAGGCTATATTTTGGATAGGTATGGCTTGGCCAGTTGGCCCTCCCCCATAGTTGTGGCAATAGCCAACGCCACAACTTTTTGACACCAAGCACATCCTTATGTTCTGTGAAGAGCAAAAAAACCATGTGGGTGGAAACAATTTACCCATAAATAAGAGCGTAGCGTAGAGTCAGGAACCACGACTCTTTACAACTCTACAATGGTATGGTATTGTCAATTTTGAGCATAAACTCTTATAGTTTTGTTTTGGGTTTCTCTAAAAAAGCTCGTAGCAATAGGGACGTATTACTTACTTCTAAATTGTCGATGTGGGACTTCTTTCCAACAATGCTCAACAATTACCCCTACCGCCACTTCCATGGCTTAAGCTAGAAGCGTATGATATTGACTCAGGAGTCCTGCCGGCGCCGGAAAGATGGAAAATGCAAATGGTTTGATTGAGAGACAAAATAAGGTTTGGTCGTTGAAGATCTACGGCCGTCGGTGCTATTGTTTCTGCTCCGTCGATTTTGTGGATCGGTGACGGAGAAAGTGTGGTAGTTAATGTTCTTGACATGGTGGAGGATGTTGACTCTTCATTATCTGACGTTCCCATATTTTCTCTCTTTTTTTTTTGCCATTAATTTTAAATATTTTTCTACACATTTCTATTTTTTCAAATGTAATTTAAAAAAAATAATAATACAAAAAGAAAATAGTTTAATAAAGAACATTCAGAAGTCACCAATAAAAATACCCTAATCTAACCAACATTATTAATATTTACAAATTTAACTAATAATGGAGGCTATTAATTTCACTCTTTAATAATTTAAATCCATATATTATTTATTTTCTATTACTTAGGATTAAATTAATTTTATATTTTATATTTATAGGTAAATACTTGAATTTTTAGACATAGTCTAGAAAAATAGTATTAAAAATAGGTCTATTTTTTGAATTAAAACCAGACATTCCGAGAACTTTCTCTTTTCTTTGGTCAATTCTATTCAATTATATATATATATTTTTTTTTGTTGAGGATCGAGCTCTCCAAATAATTATTTTTATTTTATTTTATGTGAGATTCCACCTTATTTGGAGAGGAGAACAAATCCTTTCTTACAAGTGTCATTCTTAATAGACGCGTTTTAAAAATGAAATTGGGAAACTCTAAAGACAATAATATCTGCTACTAGTGGGCTTGAAATGTTATAAATGGTATCAGAGCCACACATTAGACATTGTGCTAGTGAGGACGTTGGACCCCAAGGGGATAAATTGTGAGATCTCATATCGGATGGAGAGGAGAACAAACACTTCTTATAAGGACGTGGAAACCCTTTTTTTTTTATATAAATAATTTATTTATATTAAAAAATATTAAAAAAAGCTAAATAAATCTAATAATATTTTATATTATTAAAATGGAACGAGGCAGACAGTGTACGTATTTGGTAGAGACAAGTCATTTCCGTCCCCATTTAACTGTCAAGGTGAAATTTCTTCTCGTTCTCTCCTTCACTCCCCGTTCAAATAGACATCTCTAGCTAAAAGTTTGAATTTTCCACCGATAAAAAGAATTAAAAAATGCCGATCAATTTCGATGTTTATTTAAAAAATTGAAAAGTAGGTAAGAATATCTTATGACATGTTAAAGGCACAAGTTCGAGAACTTAGACTAAGTTAAGAATATTTCATAAGCATAAGGAATGATTCCAATTTAGATGAGAATATTCTCACACTTCATTTAAGAATAAATATTAATTTCATAACTTTTATCTCTCAAAATGTCAAAATTATTGACCCAATTTTTAGAATTGAAACTAAGTCAAGTTTAAAGATCACCCAAATCTCCTCGAAATTAAATTTTCACTTCAATTGTTCAAACACAACTTACGAAGAAAATTTGTCGTTTAATCTTTTTGAGATGCAAACAGAGAAAAATAAAATATTGAGTCAGATTTCAATTTTTGGATCGAATACCTATCTGGGTTCATGAATTTTAATATCATATTAGAAAAATACGAAGCTTCCATTTTAAAATCATTTGACAATAAGAAAATAACTCGTTAGATCCTCAACAGAGAGATCAAAGATAGAAACAGATTATAAAGTTTTCTATTAAAAAAAAGACGTTTTCCCGCTCCATTCAGCTTTGTTTTTAATGTTACCCATGAAAACGATAAACTTTACGTTATATCTTGTGATAAAGTAGCTCGTAATTAGCTATATAGTTTTGGTAGGTTGGTTCAATCTACATGTGATTTAAGGTGAGCTTCCGAGATTCATGGACCCTCAAACCAAACAGATAGAAGAATAACCATCGAACCATCGAACCGAATCGAATCCGGCCAAATTTTATAGCATAAATCTGATAGGAGGGCTCCATGTTAGGCTAGATTTTAGGTCCAACATGCACCAAGTTAACACACAATGGCTAAGGTGTTGCTTGACGACTGCCACCTCATAGACCTCTAGATTGATGACACGTGGACATAATTTTCCTATTATAATAAAATAAATATTTTTTCAATATTATATTTTATTTTCTCATAGATATTTCACCCAAATAAAAAAATTGCAAATAAACTATATTATAATATAGAAACACGACTTACACCCCACTTAATTAAATAAATTTAGGTGTGTCAGCTAAATAAAAATATCTATTTATTGTCACGTAATTAAAAAAATACAATATTCAATATGATAATGACTTTATAATCAATAATCACGGAAATTCGTTAGATTTTGATCCCAGAACACAAAATTAAAATATTTTTAATTGCGGTAAATATTAAATTAAAATTGATAAATAATTACAACACAAGTGGATGAGCAAAGGAAGATATTTTTATTTTTTTATGTTTTTTTAAAGCAATATAATACATAAAGTGATTAAAATGTGAAAGGTGCCACGTAAAAAGATGACATGGATGAGTTGGAAGTGGTGTGACCAATGGATTGCCACGGTGGTCAAGTCCAATAACAATTAATAAAATAATAACCCCACAAAATGGGGTACCTCTTTAACGTACAACGGATTTTATTATTATTAAATTCATATTTATTTGAATATTTAAAGCTTATTGTTAATTTGATGGGCTTTTTTTTCCTTTTAATTATTATTATTTTTATAATTTATTCTGATATTTGTAGGAGATGTGACATATATCCATATATTAACCCTAGTGACATGGGTTAGGTTAAAAAAATAAATTCACAAGTGATAAGATTCTGTCTATTTTCTTTAATTATTTTATGTTCCATCGGCTCATAATATAAATTTTTTTAAGAATCACTTTATGCTGGAATATCATCCTTAGTTCAATAGAGTCGAACTCAATAATTGTATGAATTAATTATCTGTATATATTCCTTCCATCTACTAAGGTTTTCATCTAAAAAATTCAAGAGACCCAGTATTGAGTAAAACAAAGTGGAGTAGTGTTCTACAGAGTATCTTGTAATCTCTTTTTGATTGGCGTTAATAAAGAGTGCAATTGTTTTCCATAAATAGTTGTGTTCAACATTTACATTTTAAATATACGTTTGTATTATAAGATCGGTCGAGATTTGTCTCCATTAAGAATTTGAGCTACCAACCATGTGCTTCTCTCCTTTCAAATAGCTATCTGTTTGTCGATTTATGGACCCTCGACAACTTGCTCTTATCTTTATCAGCTCGAACATATCAACTATTTTGATGGACTCTTCAACTTCAAAGATCTTCGTACGGTGTAAAACTCTAATAAACAGGAAGAGATATTTAGAGAAGATCAAACGGAACAGATGGAAGATAGAGCCCAACGAGTCACCGATGGGAGCGGTGGCCGGCCGACCAAGGGAGATGGAAAAGAGTTGGGAGTGCAAATGTCAACTTTGAGGTACATTATTATTATAATGATGAAGAAAGGCAAATGATTTGGGAATATGGAATTAGAAGAAAAATGGGCTCTACTGTTACTATTACTGCTACTCATTCCCCCACTATCATCCTTTTTCTTTCCACTCGATGCTTTTATATTTTAGCCAAAGATGATGGTAGAGATACATTGCCTCTATCAAGAGCCCAACGAGCTTTATTAACGCTTTAGAGTCTTTCTGTCTAAGTGCAAGTAGTATGCATCTTTATAGGCATGTCTATTTCATCGAACTAGTGTCCAGATCATTACGTCTTTCGTGTGGGTTGGAACTTACTCGATAAGGAATTTCGCTACCTTACGATCGCTATAGTTACGGTCGCCATTTACCAGGTCTTCAATCTCCAGCTCTCTTGTCATCAACTCACCAACTTCCTTGACCTTTCGATACTGGGCAAACGTCACCGACTTCACTCTTAACGGTGAATTCTAACTTCCAGCTTTTTCGACTCTAAACTATCATGTGCCTATTTGGAGCTTTTCATAGGCGATGGACAACATTTGCCGATGGCATTGACATGTGTTGTATAAGACTTTAGTAACTATCAACAAATGGCGACATCGACAACTAATGGCGACATTGACATGAGTTGTATAAGACTTTAGTAACTATAGCTTTACCGATGATGTATTTCGTGAAAACTATAGCCTTAAGTATCTTGAACATAATTCAAGTAATTAAGAGATTAGAAAATGTTTTAGACGTATAAAGCTTAACTATGACTTATATGCTAACTTGAACATCGCTCCACTAATCAAGGCATGAACCTTTGACCAATAAATCAAAGGTTCGAATCTCCCACACAGTATATATACATATTACATGCTCGTAATCTTTGCAAACAAACCACGATTGCAATCCACCATTCAATAGTAAATGTAGAGGGGTAAATACTTCAAAATGTGACCGAGCACTAGAACAAATCCTGCTCAAAAGTAAAGTCGTTATCAAGCCACTCTTCTTTCCAATAGGTTCATATTCTTGAATAATTTTGCGTAAGAATGTGTAAAGGAGAAAAGAGAGGGAGATTGGAAAACAAATATATCAAGAACATCTGGAATCTTGGAACACTTCTTAGGTCCTCTGTTAGAACCAAATGCTTCAATGAAGACTTAAAATCTCTGGCCCCTTGAAATTCACCAGAGCCAACTTTCGGGTCTCCTAAAAAACCAGTGAGGATGAGCCTCCGATACCCCAATTACATATAGCAAATATATAATAAGAACATCCTATAACTGGTGACATTAACTTATACTTCACCTATAGAAATTCAAAAGTATGTTGGATAGAAAATCGACGTGGTAGAATATTTTTCTTTCAAATTTAATCCAAACAAGCATCCTAATCGCGACAATGATTGATTTTTCATCTAGTATTTTAACAGATTTATGCTCTAAATCGGATATAGAACAAGTGCCTCTAGTTAAGCAATGTCAGTGAGAACGACGCGGGATAACTCATAAACGTGTTACACGAACAAGAATGTACCTTCTTTATTCTTTTCAATGGGACAGTTGACAGCATCTGACAACGCGTTGAATATATATCCATGGTGTAAGGTAGTGGGTAAACTGCAAATTCATTCTCCAATCCATGATGAACGCTTGTTGGGGAATCTACATATGTTTCGAGCCAGCACCAATGGCAACTCGGAGTCCCCCCACTCCCAGAGAGCATCAGCTTGAGACTGCATGAGTTGAAATGGGAGTCATTTTCATTGGCACATCAATAATGAAATACTGTATTAGAATGAAGTTGGGGAAAGAGATCACATCACATTAACATTTATCATCCAGAGAGCTTAAACATCATAGACTTTCACTAGACTCGTGCTCTTGACTCTTGATCGATAAGATCTACGAAGTGCCAGGATTACAGATGTTTGTAAAATCTATATCCTCTCACTAGGATGAAAGGCTAGAATGACATCAAGGAGCTTGAGCTACATAACTTCTCACAGAGTTGGAAATAAAATTTTTAATTTACATACAATATACCAAGGTAAGATAAGTAACACAAAACTTCTCCTTTGCAACCTGTTGCAGCATGAATTCTCTGTATCAAACGCTAAAGGTCAAAGAAATACATAAAAGTTTGAAGATACATCATCAGATCAAATCTTTTTTGTTTTTTATTAGAACTCAGTTTGATGCATGAATTTCACAACAACATTTAGGAATCCAAGAGCTCTACCCTCACAAAGCAAGAGTTTTTCTTCATCTTTCCCTTAACAAAAAGTTCCTTATACACAATCAACTTCATCAGCTACCTTACCAGGTCATCAAAAAAAAAAAAAAAAAAAATACAAATCATACAGGGTCAGCACTAGCAAAGAGATAATGAAATCGTTGATAATGCCAAAATTATATAGCACTGAACGTTAACCCACCTCTGAATGCAAATATCTTCTGCTAAAGATCTGTCATCCAGATAACTGGCCTGGACCAACCAGTCTCAACAATCTGTCGCCATCTTTCCAGCCTGCAAAAAACTGATCGTTAATAACAGTAATTATGAGCACCAACATTAAAAGTAATTTAATAGATTAAATAGCATGTGCTGATCAACTCGTTCTTGGTATCACTTGTCCAGCGCATAAAGCAGTATCTATCGAAATCAATAAAAAAAAAAAAAAAAAAAAAGGGTAAAGAAATGCCTCTAAAGGACTCTAAGCAGAAACGAACCATCATTTCCAAATACTCACATTTTTCGTTAGCCTACATCTCGACTTCAAACCATGATGACCCGACAGTTTTCCCGATGTTAGTATTGTGTGTGCATGTGCAGATGTCTGTATTTATATATGAAACGGGAGCTTTTATAAGGGAAATAAAAAAATGAAAAAAAATAAAAACTACAAAAAGTTACCATTATGAGTGATAGTCATCAAACGTACCAAGGACAAAAAAAAAAAAAAAGTTCCTCCTTAGATCTGACAAAAACGTAGCCATGAAAATATCTAGGGAAGGAGCAAACTTTTGTTAAGAGAATTACAGAAGTTGGACAAATTAGCTCTGCTCTACAAGAACAAGGGAGGAACCTGGTATTAGAAAAAGGGAATTTCTAAGAATGAGAAAACAGAAATGCAATAAGATAATAAATTCAACCTTTGGAGTCTTCCCTGATTGATTAACCGTGGGATTCAATATCAAAACATCTTTCATATCTCTTAAAAGCAATACTTACCGATAATCTCCTGCTGGAGAACCTCAGTATCACATTCACAGAACTTTGAATAAGATGCTCACATAAATTTCAAAATACATTAGTTTTTTCTCCTGATATTAATGTCTAAATTCAAGCTAGGAAACTAAAATGCATATCAGTTTCATGCTTTTGTGTATTTCACCGTTCGATCAATCAACAATGTGGTCTCCACAATAATACTTCTGATACATTAACTCATAAAAACAAATTAATTGCAAATAACATGTTGGAATCTCATGCAACCTAATAGGTGATTATTAAATAGAACAAGGACTTCTTCTAGGTAAAAGTGTAACATGCTGACGAAAGAACAACTAATGGAAAAGGTTAATTGAACAGCTAGATAATTAAAAAACGTGAAAGATTACCAAAAATCATGAGGGGACTGGGGATCCCTTCTTATGGTGTTTATAAAATGATATTCAATAAGCATAATAGAACTCTCTTCCAACTTCAAATACTTATAGTTCCTCCCGGAAAATATTCTAATCCTGCTCAGAGTGAAAAGAACATCAAAGAGCCTAAATATTTGTTGCATAGAAGTGGGAAATTTCAATCTAAATCATGTACTATGTTACTCCAGTTCAAACAAATTTCAGACGAGTGCAAACATGGGTGGGTTAGAGCATGGGCACAATCCTTATTTTTGCCTCAAATTTTTACGCTAAACTGTGGAACTTCCTCAAAAAAAGAAAAATAAAAAAGGTCAAAATCAAACACAATCTTGAAGAAGTATATATTGGCATATAGTAGATTGGCAATCAAGAGCTAAGATGAACTCTATGGAAATCTCTGCACATAAGATGTGTTTGAGGAAAAATTACAAATGTTTCTTATCTTTCTATTGTATATTGAGCTTTCTTTCCTAACACTACTGGTATCATAACATCTGACAACTTGTTCAATCAAACGACAAAGCACAAGTATTGAAATTTGAAATGCTTCCAAATAAAACTTGGAAGAACCTCATTGACATTCTCGAATTTCACGAATTAAGGATAGAAGCATGTCATCTCCAGCAATTGATCGCAGCCTTTTAACAAGAACATCTTTTCCCAATTTTCCTGCCTGTAATGATCAAATGTGTGTTGCTAAATTAGCATCATATTATCTTCAATTACTTAGTCCTATTTCACATTCTTCTCTTACCCTTTCATTTTTTTCTTTTAGTGAATAGGAGTGCATCTTTTTAAAAGTTACACAACAAAGACTCACCTTAAATGTCTGAAACAATGTCGCAACCTCTTGAACTTTAGAGGTAGGCAGCGAATTCTTCATCTTCGAAAGTAATTTCACGAGCGAATACTTTGTATCTGTCGATTCCCCCAACTTACCTGGAAAAAAGAATCATCCAAAAAGAAACGAAACTAAAAAAGTGAAGAGGATAAAGCAAATGAACCCAATCAATAAGAGTATTTACCTGGCAAACGATAATTTGATCTGAAACTCACTATGTACTCAGGTAAAATGTGTCTGTTCATATTGCTACACCATACAATATACCGTTTAGGACATGTTGGATCATCCACACCAGTGTCAAACTCTGTACTCGAAGGATGGGATTGCTGAGATCCTGCCTCGACTTTTTCAACATTACCCAATATTACTCGACATAAAACCATATGTTTTATACCATCCTCATCGGCCTCTGATAGAGTAGAACTGGGAATCACAGTTAATTGTCATTTGAATATGGTGAGAACACATAATCATAAACTAGAAGTAGCTAACGAAAACGAAGGCCAAATTACCATAAATGAGGCAAGCCCAATGGAGATAAATAAACTCCAATTCCATGAGTATCGGCGGCAGGCACCTGAAGAGGCTCCCCAAATCCATGAGCCAAAATTCCCGCCAAACTTGTTGCAGAAGCTCCATACCATGCATAAACCATATTAGACACACCACGGGCAGCCGTTGTAATCTCATTCTGCTTCTGAAACACATCGATGCGAGCTTTTTCCAATGGCCCCGTGCGGGAGCACTGATGAATTGAGGCGATTGCAGAACTGGGATCAACCTTTTTCATCGAAGGGAGAAAGAAATTGCTTACCAACGTGTACGCACTATCTCCTTCACTCAGCGCCTTCGCCTTCGGCCATACATGAGATTCTGAATCATTCGCAACAACACGCGGTATTTTCAATGGCTTCACTTCCACATGTTCATTGCTGGAATTCACTTCATTTTCTTCCTCCTCCATCTCCATCGCTTCCCTCTTTCGTTTCCCGGACTTCCCGTCAATCTTAATCTCAATTTCAATTTTCGGATTCGACAAACTCCGAGTATTTCCCTCACTCTCATCGCCGATAAAGAATTTGGGGAAAAAACACTTCCCATTTTCATCGATCCAAGCAACCGATCTCTGTCTACCAGTTTCTAAATCAATCTGTAACATCCTATACATATCAAACAGATACGTCGATCCATCGATTTCCAATTCAATCGCCGGATTCCGGTCGGAGAAACCCGCTCGCAATATTTCAATCACTTGAGTAGCGAAATCAACCCACAACCTATCCTGATAAAACATGAAACGAGAAGGCAAACCACTGGCCTTGAAATTGGAGTAGTTTTGAATCAAAGACTGCGAAGAATCGGATAAGTGATTACAAGAGGAGGAATTGATAGGGTTTCTTGAACAAGGCCTCGGAGGAGCCCGAACTGCAACCGATTCCACCATCTTCTTCCTGAATTGCTTATGCATCAGAAGCTTAGAGGCCATGGATTCTACCAGTCTCTGTGATCGAAAACCGGCACTGAAATTCGCTTCGCAAGAACCAGTAGAATCAAGGCGATGAAACTTAGCGTGCTGCCATATGTATCCGTTTTCCAGTCACCAATCCAAATTAAAATTACACGTATAGCCTTACGAATTCGCAAAGTCAAAGTCGGTTATCGTCTTTGAAACTTCAATAAGAGAGAAGGGTATTTTAGTAATTTAATAAATCGGCGATTTCCAAGAGCCTTGTGAACGCGGAGCGCCGATTCAACGAAGCTTCCCGCTGAATTCGAGTTACTTGGAAATTAAGTTAGCGACTTTTAATATTATTATTTATTTATTTTTCTCCGAAAATCCACGTCATTCTGGGCTTTGCATGTCTTCATATTGGGCCCACATTATTATTACTCATTATTGTTTTTATAAATAATTTTTGAAGGTTAAAATAGTAATAACAAAAAATTATTATCATATTTTCCGTACCTTTTAAAATTATACGAATGACTTCGTGGATGTCGCAAAATATCTATTTTTCTCACTTCAAATATGTGAGCCTTGCTGGCTTCTCTCGTCGCCGTGGCTTCCACGTGGGCACCAACTGTATTTTAATTTATACAAGAGACTGGATAACGACAAGAAGAGGAAGTTTGCTGGAAACTTTGTGTTAGTCAAATTTGGTCGGCGGTTGAGTTTATTTATTATTTTTATTATTATTATTATTTTTTTTTTCTTTTTATGTATATTACTTTTTAACTTGGCTTTTAGGTAAGCCCTTAACAAGTAATATAGCTAATTAAGGAGAAGATTATAGATTTATAAGTAAGAGATATTACCTTCATTGGACAAAGTCACGAGAGCGTATGTTCAAAGTGGACAATATTATATCATTATGGAGGGTCGTGGCTCCTAACATGAGCACTTCGATACACGATCGCACTAGAAATTTTAATTAATATAACTCTAAATTGATTTTTACAAAATAAATAAATAAAAAGTCTAAAGTCCATCAAGGACAAAGGCCCAATTATGACTCTCACCTTGGGCTCACAACTACAGGCCCAATAAGTTTATGCATAGGCCCAATTGAGAACATTTTCAAAGGTGAATTATTAAAATTAATAAAATTTCATAAAATATAAAAAAAATTAAATGAGAAAAAAAAAAACAATAGAAGCTCATTTAGTGGAAACGTTTTTATCGACATCGCTTTAAGAATGAAATATCGAACCATCAACTTATCAAATGGACGGATCAACAGCATAATAAAATTAATGGACGTTTGGTCGATATTTATATTAAATAAAGCTATATAAAAATATAATATAAAGTTTGAGGACAATAAATTTTTATAATAAAAAAATAAAAAGTACATTTGAATGTCCCTTGAGAATATGGAAAAATATCCCCACAGACCATTTAAAAATTTAAAAATTTAAAAATATGTTTAATTAATATTAATAATATTTTTTATTTGTAATGCATTCCAAGTATAATATCACCAAATACCATTATATGAATCTAGAAATTGGCTCTCTTATTAGTTGCTTGATTTTCCTTAATGGAATACATAATTATTGTTCCTTTCATATTTATATTTATATTTGTTCCAATAATGTTCTCTTGCTTGTGTCACTACACACTTATTTTTTTTTTCTTATTATTATTTTATTATTTCCAATTTTATTTTAAAAATTAGGTTAATGGGTTTTTGCTTTTTTATGAAAGAGATGTGAGGGTGAAATTTGATATCTTTGAAGAAATTGAAAAAAAATATATATATATATATCGGATGGATAATTATTGAGTAGGATGGAACTGTGAGATCGCATATCGATTGGAGAGGGGAACGAAGTATTCCTTGTAAGGGTGTGGAAACTTCTCTCTAGGAGACGTGTTTTGAAACCGTGCTGACCAAAACAGACAATATTTGGTAGTTGTGGGCCAGGGTTGTTACAAATGTTATCAAAACTGGACACTGGGCGATGTGCCAATGAGTACGTTGACCTCCAAGGGGGTGAATTGTGAGATACCACATCGGTTGGAAAGGGAAATGAAACATTCTCGTAAGGGTGTGGAAACCTATCCCTTAAATGAATACGTAATAGGCCAAAACGGACAATATCTAGCTCTGGGCTGTTATAGAAACTCATTTTCAGGGCTCAGGGACTATAGTCAACTACTTTCCCTGTAGTCGTTAGCTCATTCTTGACAAATATGATTGAGTGTTCATAACATGGAGTAAAAGGATTCGAACCTTTACATGTCGGTACAAAAAACAGGTGTCTTACCACTTAGGTATATGAGGAATAAAGTTTAGTTAGGTCAAAATTCTTCTCACGGAAAGTTAATATTCAACTTGGTAAGATCGACTTTAAATCGGAATTTGAAAACCGAGACGTAAAATACCATATTTTTATTAAGATAATGGTTTTAAAATTGAAATAATAAAAGATTTGGAACCTTGGAGGATTTTTTTTTTCCACTTTAAAATTATTATTAAAAAAAAAACTATTCCTTTTGGTCAAAGTTTTAATGGATTCTCCACATTGGCAATTGTAACAGATGCCTCCATGAATCTCATTCTTCCAACAAACCCATAAAGGCATCCTCTTTATTATTATTTAATTTATATATTTTAATTTCATTTTTTAAAAAATTATTTATTTAAAAAAATGTTGAAAGATATTTATCATTGGATGAAAATATGATAACGGTTGTCTTTTAAATTTTGTTTTTTTTCTTTTTTTATAGGCGACTTGCTTTTTTGTTATTCCTTTTACACGTTGGGATATATTTAGTAAATATAATTTGTCATTTAATAATTTCTCCTAAAAATAATTTTATTTAGTAAATAATTGTCTTTGGATTCTCATTAAATCGAATATTTAATTTTTGTCTTTCCAAATCTGAAATAATTTCGATTTGATATTATTTTTCGCACGTTGAATATTTCATTTTTATTTTTTATGGGTGATATTTCTTTTAAGTCTTGAATTTATGGATAATGATTTTAAGTAAATAATAACAATTTTGAAGGTCGATGATTTCATTCCTCATCTCACCCTTATACATTTATTTGAATTCTATCGGAAACACACTACCGTATATTGCAACGAGCTTATACGTATAGTAGGCCATTTTATATGAGTGTGAAAACCTCTCCTTAGTAGACGCGTTTTAAAATCGTGAGGTTGATGGCGATACGTAACATACAATACCTGCTAATGGTGGGCTTGGATTGTTACAAATGGTATTAGAGCTAGTCAGCGGACGGTGTACAAGCGAGGACGCTGGTCCTCAAGGGGGGTGGAGGGTGAGATCTCACATCAGTTGGAGAGGGGAACGAATCATTTCTTATATGAATGTGAAAACCTCTTTCTAGTAGACGCGTTTTAAAATTGTGAGGCTCACGACGATACATAACAGGGTAAAGTGGACAATATCTACTATTAGTGAGATTGGACGGTTACAAATAGTATGAGAGCCAATCACCGAGTGGTGGGCTTGTGAGGATGCTGGTCATAAGGGGGGTGGATTGTGAGATCCCACATCGATGGGAGAGGGAAACGAACCATTTTTTATAAGGGTGTGGAAACCTCTTCTTAGTAGACGTGTTTTAAAACCGTGAAGCTAACGACGATACGTAATAGAATGATTTGATGCAAATTATTTAAGCGTTTGAAATCTAATCACTAGCGGGTAGAGGGGAAGCTAGGGTTTTACTTTTGTCAATAATTGAAGCAATTTGAGGCCATATGTTTGCACTTATAAATGATTAAATAAAAGTATACTATAATGATTATATATTAAGATGCTTTTCTTATGCTTCCATTTTTTAAGCTTTGGTGATGTAATTTTAACATCATATTATTATTATTAATTTATATGGTTAATAGATTTAACATATGGTAATAAAAACATTTTTGGGCATTTAAATTCTCGAAAGACAATCATGGGTCAATTATTTGAATATTTTTTGAATTAGATCGAGGGGGGCCCACTTTGAAAAATTTTAAAAGCAAAAAGGGTTATGCTGGCCAATCACCATCTTCCACTAATGACCCTCAAGATCTTATCTTTCAATTCTAGGACCCCTTTATGGAAGGGAATTTTTTTTGACAATTTTGACAAAAGGGGTATTGAATAATTGTTTATTATGGGTCCATTTGGATGACTTTGTGGTTCGGTTCGCGTTAAATCATTCAATTTCGTGTCTTGTTTTGTTTGACGGATTTTAATTATTTAGGTTATCGAGAAAGTTTGAGCTGTTTTAACTTTTGTAATTTTAAATGACCCATTGATTGATTGATGTATTTTTTTAAATTAATTATTGTACCTAATAGTTTCGTGGTTTGTTACTATAACAACGTGACCTCACTACTAGTAGATATTGTCTGTTTTAGTCTGTATTGTTCTCAACCTCACGATTTTAAAACGTGTCTATTAGGAAGAGGTTTTCACACCCTTATAAAAATAGTTCGTTCCCATCTCTAATGGATGTGGGATCTGACAATCTACCCCTTTTGAGGTTCATGTCCTCGCTAGCATACTACTCAGTGTCTGGCTCTAATGCCAACTATAATAGCCCGAGGTCACTGCTAGTAGATGTTGTCTACTTTACCCCATTACGTATCGCCCTCAACCTCACGATTTTAAAACGTATCTACTAGGGAGAGGTTTCTACACCTTATAAGAAATGCTTCGTTCACCTCTCTAACTAAATGTGGGATCTCACATTCCACCCCCTTTAGGGGCCCGGAGTCCTCGTTAGCACACCGCTCTATGCCTGACTCTGATATCAACTATAACAGCTTGAGCCCACTACTAGCAGATATTGTTCGCTTTAGCCCATTACGCATCGCCGTCAGCCTCATAGTTTTAAAACACGTCTATTAGGGAGAAGTTTCCACGTTCTTATAAGGAATTGAGAAAAAGACGCCATTTTTTTGTATTTTTATCACCATATTACCACTTACAGATATGCTTGTTTATCTTCACAAAAATTCCGTCTTTTTCATTCTAATTTGAGAAAAGGTTTCAAACTTTAACTCGGGACTGTCAAAGAGAAGAAAAGGAAGAAACATCGAGATAAAAACAAAATCATAACTTAAATCTTTCATCTATTAGGCATTACAAACCAAAACAAGTAGAGGGCAACAACTTGGTCTTATTTGAGTCTCCCTTCCTACCCATAGTGTTGGAGAAAGCACTTAATCTTTATCATATAATATAATTCATTCATACATATAATATCAATTCACGAAGAAAAAAAAAAAAAGTCACCCCTTGGACTTTGGACTCAAAAGGGGCACTTTATTTTAGTGACATCATACGTATAATCTCCTACTTTTTTGACATCTTCGAAGCTTCATCAAATTTGCAAGGATCCACCTCTTGCAGAAGCTCAACCACCTCTCCCATGGCGGGTCGAAGCTCTGGATTGTTCTTGGTACAGCGAATTGCGATACCCAATGCTTTAATCATCTCATTTATGAACAACCCTTTTAATCTTTTGTCGAGAATCTCAAGAATTTGTTCGTTTGTGTCGATTTTGTTCGAAATCCAGTGCGCAATGTTCCTGTTATCTCCATATTCGGCTTCCATCGGCTTCTTCCCTGTAATCAGCTCCATTAAAACCACCCCAAAACTGTACACATCGCATTTGGTTGTCGCCGTCGATGAATCTGCATAATCTGTAATTTATAACGTTCAATTGAAATTGATAATGGGGTTTGAAATTTGTAATGGAATCGATGAAGAAACTTACCGGGATCTAAATAGCCGGAAGTTTTTCCGGCGATTACAGAGCCGGTTGAATCTTTGCCTCCTTGTAGGATTTTGGCTATGCCGAAATCTGCAATTCTGGGTTGGTAATTTGCGTCGAGCAGAATGTTTGTGGTTTTGATGTCTCTGTGGATTACCGGCGGCGAGAGATTGTGGTGGAGATAAGCGAGGCCTTGGGCGATTCCCACCGCGATGCGGTGGCGCGTGGGCCAATCGAGATGAATCCACCCTTTATGAAGCGCGTCCCAGAGGTTTCCGTTGGGTATATATTCGTAAACCATAAGGCTGCAATTTAGAGCCGAAAAGTAGGTGTAGAGTTTCGCGATGTTCTTGTGCCGTACGGTTTTTAGGGTTTCGACTTCTGTTTTCAATTCCTTGTCGACGAGATATTTCGCTCTCCGATTCCATAGCCTCTTCACGGCGACGATTTCTCCTTTTCCGATCTCGATTTTGTAGACGGTTCCGGATCCACCGTGACCGACAATGTTCTTTTCCGCCATGGCTTCTAGAATCGAGTTTTGGTCGAAGAATCGCGAAGTTAGGGTTTCTTCGTTCTCGATGTCTGAGGTCTTTCTGGTTGTGATTCGGCGTTTTATGAACAGGACGGCGGCGGTGATGAAGATGAGCAATGGAATTCCGATTGTCCAGATGAAATTCAGACGTTTTGCGAAGGAAAAACGCGAGCAAATCGGGAATTTCTGATCCGTTGAAATGAAATACGCCGGTGGAATGCATAGATTCGGGTTGCCGGAAAATCTATCGGCTAATCCTTGTTTGATGAAAGGCAGAGGAATTTGACCGGAAAGTTGATTGTTCGAAAGATTCAAAGAATTTGGGAACAATTTACTCAAACTTTCTGGGATTTCGCCGGAAAAACGATTGTTTGAGAGATCAAGAACATTGAGGGATTTCAACGAAGTGAATGAACTAGGGATCGATGAATTCAGCTGGTTTCCTTTTAACATCACCAGATTAAGCTTCTTCAGATTGCCGATCTCGAACGGCACCGGACCGGAGAGAAGATTGTTGCTGAGATCAAGCTTCACCAGATTGGTTGCTCCTGAAATCTCCGGCGGGATAACTCCAGAAATCCTGTTTCTTTGCAAGAACAACTCTGATAAGTTTCTTGCCTGTGAGATAGAACTTGAAATGGAACCAGTGAGATGATTATGAGCAACATCAATGATTGAAACATGGGGGAGAGCCAAAAGTTCTTGAGGAATTGCTCCTACCAACTGATTGAAACTAACCCGAAACCTCAAAATCGACTCGCATTCGGCGAAACTTGGAGGGATTTCTCCAGAAAGGCTGTTTTGCAGGACAAGAAAGTAGAGAAGTTCCCCCTGACTGCATATATCCAATGGCAATGGCCCCGACAGGCGATTTTCCGACAAGTCGACGACGACCATTGGTGAGTACTTCCCCAACTTTTGTGGAATCTGTCCTGTAAGAAAGTTGTCATAAAGTGATAGCATAGTTAGTGTTGTTGAGTTAGCTAGTACACTTGGGATCTCTCCTGTTAGGCTATTGTTGTAAATCTGTAGAACTTTAAGCTTTGGGAGTTTGCAAATGGATTCTGGTAGCTCTCCTGTTAAAAGGTTCACGGACATGTCGACGTCGACGAGCTCCGTTAGATTTCCGAACTCCTCTGGTATGTTTCCTGTGAGTTCATTGTAATAGAGTTCAAGCTGTTGCAAGTTCTTCAGTAAGGAGACTTCTTTTGGGATCTCTCCCTTGAGAAAGTTCCCACTGAGTTCGAGATCGATAAGAGACGTCATGTTCCCGATTGATCTCGGGATTTCCCCGTCTAACATACAGGTTGTCAACACCATGGATTTCAGCTTCTTCAATCTGGAGATCTTCTCAGGCAACTTCCATAAGTTGAGATTGTAATTCTCATTGAAGTTCAGCACCTCAAGATTCACAAGGTCGAAAACCGACATGGGAAAGTCGCCGGTGAAGGAATTGTACGATAAGTCGAGCACACGGAGTTGTTTCATTTGAGACAAATCTGGGATTGTTCCATTGAGATACATAGAGCTCATGTCAAGCTCTTCAAGGAGAGAACAATTAGTGATTCCTGGAGGAAAACGTCCCTGGAAACCAGTACTGGCAAGACGAAGAACTCGTAGCTCTGGAAGGTAAGAGCATAGATCTTCGGGGAAGCTACCAGAGAGAGGCTGGCCTGAGATATCGATCCGAACGACGCTACCTCGGTCATTGCAGTCAATTCCGGTGAAGTTGCAGAAGGACTTACCTTTTGAAAGATCCCAATCAGTCAGGAACTTTCCTGAGGCAGTCTTTTGCATGAGAAGGAAGAACTGGGACTGGTTGGTAGAAGTAGCAGTAGCAGTAGCAGTAAAAGCTTGAGTAAAAGCTTGAGAAGAAGAAGAGATGGAGGAAGTGAGGAACAAAAGAAGAAAGAAAGCTGAGTGAAAAGCCATAATTGTGACAGAAGATGGAGAGTTGAGGAATGAGAGGTGAAGGAAGCAAGAACAAAATGGGAGGAATATAAATGGGGATCATAATAGTGCAGCAGCATATCAGTACAGTAACAAAGCCAGCTTTGAGGAAGGTGACAAGAAAAGGTTCTTGCAGCAAGTGTGAGGGGAAAAAAGAAACTTTATGTTCATGCTCCACTACAACCTTGTCTGCTTTGGTCCGTTATATATCGCCGCCGGCCTTACAATTTTAAAACGCGTCTGCTAGAAAGAGGTTTTCACACTCTTATAAGAAATGTTTTGTTCCCCTCCCAATTGATGTGGGATCTCACTATCCACCCCCTGGAGTCCTAGCGTTCTCGCTGGCACACCGCTTGGTGTCTAGCTCTGATACTATTTGTAACAGCTTAAGCCATTTCTAATAGATATTGTCCGCTTTGGCCTGTTACGTACGCCGTCAGCCTCACGGTTTTAAAACACGTCTGCTAAGGAGAGGTTTTCACATCCTTATAAGGAATACTTCGTTTCTCTCTTCAACTGATGTGGGATCTTACAATCCACCCCTTGGAGGTCCAGCGTCCTCGCTGGCACACCACCGGGTGTCTGGCTCTTATACTATTTGTAACAGCCTAAGCCATCTCTAGTAGATGTTGTCCGCTTTGACCCGTTACGTACGCCGTCAGCCTCACACTTTTAAAACACGTCTATTAGGGAGAGGTTTCCACACCCTTATAAGGAATGCTTCGTTTCCCTCTCCTACCAATGTGAGGCCTCACAATCCACTCCTTGGAGTTCAGCGTCCTCGCTGACACACCACCTCGTGTCTAGTTTTGATACCATTTGTAATAGCTCAAGCTCACCGCTAGCAAATATTGTCTGCTTTGGCCTGTTATGTAACGTCGTCAGTTTCACGATTTTCAAACGTGTCTACTAGTAAGAGATTATAACATCTTTAAATCATTGAGGACTTCAAACTGCTTGAGATTTGGCCACTCATTTTTACTTCAAAGAATGTGGACGGAAAACAGGAGCTGAAGAAGTAGAAAGACAGGTATGTTGTCTGAATTCTTACTTTGTTTTGTTCTTTATTCTTTACCTCAAATTCCATTCTTAACAGAAGTAAGTGTCATTAATGGCCTAATTAATCACTTTGATTAAGATTAAGGTCATCCTTTGCCCTCTCCACTACCCTATATTGGACCTTCAACTCACCACTCAAAATCATGTCTTCCATTTACATTTTCACTCCAAATCTATTCATATCTTTTATAGCAATTGGGTGTTAAATATGTTCCAACATATTCAACCTTTTTTTTTAATTAACGAGCCTATTAATCATAGTTGGTGTAATGTCTGAGTGCATATGAGAGTACACGAAAGACCCATGTGATCTGCCATAAGAACTCGAGTCCTTATCATTGCAAACGTAAGGTAACATTGTAATTTTATCTAAAAGAACAGACCGAAAGAGTTCGAGTGATAATAACACAGCTACCAATTGCATATGGACAAATATTTTTTTTCAAACATTGGAAAAATGTTCAAAAGTTTTTTAAAGTGCCTTTGGATTAAATATAGAGACGTTGACAGAGGAAGTGTTTGTTAAAAAATTATACGTACTTTTATTCTCTACTTTTTCGAAAGAAAAAATATATATAATATATATATATATATATATATATATATACACTAAACTTTTGACTAGAAATCTTATACCAATCACTCACAAATCATTTGTTCTTTTATATTTAAATTGCAACTTGAGCTAATTTAATAGGTCGGTGGAGTGTTTTATTAAATAAAGAGATCCATATATCGGTCAAGAGCGATAACCAGCTTGAGACAAGTTAATTCATTGGTACACCAACACTGAATCTGCCCAAAAATATAGGTAAGGAGGGCTTGTAATGATCTTTGAGAAGATCATAAGGTGCTAATAGGAGGGGGTCTCGAGAGCTTATGGGAATGTGGATGACGTAAAAATGGGTTTACTAATTGGTGTACTTGAGATGTTGCCACTGGCTGACTACTGGGAAAACACAGTCCGTCCTCCTCTCGAGAAATGTGAGTAGGAACAACTGCAAGAGTTTTTCAGTAGTGTGATAATTGGCCCGATCATAAGGGTCACCACGAACCTAGAGCTAACATTTCAATCGAAATACGTGACTTGTTTCTTATGAGATTGGGCTAGAGAGTCAAAAGAGATGGTCATGACCCAAATGGAACCCTTGTTTGAACAGACTCTTCCTTACACAAAAACGAATAAAAAACAGAGAGACAGAAAAGAGCTGGTTGCTTGGTTGGTAAGAATGGAGAGCTTCAGCGGTGTCAGTGGGTGATAGGAGGAAGCAGGGGATTAAGAGCTTGAAACAGAGTGGCTGTGTCGGTTGACAAAAAAAGGAAAGTGACCGGTAACAGACTAAGCCCACCGCTAGTAGATATTGTCCGTTTTGATCCGTCACTATTGCCATCAGTCTCACGATTTTAAAACGAGAGGTGTAACAGCCCAAGCACACCGTTAGCTAGCATATATTATCCTCTGGGCTTTCCCTTTTGAGCTTTCCCTAAAGACTTTAAAACGCGTATGCTAAAGGAAGGTTACGGGGTGTTTTGTTCTTCTCCCAATCAATGTGGAACATCGCTAGAGGAAGGTTACGGGATGTTTTGTTCTTCTCCCAATCAATGTGGGACATCACAGAGGGTCTAGCCAACCAGTGACTTCACGATTCTAAAACGTATCTACTATGGAGAGGGTCTATTTAAAAACGAGAATCGTTGTGATACCCGAGTAAATTAAGGGGTACATAAATGAACCGAGATCACATCCGAATGAGAACGATCATGAAGACAGAAAGACTAAGAAAGACTTAAAAGAGTTAAAAATTACACTTATATCAATAAAGTGCACATTTCTTTTCCGTGACTCAATTATAAGAACAAAGGAATCATAGGAGCAAAGGAGGAAGGCAAGGACGTGGGTTGTATTTGAAGCTAACTTAAAACTCAATTTTTTTTGGTCCACTTTATAGGGTTTGCTTGCAAATAACTCTATAGAATATTGGTTATTTATTTATTTATTTTTGTTAATATTGGCAATGGATGTAATTTACTGGAAAACTGTAGGGGCAGTTTCGGTTGATGATGAAGCTTGCGGAAGCTGACGGGAACCGCCACCTTTCCTTCTGCTGGCTGCTGCGTCGTTCGAGGATTCGCAGCGTCAGTTACACGCACAGAGAGAGATTCCGAGAGAGTGGCGGCGAGAGGATCAGAGAGGCTACGCATGCTAGGTAGAGCGCGGAAATGGTGATGCCCGAGTCCTCTGAACGCCACCGGACCGCGTCTCGTCGAGCGAATCAACCGCCGACTCGACCGCAACTTGGAGCTAGGGTTCCGCTCAAGCGGTTACTTCGCGTGGCATCTGTCGCATGTGGAATTCAATTCGGTTGGGCTTTGCAGCTCTCTCTTCTTACTCCTTATATTCAAGAGCTTGGTATTCCTCATGCTTGGTCAAGTCTCATATGGCTCTGTGGACCGCTTTCTGGCCTCTTTGTCCAACCGCTCGTTGGCCACATGAGCGATCGCTGCACCAGCCGATTCGGCCGCCGGAGGCCATTCATCGTCGCTGGAGCGCTTTCCATTGTACTCGCCGTTCTTATTATCGGTCACTCGGCGGACCTCGGTTGGTTGATTGGTGACAGAGGTGATGTTAGGCCTCGTGCGATTGGATTCTTTGTGTTTGGATTTTGGATTCTCGACGTCGCTAACAACTTATCGCAGGGTCCTTGTAGAGCTTTGCTTGCTGATCTTACCGGTAAGTTTGTCTCTGTTAGTATACAATTTCGTTTGTGGGGATTCTTAAGTTGAAGGTGTTTGGTTTCAACTGTTCGCGTTAACACGTGTAGAAGATTTTTCTGTACTAGTAAATTAATGATTGATGTATAGTTAACAGTATATGGATATGGCACGTTCAATTGAATCTATGAAAGTTCTTACGTTGTGTGGTGGGTCTTAAGATACTCACGTCTTTCAAAACTAATGTTGGCTAGGTAAGGATCATCGAAGGAATCGAGTGGCAAATGCTTATTTTTCACTATTTATCGCCGTTGGTAATGTTTTCGGATATGCGACTGGATCTTTTAGTGGCTGGTACAAGATCTTGCCGTTTACTCTTACCTCTGCATGCTCAGTTAATTGTGCAAATCTCAAGTCAGCTTTCTTGATTGATGTCGTGTTCATTGCAATTACAACATATTTGAGTGTTTCAGCAGCTCAAGAGGTAACTCTAGATTCAAGCGGCAGGTCGTCCCTGGTAGTGGAAGAAGGTATGGGGCAATCAAGTCATGCTTCAGAAGCATTTCTCTGGGAGTTGTGTCATACTTTCAGACACTTCTCCGGGTATATATGGGTAATTTTGCTTGTCACTTCCCTGACATGGGTAGCATGGTTTCCATTTATTCTATTTGATACTGATTGGATGGGTAGAGAGATTTATGGTGGCAAGCCAAATGAAGGACAGAATTATAGTTCTGGAGTCAGAATGGGAGCATTTGGTCTGATGTTTAACTCTGTTGTACTTGGAATAACTTCATTACTTATGGAGAAGCTGTGCAGAAAGTGGGGTGCTGGTTTTGTATGGGGAATCTCTAATATTTTTATGGCTCTATGTTTCCTTTCTATCCTGGTTGTTACCTATGTGGCGAACAATATGGGCTATATAGGCCATGAGCTTCCACCAAATAGTATTGTATCAGCTGCATTGATTATCTTTGCTCTTCTTGGCGTCCCTTTGGCAGTAAGCAGTTCCTTCCTTGTCTAAAATGTGGTCGTTCATGTTGTATCTTCTATCCATCCATCCTTTCTTGTCTTAGCACAAATAATACTACCATTAGATGAAAATGCAGAGTTCAAGAAATCACGTATATATCATATTGTATTTTGGAATATGTAGTTAACATAATTTTCTTTCAGTTTGTGATAATGCACGAAGGTCCATTTATGCATTACTTTTATTGATCTCTTGGAATAATTCATTGCAGATTACTTACAGCATTCCATATGCCATGATCTCCTCGCGTGTTGAATCTTTGCAACTTGGTCAAGGTGGGGATTGTTGATGTTGCTTTGTTTGAATGAAGGACTGGAGAGTTTCTTATTGTGTTGTTGCGTCTTGCAGGTTTGTCTGCGGGTGTCTTGAACTTGGCAATAGTAATTCCTCAGGTGACTAATCCTACATATCTTTTTCTTAATTTTCTTTTGCTTTGCGAGAGTGAAATGATATCACCTTTGTTATTTGAAGGACTTTTCTGTCAACCTATTAAACACCAGTAGGAAATATATAACATGAATGCCTAGGGCAGAGCATTGATTTGGATTCTTTCTTTTTAAAAACCAAAACAAAAATTGAAAATGATTTTTGATAACAATTCAGATGAGTTATTTGCTGATCGTTGACAAAACTTAACTATGGTTTCCGAAATTTGAGGGTGTATGTTCAATCAGAAAACAGGATTTTAGCTGAATAATAGTCTTAAATCTTTTACTATTGAGCTGGAGGTGAAACATCATTTCATCCCATAGGCATTGTCACAGTATACAGGTCTATAAACAAAATGTTTCATTTTTAATATAGTTAATTGACCTCTTTTGTTCACAACTTTTTATTTTTATTTTTATTATTATTATCTTGTATACATTTGGGAGTTGTCTATTTTTTATTTCTCTTTCAAGAGAGCTTAATTGCAACTATTGGTAGATGTTCCCTGTCGAATTTTCCCTATTATTTGATGACAATATTTTGTTTTTTGTTTGTCACTATTTGAGTGGAATGCTTGTCTACTTTGTCCGATTGTTTATAATGAGGTAATCTCTGAAGTATGATGAAAATTTGGCTTTAAATGAATTCTTAATAATTGGGGTTGGGTTTGCACTGCATTTAAATCCACAAATTTGTACCATCCAATGTTCGATGGTGAATTTAGTGTGCTTTGAACTCTGTTTTTTTATTTTTGTTGATTGTCTTATATTGTAGGAACTGTGGAAAACTTCTTTTATAATCTTTATTCGAACATGATAGTTTTCTTCGAAGTGTGTTGGTTCATATTATTTTTAAGTTATGCACAAGCTCAACCTACATTAAAGGGACTACTTAGTCTATATACCCACTGTATCATAATCTTGGTTGAAATGCATGAAAACCTCTAGTGTTGGAAGGGGTAAGATTGCAGTTAACTTGTATTTGCAATAAAGAAAATACTAGAGGTCTTATTCTGAACTAATGAAGGAACAATACAGTTAGTGTGCTCCGTCTTTAATCATTTGACTTTGTTAAATGAGAGATTTTCAAATTTGTGCTAACCTTTTCTGGGACATACCAAGACAAAACTTCTCTTGAAAATCCAGTTGTGGATATCCCTGTTAGACAGTTTACTTTTTGTCTTGGGAAAAGATTTTAGGGAATCCAGATGAAATATATTTCCATGTGGAAGAAGATCACAAGGAAAGGATTGGAGTTTGTCCATATCTATAGTCCTGATGTCACTTTCCAATACGTAATGGATGATAATAGAAATGAAATAATTTGACATAATGTTTTGTTGTTTCTTCAAAACTTTTTGATCTCTAGTGGACCTCTCTCTAGGATTCAATCCAGCTGAAAGATTTGGCTCTTGCCTTAGGTGACATTGTCAGGAACATATTTTGATCTGTAAGATATGATAGACTTTGAGGGCCATAGTAGTAACATTTTAATCCTAAACAGTGAAGCATAAGCTGAAAGATCTGGCTGGTTTTTTTACACCTTCTTTCAAGAATCTGTTTCTTGATACTACATACGTCATTCAACTTTGCTCTTTATGCAAAGGGGGTTCTTCTCTATTATGGCTGAAGTTCATGTGTGAATAGCAAGATTGAACTCACTTGCCACCTTTTTGCTTTTCAGTGTTTTGTTGAGTATCTCAATTTTCTTGTCGAACTGTGAATTTTTCGATTTAAATTTTGAGGAAGGAATAGATATAGTTGTCACAAATATGATAGTCTGGGTTTACATCTGTGACTTAGAAGGTAGCATGTTTCACAAAGCTATTTATTTTTTTTGGTCCCATACATTGTGCTGTCTGCTTCAGACAGAAGAGCAGGGTGGGGCTGGATGCTTTTGTGACAGACAGTAATTGTATGAGACATCTGAAGACTTAAGCTTGTTTGGGATTGCACTCAATTTTTCTTTTGTGTATATTATGATAGTCTCTAGTGCATGTTATGTCCTGGAAATCTTGCATATGCTATTATGTTTGCAACCTGATATTTTTCCAATGGAGGGATTGCATCATCTAAGAAAAATTGAACTAAAATATCCTTTGATCTAATATATGTAAAGCTATTTCAATCACAATACTTGGTTCTTAAATCAATTTTCAATAAATAAATGAGCTCCCATGACGACATGTACAAAAAGTTGTGGTAAAATGCTATGAGTGACATGTCAACTAGTTTTTTTTCATCTTCCTGAAGTTATTTTATTTGTTAATTTAATTGTTTCTGATAATAGGTTGTGGTGTCCCTGGGAAGTGGACCATGGGATCAGCTGTTTGGTGGTGGAAATTCTCCAGCTTTTGCTGTGGCAGCATTTGCAGCCTTTGCAAGTGGACTCATTGCCATCTTGGCCCTTCCTCGGTCTAGTGCTCAGAATCCCAGAGCCCTCACATGAGGTATTCAGTTATATCCGTTTATCTTTTCTTTTATCTAGCCTATCATCTTATTGGAAAACCGTTTAGCTCATCCTACAAGTTTGTAAATAGCTGTAAATAAATATTATAACACTGTTTTTACAAGGGTTTCCTCTTTTGAAAAGTTTTCCTTTCTTGATTGTCAGAGTATTTGGAAAGCTTGGTTGGTGTGCATCTCATCCATGATCAACATGAGAATTGATCTAAATTTTGATGCAAAATACATGTGTAACATACTATAGGTCTGAGTTAACCATTTTATGGTGTGTGATGGGTTGGGGGAGTTTGTTTGTTAGATTACATTAGAGAAATGAGGCCTGACCCAAACATTTGGGGGAGCACTCGTGTGTTTTTTAAGACATGGACATATATTACAGTGATCAGTGGTGGGCGCTTTATACAAGTAAGCGACAGATGAGGAAAAACAAGATATTGATTAAGCAGACATACTGGTTGTTCAGGGATAATTATAGCATTAGCTGTCACCAAATGCTGAGAGAGACACGTTATTAACGAACAGTGAGGAATCTTCTTTTATGAAAATCAGTCCCACCTCCTGGAAATGTTGCTTTATGACAATTTCTGCGTTAAAAGTGGGGAAGCCTGCGCTGTGGGTTCCAAAATTACTCTGATGACTACTTTCTTACCAACGAAGATAATGCTGCTGATTGGGAATTATTCCCTATGAAGTATCATTTTCTTCTAAGGCAATATTTAGTGCGTTGGTGGTTCAATCATAATGTATTGGATTCTCATATTCATTTGTGCATGAATTTTCTGTAGTATGTTGGAATGTGCTTGGTGGGCAACAGTAATTTAGTGCATTGTGCTGATTGGAACCCTGATAGGGACATTTCTTTTCTTCTTTAAAATAATTTGTTCTAAAAAGCTCAAGTGATTTTTCATCGATGGCATCCTTGAACGATGTGTATATATATATATTTTAAAAACTATATGCTCTTTTTAGCTTCTCTCTGATCTTGCATCTTCATGTTAGAATAAGTTCCCCATATTTGATTGCACTGATCATTAACCAAATCTAGCTTGCTATTATATAAATATAATATGCTCTCATCTCATGCTGTGCTTCCTGAAAGGTATGATGAGAAGCATCAGTTAGTACTGAAATGATTGTTTGATGAAGCGTAATATTCTTTTATTCTTTGGATAATCAGGCTTGAAATTAGGAACCACAGTGGGAATACATTCATACATTTTCATGCATCTTTTGTGTCAAGAAAAAAGATGTTACATTTTCTTTCCATGTGTTGTGGAAGGAGATGGTTGGTCTAAGTTGTTTAGAATCTTGTGGTAGAATCAATATTTCTCTCGAAAAGAGTGAAAAACTTTGGTATGGAGGAACGATGGTGAATTTATTCCAGTGTATGGAAGGGTATGATCTTTATTGGTGTCAAATCTCTGTCTTGTCAACTTCTTCAGATCATTTTCGAAGAACTTTGATTGTATATTGGTATTTATTATAATCTGTTCACTAAGATGCTAAGAAAAATTCTGTATGATGTCCATTAGAACAACTTGGTATCGATTAGTTTGATTTCGTGCATGAGCATGATAAACATATGATATACTTTTAGCTGCTTGTCAACTTCTTTTGCTTCAATCCTGTTTGGGATCCGGAATTTGATGGACTCGATCTGTTGTGTACTTACCGACCTAGGTTTTATTTTCCTTTTGATCTTTTGTTAAGCTTACATTTATTTGTTTTTTGTCCAGAGGGTTCTGTTGTTTGATACTTCAACTGATAGAGCCAAAGACACATGGGATCTGACATGGGGTTGTGTTATGAGATTCAGAGATGGAATATCTTCTACAAAGGAAACAAAGGAAAAACTGGTCCTTGTGCTGCAGCAGCAGCAGCAGAACAATCCAAAGTTGCAGGCTGGTTGATGATGGTAGGGCTGTGTGCCTCAGCTAAGGACACAGTCCCCCAGTTGCTCTCCCCTCTAGAGAGACAGCCTCATCTCTGTAGGGAGAAAAGGGATACATATTTAATGGTTGTAACTGGAACTACTCCTAAATCTGTGTGTTCCCTTTCTCCCATCTGCCGCTTCTTCATACAGCCATTCCACTGTCAACACTCTATCAGGTGGTCCCATTCTTCTGCTCTCTCTTACAGCATACCCATGAAGAATACTGTTTCCATTTCATCACCTAAAGCCAAACCAACATCTCAAACAGTTCCTTGGGGTTGGTTTTTTATCCTTTCTGTTCTTCATTTTTTTTTGCATTTTTGGAATTTCAAGCATCCATGGATTTGATTTGATTTTATTTGATTTGGCCCTTCTTTCACTCCCTTGGTTTGTTTTGCTGAAAGCCCAAGTAATCTTCCTTTCCACCTGGAATAATATGTCCAAATGAGCTAATGGGGTAGAGATCTTAGCCCATTTCAAGTCTCGAATCCTGCAATTTTTTTTCATGGCTGTTAGGGGAAACACTCGAGAGTTCCACCGACTGTAAATTGATCAAACCCTTCTTTTGTGTGTTTGTTTGTGGCCCACTTTTATCAGTTAGTCGAAAATGGCATTGTAATTATTGATTGGAATGATTTAATTAGGGGTTTATTTTGTCACAAAATCTCCATGAGGGGATCACAAAATCTCAACAATCCTATTCCACTCCCATGGCCTCAAAACAATCTCCCCCACACCATTACAATTATATAAATATTCTCTCCCAATCAACATCCCTTCATTCCCCCTCCTTTTTATCTCCTCCATCATCTCCACGAGCCGAGCTAACCAAAATCTCTCAAGAACATCAACCAAGAAAACGCCTTCATCTTGGCCAAGTGTCTTGCTAGTAGATATTGGATCATACACCCTTGTAAGAAATACGTTCTCCTCTCAAATGGATCATACACTCTTGGGGGCCAATGTCCTTGCTGACATATTGCTTGATGTCTGCCTTATTTAACAACCGCATCAAATGGGTATGGATTGCCCACATGGGTTGTACAAGATTCGGACATGCACACATCCCTTAGCCTTCAAACATCGAAGCCAGCCAGCCAGCCAGCCAGCCAATCAGTCAGTCATCTTCCACACACAAATCAATTTTATTGTTCATATTTTATAAACCATCAGTTTATATGCTATGCTCCCTGTCATTTCAAAGAATTTTGCTTCTCGAACTTCTCATCCACTTGGCATTCCCAAGATAACTTTCTTTTATCTCTTCCTTCCACGCATCTTTCAAAACTCAACCACAAGGGCTTTGAGTGTTAAAAAAGATTATCCATTCACTTTTCATCATGCATTCTTTTTTATCTATTAATAATTCTCCAATATGGGATTCTCTGGCGGTCAAAAACTCATAAAAAATGCCACCAAATTTCATTCATCTTCACTTCATTTCCCTCCCCCATATCCCATATGTCCCTTCTTTCTAAGGGATATATTATGAAAATGATTTCAAGCTAATGCTTTTGAGTAGGACAGTCGGCCCTTAAAATATTCTTTATTCCCTTCACCCTCTGTCCTTGATATTGCGAGACAAGTTCCTTAAGAGGAGGGCAGCAAAAAAGAACTTGTAGCTCTCATTCCCTTTATGTATATAAAGCCATTCCCCCATTCACTCTCGCATTCCATTTTCAGAAAACAGAGAGAGAAAAACAGAGAAAACAGAGTCATTTACTCACGATCATATCCTATCTATCTATCTTAGTTCTTTGTTAATAAGGTAGCTATGTGTAATCCAAAACCATCCTCTCCTAATAACTCCTCATTTCTTCCTCCTAACTACAAAGCCAACTTCATGGCTACACCCAACAAAAGCTTGGATAATCATAATCTTAATAATAAGAACAATCTTCTCAAGCCTGCTGATGATCAACTAGCTCAGCTTCATAGGTTCCCCACTGTTTCTGAGGTAATATCATGTTGGAGAATGAGAAAGAAAGCAAATTTTGATCGACCCATCATTCATTTTTGTGTGTTTTTTTTATTAAAGTGTTTAACTTTGTGTTTTGCATTCTTCAGGCAGTGGAGGAAATGAAGGAAATAGGGAAGATTTCAGGTCCAACAGCCATAACAGGCCTTCTTTTGTACTCAAGAGCTATGATTTCCATGCTTTTTCTTGGCTATCTTGGAGAGCTTGAACTTGCTGCTGGCTCTCTCTCTATTGGGTTTGCTAATATCACTGGCTACTCTGTTCTCTCTGGTTTGGCCATGGGAATGGAGCCAATTTGTGGCCAAGCTTATGGAGCTAAACAATGGAAACTCCTTGGCATAACCCTTCAAAGAGCTGTCCTTCTTCTCCTTACTTCCTCTGTTCCCATCTCCTTCATGTGGCTCAACATGAGAAGAATCCTCTTATGGTGTGGCCAAGATGAACAAATCTCTTCCATGGCTCAAACTTTCATCCTCTTCTCAATCCCTGACCTCATTTTCCTTTCTCTTCTTCACCCACTTCGAATTTACTTAAGAACTCAAAGCATTACTTTGCCATTGACGTATTGCTCTGCTTTCTCTGTTCTGCTTCACATTCCCCTGAATTTCCTCCTTGTTGTTCATTTCAAAATGGGCATTTCTGGTGTAGCCATTGCCATGATTTGGTTCAATTTCAATGTCTTCTTCTTCCTTGTTTCCTTTGTTTACTTCTCTGGAATCTGCAAAGATTCATGGGTTTCTCCATCTCAGGATTGCCTCCATGGATGGGCTCCTCTGCTTTCTCTTGCGATACCCACTTGTGTCTCCGTTTGCCTCGAATGGTGGTGGTATGAGTTCATGATAATGCTTTGTGGGCTTCTTGTAAATCCCAAAGCCACCATTGCTTCTATGGGGATTTTGATTCAAACCACTTCTTTAGTTTATGTTTTTCCATCATCTCTCAGCCTTGGAGTTTCCACAAGAGTCGGTAATGAATTAGGAGCAAATCGACCCACCAAAGCTCGCATATCAATGATTGTTTCACTCCTTTGCGCCGCCGTGCTCGGCGTCTTGGCGATGGTGTTCACCACTCTAATAAGGCACAAATGGGGCAGATTCTTCACCAACGACACTGAAATCCTCGAACTAACGTCAGTGGCATTGCCGATTGTTGGGCTCTGTGAACTCGGAAACTGCCCACAAACCACCGGCTGCGGCGTCTTGAGAGGAACCGCCCGGCCGACGATCGGAGCTAATATCAATCTGGGGTCGTTTTATTTGGTGGGTTTTCCAGTAGCGATCATAATGGGGTTTGTGGTGAAATTGGGATTTGCAGGGCTGTGGATTGGGTTGCTTGCGGCTCAAGGCTCATGTGCTTTGATGATGATTTATGTTCTTTGCACAACGGATTGGATAGCTCAAGCTGAAAGAGCGATGCAGCTTACAAAGGCTGGTTCTTCAAATTGCAATCCGCCATTGTTGCCACTTTCAAGCTCTTCAGAAGATGATCAGAATGTAAAAAAGATTGAAAATTTGGAGGAGATTTTGTGCAGTAATCATGAAACTGATCTTCTGTTACCCACAACAACAACAACAAAAATTACTGTTCATTAAGGCCCTTTTTTTTCCCCCTAATTTTTGCCACCCAATTTATTTCATCGACCCATCTCTAGTTTTTTAGTGTAGAAATCAGTACTTGGTTAAATTATGAGTTTGGGTCGTTGACTTTGTTTAGTTCTTATAAAAAGCTTTTAATATACTCATAATCATGTTTATTTACTATCCATATGTCTCTCTAATTCGTATTTAATCGTTTTTTTGGTTCGTGAAATTGAAAGTTTCGAGATTTATTGAAAATATTGTGTAAGAAACTTAGAATTTTATTTCTTTTTCATCTTCGATAATATATATTATATAAAAGGGGAGGGTGGTAGGTTGTCGGTTGTTTGAGAGGCTTTTATCTGGGAAGGAATCTATGCGTGGTTTTGGGGCAACTTTTGTTGTGGTTTTGTTTCCAAATCAGGTAAAAACTTGTACATCCAAAAAAGGCATACTTTTTGTTCTGAAAGATCCTCCATCTCTCACTCTATTTTTGAAGAAAAAAACCAGAAAAATCTCATCCTTTTCCATTGCTTTACAGTCCATTGATGTATATTAGTTGCTTCAAAAGTGTCGAAACATCTATAAAGAAGAAGTGTCGAAACATCTCTCTAACAGACACGGGAAGTCCGAGAGGGAAAGTTCAGAGAGAACAATATCTGCTAGTAGTGGACTGACATTCTTTACAAGGGTGTCAAAACCTCTCTCTAACAGACGTGAGAAGCCCAAAAGAGAAAATCCAAAAATGATAATATCCGATGTTACAGTTTCTATTCGATGTTTCTTCCTTTATAAACCGTCGTGCCTGGAGGGTTCTTCGGAGTTTTCTTGTAGTTGAAAAATAGGGATCTTTTTTGTGTTACAGAGATTATGTTGGATAAAATGAACCAACAAAACCTTATTGTCTGAGTAATGAAGAACACTAAAAATTTGGGATGTGACATAACAACAACAGTAGTTTCCACTAACTAAGCCAAAATGCTAAAAAAATGTTTTTTTTTCTTTTTTTGGTTTGGGATATCATATTTCTGACAGAAACAAGTTGAAAACCTCGACAGGAACACAGATTGGCCTAAGACATGCATACGCAAACAAAGAAAAAAAAAACACAGTACAGAACATAAAGAAGAAGAAGAAGAAGAAGAAGAGAGAGAACAAATGAGCGTAATTTTAAGGATACAAAAGGTTAACAAATGTGTTTCTATCTGCATCGATAAGATTTAGATTCCGTTTCGGTGACGGAGTTAGTCTTTATTCTTAGAAGTTGATAAATAATCACTACAAGGGAAGTAAGATTCGGATAACCTTGTTGATCAAATATCCGAAGATAAGAACTTGTTTAAGATTTGAATCACTCCACGAGCAAGATCGATCATGTCTAGCTTGAATGATTTTAAATATACCATCTAAACTATATAGAATTGCAAAGAAACTTAGTTATTAGCTAAAGGAAAGGTAAGAACACTTAGCCCTAATGATAAGGAATCACTCTAACGAAAACTAAAATTTAGATTACTTTGTTGATCAAATATCTCGAGACAAGAACACTCGATCGAGATTTGAATCACTTCACAAACAAGATCGATCATGTCAAGCTTGAATAATTCTAAACATGCAATCTAAACGATATAGAATTGCAACATCCTGTGATAATTTGAACAACTTTTTCTTCGCATTCTCCTCGAAGTTTATATTGCACGATTGATGTCTTGGTCCATATCAAAAGCAACTCAAGACAAGTCGACAAACTTACAGGAGATGCAGTGAAATACCGGAGCCAATATGCACCTAATTTAGATTTTAATTCAAGCCACGTAGGTAACGTGTACATGTCGTATATATGTAAATACTGATCCGAACAATTGATATGAAGCGTTACGCTATTACTATCCAATTATATCTATGTCTTATTATTTTAAAAGGAAATATTTTGAATTACATGGCTAGGAATTTATTTAATTAATTATTTTATGTGTACACGTGTATTCCACATACTAATTAGAAGAAAAAATTAAAATAAATAGAAGATTATCAATATTTACAAAACTCCACTTAGTTTATCAACCTTCTCCCTCACTCATTTAATACGATGTGACATTTAATTCCACGTCGATAAATAAGTAATAAAAGACAATAAAGATTAGAGAGTTTTACAACCATAATTAAACCACTAAACCTAATTATTTTCCTTTTTAGGCCATAAGATTAATGAATAATTTTTTATTTTAATTATAAAATTTGTATTATCTCAACAAAAGGGTATTAAGTAAAAAATATAATTTTTTTTTTACTTTTGTTCTATTATAATTTCTTTACGATAACTTTCATAATTATTATAAAAATACGTCAATTTAATAATTTAATTTTTTTTATAGAAGAACGTAATATTTATGGTCTCAAAATTTTTAAAAATAACGACATTAAAAAAACCATATATTTTAAATATACATGGAAGCGTGAATGGATTTGAGCTATTATAAGATAAATTTGTTTAAAGAGTCCATTTTCATCCAACCCTTTTGGTCGTTGGTGGAACACGTAAGGCCACCAATTGTATATTTCTTTCGTTGTCGGAATGAGTTTGCAGCAAACTTTCGAAGAAGACTGTGAGCTAATAAGTTTGACTTAGTAAAAAAATGTTACTAACAGAAGAATTGTCTGTATTTAAGGTTTTTCCGTCTCAGAAAACTCTCCTTTCAAGTTGTTCTTTCTGCTTCATTTATTTGTTTTAGTGTATTTCGACCGTAGGTCAGAAAAACGACATAATGGGCATTGTGGCGGGATTCCATGCCTTTGAATTTTGGGGGTGTCCCATTATTGTCTTTCTAATTATTTCAAACTGCCCCCCACAATGTCTGTCTCTAGGGTCATACATATATATATATATATATATATATATATATATATGTAATTCTGGCATGAAAACAAGTTGCATTAAAGAAAATAAAAGTTTATAATAAATAGGTTAATTAAGAATATTGGAATTAAAATTAAAAAGTTTATAATAAATAATATGAGGTATAAACAGCTTTGGAGCCAATTATAATTCTATTATTAAGATATATTTATTTATTTATTGCACTTTTTGAGTTTTGTTTGAGTGACAACTCAATTTACAAATCTAGATAATTTAAAGTATTCATGTTCTTTCCACCTCTAATTATATTGTTACTTTTTATTTTATTTTTAAGATAAATAAATATTTCTTTTTAGAATTGGAAATCCAAATCACTAACACCATCTTAATTATACTCGAGCACATGATTTTTATTAATTAATAATTCATTAAAATCTCATCGCTAGCAATATATTATTGTGCATCTTTTGCTCGTTATGTATCCCCGTCAGCCTCATGGTTTTAAAAACGTGTCTACTAAGGAGAGGTTTCCACACCCTTATAAGGAATATTTCTTTCCCCTCTCCAACCAATGTGGGATCTCACAATCTACCTCTTTTGGGAGCCCAGTGTCCTTGCTGGCACACTGCCTCATGCCTGGTTTTGATACCATTTGTAACAGTCCAAGCCTACCGCTAGTAGATATTGTCCACTTTGGTCCGTTACGTATCGCCGTCAGCCTCACAGTTTTAAAACGCATCTACTAGAGAGAGGTTCCTACGCCCTTTTAAGGAATGTTTCGTTCCCCTCTCCAACAAATGTGGGATCTCACAGGTTTCCACACTCACACCCTTGTAAAGAATGATTCGTTTTCCTCTCCGACCAATGTGAGATCTCACAAAAATGAAGACGAGCGTACATACATAGAGAAGAAGAAACAAAGAATAAAAAGTATTATTAATGATGAGAAAAGGAGGAGGGGGAATGTAGTAGTAGTACAATCGAGTTTTAGCACATTAAGGAGGGTTTGGAAGTTATTTGTGTTGAACCACAATGACACTGAGGGTGATGCCATAATAATAGTAAGAAGAACAAAGTTGGGGGCTGTAAATGGGAGACTTTAGGCTCAATCTGTCGTACATTTGGGTACTCATGTCTCTCTGTTTTGGATACCAAACTCAAGTTAGAGCCTCAAGGTGGGCAGCATAAAATAAAGGACACCTTCCCTTCTTCCCTAATAACTACTCTTTCTCGGTTTATCGTTTTCTTCAACTCTATACATACCTCCATTCACATTCTTCGTTAGTTGGAGAGGGGAACGAAACATTCTTTATAAGGGTGTGAAAATCTCTCCTTAGTAGACGCGTTTTAAAAACTATGAGGCTGATATTGATACGTAACGAGCCAAAACAGACAATATCTACTAGTGGTGTGCTTGGGCTCGACCCTTTTTTGTTAAGCTACACCTTCCCCTCCCAAACCCTCATTTTCCTTCTTTATAAGTGTGTGGAAATCTCTCCCTAGTAGACGCGTTCTAAAAACAATGAGGCTGACGCCGATGTGTAACAGGCCAAAACTAACAATATCTATTAGTGGTGTGCTTGGACTCGACCCTTTTTTTGTTAAGCTACACCTTCCCTTCCCAAACCCTCATTTTCCTTCTTTCTAAGTGTGTGCAAATCTCTCTCTAGTAGACGCGTTTCAAAAACCGTGAGGCTGATACCGATGCATAACGGGTCAAAGCGGACGATATTTACTACCGGTGAACTTGAGCTTGACCCTTTTTGTTAAGCTACACCTTCTCCTCCCAAACCCTCTTTTTCCTTCCATCCATTTTCTCTTTTGCCCACCATCGACGAACGAAACCCTAAACCCTAAACCCTAAACCCTAAAACAAGCTAATTTTATAATAAAATAACGATACACGTAGTAGTAACTTGATTTGTTTTAAACTACAGTTTAATTAAAATATGGGAAGTATTGTGTATTATAAAGGTAGACATAGAGTGTTCTTCCCAAGAGTGAGGATTCTTCCCTAAATGGGACCCTCTCTTTTAAACCAACTTAATAACATTTTTAATTCTTTTAATTAGGACCGTTAAATTAAAGCCATGGTCTTTCACATGCTTACACTTAAAATCATTTCGTTAATATTAACAATTTTAATTAAAGGAATCAGATCCATATGCTTTTCTTTAATTTTTCTCATATTATTTTAATTTAATTTAGCTTTTAATAACATTTAATATTGATTAATATACATAGACATACATTATAGAGCTTCCATTATAAAATATTTGGTTAAATTAATAAAAATACTCCAAAAATTCATAATTTATCTAAAAAATAGTCTATTAAAAGTTTTAATAACAATTTTTAAACTTTTTTATTAATTTAGTTTATTTATAAAATAAATAAAAAAAACAAAAAATGTTGGGATATTTGCTGAAGAAATGAGGAAAATAATTATGGGGAAAAGACATTTTTAAATGGTCCATTCACATCGCAATAAAAATGGAATATGATATTTAGAATGGAAAAAGTGGCCAATAGGAAGGCAACACGTGTGAAGGTTGGAATAATATTTATTTTATTTTATGTATTTTATTAAATTAAAAAAAAAAATAAATAAGGAAACCGAAATCCGACCGTCCCATTCAATTGGTGGTAATGGTAATGGAATCTTTAGTGCTCCGATTTTTTAAAAGCAACCCATTTTCTTTTCCTTAAAAAAACAAAAAATAATTATTTATTTGGTGAAAGCCGGATTCAATTGTATAGCTGACTTAAACATAACTCAACTGATTAAGATACTATAACTTGAATCAAAAGATTAGAGGTTCGAATTCTCTCCTTCATGTATAAATGTTCACCGCCATTAAATTTAGAGAGAGAAAGTATGAGCAACTATCACAGTCGTAGTTTTTCAACCGTGCAGCGTTGTGATCTTGACACGCTCACGACTAGTCTTAAGGGGAACTCAAGTCTCATTCATAGTTTTCGTCCAACTTTGTGGCTTCGTCGGACCTTAAGCAAGGTTTGTCTTCGTGCAACTGAACATCACTTGTGCCGAATCCAAGCTTGTTAGATCACACAGGCCGCTTGCGCATACATGTTCAATCGTCTACGACACAACAACATCGCATCGCATCTCATTGTCATCTCAGTTACCAATGACACGACCCATGCATCGTGATGCCCTCCCATGTCTCGGGATACATCGGTCATTTTGGCTTGCTCGGACACATATGTTGGGAACTAACCCATGTATCGATCATCTCATCGAGACATTCTGAACATCCATCCATCTGGGTTCTCTCGAGCTCTAGGAAATGGAATAATACAAATATTCTCTCTCCTAACTCTCAACAATTTAATTTAATAGTGGTGTGCAAAAAGATTTCTACACATCAATTTGCAACAAAGTATTTTATTTTCAATCATAAACTTGTTATACCTCGAAAACCCTCCATTCATAGTTTCTTTTAAGTCGAACTAGCTTCCTAAATTGATTCTCCAAGCACGGGCTTCCTAAACCACGAAAACTAATTCTTCAAGCATTTTTAGGTTTAAGAGGTCAAACTCATGCCCAAGCTTATACAACCTCAAATCCCTCGAACTAGAAAAGACGTGAAGAATAAAGTTAGAAAGAAAAGTAGTAAAGAAAGAACAAAATGATAGTTAAAAGAAGCAAACCAAATAGTTTAAGAACATAGAAAGGGTAAGACACATAGACAGCCAAATGAGGTGGTGGCATAAATGCTGTCTTTCCCATAAATGTCGTATCATACAACAAAAATGCTCCAAAAACAGAACTTATCTCTATCAAAGTGAGTGGCCATTACCAAACCCTTCTTCTTCGAACATCAAACAAACAAACCAAAACAAAAAAACAAAAGGATTCTCTTCCATGCATGGCCACAGACAGCCACCGTTTTCATTATGTTTCATATATACTATATAAAGACACCAATTTCCTTCTCTATATACTTGGTTTTCCATTGAAAATACGTAAATGAAGCAAACCCAGATGGAAAGTTTTGATTTTTCAGATGATTATTGGTGTTAGGAATGGAAGAAAATTCTCTAGAGAGAGAGAGAGAGAGAGAGAATATGTTCCATTCAAAGATGCCAATTGTGTGGGCGATAAACTTAGTCATAGAAAGGACATTGAGAAGGCGTAAGGACATGCCTTTCCAAAAACTCTCTTGGGGTTTTGGTTTTTAGGGTTTGGGAGCGGAGGTGTGAGATTCCACATTGGTTGGAGATGAGAACGAAGCATTTCTATCTCTCTTTAATAGACGCATTTTAAAACTGTGAGGTTGACGGTGATACGTAACGAGCCAAAACGAACAATATCTATTAGTGGTGGGCTTGAGCTATTACAAATGGTATCAGAGCTAGACACCGAGTTTTATGCTAAAACTGATAATATCTAAGGGGTGGATTGTGAGATCTCACAAACATTGGAAAGGGGAACAAAACATTTCTTATAAGGGTGTGCAAACCTCTCCCTACCATGTGTCTTAAAACCGTGAGACTAACGGCGATACATAACGAGCTAAAGAGGACAATATTTGTTAGCTGTGGGCTTGAGCTGTTACAAATGGCATCATGGCCAGACACTGGGCGGTGTGTTAGCGAGGACACTAGGCTTCTAAGGGGAGTGAATTGTGAGATCTCACATCAGTTGAAGAAGGAAACAAAACATTCCTTATAAGGGTGTGAAAACCTCTCCCTAGTAGACACGTTTTAAAATTGTGAGACTGACGGCGATACATAACAGGCTAAAGTGGACAACATCTATTCGGGTACGGACAAATTCAAACCCACCAACATCGAGGAATTGTTGTTTGAAAATTGCCCCACGTTTTAGGGGCTTTGTCTTTTTACACAATACCCACCCAATATTTCTTTGACACAAAAGTCAATCAACTAAAACCTCGATAAGAACTGGTCATGCCAGCAGATGAGCCAGCACCTTTGCCTTCCACTACTCTTTTTTGGGTAACCACTAAATAATTGACACCAAATTTGAGAGAAAAAGAGAAAAAAAGAGGTGTTTTTATTTATTTTTTAATCTAAAAGTGCAAGAGAATATTAAATATAGTGTATTTAATTTTATGCAATATATGTGGATGATATAGTAATCTAAGAACACCAAAACATAGTGGGGTTGACCTTTTTCCCAATTCAACTTTTTTTTATGTTTTTTTTTTGGGTGTGGTTTGACCTTCTTTTAAATCTTAGTTGTTCATAAATTGGATTATCACTTTTATACTAAAATGAAATAGCCCAACCAATGAGATGAACATAAAGAGGCATTTGAGAGAGGATGGTGGAGCCTTTTTTTTGTTGTTGTTTATGGTCAAACTTCAAAATAATCTTTATGGAACGTTGAATTCTCGAAACCCTCACGATGTTGATAATGAGGATGATAATGCCAACAAATGACAATGACGGCGATGACCCTCCACTGTTCTAGTGCATAATCGTGAATCAAACCGTCAAACATTCAAAAACCCTAATCCAGAAAGAAAAGCAACTAATATCTATCAGACATGTCATGAGAAAAACTTTGAACGCTGGTCTAAGTTTTACCGTGACTTCAAACACGCAACTATCATAAGGAAGACTCGAAAGGGAATAAGGAAAATGTCTCTATTTAAGGTTCCGGTTCAAAAAGACGAGAGTTGGTCATTGGCAAAGAGCTATACGGAAGCATGCGTCCTCCCCGTCCCATTGTTATATTCATACCAATCCACTTATTCTACATTTGCCTTCAATTTTATGTCTCATTCACTCAACTTATTCTTTTGACTCATCG
The DNA here is from genome assembly GCA_033971965.1 of Cucurbita ficifolia. Taxonomy (NCBI): domain Eukaryota; kingdom Viridiplantae; phylum Streptophyta; class Magnoliopsida; order Cucurbitales; family Cucurbitaceae; genus Cucurbita; species Cucurbita ficifolia. The sequence continues at coordinate 1,133,892 of CM066973.1, read as the reverse complement.
TTCTTTCTTTTTTATGATTCAAAAAGTTACACACAAAAGAATATAACACAATTTTCAAAGATAATTAATTATTTTTTTTAAAGTTAAAATTTCGATTTTATACCAATTTGATCATAGCTCAACTCTATTATAAGTTTGAATCCTCACAACAACAACAACAACAAAAAAAAAACGGGTTTAAATTTGTATAACTAAAAATCATTGCAACAAATTTGAAAATTGAAATTAATATTATATTTTGAATCACATTTTATTAAAAATACATCTAAAAATTGAAAATAAATAAAAGAAAGTATTGATGGAGGGTTTGGGTGGAATTTTGAAATTTTGGGCCCAAAAAGAAAATATAATAAAGTTGCTTGTTCTAGTAGGATATTGGGAATTTGTGGAGAAATAAATAAATTAATTAAATTAAATTAAATTATTCTTTTCTTGAAAAGTCCACACGTTTTGTATTACGTTAGGCCAGTTTGATATTATTATTTTATTTTATTTATTATTTAAATAAAAAAGATACCTTCGATTTTCATTACGTAATTGCATTCTTAATTGATGCAAAATTACAAAAATGTGCTTCATCAGCAATCAAATTGCATTCTTAAAAAGTAAAAAAGAATCAATTTTTTTAAAAAAAATTATTTTCTTTATTGAAGGATCCATGAAAAAGGCCCATGATGAAAGCCCAGCTTGGTTTTCATTTGGGCTTAAAGCCTTTGTGAAGCAGCCCAATTACTTTTGCAAAGCCCACAAAAGTCCAGTTCCTATGGTTTCCATTTGTGACCAGCTAACCACCAATTGTTCCGGCTGTCCTTACGACTGCCCTTTCGACTGCTTCGGTGTTCCAGATTTCTTCTTCTCGCCGCCGCCGCCGCCTCCTCCTTTCCTAAATGTAGCCACGCCTTTCATATTGGCTGTGTGGATACTTGGCTGAGAATCAAAATAAAGCTAATTTGGACGTAATTGGAGAGACCCAGATGGGGGAGAATTGGGTGTAACAGTCCAAGCCTACCGCTAGTAGATATTGTCCGCTGTGACCCGTTACGTATCGCCATCGGGTGTAACAGTCCAAGTCCACCAGCCCATTACATATTGCCGTCTCACGGTTTTAAAGTTTCTACGCTCTTAGGAATGTTTCGTTCTCCTCTCCAACGAATGTCGGATCTCACAATCCACCTCTTGGGGCTCAGTACCTAGTGCCCTTGCTTACACACTACCCCGTTCCGTCTTTGATACCATTTGTAACAACCCAAATTCACTGCTAATGATATTGTCCACTTTTACCCGTTACGTATCGTCATCAACCTCACAGTTTTAAAATAGTCCAGTAGGAAGAGGTTTTCACACTTTTACAAGAGATGGGAAAATTTAAAGTTGGTGCAGGGAATAGCAATGAAATGATTTAGGGTTTAATTTGTTAGATTTTGTAAACAAAATGATGAGGTGGAAGGAATATTTATGAATATTCAGATATGAGAATGGGCCCCCTCTCTCCCATCTTTTTTGTTCTTCAAACTCATAATCATGTTTTTTCTGTCTCTTCGTCTCCTCATCATTTCATTGCAAGAATTTTAAACTCATAACTTTTTCCCGATTTCTCTGCAACCCAACACAGGCCCTTCTCTCCCTGTCTCATCGCTTCAAACCAAGGTGAGATCTCACAATCCACGACTCAACGAGCCCTTCTCCAATCGAGGTGGGATCTCCACCCTCTTTGAAATTTAGTGTCCTCGCTGACACACTGTTCGGTATTTGGCTTATCAGCCCAAGTCTACCGCTAACAGATATCTTCCGGTATCTGATTTATCAGTCTTGTTTAACTAAAAAGGGAGTGAGGGTTTGAGTTGCACAGTGAAGGTGTGTGTGTGTGTGTAGGGTTTAGTTCTTGGAAGAGGAGGAAAAAGAGATGTAAAAGATGAAGATCCGGTTGTGGGCACAGGCAGTGTCATAATTGTTTCAAACCCAGAATTATGGCTATCAGTTTCATTCAATGATGAACAATATTCTACCAACTTCAAATCCTCCCAAATCTCATCATTTCCCACACACAACCACCTATCCATTTCTATCTACCTTTCTACTCAATTCTTTCTCCCCAAACCCAACCCAATTCTTCCTTTAATCTATGTCTTTCTTTTCCGGATGTTTTTCAGCTGAACCCTTATAAAGAATGATTCGTTTTCCTCTCCCACCGATGTGGGACCTCACAATCCAATCCTTAAGGGCCCAACGTTCTCGTTCGCACACCGTCCAATGTCTGACTCTGATACCATTTGTAACAGCCCCAAGCCCACCACAAGTAAATATTATCTGCTTTGACTCGTTACATATCGCCGTCAGCCTCACAGTTTTAAAACGCGTCTATTAGGGAGAAGTTTCCACATCCTTATAAGAAAGACTTTGTTCTCCTCTCCAACCGATGTGGGACCTCACAATCCACTCCTCTTGGGGTCCAACGTCCTTGTTGGCACACCCCCGGTATCTGGTTCCGATACCATTTGAAACAGCTCAAGTCCACCGCTAGCAGATATTGTCTATTTTAGCCTATTACGTATCGTTATCAACTTCACAGTCAAACCTTTAAAACAAAAAATGGAGAGTGGAGATTGAATTGGTATATATATAAATATGTAAATATGTAGAGTGGAGCCCAACAAAGGAGCTCTGTTTGGCTGTGGAGTCCAAGGAAGACAGTCAAACCTTTAGAACAATAACAATTATTGCTTCCATGTTGCAATCTTGTCGGCTAGTTCCTCTTCCTCTTCAACTCTCACACATTTCAATTATCAAATGAAATCTTTCAAACACTAAATCGATCTGTACGATCATGTTTTCATAGATATGATCAATAAAAACTTGGAAGAATCATAAGATTATTAAATAAAGTTGGCATCTTTATTTCTCAGGTTGATTTTGGGAATCAAACGATCTATATATTGAACCAAGTTCATGAATTTCCAAATACATGATATTAAATTTTACAGATCAAAAGGATCCAACGCTATGTGCTTCATTTGCATGGAAAATTGTTGGACACCATAAGGAAATCGAAGAGATTCTGAACAAACAAAATAAATCCCAAAGAAGACAGATTAAATCGATCAAAGTGTCAGCTGAAAGCAGATTCCTCTTGAATCGAGAGCAGGATTTGATTCACAGCTGCAGCGATTTCATCCACTGTATTCAACTCGCATCCTTCCTCAATCTGATAAAATTCAAATAAAATCAGGTTTTGATCCAAAAAAGAAAACCCATGTTGTAAAGTTTGTGTTTTTATTACCTTGATGCTTACAGAGTAAAGAACCATTTGATCCAAAGTCGTGACATTGAGATGAAGAACAGAGAATCTCAAGCTTTGAAACCCAGCCACCATTTTGAGGAGCTGCCTCGGGCGTTTCTTGGACAAGATTTTGAGGTTGGCATGGGTATCAACCATGGTGACTTCGATATCTCCGGCGGCCCATTGGGTGTTGGAACTGGCAGAGTCATGGGTCGAGTTCGTGGCCGGAGTTGAGAACTGAGGGAAGGAAAAGAAGTCGGCAAAAGGGGAAGAAGCTGCTGGTTCTTTATGGGCCTTAATGAACTGTAATTGCTGTTCTAATTCCTTGACGAAATTAATGGCGCCACCAATAATGGAGGCTTGGTCTCCCTGTTATAATATTCAAATAATTAGCCTTGAAAAGCACACGACAACTCAATTATTAAACATGTTCTTGTGTTCTGTCGTGAAATTGAAGTAATTCAACAGTTTCCACTAGAAAATGAAATCATGCTCTGTTTTTGGACGGTAACTTTTGTCATTGTCATGAAAAAGAAAGGCGACTGACCCTTTGAACGTAAGAACACGGCATTAGTGATCGGAGGACGGCGAGATATTCATTCATTTGTTTCCGGCGGTTGCGCTCGACGGCGATGTGGGTCATCCTCTGGTTTTCAATTTCCTCCTTGTTTTTCATGTTCCGTGTCCGCCGTCGCTTTCTCCTCCCGGTCGTCGGCGGTGGGGACGGTGGTGACGGTGGCGACTGTTCAACTTCCAGCGGCGGATACAGAGCTGCTACGGAAAGCGGCTGATTGATCGAACATTCCTCCGGTGAAGGCTCCCAATTAGTGGGGAGTTTTTGGGGGTTTTCAAGAAGGGATTTTTCTTGTTCTAATTGGAAGCCATAGTCGTAGCCGGGCCAAGCGCCGCCGTAAGAACAGAAATCTCTGCAAACATAAGTAAATGTATCTCTATTTTGTGGGTAAACCACCGTTTCCAATGCCATCATCAACGATCACTCTGTTTTTTTCCGGCGTTCGGAAAAACAGAGAGAAACAGAGAGATGGGGTTGCTCTGTTTCGTTGAAACAAGACCTAACAACGAAGCCTAGGCTTTTATGTATGGCTACAAGCACCTGAAGGAAAGGGGCTTTTTAAAGAAAATGGGTTCAAAGAAGCCATTGCAAAAGAACAAGGTGCACGTGAGATGGCATTGTAGATCAGTACTCGCAGCAGCAGCGAAACAGAGGAAGAGAGAGAAACAGAGAGAGAGAGAGAGGAATCTGTTGTTGCTAGAAATAGATACTCTGTTGGGGTTTTAGGATTTGTTTGTTAATTGAAAGGGGAAGATGAAGAAGACCTTTAAATGAAAACTTTAGATTACTCAAGTTGGTGGACGTCAAGTATTAATTAAATTCTAAAACAAAACAAAAAGGGCACCCTATAAGCTTTCTTGCTTCACAAAGGTCACATTTTTCGACTCGTTAACATATCTATTATAAAGAAAAGAGGTTAGAAGGTTGAATATTTCATGACCCACAAGCTCTCCTGCCTTACAAAACTCACATTTTTAGTTCCAACTCGATCGCCCTCGGGGTCCAAAGCTACTCGTTAGCATATTTGTTATAAAGAAAAGATGGTCAGAAGCTTGAATATCTTGTGACCCACGATCTCTCCTGCCTCACAAATGCCACATTTTCCGTCTCACTCCATTGCCTTCTAGGTCATATTAGTTATAAATACAAGAGGTCAAAATTTTGAATATCCCGTGACCCACAAGCTCTTCTGCCTCACAAAGATCACATTTTTGTTTCCACTCGGTCGCCCTTCGAGTCCAAAGCTACTCGTTAACAAATCCATTATAAAGAAAAGAGGTCAGAGTTTTGAATATCCCGTGACCCACAAGCTCTTTTGCCTCACAAAGACCACATTTTTTCGTTTCCACTCGGGCGTCCTTCAAAAACAAAGCATATTCCGACCAAATACATTTTTATTGAATTGATATAATAGTTTTTAGAATAGAATATGGACAAAATTAAAGAAATTATAGTGCAAATAGGAACAAATTTTTGTATTTAGCCTCCTCCTTAATTTACTCATAAAAATTGAAATCTAGGACACATATCATAATCAAGCATAAAAATATATAAATAAAATAGATGATAAATGTTTGCATAAATTTGATATTTCAAGTTCATTGAATTAGAGAGTATTATTGAAGCTCAATTAATTAAATCATGTCTTTACTATTTTGATAGATTTGATTAATGGCCATAAAACATTTAAAGTGAATAAAGCATGTTATGTCACAAGCATTAGACAATTTGTCTACTTTTTCTTTTTATTTTATTTTATTTCAGTGAAAAGTGATTATATAAAATTTTAAATGAAGTATATCACGCATAGATACGAATGTACTCGTATGATCTTCCATTACTTTGACGATGATAAGTTCAATCGAAGAAGAATTTATATAAAAATAAGAAATCACATCAGTTGGAGAGGGAACAAAACATTTCTTATAAGGGTGTAGAAACCTCTCTGCAGTAGACGCAATTTAAAATTGTGAAGCTGACGGCAATACGTAACAGGCTAAAGTGGACAATATCTGCTAGCGGCGGGCTTTGGCTGTTACAAATGGTATCAGAGCCAGACACCTAGTGGTGTGTCAGCGAGGACGCTGGACCCACAAGTTCTCGGTTGGAGAGGGGAACGAAACATTTCTTATAAGTGTGTGGAAACCGAGAGGAGAACGAAACATTTTTCATAAGACTGTGGAAACTTCGTTTTGGAACGAAGCATTTCTTATAAGTGTGTGGAAACTGAAGGTAACGATCGTTTTGGAGAACGAAACATTTCTTATAAGTGTGTAGAAATCTTTTCTTAACAAACGCTTTTAAAACCGTGAAACTGATAGCAATATATAATAGACTAATTACATCATTCTCGTTAGTTCTACAAGGAAAAAAGGCAACAAAAAAAAAAAAAAGAACATGGAGAGAGTATAGGACTTGGTTGTGTTGTATAGTATGGTTTGATTTGACAATAATTTGGTCGGACAAAGGGCAAAAAAACCGATGACGAAAAGCTGGAAAAATTACCAGAAATTCTGAAGAAGATCTAAAAACACAAAAAAAAAAAACACAGAAAAAGAGAGTAAAAAAAACTGCAGAGGAATCCATGTGACCTTACAAACACCCACTCTTGTAATCATCCAGCTTCAAGACTATATACTATATATGTCTCCGACACCCTTTCCAACACTCCCTACTGTTCTTTCTCCCTGTTCTTTCTACTGTTCCAATGTTTTTTTGAATGCAAAAACATTATAATATATCCCAACTTAACTCACATTTCTATGCGACATTCTCACACCTATGTCTTTTCATTTGTTCCTTCGAATATCTCTCTATTTCCTTATTGCTTTGTGTTCTGTGTTTCTCTCTTTTTCTTTTTTCTTTTTTTTGTTATGGTTCTCGATGCTGTTCTTCTTGTGATGCTCTTCGTTTCAAAGTAATTCTATAGTTAAGGAACATCTGACTTGGATAGAGTAATATGATGTGAGTGAAGATAGAATATTCTACACGATCTCACTAATAGTAGTTATTGTCCGCTTTAGCCCATTACGTATCGTCACTAGTTTCACGGTTTCTAAAATGCATCTACTATGGAGAGGTTTCTACACCCTTGTAAAGAATGCTTTGCTCCCCTCTCCAACTATAACAGTCTAGATATTGTCTACTTTGTATCGTCGTCATCTACTAAGGAGAGGTTTCCACACCCTTATAAAGAATGCTTTATTCCCCTCTCTAATCGATGTGGGATCAGTGTCCTCGCTGACACGCCACTCAATGTCGGTCTCTGATACCAACTTCCTCGCTGACACACCGTCCAGTGCATGAATGTTTCATTTTTCTCTCCAAGCGATGTGAGACCAACGTCCTCGCTAGCACACTGTTGGGTGCCTGTTATTGATACCAACTTCCTCGCTAGCACACCGCCCGGTGCCTAGCTCTGATACCAACTGTAACAACTTAGATATTGTCTACTTTGGCCCGTTAGGTATCGCAGTCATTTACTAAGGAGAGCTTTCACATTCTTATAAACAATGATTCGTTCCACTTTCCAACTAATGTGAGATCTCACATATTATGAGTAGCATCTACATCATAATCTTTATTTTATTTTAGCTTAATAAAAAAACCACATAATTATAATTGGATTTTATTTAAACTATTATCATAACCTTATTATATTTAATATTTGCAAATTCCGACCATGCTTGAGAAGATTTTATAAGACCCATTTTGAAATTTACTATGATATGGAATATATTCCAAATAGAATCTAATATTATAATAAGTAAATTAAATATAATTTTATAAAATAAAAGTTTATTTTACAGCTTACTATTTAAGATTCGAGAACATAATTGCAACTTGTTAATTAATATTTTCCAACTAAAAAAATCCAGCTCATTTTCCAACTTGGAATTTTCTGCAAAATCCAATGTATATTTTCTGAAAAATAAAATAAAATAATAGGAATCAATAATTAAGAATACTATGTGCCACGTCATTAATTAATTACAATCCATAATGCATAACTCGTTACTATTTTTTTTTCATGATATTAGAAAATCAATAATTTCTAAATATTATTATTTTTCAACATAATAGCTTACACGACACGTTACCGAGTACAAAAATGGTCATAATAATAAATCCATTTAAAATACAAAATATTCGATCGAGCTATATCGATAAGTATATAAAAAAATTGAACTAGTGGCAACGATATCTTGTCTTAATAATAACATAAATATTGAAAATGAATATATTAAATTAGAGATCAAATTAGAGTTTGATTAGGGAAGTAATTAAAAGGATTAGGAAATTAAACAACATGAAATTAATTAAATTGGTCTAGGAATTGAGACGTAGGTAGTGTAAATTAATGAAAGGAATTAAAAAATTAAAAAAGAAATGGGAAAATAAATAATTTATATATATTATATATAATGGAATTGCATGTGGTTTGTGCGTAAAATACGGTTACCAGAAACCCTAATTTTGTGCATGTGGGAACAACGTACAAATCAGCTTAAAAAATTAAAAAAAAAATAAAAATATTTAAAATTTAAAGAAAACCCCAAAATTTATGGGGATATTAAGATGGTGATTGAATCAGAGATTTGGATTTATTTAAAATTTTAATTACCTAAAACCGTGTTATAGGCTTATTGGGACCTCAAATTCTGGGAAAACTCGTCTTTTAATTTTCCTTTTATTCAAAGTAATCTCATTTTTCAATCATCTACGTGGAAATTAGTTGTTATTATTATTATTCTAATTTTTAAGCATGAAATAAATATGTGTTTTTTTAAATATAGTAACATTTTTATAACTATTTTGTTATTTAAAATATTGATGCAAAACATCAAATCTTATTTCTACTACTTATTTGTCACTATTAACTCATAATCGAACCAATTCATGTGTTAGTATGATCACATGTCATGCTCGCTCTAACATAATACATGGCTCGATGCTGAATAGGGCTCGATCGTTTTTTTTGTGAGATCCTACATTAGTTGGGAATGAAGCATTCTTTATAAGGGTATTAAAATTTCTCCCGAATAGACGTATTTTAAAATCATGAGACTAATGGTGATATGTAATGGGTCAAAGCGGACACTACCTACTAGCGGTGCGCTTGGGTTTTTACAAATGGTATCAGAGCCAGACATTGGGCAATGTGCCACCGAAGACGCTGGACCCCACGAGGGTGGATTGTGAGATCTCACGTCGGTTACAGATGGGAACGAAACATTTCTTTTATAAGGGTGTGACGAAACATTTCTTTTATAAGGGTGTGAAAATCTCTCTAATAAACACATTTTAAAACTGTGAGCTTGACAACAATACTTAACGAGCCTAAACTAGTAGTAGGTTCTTTTTATAAGGGTGTGGAAATCTCTCCTAATAGACACATTTTAAAATCGTGAGCTTGATCTTAACGAGCCTAAACTAGTAGTGGGTTCCTTTTATAAGGGTGTGGAAATCTCTCCTAATAGACATATTTTAAAACCGTGAGCTTGACAGCAATACGTAACGAGCCTAAACTAGTAGTGGGTTTTGGCTGTTACATTTTTATACACGACTATTTATGATTACTTTCCCGACACATTGTTAAGTCGAGCACACCCTTACCATCACACCAACATGCATATATCTTGACTAGTCGTACTAACGTAGAGAAAGAATCTATGATTAAAACTAAATAAATGCATTAGTGGATGTGGGAATGTGATTAAAATTTGATGAGAAACAGCGAGAAGGGGACGGAGTACATGTGCATCAGTTTCTCTTGGTTTCCACACTCTTGAAACTGTACGAACAACAACATTTGTGTAATAATTACTCACTAATCAAACAGCCCCTGATTAACTCATTAATCAATTAATTAAGCTTAGCTTAGTGGAGCTGGCATTGTCCTTAGTTTTAATCCCGATGTAACCCATAATTTTAATGTATTCAAAGCTCATAAAAGTTGAAACTGGTCCTTTTATGAACATAACCCTACCCTCACCTTTAAATATTCACCAAACTATTTAATCTCTCTTTTGCCCCCTCATCAAAAGATTCTTTTTTTTTTTTTTTTTTTTTGGTTTCCATGATTATATTAATAAATACTTCCACTATATTTATTTGTAATCAATCATAAGTATTAAACTAATATACAATAAAACCAAGTCGCCCACAGTTTTATTACGTGTTGGTTAACACAGCGCATTTGTTTCGAGTATAGAAGCGCATTTGTTTCGAGTACAGAAGCGACGAGGGGTGCTAACCTGGCCACCAAACCCAATAGGGGGCGAGCGGGCGGGTGTTCGTGATTTGCAATGAGAGGGATTTGAGTTTAGATTAAATTAATATGCATGGGAAATAGTGGGTTTAGGGTTTAAAATTGGAATTCCCAACAAAATGGAAAGGTTAAAATATTGAGATCAGAAGAAGGTACAAAGCCATATATATTATTCCCTCATCTCCCAGATTGTGCTATCACCGCAGCGCAGGACACTCCGAATCTCTTTTTTTTCTTTTTCTTTTCGGGTTCCTCATGTGCTTTCTTCTGCCATTCCATTTCTTCCCTTTGACGTCCAAACTATATATATATATATATATATATATATATATATTTTTCTTTTGCTCTTTAGGGTTTGTAAATGTACTCCTAACTCGACCCTTAAAGCTTTCGATTATTTAGTGACTTAACATACTATCATAGTAGGAGGATATGTAATCGAACTCCTGTAATGTCGTTTACTTACTATAATCATGCTTGTCCAAGACGTGTTGTTCATGGTTGCATGTCAAATCTCTTGCATTGTATACCTTTACTTCTTTCCTTTATCACTTTCATGATATAATTCATTCTTTTGTATTTTTTAAGTGTATGATATTTAGCATAATCATGTTTGCGTCTAGTAAACCTGAAATGTCTCAAAATACACTATAGGGGTGCGACTAGTCATTAATTCTTCCTACCTGGAGTTATATGTTATTTAAGTCGTTGTGTTGTTTTTATTGCTTATAGCTTATAATATGTCTTTCAAACTCTCTTTCGAAAATCTCTCTATTCCATTTTTTAAAAAACTTTCTTCTTGAACGGGATTAGAGGCTTAAGCATACGTTGTCAGGTCGTAAATGACGCGATTTCGAGTTGGCTGACTCACTCGGAGCTATGAGTGAATGCCACATAATCGCTTGTAAATATCTCGAGAGGATGCAAGAAAAACTTTAACAAAAAATTCGAACTTCTGACTAGTTGTTAGATCTTCTACAAATTTTAGGGTAAATGTATAATGGTTATATATGTATAAATATTCTGTGGGTGATCAGGATTCCAGAGAGGAGCGTGATTGGATTAGACAAGAGACAAGTTGGAGGTAGCAGCCGTACACGTGTTGTCAAGGGGTCCACGTGGTGAGGCAGCATGTACCCGGCCTAAGCCCAACTACCCGCCACGCCACCGCCATCCTCCCTCCTCCGCCGTTGAATCCACCTCCTTTGTCCTTGTCGTGTCTTTTACTCTTTTTTTTTTATTTTTTACCCCACCTTTTCTACATTTTTATTCATTTATTTATTTCTCTCCTTTTATTTTATTTTTATTTTATTTTATTATAAAGTTGGTTCTTGAACTCCAATAATTATTGATAAATATATATTTGAATAATCAAAATTTATAATTTGCCTTTATTGTACTAAAAAAAGTACAATAAATATGAGACCGGCCCAAGCCCAATTTGAAAGGAGCTAGTAGGCCCAAATTGTTCCGTTGGATTGGGCCATGAGACGATACCTGGCCCAAGCCCATTACAGCAATTGTGTTCTATTCTCAACTTTTGAGTTAGTTAGTTATATCTACCAAAAAATATTTAATATATATGAAGACTATGAAAATGACCATTTATTAAATATTAATAACGTCTATCATATAATATACAACTATACACATCATAACATAAAGTCCAACAAATGAATTAAATTAATTTCCAACCATTTCTTTGGTCAAAATAATCTTATTTTTTACTTAAAACCCAATAATTAATAACAATGATATATGATTTGAAATTTTGTTTTCAACTTCTTTTCTTTATTTACTTATTTTAAAGAATATTAAATATTTAAAAAAAACCGTTTTTAACTAATTACCTAAATCCTGACCAAACCAGTTCTTACGTTCAAGTTAGTGTTCGGTTTTTTTAATTTAATTTTTGAGTTAGTTAGCGTTCAAGTTATTTACAATCATTACTAGTTTAAATTTTTTTAAATTGTTTCTTTTATTTTTATAAATTTATTATTATCTTTTTTTTATTTGAATTTAAATACATGACATAGTCAATTTCAATGAATTTATTAGTTTATTCGAATAATAAAATTGTATATATTATTTTTTTGAAAAAATGATTGGAAACATTAATTTAATTAAATGCGTGAGGATATCATTCTCCATTTTCTTAATAAAATTTCAAACACATGCCTTGAATTTCCAAGTCAATCCAATTAAAAAAAACACTTAGAATTTTAGGTTTCGTAGAGATTACGTTCTACAAATTTGCAATCTCGATCCTCAACATTAACATTCATCCGACATGGTCACGTTATTTACTTCTCGCTTTTCAAGAGCATGACTATCCCTACAGACCAATATGAATTTTTTCAGTTAGTTTTGTCTTCACTCACATGCATCACAGAAAAATTTATAAGACCGTCCAAACAAAGCACACTTAACTATGCAATTTCTAAGATTGAGCCACCAAAAAGGAAGGTTGTAACGGCCCAAGCTCACAGCTAGCAAATATTGTCATCTTTGGGCTTGAGCCGTTACAAATGGTATCATAGCCAAACACCGGGCGATGTGCCAGTGAGGAGGTTGTTCCCCGAAGGGGGGTAGACATGAGGCGGTGTGTTAGTAAGGACGCTGGGCCCAGAAGGGGGTGGATTTGGTGGGTGTCCCACATCGATTGGAGAAAGGAACGAGTGACGGCGAGAACGTTGGGCTCTAAAGGGGGTGGATTGTGATATCCCACATCGGTTGGGGAGGAGAACGAAACACCTTTGATAAGAGTGTGGAAACGTCTCTCTAGCAGGCGCGTTTTAAAGCCTTGAGGGGAAGCTCGAAAGTGATAAAGCCTTGAGGGGGAGCTCGAAAGTGAAAACTCAAAGAGGACAATATCCACTCGCGGTGGGCTTAGGCCGTTACAAAGGTACAACTTGTTAGTATAAGCAGTGACTTTCAATTCGCTTTTCTTAGTCTTCCTATCATCAAAATCACTCTCATCCGAATTTGATCTCGATTCATTCATGTATCTCTCATCTACTCGTGTCATATTCATATATGCACGTTGTGTGCGCAAATGGTAGTTGTTCCCTTTTATAAATGCCGCCATTGACTTGACTTAGCAAGAATTGGGTATCTCAGACCATCTCAGGTCTGTCAGTCAAACCCACTTCCGTCTCTCTTCAGCCACCATTTCCTTTCTCTTTAACAATCACTCCTCCTTTTCTCCTACAAATTCATTTCTTCCTCTGTTTTTGTTACCTTTTCCAATATGCCCTCTCCCGCCCTCAATCATGTCGCCGCCGCCTTCCTCTTCTATTCCATCCTACTCGCCGACATCTCCTCCCTCGCCGCCGCCCAATCCGGCCAACCCACCGTCCCCAGTCCCCCTGATTTATACCCTTTTAGACAGACCATCAGCAAACGAATGGCCATCGTTTTAATTGTTCTCGTCTGCTTCTTCATCGTCGTCGCCGTCCTCTCTGTCTACACCCGTCAATGCACCGACCAACACTTCGGCGGCCGCCTCCTCCTCTCTACCGCCCAAGCTGCCACCAACACCCGATCCAGAACGGCGGCGCGTGGCCTTGACGCCGATGTTATAGCTACTTTCCCCACCTTTCTATACGCCAACGTTAAAGGGCTCAAAATCGGAAATGGTTCGTTGGAGTGCGCCGTTTGTTTGTCCGAATTCGAAGATGATGCAACGCTCCGATTGTTGCCGAAATGCAGCCATGTCTTCCACGCCGATTGTATTGACGCGTGGTTGGTGTCTCACTCGACCTGCCCTGTTTGCCGTGCTAGCCTTGTCCCCAAACCCGGCGATGTATCCTTTGCTGCGTTGCTCAATTCTGATTTGGGAATTGACCGGAGCGGACCGGCGACCGGATCGGAAAGTGGTCAGGTAATTGTTCGAATTCCGGAGGGGAATCAGGGGCAGGAAGTGAGTTTGATAAACCCAAATGAGGGATTGAATCAGAACGGTCCAATTCGGTCGCGATCGACGGGATGGCGATTGAGCGGGCTGTTTCCACGGTCGCATTCGACGGGGCACTCGCTGATCGGAAGAGGGGAGGATTACGAGAGGTTTACGCTGAGATTGCCGGAGGAGGTAAGAAGTGAGCTGTTGAATTGGAATTTGAATCGGGCGAGGAGCTGCGTGGCGTTGCCGAGGGTGCAGAGTTCGAGACAGGGGTACCGGAGTGAGGTGGGGAAGAATGGGGTTTTGGGGAATCGGAGTAGAAGTGGGTGGGGGGAGTGGCGGCGGACATTGTTACCGGCGACGCCATTGCTTGGAAGGGAGGGTTCGAGAAAGGATGTGATTGTCAACGGAGATGGCGGTGGACGGCCGTTCTCCAGGTTGCCGGGTGATGTCGACGGGGAAGTCAAAGTCAACGATAACTTAGGCGGCTGAAGAATTGGGCCGAGTTGGGCTTTTGTGTTTACTTGGTCTTGTTTTTGTGAAGAAAAAAAGTCAATTTTTTATTGGGGAAAAAGGAGGAAACGGTCAAAGTTCGTTGGCTGTCAACGATGATCCCATCCCATTTGATTGGCGCATGTCACAAACATGTATAGAGGAAGGCTTCACTTTCTTTTCTTTTTTTTTTCTTTTTTTTTTTTAATTTTTAATTTTTAGGAAGTTGATATTGTGTAAATAGAATAGTTTAGATGTTAATTTGGGTTAATTAGTATTAAAATCGGCCTGATTTAGAACATTTTTAAATATCAATTTAAATCACATCCCTGATTGCTCGACACGTGTTGAGCCTGCCCCAATAGTTTCAGAAGGGAAGTAAGACGCAAGGTAGCTTACTAGTGTAATCCGTTTGTGAGTTACACCTCTGACTGACCTTTGGGTTTTCCCTTTCATGTTTTCCCTCAAGGTAAACACGCATGCTAGGGAAAGGTTTCTATACCTTACCCTCTCCAACCGATGTGGGAACTTACAATCCACCCTCTTTCGGGGCCCAGCGTTCTCGTTGGCACATCTCTCGTGTATGCTCTGATAGCATTTGTAACAGCCTAAACCCACCGCTAGTAGATATTATCCTACTTGAGCTTTCTCTTTCGGGCCTCCTCTCAAGGTTTTTAAAACACGCATGCTAGGGAGAAGTTTCCACACCCTACCCTCTCCAACTGATGTGGGATCTTACAATTCACCCCCCTTCGAGGCCCAGCGTCCTCGCTGGTACATCTCCCGCCCAAATAGAACAATATCTGGTAGCGGTGGGTTTGAGCTTTTTACAAATGGTATCAGTGTAGATACCATTTGTAACAGCTCGAACCCACCATTACCAGATATTATTCTATTTGAGCTTTCTCTTTCAAGCTTCCTCTCAAGGTTTTGAAAACGCGTCCATTAGTGAGAGGTTTCCATACCCTTATAAAGAATGTTTCGTTCACCTCTCTAACCGATGTGAGATCTCACAAGTTCAATAATCTTCTGACATATCGACTTGACTTTGTAAAAAATACTAAGTAATCGTCATGTCGAGTTGTGAGATTGATAATAGCTTATTCTCTAGAAATTTTAACATCACATCGTGACTCGACTCTATAAGACGAATAATGACGTTTTAAGGGAAAGTTAAGGAGAGCTTTAAAAAAGGTGTTTCATGTGAAAGGAGAATTTGAAACCAATAATAATTACATGTTGGCGATAGAAATGGAATGTGATTGAAAGGTTAAAGAGACAGCAAGGTAACCAAAACAAACAAGGCATGTCATTGCCAACAGCTTTTTGCTCCTTGTTCTTCCCCTTTCCCATTGCCACAGTTAACACATTTTTTGCATCACATGTTACCAACTTTTGAATCATTTTAGGTAGCACCATAATTGAAAGAACATACCATCCATGGACAACACCAAGAACATAAATCATTTCGATCCTTAAAAAAAAAAGGACAAAATTTAGGTAAGAAAAGGCTTGTCGTTTTGTTGAGGACTCGACCACTCTTCCACGTGTTCTTGTGCTTTCTCCGCCTGAAAGTAAGGTTAATAAAAAATTACGTTGGAGTCTATAACGGTCAAAGCCCACCACTAGCATATATTATCTGCTTTCGCCTGTTATATATCATCACCACCCTCACAGTTTTAAAATGTGCTTGCTAGGGAGAGGTTTCCACATTCTTATAGAGAATGCTTTGTTTCCCCCTCCAACCGATGTGAGATCTCACAATCCACCCTCTTGAGGGCTCAGCATCCTCGCTGGCATACTGCTCGATGTCTGGCTCTCATACCATTTGTAACAGACCAAACCCACCGCTAGTAGATATTGTTTGTTTTGACCCGTTACGTATCGTCACCAGCCTCACGGTTTTAAAACGCATCTACTAGAGAGGGGTTTCCACACCCTTATAAGGGATGATTTGTTCTTATCTCCAACCGATGTGTGATCTCACAATCCACCCCCTTGAAGGCCAGCGTCTCCGCTAGCACACCGCTCGGTGTCTGGCTCTGATACTATTTGTAATAGCAGCTCAAACTCACTGCTAGCAAATATTGTCTATTTTGGCCCGTTACGTATCGCCGTCAACCTCACAGTTTTAAAATGCATATGCTAGGAAGAGGTTACACCGTTATAAAAAATATTTCGTTCCCCTCTCCAACCAATGTGGTATCTCACAATCAACCCTATTAGGGGCCCAACATCCTCACTGGCACACTGCCCAATGTCTAACCCTAATACCATTTGCAATAGCAGCCCAAACTCACTACTAGCAGAAATTGTTACACGTCATCATCAGCCTCACAAACTCACTACTAGCAGAAATTGTTACACGTCATCATCAGCCTCACAGTTATAAAACGCGTCTACCAAGGAAAGGTTCATTCCTCTCTCCAACCAATTCAATTGAATAATCAAAGTTTAACATTTGAGATTTACCTCTCGATCCCAGTTAGTCCTCATCGTGATAATCACTAATATAATCGTTTGAACAGCCGTGCCTCCAAAGATCATTCCACCCCAAATACCCTTCAAACACACAAAAAAAAGTTCCAAATTTTTCAATGAACATATAGAATCATTCAAGAACACATGAAATCTTAAAAGAGTAACCCTTACCAGTACACCAGAGTGGAAAACCCATTCCATGATGAACCCAAGAGGGAGCCCTATGACATAATAGCAGCCAATATTTATGTACGCAACCCAAGACTGCCAGCCTGATCCAACCGCTACGCCTGCGTTCATCAACAAACAACACCATTTATTTCTTCATTCAAACACAATTATGATGTCTTTTATGGTGTCGGCCTAACCTGAAAGAACGGGCTGGATGCTGTTCAAGAGAATGGTGATAGCTAGCAAGCTTGACAGTGTGCCCACAGCTTCCACCACGGCGCTGCTGGTTGTGAAAATGAAAGCAATTTTGTCCTGAAGAATCATTATAACAACGCATATCACTACTCCAATCACTGTCGACTGCGCCACTGCGACAATTGTCGCAAATTTGGCTCCTTTCCCATTGCCAGCTCCCAGCTCGTTCGCCACCCTTACTCTGTTCCAAATTTCGTTTCAAACTTTTAAAACTTTTCATCTCTTATTATGGAAATTAAGTATGACAGGAGAGAAAGATTATACCCAATGCCGGCGAAGAACGCTAAAGGAATCATCATCTCCCACCCATTGATGTTCATGCTGCACCAGTTTAACACAAAATTCAGTAAAAAAAGCTAAGTTTTTTTGGGTTTTCAAAGAGATTTGTATACCATATGGACAGTGCATCGACGGCTATTGTGGCATTCTTTAAATTCCCTGTCATCAAAACGAGTATCCTATAATACCAATTCTCCGAGCTGCAAATACCCATATGAAATGAAGTTAATATAACGTGTAAATGAACAGAACAGAGCAAAACAGAGCAGAACAGAGAAGAACAGAGTAGAACAGAGCAGGGGTTACCATAGCATGAGGCCAGCAGCCGTGGAGAGTTTAGTGAAATCCCAGAGCCCTTGAAAGGCTTGAACGGAGAATCCAGTCCAAGTTAAAGGACACCAACCACCGACAGTGTAGATATACAATCCCAAAACCAAAACCCACCAAGAAATATCCAGAGCTATGGCGGCGCCAATTACACCAAGCTCAAGAACATATGTCAAAACCCAACTAGCAACGATATTAACTACTAATCCAGCTAAAGAAACCCAAGCGATCACTTGGGTTTTGAGCTGGCATTGCAAAAACCTCTGTAATGGAAACTGAAACGCGAAGCTGAAATGAAGGGGTATTAACCAAATCACCACAACCCCTGTTTGCTCTGCTACGTCGTCGGCTTGGCCTAGCAGTTTCAGAAGGGGTGTGGCGTAGAAGTATACAGGGAGTAAGAAGAAACAACAGAGGGTTAGAACAATCCATGAACGCTGCAAATAGATACCCAGCATGTGGTATCGTTTTGCTCCAAATGCTTGCCCACACAGCGTCTCTAGCGCGCTTGCCATACCCAACTGAAGTTCGAAACAGAGGAAAGAAACAGGGGATCAAATTTCGCCGTGAAACAGAGTATTGATTCAAAATTGAATGACTTACCAGGAGGCCGAAATTGAATCCGACAATTACAGTGTTGGCGATGGAAATGGAAGCAAGTTCGACATCACCCAAATGACCAGCGAAAGCTTGAGTGATGATGTTCATGGAGAAGCTGGCGATACGGCTGAATATGGAAGGGCCGACGATTAGCCATAGCTTCTGGGTTTCGACCCAAAATTTGGATATGAAATCCTCGCTCCGATTCACTACTTTGGGCGAGAGGAGGGGCTGATTAGGACCGTCGCGATGGGGTCGAACAACAGCGGCCATTTAGAAGAAACAGATGAAATCGGAGGAAAAACAGAGGGTGGGTTTGAAAACAGAGGAAGATCCATTGCATTTATAATGAGTCGGCGGCTATTGGGTGCTGTTATTCAGTTTATTACAAATGATTATCTTTATAAAATATGATAATTAATTGTTGGAGAGTTCAAAATGGAATGTATAAGTTGATTATAAAAGGATGAACTTTTTGATGATGGTCAAGTTAGACGACGGAGCAATCCCCGATTTTATTTAAGTCCACACCTAGAGATTAGAATATCAGTGCAGGCTCCACGTTCACAAAGTTTTTGGAACCAAAGCACAACTCATTGCGAACATATTTGTCTACCTTTACCCGACCTCCGTCCTATGCACTTTATCACAATCATAGTACGGGTGTGGATAGAGATGCGGAATATAATTCTCGTTTCCGACTCTGTTTAGAAATCTTGTGAGATCCCATATCGATTAGAGAGAGAAATCAAACATCTCTCGTGTATAAAAACTTCTCACTAGTAGAAGCTGACAATATCTAATACTAGTGGCCTTGAACTGACTTATTTTTCATTTCAACAGGGATTCTCTACCCAGTTCAAGGCGAGTCCTTGCAGGGCTAGGCCCTGTGAATTAAATGGATATCTCTAAAAACGGTGTTTTGAAATCTTTTTTGGAAAGGGAATTCAAAGGATAAGATCAGGTGGCATAAGGGTGACCAAGTACTTTAGGCATATTCGTTTGAAAATCAAATTCCAAGTATAATATCGGGTGGCACAAGCGTGCTAACATTGTTCTCCTTATAGATTAGAAGTTTCGTGATAGAGTCGAACCGATTCTAGACGAGGATCGTAACCGAAGGTTGGCTCTATTAGTTTCTTTGTTCATAAAAAATGGGAAAGCATTAATGAGCCATGGCCAAGGATGGGCAGCCACCACTGCTGCAAAATCTTGCTTTCCCTCTACCGACCTTCCAAACGTCTAAATATATATATATTATTATTATTATTTTAATATCTGTCAATAATATTCTTTTCCTAAAAAAAGGTTAAAAATTATGATATTAATTAATAAATAAATTATTGTTTACTTTATAGAAGTTACGTAGAGAATTTACTCATTTATCTGGCATGCCAGCTCACTTACAAGTAAGCAAAAAGTCCCTTTTCGTATGCCGAATAAAGTTATTATATAAAAAAATTAAATTAAAACTATGTGAGTAGAGTGACACGTGGGCTTTTAATATATGCATAATAATTAGGTTAAGTGAAGGATAATTGTATCGTAGTTTATTATAATTTTTAATTAATATTAGTTCTTACACGGGTATGATATTATCTATTTTTTAATATATGTATGATATTCTCTTTAATTAGTCCACTACCTGAATACACTCAAATTGGAGTACCCATGGTCGGTAAAGTTCAAGTGGGTGAAATCGAACATCGATTAGCACATACTCGAGGTGGTTTAATTTTGATTGGTAAAGTTCCGGTGCATTTTAGTCCCTTCTTAATCCTTTTAAGTGCCTTCTTCTTGTTGCTTCGAGCCAATTCAAACACTTTCTCTCACATCGGAGGAATTACCCTAATCTTTTGGTAAGTTCGTAATGGTTTCCTGTAATCTCTTATCGAATTTGTTTACGTGTTCTTATTAAGTTTTTACTTGAGGAGTTTGGGAGGGTTTTAGGAATAAATAATAGAGGACTAATATTGTGATAAGAGGGAGTGAATTAAATACAAGGACCTCGAGTATAAATGGTTGATGGGTGGTATTATTTTTAACAAAAGTAAAGTGAAGGTATCGAGGGGTCTTAGGTACCAAGGCCGGGGGACGATATTCATAACTTATATATAACTAGTATCGAGACATTATGGTATAAAGGTCAGAAATTGATATTTGTTGCATATTGGAGATATTATGGTTCCTAGGTGTGAATGTTAAGGATCAATATTCTTTATATGCAGTCTCGGGATGCCTAAGTACGAAGATGTGAGAGAGAAGAACGAAACATTCCTTATGAAGGTGTGGAAACCTCTCCCCAACCGAAAGAGAAACCCAAAAAAAGAACATATCTGCTAACTATGAGTTTGGACTCTTACAAGAAAGTTGTTAGAAATGATTGACCGTGTCAGAAGTGGTCTCCCATCCAATCACTCATTAGTGTGAACTCAGGTTTAGTCTGCATTTCCAACTGCCACACTACCGCTTATTAATGATAGCTCCAAAGTCAATATCATCCCAACCAATTATTGGACCTAATGAAATGCATCAAAAAGTTCAAAGAAGATCTAGAGGCTTGAAATGGAAGTGAATCTAGACTCGAACACTAACCCGTGCGCAACCAACCACATGGGCACTAAAAAAGCCACTTCATGTGCCAAAAGCTCAAAGTGGTCGTGTTAGTTGTCATGGCTAGGGCTAACCTAGTCGAGGCAGAGATGATGTTATTGGTTCTTTAGCACGATGCGTCTATTCTACTTCTTTCCGATTCAATTAAAAAGAAAATTTTAAATCAACTTTGAACCATTTTAACGCTTCTTATCTGATTTCTAGCCTAAAATTGAAGTACTTATGCAAAGTTATCATGTATATCTATCAGTATTATTCTGACAACTTCATTGAATAATTTTTTTTTAATTTGAATATCTTTCAACTATATAAATAATTGGGTGGAAACATTTATATTGATTTTATCTAAATTCAGCTATACTATTCTATTATTACGTCAAGTTCATTACGAGTAGCAGTTCAACCTATTCCATTGCAATAAATATAAACATCGAATCATTTTAAAAATTGCTCCTTGATTGTTCTCCGATAAAAATGAAAGTGAATTATTGAGTTTGTAATAAAAACTTTTATGTCTCGGTCGATAAAGAGTTGATTTTAAAAATTTTAGATTCATTTAGTAATACAATTAAAGTCTTTAACTTTAAATCACCTCTTTAAGGATATGATTTAGAATTGTATGAATGGAAAACATGTATGGATAAAGCATTCAATAAATGAAATATAAAAGTCAATGACTACGTCACTCATGTTCATAAAATTACCACAAAATTCTAGGCTAAAATCCATAACAAAATCACAAAAGGTATATGAAAAAAGAAATTTAAACGATGGAAACCGTCGTCAACTAGGGTTAGCTGTTCTAATTTACGATCAACAAAAAGAATTAACCATCATGTTATCAAGACCACTTTCTATGAGATCCCACGCCGGTTGGAGAGGAGAATGAAACATTCTTTATAAAGGTGTGGAAACCTCTCTCTAGTAGACACGTTTAAAATCGTGAGGCTGACGGCAATATGTAACAGGCCAAAACGGACAATATATGCTAGCGGTGGGCTTGGGCTGTTACAAATGGTATAAGAGTCCGACACCAAGTCGTGTGCGAGCGAGGACGCTGACCCCAAGGAAAGTGGATTGTGAGATCTCACATCGGTTGGAGAGGGGAACGAAACCTTCCTTATAAGGGTGCGGAAACCTCTCCCTAGTAGACACATTTTAAAATCCTGAGGTTGACGGCGATACATAACGAACCAAAGCGGGCAATATCTGCTAGCGGTGGGCTTGAGCTGTTACACTTTCATTTAAAACTGGTCTCGTTTTATTCGTGTCAATTATTTACTACGACCTTACAGTAAAATTCAAAGAACAAACAAAAAAAATTACCTATCTGTGAAGCAAAAGTTCAAAGATCGATATTTGTTGTATGCATATTGGAGATATTATGGTTCCTAAGTGTGAATGTTACAGATCAATATTCCTTATATGCAAGTATCAGGATGTCTAAGTACGAAGATGTGAGATCCCACATCGATTAGAGAGGAGAACGAAACATTTTTTATAAGAGTGTATAAAGCTCTCCTTAGCAGACGCGTTTTAAAAACTTTGAGTGAAAATCCGAAAAAAAAATATGTATTAGCTATGAACTTCGACTCTTACAAAAGATTTTGAGCAATAAATTCACGGTGTCATAAGGCGTCTACAATCCAATCACTCATTACTAGCATTTCCCATTCCCAACTGCCACACTAAGGCTTATTAATGATAACTCAATGATCACAACAAGAAGTCAATATCCACAAGAAGAGGCTTGAAATGGAAGCGAATCTAGACTCGAATACTCACTCGCACCCGTGCCCAACCAACCACATGGGCACTAGAAAATCCACTTCTTATGCCAAAAGTGGCCGTGTTGGTTGCCATGGCTAGGGTGGACCAAGTCGAGGCAGAGATGGTCTAGCACCACAACGTCATCTTCAACTTCTTGACTTTATATGTTGTTAATATAAACGAATTTAGAATTTCTAATTTTGATACTTATTTTAATTAAAAGTTTATTTGACTTTGTCGTGTAATCAAACTCGGTATATATTCATTTTTTTTATTTCTACACATTGTCAAATGTAGATTTAAAAAATGTTGGGCTGGTTTGATCATCTATTTTTACGATAATCCGTTTTAAAAAAAAGCGGAATAAAATTATATAAGTAAGAAGAAGAATAATGTTCGGGTCACTTTTGAAAGAGAGGTTGGTAAAAAGAGAACATTTTGTAAAGTGATTCTTAAGGAACCTATTTGTGTTATTCCAATCAAATTCTCAATAGCCACTCTTTATTGACATAAATTTGGCATGCCTTTACTCATTTATTCTCGACTCAAACGTTTAATCTCTTAGTCGATGTTACATGCTAGTTTCTAGTAAATTATGCGACTAAGGACGACTCATACCCAGAATTCAGATCAGGATTTGGAATCTAGATTCGGCACCCGACGGTCCTAACATTCTGCATCCCTATAACACGATTAGGTTACCTACTCGGATTCGACACCTGACAACCCTGACATTTCTCTGCATCCCCTACGACATGATTAGGTTACCTACTATTTGGTTGAAAACTATCCTCACAGAACAATACGAGTTATTCCAGCAAGTTTTGTCCGAATTACTCCAAATAAAGTTTCTATGATTGAGGTACAAAAAAGAAAGATGCAGCTTGTTGATATATATATATAGTAACTTTTATTCTTTTAAATCATTTTTAATCATTTTATTCTCAAGATTGCTCTCATTCGGATGTGATCTCAGTTCATTCATGTATCATTTCTTTACTTCGATATTAGATACAAAATATGCTACTTTATGATAAATTTACTTTATTATTAAATATGTATTAAAAAAAAAGGAAAAGAAAAAAAGGAGGTTGCCTTTTTAGGGAAAGGAAATATAAAGGGAGTTTATGAATAATTTATATTCGAATAAATGTGGCCTTTTTCTACTAGGAAATTTTCAAATTTTATATTATAAATTTTTTTGAAAAATTAAGAATATATTTTAAATTAATATTATTCATTGGAAACCACGTGGCACCCATGCGTGACACACATCCTCTCTTTTTTCCAACAAAATTATATGTAAATAGAATTTTGAAATGCGTTAAATTAGGTATTAAATCCAAAATTAAACTTTTTAGAGTTTTTAAACAAAATTTAAATATATATATATATATATATATCTTACGAATAGAATCTTAAATTTTTCTGGGTCGTCTTTTTACTTAGTTTAGTTTTTTATTACTCATGTCAGCATTCTCACTCATAATATTTTTTAATTCTTTCTCGTCTCATAGAACATCTCATTCGAGGTCAGTCATCGTGTTTTTAGGCTCCCACTTATGTTGAAAATGTTTTTTTTTATTATTATTATTCTTGGGAGGAAGAATTTTGATAAAAAAAAAATTTAAAAAGGGAAAAAAGTTAAAAGTGAAATTGATGGAGATAATTATGAAGAGGATGAAGGGTAAGTTTCAACTGCGACAGCTAAGAGAATGGGACAAAAGAAGGTGGGTTTAAAGACCCTAAAATTTGCAATTTCAAACCCACTCTATTTTGTCAACGCTGGGCCCACATTGGTTCCAAAATAATAATAATAATTTTAAGACCGAAAAAAAAAATAAAGACATAAATTAATGGACGTCGAAATCGAGAGGGCCGAGGAAATGGAAAGCTGCTATGATGCCGTCCGGTCTTTATTTTCGTGATGCCAATCTAAATTATGCCCACTACTCTATTTTATCAATCATGTAATTTTTCTAAAATTATAAATTTTAATTAAATATTTTTAAATAAAAAATAGATATTCCAATGGTAAGATCTCACCTCGCTTGTAGAGGGAAATAAAATATTTTTTTTATAAGGGTGTGGAAACCTCTCTTCTTAACAATCTTGAGTGAGCCCATAAGTGAAAGTTTAAAAAGAACAATATCGAGTAACAGTGAACTTAGGTGGTTATAGTTGGTATCAGAGCCAAACAACAAGTGGTGTGTCACCCCGAAGTTAGATTGAGTACATTGTTTAGGTTAGAAAAATTATCAACTCGAACGGTTGGATTGCGTTTAAAAAATGTCTCAATCCATGAACACCCTTTATTCGTGTTTTAAAATTTTCCAAAAATTTCATTTTTGCCACTCAAAATACAAAATACAAACCACTATTTCTTTTAATTGAAAAAAAAATGTTAAGTCTTATGACTATACTACTTGAATTTTCAACATCTTGGGTGGATCAAAATATTTATTTTACATTAAATTCAAATTAAATTATTGCTTAACTTTTATCATTACGTATGCATTTGAATCTTAATTTGTTTTATATATATATTTGCTGCCGGAAAATATTACAAATTTAATTATCCGTCAAAATCAAATAACCAATTATTGAAGAAAATAATTTGGTATTGAATTATATTTCCACCTTGGTTGGTTATTGACCATTCTGTCCCCACTTTTTCTCTTCTCTACTTCCCTTTAAACTTCACCCTCAAAGTCTTTGCGGCGAAAACAATGAAGGAATAGCAGAGCAGAAACAGAGCGCCGCCATGAAAAGGGCTCTTCTTCTTTTCAACTGCCTTTTATTGGCCGTCGGCAACTGCGGCGGTCCGTTGATTATGCGGTTGTATTTCGTCCACGGCGGGAAGCGCGTGTGGCTCTCCAGCTGGCTGGAAACCGGTGGCTGGCCGATTATTTTCATCCCGTTGATATTTAGTTACTTCCAACGCCGCCGTGCCGCCACCCTGGAGTCATCGGAATCTTCCAATAGAACGAAGATGATTTTCATGAAGCCGCGGCTGTTTTTGGCCTCCGCTGTCATCGGCATCATCACCGGCTTTGACGATTATTTGTACGCTTACGGCGTGGCTCGGCTACCGGTTTCAACATCGGCATTGATTATCGCCACCCAGCTGGCATTCACGGCGGGTTTCGCTTACCTATTGGTGAAACAGAAATTCACATCTTATTCGATAAACGCCGTCTTTTTATTAACAGTTGGAGGGGCAGTACTGGCCTTGCACACGAGTGGAGACCGCCCTGCCGGAGTATCCACCAAACAGTACATCGCCGGATTCTTGATGACGCTAGCCGCGGCGGCGTTGTACGGATTCGTTTTGCCGCTTGTGGAATTAACTTACAAGAAAGCCCGACAGCAAATTACGTACACCTTAGTGCTGGAAATTCAGCTGGTTATGTCCTTATTCGCCACCGTCGTCTGCACCGTCGGGATGTTGGCCAACAACGATTTTAAGGTAATAAAAATCCAATTTTTTCTCAAGGGTTTTTTATTATTAATTGGGTTAGAAATCTTAGGATGGTGTAATATTGTCCCGTTTGAGATTATATTTCTTAATTATAAATCATGATGAATTCCTAAATTAGTCAATGTGGACTCTCTCTCAATAATTTTTAACAATCCTCTCCTCCAATACTACATAGTCTCCTCCGAGGTCTATGGAGCCATCGAACAGCCTCCTTTCAATCGAGGCTCGACTCCTTCTCTAGATAGAGCCTCCTCTGAGTCCCTATGGAACCATCGAACAGCCTCATCTTAATTGAGGCTCGACTCTTTCTCTGAGTGCCTCCCTTGAGGCCTATGAAGCCTCTCTGGAGTCCTCGAACAAAATACGCTCTTTATTTGACACTTGAGTCTCTTTTGACTACACCTTCGAGACTCATAACTTTTTTGTTCGACATTTGAGGATTCTATTGATATTGCTAATTTAAGGGCATGGGTCTGATACCATGTTAGGAATCACGGATTTCCACAATGGTGTGATATTATCCACTTTAACCATAAGCCCGTAGCATTGTTTTGGGTTTTTCAAAAGGTCTCACACGACATATATTCCTTACTTATAAATTCATAATTATTCTCTAAACTATAAAAATGGAATCTTTTGTGAAATTAAATGATGGGTTTTGATTATTAATTACAACAGGTGATTCCTAGAGAAGCGGCAGAATTTGGACTAGGAGAGACGACATACTACGTCGTTTTAGTGTTCAGCGCCATAGCTTGGCAAGGCTTCTTCTTGGGAGCCATCGGAGTTATTTTCAGCTCGTCGTCTCTGTTTTCCGGCATAGTAATCGCAGTTCTATTGCCGGTGACTGAGATTCTAGGAGTTATTATATTCAAGGAGAAGTTTCAGGCGGAAAAGGGAGTTTCTTTGGCTCTAAATCTTTGGGGTTTTGTGTCTTATTTCTATGGTGATATTAAGAACAACAAAAAGAGGAATCTTGAGCTGCAACTCCAAAAGACTGAAGCTACAACTCCAAGTGTTTGAGATCCTTTTATGTTACTTTATGCTGTTTGTATTAATCTTTCCACGTTGTGGTTTGAATATTGAAAAGGTTTGTAAATTGGTAAAGATGATATAAAGTAATAATAATAATAATAAGTTGGTCGTGGATGAAAAGGTTTGTTTTTTCTTTACTTAGATAAGCTTTGTACACTTGTTATATTTCATCTGGATAATTATACTAAAGTATGATCGTAGAGCATTTATCTCGAAAGATTAAGGCTTCCCCTCAAGCTTGTTTGGGTTGTTACAAATGTTATAAGAGCTAGACACTGAACGATGGGTCAGTGAGGAGATTGAGCTCCGAAGGGGGCGGACACGAGGCGGTGTGACGCTGGGCTCTGAAAGAGGGTGGATTGGAGTGTCCCACATTGATTTGAGAAAGGAACGAGTGTCAACGAGAATGTTGGGCCCCGAAGGAAGGTGGATTGTGAGATCCTAGATTGGTTGGGGAGGAGAACGAAGAATTCTTTAGAAGGGTGTGGAAAAGGAACGCGTTTAAAACGTTGAAGGGAAGTTTGAAAGGGAAAGCGTGAAAAAGACAATATAGACTAGCGGTGAGCTTGGACTGTTACACCACTCCAAACATAAAAGCATGTAGCCCATGTAACTTCTTTAATTTTGTGATCAATATAATATCTTTTGCATCTTTTCCCGTATAATTTCGATCGACTTAAACATAAATTAATTAGTTAAAAAGTTATTAGAGAGTTTAGACGAGCTTTTCGAAGTCTTTCTACTCCAAAATAAACTCATTCAATCGATTTATTTGCGTTTATGGGTTCGGAAGCAGTGGCGAAATCCTGAAGAAGCAGCTCGAAAAATGGCTCGAGCAATCCTTCAAAATCATAATATTATTATTAACCTTTTTTTAAAATATCTTCGACGTAGTCATAAATTTTCGACTAAAATTTGATAGTAATTTTATTTCATAATTTTTTTGGATTTTATATTTGTTGGAAAAAAGATATTTAAAAAAAGGGGGAGACGAAGAAGGGAAGAAAAATGGACAAAAAGGTTCAAAATTCAAATACATTTCTAACCGTTAGAAGGGTCCCGCATATTTTGCATTGTTTTGTCTTTAGTTTTTTTAAAAATAAATAAATAATATTAATATTAATTTAAATTATATTCACCGGAAAAAATAAAGAGAGAATTAAGAAGAAGCGGCAGAAACTATAAAACCAAATCAAGCATTTTAGACTTCAAGAAACGCATTAAAAACACCGGCGCCGGAGATCGCTTCGTGTTCGAACTACCATCAACCGTTCCCAAATGACTCAATCTCAGCCTCAGCCCGATCCATCCACTCCCGTCCCTCCAAACCCATCGCACTCTGATCATGCGGATCCAGTCACCGATCACCGCTCCACCGACTCTTCTCCCTATCCCAAGCTTAACCCTAGCGACGTTGCTCCGCCACCGATGCCGGAAAATTGGACTACCTTCTCCATGGGCTCCCAACAACAACATCCACATCCGCCTCCACCTCAAACTCAGCCGAACAGCGAGGCTCGTGCTCCGATCTCTGAGGGAAATGCCACCACTCTGCCGAATGATGCTAATCCATATGTTTCTGCAGCTCCAGCCCAGGGAAATCCTTCTTCTGCTAAGAGTAAGTCAATTTTTATTGAGCGTTTTGGAATTTATGGAATTCTTGTTCAATGGATGTGCGTGTTTGATGTATGATCAGATACGATGGATTCCGTGAAGGTGATGCTTGGAAGATGGGGAAAGAGGGCTGTTGAGGCTACCAAGAAGGCCGAGGATCTTGCTGGGAACATGTGGCAGCACTGTAAGCCCTCCAATTCTTTATCATAATCAACGCCTTCTTACCTTCTCATCACTATTGATAAATTTGAATCTAACTTCAATTGTTTGCCGATTTTGATTGGAACATATGTCATGTCCATTTAAACACAGATCCTTGAAAACCTATGATTGCTCTGCTCAGAATACTGGCAGAAATGAACCATTTCCTTCTGTTCTTTTATGTGTTGTGCTTTTCCATTGAATTTGCTGTGTTCTTTTTTCCTGAAATTGAATCTTGGGTTGTGTTTTATCTGGTACTGTAACCTATTTCTGCACATATTCAATTGAAACTAGGGTTGGGGGTAGTGACTGTTGTAAGATGAGTCCCACGTCCGCTAATTAAGGGGTTGATCATGGGTTTATAAGTAAGTAAGGAATACATCTCCTCCATTGGTATGAGGCCTTTTGGAAAAACCAAAAGCAATGCCATGAGATCTTATGCTCAAAGTGGACAATATCATACTATTGTGGAGGTTCATGGTTCCTAACAGTGACTGCAACAACGTTCTTCATTGTTGGTTTTGAAACTTTTTAGCAGCTTCTGTTAACCAGTAATCTAAAACAGTCTTGTTTCAAACCAGTGAAAACAGGGCCTAGTTTTACTGAAGCTGCTGTGGGAAGAATTGCTCAGGGGACGAAAGTTCTTGCAGAAGGTGGTTATGAGAAGATCTTCCGGCAGACTTTTGAGAATTCACCTGATGAGAAACTTCAGAAGGCATATGCATGCTACTTGTCCACATCTGCCGGTCCTGTGATGGGAACTCTGTACATATCAACGGCTAAAATTGCCTTTTGCAGTGACAGTCCTCTTTCATACATAGTGGATGAGGAGACCCGATGGTGCCTTTACAAGGTAAAATTGAATTGTTAAGCTTACTGTTATAGTGATCTTAGGCTGCAGTACGAACCAGCTTTCATAGTTTTATTTTGTTGATTGGATTTTGTCCTTTATGGTATTTATGATACTAAAAATTTTGGTTGAACTGATGTCGATTTAAGTGAAGAAGATGAGATGAATGGTGTTGAGCATTGTTGGGAAGGACTCACACATTGGCTAATTTAGGGAATGATCGTGGGTTTATAAGTAAGGAATACATCTCCATTGGTATGAGGTTTTTTAGGGAAGTCCAATAAAAGCCATGAGAGCTTATACTCAAATTGGACAATATCATATCATTGTGAAGACTTGTGATTCCTAACATGGTATCAGAGTCATGCTCTTAATTTAGCCATGTTAATAGAATCCTCAAGTGTCGAACAAAGAAATTGCTAGCCTCGAAAGTGTAGTCAAAAGTGACTCATGTGTAGCCTAGCAATTTCTTTGTTGGTTACTCCAAATATAATTTGATTATGATCATCTTGGTCGAGAGATTGCCCAGCCGATCGGTGGCTTCATATATATATATTTTTCTTTTCAAGATTTGATGATGCATGATTTTCACATACGTTGTGTTCATGATGCATTTACCTATTGTATATTATGGCTTTTGTAAGTCTCTATGCAACCGTTGATTTGGATTTGCATCCTCTTCTTCTATGCTTGGACCATGACCATTACTTGCTCTTGTATTACCCATGTTTTATGCTGTTGTGAGATCCCACATAGATCGAGAGGAGAACGAAACATTCTTTATAAGGATGTGGAAACCTCTCTAGTAGACACGTTTTAAAAACCTTGAGGGGAAGTTCGAAAGGGAAAACTCAAAGAGAATAATATCTGCTAGCGGTGAGATTGGGCCGTTACAGCTTCTATGTCGCCTAGTTTCTATACGTTGTGGAGGCCTCTATTAATAAGAAATTGACTGAACGTTCCCTGTATCTTCTCTGGTTA
This sequence comes from Cucurbita ficifolia, assembly GCA_033971965.1. NCBI lineage: Eukaryota > Viridiplantae > Streptophyta > Magnoliopsida > Cucurbitales > Cucurbitaceae > Cucurbita > Cucurbita ficifolia. The sequence goes on along the minus strand of CM066973.1, from coordinate 1,102,719 downwards.
TGATAGGTGATGATCCCGCTACTTCACCTTAGAGCAGTGAACCCATCAACAAGCAAAGCGAAACCGCCTGAAAAATTCATACAGGTGATCTCCATTGACAATCATGAATTCTGGTTTTTGGGGTTTGTAAATTATGATGGTGCAGTGAAAATTCTTCAAGAAACCCTACAGCCCAACAGTCCGTGTGCCGCCTAAAATTCATTCTGGAAGACATCAACTTTGATCTCGTCACCAACAGTAAGTAAGCATTGTAGTAAGCCAAGATTTTGATGATATATACAAACAACTACTGTAGAAATACAAATTATGAAATACTGCTGTCTTTATGGAAGATTGGAAATTGTTTGAACTAATTTTGTTGATTGAATTGAATGGTAAATAGTATTGATGATTGAATTCGTCTGGATCTGTGTTGTTCTTCAGTTTGGCTATTCATTCCCATGTTTTTTGTATTAACCATTATCAGTAAGGGTTTTTGTTATGATCATCATAGCTGATGATCATTAAGCTTGTGTTTTCTCACTTTCTACCGTGAGTTTCATTTTTAAACATTTTGAACTCTTGGACACAATCCAAAATCAAAAACTACTTTTGTTTGTACTTCAATCAATCTTAAACTAGTTCCTACAAAGAGTTTGAAGTTTTATTTTTATTTGTTTATTGAAATTGATTAATAATAATAGTTTTCATGGAATAAAAAAATTCCATGCCAACATAGTTCCAAAGCTTAAAATGGAATGAAACCCAAAGACAAACTAAAAATATATTTTAAATGAATCTAGGTTTGAATGAACATGCATCCTATTGCCTATTTGTGAGATATCACGTCGCTTGGAGGAAACCTCTTCCAGATGTATTTTAAAATCTTGAGGAGAAGCTCGGAAGGAAAAGCTCAAAGGACAATATCTACTAGCGATGGGCTTGGGCTGTTACAAATGGTATCAGAGCTAGACAACAGGCGGTATGCTAGCAAGGAAGTTGAGCCCCAAAAGGGGGTGGACACCAAGCGGTGTGCTAGCGAGAACACTAGGCCCTAAAGGGGATGGATTGGGAGTCCCACATCGACCAGAGAGGGGAACCAGTGTCAGCGAGGATGCCGGGCTCCGAAGGGGGTGGGATTGTGAGATCCCACATCGGTTGAAGTGGGGAAGCCCAAACATTCTTTATAAGGTGTAGAAACCCCTTCCTATCAGACTCATTTTAAAACCTCCCGAAGAAGTCTGGGAGGGAATTTCAAAGAGGACTAAAGAGTGGTAGCAATGTTATTAATGGCCTAATGAATTGAACAATGTTTTAACCCAACCACCATGGTTTGGCCTAATGAAAAAAAGAAAATCATGTTGTCAACATATTGAAACAAGGCAACGGCAAAAGGCAAAAGGCAAAAGGCAAAGCCATGACAAAAATATCTTAAAATCTTAGCTGTATTGTCAGATAGCAATAAGCAAAGGCAAGCAAATAGGTGTTTTTTTGTTTCAACTGAAAAGCCTCACATGTTTCAGTGTTCTTACACCTTAAAACCCCCAAACCAAAAATCATATCAATCTTCACATCATTGTCCCCCACATTCCTCTTCCCATTGTTTACAATCCTCCAAATTAAAACGTCTTTTACATGTTGATGACTCAAGTCGTCATTCTCGAGAGAAGAAACAAAGAGTAGGAGATTATAGAAATTCAAACGTTCAATGTTTCAAAGAACTAGAGATACTTTAACCACTAAATTATGTTCTCTCGAACCAACCAAAAAGACGAAAGGACGAACTTTGCATGGCGACACCGTTGTTTTCACTTTTCTTTTTATTATTATTAATTATTATTATTATTGGAAATAAAAAGTAACCAAGTTTTAGATGACCCAAATTGGGCAATTCCCCAACATTTAACATAATTTTAGGGTTTCTTCCCCAAACTATGCTTCTTATTGTGCATCCATACCTTAAGAATCTGCCGCCGGACTCCGGTTTCCGTACAGAGCCGTTCCACGTCAGCCTCTTCTTTTCTTCAGCAACCCACTTCCTCCTCCTCCTCCTCCTCCGCCGCCGTCACCGCTACTGCTCGGATTTGAAACGTCCTCCTCCTCCTCCTCTCTCCCTGACACCGCTGCCGCCGGCAACGTCAATGGTGGCCTCTGCTGAATTGGGGTCCCTGTCAAGTACACGTAAGCAGACGGGTGTGGGGGCCCACGATAAGAACAAAACGGTTGCTGCTGATGCTGCTGGTAGTAATAGTAATGTCCCTGATCTGAATCGGTTTCTTTCCGGTGAAAATTCCGGTGACAGTTACAGGCGGCGCATTTCAGTGCGTCTATACTCCCTTCCTCTCCCGCTGGCATGAACTCGCCACAACCATCCACCGCGTGCCCGCCGATTCCGGTGGCGTGATTCTTCAAACACTCTCTGTATCTAATCCTGTCTCCGCCGCCGCTCTTCCTCGTCGGCGATGACCGTTCGCCGGGGTTGGGCGGAATGGAAGGTGAGTTAGTGAAGGAATGGTAGTGGTGGGCGATGGGCATCTCTTCAATTATTTCATCGTCGAATTCCATTTTTCACCGGAGATTAGATTAAAACAAAAACAATAAATAAAATATATAATTTATAGAGTGAGAAAAGAGAGGATAAGAAAGGGGTAAGAGTGGCCATCACTTTTGGTGGGCATGCTTTTTTTTTTTTTTTTTTTTTTTTTTGTAGCGGTCTAAGTCGATATTGTTCAGTCTCACAACTTTAAAATGACTCGTTTATAGAGAATGTTTTGTTTCACTCTCTCAACCAAATGTGAGATCTTACAATTCATCTTCCTTGGTGGCCAGCGTCCTACCTAGCACAACATAGGCACAACATATGATGTCTGACTCTATACCATTTGTAACATCTCAAGTCCACCGCTAATAGATATTGTCTACTTTGGCTCGTTGTATATTATCGTCAGCCAGACGCGTTTTAAAATAGTTAGGTTGACAGCCATATGTAACAGGCCAAATGACAATATGACATTTCGTTATTCTTTTATTTGGACATATATCATGGGCCTTATTTAGACGACCCATGAACCACCACCTCCTCTCCAACCCCAATTATATCATCATGGGCCTTATTTAGACGGCCCATGAACCACCTCCTCCTCTCAAAGCCCAATTGTATTGTGGGCCTTATTTAGCAGGCCCACGAACCACCTCCTCTCAAAGCCCAATTATATCATGGGCCTTATTTAGACGGCACATGAACTACCTGCTCCTCACAAAGCCCAATTAAATCGTGGAGCTTATTTAGACGGCCCATGAACCACCACCTCCTCACAAAGCCCAATTATATCATGGGCCTTGTTTAGCAGGCCCACGAACCACCACCTCCTCTCAAAGCCCAATTATATCATGGGCCTTTTTTATTTGTACATGGCTTTTTTTTATGTATATATATATATTATTTTTTCTGGGAAGGCATTGGCAGATTCTGATGATTATAGTTATCAAACCCAGAAAAAAAGGTGAAGAATAATCATTCATGGCGACTCTGTAAAAGTGCAAAACATCCATCATTCTTCTTCTTTTTGTTTTATCAAAAGAACAATATTTAACTAATTATTATTTTAACATAGCTCCCCACATGCAGATTTTAAATTACAAAAATTAAAAAATTAAAAAAAAACCAAAAAATATTAATCACTTTCACAAAATCGTTTCATTAATTTCAGATTCCCAAAAATAAAATAAAAATAATAATAACAAAACCCATTTCAATTTTCATCTCTATTGCTACTTTTGGAACAATGGCTTCCTCTCAGATTTACCATCAAATTCTATCGTCAATTTCGACATTTCAAATTCCGCCGCCGCCGCCCTCCGGTTTAATTCCACAAATTTTTTATTCTCCGCCGCCGCCCTCCGATTTAATTCCCCAAATTTTGGATTCTCCGCCACCCCCACCGACCTCGATTTGCTCAGTTTCATCGTCGGCATTTTCACTGCAACTCCCCCGTGCCTCCGCCGGCCACCCAACGAAGAGTAATAATTATCGCCCATATTCGAATTAGTTTCTCCCCATTTCACATCGTTCATCGAACCCATTGATCTCGATCTAATCACACGCCTGTTACTCGAACCAATCGTCTTAATTTTATACTCTGTACTCGAAACACTGGATACTTTCCGATTCCGCCGGCTTCCGATTCGACTACCCCTCACCGGCTCATCGTTACCGTCCGGTTCATCCCAGTTCAAAATCAACGGCTGAAGATTCTCCACATGTCGTTCCTTCCGTCTTAGATTCCTCCACATCGGCCGTACGTTCACCTTCTTCTTTACTACCGTCAGGCACTCCACCACCTCCGCCATATCCGGCCGCTTCTGCACGGTAGACCGGACACACCTCGCCGCCAGAATCGCCATACACCGAATCACCGCCGGGTCGAATGGCAAGCCGATACGTGGGTCACACAACCCGTCGAAGTCGCCGTGTTTAATCATCGGCACCGCCCAGTCAACGACCGATGGCGGACTATGGTCAACGTCGATAGCATTCCGGCCAGTAATGATTTCCAAAAGCAAAATCCCAAAACTGAAAACGTCGCTCTTCACGCTCAAATCCGCCGGCGCGAGATACCCGGGATCGAGATAACCCAACGTGCCAGCAGGAGGCGTACATCTCACGCGCACATCCTCCACGTGTCCTCTTAACGCCAAACCAAAGTCCCCAAGACGCGCGTTAAAGTTACCGTCAATCAAAACGTTAGACGACTTAATATCTCTGTGAATAACCGGCGGATTCGACGCGTGAAGATCCCTCATCGCCTTCGCGACTTGCAACGCGAAGCGTACACGTCTGGTCCAACCGGGCGGTCGGGAAGATCGCGAGTGGAGCAGATCGTAAAGAGAGCCATTGGGCATAAACTCAACGACGATCAATTTCTCAGTGGAATCGGCGCAAAACCCAATAAGATTGACGATTCTCCGGTTTCGAATCGTCGAGAGAATCTCAATTTCGTTTTCCGCCGGAGTATTTCCGGCGAATTGGCAAGAACTGTGGCATCTGTAATGGTGGAAATTAGAAGATGGGTTTGGGGATTTGGTTCGTTTGACGGCGGCGACGAGCTTGCCGGCGTCGAGGACGGCCTTGTAGACACTGCCGTGGCTGCCTTTGCCCAAGAAACAGTCGGCGGAGAAGCCATTAGTGGCGGAAACAAGCTCGGAATAGCGAAAATGGCGGATTTGAAAAGGCTTATTTCGTTTGCAATTGAGATCGCCGCCGCAAGTGGCTATGGCAGACTCTGCAGAACAGATGGAAAAGAAATCCATTGAAAGGGAAGGGAATGGGAAGAACAAAGGGGGAAATTAATTAAATCCCAATAATTCAATTTTTAAAATTAAAAAAATATATATATAATTTAATATTTCATCGTTGTAATAATCAGCCTTTTCTGCATGCAAAATCGTGCAGCTTCGACTTTTTCTTCTTCATTTTTTAATTTTATTTATTTATTAATTTCCCGGCTTCGCCATTTCAATTTTGGGTCCTGTGGGATCTACATGTCCACGCTTTATTTCTAAAACAAAATAATAATAATAATAATAATAATAATAATAATAATAATAATAATATAATAAAGATATCATTATTTATTACTAGTTGAGAAACTAAATTTTATTTTTTATTTTGTTGGGGGGAATTTTTTGGTTGGCGCAATTACTGAAATATTGGGGCTGTATTTATGGCAACTTTAGTAGCAAGTTTTAGTTGAAATATGCATTAAATGTTACCATGGGTAACACGACGTCGTCTGGATCTTGCGGTGATAAAAAAGACAAAATATTAATTATTATGATTGCAAATCAATTAATTCTTTACGAAAATAAATGGAAATGAGTATCAGAAAAATGTCATTTAATTAAGGTAAATGTAAGACTATGGAATTAATAAATAGATAAATAAATAGAGAAATAAATAAAATTGAAATATTGGGAAGCGTGGGTTCCCTTTACTGCCAATTCATTAATGGTGGCGCCCTAAGTGGGTCCATTATATTTGACTAAACATATTTCCACCGAAACCCAAAAGAAAAAACAATTATTTATTTTATTTATTTTGCGGGCCCGTATGGAGAAAGTTATGGTATTGGGCTAGGAGGTCTGGCCCATTGGGCTTACTGATGGGCCGACTTCCAATTCTATAATCAATTAATAATGATCGGATTATTATTTATAAAAAGAAAAAGAAAAAGAAAACAGCTCATTGAGCTCTAAGTTACGAGGTGAAATGGAGTGACTTTATGCCATAATTTAATTTGTGATTGCCTACCACAAAATCTTTAAAATATGGTAAATTGAAGAAGTCTTCAAGGAATCTCAATGCCCTTCACCGATCCAAAATGGTGCCTTAGTAAATATTGTTCGCTTTGCCCTGCCTATTACGACCCAGATCCACCGCTAGCAAATATTGTCCTCTTTGGACTTTCCCTTTTGGGCTTCCACTCAAGGTTTTAAAACGCGTTTGCCAGGGGAAGGTTTCCACACCCTTATAAAGGGTGATTTGTTCTCCTCCCCAACCAATGTGGGACATCACAGTCCAAGTCCACCGCTAGTAGATATTGTTCGATTTGACCTGTTACGTATCGTCGACGATTTTAAAACGCGTATACTAAGAAGAGGTTTCTACTGCTAGCCCTTCATTAGCCTCACGATTTTTTGTAACAGTCCAAGCTCACCGCTAGTAGATATTGTTCGTTTTGGCCCGTTACGTCGTCAGTCTCACAATTTTAAAATGTGCCTATAGAAAAGAGATTTCCACCACTAGTCCACCGTCAGCCACACAATTTTTTGTAACATTTCAAGTCCACCACTAATAGATATTGTTTGTTTTAGCCCGTTACGTATCACTGTCAACCATACGCATTTTAAAACCGTAAGACTCACGACGATATGTAACAAGTCAAAGTAAACAATATTTGTTAGTAGTGAGACTAGACTTTTACGCCCAATAACCTATTAGATATAAATTTAAAAGTTTAAAATTTAATTGAAAATAAATTAAATATTATATCTAATAAATTAAAAAAAATTAAACATAATGAATATCTCAATATTTTTAAGGAATTTAAGAATTTATTTGACCCAATTTGTTTAGAATAAAGTAATTAGATATAATTTATCTTAATTATTACGATATTAGTAAAAGTAAGCATAGCCCTCAAAAAAAGAAAAATTATGATTGTGAAGATGGAAGAACATGATTGGTCTGTCACAAATATGATGTGTCGTATTATCCTTCATCTTTTACTTCTTTTACGACATTGTTATCAACATATAATTCAGTGACCTACTTTTTACATATTTATCGTTTGAAGAAAAAAAAAAGAAAGAACATCGCTAAAATGCTCTCCCACTTATCCAAGAAGCTTCTGGATTCCCTTCTCTGTTCCACTAAATTTGAAGGAAAAACCCATCAAACGATTCAAATCATGTGTGTTTGGTTTTTGCAAGAACAAAATTCAGCTGGAAACCTCGTCCAGAAGTTTGTACCTTCTCACCTTGTTCCTAAAAATCACCGGCCGTTGGATCCCACTTCGGTGCGAAATCTCCTCCGATCTCGTCCGCCGGAGATTCTCCTCCACGGCGATCGGTCTTCTCCGAGGCGGCGGCGGCGGCGGAGGTGGTTGTGGACGTTCTGAAGCTTCCGGCGACCTCTGTTTTTTGATGGGTCTGGTTTGTAGCGGTAGAAAAGTGCGAATTTGATCCTTGTTTCTGGGGGTTTTGATCGAGGAATGATCATCTCGGGTGTTTAAGGAAGAAGAATTGGAAGAATTTGGGGATTTGGCTTTTGATTCCTCCTTTTGAGTTAGACACCAATTGCATATTCTGTAACAATCGGCTTTTGGGTACAAATTGCTGCAGTACCTGAGAACAAGAACAAATGGGTATTAAAATCATCAACCCAATTAAGAACAAACAAAGAATTTGAAAGAAATTGCCTGTGTTGGGATCTGAATTGGCAGATTTTGCACCGGAAAAGCTCGTCGGAGAAGCCGAAATCTCCGCACATGCAGCACTCTGCTTCCGACGGCGAACTGGCTGCTCCGGTTGATGTCATCTAGAGAGAGAAAACAGGGGAGAGAGAATTGTGAAGCTTTGCTGTGATGATGATGAATGAATGAATGAATGAATGAAGGAGTTTGAGGCTTAGAGCCAAATGGGAGTACCAACAAAGCGTGTTTCTGTGGGTGACTTTATATATGGTATGCCATCCTCATTTTATATTAATTTCCATTTAGAAAATAAATAAATAAATAAAATAATACTAAATTTGAGTTCCACGGTCAACAAGTCCTTTTATTATTGTTATTATTATTATTATTATTTTTTTTTTTTTTGAGAGTGGAGAAAAAGTAAGAAGAAAATTCTATTGAAATTGTGTAGAGGTTGGGTCAATCACTCTTGTCTTCTAATATATAAAATAATAACCACTCTTAAATTAAGGCATGATTATGTCCTATTTTTTTTATTATTTATATTTAGTAGATAAGAAATTTAGTATATGATAGTTTGATATTATTGAACTAAAAAAAATTAATTAAAAAAAAACAAAACAAAACTTAGGGTATCCATTAATTTTGAATTATTCCAATTTAATTTATTTGAATATTTATCTTAAATGACGTAATTGGAAAGTATATGAATTGGCATTATGATGTTCACCATAATAAGAATTCCAAAATATCTCAATTGAAAGAAGGAACATTAAATGTTTTACCTAATTGAAATATCTTTTAGGGTTTCAATGAATTTCCTTTTTTCTAATTTGGAAACATATGTGATTTTCTTAACGTACAAAACAGATAAATTCTGATGGGTCATAGTTTTAAAGTGACATTGGAATGAGTCAACAATATAATTAATTCCAAAATGTATTATCTTGGAATATTTTACACTAATTAATGTAAATTGTGGAATTGAGTATTTAGATTTAATTAATTGCATGGTTTGAAATTTAATTAGTTGTAATCCATTGAATTGAATCTTCAATCCTTGTGTCATAATATTTGATGTTCATAATATTATGACACAATATTTGATAATAAACATGAACGCGTGTTAGAACTGTTGAGAGAGGAGGAGTTTCATATTGACTAATTAAGGGGTTGATCATCACGAGTTTATAAATAAGGAATACATCTCAATTCGTATTCGGTCTTTTGAGGAAACATGAGAGTGGTGTCCAAAGTAGACAATATCATATCATTATGGAAGTCCATAGTTCCTAACAGAACCTCAATGTATGAGACATTTGAAATAAACCAAAAGTAAACCGAACATCGATATATGAGACATGTGAAAGAAACCAAAAGCAAAGTCATGAGAGTCTATGCTCAAAATGGACAATATCATACCATTGTAGAGGTACGTAGTTCCTAACAAAACCTCAATACCTCATATAAGGCAAGAGAGCCTATACTCAAAGTAGACAATATCATACTATTGTATTGTAGAGATGCTTAGTTCCTAACAGAACCTCAATATATGAGGCCATTGAGGAAAATTAAAAGTAAAGTGATGAGAGCCCTATGCTCAAAATGGACAAAATCATATAATTGTAGAGGTCCGTGGTTCTTAAAGGGAGAGAATATCATACAATTGTGGGAGTCTGTGATTCATAATTCAGTTCCTAACAGAACCTTGATATACGAGGCATTTAGGAAAAACCTAAAACAAAGTTAATCCTATGCTCAAAGTAGACAATATCATACGTGAGAGAAAAAGTTCTATTTTAAATTTATGTGACTTGGGGAGTAAATTACAAACCACAACAACAAAATTTACAAAGGAAATAAAAAAGAAAAGGGTAATTTGAGATTCCATAATTTTGACATAAAAGGAAGAATACTAACCCATAAAGCAAGGCCTATCATCAGCAAAGATGACGTTTTGATCAAATCTCACACGCGTGCCACATCTTGCACACAATCAGAGATGCCATTATCCCCTCTCTTTCCTTAATAATGCACAAACACGCTGGCCCCGCCTCCCATCTTTCAACAGGACACATCATCATCATCATCCTCTCTTGTTCTTTTCTCCCTCTCTCCTCGCTACACTTGCAGCCAAAAGGAAAGATTAGCAAACACATCGCTCTCATGACCATAAAATGCTTGCATGCGACGCTACTACATACGCATAAAGACACCAACCGAAACTAAAATATCCATCCCTCAACAATAATCATAACCCAAAACCAAACCCATTTAGATGGTTTTCTTCTCCTTTTCACATTGCAGTTCAAAAGCGACCTCAGCAGAAAGTGGAAGCTTTGACAGATTGATTACCTGCAAATTTAAGCCACAAGAGGAGAAAGGAGTGGAGGGTAGGCGGGCTTAGTAAACAAGGGCGTGCACTTCTTTATTTGGGACCTTCTTTTGAACCCCACCACCAGTAATCGCGAACCATTCCACTTGTTCAGGTGGGGGTGGGGGTGTTCCCCCTCTTTTTAATAACAAGACTAGACTAATCATTCTTCTCCACTTTTAAAGACCATCTTACCATTGCCACTACCAGCACTACACCCACTTTCGTTAAAGAGGATTTTGCTGATTTCTAATCATTGGAGAACGGCTTCAGAATTGTTCAGACTTCCCACCTACGATGATATCCAGCATACCTCAAATCTACCTGAAAATCAACCAACCATTTGCATGACGTTTCCCAACTTATTCACCATGGTCCACCATTGTTTTCTGATCACAAACTAAAACATGTAAACATATAGAGAAATACTGAAAGCATCATCAAGCCCAAATGCCGCCTCCGCTTTGAGCCTTAAGAGATGTCAAGTACTGAATTGCCTCGTCTAATACAACGATGGCCTCTTTGCCTTTCCCGCCCGGAATTAAACTCTGGAGAATCCCTACAGTTTCACGTATTTTCTCTTTTTTCCTCTTTTTGTTGACTTGTGAGGAATCCACATCCTGCATATCCCGACTCCCTTCATTTCCACAGCTAGATTCTGCATCATTCTCGTACTCGGGGGATCTTCGGGTCATCAGTGAACTTGCAGTGTCTGTTAGCGATGTTACATCATAACATTCGTCAATTTTACGCTTCTTAGTCGAACCTGCGGAGCTAGCAACTTCTTCGTTATTTTCCTCACATGGATACTGTTTATCTTTAGTTGTCATTGCGCTTGGTGAATGGCCAGTGCTAGTAACTTCATCGTCCTCGTCGAATTCACTTTCATCATCTGAATAGAGGAGAGCATTGAGTTCTTCTGTGTCTTCTTGCATCTCACTCTGATCGACAGTCTCATGATTCTCAGCAAAATCGTTTGACGAAACTAGTTTTGAGTCATAAATGAAGTCTCGTTTGTTTCCAATATCTTCTCCATTAAGTTGACAAGCAGCAGTAGGTTGTGGACTCCATGAAGTAAGTAGCTGGAGAGGACCACCACCACCTCCTGAACATAAAACCAAAGTTGTTTTATCTGCAGACTGATCAACGACAAGAAATCCCTTCTGCTGAGTTCCAGAGCCAGAAAGTGGTGCCACAGCCTCATTAGAAAGTCCTTTGAATGGAACCGCTAGTTTGTCAGTGTAAATAGGACCCTTCACAGGTAAAAAGGCTTGCTGTGAAGGTCCCAAGCAATGAAACCAATTACACGGTTCATTTACTGGGCCTACCTGCAACCGAGGGACCTTAAATTCGTTGTTGACTGAAAAGGTTTCGTTCATGACCATATTGTTGCCAATACTTAATGCAGAGGGATTAGGTTGACCCATGGTCGGCACAATACCAAAAGAATTTAGCAGAGATGGGTGCCAATCGGAAAGAAACTCAGTGGGATGTCCAGCTCCCCAAGTTTCGCCCATCCAATCAAAACAATTTACCTAAACGAGATCAATAACAACAGCTAAATATCTGGAAGAACAGAGCATGCCAGAAATTGAAGCAGAGAGAACGAGCAACACATACCAGAAATAGGGTGTAGAAAACTAGTGATTGCAGTTTTCGTATCTCTCAGGATGAACACAAATAAGAAAATAAGCCACCTTAATATGAACGCAAAACTACAGAATCTATCTACGTGACTGGTTTCAGCAAATGACGAAAATACTCAGCCTGGAAAAAGTATAAAAATGGGCATGAGTTCATATACAATCATGTTTTTTCATCAAGAAAGAAATGGGATATTAATAACAGCCACTCAAAATCTTATCGGTTATAAAGATGGCATTAAAGGCATTGATTACGAACCTGACAATCCTGGAGAGGTTGAAAGCATGCGATGACTCTAACGATTATGGTGGCAGTTCCAGCAATCCCATTTTCGTGTTTTAATGCTCGAAATCTTGTTTGAGTAGCCGCTTGGCACACCATAACTACAACCCTAGCCCTTGAGTATGGTAATTGTCCAGAGAGGAATAACTAACAGTCTCCGTATTTCGCAAACAAAAAAGATACGCCCACTAAGACCGAATGAGATTCTCAGCAAACTAAACAAAGCAGTAAAGCACCTCTTCGCGCGCACTTGAATAAAAGAAGACTGAGAATGGATGTAGGAAAACTAAACCTAATTTCTCAAAGAGAACGAAGGTCAAGAGAAACAGATCAAAAATTTCAACTAATCTGGAGGACATAACAAGGAACAACGACGAAAAAATTGGATCCCATGGATGATAACTGTTCAAATATATGAAGAGGGAGAAAGGAAGATCGATCGCTTCGATCGGAGAAAAATTACAGAATAACTTTACAGTATATATTCAACGAAATGACTTGGAGAAAAACATCAACTGAGAGACTCAAACACCACCGCATGCTGTTCCACCCTTATCCACAAACAGATCTCCAAAAATTCACTCCGTGAACGATAACTCAAAACTCCTGCAGATTTCAGTTTAATTACAATTATTAACACTTCTCCTACTGAATGAAAATGAGATTCATGTCATATCTAAACACAAAAAACAGAGAAAAAGACGCCAGATTATCCACACGGGAACAGAATATCACATCATCTCCATAATTGAAACAAATGCAACTCCGACGATTATCTACACACACACACACACACACAAAAATCCTAGTGGCCCCATACATACGGGATGAACAAAAGCAAAACACGAACATCACAAAACCAAATCAGAACAACAGAGAAAAACGAAAAGGTGTAAACAGAGGACGCATGTGACCGTATAGCAATTAAAGTCAACCTGACCTTTCAAAATCTAGAGAGGCGTTATTAAGGGAAAAAAGTGTAGAAGCAGGTACAGCAGTAGAGAAGATTGATGAACCAGTAGCAGATGAAAAAGAACAAGAACAAGAAGATAAGAAAATCACGTTTCCAGTTCGAGAAGTAGGCAACCAGAGATGAAATCCAATGCGGAAGCTCAAAACAACAGAGTTCAAGAAGGCAGATTACAGTACAGAGCCGGCGAGGAAGGAAAAAGCAACAAAGAAAAAGAAAGGTGGAGAGAAAATCACTTACAGAAAGGGGAAGGAAAAGGAAATCCCCTGAAGAAGTGTCGAAAGAGAGAAGGACGACGGTGTCTGAGCTGAGAGATTTCACAGATCGTACAGAGTACTGAAAGAGCGTCACGGAGAAAGAGGAAGAAGAAACAATGAATACGGTCAAAGTCTAAACTTGTGAATTGCACGGATCCTGTAATTATATATAGAATTCATTTTCACAAATAAATTCCCTCCAATTAAATCAAAAAAAAGAAAAGAAAAAAAGAAAAGAAAGAGGCCCCGCTCGTACGTGCGCCACGCGCGCACGCTGTGTATAAGTGTGCAATGGGAACCTCTAAAATTACCTACATTTTTTTATAGAAAAATGTTAAATTACAAATTTACCTCTTCTCGGGGCATAACCCTTCTGTAATTTATGTGGGGACCTCTAAATCCACCTCACTTCCGTACTTTCTAGCACATATCTATAAAAAAAATGTTTCATTTTCATCCACGTGTTTTAAAATATTAAATATTTTAAATTAGTTTATTTATTATATGTGAAAATTGAAATTTATGCATAATTCGAAAATAAAAATTTAATTTTATACCCCATGATTTGTAATTTTTAAAACAAAATTAGAAATGGAGATATTTATTAAATACGAAATAAAAATTTGAGAATTTTCATATATTTTAGATAATATTTTCTCACCAATAAAGGGAAGGCTGGAATCCCATGTTTTGCATTAACACTAATCATATCTACCTTGACCGTTCAACCCTTGGATTCCAGGCCCACCCGTGAATCTGTATACCAATCATGTGTTAAAAGGGCAATAATGGGAAAAAGTGGATGAACCAACGACGAGGATAATTCTGTGACACCCGAGTAAAAGAGGAATACCTAATATCACATTCGATAAGTGCAATCGTGAGTAATAAAATAACTAAAAAATGGAAATAAAAGTTACTATTTATATCAATAAAGTGGTGGTGTCTTACAATTTAGCGTACTTTATATGGAGCAATTTGATGAGATGTGAGGGAGGACAAAAACATATTGGAATAACGTGTGTTGGTTTGTATGGATAGTCTTCATTTTTAAGAATCTGGGAGTAAGTAATAAAATTGCTCCAAATATATTACGCTTAATTATCCGAAACATAAATTAATTAACGAAAATTAGACGAGATTATGGTATTAATAATTGAAATTGCTACTTAGCTACAAATTAACTTTATAGAAAGCGATAATTAAATTATCCGAAAAAGGAAATATAAAGAGTGGAGTATGGGAGAAGGAAAGGGGCAGGGGAGGGCAGGGCATAGTGGAGGGGCATTAATTAAAACATAAAGAGATGAGAGATTTTGGAGAGGAGATTCTGATGTGCCCTAAATGTGTATCAATTTAAGTAACCAGGAAATATTATAAAATTATAAAGCTACGGTTTTTAAATTGTTTATAAGGATCACGGCCCTTTGTTTGGGGCTAAGGGAACAGTAAGGACACTCGCCAAATGCCCAAACTGCCCTTTTGGAGGGCACCAAATCATCTCTCTTTTCTACTCAAATGCCCTTCAAAAAGATAAAGAAAAGGACAGCTCGCCTGCCCTTTAACCTCTTTCTCTTGGGTTATTTTCTCATCATTTTGTGCCGTGCAAAAAGACCTTAAAAGGTGAGATATTCCTAAGTTTATGCCATGTATGGTCCAAACCATAACCATCTCATGATTAAGAAAAATTTAAAATAATTGAATCTCACTGTCTATACTAACGAAATTCATGGTTATAATCGTGCTTTGGTTAGAGTCATTTTAAATAATAGATGAGTAGTTGAATGGATGGTGATACGTATTCCACGTCAGTTTGAATACGATAAATTAAAATTAATTTTTAAAAGAAGTAAAATAATAATAAAAATCTTTAATGGATAAATTGGTTGGTTAAAGAAGGAGGTATGAGAAGCCATGCTGTGAAAGTAACATTTTCAATTTTAAAATAAGATTGGAATGGAAAATGATTCATATGCGTTACGTTTACAATATTATAATTAATAATATAATGCCCCAATTGGATAGATTTGGCTTGACTTTAAATTATTTTGTATGGATAGAGTATATTAATTATTCACAAAGGTCCCATAATAATTTTAATGGTTTTAAATAAATAATCTATAACTTTAAATCCCATTTTAAAGAATATTAAAAAACAAATAATCTCTCTCTCCCCGTTTTCTAAAACTTTATTTTTGAACGGGAGCTAGAGGTTCGAGCATACGTCGCTTGGCCGTAGGCAACTTAAGAACGAATTGGCTTAACTCACTTGTTGTTGGGAAGTGAGTGGCGCATAATCGCAAGTCATCCATAAATTTTATACTTATTTAAAAAATATCACTAAATTTTCAATAATACCCACAAAGTTTCAAAAATGAAATATTTCAACTTTTTATTAATACCCTTCCATTTTTAAAAATTAAAAATATATTTTTTATTAATACTATATTTAAAAAATACTGATAAATTTTTAAAAGGTAGCACTAACTTTTTTTTAACATTTATAATAAAATTTTAAAAAAATTTATTGTCAATATATAGACGAAAACTATCTATTAACATCTTTTAAATTATCTCTATTTTTAATATTACTTTTAACAGTTTATTAGTACTTTTGAAGGTTAGTTCTAAGGATAAGATTATTTTTTAAAATTTTAAAATAGTTTAAAGGTTGAAATTTTGAAAAAAAAAACTACAGACTATTAATAAAAATTTTGAAAACTAATTTTAAAAGTAAAAAAAGAGTATTTATGAAATAAAATATTAATCATTTTCATTTAAATTAAAAATTTTAAAAATATTTTAAAGATAAAAGGTAGAGTTTTAAAAGTTATTTTTATTAATTTTCCAAATTTAAAGAATGTAGAGCGCGTGTCATGGAAACATGGGTGTGGTGGGGGCGCGTGGGAAATAAAGCCGTGGAGCCAATTTGGTTGTGGATTCTCCAACAACAACGTTCACGCTTCCGAACCCTTTTCATTTCTTTTTATTTTTATTTTATTTTTTAATTAATGACACTCTCAATCAACACCACCACCACCACCCTTCCGCACTAATAAAAATAATATAAAATAATATAAAAAAAACCAAAATTTGGGTCCTTTTTATTATTTAAATTAAAAAAAAAAATCCAATTTACGGAAAAGAAAAAGAAACAAAGAGAGGGAATCCATGCCCCCACGTTTCATGACTAAAATACGAATTATTATAAAATGTCTCAATCATTTCCCAATTTTACATATATCATACGATTCGTTAAATAAATAATTAAAAATATTTTTTTTGAAAGACGTTTAAAACCTATTTCTCAAAATTTAGAGACTAAAAAAAAGTACGTTGTCAAATTTTAGTAGACTTATATTTCAAAAGTCAAAAACGAAAAACACGCGTTCTCAAATTTTAAAAATTAAGTGAATTTATTAATCCTCAACTAAGAAGATAATTTTCTAAATAAAAAAAAAATTAATAATGTATGATCCTATGTTTTAATGGGAGCAGCCTAAATCGTGAAAATATGGTTGTGGGAGAGCAATACAAGCGTCGTGCTGCTAGGCGAAGCGGTGAAGTGTTGCACCCTAGATGGCGAGAGTCCAGTAACTAAAAGCATCACTAGCTTACGCTCTGACCCGAATAGCATAAGGCACGTGGAATCCCGTGTGAATATCAGTAAGGACCACCTTGCAAGGCTAAATACTCTAGGGTGACCTTTGGTAACTCATTCATCGATGAATTTAGGTAAAAAGGAGTAGTCCAAATTAGAATTAATTTTCTTCAAAAATACTATCTTCATTGATATGATATTTTTCTAAAAATAAAAAATAAAAAATTTATGTTTAAAGTGGACAATATGATACTATTGTAGATATTTACTGTGATTTTTATTTTATTTTTTGGCTCGAGATGCTACCAATAGGTCGAGTTCATTTTGAGGTTGAAAAAGAAAAGAAATAAAATAATTCACATCACCAAACACGTGCAAATGGCATGCTCATGATTTTCCCGGTAATATGCAAGACATGATGGAGGGTGTGCCATAAGGGGATTAAATTATACTTTTTTTAGCTCTCACCTACTCCACTCAATTACATAATTGTTAATAATAAAAGGTTTGGTTTTTATTGGTTTATTTTAAAAATAATATAATATTTTGCAATTTTTTGCTTATGGATATTTATGCTCCAAAACCAAACCTGAAACAACAAACAACATCATTAAGTTTGGTATCACCTCAACTTCCTTATTTTACACGAAACCACATCCTTAATTTAAGCATGTAACATAGCTTTAACAAATTAAACAATAAATTGTGACCACATTCGAATAGGTAACATTTTTTTCTCCGTAAAAATTTGTAAAATTAAAGTTATTGTTTTGCTTGAAATAGTTATATTAGAATTTTTTTATGAAACATGAGAGTGATGACTCAGTCGAGATAGCGATGGGTTCTCAGCTCCGATCACGGCGAGATGAGCCATTTATCATCGATAGGTGTCGAGTGGAAGTGCAGTGATGTATGCAGTTGAGACATCCTAACAGAGCGGTAGACTTGAACCTTGTTCCTACATGACTCGATTAATTCGATTAGGCGGCACTTGCCATCTATTGTAAAATGACACGTGTTAGTTTATGGAGATAATCTAGCCGATTCTATATTCGAATCAAGATGATCAGAATGATATGATAGTTGAGAAAGACTCTTGAAAAAGAGGTAAAAAAAAAAAAGCAAGAAGAAAAAGGAGCCAAGAATGATTAGTTTTTTAATTGATTTTTAATCACAATTATTACGCCATTTGACATTTAGTTTAGATGGAAGCACGGTCTTAATCATGCCCACCCGAGATATTCGGATTGAAACACCAAAATAATATATATATATATATATATATATATATATATATATATTGTTTTTTTACATTTAATAAAATATTTTAAAATTAACAAAAAAACTATTACTATATTTGAAGATAGTTAAATGAATTCGAATGGGGTTATTTATTTTATAGATAATTAAAATACGAATCTCAATAAAGTCAGAATATTAAAATATTAAAATATAAAACATAGTTTAATTAGTGAATAAATTATTAATCTTCTCGGGGTAGAATTTTTTAACAGAACCGAATATGGTAATTAAAAAAAATGAGATGTTTACTAAAAAGAGAACACTTGAGAGGGAAGAAGAAAATAAAAAAGAGAGTAATAATTAATAATAAAGAGTTTGAAAGAAAAAAAGGCCACCTGTAACAGTGCCGTAATTATCAGGTGAAACAGTAAAAGTTAAATGTTAATAAATAAATAACATCAGGTGAAACTAAAAATTACGAGCGCGTGCAAATTGTGTAAAACTGTAATTTCGAAAGCAATAAAGAAATGGGGAGAAAATATTGGTGTTTCCGACCGCCAAATCTTCACCACAGAGTCCGCCCATTATTTTAATTAAAGAAATTCAAAAGTCACTCACGCGGCTTGGCGACTTTTTGATCGACATGTCGTCTTATCTCAGACGCCATTTCTCTCTCTTTCTCTCTTCACATCTCCCACGCCGTCGGATCACATGACAAAGCAAATCAACGGTGGTGACGCTTCCTCCGACAAATCCCGCAAAAAATAGAGGCTTTTTTTTTTCATTTTTTTATTACAAATTTAATTGGGAATAGAGATAAAAATGAAGAGAGAGAAAGAGGGTTTAGTTTGAGTATGGTTATGCGGAGAGTATCGGCGTTGGGATGCGGTGGTAGCAGTCAGCACAGCCGGCGGAGTGGTGGGCGGAAGCGCATGCACTGCACCACGCTTGATTGGGCTCCAACTTCTATGCACCCAAATAAACAATGGGTTTGTTTTTGTTTGGTCAAACCATATTTTAATGTGGCGGAGAGAGAGAGAAGGACAGAGCTTGCACGCGAGCGCCACTCTGCCCTGCACCCAATAAAACCCTAAAAAAAGATCTCTAATTGGGCTAACATAACTCGGTTTAGCCCACAGCCCACAACTGCCTTCCACTCCACCGATGGTGATGGGCCGACTTCAAGAGTAGAGCGACTCCAGAAAAGGCCAGCCCATTAAGAAGAAGGCCCATGATGAAGCCTGTATTATTTGGTACCAAACAACCGGCCCAACTTAGAGTCCAGCTTGTCTTTTTCCCCATGGTAAGTTTGTTTAGTTTACTTTGTTTCTACTGATACCAAATTACTATAAGCATATTATGATCAGTTATGATCGGTCGCCAACAGCCACCAAAAGGGATCATCGAAGTGATCACTCGTGATAGGGTGACAATGGGCGAACAGCCACCAAAAAGAATCATCGAAGTGATCACTCGTGATAGGGTGACAATGGGCGAACAGCCACCAAAAGGAATGATCTAAACGATCACTTGTGATAGGGTGGCAATGGGCGGGAGTGGTGGTCAGGTTGAAAGTGAGGAGGAGAGGAAAAGATGAGAGAGATTTGAGAATGACAGTGTAAGGGTATTTTAGTCATTTAATTCGTTCACAATGACCATAAAAGGCCAATGCATTACCAACTCGGTAAAACCCATAAATTTATTATAGGTGAAATTTTCGACTAAATTATCAGTAAATTAATTAGAGGTAAAATTTTGTAATTGGTAAGCAATAAAAAAAATTAAATTCTAAGAACTTGTGTCCCTCTACCCTCTTATTTATTATTATTATTAATGGAATGGGCTTTTACTATTATAAGTGGTCAAAGTAGACAAATGGTCAAACAAAGGGCTCCAGCCTCTGCCCATAGTGAGTTTAAAAAATATATAAAATAAAAATAAATAAATGTCTCAACAGAAGATATATTAAACAATTCCAAAATTTATATATATATATATTTTTTTTTATATAATTATCCTTTTTTCAAAATCCTCACAAAAAATTTA
Organism: Cucurbita ficifolia; assembly: GCA_033971965.1. Lineage (NCBI taxonomy): Eukaryota > Viridiplantae > Streptophyta > Magnoliopsida > Cucurbitales > Cucurbitaceae > Cucurbita > Cucurbita ficifolia. The sequence goes on along the minus strand of CM066973.1, from coordinate 1,082,351 downwards.
CTTTAGGACTGGAAGATCACACTTCCCATCACCCTTTTATTTATTTGTTCTAAAGCTCCACTTCACAGGGTCTGTTCAATCTCCTCCTCTTTGAAGCATTTGAACTGTTATGATGTGAAGAAGAATTTGCACATGACCCAACTGCTGTACTTTCATTGCTTTTATAGCTTAAGCACCTCACGTTCAATACCCCGCTCGGGCTCTGCGGCGCCTCCGACATCGACATCGACTCCTCCTCCTCCCTCTTCCCCGACCCTCTTCCGCTCGACATCTCGTTCACTAACTTAATGCACTTCACTACTCTTTCCTACAAGAAAAACATTCAAATTCATGTCTATATCAGATTATGATCAATGAATCATATGATCCACAAACACAATCAATGTTACCATGTGGAGTTTCTGCTGAATGACAAGAGGAATTGCTGTCTCTTCTTCACCTTCTCCAGCTACTGATATTGCCACAGCTGCTGCAATCTCAGATGGTTTGAATTCCAAGAACTCGATCCCTGCATTCATTTCCCGATCAATCAAAACCATTTCGATACCTCGACACGAACGTATTGTTTATGTTTAGGGAACAAGAAAGGACCTTGAATTATGTTCAATAGTAGACGAATCGAACGGGTGATCGATGCCTTGTCGTCGTGGTGGATCTTGCCGAGGTAATGATCGATAAACGAGAAAGGCGTAACGGCTTGCATTCTCCACCCCAATGTTGTCAACACTAAAAGCTCCATTCTTTCAATGGTTCTGGCTTCAAACACGAAATTAGATCCACCCACCTGTGATTGAACTCAAGTATTAGGAAAATGGTCGAATTGTTTTCGATCGGTGGAGTATCGAGATGATTGTTAACCTGTAAATCCAACGAGATTGGGACTTCAGTCTCCTCCAATTTGGCTGCAAGAGACAGACATGCCACTGCCAACAGCTGCATTGTCCAAGCTTTACCTTTCTGCAAATGGCACAAGAACAATAAGACATCATGTCGTATCGAATCGATCGAACCGAGTTACCGAAAAATGGAGGGCGATTGTTCATACTGGTAGAGTGTAAGCGGAGAGGAATCGATCCATGTAGTTTACGGCTAAGTATGTGCAGAGAGGACCAAAATTGAAACGAGCACTCACCTGTTCATCATCCAAGCAACATAATAAATGACATTGGCTATGAAACTTTGAACAATCAAACATGAATACAGAAAACAACCTTAAACAATCAGAAAGAACAACCAAAACTTCAGCCAAAACCAAACGAATCAGGAATCAAAACACCATCAGGGAATAACAAAACGATCGATTCACAAGAAACAAGAACACCCACCTTTTCAATCCAATCGACGGCATCTTTTCTAGCCCCAACATCCAACTCGCCGTTTTGCAATTTCATGAGATACCCATCAACAGGCAAGTGGTGGGTTTCCTTCTCCACCATTTCAATCAAACATTCATCGCTTGTAAACGGCAACCCATCGCCGCCGTGGCGCCGACTCTGAAACCCATTACTCGTAAGAACATAAGGAGCGACCAGAAACTCGCCATCATCGTTATCATCGAAAATACAATTTTCTTCAGCGCATAAAAGATTGGTAACTGCAAGGTCAAAACTAGGCGCCATTGAACAAACACAAAGCAAAAAACAGAGCGGAACAGAGAGCAGAAGCAGGCGATTACAAAGAAACTGTGGGAAAATTCTTTGTTGATGCTTTTAGACGGAGAAATTGATTGGGAAATAAGAACAAAAAAGTTATTGCGTTGCAGAGGGGCAGAGGCAGATGGGCTTGTTCTTGTTCGTCTTCTTAAAAAAATTTTGAACTTTTTTTTAAGCCGGCGATTTCTAGCCTTCCTCCGCCCCCGTTTCTGCAAGTTGGCGCCGGAAAAGACCGCCGGAGATTAAGAAGGAGAGAAAAAGGCGAGGCTTTTTAGGTTAAGGAGAAGGAGAAGAAGGGACATATAAGGAATCAGAAGGTATGAACGGAAGTGATAGAAATATACAGTAATTTAGTTCCAATATATATATATATATATATAAATAAATAAATACCGTTTATTTATTTTATTTTTCTCAATTGTAATAATACAGGCTGGATTTAGAGAGAAGAAGGGCAGCAGGTTAGGAGAAGCCATTGGTCCCTTCTCTGACATTCCCAATAACCCAACCAACCCAACTCGCTACTTTTCTTTTTTTTTATTTATTTTTTTTATAGTTCTTTATTAAATCTAATTATATCCCGATAAAATTACCATTTTAGTCCTCATCGTTTCGGTCGAGTTTAAAAGTTTTAAATTGATTTTTGCAGTTTAGCGATTTGTTTAAATGTGAATGGTTTCATTAGATGTGTTTATGTGACTATTGTGAGCCGTACCATAAAGATAATAGTTTAAATATTAAATGTTAAATTACGAATTTGAATGTTTAATCTTTAAAAAATATTTGAGTTAAAAAACGTGTAAAATAAATTATCAAAAAATATAAGGACTAATTTGTAATTTAACGAGAGAAAAAAAAGCAAAGAACATAAATCGAGGGTTAAAATGGTAATTTACCTTTTTAATTTTGATTTTTTAAATTTATTTTGTTGATTATTTGGGAATAGAGTGGCCGAGAGGAGGTGCAAGACAGCGTATTTATTTATTATTATTATTATTTTATTTATTTATTTCTTTAGGCAAAAATATTTTGGAAATCTGTTGTTTTATATTTTAGGAATTGCATTAAATAAAAAATAATAATAATACGGTGCGATAAATATTGAAAAGCAGTCTCTTTAGGAAATAACTAAATAAAGCGACACGTCCATTCAGAGGGGAAGTGGGGCCTGGTTAATGTGGTAATTTCGCGAATGAAGCAGGGTTAGGATAGTAATTTAGTGCACACGAAGAGGGTAGCCAAACGTACTGGGATGCTGTCTTTTTCGTCCCCATGCTGACACGTGTACTGTGGCAGAAGCAGAAGGAGCTGCTGTCTGGGAAGGTGGGCCCATTTTTACGCGCCTAAATTTACGAAACTGACACTGACTTTTTTGTCGAAGTATTTGGTATTTTCTCGTATCAGAATTCATTTCTTTTTTATTATATATATATAAACAAAAATAACACAGACATATTCCCTAATATACGGATTCCCCTGTAATGAATCCGTTTCTATAATTAAATTTATTATTTTCATTAGTTCTCTAATGTACGTGCATTATTTTTATTATTATTTTATTTAAAATACTAATTAACTATAACAGCACAAGCCCACCACCCTCTATAGATATTGTTCTGTTTGGACTTTTACCATCGATAGTTATATACTGTGTTGTTGTTGCCTTTTTGCTTGCATATATAACACCAATTTCAATTTCTCAAATCTTACTTTCAAAACCTCTGTTTCGAAATCCCTCTCTGCCCCGTTTTCTAAAACTTTCTTCTTGAACCAAGGTCAGAGGCTTGAGCATACATCGCTTGGCCATAGGCGATGCAATAACGAATTGGCTTAACTCACTTATTGCTAGGAAGTGAGTGCCGCATAATCGCAAGTCCGCTGCCATCAAAAGTGCGATTGTGTCTCCAACCAATATGGAATCTTACGTTAATATTTAAATTTTTAATTAATATCTAAAAAGACATATTATGTCAACATTAATACTATGGTACGCAAGAGAATAAAGCGTGACGAAAAAGCTTATATAAAAAATGAATCATATAAAGAGAAAAAATGTTGTCAACAAAATATGAGTCAAAGTTCTATTCTTCAATTGTTTTAATTTCCCAACATTTATTTAATTTAAGAATCAAATTATTTAAATTAAAAAAAAAAAAAAAAAAAAAAAAAGATGTCTACTTTATTTTCTTGGTGCTTTGCTTTGCTTTTCACATTGGAGCCTCTCGCCTTTTGGTGCACACAAATCATTTCATTTTAAAAGTCCATACAAATTTCACTAATTTTAAATATTAAATTTAGGTTACCATGTGACCAAAACTTTTTAATTTTGAATTTAATTAAAATATACATTATTGATTATAAAGTTCGGAGATTCAAAACCCTAAAATTATCGATTATTATCTACGTCAGCCTAAATAAAGCTAATATAAATAAAAACGTATAGACAAAATTACAGCGTTTTAGTACGCAATAAACATAATTTAACTAGTCTTAAAGTAAAACGCTTGATTCTACCGCCCACGTATTAATGAACTACGAAAAATTAGCACCTTTTAAGATATAAGATAAAGACAAAATTGAACGAGAAGAAGTGTATAAATATATATTAATTGACCTCGATTTTATATCATTAAATATTTTTGCTCTCGTTTGACAAAATTTACAAATTTTGAAATAAATTATTAAAAAAGCACGGAAAATGAGAATTATATGTTCAAGTAGGACATTTAAAAAAAAACATATAATTATATATATATATATACAAACATCTCCTTTTTTTGTACGTCACTGTATTTTTGTGTTTAGTGTTGAAATTTTAAATTTTGTATTTTAAAAATTTTATAAAGTAATAAACAAATCCAAAACATTGGTAATAACATATTTTAATATTATTTTATTAGTAACAACATTAATTTCTTAGGATGCTTGTCCTTGGATTCACCCAAGACCAAGGGCATCCATCCCTACTCATTAAGGGCAACTTTCAAAATTATAACCCTAAAGACACTTTAGAGTACCATTTTCTCTCTCTCTCTCCTCCCTTTTTCAAATGCTCTTTTTGTCACCTTTGGAATTTTACCCTCTTTTTTAACCTTTTGCTCTCACACTCGCATGCCCCATATTCTCTTGCTTTTGGAATATAACACTTTTTGGTCGAATACCTGAGCTTTCTCGTTCTACAAATATTGTTAAATTACAAGTTTAATCTTTATAATCTCGAAAAAGTTAGGTTATCGTTTATATAATATCATAAATTGTGAGAGATGAAAACGAAACATTTCTTATAAGGGTGTGGAAACATTTCATAAATTGTTAGCGGTGTGTTTGAGTTGTTACAAATGGTATCAAATCCGGACAACGCTGGACCCTCAAGGGGAGTGGATTGCGAAATCCCACATCAGTTAGAGATGAGGACGAAACATTCCTCATTAAGGGTATGGAAATCTCTCCCTACCAGACACGTTTCAAAACATTGAAGGGAAGCCCAAAAAGGAAAGTCCAAAGAGAACAGTATCGGCTCGCGGTGGATTTGGATTGTTACAAATGGTATCAGAGACAGACACTAAGCGGTGTGTTGTCAAGGATGATGTTGGGCTCCAAGAGGGTGGATTGTGAGATCCCACGTCGGTCAGAGAAGAGAACGAAACATTTCTTATAAGGATGTGGAAGCCTCTCCCTACCAGACACGTTTTAAAACCTTAAGAGAAAGCCCATGAGTCAAATCTCAAACAGACCAATATCTGCTAGTAGTGGGCTTGGACTTATCATACCATATCGACAAATTTGCAATAAATTTTTAACTTTTTTTGAGATCAAATTTGTAATTTAACTATTAAAAAAAAACTCAATATTTATTATTATCATCGAAATTTGAAAAAGACCATAAGAGAAAGTCTACATTATAAAATACAACCCACATTTGAGATCCGAGCTTTTCTCATTTATAATTATTTAAAATTTGTAATAATTAATATGTTTTATTATTATTATTTGGTTTAAATATGAGATTAGGAGGATGGGAACCCATTATTATATTAAAGGATTTAAATTCCACCATTTGTACACAACCTTGGCCTTGAGATTCACTACTTGAATAAACAAAATCACTAATTAAGTGTGGGATTAAAAGGATAAACATGGATGATTATGTTAATTAATCCAAGGGGCTTTGTTTTGTAGACATGTGCAATCCAATGGTGGTCTCCCATAAACCAATTTCAAACCAAATCCTGAACATCCGCCCCATCTTCTGTGTAACCTCACCCATTTATAATTAATTAATTTAATTCTAAGTTCAACCATCAAATTTATTAATTAATTTAATTCTAAGTTAATAGTAAATGATGAAATTTATTCCAAATATATAGACTAAATTTATATAAACATTATTAGATGTTTAAATTTACGAGGAAGTCTCTTCAGTAAAATTATGTTCGAGTGAGTAGATTTAAGTTCATTCATTAGTAAACATTTTAGTAGAGGTGTACATAGATTGAGTTGGGTTGGAAAAATCGTTTGGACCAACTCGAATAGAGTTCACAATACATGTTATATTAATAATCAAAATCTCGTAAAACTCAAATATCAAACATTCACAAGTCGCAAGATATGATTAACATTGGTTATAAATGTCAAATATTCTTAATATTAAAAGTAGGGTATGGTTGGATTGTAAACCTATTTTGGGGTTGGCCGGGTTTGATCCAATCCAAAAAATGTCAACCCCACGAACTCACTCGAATTTTCAACTTTTCAAAATTTCAACCATTGAGTTATGTAGTCCAGGTCCGATTATCAAGTCATATGCTATACTCTTGCATTTTAAACATGTTTTTTAAAGTATTGATTTCGATCATTTATGAAAAATTCGACCTCGTCGTTAAAATTAAAATATGTATAGAACCATGAAGTGGAAACCATTATTAACTTTGTTTTATTTTATTTTCTAATTTTCTAATTTTTAAATAAATATATATTTTTTCCATCAATTTTCCTTTTGGCAAATTGATTTAATTTTACTTTTTCTCTTTTCAATTTTGTTGGGAAGGTTTAGGTAATAAAGCAATGGATCTGCCATTGGCTAGGTGGGCAATAAATTATATTATGTAAATTTAAAACATTTATATCAATATTGACTTTTTAAATTTTTAAAATTTTCAATTTTCATTCATTAATATTTTTATTTTTCACTTTCAAGATTTTTATAATTTTCCATCTGACTGTTTTGCCATTATAAATCTGTAAGTTGTAATGTCTAAGTGGATGTCACTTGAATTGAATCATAAAGATGTCAATTATAGTTTTATGAATATGATGAAATTTAGAGGGTCCAGACAAAATACTTTATGCTAAATTTTGTAGTATAGTTTTTTTAATTAAATTTATAGGGCATATACATAAATATTACCTTATATAATAATATATATTCAAACTCCCATGATATTTGAGAAGTTAATATTGTTTTCGATATGGTAATTTAATATAAATGAAAAAATTATACTAATTATGACTACGTCATTTTCCTGCATCTCTCATGATATCTTATGTTACCTAATTGTTTGAAATTGCTTTCAATACGAGTGAAAATGTAATAGCCTAACCCCACTGATAGCAAATATTGTTTGTTTTGGCCCGTTACGTATCACTGTCAACCTCATGGTTTTAAAACGCGTCTAGTAGGGAGAAGTTTTCACACCTTTATAACGAAGGCTTTGTTTCCCCTCCAACTGATGTGGGATCTCACAATCCACCTCCCTCGAGGCCCAACATCCTTACACCACTTGGTGTCCAGCTCTGATACCATTTGTAACATCTCAAGCCCACCGCTTACCGATATTGTCTTCTTTGGCCTGTTACATATCATTGTTAGCTTCACGATTTTAAAACGCGTCTACTAGGAAGAGGTTTCCACACCCTTATAAGAAATGTTTCGTTTTCCTCTTCAACTGATGTGAGATCTCATAATCCACCCCTCTTGAGGCCCCAACATCCTTACTAGCACACTACTCGGTGTCTAACTCTGATACCATTTCTAACAGCCCAAGTCCACTGCTAGTAGATATTGTTCGCTTTAGCCCGTTACGTATCGTTGTCAGCCTCACAGTTTTAAAACGCATCTAAAGAGAGAGGTTTCCACACTCTTATAACACATACTTCGTTCCACTCTCCAATTGATGTCGGAGCTCATAGAAAATTTATGCATTTTTAAGAAATAGACTTTTGGTTTCTTTCACACCTAAGTTTTATGGCTTGGAACAACCAAATTCCTAAAAGACAAACAAAAAGATTGATATATTGAGCTTATAAGTCAAATAATGCGACATGCCCACCTCCATCACTTGCTAAAGTGACAACAACGTTTGAAATTTATACTTAAAAAAAAAATAATGTTTGAAATTTATACAAAATTATACGACTAATATTAAATAAAAGTTGATGCTATACACCATCACGAACATAACTAATAGCATAAAACACATGTTATCGACTATTTTTTTATTCAAATAAAGCCAGCCCCTATAGTTTATTTGAATCTCGTACATTAATATTTGTCCAACATCTCGAAATAAACTTTATGTATTTTACATTTTTGTAGGTTACATAATTCATATTGCATCCCGTTTCATTCTTTTAACAAGGTCAAAGATCAATAATTTACAAAATTATTGCAGAAAGTTATAAATACGCTACACACATACTCGGTAGCTAGTTTTTATGGACATACATTTTTATTTTAAAAAAACATAGTAAACGTAATAAATTTTAAAAAACTATTTGCAAAAAATAACGTCGTAAATACATCCTTTAAAAAATCCTTAATTAATTACTCTAATATATATATACTAATTATTATTATTTTTAATTTCTCATATTTATAATACATAGAATATTAATAGAGATTTAAAAAAAATGAATAAAGGCCCTCTAGTTTGGTATAAAGTAGTAACGAATTGGATCAATTAATTACGTGGCGGTAAATTATTGGTTGAGCCGCCAGTAATTAATTAATTAATAAAGTAAGACCATCGAGTGAACAGTTAATGTACTAAAGAATGTATTAAATAATTGAGTTGCCGTATTAATTTTGAAATACAAAGCTTAATGTGGTGATGAAAAAGGAAAAAAGAATTAAAAAATTGGTATATATATATATATATATATATATATATATTATTTACAAAAATAATAAAAGCTACTAAATGATTTTGAATAGTTGTTGAAATATATCAAACAATAAGTTCCCAATAAAATTTCAATAAATATTACTATATGTCAATAATATTCACATCAAATTATTGATGTTTTGTATTATTTTTATTATTTATTTATTTCGTATTATTTAACAATTAAATTGAAAAAAAATATTAATTGAGATTATGGGCCGAAAGCCCATTTGAAATTAGGAAAAGGGCTTTGTCTTTGGGTCCATAAAGTTGAAAAGGGCCCAATGGTGGAGGTATTGGGGGGAAAGAAGAACAGAAAGAAGGCGCGACACGCACGAGTAGAGCTATTAACGAGAAATGGCCTTCACTCTCTCTGCAGCAGAGTCGCGGCTCCATTGCTATTGGCCTCTGCCCTTCGACGTTCGTTTGCCGTTCAGGTTCCGATTCTCCAATCTCCTCATCTCCCTAAAGGATTCCTATCTTTCTCTCTCTCTGTCGTTTGCGTCTCTCTTGAGGTACTTGTTTTTCGATTCCTTGCTTTCTCTCTTGATTCTTTTCTTCTATGTCTGTTTCTTGCTGTGAATTTGATTCAGTTACTGGTTTGTATGTTTAGATTCTTTGTTTGATCAGCGTTCTTGTTGGTTTACTAATGGAAAACGTATGTCAGGTCGAAGATTGCCGGTCAAGTACCGGCTGGGAATGTACATTTGATAAACATGGAAGGGAGTAGTGCCGCGGTGGCTAGCATTGTTGTTTATGTCACTGTTTCTAACAGGTAAGTCTCGCGTTCTTTGTGTTCGGATTAAACTAGATGTTTTTGGTCGCTATGTCTTTTTGTTTTGTGGTTTCTAGTATCTTCTGTAAGGTTGCTTATCAGTCAATCTAGTGATCAGCCAGTCAGGCTCTTTTAGCACATAGTGGTGTAGTGATCGAATAGTCTGGGAGTTGGCGGTATGGTTTTAGTAAACTTGTTGTGCCAGTAACGTCTTCACAAGGCGTTTCTGGATGAAAATTATGTTAGCTACTGATGGAGTTGAATGTTGATAGGATATTGTTGATTATGAGCTAGATATACTTAGCGCATTGCACAAATAATGACCAAACCCGGTCAGCAAATGAAGAATTATATCTCGACAGTTGATTGGCTTCTTCTAGTGTTAATAAATGCTTAGCAGAACTGTGCTTCATTTTAGTAGATGTTTTATGTGATAGAATGCATTGCTCACAGTGTGGAGAAGATAATATATCAACAATATTTATAATCCACGCTTGGAGAACATTTGATGTTCTCCTATAAGCTCTCTGTTCATATCAATGAAGTTGCTTCTGAACATTGAAAATTTGAAGCTTCCTGGATCTTCCCTGTAATATTCCATTGCTGTTTTTCAGTGCAGGAAACTTATTAGAAATAGTTCTCAAGTTTTTTTTTTTTCTTTTGATCAATTCTCACTTATTGTTTTTGAACATTTAATAATTACTAGTATTTATTCTCTGTCAACTCATGTATTTCCATGAATTTTTTAAAATCATGGCTAAAATTTGAAAAATATAGTTCTTAAATATTTGTTTTTGATTTCTGAAATTTGACCAAATTTTAGAACTATCTTAAAGAATGAAAAACTAAACAAAGAGTAGCAGAAAACCAAAAAAATAAGATCACTATTAAATAAGATCTTAGTTATCTGTTTCTTGTGGAAATCGTGTTAAGACGCTTTTAAAGGTGTGGGGGAATCAGGGAGATTTTTTAAAAGCCATGTTTTGTCCCTTCCAAGGATTTACTTCCATTTTCTTACACAGGGTGCCTGAAGTTCTTGCTTTGCCTATCAATGGTGGCAGCCTCAAGTACCTAGAGTGGATCAAGAGCAGAACGAAGGACTGACTTCCTCTGCTTTAACAAGTTAATTTGATTTTATGAAACCCCTCCCTCCCAGCGTTATGTGCAAGTGTGTCAATAAACTCGTCTGTCGTCTTAGTAGTTGAAATATATGTGTTGTCTTGTAAATAAGAATTGAAATTTGGTAACCAGTTAGATATCTTTTGTCCTTCAATCTCTGTGCATTGGGCTTTACTCATTCCCTAAACTTACAGAAAACATGGCTTGGCAAAATTTGTGGGAGAAAAACTGCGGGAATATTGGACTTGATTCGAGGTCAGAAATCTCAACCTCAAAACTTCTCACTGTTTCGCATTTCATTATGATTTCCAAGAAATAATTGTTGGTTGAATTCTTTCCTATCTCGTCTTGCAAATAACCCCACTTGGTCAATAATTTTATGTAAAAAGTTGAGACAAAAACTAGTGAAAATGTTTCGCATGTAGCTATCTAAGGTTTATAAGATGGGCGATTATACAAAGGTTGAGATTAAATGGTGTTCCATATCTCAAGCTGTGTTCTTTTATTTCTTATTTGTTTTTTGTTTTGAATCCATGTTCAATCCACGTCTTAGTTGAATTCCGAAAAGTTTTGATAGCTCTCTCCCATGGTTTTCCGAAATTTCTTATATTAAACCCACAGAACTTTTCATTTTCAAACGAAAGAGCATTGTTGTACTTCCGATCATGGTTAGCGTTTTCTTCCCTTTTTTTTGATCTGTCGAAATCCATTTGATCTCTCTATCCAATGGGGATGTCAAAGACTACCCATGAAGGAAATACCCAATTTTCATTGATAATTTAGTTACTTTGGTCATTAGTTAGCTAGTTCCCATTACTATTGGATAATAACTTTTTTCTTTTTGGGACAGTTCATCCACTTGAAAGTATCATTTAAGAAAACAATAACTTATTTTTAAAAAGGAAGCAAAAAGATGATCTACTTCGTTTAATATTTTAAATTATGTCACGATAACTTGAAACTAAACTGAACTTAACCAACAGCGTCAAGAAGGGAAAGTGAAAACTAGGATGCAACAGGAGTTTGTTTTTGACTTACAACTCTACGTAGCGAATCTTGCACTTCACGCCTATTTGGCGGCCAAGTAAAGATATAGAAAAAAAACAGACCAAAAAGATTCTTAAAAAAGTTTGTGGTTTTGGACCTTTTTGTTTATGTAAAGCTAAAGAAACCCAACCCTGAATTTCACATTCAAATGTAAGTAATCTCACTTATAATAACACAACTATCCTCAACTTCCCAGAAATAAGACATTACTTTTGTTAGAGAAAGTTGGCTTATCTATCAACCAGTTGATCGAGGGCTGTCAACATGCCGCTACTGGCTGTGCAACTATCCATTGCAGAACATCAGGTACGTCCAACCCTCCCTCTTTCTCTCTCTATGTCCTCTACTTTTGATGTCAAAACGGAGAAATGTGCAGGTGACAATGGATAATGGCATAGTCCAAGTCACGTTGTCAAACCCAGATGGCATAGTGACCGGAATTCGATACAATGGAGTTGACAACTTGCTCGAAGTTCTCAATGACGAATCTAACAGAGGGTATATTATGAACGAAAAACTTGCTTCATATAAGTCAGTAGGTGTTCATACTGGCTTTTTAACTTGACTAATCTTCATTTGTTAGGAATAACGACTCTCTACAATGATATGATATTGTCCACTTTGAGCATAAGCTCTCATGACTTTCCTTTGGACTTCCCCAAAAAGTCTCATACCAATGTAGATGTATTCCTTACCTATAAACCTATAATCATCCTCTAAATTAGCCAATTAGCCAATGTGGACTTCCTCCCGACCATCCTAAAGTTGATTAAAAAATATATGCAACCTAGGATTCAAAAATATATGCAACCTAGGATTCAAAAATATATGCAACCTATAAGAACATGTTCCATGCATGCAGGTACTGGGACCTCGTGTGGAACTCATCAGCCTCTGCTACTGGATCGTTTGATGTGTATGTATTCTGCTTTTTTGCTCACCAACTTGGCTTTCTTGCTGATCTTCTGGCCCGCAGTTCTTTGGTTGTTTATTTTGAGTTAGCCAAATTTGCTTTGTAGAATAAAGGCTACAGATTTTGAGGTTATAGTGGAAAATGAAGACCAAGTGGAGCTCTCCTTTACGAGAAAATGGGATCTGTCTCTCGAGGGAAAGCTTGTGCCTTTAGAGATTGATAAAAGGTTGAGATTGATTCAGATCTTGATTATTAAATTGCAAACTTCTTTCTGATGAATGGATTTGAAGCTATGTAGGTTTATAATGCTTCGGGGTTCGTCTGGATTCTATTCGTATGCTATTTACCAACACTTGAAAGAATGGCCTGGTTTCAACCTTGGTGAAACCAGACTCGCCTTCAAACTGAGAAAAGACAAGTACGAAATTCTCAATAGTATTCCACTGAATGTTTACTTTAAAGCATTGGTGTGGACTTTAGTTGTTCTGGACAATCTTTTGTAGGTTCCATTATATGGCCATGGCAGACAACAGACAGAGATCCATGCCACTTCCAGATGACCGGTCGCCGCCGAGAGGCCGAGCTCTGGCCTACCCAGAGGCTGTCCTGCTCGTCAACCCCATCGAACCGGAGCTTCAGGGAGAGGTCCATAATCGAATCTATTCTAATTAAATCTCATTTTTGTTAGTAACCACAAACCTATATTTTGCTCAAATTTATGCTTTGGTTTCCCAAAATTCCTCATCACTTATAAACCTACAACCATCCTCTAAATTAGTCAATGTCGGACTCCCACCCCCACAATCACAAAACCCAAAACAGCCTAAATTTAACTCAATACTTTCTCTTACTTAGCTTGGAAGAACGAAATTTTATTAAACTAATGGGAAAAACCAGAGTCGTGGAAACGTAAATGTGTTCTGATTATTCTTCTCATGGTTGTGTACTGTAAAGGTGGATGACAAGTATCAATATTCATGCGATAACAAAGATAGCGGCGTCCATGGATGGATATCCACCGACCCGCCAATCGGGTTCTGGCTAATCACCCCCAGCAATGAGTGTCGTTCCGGTGGACCCGTTAAACAGAACCTGACTTCACACGTCGGCCCGACCACTCTTGCTGTAAGCGATTCTTCTTGTTGCCTCCATCCATGGCTTTAATGTTTGTGCGCATCAGAAGCCAGAGACTAAACCAAAAACGACGTATTGAATCAGGTTTTTATTAGCGCCCATTACACGGGAGAGGATCTGGTGCCGAAAATCGGAGCCGGCGAGGCGTGGAAGAAAGTCTTCGGTCCTGTGTTTATCTATCTCAACTCCACTTACGATTCTAGCGACGCACTTCAGCTCTGGGAAGATGGCAAATCACAGGTTTTCTCTTTTTAACTCTTCATTTTCGTTGAAAATTGTTAGGAAAGTAGTCCCACGTCAATTAATTAATGGGTTGATCATAGATTTATATAAGTAAATAATAATATCTTCATTGTTATAACATCTATTGAAAATAAAAAGTAAAACTACTAGAACTTTTACTCAAAGTAGACAATATGATTGTGGTCCATAACAAATTACATAGATTTTACAAATTACATAGATTCTAATTAGTTTAAAGAGAAAAATTGTATTGAATAGATTTTAATTAGTTTAAAGAGCAAACTTGTATTTAAAACTAAATTATCGTTCAATCAAAGACTAATTTCTTCCCTACAACAAGGCAACGATCGAAGTCCAAAGTTGGCCATACAGCTTCCCTGCTTCGGAGGATTTTCCAAAGTCAAACCAACGGGGTAATATAAGTGGTAGACTATTAGTCAAAGATAGGTACACATTTCCCATTGAATTTTATTATGAAATTTAATTTAAGATATAAAAATATTAGTGAAATATATTTTATTGGTAGTATATGTTATCTTATTTTTAGGAGTTGGTTGATATATATTTTCTCTTATTTCTAAAAGTTAGTTGGTAGCTTGTATCTTGTATCTAGGTAGCTTGTATAGTTGTATCTTGTTTAAAATAAATGTTGTGAAAGTTAATGAATATTGTATTTTCGATTTCATTTCTATTTCTTCTTAATCATTTTTTTTTTTTTTGTTGAATTTTTAGTTCTTAATCCAAAATTGATTAGTTAAAATAAATGACATGATCTAGCTACGTTAGTGAAGACTACATTCCAGCAAACGGTGCGTTTGTTGGCTTAGCTCCACCAGGAGACGTAGGATCATGGCAAAGAGAAAGCAAGGTAAACTAATTCATTTTTGTAAACAAAATATGAACAATATATATTTAGTTCATCGTTTAAATATTATCAGGGTTACCAATTTTGGAGCAGAGCAGATGAAAATGGATACTTTTTCATCGACCACGCAAGACCTGGCGACTATAATTTATATGCATGGGTCCCCGGTTTCATTGGAGATTATCGTTACGATTCTATCATCAACATTACAGAAGGTTCTTATTTTCTTACTATGATTCAACTTTATCAAAAGCTTTATAGATCAATTGATTCCAATTAATTCTATAGGTAGTCAGATAGACGTGGATGACATAGTATACGAGCCTCCAAGAGAAGGCGCGACATTGTGGGAAATTGGCGTCCCGGATCGCTCAGCAGCAGAGTTCTATGTTCCAGATCCAAATCCCAACTACGTCAATAAGCTCTATCTTAACCATCCCGATAAGTAAATCAATCATCTTTACAATTCGAGCTCGCCATGATTATTCATTTATCTCTTCGATTGATTCTCAAAGTTGATAGTTGGTTTATCAGGTTTCGCCAGTATGGTCTGTGGGAAAGGTACAGTGAGTTGTATCCCGATGCAGACTTGGTGTATACCGTCGGCGTCAGTGATTATACCAAGGATTGGTTCTTCGCTCAGGTCACCAGGTGTGCTTCTTCTTTCTCATCTAAAAGTTGCTGGAGATATCAAACTCGTCTGGTTTCGAAAAATAATTAAACTATACTAAATGTAGTCATTTTCTAACTCTAGAGAATCAAATTTTGAGATTGATAAATTGTAATGGCCCAAGCCCATTACTCGTAGATATTGTCCTTTTTAGGTATGTTAGGGAGAGGTTTACACACTTACCCGTTATAAAGAATGTTTCGTTCTCCTCTCCAGCCGATGTGAGATCTCACAATCCACCTCCCTTCGAGATCCAGCGTCCTTGCTGGCACTCGTTCTCTTCTCTAATCGATGTGGGACCTCCAATCCACCTCCCCTTCGAGGCTCAGCGTCCTTGCTGGCACACTGCCTCGTGTCTACCCCCAATCCACCCCCTTAGAGGCCCAGCGTCCTTATTGGCACACCGCCTCGTGTCTACCCTCAATCCACCCCCTTCGAGGCTCAGTCTCCTTGCTGGCACACCGCCTCGTGTCCACCCCTTTTTGGGGTTCAGCCTCCTCGTTGACATATCGCCCAGTGTCCTTTCGGAATTCAGCCTCCTCGCTGGCACATCACCCGGTATCCTCACTCCGATACTATTTATAACGGCCTAAGCCCACCGCTAGCAGATATTATCCTTTTGGGGGTTTTTCCTTTCAGATTTCTTCTCAAGATTTTTAAAACGTGTCTCCTAAGGAGAGGTTTTCACACCCCTTATAAAGAATGTTTCGTTATCCTCTCACCTAAATTAATATTGAAAATGGGCTTGTTGCAGTCGTTGTCTTCTAAAAACTGAGTCGTTTCACGAAGTCCAAATCAACGATATCATGAACATTAACAATAGGAGGGAACAAGTCGTTTAGAGTATCAGATTTGAGTTGGAAGCAGGCGGCTATATATGAAACCAAATTGAGCACTGAAAGATCAATCAAAGTTGTATCTAATTATATGTATTAACGTATATTAACCACTGCCAATAAGAAGAAAAGAATACAAACAGCTTCTGTTGATCTACAGGAAGACAGAAAACGGAACATTCAAGGGAACAATATGGCAGGTGAAGTTCAACCTGGACAACGTGGACAGCCAAGCAACTTACAAGCTTCGGGTCGCACTGGCCTCCGCTTCTATCGCGGAATTGCAGGTTTACAAAATTAAAATTTGTTCAACTTTTGCAGAGCTTCCAACCATTAATTATTGAGGCGAAAGTTTGATGTTTTGAAGGTTGGAGTAAATGACCCGAAAGCAAAGCCGGTGTTCTCAAGTGGGCTAATCGGAAGGGACAATTCGATCGCTAGACACGGCATTCACGGCCTGTACTGGCTTTACAACGTGAATATTCCGGGAAACCGGCTGGTCTCCGGCGACAACACCATCTTCTTCACGCAGCCGAGAAGCACCAGCCCTTTCCAAGCCATTATGTACGACTATATTCGTCTGGAAGCTCCTCCGCCTCCGTCCTCCGCCCATGGTTTGTTATAATATTCCCTTCTCATAGTAATGGTCCTTTATTGCCCCCATCACCATGCTCTGTTTTTTCTTTCTTCTTTATTCATTATTTTTAGATTCATTCCCTCTTCGAAAGCAATTGTGAACTATGAAATCCCTTCACAAAATGTATAATATTTGTAAAAGTTTTTGTTGGAAAGCCAACCTCGATTTAGTTGTTAAATATAAAACTCGGGTAGGGAGAATCGATGGAAAATCCAAAAAGGAGCTCTCTTTTTCGAGAAATCCAAAAAACTAAAATGATTATACCGTGCCGATGTATTCCTTACTTATAAACAGTTTTTCCTTTTTGGAGTTCTAAATCGCCCGGCTAGAAAAAGGTTTCTACACACTCTTATGAAAGGTGTTTCGTTCTCAAATATCACAATCCATCCCCTTCAGGGCCCAACGTCCTTGCTGACACTCGTTACTTTCTCCCATCGATGTGAGACCCCACCAGTTTCACTCCGTTCGAGACCCAACGTCCTTACTGACACATCGTCTCGTGTCTACCCCTGAATCATAAAACTATACTGGAAAATGGGAAATATACTCTGAAATTCAAACGGATCAAATGGAAAATGGGAAATATACTCTGAAATTCAAATAGATCAAATGGAAAATATACTCTGAATCATAGAACTATAATGAAATGATTCAGAACTATAATGAAATATATGATCAAGCTTTACAAAAATTTGAAAAATGGTGAGAAGAAATGGTTACAATCAACAGAAAACAGTCCAATTTCAAGGGGAGGGCTAAACTATTGATCATTCATTCTAAAACATTAGGCGCAAATTAAGTTCCCTTCTTGGCGTTCTCTGCGGCCTCAGTAGCTTCAACCTGCATTTTAGCCATCTTCAAATCTGCCTCCGCCGCTTCCTTCTCGCTCTTCGCCGTCATCTTCTTCCCCTGCCAAACTTCATTTTCCGTTAACACAGTTTCCAGAGTTCAAATAATCACAATTCAAAAAAGTAACACAACTAACTAACCCAGCCAACGAAAAAAGCTTTGACATAACGTAGTGCCTCTTGAGACGACGCATAAACGGCCGTGCACCCCTTCCTAACGCGATCCATCACCGACGCCTCTTCCTTCGAGCCAGAAAACCTCCCTGCTCCGTCGTCTTGCGACGGCGGCGGCGGCGGTGGTGTTGAAGCTCTTATCTCGTCCATGGTTTATCCTGATCTAAACATGAACACGCACGCATTGGAAGGCCTTATGGTTACATTTTATGAGACGGGACGGAGGCAACGCATCTAGCAACTTTGTGTACGTGCTAACTCCTCAGCCCGCCCACGTTTGCTTAGGCTATACAATAATGTTAAAAGAAAGCGAGAAGGTATTATACGGCATTCTAATATATTAAAAATAATCCCTTTTTAATTTACTTTTATTTATTTTAAATCAAGTTATTTTTTTAAATTATTTTGTTTTCAAATATGTCTAACTATTTATTTATAATTCAATTAATACAGTTTTTAGAGAATATACCTTTATACTCCACGTAATAAGGTGTGGAGATTTAAAAAATGTTCTTACCTAAATAAATATCTATAATTATAATTATGAGTTTTATTTCAATAACATCCCTAAAAATTTAATACAATTTAAAAATAATCCCAATATTAAACAAAAATAAAATAAAGAATACTTCAATTTTGAATGAAAATGCTAAAGTTTTGTGATATCAATGTGGACTTCGAAACGTTTAGAAAATATTATTGGCGTTTAAAAAAATGTTAAAAAATATTTCTTTTATCGTCGATAAATTTTTTATGACAAATATTATAATTTTATTTCAATAACAGTTAATAAAAATTTAAAAATACACATAGTAAAAAATGTTTGTTGGGGTTGTTTTTGTAAATTATTAATTTTTTTTTTTATGAAAGTGAATAAGAACAAACAAATTGTTAACACTTGAAAGATGGTAGTAACAATGGACCTAATAAGCTTCAAAGCCCAAAATCCACCATCACAAACTTCTCTCGGAACTGTCCAAAAGGTTAAATGTAACCGTCCAAACTCACCGCCAGTAGTTATTGTATGCTTTGACCCATTACGTATCATCATCAACTTCACAGTTTTAAAAACGCGTTTAGATAAGTTTCCCTCAAGGCTTTAAAACGCGTCTGCTAGGGGAAGGTTTTCACACCCTTATAAAGGGTGTTTGGTTCTCCTCCCCAACCAATATGGGAAATCACAATCCACCCCCCTTTGAGGGCAGCATCCTCGCTGGCACTCGTTCCTTTCTCCAATCGATGTGAGAATCCCACTAAATCCACCTTCCTTTGGGCCCGAGTATCCTTACTGGCACACCGCCTCGTGTCTACACCCTTCGGAGAACATTAAGAAGGCTAACACATTATCCAGTGTCTGGCTCTGATAATATTAATAATGACTCAAGCCCACCGCTGCCAGATATTGTCCTTTTTAGTAAGAGATAAATTTGATTAATTAAAGAGTGAAAATTAGAAGATAAAAGGAATTATTTAAAAAAATAATTTAAAGAATAAAAGTATTTATTTGGAATATTATTATTACAATAAAGCAAAAGCAAATGGATTTGGGGAAGAAAAGTAGTGAAGGAGAAATCTAATGAACGGAAGATCTGTGGAAGAAAGGAGTTGGTGTCAGCTTCCCACCATATATATATATATCTATATATATATATATCGACTTTTCTTCTTTTCCAAGGGTTCACTATTCAGAATTATACACATTTATACGTAACAATACAGCGACTCGCGGCTAGGCTAGCGACCCCCACCCCGCCCCTTCTCCTCTCTCTCTCTCCTCTTCTTCCTTTTTCTCCCATCGTTTCGCGGTTTCCACCTTGCTCTCAAAACCCCATCGATTTGCTTCTTGCTGTTTGAACTCTCACCAATTTTCGGATGTGCGCGTTTCCGTTCTCATTCTATCTTCTTCCTCAGGTACCGCTTCTCTTCATTTCTTTCTGTAACTCATTCACTCCATATTTTGTGTGTCACACCCATTGCAATTATTTTGACTTCAGTGTTAGGGTTTTTGATGTTCTTGTTGCTTTGTTTGATTGTATCGTTTCTCTTTATTCTTAATTTTTATTGCATCTTTTCATTTTTTTGTTTTTTGTCTTTTCCCCCCTCTTTTTACAGTAGTTGAAAGTCGAGAAGACGTGGTGAGATGACTACGCAAAGATCAAGCTTGCCGTCGAGGCTGCGGCAACTTCTATCCGGCGAGGGCTCCTTTGGTCCCTCTGTCAAGCTCGACTCTGAGCCTGTTAGTTTTAAATTTCTTGTTTTCTTTTAAATTTGATTCTCGATGAGTGGTTTCATGCATTCTGACTTCTATGCCACTTTTCGATGGATATCATCTATCCATTGCACTAATTGGTATGCCCAACTAGCGATTACGATAATTTGATTGTCGTATATTTGGTTCGGATGACTCGATTTTGTGGGAAAGGGGGTCAATGGAAATTTTAGGTGACTATAACGTTCTGGACCTGGTTATGTCTCTCAATGTTTTGGTAGTAATGTGGCGTTTAGTTGATGACGAGTGCGGATTTTGACTGAGGAATCATTTACGTTTCTGATGTATTGATGGAGATATTTGTGTTATACTGCTGTATATCACACTTTTCAGCACGATGTAGTGTAGTTTAAGTTAATCGAAGAGCTCTTTAATTATGTCACATTTGTTGGTAATGTCTTTTTCACTTCTGAAGTTATATCACATGCTTCTGGGTTTTTTTTTTTTTTTAATGATTTTAAACAATGATCGAGCAATTTTTTATGGATGAAGCATTGAAAATTTAACTTTAGAGGCTATTATTTAAGTAGGACATTTATGCTATCGATATTGACATTCGACACATGCCATATTCAGTCATATTTTGAATGCCCCAAAAAGTGGATAAATATATTTGTGTAGGGCTGGATTGAAAAAGCTAAATTGTAGTGTCTGATATCCCTGCAAGATTCAATGAAGTTTGATGTATATGAGCTTTCATTAGATATTGTAGCTTGGTTTCTTATTAAAAAGAAGGAAGATTGATGTATGGACGTGTGAAGTTCCATCAAGTCAGTATTGGTAGGGAACAAAATTTTCACAATTTTTTAATCTGATATTTCTATTACTTTTTAATACCGCCTGTGAGTTTATTTTATTTTATTTATTTATTCATTTCTTTAAAAACATATTAAATTCAATTAGATAATTACGGCAACGATTGATGGATGAAGATATTCATTCCAGCCAAGATATTAGTACTCCTTCCCCCACCAAGCCCCCACAAGGAGAAAAAGAACCGTACTATAGCAAAGTTGGATCTTAGAAGTGAGAATTTTGTGCACAAATTGAGCTTTCTTTACTCATGAACAAGACCTCCTAATCTTCAAGAAGATAAGGAAAAATCTTCCATAGGAAGCTCGAACACTTTTTCTTTGAAGTTGTTATTTTTCTCCTGCAGAACCGAACATAAGAATTTGAGTAAGCGGTGATATTACTACTATGGTAGTGAAGTTGCCCTAAAAAGGATGAGTTATTTGTTTGTTTTGTTCATCCTCCTCGGAGACGTCAGGAATGGTGGCAGATATTAGCCATTAAGGGCTTTGGAGTTGCTTTTTTCAATTAAATGATGTGTGCTTGTGTGTGTCTTTTAAAAGTGATTTTGAATCGTAGGATTACAATATTCAATTGTTGCCTAGTATTGTAAAATTGTTAAAGAAAAGTGTTGCAACTTCTAGAATATGTGTGGATCTTACCACTTTTTGGGCTCCTCTTGATGCACTATATCTATTTTATTTTGTAATTTTTCCTACTTTCTTTGGTTCAAGCCAAAACAAAAAGGTTATAACTTTATATTGATGGTTTAAAGGCTTGACACTTATGGCAGCTTCAAGGTGTAAAATTTGTAGATGAGTTTTATGCCTTCATGAAACAATAGGCTTCAAGTTTTATGTCTCATTTACGCCTCATGAAATAACTGGAAGAATAACATGAATTTATTACATTCTTCCAAATTAGAAGGCTCACTAATGCATTTTATGCCAATATACTACCAAGTAAATAATTTAGCCCGTTCTAATTTTACCATAAAGACTCTAGGGGTGGAACAAAGTTTTTCCTTAGGGAGGGGTAAAATTCACATACCTTTCATTTATGAAGCATGTTATACAGACCTCTACATTAATGATATCTCCTTTTCATTTTGGCTTACACTGCTCTCTTTTATTTATAATTTTCTGCTAGGCCTTGTTATTTTGAACCAGAGGCTTTTTTCTTTGGTATAGTTAATCGTTTGGCCTCTTTTGGAGGGCTCTCTTTTTTTATGGCCTTCGTGTTCTTTCATTTTCTCTCCATGATAGCTTGGTTTCTCATCAAAATAAAAACTCTTCGCTCTCTTTTCTGTCTAATCTATTATCCTTTTTTTTTTTGTGACACGATTGGTCTATATGTTGCTTTGCAGCCTCCAAAAATCAAAGCTTTTATTGACAAGGTGATCCAGTGTCCATTGCATGATATAGCAATACATCTTTCTGGTTTTCGATGGGAATACAATAAGGTGGTAAATTGTGGATACTTTGTAACATGAAGTTTTAGTTCCTTGAATGATTTCAGATATCCAATATAAGACTTGTTTCCTCGGGTTTCAGGGTAACTATCATCATTGGAGGCCTCTATTTCTGCATTTTGATACATATTTCAAGACATATTTATCTTGTAGGAATGACCTCTTGTCTGATAAAATTTTAGAAGATGATAGCCCATTTCCCAAACATGCAATTCTACAGATTCTGCGTGTCATGCAGATAATATTAGAGAATTGCCACAACAAGGGATCCCTTGATGGATTAGAGGTACGTTATGCTGATGATGTTGATTCACTGTGCTTTTTTACATTTTGGTTGGTAAAACTTTTTATTTTGCCTCTATCTTAGGATTGACCTACTACCTTTTATTATAAGTCCTGAGTTTTTTCATAATTCTGTTTTTTCTTTCTTCCTCCAACAGTATTTCAAGCTCCTACTTGCATCAACGGATCCTGAAATTCTTATAGCTGCGATAGAAACTCTTTCTGCCCTTGTTAAAATAAATCCCTCGAAACTTCATGGAAGAGGGAAGTTGATTGGTTGTGGTTCTGTAAATAGTTATCTTCTCTCTCTCGCACAGGGATGGGGAAGCAAGGAGGAGGGCTTGGGTTTATTTTCATGTGTTGTTGCAAATGAGACAACCCGAGAGGAAGGACGTTGTTTATTTCCACATGATGTTGAAAATGATACTAATAATGCTCAGTACCGGATAGGTTCGAGCCTATATTTTGAGTTGCATGGGTGTGGTGCCAAAAGTAGTGATGAAAGCAGTTCAAGTTCAAGCTCTTCTAATTCCAGGGTTATACACATACCAGATTTACATTTAAAGAAGGAAGATGACTTGACGGTGTTGAAACAGTGCATTGATCTGTATGATGTACCTCCTGAGCTTAGATTCTCACTTTTGACCAGGATCAGATATGCTCGTGCCTTTCACTCTTCTAATTTAAGAAGACTTTATAGTAAAATATGCCTTCTTGCCTTCATTGTACTTGTTCAGTCGGGTGATTCTCATGACGAGCTTGTTGCTTTCTTTGCTAATGAGCCAGAATATACAAATGAACTGATTAGAATTGTGCGGTCAGAGGAAACTGTTCCTGGAACCATCAGGACACTTGCAATGCGTGCTCTGGGAGCTCAGTTTTCTGCATATTCATCGCATGAACGGAGGATTTTAAGTGGATCTAGCATTAGTTTTGCTGGGGGGAACCGTACGATACTCTTGAATGTTCTTCAGAAGGCTATTTTATCATTGAAAAATTCAAACGATCCATCATCTCTTGCCTTTGTGGAAGCGCTTCTTCAGTTCTACTTGCTCCACATGGTTTCCTCTTCAGCTTCAGGAAACAATATTCGGAGTTCAGGCATGGTTCCCACTTTCCTACCTCTATTGGAGGATTCAGACCCTTCCCATTTGCATCTTGTTTGTCTTGCTGTGAAAACGTTGCAAAAGCTCATGGATTTCAGCAGCTCTGCTGTATCTCTTTTTAAGGAGTTAGGGGGAGTTGAAATTTTGGTTGAAAGGCTGCAGACAGAGGTACATAGAGTAATTGGCTTAATTGGGAATAATATAGATTCAATGATTATTGGTGAGAGCTCCAGATGTAATGATGACCAGTTGTATAATCAAAAACGGATGATTAAGGTTTCACTGAAGGCACTGGGGGTTGCTACATATGTCCCAACGAGCTCTACGAATACTTTACCTGACATTCTGTCACTGATATTTGGCAATGTAGATAAATTTGGGGGTGATATTTATTGCTCGGCTGTGACTCTAATGAGCGAAATCATCCATAAAGATCCCACTTGTTATCCTTTGTTGCATGAGTTGGGTCTTCCAGATGCATTTTTAGCTTCAGTGGCAGCTGGAATACTGCCTTCTCCTAAGGCAATTACTTGCGTTCCTAATGGGATTGGTGCAATTTGTCTTAATGCCAGAGGATTGGAAGCAGTGAAAGAAACTTTGGCACTGAGGTTCCTTATTGACATTTTTACCAAAGAAAAATATGTTTTGGTAATGAATGAAGCAATTGTTCCTCTGGCTAATGCAGTGGAAGAGCTTTGGCGCCATGTTTCATCATTGCGAAGCAGTGGAGTTGATATTATCCTTGAAGTAATTGAAAAAGTCACTTCCCTTGGGGATAAGGACCCTGTTGGCTCATCAGGAAAGCTTAATGGGAACACTGCAATGGAAACAGATTCTGATGACAAAGAAAATAACAGCATTGTTACTGAAGAAGGGATTAATACTGAGCAAGTCGTTCAATTATGTATTTTTCATCTGATGGTACTGGTTCACAGGACAATGGAGAATTCTGAAACATGTAGGATATTTGTGGAGAATTCTGGGATTGAGGCTTTATTGAAGCTGTTGTTACGACCTAGCATTGCTCAGTCAGCTAATGGAACTATTGCTTTACATAGTACAATGGTTTTCAAAGGTTTTACCCAGCATCATTCTGCTCCCTTGGCACGTGCGTTCTGCTCCTCGCTTAGAGACCATCTAAAGAAAGCCTTGACTGGGTTTGACTTGGTTTCTGGATCATTTTTGCTTGATCCCAGGACAACACCAGATGAAAAAATATTTTCTTCACTTTTTCTTGTTGAGTTCCTTTTGTTTCTTGCTGACTCTAAAGACAATCGATGGGTGACGGCATTGCTCACTGAGTTTGGCAATGAGAGCAAGAATGTATTAGAAGATATTGGACGTGTGCATCGTCAAATTTTGTGGCAGATAGCACTCCTTGAAGATGTAAAACCTGAGTTAGAAGATGAAAGTACAGGTTCTATTACTGAGTTGCAAAACTCTGAGGTCCATACAAATGAAATTGAAGAGCAAAGGTTTAACTCTTTCAGGCAGTTCCTTGATCCCCTGTTAAGGAGGAGGACATCTGGATGGAGCGTTGAATCTCAGTTTTTTGACCTTATTAATTTGTATCGGGATCTTGGTCGTGCCCCTAGTTCTCTTCAAAGGATGGGTTCTAATGGTTCTCCACTCCTGCAATTTGGAGCCAATAATCAAGGACGTTCAGAGTCTTCTGACACCATTGGGGCCTCTAACGGAAAAGAATATTCCAAGCATAGAACTTGTTATGCTTCTTGTTGCGACCTGGTGAGATCCCTTTCTTTCCATACTACTCATTTGATTCAAGAGTTAGGGAAGGTGATGCTGCTTCCATCTCGTCGCCGTGATGATGTGGTAAATGTATCGTCTTCCTCCAAAGCCGTGGCTTCCACTTTGTCCTCCCTTGTGTTAGATCATATGAATTTTGTGGGTCATGTGAATGCTTCTGGATCTGAGGGATCAATATCAACCAAGTGCCGTTACTTTGGGAAGGTTATTGATTTTGTTGACGGCATATTACTGGATAGACCAGATTCCTGTAATACTGTTTTGCTAAATTGCTTATATGGGCATGGAGTTGTGTCATCTGTTCTGACCACTTTTGAAGCTACAAGCCAGTTACTTTTCACAATAAATAGAGCCCCGTCTTCTCCTATGGAAACCGATGATGCAAATTTAAAGCAAGATGAAAAGGCAGATAATGATCATTCATGGATTCAAGGCCCCTTAGCTAGCTATGGAAGACTCATGGATCACCTGGTGACCTCACCGTTTATATTGTCTTCATTCACTAAGCATTTGCTTGCACAACCACTGACTAGTGGTGATGTTCCCTTTCCTCGCGATGCAGAGACTTTTGTGAAGGTCCTCCAGTCCATGGTGCTGAAGGCAGTCCTCCCTGTTTGGACCCATCCTCAGTTTGTTGACTGTAGTTGTGAATTTATTACCACTGTTATATCTATCATTAGGCATATATATTCTGGGGTTGAAGTTAAAAGTGTCAGTAGCAATTCCAGTGCTCGTATTGCTGGCCCTCCTCCAAATGAAACAGCAATTTCGACAATTGTTGAGATGGGTTTTTCAAGGAGTAGGGCAGAAGAAGCACTGAGGCAAGTTGGATCGAACAGTGTAGAATTGGCTATGGAGTGGTTGTTCTCCCATCCAGAGGAGGTCCAAGAGGATGATGAACTTGCTCGTGCACTTGCCCTATCGTTAGGAAACTCTGAATTGGAAATGAAGGAACCTGTTTCAAGTGAGGTCTCAAAGCAGATAGAAGAATCAGTCCAACTCCCTTGTACTGAGGAGTTGTTGTCTACATGCGTAAGGCTTTTGCGAGCAAAAGAAACTCTGGCATTTCCAGTTAGAGACCTGCTTGTGATGATTTGCTCTCAGAATGATGGTCAAAATCGGTCTAATGTGATGTCTTTTCTGATTGACAGCGTGAAGGGCTGTGATAAAATTTCTGATAGTGGAAATAGTACAACATTATCTGCTCTTTTCCATGTTATTGCCTTAATCCTTAATGATGATACTGTGGCACGAGAAGCTGCCTATAAAAATGGTTTAGTTACAGTTTCCTCAAATCTACTTTCGCAATGGGATTCTGGATTGTCTTTTGGCGTTAAAGTTGAAGTTCCTAAGTGGGTAACGGCTGCATTTCTTGCCATTGATCGGCTTTTGCAGGAGGAGAAGAAATTCAATCCTGAAATAGCAGACCAGCTGAAAAGGGATAATGTTGGTGGTGATGCTTTGACCATTGACGAAGATAAACAAAATAAGTTGCAGTCTGCCTTGGGACTTTCCCCAAAGTATATTGATGTTGGCAATCAAAAAGAACTTATTGAAATTGCTTGCAGCTGTATCAAGAAAAGGCTTCCATGTGAAACAATGCATGCTGTTCTGCAGTTATGCTCGAGTCTCACCAGATCGCATTCTGTTGCTGTTAGTTTCCTTGAAGCGGGGGGGTTAACTTCCTTGCTTTCATTGCCAACAACTAGCCTCTTTCCTGGGTTCGACAGTATTGCATCTACCATTATCCGTCACATCCTTGAAGATCCTCAAACTCTTCAGCAGGCAATGGAATCTGAAATTAGGCATACCCTTATCACTGCTATGAACAGACATCCAAATGGGAGGGTAACCCCCAGAAATTTTTTGTTAGGTTTAAATTCTGTTATTTCAAGGGATCCTGTGATATTTATGCGGGCTGCTCAATCTGTCTGCCAAATTGAGATGATTGGTGAGAGGCCTTACGTTGTATTGCTGAAAGATCGTGAGAAGGATAAAAGTAAAGAGAAAGACAGAGAGAAGGAAAAATCAATGGAAAAAGAGAAAACACAGAATCATGATGTGAAAGTTCCTTTGGGCAATGCTAATCCAGCCACTGCAGGAAATGTGCGGAGCAAGTTTCATGATTCTAGAAGTAGTCGTGTTCATAAAAAATCCTCTCAAAACTTCATAAACGTGATTGAACTTCTTTTGGAGTCTGTATATACATTTATACCTCCTATGAAAGATGATGTTACCGTGGAGTTGACCAGCGGTGCCCAAGCATCTTCTGATATGGACATTGATGTTGCTGCAGTTAAGGGAAAAGGGAAAGCCATTGCTTCGCTATCTGAAGATGATGCAAATAGCCAGGAAGCTTCTGCATCATTGGCGAAGGTGGTGTTTATTTTAAAGTTGTTGACAGAGATTTTGTTAATGTATGCCTCCTCAGTTCATGTCCTGATTCGGAAGGATACTGAAGTTTGTTGTTCCAGACCTGTTCATCAAAGGGAATCTAGTGGCGGATGCACTGGTGGAATAATTCATCACATCCTTCATGGATTTATCCCATTATCACGAAATTCTAAGAAGGAAAAGAAAGTTGATGGTGACTGGAAGCATAAATTAGCAACCAGGGGGAGTCAGTTTCTGGTTGCCTCCTGTGTCCGTTCCAGTGAGGCAAGACGAAGGATTTTTGTGGAGGTTGGTTCTATTCTGAACCAATTTATTGATTCATGTAATGGATCTAGGCCACCCAGCAGTGACCTTCAAGCTTTTGTTGACCTGCTAAATGATATGTTAGCTGCCCGTACACCCACAGGCTCATACATCACTACAGAAGCTTCTGCAACTTTTGTTGACGCTGGTCTTGTTAGGTCTTTCACTCAAATTCTTAAAGTCCTGGATCTAGACCATCCAGACTCGCCTAAAGTTGTTACAGGTGTTATTAAAGCCCTGGAATTGGTAACCAAGGAGCATGTTCATTTTGGAGATTCTAATGCAGGAAAGGGTGATAGTTCATCTAAGACTCCTGATCACAATCAACCTGGTGGTGAGAATATTGGCGAGACACCCAGGGCAATGGAAACAGTGTCACAGTCCAATCATGAATCGATCCCAGCTGAGCAGATTGAGCCGTATAATGCTAACCAAATCTACGGTGGTTCCGAGGCTGTTACCGATGATATGGAGCACGACCAAGATCTTCATGGGGTTTTTGGTGCGAATGCTGAAGATGAGTATATGCATGTAACACCAGAGGAAGCACGTGGTCTTGAAAATGGTATTGATACAGTGGATATTCAAATTGAAATTCAGCCTCATGTGCCAGAAAATCTAGATGAAGATGACGATGAGGAGATGTCTGGGGATGATGGTGATGACGTAGATGAAGATGAGGATGAGGACGAGGACGAGGAGGAGCAGAATGATCTAGAAGATGATGAAGTCCACCATCTTCCACATCCTGATACAGACCATGATGATCATGAGATTGACGATGACGAATTTGATGAGGTACTGGAGGAAGATGATGAAGATGATGAGGATGATGAAGATGGAGTTTTATTACGACTAGAAGAGGGTATTAATGGAATAAATGTTTTTGACCATGTTGAGGTATTTGGAAGAGATACTTCTCAAAATGAAACTCTCCATGTAATGCCAGTTGAAATATTTGGCTCTAGACGTCAAGGGCGCACAACTTCCATTTATAATCTTTTGGGAAGAACAGGAGATACTGTTGCACCCTCACGACATCCCCTTTTAGGGGGTCCTGGATTGCATGCTACCCCTTTTAGACCTTCGGGTAATCTTTTCCCATATTTTGCTACATTTTATGTTGACTGTATACTTATATCATGTATTTATTTTTCATAGCAATTTGCTTTATTTGTTTCAGAGAATAATCGGGATATGGTTATTTCAGAAAGGAGCTTGGAAAACAATTCTTTAGGGTTGGATACTGTTTTCAGGTCTTTGAGAAGTGGACGCCATGGGCACCGGCTAAACTTGTGGGCCAACGATATCCAACATAATGGTGGCTCTAACAATGGTGTAATACCCCAAGGCCTTGAAGAGTTGCTTGTTTCCCAGTTGAGGAGACCGACTCCTGATAAGTTGTCTGAACCCGATGCAAATGCAGAGCCTGATAATAGAGATGGCAATGGACAAATACAGACATCAGAACCTAGTGGAAGGTCTGAGACTATTGTTGAGAACAGTGGGCAGCATGATAGTGATAATTTACCACCACCTGTGGCAATTAACAGTTCTGATGGTACCAATAGTAGACCTGCTGCAAGTGAATCCCTGCAAGGAACTCAGGTGATTCAACAGTCACAACCTGTTGAAATGCAGTTTGAACATAATGATGCTGCTGTGAGGGATGTTGAAGCTGTGAGTCAAGAAAGTGGTGGTAGTGGTGCAACTTTTGGGGAGAGCCTTCGGAGTCTGGATGTTGAAATTGGAAGTTATGACGGTCATGATGATGGTGGAGATAGACAAGGTTCTGCTGATAGAATGTCATTGGGTGATTCACAAGCTGCCCGTATGAGAAGGTCCAACGTTTCTTTCACTAATTCTGCCTCACTAAGTGGAAGAGATACATCCCTACATATTGTGACTGAAGTTTCAGAAAATTCAAGTCGAGAAG
The DNA here is from genome assembly GCA_033971965.1 of Cucurbita ficifolia. Lineage (NCBI taxonomy): Eukaryota > Viridiplantae > Streptophyta > Magnoliopsida > Cucurbitales > Cucurbitaceae > Cucurbita > Cucurbita ficifolia. The sequence goes on along the minus strand of CM066973.1, from coordinate 1,051,955 downwards.
CAGATGAGGAAGGACCGGTTGGGGAACAGCAGACTAACAGTGATACTGGTTCGGGGGCAATAGATCCGGCATTCTTGGATGCCCTTCCTGAGGAATTGCGTGCTGAAGTTCTTTCCACCCAACAGGGTCAAGTGGTGCAGCCGCCAAGCAATGAACCACAAAATTCTGGAGATATTGATCCAGAATTTCTGGCTGCACTTCCTCCAGATATTCGAGCTGAAGTTCTAGCACAGCAGCAAGCACAAAGGCTGCATCTATCCCAGGAACTGGAGGGCCAACCAGTTGAGATGGACACTGTGTCGATAATTGCTACATTTCCTTCTGATCTTCGAGAAGAGGTAATATGTTACTTTGTGGGAAGGTGGTATGTGTTTGTCAGCTGACATTAGTTATAAACTGCAGGTTTTGCTAACTTCATCTGATGCTATTCTTGCTAATCTCACGCCTGCTCTTGTGGCTGAGGCAAACATGTTACGTGAACGATTTGCACATCGATATCACAACCGTACTCTCTTTGGCATGCATCCTAGAAACCGCAGAGGTGAAATCACCAGAAGAGTTGAAGGTATTTCTGGTTTAGACAGAACTGGTGGAAGCATTTCCTCTCGCAGATCTCTTGGATCTAGGCTCATTGAAGCTGAAGGAGCTCCTTTAGTTGATACCGATGCTTTGCATGCTATGATAAGGTTACTTCGAGTTGTGCAGGTATCATCTCTTCTTCAAATGCTCTTTGTTTGCTTTTCTATTTTGCTTTCATTTTCTAATGGATTCCATTTTTCAGCCTTTGTATAAAGGTCAACTGCAGAGGCTACTTTTAAATTTATGCGCACATAATGAAACCAGGACGTCATTGGTGAAAATTCTTATGGACGTGTTGCTTTTTGATAGAAGAAAGCCTGCTAACCAGTCAAACTCTACTGAGCTTTCATATCGCCTTTATGCTTGCCAACGTAATGTTATGTATTCACGTCCTTCATTTTTCGATGGTGAGGATTTGTTTTCTGTTTCCATTATTTTCTCTTAGATTCATTCCTTTTTAGCTAATCAAAATTTATTAATTTTTCTTGATTGGTTTTGTCCGTTTGCCGAGTAGTAAATCATTTGCAAGTTGAAGGTAGTATATCTAATCTGGTGCATGTCAATATACATTTTGATTCAATTTATCCTGTAATGCAAAAATTGTATACAGTTGCGAAAGTGGAAGTTTTTCATCATCAAATGAAATTTTGAGTTTGGTTTTTCCTCCATGATCTATTTTAGCTTGGGTGTTGTCACCTCCCTTGTAATAACTATGCATTTTGGCTTTACTTTATAGGTGCTCCTCCTTTGGTGTCAAGACGTGTTCTAGAAACACTGACCTATTTGGCCCGGAATCATCCCCATGTAGCTAAGATATTACTTCAGTGCAAGTTTTTCAGACCCACCTTACAGGAATCAGAGAATGTAAATCAGGATTGTGGTAAAGCTGTGATGGCAGTTGACCGAAATGAAGTAGACTGTAGGCCGCAGTCTGAAGGTTACTTGTCAATTGCCTTACTTCTAAGCCTTCTAAACCAACCCTTGTATTTGAGAAGTATAGCTCACCTGGAGCAGGTAGTGCATTATATTGAACTGCATATTCTATTTCTTTTATTGGTCACATTTGGCACATTCAGAAGTTAAAACTATTTTTCTGGCCTACTTGTATTCCTTCCTCAGCTGCTTAATTTATTGGAAGTGATCATTGACAACGCTGAAAGCAAATCACATTTATCCGATCAACCCACACAATCTACTGTTGAGCAACCAGCTGCTCCTGAAGTTTCCTTATCCGATGCTGAAGTGAATGGACAATCTAGTAGTGTATCCTCTGGGGTTGGAACATCATCTAAACTTGGTGCTTACTTTAAAATGGCAGCTTCAGCTGCTGATGGTGAATTTGATATTCACAGTATTCTTGCAAACCTGCCAGAAGCAGAATTACGGCTTCTGTGCTCACTGTTGGCACGAGAAGGGTATGATTGACAGCTGCACCTCTCCGTAGAATTGTTTATTTGGACATGATTATTATCTATTTAGAAGAGTATGGTAGTTATGGAGTCTTCTTCTTCATTGTACTTTTTGTTTCCTTCCTTCCTTCCCTGTCTTTTATAAATATTTTTTTTCTTATCTTAATGAGTGGTAAATCTAGATTCCAGTTTATCCTAGGTTTTGACATGCAGAGACATTACTTTGTGCTTCTTTATGCAAATAAATCATGTGCTTGGCTTAATGCCTTTTATGTTGTTTAGGTTATCAGACAATACTTATGCTCTTGTGGGAGAAGTGATGAAGAAGTTGGTAGACATTGCTCCAATTCATTGTCGCCTGTTTATTACTGAGCTATCAGAATCTGTTGAAAAATTGACAAGATCTGCTATGGATGAGTTGCACATGTTTGGAGAAGCGGTGAAAGCACTCAGCATATCATCTTCTGATGGAGCTGCAATATTAAGAGTTCTTCAGGCATTAAGCTCTCTTGTTGCATTACTGGTTGAAAAAAGAAAAGATTCTTCAATTCTTCCCGAAAAGGAGCATGCTTCTGCTCTTACTTTGGTTTGTGATATCAATGCTGCTTTGGAGCCCTTGTGGCTGGAGCTGAGCACCTGTATTGGCAAGATCGAGAACTATTCAGATTCTTCCCCTGATATGTTGGTATCATTTCGAACTCCTACATCTAAGCCAACTGGTGTGACACCCCCACTTCCTGCTGGAAGTCAGAATATATTACCATATATTGAGTCTTTTTTTGTGGTGTGTGAGAAGTTGCATCCTGCCCAGCCTGGTTCAGATCAGGAGTTGAATATTGCTACAGTTTCTGAGGTTGAGGATGCTGGCGCTTCTGCTGTGCTGCAAAGAACTACAGTGCCAACCCAAAAAGTTGATGAAAAACACATTGCCTTCATTAGGTTCTCAGAGAAGCACAGAAAACTGCTGAATGCTTTTATTCGACAAAATCCTGGGCTGTTGGAGAAGTCATTCTCCCCTATGTTGAAGGTCCCTAGATTTATTGATTTTGACAATAAGCGTTCTCATTTTAGATCAAGAATAAAGCACCAACATGATCATCATAGTCCTTTAAGAATTTCTGTTAGGAGGGCATACATTCTTGAAGATTCATACAATCAGTTGCGAATGAGGTCAACACAAGATTTGAAAGGTAGGCTGACAGTTCACTTTCAAGGAGAGGAAGGCATTGATGCTGGTGGGCTTTCAAGGGAATGGTATCAGGTATTGTCCAGGGTTATCTTTGACAAGGGAGCATTGCTTTTCACGACTGTTGGCAATGATTCAACATTTCAACCGAACCCCAATTCTGGTTACCAAACAGAGCATCTATCATATTTCAAGTTTGTTGGGCGAGTGGTCAGTGCAATTTTTTTTTGTTTTTTTGTTTTTTTGCATTTAATGGATTTAGTTAAACAACTTTGACTTTGCACATCTCATTGGTTTCTTTTGCCAGGTTGGCAAAGCACTTTATGATGGACAGCTTTTGGATGTCCATTTCACTCGATCGTTTTACAAGCATATTCTGGGAGTCAAAGTTACCTATCATGACATTGAAGCTATTGATCCCGATTACTACAAAAACTTGAAATGGATGCTTGAGGTACTGATTACAACTGTTTATACTTATGGTTGATAAGAATTATGCCTTCTAGTATTGGCACTTCTATGATGTTAATTTTTCTTTTTGAGTTATTATTAAACTCGTGTTTGGTCTTTTTGTTGCTTTCCAGAATGATATCAGTGATGTTCTGGGACTTACATTTAGTGTTGATGCCGATGAGGAGAAGCTGATCCTCTATGAAAAGACGGAGGTAATAGTTCTTGTTCTCAATGTGTGGCCTGATGTAAAACGTATACTATACATTTTACTAAGATTTGGCTATCTTGTTCCATTAGGTGACTGATTATGAACTGATTCCTGGTGGTCGGAACATTAAAGTAACAGAGGAGAATAAATACCAATATGTTGATCTAGTTGTTGAGCATCAGTTAACAACGGCTATTCGGCCTCAGATTAATGCCTTTCTGGATGGTTTCCATGAAATAATTCCTAGGGAACTAATATCTATTTTTAATGACAAGGAACTTGAATTGTTGATTTGTGGGCTCCCAGATATTGATCGTAAGTGCTCTGCTTATTCATTGTTCTATATACAATTCTTTACAAATTAAAATTACTTTCTGGCTCTGAGTTTTGAAGATAGAATTCTCGCTCAAGTTTGTGTGATAATTTGGATTCAGTGGATGATATGCGAGCAAACACGGAGTATTCAGGATATAGTGCTGCATCTCCTGTCATTCAGTGGTTTTGGGAGGTTGTTCAAGCCTTTAGCAAAGAAGACAAGGCCCGCCTTTTGCAGTTTGTGACGGGCACTTCAAAGGTATGCTGATTTTGCTCAGGCACTGAAACTAAATATGAAAGGAGATGGGAGGTTAATTTCGTGCCCCCTCTCTTTATTATTGTGATATGAAGTCTGCAATTTTCATCCGGTATACAGGCTGGGATTAATAGTCAAATAACTGTTCAAAGTTCTGTCAAGTCGGTTTTAAAAGATTTATTTCTCTGAAAACTTGTACTTGTACTCTGAAAACTTTTCATATCACTCGAGAAAGGTCGGCCTCATGATGTATGTTAGTATGTACGGGTTGAACATATTGTGTTTGGCTGATTCTATCTTCTTTGTCATTTTTATTTATTACTTCTGGACCTGTTCTAAACTAGAGATGAAAGAGACCCGAAATCGGATCAAAATATTCGCTAATTCATTATTCACCATTACCTAGCTGATTTTGCTGTATTTTAACCCGTGGCGTACAATGATTTAATTATCTATCAGACATTCACAAAGGCCACCAAATGTAGAACCCATTCTGAGATTTAGTTTCTGCATTTTAATTGTAACTGTGGTCTGAACATCCTCTCTGTAATACTCACAGGTGCCTTTAGAAGGCTTCAGTGCTCTGCAAGGAATTTCAGGTTCACAAAAGTTTCAAATACACAAGGCATACGGTAGCCCAGACCACTTGCCATCTGCTCATACATGGTAATTTAAACAAATGACGATGCTATGTACGATTATATGCCATATTTGTTACCATTCGTTGGCTTAGAGATACTGAGCGTTGGCTTATCTTTGCCTCTACAGCTTCAACCAGCTAGATTTACCAGAGTATCCGTCAAAGCAGCATCTGGAGGAAAGACTGATCCTTGCAATTCACGAGGCAAATGAAGGATTCGGCTTTGGTTGAGAAGATTTGAAGTTTTGAAAAAGAAAAAAAGAAGGTATGAACAGAGTATATATAAATATAATTGCATTTGGAAGTTGGGTGAAAAGAGAATTAGAGGGAGGTGATGGTGGCTTATGACTTGTTGAGTTCATATATTGTTTATAATTTTACTGTACAGTCGTAAATCATCACTAAAAGTAATTTTGCTTCCGCAGTTGAAATTTTGTCTTTACCTGTTTCTCTCTCCTCCTATGTTTTATTAATGTTTAGAGTGAGAGAGAGGCCCTTTATTCTTTACCTGTAGATTCTTTGTTCATTAATATTTTGTTCTTCATTATTTGTCAACCTCCTTAGCGCATTAACTCTATTATTTTTTTTTCTTTTAATTTTATGTTTAATATATTCGTTACAAATTTGCTTCATATAGTTTAGAGAAGGTTAGAATTGTTTATATGGTTTTAGAAGTTAGAATTTTGTCCGGATAAAATCTCTTAATCTGCCCCTATGATTGGATAAAAACTCCAACAATGGTTTCAAAACTATTTTTGTAGTTCTTATCAACTTACATAGTTATCAAGTTTGTAATTTAATTATTATTCTTATCAGGTATATATATATATATATATATATATATATATTTTATTTTACAATAAATTTTATGTAAAAAAAGGTTCACTATTCAATTTTATGAGTGAATATATAATAATTTATACTTGTTAAAAAAAACATATAAAAAACATAAGTTTCTTGGGCTGATAAATATACTTTTAAAGTTAATTGATTGCCTTTCATCGTCCCAATAAGTTATTTATTTTTTTTATTTTAAAGTTTAATTTTACTATACCAAAAAATGAAAAAAGAAATATATATTTGTAAGGAATATAAATTAAACTCTTTTGTTAGAATGAAATAATTAGGTGATCGATGAAATAAAATTGAATTTACTGATTAATATTGCTCCTTTAATTAAAATTTGTATCAATGTTTCATTTAAAAATTTATTATTTAATTGATTAAAATATAATAATACTCTAATCATTGTCATAATCAGATTTAGCTTTATCGATAAATGAAAGGGTTTCCTTTGTTATTAAGTTATTTATTTATTTATTTATTATATTTTTTTATAATAATTACTTCAAATTTATGCGGGAGAACGTTGAAGAATAGTCTGTTTGGCTAGATAGTTTGCCCGTTGTGCAAGGTAGATCCACGTGGCCATCTCCAATAGGTCGATTACGCGATTTTAGAGGAATCCCAAACCCCAATTACTAGGCTCATATATAAAACGGCGGGAAAGAGAAACCCCACAAAAACCAGAAGCGCAGATCTCATCGACTGTAAGCGATAGCCGCCTCCGCTTCCGTTACTTTTCCTTATCACCGTCTTCTCTTGTTATCGTCCGCAACCATGCCTCGTCGGAGCTCTGGAGGTCAGTATTCCGCCGATTTCTCCTAAATTTCTTCTTATGCCACTTATCATTTCTGCGTTCAGATGATTTTACCCGCCCAGATTTCTTTTTCCTTTTTTCTTTACCTCCGTTTGTGTATAACAGTTGGTTGGATTTTTGGCCAAGAGAGATTTTCGTTGATGTATCTGATCTGACAACACGACTGTCAACAATTTTTTTTATTTTTTAAATTTTGTGTGGCAAAACTAGGGTTTGGAGGATTTGTATGCTTTATGTTTTGAAAATTCATAGGATAGCGATGAATATCTGAGCTGTATTATTTGTTAGAGCTTACTGATGCATGTGGCGAATAGTTAACCTTTATTTGTTATTACAGGACGATCTGCTTCCCGTCCTGCCCCTCGCGCTCCGCTTCGCAATCCTCCGGCGCCAGGTAGAATACCACGAATTTCATATGATTTTATGCTCATAAAAAATGTTCTGTTTTTAAGAACTTTTTTGGGGGAGAAATGTTGAGTTTGTCTGGTAGTCATTGTGAGGTTCTGTGTTTTAGAAGGTTTATGTTTATCTTATGTATGCCTGTGGTGGATTGGGTTCTTGGCCGGGCTTCTGTACACCTGTGTTACCGTGTTCGGATTTTGAGTCTTCAGTGTGAAAAGTTAATAACTTGAAACGGGTCTGGAAATAAATTCTTAAATAAAGATCTCGGAAAAAGGTCAATAACTTGAAACTACCATAGTGAAACTTTATAGCTTGAAAACTCTGAAGTTGGTGGGGTGTGGTAATCCAATGAGAGGAACCCTCTACATTTGAGCTATATTTAAAATGATAGCTGCACTTGGGTTCACCTTCCACGCTCATTCTAATTGATTAGTGCCCTTTTGGGAGGTTTAAGTATTTGAACTATGTTACTGCAGATATTTAATTGTAACAGTTCAAGGTCACTACTAGTAGATATTGTCTTCTGGTCTGCTATGTATTGTTAGATGACGGCGATACGTAACGGGTCAAAGCGGACAATATTTGCTTGCTAGAGGTGGGCTTGGGCTGTTACATCCATATCGATATGGATTCATGGTCATTGGAAGTTGTATAGCTGAAGTATTTGAATGTATTACTCTCACTATGGGTGCGAACAAATATGCTGTTCTTTTGCATACTAAGCTGAATGTTTCCTTTATGTATTTGACAATTTATTCTTAACAATATTGTTTTGTGGCGCTAAAATTGACTTGACTTCTGCAGCTCGTTCTGCTCCTCCACCCGCACCTGTACAAGGTGGTGGAGGTGGGTCTATGCTGGGAGGACTTGGGGCCACCATTGCTCAAGGTGAGTTTAGAAGCACTTGCACTTTTCCTTGGAGAAATTATTTTAATGCTATCATTACCATTGCTCAAGGTGAGTCTATAATGCTATCAGGTATGGCCTTCGGTACTGGAAGTGCGGTTGCTCACAGGGCTGTCGATGCCGTAATGGGTCCTCGAGTCATCCAACATGAGAGTGTTGATTCATCATCTTCTCCAACACCCATGGCAAATAATCCGGGAGGTTCTGAAACTTGTACCGTTCAATCAAAGGCCTTCGAAGATGTAGGTTCCTTGTTCTATCTATTGTTATTTATAATGACTTTCTTTTTGAAATGCTTTGATGAGAAAGCCATTTTCATACTCAAGCAACTTCCATTTTCTTTTGTTTTTCCTTTGCAGTGTCTGAACCACTATGGAAATGACATTGGGAAGTGTCAATTCTACTTGGATATGTTGAAGGAATGTCGCAGGGGCTCAGGTTCTGTTTTGGGTGCTTAAAAGAATTGATTTTTGGAACAACTATTATTATTTTCTCACTCTGTTCCATTCGGATGACCGCAGTGAGCGGTGTCATGATCATGTTTGTGGTGTGACAGTGTTTTCATTTTACGATTACTTCTATAACTTCAATAAAAGTTGTGCTTAATGATGAAACACTTCACCATTTGGTCTCAATTGTTTGGTTTTGTGTTTTGAGCGTTGCCTTGTGATATTAGAACTGTTGTTTGGATCATTTACTTGACGAATATCTTAAGAATTAGCAAATTATGAAATGAAAACAATGGCATAGAGGATTAGTTGAAGAATGTGAATGTACGAGGAAAGATAAATGTTCTGTATGGAGAGTTTAATGAAACCTTTGTTGAAAGGAAGTTGGATATGTGCGTCGACTGTTGAGATGGTAATTGGATGTTGCAAATGTATCGTGAGAACCCGAAATGTTTCAGAAATATTTCGAAATGACTTCCTAAAGTAATGAAGAAAGAATGATGATTTGTTGCAATACTTCACATACCAGGCTCAGGCAACTGTTTACCAAAAACATAGGTCTCCCTAAGACCATGTATGGGGGCTGAAGTTGGTGACCTGATGACAGGGGAGCCAGCGACCAGGTGGACGGCGGTTGTAATTATAGCAGTCCTAAGGTAGCAAAATTCTTTGTCGGGTAAGGTTCGACCCGCACGAAAGACGTAACGATCTGGGCACTGTCTCGGAGAGACTCGGTGAAATAGACATGTTTGGGACGATCAAGTCTTTTATATATTTGAACAAGTTCATGTAAGTTCGTCAATCGTTTTATTCACTATTATAATAGAAAAAGTTGTGAAAGTGAAACATAATTTATAATTTATCCATGATTGACTTGTTAGAGGTTTAAATAGAAAACTGCATAATTTCACAATATGAAAACCGCTCAGAGTCGGATATTAAAAATATAATCGAATTTGTGTGATTTTAGAGAAATCAAACAATTATTTAAAATTTAAAAATAAAAATAACAATACTTTATTCACAAAAATCCTTATTTATTTATTTCTTCTAAGAAGAAATTAGTCGCATTGGAGTTTAATAAGCCATTATTTTTCCCCCTCTTTCCTTGTAAAGAGATGCCTCTATTAGACATCTGATGTAAGGATTGACGGAGCGACTTTCGCTGAGGTCACAACAACTCTCATCCATGGGATTGCCGTTTACGTCGTCGCTCAAAGCAATTTCTTTCCACCTCCCCATGTCTCGTTCTTTCGCGCTTCCCGTCGATGCACCGAATTTCCGTTCCGGTTTCTTAACGCATTCGCCGATGGGAAAATGGAGTCACTTCCCGAAATCATCGATATCATCTTCACTGAGGAATTTTGGAATCAGGAGAAGAAATAGTAGAGATCGATTCAGCTCCTCGAAGAATCTCAATTTCATACCTCATGCCTTCAATGGCGACTCAGATTCTCTCGCTAAAACGAAGATTATAGTAGTGACCTCTGTACTTACCGTATTACTTGCTACCGCGAACCGTGTGCTGCACAAGCTTGCTCTCGTTCCGTTGAAGGAATATCCATTCTTCTTAGCTCAATTTACTACCTTTGGGCAAGTCATTCATGCTCTGCCTCGCTATTTCTTTTTTTACTGCTTTTAAGTTGTGTGTTTATGCATCTTACTGAAACAACTTTCGGAATTTTGTCCTGTAATCCGTGGAAGCAGATATGTTATCGTATATTTTAGTCTACTATATCTGCGGCGTCGGGCAAACATTGTGACTGACGAAATGATATCGCTTCCGAAATCGCGATTCATGGTCGTAGGTTTTCTTGAAGCGCTTGGAATTGCAGCAGGGATGGCTGCTGCAGGTATCAAGATTATACATTACTTTAGATTTGGCCGATGAGTAAAGATTTCCATTTTAGGCGGCTGTTTGATACATTTTCATGTCTTTGCCCGTCCTTATGTATGATGATTTGTAAATGTTTGTAATGCTTGGGATGTCACCTGCTTTTCTAATACCTCAAACAGAGTAGGATAGAAACACTGATTTCTTGTGATATGAATGATAAAAATTTAACGATTGAGCTGGTTTGAAGTAGAAAAAAATTGCACCATTTCAAGTTTTGAATTTGTGTTTAGAAGTCGTATTAAATGCTATGCTATGCATCATTTACAGCTTCGCTTCCCGGCCCAGCAATACCTATACTCAGTCAGGTATCTCCTTTTATCGTTCTTTCTCCAAAGTTCTTAACTAGACAAAAATAAAAACCCATTTCAGTTGTACTCGCTGAAATTAAATGTTGTATTTGGTCTATCAGTGTTTTTATAGTACTTTATGAATGTTCTTAAGTTACTAACTTGAACTTGATGACTATAATTAAAACCCTCCTATGAAGTTTATGCATCTCATCTCCCTTGGCGCTCTCGTTTTCTCAAGCTTCTTTCAATGTTTCCTTACATTTCAATTTGGGTACATTTTAGTTCAACTACATTGATCAATATGGTCTTAATCACCTTCTCTCGCAAAGTTGTGATATTTGATTCTAAGATCCCTCTCTTACTAATACGCGTGAACAAACACACTGAAGAGTATACAGGCAGAACTGATATGTTCACAGTTTTTTTCTTCACATCTTATATTGGCACCTTCTTCTAATAATATAATTTTTTTGCAGACTTTTTTAGTGTGGCAGCTCGTCTTTTCTGTCATTTTACTAGGTAGAAGGTACTCGTTGAACCAAATTGCTGGATGTGTTATTATAACAGCTGGTGTAGCGGTGGCTGTTGGAAGGTATTGTCTCTTTATTCAGAATGTATATTTTGGCGTTTGATATTATGCTTCTAACTGGTTAGAGTGACTGCCAAATTCTCAATATCAGAAATTGAACCCTTTAATTCACTATAAGTAATTTAGCATTTGAATGTGCTTAAGAAATCAGATTAGCTGATTAAATCAATTAGAGATGATGTCAAATTTGGGTTATCTTAAAGATTATTTCTTGATAATTTAAAATGTTCTGAATCTCATATTTCCCTGTACTTTCTGTGTTTATTGGCTGATTCATGATTGGGTTTCAAGAATCGTAGGCCATTAAAATCGGGTGTTGTTGACGATAGTGTATTTGGGGGTGCAAAGTCAAGTGTCGATGCAAAATTTCTGGTAGGCCTAGGTGATATGATTGCTAATTGAGTGCCATAAACTTCTCAAGGAGATGTAATTTTACTTCCTGATAATAGTGATAAACCGGCATCTTCTATGTCTATTTACTGGAAGATAATTTTGTGACAGAGAGCGCTAGGGAACCCTCCAAAGCATTTGGAGAGCAGGGCTTCATTTCTTTTCTTAACACTGCTGAACCCAACCCACCAAAGAAAAGAGGAAAAACGAGTCTACCACACCAAGAAATAAGGAAATGAGTCTACACTTCATTCAATGGTTTTCTTCTCTTAATTTATATCCTCCGGAAAAATATCCCTTAAATCCCTGTCGAGAACTGTAACTGTAAGCCACTTTGCACAAACACAGAGAAACTAAAAAAGCAATAGGTTAGCATATATGAGAGTGCATTTTGAATGGGAGTGAGTCTACCACACCAAGAAATAAGGAAATGTTTCCATGTACCCTACTTGCGAATGAATTTTTTTAATCACAATTGACAAAAATATGATGAGTTTAGAATTGCCTCCTAGATTACTGTCCAAATAATGTAACAGATCCTTTTATAAGGCTCCTAATTTGTAACTTGTAAGGCTTTCTCCAATGCTGGATCAAGTAGATTTGAACCTGTCACCATCAATTTTGAGAGGTTAACTTAGAGGTCATGGCTTAAAAAAATCTGAAGGATTCTACGAGGTTGACGTACTTTTCCATGTTGAATTCAAACAGTTCCATAATTGCTCCCATTATCAGTTCCAACAGGAACTTTTTTTTTTTTTTTTTTTTTGTGTGTAGTTTCTGGGGCGTTTTGTACTTTTATTACTGTCCATGAAATATTTGCTTCTTACACACACACATATCTATTGTATAAAATACCCTGCACTTAAGAATATTGTTCTTTAATTTGTAAACCTACGTAGCAAAATGTAATTTCTCTCGTTAATAATTTTTTTCAGACATGGAACTTAGGCTCTCAACAGTGATATGTGCCTTTCATTATTTCAGTGGGTCTAATGCAGGCCAAATGCTGTCTGGAGTTCCACCTCTATGGCCAGCATTAATGGTAGCTTCTAGCGCTTTTCAAGCTGGTGCATCAATTATGAAGGTTGCGATGGTCATTTAACGTTGAATGTGCACTTGGAATATCTATTGGAATGGACGCTGACTTTGTTTTTATGAACAGGAATTTATTTTCATTGATGCTGCAACCCGTCTTCAAGTATGAAACTTTCTTCTATCATTTCCAAATTTGTAGCTATTTGAGCATTTCATTTCTTAGGTTGTATGTTATAGATGCTAAATATTTGCACAGTTGTTTTCCGGAATAAGTTAAACTTGTTTGGCTTGTAGGGGAAGTCACTAGACATTTTTGTGGTCAATTCATTTGGATCTGGATTTCAGGTTAGAATTTCAGTCATCTTGAATTTCTGAAGTTTACTTGTCTGGCTGGGCAACAGTCTTGTATTATATTCAAGTACTATTTGCAAAGATCACACAGTAATTATGTTCCCTATTTTTTAAAATCACGTTCAAGAGAAATGCTTGGGTTTATGGACAAACTCATTTCTTGAAATCTTATATTCTGGTCTATTTATTGTTGAGTTTCAACAGTTGACATTCTCGCACAGGCACTTTTTGTACTTCTCTTTCTACCATTTCTTTCCAACATGAAAGGCATACCTGTAGCCAAACTTCCCTCATATCTGATGCATGGTGCTGGTTGTTTTCTAAATGTTGGTGCTGAAAGACCAGGCAAGCTCTTACAACCTTAATGATCTTACACACTTCGCTATTATCATCTTACATTGTGATGGATACTACTTATGATTTGGTTTTTATTCATCATAGATATGATGTGTTATTGTATAATCAGAGCGTTTATTATGTCCAAAATGAAGAGATGAATTATATTTCTTTACCTCTGATTATTAGAGCGCCCAGTAAGTTGGTAACTCAACCTTAACTATAACTCTAGTAAAAGTGAATCTAAACTCAAATAGACCGCCTTTTGTCAGACAAGGAAATGAATTGTCAAGGAATTGAAGGAATTGTGATATTGTTTCAACTTAAGAAAGAGCTACTGAACCCTGAACCACATCGGCTTCTTTCTTTTGTTTTCAAGACTCAACAAAGGAAAGAAAGAGAAGCTCATTCATCTGATTTCATTTGATTCTTCTTTTCTTCTATTCCCTTCCCTGATTTCACTTAAGATTGAAAGAAAAAAGATTCTCTGTCAAGCCTCTCAGGTAGGGGAAAACGGTATTCTAACATTTTTTACAAACTTTCACCCTTAGGAAGATCTTTCTCGAAAAAGTCCTCATAGCCGAAGATGAAATACGTAACTATGCACATCCTTTTCTTAAGATCTCATGCGATGCAGAAAATTGTGTTATCTTGAGATTAGCATATCTAACTCTGAGAAAGAACCGTTAAATATTAGCCCGTCTCTTCTCTCCTCCACTCCACGGGGAGAGTACTGGCCATTCCTGTTAACATCAATCAATGTGCTAGTGACTCCCGTTGGCTTGAATGGATTTCTTGGAACGATGAATTAGCTCTTCGACTCATAATCTTTGGGTTTTGCATTTGAATAGAAAAACGCCTAGCCAAAACTAATGGTATATGCTCTATTGTATGCAGGTTGTGGAGGAGCTCCATTGCTTCCACTGCTTTACGTGGTTACAAATTTGTCTTTCAACATAACTTTGCTCAGCTTAGTGAAGAAATCTTCCGCGGTCATTTCTTCTCTCGTTGTGATGCTTTCAGGTACTTTTTTTTCTCTGTTGAGTATATGAACTAATATTAGACAGTGTTATATCATGTGCATTAGCTAAAAGTTGGTCTTGTTGGCATTGCAGTGCCTGTTTCAATTTATATTCTATCACTTCCATTGCCATATCTACCTCAAGGCGCAATCTTAAGCCCCCTCTTTCTCACTGGGAGTTTAATGCTTGTGTTGGGTCTTGCTCTTTACTACATTCCACAGCGTGCAAAGTAAGCCGCCGAGATTGGTTCTTGTTACTACTACTCGACTCGGCTTGTAGAATCGTCACGGTGGCTTGACTCGTTCACATCTTCTGAATTAGAAATTGTAAAAATCAGTGAAGGAAATGTAGTCTATGAACCACCATTGAGTTTGAGGCCAATTTGTTGCCATAGAAATTTTGTACCACAACTTTCAAGTTGCTATTTGGAGTTCAATACATTCCTTTGAGTTCTAGCTATTATGACTGTTAGTATGTCGTGTAAGATAAATAACATTACATGCACGTGCAGTGAGCATAAATCATCCGTAATTGACATGTAATAACATAATGATCAAAGTGAGTATAAATCATCCGTAATTAACATGTACTATGGACTCAAACTAATAGATTAGAAGTTTGAATCTCTCTACCTCCAAATATTCTAAACTAAACAGAGAAAAAAGTTAAGCATTCAACGACTTCAATAAATGAATTTCATCCAAACATTGGAATCCTTTAACATAATTTACGAGTGTGAACTTATATACATCTTAAAATAAGAATAATGTTAACTTTCAAAATGTTTCGAATGAAATTTTTTCATAATTGAGCCGACAACGTTATACATACTCTTCTTAACCATTAAAGTTTTAAAAAACCAACAATTTTTATTTTATGCCTTTAATACATTTTTGTTTTAGAAAATAAGAAAATATGGTATGAAATTATTACATTTAATAAACTATCATAACTTTAGAAAATAAGAAAATATTGTATGAAATTATTACATTTAATAAACTATTATAACTTTAGTAGCATTAATGAATATACAACGAAGAGAAGGATGTGGCTAGAATATGTATATATATATAATATTTTTTAGTTCCCTCTCAAATATCTTTAAACTAAAGAAAGAGACTTATAGTGTTAAAATATCTTTTTTTTTATTTAAAAAAAAACATTAAATTAGAAAATTTACGAGGAAGTTAGATTTAATTTTAAAACATCAAATTTTAAGTTGCATAAAAAATGGATTTGAAATGAAATTTATAATTTTTTAAAAATATAATATATAATACATAATATATATATTATGAATGTAATTTGGCGGCGAGTTGATGGAGTATATGGGGAAGCGGGTAAAGAAGGTTCCCGCCACGAAATCTCAACTTCCAAACTCGCCGTTGACAAACGAATCCATCCCTCACTGTCTGAGCAGGAGACGTGGCCCATTTAAAATCCTCCACGTCGACAACTTCAGCACTTTTCCCGATTTTCAGACCTCGGAGCACACGGACATACCGTACTCCAACCACATCCGATCCCCACCTCTCCCTCTCCCTCTCCACATATTTTCCTCGTAAGAACAAGCAAACCGCCGAAAAAAATGAAGAGGAAACAAAAAGGCTAACCAGTCCATTTCTCTGATCGCCGAGCACTTCACGGATCGGATCCGCGAATCCTATTAATGGAAAACTTCCGATCTCGTCGCCGTGAAGACTCAGTCGTATACTGGATTGTTTCTCAATTTTGGACTTCAGTTCTAGGATTTAATTATCTGATTTTTACGTTTTGACATGAAGTTATGTGCACTCGTTGCACTCTGCTTAATTCGTCGGAATTTGATCATCTGATACTCTCCCACGCCTTTTCCGATACCACCAATCTCTCTATCAGCAATGGCGGTTTCGCCTTTCAAGTTTCTATTCGGATTCTTCATCGTTTCGATTATACTATGGCTGATTTTCATGTGAGTACCTGATTACATTTGTGGTTCACTGGTTTCTATCTGATCGTGTCGGTCGATTTGGTTGTCTTCGTAACATTTGTAAAAGCATGTATGAAAAGTAATTTCGGCTCCTTAAGAAATGGATTGATCTTTTATTTCTTTTGAACAAGAAACAAAACATGATTAGAAAGTAAAGTACAACAAAAGTCCCAACTATAGGAACTGTAGACAAAGAAAACAAAAATATAAAAGGGGGAAAAAACTAGAAACGTCCTACAAAAAAGTCCTCCAGTTCGAACATATATCAGAGGATGAGTAGTTGACATCATTTGACTGCATCGAGCTCTCTGTAGAAGACTCTTTTGGTATATATGTTTAGTGGAAGCTAGCTAGATTCAGACACACAAGCAGATAATGGAAATAATTAAGCATGGCATTCAGAATAGTCATGCTAGTGGAGTCCTGAGCGAGGAATAAGGTTTTGTCTTTTGTTTATAGAAATTTATCCATATTTCATGTGACAATTCTGTTACTGATTTGTGGTTATATTTAATTGTTTTGATCTCTCCACGATCTTATGATTCCATTCCAATTCTCAATAGACAGATAAGCATTCTTTAAGATTGCGTCAATATTGATTATCTCAATTTGGATTCTAAGGGATTCTTATTCCTCATAGCAATAAAACTTCTATTAATGTTTTTCAGGTTTGCTTCTAGATTGGTGGCTTGGATTTTGAGCAGGGTTGTTGGAGCATCAGTAGCATTTCGTGTTGGAGGGTGGAAATCTTTAAGGGATGTTGTGATCAAGTTCCGGAAGGTTTCATTTATATTTGGAAGCTTTAAAATTTCATTAATATTTAATTATGTGATTTTGTAAAGTCTAGGGATTCAAGAAAAACAACATGCTCTTGGAAAGCCTCATGCCCTTTCGAGAATATGCTAGTATTAGTAACAGGCATTAGCCTTCTGCCCTCATGTGTAGCTTTGTGCATGTGTGCATTGGTTAAGAAATTTGGGGAGGGTACTATTGTTAAAGCTGAACAAATATGGTTAATTCGATCTTAATTTATTTGAATTATTTAGTTTTTCCTAATGGTCTATAAGTGATGCTTTGCTATCAGATTTTTTCTTAAAACAAAAGAGTTTAGAGGAGGTGTCATTAGTTTGATGAGGTTCTATATATTTCTTTATATAGACTGATAGCTTTAGTCAAAGTTGACTAGTCTTATCAGTTACTACCTCTTATTGATGTGCTTTCTCCAAAGCTAGTTTATGTACACTGTACTTCTGCTAGAAGAATGGATGGTATTCTGTTTCCGCAATCCAGCTCCTTCATCTAGTATTTCTATATAATTCTTTATACAGACTGATAGCTTTCAGTCAAAGATGACTAGCTTTATGAGTTACTACCTCTTATTGAGGTGCTTTCTCCAAAGCTATTTTATGTACATTGTACTTCTGCTAGAAGAATGGCTGGTATTCTGACTCTACTATATTCGGAGATCATTGCTCAGATAGAATTGTGAGATTTTTATTGTTATCTCATTTTAACTTCAGGGTCCAATTGAATCAATATCAGTTGGTGAAATTAAATTGAGTTTGCGCCAGTCCCTTGTCAAACTTGGTGTGGGCATTATTTCTAGGGATCCGAAGCTACAGATATTGATATGTGACTTAAAAGTTACTATGAGGCCTTCAATTAAAGGTGTGCCAAAGTCGTCTAAGCCTCGGAGTTCCCGCCCTAAAGGCAAAGGAAAGTTGATGGTCGTAGCCAATATTGCAAGATATTTGTCAGTTTCAATAACAGATTTGGTTCTAAAGGTATGCAAAGTTCTGAGACTAATGTTTGCGATGTTCTTTACGATTTTTAGGTTGAAACACATGATTCTTAAAGGTACTGATATATTTGTAGCTAGAACGTTCTAGAATTGATTATTTGTGCCTTTTTGTCTTCTATTATTTACGATTTTTAGGTTGAAACGCATGATTCTTAAGGGTACTGATATATTTGTAGCTAGAACGTTCTAGAATTGATTATTTGTGCCTTTTTGTCTTCTATTAATACTAGTTTTGGTTAATTTGTTACTCTTATAGTTTCTTTTGCTCCTTTTTGTTTGTGCAATTGGATCTTGGAACATTGCAGACTCCCAAAGCTACCATTGAAGTTAAGGATTTGAGCATTGACATATCTAAAAGTGGTGGAGAAGCAGCAAATTTAGTTTTCAGGTTACAAATATTGCCCATATCTGTGCATCTTGGTGAACCACGAGTTAGTTGTGAACAATCATCCAACTTGAAAAGTGAGGGATGTATATCTGCTGTCGATTCATCTTTTGCCACTACGGATAAATCTTCTGCTCCTTTTATTTGCGAAGAATTTTCTGTGGCTAGTGAATTTGGACCCGACAGGTACTTCCATTTGCCATTTTCCTATCTTTTGTGGTTTTCTTTTATTCTCATTGTGATCTACAAAAGCAGTGTGTCTGTTAGAAAGCTTACATTTTTATTTTATTTTGTGACTTAGGGAAGCTGGTATAAGTGTTAAGACTATTGATATCTCTTTTGGAGAGGTCAATTTAAACTTGAATGAGGAGCTATTTTCAAAAAGCAAGAAGGAAACGGACTCTTCTTTTCCTTCTGATAAAACTGTAGAGTCAACTGCTGATTCTCTCCCTACAGTGAAGCCGCAGAAGAAGCAAGCACTTGCATCTCTTTCGAAGTATACCTCTGTTTTCCCAGAAAAGGTTGTATTCTGATTGGCTACTCTTATCTTGTTTATATCAGTAAGCATTTTAGTATTTGAGTGGTTTTCAGTCTCATGGCACTTTTCTATTTATTAAGTTTTCTTTTTAGGATATAAAAGTAGAGCAGTTCACTAGATTTTCCTCATGTGCATATATATACATAGGTGTTCTTTGTCCACTAATTTTTGTATTACAGCTTTATACATATTAATCTCCATTGGTACTCTTTCTTGTAATCCTTTGGTTGTTTGAGTATAGCTCATTCCTTGTTTTGTACGAGCCCCTTTTTTGTGTTCTTTGTCCACTAAAAGTCGTAGAGTGCTGGCTTGTTCTATGTTCTTTTTTTCTTTTTCTTTTTTAAATAAGAAAGGGTTGTATTGGTAGTGAATATTTACAAAATGAACGAAAGACTTTGGAGCCTGATCCAACCAAGAGGCTAAGGGGATTGCGGAAGTACCCTCCAACTAGCTAAATTGAAAAGGAACAAGCCAGTTTGAAATAGTAGAAAGCTTTGATACAGTGCCTTAGAACTGTTGATAATCATCTGGCGCCTTTTTGATGTGGAAAATACATGTTGTGATATGAGTTTGTATTTGTGGTGAAAATTTATCATTTTCATAATGAATATTTCCGGCTCTGGTTTTCTTTATTCGGAAACAGATTACAACCATCCTTTCCTCCTGGATAATCATAATTTGAATCTAAGCAGATGCATGGGTGGAGCCACAATAAAGGCCAGGAAGACCCATGGCATGCTCGGTTTTCCTTCTTTTAACTCATATTTTAAAATTTTGGTAGACAACAAATTTCATTGGTAAATGAAAATATTGAAGAAGCCAATGAATGTATGCCTATGCTTGTGATTGAAGGTAGTTATTAATTTACAGTTAGCACATAATTCACATCCTTTTTAGTCTTTGATGATAATGTGTAGGCTCTATTTCAGTTTCCTGTAGCTCTTTTTCTGGTTGAATTTATCACATCACAATGATTTATAAAGTGAAACTAAAGCGAGTGTTTCTTTGATAGGTCTCCTTCTGCCTTCCCAAACTGAATGTTATGTTTGTGCATCGTGAGCACGAGCTTGTTGTTGAAAACAACATCGTGGGCTTTCAGTTTAAGATAATCAAATCACCCTGCTTAGAGGATTCAGGAGAGACTGCACGTCTTGATCTACAAATGGAGTTCAGTGAGATTCATGTATTGTTTAAACTTTTGTTGTTTTGGAAACTTGCAGTTATTAATTTTTACATTGTCATGTTGCTTGTTTTCTTAACCGTTTTTGGTGTGATCTCAGCTACTTAGAGAGGCTGGCACTTCCCTTCTGGAGATACTGAAAGTCGATGTAGTGACCTTTGTTTATATTCCAATACAAGTGAGTATCCTTATTTACAAACTTCAGGTTGTTTATTTTCTTCACCTCGTGCATAAACATAATGTATTCTTTGGTGTTTATTCAACTTTAACAAACGTTTGGTCTTTGTCTTGTCAAATTGTAGCTTAATGATTTCCTGTTAAATTAAGACATTTTCCTTATTTGTTCTGGCGGCATCAATTGAAATTTTAATATCATCTAATATAGCCTTCCTTTCTTGTAAAAGCCCACAAATGGTTGATCATAAGTTTTGACTTCTATAGTGGCCATAATTCAAACATTATAAGATGTTTGATGCAAAAAAGCAGCCCATGATAACCATCAATCTCAATTCTCAGCTTCTTTGCTGCTCCAAGCAATTGATTGACCACTTCATATTACACCATTTATCTTGGAGTTATGTGCTGTACTCTTCCTAAAGGTTACTCATTTAAAAATAAAGCTACGTCCACCTGACTAGTTTTTGATAGCCTGTGATAGCAAAATTTAATGGAGAAGGGCTGTCCCTGAGACTCCCTCGGTGCACTTACTAGTCTTCTTTGCAACCCTATTGTTGGTGCTAATGCCTCGACCAAGCTCGCATAAGAAGAACTTGATCTTTTGGAGACTTTCCTATGCCAAATGGAGTAATATAAGGATGTGTAGAAAGAGTTGCCATTGGAGATCGGAGACAGAAAGATTTTACCGTGGTCCTAGAGGTCTAAAAAGGCCATTCCCACTTGTTTGAGCTGCTAGCAAGCTTAACCTTTGGAAGGAGTGGGCAAAGGCTACCCGCACTGCATAGTTCCATCACGTTTTAAGGTTTTTTGTGAATGTTATCACAAGAGTTGCTAGATGGGTTCCATACCTCTCAGATTAAAAGAGCTTGTATGAAGGTGATTCGTCATCTCATCCCAAAGAACAATGCAAAAGGAGGTGACCATACATCATTGCCAACAAAGCAAATAGTCCCTACATTTATGAGTGTATCAATAGGTCTTTTGTGCTCCCTCACAATGTGCACAATCTTTTGGGCTTCTATTCTTGTGGGCATCCATTTAAAAATGAGAGTTTTATTTGAGATTTCATTTGGAGAGGTGGTTATGAAAAAGGCAGCCATCTTGTGAATTGGAACTGGGTGTCTTACTTCAAAGTTTAGTGAACATTAAATACAAAACCATTGTCTTCCTCTCGAAATGGCTTTGGAGGTTTGCTGAAAAAGGAGATGCTCTTTGGAGGGAGTTAATGACCAATATTGATGGCGTGGACTGGATGGGATGGACAAAGGCTTTCCAGCATTATTCAATTGCTAAATGTAAAAGCAGCTAGAAGATTTCATTTGCGTTCAAAATCAGAAAAGGAAACAATGTAAGATTTTGGGAGGATCTGTGATTGTCTAATGCTCCTCCCTTCATCCCTTGCCCCCAATTATACGCAGTCTCTCTTTCAAAAGGAAGAAAAGTTGCTAAGGTTTGGGACGGACTGAAATTTAAATTTGAGAAGAAATTTACAGGATAATAGGGAGTTTGTGAAGAGTGGGGTTGGTGCTGCCAGTTAAAAACTGGAATATGTCATGTGGCTCCAAATTATCTTGAAGATTGCTTGATTTGGAAGGGGAAGACTCTAGGAGAATTCCCTTGTAAATCGCCACCTTTTTGCTGTCAAAGAATAGTAATAAATTTTCAATTTCAATAAAAAGTTCTTGTCAAAGAATCGCCACCTTGGAGAATTATTAGCCTTTCTTGCAGTGTTTTTTTCCCCTGTTTGTAAATTGAAGTATTGTGGTGCAGAGCAGAACTTTCAACTCATTTTCTGGATGTGGGTAAGCTGTATGATACGAGATGTTGATAAATGTGAACAGTGAAGTTGGAAGCAGATCTAAGAAAATGTAGTTTTCACTATTTAACTTTTTTAGCCCAAATTTGATCAATTGCCCATGTGCTCGCCAATGCATATGATATATTAATATATATATTCTTTATAAGAAACGGGAAGCTGTGTTAGCATGCCAAACAAAGACAGCCCGAAGGCCATAGGGACTAGATATCCCTTTGTTAAGGGGGCATTAAACAGAAGGCCTCCAGTCTTTGTGTTTCCACCTGCTTGAGTTGCTACCAAGCTTAACCTTTAGGAAGATGGCATGTCAACGCAACAGTTCTTTTTTTTTTTTTTTTTTTTTTTTGCAGATATAGTTTCCTTTACTCAATATTTACTAAGCTGTAGTTGTCTGTTCTTTGTTGGTCTGTCCATATTCTGTAGTAGCTAAGCAGCCTTAATTTTTAAATTGGTGACACCCATCATTAAGAGTCATTTTGGTTGAACTTTTTCTTTTCTTCCGCATGATTCTTGTATGTTTCAGTCAGCATCACCTATCAGGGTTGAAGTGGACTTAAAGTTGGGAGGTACTCGGTGCAACATAATAATAAGTAGACTGAAGCCATGGCTGCGCCTCCATTCCTCCAAAAAAAAGAAGATGGTCCTGAAGAAGGAAGTGCCTTCTGAAAAGCCGAAGTCTTCTGAGTCCAAAGCCATCACGTGGACATGTACGGTATCAGCCCCGGACGTGACTATTGTGCTTTATAGTACAAGTGGTTCACCGTTATATCATGTAAGTAATGTGCTTAGATCTATTCTCTTCCTTTTATCTTAGAATTATCAGTGATTCTAGTCTTTTCTGTGCTCTAAAACTCAATAATTCTTTGTAGACGAAAAGTTGAGATATTTATTCTGCAGGAATGACTATCCTTTATAGGTTTCATTGCTTGATTTGCAAGCAATTGCACCGTCATTGTTGCTTGCAATCTTCTCTCTCTCTCTCTCTCTTTGCTCTTTCTTTTTAATTAAAAAGAAAACAGATATGCGCTGAAAAGTCAAATTGTCCCGCTGGTACTGAAAAGAATGAAAAACAATGCAAACAAACTTTATCTATTTCCAGAGAAAAAATAGATATGCGCTGTCTTTCATTGAGGGTTGATTACATGGATGAATATGACCAATGACGTGCTACATGCTACTGGTATTTTAGCTTGGTTTATATCCATTAGCACTTGGACTAAATATAAATTCATTAATAGCTAGCCTTAAAAACATTTGTCAACTGTTGTTGCATACGTACTATTCACAAAAATTTTCCAATGCTCTAGATTAATGCACTGGAAATCTTAGAAAAGTTTGCCAAGTGAAGCTTCAAACTGACTGGTTTACTCCTGTCTTTAAGTTAGCACTCCAATCTAACATAACCGTATTTTTCAGTTAATTACATGGTTTCTTTCTTAAGTCTCATCTCTTTTGAGTATTTTGTTTCCTTTTCTGCATAGTTTATATTATTTAATCTTCCATTGGTTAAGCACTTTGAGCATATGCCATGCTCATTTGTTCATGTTGTCGCAGGGCTGTTCACAATCTTCTCATGTGTTCGCAAATAATAGATCAAATATGGGAGTTGCAGTACATATGGAGCTTGGTGAACTAAATTTGCACCTGGCCGATGAATACCAAGAACGCTTGAAGGAAAGCCTTACTGTGGAATCAAATTCAGGTTCTTTGATACACATAGCTAAGATAAGTTTGGATTGGGGAAAAAAGGATATTGAACCGTCTGAAGAAGAGGGTCTTAGAAGCAAACTAGTTTTGTCTGTTGATGTGACTGGTATGGGTTTCTATTTTACATTCAAGCGTATTGAATCCCTTGTTTCAACTGCTATGACTTTACAATCACTTCTTAAACAATTCTCTGGTTCCCGGAAGAAAACTACGCAGAGCCAAGGGGACCGTTCAACTAAATCATCTGGGAAAGGGACCAAACTTCTAAAACTCAGTCTTGAAAAATGTTCCATAACCGTTTGTGGGGATATTGATTTGGAGAACATGACTGTTGCAGACCCTAAACGTGTCTATTATGGATCACAAGGTGGTCAAGTTGTTATGACCGTCAATCCTGATGGCACACCCCGTTGTGCAAATGTAGTGTCTACGATGTCTGATGAATGCAAACGGGTGAATTATTCCATAGCTCTCGATATTTTTCATCTCACTTTATGTGTGAACAAGGAGAAACAATCCACACAGGTAGAAGTTGAGAGAGTTAGGTCAATATACCAGGAGCATTTGGAGGAACATGGGAAAGATACAAAACTGACATTCTTTGACATGCAGAATGCTAAGTTTGTACGGCGTTCTGGTGGTCTCAAAGAGATTTCTGTATGCTCGCTTTTCAGTGCTACGGATATTTCAGTTGGGTGGGAGCCTGACGTACAGCTATCTCTTGTTGAACTTGGACTACAGCTGAAATTACTCGTGCATAACAAAAAGGTTCAGGGAGATAATTACGTATCTACTGAAGATGCTTCAAACACAAGAGATTCTGAACAAAAGACAGAAACCATCTCTGAATCTGGGCAGCCTGAGAAACAGAAGAAAAAGGAATCAATATTTGCTGTTGATGTGGAAATGTTAAGAGTTTATGCTCAGGCTGGAGATGGAGTTGATGCAGTTGTTCAGGTTCAGTCAATTTTTTCTGAAAATGCACGTATAGGAGTACTTCTAGAAGGACTCTTACTTAGTTTCAATGGCTCCAGAGTACTCAAAAGTAGCCGAATGCAGATTTCACGTATTCCTAATGTGTCTACTGGTACTGATATGAAAGTGCCAGTTACCACTTGGGACTGGGTTATTCAAGGTTTGGACATACATATTTGCTTGCCTTACCGGTTGCAGTTGCGGGCCATTGATGACTCAGTTGAGGATATGCTGCGAGCTTTGAAGCTTATTACTGCTGCCAAAACATCTGTTATTTTTCCGATGAAGAAAGAAAGCTCAAAAGTCAAAAAGGCTAGTTCAACCAAAGTTGGGAGTTTGAAGTTTTGCATACGTAAGTTGACTGCTGATATAGAAGAGGAGCCATTGCAGGGATGGCTTGATGAACACTATAAGCTAATAAGAAATGAAGCTTATGAAGTAGCTGTTAGGTTAAAATTTCTTGACGATTTAATTTCTAAAGCAAACCAAGTTCCAAAAACTGCTGAAACAATTGATTCTCCTCAAGAAAGGAAGACGTGCTATAATGGCATTGAAGTTGATCCACAAAATCCATCAGATGTGCTTAGAATGCGAGACGAGATACATAGACAGTCATTTCAATCTTATTATCGTGCCTGTCAGAATATATTGCCATCAGAAGGTTCAGGTTCCTGTACTGAAGGGCTCCAGTCTGGTTTTAAATTCAGCACTGCCAGAACTTTTCTTATGTCCGTTACTGCTACAGACTTAGATGTTTCCTTAACGAAAATTGATGGTGGAGATGATGGAATGATAGACGTTCTAAGGAGGCTTGATCCTGTCTGTCTGCAAGAAAACATACCATTCTCGCGGCTTTACGGGAGAAATATACTCTTGAATGCAGGCTCTCTTGCAGTGCTGCTGAGAGATTACACATTTCCTCTATTTGCAGCAACTTCTGGTAAATGTGAAGGCTGTCTTGTGATGGCACAACAGGTAATTTTCCTTCTGCCCGACTTTTACCAATATACACTCTTATGACTTGGTTACCATTGTTATGATTTCTTCATTCTCTTTTAAAATACACGATCCTTTTTTTTTTAGGGGGTGGGGAGGTTAAGAGGGAGGGCAGTAGGCTGGTATTTTTGTTCATCATAGCATGCCTGAGTTTTGGTGTTTATCAATTATTTTTCCTTTAATTTTGAGTTCCTTCTCTTGGATTTAACTAATGTGCATATAGCTCTCCCATTCTTGCAATATAGTATTTGAAAAGAGTGAAAGTTCATTGTGGAACAAGAATGAATACACCTATATGGTAGGTTTTCTGGCACGTATCTTGTTCCCAGCTGCTGTTGCTTGTGTCTAGATTGGCAGAAAAGTTTTTCTTAGATGAGAAACCTTGAAGGGTAAAAAACCCAACAACCTAAGGGCTAGGGTATGGGAGAGCCCCCACCCAAGGAAACTACTTTCAAACGGCCTTCCAATCAATAATAATCAAGGAGAGGGGTGTTAGAAAAGATGTTACCATTCCTTTGTCACCAACGTGAAGCAAATCCAAAAAAATAAAAAATAAAAAAAATCAAAGGAAGAAATTTATCTCGAGATTCTTCTGTTCTGTTCCAGCCACAAATTTCATAAAAGCGCTCTAGAAGCAAACTTCCACACAATTCTCGGATTACTTTTCAACTTCCACCCCTTAAACTCCAACAGCCAACCAACGATCCTATTTGGGAGACGAATTTGCATGTCAAAGTAGTCATCTGCCTCTCCCAACAAGGTCTAGCAAAAGAGCAACGCAAAAAAAAAAAAAAAAAAAAAAAGTTGTCCAATTGACTCCTCACAACTCAGAGTGGGCGAAGAGAAGCACAAAGGGCAAGATTTGGACTTTTGAAGTCATGACTATTCAAGATTCCATGAGCCATCCATTCACCTTAGGAATTTCGAAATCCCAAATCAACTATATGTAGTAAGTTAGAGATCAAATTTCAAAATGATTTTGGGTTTTTGTTAAAATGATTCACAAAAAATTAACAGCAAAAACAAATAATTTTAGGTGATAAAATATGATACTTGAATGTTTCCTCACTCTGCCTTTGTTGGAGGTTTCCTCAATTTCTTTTATCCATGAAATTATTTTTTGAGGCTGCTGCATTTAGAAAGATAAAGAGAGTAGTTCTTTACAAGGTCTGGAAAGAAGATGGGGAGGGGAACAGTAAATAGAGTTCTCTTAATTTTAAGTGAAATGTATTCTCCCCGCAAAAGAAGAAAAAGATATTCCATACCCAGCCATATTTGGAAACTGCTTCTGTTCTTGGAGCCGAAGCTATTTGCTTAGCTTTACATCTGCCCCAAGGTATCATTTCTAATACATTTGTGGGGCAAGCTCGAACACATTGAGTACACCTTATACATGTATCATAAATCTTTACTGAATGTGACATTGGATCTAGAATTATTTTTTAAGACTATAAATTTTCGATCGAGTAAATTTATAAATGAATTATATATTTAGATACACAAGATGAGTCAATAATTGATCAGAATTTTTATAATCGACCTGTAAGGAGAAAAAAAAAAACTTGAAGAAGAATGATTGTTTGTATAGGAAACTGTGTACAATCCTTCTCCCTTTGAATGGTTGGTTAACATGTTAACATTATTTATTTATTTATTTTTGTGCTTATCCCAGGAATAGGAAACTGTGTACAATAAAAAGGAACATGTAATTCATGAATTTGTGTCTCGTAATTTTGACAATATTTTTGCTTTTCAACTAGGCTACGTGTTTTCAACCTCAAATCTATCAAGATGTGTACGTTGGGAAATGGAGAAAGGTGCAGATGCTACGCTCTGCTAGTGGTACAACTCCTGCAATGAAAACATATTCAAATTTGCCCATTCATTTTAAGAAGGCAGAGCTATCTTTTGGAGTGGGATATGAACCTATTTTTGCTGATATCAGTTATGCTTTCACTGTGGCCTTACGAAGGGCTAATCTTAGTGTCTGTAATCCTGGTCCACTTATTCAGCCTCCAAAAAAAGAGAAGAGCTTACCATGGTGGGATGATATGAGGTATTACATTCATGGAAATATCACTTTGTATTTTTCTGAGACACGGTGGAATATTCTTGGAAGTGCCGATCCTTATGAAAAGCTTGATAAACTTCAAGTATTAACTGGTCAAATGGAGATCCAGCAGTCAGATGGTCGCATCTTTCTTTCTTGCCAGGAATTCAGGATTTTAACCAGCAGTTTGGAATGTATGGCTATTACTCGTGGTCTAAAACTTCCTCAAGGCATCTCTTGTCCGTTCCTTGAAACACCAGTTTTCACCCTTGAAGTAAACATGGTCTGGGGTTGTGATTCTGACGCTCCATTGAACCATTATCTACATGCGTTTCCTGTTGAAGGAAAATCTCGTGAAATAGTCTTTGATCCATTTAGGTCCACATCTCTGTCACTTCAGTGGAATTTCACCTTTAGGCCGCCTCTTCCTTCGAGTGAGAAACAGTTGTTTGATAATATTGATAAAACGAATTGTTCTACAAGACTGAGTTTTGGAGCTCATGATCTTGCTTGGATGAGTAAGTTCGGGACTTTGAATTACTTACCTCCTACCAAACTCCGTACCTTCTCTAGATGGGCCCGTTTTGGTGTTCCCAGGATTATAAGATCTGGTAATTTGCCCATGGACAAAGTAATGACCGAGTTTATGCTAAGAATTGATATTACTACTCCTGAGATAAGACATGTCCCATTAGATGACGATGATCCAGCAAAGGGACTGACTTTTAGTATGGCAAAGCTGAAATATGAAATTGGTCTCAGTCGGGGCAAGCAGAAATATACATTTGAATGCAGACGGGATAACCTTGATCTTTTCTACCAAGGACTTGATCTTCATATGCTAAAGGCTTTTACAAATAAAGAAAATTGCAGCAGTGTTGCAAAAGCAGTTCAAATGACCAGAAAAAATTCACAATCTGCTTCCACAGATAAAGTCCCTATGGAGAAAGGCAACAGTACAAGCAGCTCAACTGAAAAACATCGTGATGATGGATTCTTCGTGACGGCTGATTATTTCACAATTAGGCGGCAGAGTCCAAAGGCTGACCCTGCTCGGTTATTAGCTTGGCAAGAGGCTGGAAAAAGAAACCTTGAGGTGTCGTCTGTAAAGACTGAGTTTGAAAATGAGAATGAGAGTGATGAACGTGCACGATCTGATCCAAGTGATGATGATGGATACAATGTAGTCGTAGCTGATAATTGCCAGCGTGTTTTTGTTTATGGACTCAAACTTTTATGGACAATTGAGAACAGAGGTGCTATTACTTCTTTTGCTGGCGGTCTAACCAAGGCATTGCAACCGTCAAAACCTTCCCCTTCAAGACAATATACACAGCGGAAACTACTTGAGGAGAAACTACTTGCGGAGAACCAGCCGAACGATAAAGCTCAAGTGTGTGAAGATGAGGAGATCTCTAAGGCCCCTAACAATGATGATACAGTTGCCTCTTCTACATCACAGCCAGAGGCTTCGGAATTGCAACCAGCCACATCGCATTGCGTTAAAACAGAAAACATTTCGTCTACAGATAAAGGGGAAAACGTATCATCTCCTGCACCTGGTACATCTTGAGCATTCATTTATAGCAGAAATAGTGGCTTTATAGTTCTTATCAAAACAATAACATTATGGTATCTACCTTGATGAATATTGCTATGACTGAAGCATGTGTCCGGGATATGTAGGGTCATATTGGAAAAAAGTTGATCCAAGTGTTTAGTTGACAAATGTTGTGGGCTATAAGAGGCAACACTTTTCTTTTTTCCAGGAAAAGATGAGAAGTTAGATGACAAAGAGGATGAAGGGACTCGGCTCTTCATGGTGAATGTCATAGGGCCACAATTCAATCTTCACTCAGAAGAAGCTAACGTAAGTAACCTCAGACTCCCTAACTTTATTATGAGGATTAAATTCCTCGTGCTTTTTCTGTATGTTTTATTGTGAATAATTCTTGAATCATGCAACTAATATCACTCCAACTGAGATTGTTCTTGTTCTCACCTGTGATTACTGTTTAATGTTTCTTCTACGGACAATTCTTGATTTTAAATTTTTCATTATTTTTCGTTTGCATGCATGTAATGCTCAAGTACAACGATATGGATATTACTTAAAATGCACTCTAGCTTAAAAGTGCTATAGTATTAGAACTCAATATATGCATTGGCATTCCTCTCCGTGCTACTTTATCGTCATCATTCCATCATCAGAATGAGAAGTTTCGGAATCTTGGATTATATACATGAGTGTTCTCTAAACCGCTATACTCTCACTATAATCAATTCCTTCTATTCTTTAAATTTTGCCTAAACAGTTTAAACGTGTGGAATTAGTGAACCTTTTCTTGTGTTAAATCATCATTTCACCCAAAAATCTCAAGTTTATGGGTTATGGTAAAACTTAATCATTTACTAATATTTAACAATCTCCCTCACTTGTGAGATCAGAGATTTATGGAAGGCCCAAAAACTTAAATTCAATATTAATCGGGGAGGAATTACATTAGAAGGGTTTCAATGTAGGACCTCCTACTGCAAAATCACCGCTTCACTCAACAGCTTAAACTGATTGGTTATAGTAAATTTAATCTTTTATCAATGTTTAACGTCTTGCAACTCTCTCATTTTCTCTAGATTTAATTTCAAGTTTCATTTGGATTGTACTTAAATGGGGATGCCTTCTCCCCTTTTCTTTATTTCATCACATCGATGATATATATTCTTTCCTATATATATATATATATAATTTGTTATATTTTGTTGTCTGCGTCACATGCAAAGATGTTTTTAATGATGATTCATATTGTTCTGTTGTTGAAACAGGGAAGGTTTTTGCTTGCTGCTGCTACTGGGCGTATTTTAGCACGATCATTCCATTCAGTCCTCCAAGTTGGCCATCACATGATAGAACAAGCTCTTGCCGCTGGAAATGTGCAAATTTCAGATATTCAACCTGAAATGACATGGAAACGGATGGAGTTATCGGTGATGTTAGAGCATGTTCAGGCTCATGTGGCACCAACTGATGTTGACCCAGGGGCTGGATTGCAGTGGCTTCCAAAAATTCTAAGAAGTTCTCCTAAAGTAAAGCGAACTGGAGCTTTGCTTGAAAGAGTGTTTATGCCCTGTAACATGTACTTCCGATACACAAGGCACAAGGGTGGTACTCCTGAGTTGAAGGTTTGTCATTTATCTTGTATTACTTTAATTATCTTTTTTATCGCATTTCCACGAATGATGAGAAAGATACAGTTTGACATGTAGAAGAACATATGAGTAATTAGAAAATGATCTTACTTTGAGTTGTCTTTTAGAAAAAACTAATTTTTAAAACTAATGGAAGTGGTCTTTCCTAGAACATTCTTTGAAAGTTTTGTTGATATTACCATTCCCTCCAAAAAGTAACAATAATAAATGAAGAAACCAACTTTCATTCGGAAGAAATGAAAGAATACACAAGTGACACCCGAAGAATAGCTGAACAAAAGTAGCCAAAAACAAAGAACAAAAAGCTCATTGATCCTAATCAAGTCAAGATGACTTAGAATATTATATATTTGGCTTGTAGAGTTAAACTTGCTTAGCCTGCATACTAATTAGTCATGAACTTAGTGTTTCTAATGTGTTTGAATGATCTTGTTGTAGGTGAAGCCATTAAAAGAGCTCACTTTCACTTCTGAAAATATAACGGCAACAATGACTTCTCGTCAGTTTCAAGTTATGGTTGACGTGTTAACAAACCTTCTTTTTGCACGTCTTCCCAAGTATGTGATGAATTTATGTCTATGCTATCAGTTTTTTCTGGAATCACAATATTATGATGATATGCTGCTGTATTTAGCTGGAATTACATCTCAGCTTCCCCTCTTGAGTTACTTCATACAAACGTTTGATCTGTTGTTATTTATTTTACTTTTATCTATGTGACGCATTTTGATTCATTCAACACTCAGAGACAATAGTTAGGTATAATACCGCTTACAGCCTTAAGGCCATTACCTTTGTTGAATTCTTATTGTAACATTATCAGAAGTCATTATTATATATCATCTTGCATTCTGATTTGATACCTTTTTTCTATTTTTTAAGAATCTCTGTTTTATTGTTAAAATTATTGGTAACCACGGCTTTCCATAATTTGAATTATTTTATTAATTTTTATGTTTTATTTTTTCAATATTATACAAGAGTTACATGAACTGCAAAGTTCTTATAATAGCGTACATGATAATTTTATTTGACTAATTTGCTTGTACATGTATAAGTAGGAGTTAATGATTGATTCCCGTAATTTCAGGCCTCGAAACAGTAGTGTTTCATTTCCTTCGGAAGATGGTGAGGATGTTGAAGAGGAAGCAGATGAGGTTGTCCCTGATGGTGTTGAAGAGGTAGAACTTGCAAAAATAAACCTTGAAGTGAAAGAACGGGAACAAAGGTTACTTCGTAATGACATCAGAAAACTGTCTCTCTATTGCGACGGTAGTGACCTAAATCCAGAAAAAGATGGTGAGATGTGGATGGTTTCAGGCGGAAAGTCCTTATTGGTGAGCAACATTTTGGGTTTTTCTTGTTATTTCATTTTATGATTCTAAACGTGGATTGTGATTTTGTTAATTTTTATATGTTCCTCTAAATTTAGAAATAGTTTTCAAAAAATTTAGCTCTGCTTGTGAACATGCGTGTTGGTTTGACTGTGGTTGATTGTCTCCTGTCAATGAATTCTTTTTCACAAATTAAAACTTCCATTATTTTCATGGATTTACAATCTACGTCCTTGAACATACTTTCTTTTCTTTCTTTTTTTAAAACTTAAATCAAGATTTCTATGGAGTTACAGTCTACATCCTTGCACATTCTTTAGGTGGTGACGGTAGCCTAGTCAGTGACGTTTTGCTTATAAGATATTCTTTGCATACACTTAAGTTGCTAGCGCATAACCCTACTCTTCTTATGCCTTATTGTTTAGCTCGATAGATATATACTCAAAGTGCATCTTTCCAGGTGCAAGGATTAAAGAGAGAGCTTGTAAATGCACAAAAATCTAGGAAAACGGCATATGCATCGTTAAGGGTGGCTCTTCAGGATGCTGCTCAGGCACGATTGATGGAGAAGGAGAAGAACAAAAGTCCTTCATATGCTATGCGGATTTCTTTGAAAATTGACAAAGTTGTCTGGAGCATGCTTGTTGATGGTAAACCTTTTGCAGAAACTGAACTAAATGACATGGTGAGAGTCTAAAAAGGCCCTTCATTTCTAAATTTCCTATGCATATATATACACATACAAACATATAAACAGCAAGAGAGGCAGAAGAATTTTTAAATGCTCTTCTCTGAATGTTCCAAACTCTAAAAATGCTCGTCTTTCAGCAAGTTTCTCTTGATATCTTATTATCTAGAGTTCTTGTTAGTTTCAACTAAGATGGTGTGGTTGGGATATCTCATCTCCTCCTTTCTGTATGATTCGCTTTAATAATACATTTTCATGTTTCCTATCCAAAAGAAGTTGCAACTATGCTAGTTTAGTAATTGTTTCTAGGTTTAGATGCTTCATGTCAAGAATATCACGGTCGTTTGATTTTTCAATTTTTTACAAATTAACCAGGGTTACAGGATTGGTGAAATCTCAGCAGTAAAATCTAGTAATATTATTTAAAAATTGCTGTGAATTAGCTTGAGATCAGGCTTGATGTATACTAATGCATGTCATTTTTTTTTTTCCTTTTATTTTTTGGGATGATATTCAATAATGTTTTTGTTATATATCTACAATTATGGTAATGCTTGATTATTGTAAGTAATACGTTGTTACCATCTGTTACTACAGTTTTATGATTTTGACCGTGATTACAAAGATATTGGCATTGCTCAGTTTACTACGAAGAATTTTGTTATACGAAATTGCTTGGCCAATGCCAAGTCTGACATGCTTCTATCAGCATGGAATCCTCCACCAGACTGGGGAAAGTATGTTCTTTTTCTTTTTCAGCTCTTTTTTATCTGCTTCTCCTGCCTCTTGGTGAAAGTATTACTAAGTCTGTCTAGGCTACATCCCTATCCCCATAGTATTTGGTTTTCATTGGATAACATGCTAATTTCCTTCCGAAGTTCTCATATAATCCATGCTTTTGGATGATTCAAGATTATTATTTTCAACCCCACATGGATTATTATTAGCATGGATGATTGTGAAGTTCACTATTGGATTATTATTATTCACGCCTTCATGGGTTGTTGAATCTCTCTGGTTGACCTTAAGGCTGATGCACTTACTTCAAGAAAGTCCAAATGCAAGAGTGGGATTGGCAATTCTGTTATTTATTGGATACTCGAATGCCCCTTCAAAATGAAGTTCCTGGTTTTCCTTGTGTAATTAATTTAGGTACTAATTGCTTCATGTGGTTCTTCAGAAAGTTACAGCATCTACTTTAATGGCTGCAGATTAGTCATGGTTCGAGTGCATGCAAAGCAGGGAGCTCCGAGGGATGGAAATTCACTTCTTGAGATGTTGCAGGTAATATAAGTGCTTTTGTTTTCTCCAAATTTTTAAGTATAGATATTACTGTTACTTGGTACAAATTTATTATAGTGAGCATTTCTTTTATAGGATGCATAGTATGAGAACAAAAAATAAATGCACCGGAAGAATTCATTATTTTCAAATGTTGAAGGGTCCTTTTAGCTACAACCGCAAAACATCCAAATTGACGATGTCATTGAATCAAACATGTCCCTATTAACCACTTCCAACATTTGAAAATAATATCATAGTAATTTCTGTTTCCCAAAAAATGTTAATGAAGCAGAATTATCTTCATCATTATAATTTCGTGATCTAATCCTCAGTACATGATTGTTTTCTTAACGTGTTATTCTTTACTCTTACAGGTAGACATTTATCCCCTCAAAATTCACTTGACTGAGGCAATGTATCGGATGATGTGGGGGTACCTTTTTTCAGAAGAAGATCAAGATTCACAGAGACGGCAGGTGAGTTAGGCCTTGTTTCTTTTGGGATCCAACTCCTAGGCGGAAGGCAGCCTTCTACTTTAGTTTCCCCCAAGTATAGATCATGAGTGGCTCAATTTTTGCTGCAGGAAGCTTGGAAAATTTCTACGGCTGCAGGCTCAAGGCGCGTAAAGAAAGGTGAAGTGTCCGCATCAAAAGAGTCAGAGATGTTCTCCAAATTAGGCTTCTCCCTCGGTGGTCAAGGATCTGCCAGCGCAGAATCCTCTCAAGTGAGTTTATTAAGCTCACTTGTGGCTCATGGGGCCAGTTTTCTTTTCTGATAATAATTAATAATCTTATGATCATTGGTTTCTTCTGTTGAGATCGCTGGTATTGATTGTATTTGAGTTGTGTATTCCTTCTTTGTATCATGCTCCTTTTTTCATCACGTGTCCGATACTTTCATGCAGGCATCAAAGTCACAAAACCCCAAGTCTAATGCTGGCAGCAGTTCAGGCTCCGAGTTAAGAAGAACATCTTCTTTTGATAGGTCTTGGGAAGAGACTGTGGCCGAGTCTGTTGCTACTGAACTTGTCTTGCAGAGCATCACCAAAAGTGCACCATTGGGCTCTGGTGAGCAACCAGATGACTCAGCTAATAAATTGAAAGATCCCAAAGCTCTCAAAGCAGCTGGTCGCTCATCCCATGAAGAGAAAAAGGTGATTAAGCCTCAGGATGAGAAAAGAGCCAGACCTCGAAAGTTGATGGAGTTCCACAATATCAAGATTAGCCAGGTTAGTTAGCTCAGTCTATAAATTTGTCGTTGAATTAGTTATTGAAACAAATCACTCATAACGAACTATTGAAACAGGTTGAGTTGCTGGTTACCTACGAAGGATCAAGATTTGTGGTCAATGATCTAAAGCTGCTGATGGATACATTTCATCGTGTTGAGTTCACTGGCACTTGGCGCAGGCTGTTCTCTCGAGTTAAAAAGCATATCATCTGGGGAGTTCTAAAGTCTGTTACAGGAATGCAGGTAAATTTTTCATCTTCACCTTTAAATTTATGAGTTTATATTCTAGATTACTGAGGTCAGTTATTTACAATCTTAAACACCTTCACTCATGCAGGGTAAGAAATTCAAAGACAAAGCACATACTCAAAAGGAACACACCAATCTGCTGGTTCCTGACACCGACTTCAATTTGAGCGACAACGAAGGGGCTCTAGTAGTAAAGTCGGACCAACATCCAGTAACCTGGCTTAAGCGGCCAGCCGATGGGGCAGGTGATGGATTTGTTACATCAATCAGGGGTCTTTTCAACAATCAGCGTCGCAAGGCCAAAGCATTCGTGTTGCGCACAATGAGGGGAGAAGCTGATGGTGATTTCCCAGGTGACTGGAGTGACACTGAAGCTGAGTTCTCGCCTTTTGCTCGGCAGCTCACTATAACTAAAGCAAAGAAGCTTATTAGGCGCCATACTAAGAAGTTCCAAGCCAGACAGACGGGTATCTCCCCCACTTCTCAACTCTCTTTCTTTATTCTACTATCCTCTGCTGAAGAACTTTTGTACTCAAGAATTAGATACCAAATCAGTTCATATGATGATCTTTATTCTGTCTCTGACACTGAGAATGCTGCAATGTCACAGATTCATCTCCTCAACAGAGGGACGAGTCCCTTCCGTTGTCCCCAAGGGAAGCCATCGCATATGATGAAAGCGATTCTTCTAGCGGCTCATCATTTGAAGATTTTAATGAACAGGAACAGCTGCAGCTTGAGCAAATGAAAGAGGAGCTTATGGCAGCTGGAGCAAATGAAAGAGAAGCTTGAATCCTCCTTTCATGGAGAACACAAATAATATAGCCAGACATCTACAATGGAGGATGGCCCATGGAGAATAAAGCCGCCCCATTTTTCTACTTTATCTATAGATATATATATATATATAGGTTTCAGTTAGCTCATAAATTTTTGAGCAACTGGAAATCCAATTTTGTCCCTTCATATATTATTTATGGTATATAATAATAATAATAATGTTTGTTTCCTAAGTTCTCAAGTCCAGTTACTTTCATTATTCTCTTGGAAAAAAAAATTTAAGATTTCTTTATTTACACTACGATTAAATAATATTTTTTTTAATATAGTCGACACCAAATCCTTTTTAAAAAGAATGGTAATCTGACTAAGAACAAGAAACAAAGATGCATATAAGATTTTTTTCCTTTTATATATATATATATATAAATGGAATGCCCTCTTTGAAATAAATTCTCCTAGATAGAGATTTTTTTTTTTTTTATATATAAGAAAAAGTGTTAGATAAAATCAGTTTAGAGAGATTATCAATTCCATTCTTCTTCTCTTTGGGCTGTTATATGAATCTTTCTTCTTCTTGGCCAATCCACCATACTTGGTTTCGATTCGTCTTGATTCGACGAAATATGTGCTGTGGAGGCATCAAATCTCTTCATCACTTCGTGCCCTTCCTTTATTTGGATTACGTCGATGAATCAATCTCCAATGGCGCCAGAAGAATTCGTTCGCTCGCTCTTCCACTGGCGCCTTTAACACAGAGGTCAGTAGTTCTTTTCTTCAATGGCGTTCAAGAGATCATGTCTGGATTGCTCTGATTAATGCCACTTTATCTTCTTCATCTTGCAATTGTGTTCGGCTTTGTGTGCAATCAAGAAACTGTCTATGATTCTTTTCATAAATACTTAAAATGTAATGTGAACCAATGGCAAAACACTACAATCTTCCACATTTTGGACATCCATCATATTCTACACAAAATAGATCCCCTAAGGAGAGGGCCATCAACTGGAACTACAGGGCTAGTAATGTGCAAGTTTATTCTATTACCAATTGCTTAATAAGTCATTGTATATAACATTGTCAACTAGAAGCAAAAACAAAGGTCTATCTTAAGATACAAACACAACAAGGATTTGATCCCTTCATCATTATGACGATAAATTATGGAAGAAGTGACTTCCAATGAAATTGAATCAAGAGTAACCACCCTACCAAATGAATCCCTCAGATCATACACTGATGGAAGAACTCAAGTGTATCCTCTAACAACTCGACTTGTACAGTGAACACAAACAGTTTCTGGCAGAAATATCAACATCGTCGTACAATCTAACGTTAGCTGAAAGCAGCGTGCAACCTCCTGGGGTCGAAAGATGACCACTGCACACTTGAACCTTATGTCATGGACGTTTTGAAATTATACAAGTCCTAACTGCCACTCCATTGTTGATACTAACTTTTGACATCTAGGATTTATGACGGCACAAGAAATTATTAACAGCCAACGTATTATTTGAAATCTCCTTGACCCATTGCCTAAGCCACCGATTTACCTTCTAATCAAAGTTAGTGGGGATGTCTATATCGGTATCCGAAGGATTAGCAAGTTCAATAAGAGGTTCCTGAAGATAAAAACTAGTATAAGTAATTGAATATCAACCCAAAAAATATTAAATGCAGCAAATTCACATCACTTATTGAATTTACTATCTATCAACACCAAATCTAAAAAAAGATGAGGTTGCCAATTGGCTCGTCGGCCATAGATGGTTCATACAAGTAATCTCCTTGAGGAATCATTGGAGCACAACAAATAATAGTGCCAACAACTTATAACTAAGTTTCAATTCAGGGCTTGCAAGAATTTTAGCATCTAAACATAAAGGTCAGCTGAGCGCCTTGGAGCATATTTATTTGATTACTGTACCTATGTTAAAGGCCTCAAGTAACATTGTCCTATGAAATGAAAGGCAAATGGGGCAACAATGGTGTTTAATGTAGGTTTAGTATCAGACTATTAGGACAAGGATTACTTTGTATCAGAACAAAAAATGTTGATCTTGTGCAGTAGCTCTCTCTCCATCTTTATGGATTATTATAGATGTGGTGATACAATCTATCAACTATTGATATAAAATGCTTAGATCCTTTGGTTTAGAATTCTAAAAGATTTTGAGTTTGTTGGGCATATTGAAACCATGTTCCTTCACATGAAATTGTTTAAAGCAGTAGTTTCTGCAATAGTTTGAATTCCTTTTCTTTTATGGGCTATATAGGTCATAATTAAACTTCTTTTCAGGCTATTATTTTGACATAACCCATATGTTGTTTTCTTAAGGTATGATGAATGGTTTAATGTGATGTAGAGAATTTATACAGCATGACAAAATATGTTCGATTCCAGTTATCAAAGCAACCTGGACGAGACATCCAAAGCGCTAGACTTGCAAGGAATTAAAATGAAAGATAATTCATTGTATTTATCCTTTAAAATAAAAATAAGCAATACCTGCTCATCATCATTTGTTGAATCATTGACAATTTGCATGGGCAACGAATTTGTTTGGCCACCAGTGGTTTCATTTATGTCCTGCACCACAAGGAACATCAAGTTACTTCGGAGTTGCACACTTTTCTCGTCAAGTATGAAGCTAAGTGCTCGAGGTTTTATTTTGTTTTCATCTCCAGAATCTTCAAAAACATTACAAAAACTAAAATTTGAGGGTAACCACTAATACTGCCAAGCTTCAAAAATAGCTAACAAGTTTCTCCATCAATCAAGCATCCTTGCTTTTATTGACGGAACGAAAAATGGCTTATGAAAGTACACAATTGAATAAGATAAACTAACTACAAATCTAGGATGAGCTTTTTCAAGTGAAGAGAAATACATCCGCCAAGCACCTTTAACTCGGTGAAAGTGCTGATTTTCATGATGGGGGTTTGATAATTTAGGGTATCTTAGTGAATGGGCATAGTTAACTACTCCAAGGCAAGAGAAAACAGGGGTAGATAAAGATTCAACAGAAACTTTCAAATGCAGGTAAAAAAAAGTCGTATAAAAGTTGGAGGCTTAAAGTCGATTGAGATATGGGCATACTTCCTCCTCATCTAGGTCAACGGAAGGATTACTGGAGCCTTCAGTCATAGTTTTACCAGGATCCTCGGGAGTTCCCTGCATGCATATTGTATGTGCATTGGCTTGCAGATAACACAAGCTAGCCAAATGGAAGGAGTATTTGTAATGAGAGAAAAATAGAGGAGTAGTACATGTTCATCCGGGATGCCCGAAAATTCTCCCTCCATGATTGTGGGTTTGACATCCATTGGGGTTTCCTGCAAATCAATTGAAGACAAACTAAATCAATGGAATAACAACAGCATACAAGCTTTCCATGAATCAAAGACAAACTAGTGATGCAAACCTATAGGTTTCTTTTGTTTTGTTATCTACTTTTTACATATGTTTTTAAAAACCAAGCTAGGTTTTGAAAACGAAAAAAGTAATTTTCAAAAAGTAATGAAAAACAGTGATTTCTTTTATATCACATACAGGTTCCGTGTGATCCACAGACACATTTCTCCCTCCCTTGCTGAGATCTCTCAACGTGCCCTGTACAACCAATAAACCGGTAAAAAAATGAATAATGCTAAAGAAAATGTTGCAGAAGATAAAAGTCAACAAAGACTGCATGAAGAAATAGAATATATAAAGATTTTAAATCCATAAAGTATTCTTGGATATAACCCTGCCACCTTCATGATTTTTATAAAACTACCTTCTCTTCAGTCTTCAGATAGGAATATTGTTTGGAAATAACATCGAGCAACTTCTTTCGGGAGGCTGCTCTTCAAGAAGGGGTTTTTCATTTTGTTCAACGGAGCAAAAGCTTTAAAATTTTAATGCTGATCATGTTTCCTTTGGTGTCGAAAATGGAGCAAATGTCAAATTTAGGAAAATCTTTGAAGGGCAATTCCCCCTTTCTTAGTGGCCCTACGGCCCTTTCCAAGACTTTATAGCGTTTCTTAACAGTAATACCCCACTATAAATCAGATCGGGACCCAACTAGCAACCTAAATCATGACAGAATCTTGCATAACAGATGCACTCCAAGCACAGCTATCCCCTTCTATGCTAGCTGGAAATCTCCTTGCCCCTCGGAAGATAAACGGATATGGGCATGGAAACAGATCTTTAACCGAAAATATTTTCCTAGATCTCACAGAAGAGTGATGTTATCATTGATTTTCATCTCTGTGAGGTGATTTGGGAAGGAAGATATATGAGAAGATCAAGGAATTCTCGTGGGATCTCTTGTTGGGCAACCTTTTGAATTCTTTTGAAGAGTTCATTTTTTTGCCATTGATTCTTGGTGAAAACAATAGAAGCCTCTTGGTTATTACAGCAATATCTCTACTGCACTAGTTAAAAAAAAATTGTAACTTCCTTGGCACACGGTTTTCTCTATTTTTGTTCTGCTAGCATAAATGCTCCTTTAAAAAAATAATAATAAAAGGAAAAGAAAGGAAAATATATTCACAGATGTAAGTGGACATCTAAGTTAGAAAATGTGTAATATAAACCTTGTTTGCCCACATCAAACCACATGCATTGCATAAAGTTCTTGGCCCAGCAGGGCCACGACGCATTGCAGGTGTATTGTTCTCACTAACACCACAATGTTGACATTTCCGCAAACTGAAAAATATTTTAGAAACAAGAACTATTAATGAAGGTATATATATACATACATCCAAACAATATACCGTTGAAAAATAATTTCATACTCAGTGATAACAGACTAAAACATGAACTCACACAGTTTCTGAACGAGTACCATCTTGGAGGCAACTATGTGCTGACTCCCAACTTGAAGCACCTGAACTTTCTTTTAAGGATG
This sequence comes from Cucurbita ficifolia, assembly GCA_033971965.1. NCBI lineage: Eukaryota > Viridiplantae > Streptophyta > Magnoliopsida > Cucurbitales > Cucurbitaceae > Cucurbita > Cucurbita ficifolia. Next base: position 1,010,315 of record CM066973.1, on the reverse strand, counting down.
CAAACTGGCCATTCTTACGGTGCATCCTAGAACAACGATGAAAAATAATAATAATAATTAAATGTGCATGGCTATTAAAACTGTTTCACCAAGAGGTGAGATTTTCTTTTATTTCCCAAAAGATCAGAGTACATTAGTTTCTCGAAAAGAAAAAAGGTTGTCAAGCATACTCTAGTTTTTAATTAGATTACATGAATTTCTATATAGGAAGTTTACATTATAATTATCAAGTTTGGTCCAATGAGAGATTCTATTCAAACATAAGCAGAACAAAAGTCCAAGATAGACATGTCAATTATACCAAATAGGGGACGTGTTCACACCCCAATCTGGATCACAAATATTGGATGCAAAAATTCACCAGAATAAATATAGATGGTGTATTATCTAACACGCTATATCCCTCAGTTGAGACCTAGAATTTTGTAGACTATATCCCATAAGCATCTTGTACCGAACGATGAGAGAAGAAGAGGATGGGAACAACTACAAATGCTAACGTACAAAGTACAAATTTCTCACTAAGATTTTGATTCCATGCCATAGTAGCCCAAGTCATCTTACCTCTGTGCAACCTCTTTCCGTACAGTGTACCTAATTTTCTTGTCAAAACATCTCTCTTTCCGTTTTTCACGAAATCTAACCAGGGAGGCTATTCTCCGTGATAAGTTGGAGCGCTTTGGGGTGTCAACCATACCCTGAAGATGGTAGGCAAGATCTAATATATGAATATAACCACATAATATGAAGTAAAAATCCATGATTAGCATTACCCTGTTAATATGATCATATGGTACTTCCATTGTGGGTACACTGGTTGGTATGTCACGCCCTCCAAGAAGTAAGAGCACGGCTTGTACCTGTGACATCAAAACCAGGTAACTCATCCAAAGTTAACACATTTCAAAACTATAATGGATTATTATCCCCATACAGTCAAAATATTTATACTTCAAAAATTTCTAGCAAACAACAAGATGCCAATTCACCATCATTTTACCACATGCCCCATATCATCGCTTGACAAAACAAGAAAAAGTTTCTGAGTTCATTTCCATTGTATGTTCTAACTGTTCCTTCAAAAGTTGCTTTCATTGCCGTTCTTCTTTACTTTTTTTTTCTTTTTTTTACAGAACTAACTTCTTGCCAACATGGTTACCGCTTTAGCTTTTAGTTCATCGCATTGTAGCCCAATGATAGAAAAAACTTGACATGACCAGGAAAGGACAGAGAAACATAATTCTGATACCTGCGATTGATTGTACGATATACCCTTTGAAATAAGTACGAATATTCTATCAGTCAGAAAATTTGAACAAAAGTAGTAATGGATGTCTACCCAAAGTCTCTCTCTCTCTCTCTCTCTCTATCATTTTTCTTTCAAAAAATTAAAAACTCCATTCCATTCCAACTCCAGATGATTACGTCCTAAGCTCTGTTCTTGGCTACCATAGCCTGTTCTGAAAAAATTCAGGCACTCAGAGTAGCAAAAAGACACCCATTTAGGTTCATGAAAGTCAGCAACTCCAGCTAGTTCAAATTAAAGATAACTACGAGAATAGGAGCATATGCTTATTTTGATAAGAAACGAATACCTTTTCGGGAGTAACTGCAGGGAACACATAAACCTCGCCCTCGAAAGAAAGCGTAAGTTCACTAGTTCTAGACGCCATAACCAACCCCCCAAGGTTCGCGACGCTCACTGAAGTCATATGAGCCTCTTCGGCATCATCCATAACGTCGCCGCCGCCGCCGCCGCCGCCGCAGCCGCCACCACCACCACCATCTTCATATTCACCGTCGTCGTCCCCCATCATTGTAGGAACTTGGACATGTTCCTGGAAAGGACGCGCTTGCAAAGGCTGAGGATTAGCAGCCGCCATGAATTTGTCGAAAGCCCTAACTGCACCAGAAATGAAGCCCTAACCATCAACCAGCTTCATGAGGCAAAGATGAACGATTCCACGAAATTTCGAAAACCCAGAATCAATCGAAAATTCGAGCTCGAACAAGCTTCAGAAACGAAGAAGATAGAAAAATTCAAACAAAAAAAAGAACTACCAGAAATGGTTAAAGGAATTGCAGGATGTGCCCTTGTATTTCCTTGGAGAGACTCAAATGGGTAATTTTTTTAATTTTCAGCCTTTATTTTCTTTTTAAAAAATAATCATAACAAAAATTAATGACGGCGACGGAGATTTTTCGAGTTTATAACATAAATACTAGGGTATTATACTCTGCGACGCATGTATACGACGTTCTTGGCGCCCTCGTCTTCAGCCGTTTGTTTGAATACAAAATCTGATGTAAAACGGGGCCCACATGAGTTAACGGTTTGGATGGGTCAGCGGGTGAAGAACTGTACTTTTATCATCAGATCCAACGGCTGGTAGCAGCCACTAAAGTCGTGGGATAATGTCTGAAATTATTTAAGATATACAAGTGGGCCCCACTTTTTGATAAATAACGACCTTACTATGTTTGGTTCTCGTTGACTCGATTTTGCCATTTCACTTTCAATAGAAATTCGTAATATAATTAATATTCTAAATTCTTAAATCTTCTCTCCCTATTTCTCATTTATACTCTACCATAGTTAATATTATAGTTTTAATGTGTACGTAAAATTTACGAGACTCATAAGATTTTAGGGAAAAAAAACTAAAGTTGACTAACTCGGCATGTTTTGACTTATTGGTTTAAAAAAATTAGTGATTAAGTACTATTAAGGATGCTACAGAACAAAACCTGCTTGAGTCTAAGTTTTTGACAGGTTGATTGATCGAGACTAAAGAATCACTTGATATAAGTTTTCATATTATGGTCGATGTAAGACCAAGTTACATAGGATGCATAGTAGCATAGCTCAATAGACGAGTAAAATATAGCATAGATGAGATTGGTCTTGCCATAGTAAGACTAGGGAAGCTCCTGAACTTAAGTGGGTCTAATTATCTCATCTAGATAAGACGCCAAAAATAAAGTCAAATATATTTTTATTAGCATATGAGATCTTATTAATTATGTATCTTTGTCGTCTTCAAATTGAACCCTAAAACAAATTAATTGTGTAAATAATAAATTAGTACTCTAAAGAAAACATAATTGAAATAAGATTGTAAAAAGAAAAAGAAGAGCAATTGGTAGAATTTCATAAGTGTAGGTATCAAGGTGACATAATGAGAAGACCATCTGTTTCTCGTATTTCAATAAAGCATTGCTATGTACATTCTACAACCCACGTTTTCTGTAAATTACCAAAACGAGGGCCGGAATGAATGGAAAGCCAGAAACAGCCATCATCATGGCCTTTTTTTCTGTAACTAAACGTAATTCTAATGCTCAGCCATCAAAGCGGAGTTATCACCATTTGAGAAAGAAACGAGATCGCTGTGTGCATGGGTGCCCTGTCTGCAGTCCAAGTCCTTGGCGGGGGCGGGGGCAGTAGCAGCAGCCTCACTTTCAAACTAGAATGATGGAAATTAGTTGAGTTGGAATATGGAATAATAGTGGAAGAGCTCAAGCCCACCGCTAGCAGATATTGTCCGCTTTGGCTCGTTTCGTATCGCCGTCAGCTTCACGGTTTTAAAACGCGTCTGCTAGGGAGAGGTTTTCACACCCTTATAACGAATGTTTTGTTCCCCTTTCTAACCAATGTGGGATCTTACAATCCACCCCCCTTGGGGGCCCAACGTCCTCCCTGGCACACCGCCCAGTGTTTGGCTCTGATACCATTTGTAACAACCCAAGTCCACCACTAGCAGATATTGTCCACTTTGGCCCATTATGTATCGCCGTCAGTCTCACGGTTTTAAAACGCGTCTACTAAGGAGAGATTTCCACACCCTTATAAGGAATGTTTCGTTCCCCTCTCCAACCAACGTGGGATCTCGCACAAAGTGAGTTCTCAATAAACTAAAACAAAGACAAGAAGAAACAACTCTACGACAGGCATATACCTGCCCGGCCGGAGTCACCCGATGGTCCTGACTTCTCTTCGAGAGATCCCTTAAAGTGCCCTGCAACGTTCAAGAGAACAATGAATTCTTAGCGATAACGATGCTTAACTCAAACTGTGAAAGGGAATCAGAATCAGATATTAAAACAATCTTCAATCACTGACTGCACCATTGAAGTAGCAATTTGGCACTACATACATATTCGTGTTGATCAGGATATGTCCTCAAGATAAGTATATAAATTTTATACACGTATGTATTAATGTATTTTGGTAAGGCCATAAGGCAATACCAATAATCATAAAATGTATTCATAGGTAAGCATGTTGTCACACACGGTAAATGTGCACGTCTGCTTACGATATTACATGCACAAGAGCAGTAGTAGTTAAGAAACCACTGCACTTTTCATACCCAAGTTTTGTGTCTACCCAGATCAATCAGCAGTAGTTAAGAAACCACTGCAGTGTCAAACCAAATATACTCGGTTTGAATAGGTTCTAACTCTTAATAATCCAGTATAAAATCAGAAATGCTGACAGTTCTGACTGAGGGAGGGACACCATTATTATTATTATTACTTATATATGTGAGTATCTAGGTCAACATGCACACACCTAGACTATTCTCACAATACAGCCACGTGACCCTATTATATTTGGTTGTCAAGATAACTAGTACGTCATTAAATCCTATAGATAGTTGGTCACCATGGAACCGATGCTGGAATTTGGGTAAATGCTGGAAATTTTGGCTAGAGAGGCCCTTTGAACAAAGAAATGGGCTGTGGTAAATACATAAATAGCCAGAAATTGGGGTTCACTCCAGAGTTCTTAAAAAAGACTGAAGTACCATAAGATAGAAGTGCTTAAGGGGTTAGATTTTTTTGAGAAGACAATCGTTGAAAGATGCACCCATAAAACACATTTGTTTAATCCTAGAAAAAGATATTGTGAGTAGGACAAATGAAGGGTTGATTGACAAAGGGTTGATTGACGAAAGGTTGGTGACGGAATATAAAGATAGGGCTTCCTTCCATGATCAACAACAGGTAATTGTGCATTATCAAAGACAAACAAATTTTGGATGCCGATAATAACCTATGATAAAGTAGGTTGGCACTTCACGAAATAATGTGTAAGGCCAAAGGAAGAAACTTGGATTGGACTTATAGCTGTATATCTCAACAATTTCTTTATATTTGCGAATGGGAAGACTAACAGGCAAGATGTTGGCTTCCCGGGCTCAATTAAAGAGACCTTCCCAAAGCCTCAATCAAAGCTCCCCCTTTCTCTTTACCTTGGTGGTTGATGGTTGATGGTTGACGGTTGATGGATTAGGTGATTGATGGGTGATGGATTCGGTGTTGGTGAACAGCGTATACATCTAACTTGTCTCCAGAACAATATGCGCCAGAAGAAGAGAAAGTTGTACCGTCGTAAGAAACATACCAATGTATTACAATATGCCTCCAGTCTGTCCATTAATTTACTTCTATCTTCTTTAACCAGTAAAACCTTAAAGTTTTAAAGAGGAAACGAACAAACTTTTTGTGCATAGTTGAGAAGATGCCTGGATGGGACAATAAACCTCAGTAAAAATAAATAAAATAAAATAAAAATTGTGTAACCGTCCAACCCCAATTTACACTTGTTCACAAAGAATGTAGAAAGTTGCAAGGAAATCAAAGAAAGCATTGGAAAAATGCAGGATTGGAGGGTGAAAGTCAATGAAGTTGAGTTGGGCATCCCTTCCACAAGATTTGGGATATCAAGGGAATGGCCACCAGGGAAGAAACGAATTTCAAGAACTCAACCAAGTTTAAGAGGAACGTCTAAAGAAAATGCACAGACAAGATGAACCTCTGTAAATGAAGCAACAAAGACGTAAAAAAGGGAAAAGCAAGGAAGGGTAGAGAGCGAAATAAATTAGTTAACAAGAAAATCTAAACAACGATCAAGGGAGGTGATGCAACAAAAACCAAGAATCAAAGGAGAAGTATCTGAAAGAACTCTCAACTAAATCCGTATTGATGTCATGGCCTCTACTTGTTAAAACCCAATGACTGACTAAAAAGACCCAAACTAACCAAGACACTGTGTATCATCACTTTTTTCTGTTCCCACTCGTCCTAAGTGCAGCTAGAATAATCATTGTGCCCCATACAGATCCATAAAAATTGTAAATCTTAACTCAAAAACATCCAAGCAAACAAGATATCAATAACAAAAAATTTCATACAAGTATGAAATAGCATAAAGATGACACATCTTACATCATAAAGCCAATAAGTCCCTTGCAAAGGTCTGGCATATCCATCAGCCAGACAATCTAGGGAAAATAAAGCTTACCTTAAAATATAATTACTAGTGCAAAATATTCAAATTTTCAGGAGCATACTAACCCTGTTTGCCCAAAAAAGTCCACAGGCATTGCAAAGTGATCTAGGACCAGATGGTCCTCGCCGCATCATTGGTGTAGCCATTGAACTTGTGCCACAATTTGTGCATCTAGAGAAAGCACAAAATTGCAAGGATGAGAATACAATTGCTATAATGTTGAATTCTAGAGAAAACATCTTAGTGCTGAAACAATTGTTTCAGATTGCTATAATTTATAAGACCATGAAAACTCACAAAGTTTCCAGTGGACTTTCTTCTTGACCTTGCTCTGAAACACTACCATGGCTGTACGAACCATCAGGCTTCTTGGAAGAAGTAAACTGTCCTTTGTTGCGTTGCATCCTGCAATTGTTTGGACAACTTAAGTAAGAGATCAAAAACCCAAAGTTCTTTAGAAAGCAAAAGCTTAGAGAACACACAACATGCACGAACTAAAAAACTTCTAATACATGAAGTTGCTGTGAAATAAACCGAAGGGCTATGTAACGGCCTAAGCCCACAGCTAACAGATATTGTCCTCTTTGGGCTTTCCCTTTCTGGCTTCCTCTCAAGGTTCTTAAAACGCATCTAGGGATAGGTTTCCACACCCTTATAAAGAATACTTCGTTCTCCTTCCCAACCGATGTTGGATCTCACAATCCACCCCACCCCCCTTTGGGGCCAGCATTCTTGCTGGCACACCACCTCGTGTCCACCCTCCTTCAAGGCTCAGTCTCCTTGCTGGCACATCGTCCGGTGACTGGCTTTGATACCATTTGTATCGGCTCAAACTCACCGCTAGCAGATATTGTCCTCTCTGGACTTTTTCTTTCGGGCTTCCACTCAAGGTTTTTAAATCGCGTCTGCTAGGGAGAAGTTTCCACACCCTTATAAAGAATGTTTCGTTCTCCTCTCCAACCGAGATGGGATCTCACAGGTTACACATAAGTGGAACTGAGATGCACATAGAAAATCGAAATCAAAGAATATGCAACGGGGAAAACAAAATACAGCCAGTAACTTAACATGTTCATCGCCAAACCTGAAAGCAACCTCCTGACGGACACCATATCGGACTTTTTTGTCAAAACATCGCTCCTTCCTTTTCTGCCTAAACCGACTTAACGAGGCTGCCCTCTGCGGTTGACTACTACGTCCGGGGAAGTCCACAGCATTCTAGAAAATGTGAAAGGAAACAAAATCAAAACGAAAAACAAAATTTCTCCTAAAGGAATGGGATGCAAGTTTCCAGCAGTACCCTCTGACTCTGAGTTCCCAAATCCACACTTTGCTGACCAGAAGATAGTTCGCTACCACCCAACAATAATAACACTGCTTGAACCTACAAAGGATACGACATGTTAAAATCTTAAAATTAACCAACCTCCGGCTCGATTCTCCCACCCCTTGTAGCCGCCATAGAAGTTGAAGAAAAAACGGAATCAAAAAGTATCGAACTCAATGTACTCGAAGTTCAAGAAATATCGACTCCATTGCAAAAACTTCAGAATATCCAGAAGAAAAATGTCGATAACTAAAACCCTAAATCTCATTAACACGGTACCTTCTCAGGAGAAACCGCATCGAATAGATATACTTGACCACGGAATGAAAGTGTGAGCTGGCTTGAACCATCGCTGCGTTGAATAGCCATGTCTGAACCATCACCGGCGGAAGCATAAACGGCATCAGGGTTGAGATCCTCAATCATACCGCCTACACCAGCGCCGTCTTCAAGAGCGTGAGCTCCATATCGAACAAGGCGATTATCCAAGGGCTCGCCGCCGTCGCCACAGTCAGGGACGGAGGCGATCTGGTCGCCTACGGTCAAGGGTTGAGGACGTCCGTACATTAACTCTGGCAGAAACAAAATCAAGGGTGTTTGAAGCACATTGCAGAAATGGAGAAAAAAAGGAATGGTCTGAAAGAGAATTGATGGAACACAGAGGAATCGAAGCCGACCAGAAGAGGAAAGGAAGAAGAGAGGATCGAATGTGAAAATGTCGCGCGAAGTCTGTAGTTACAGTGAAGAGCCTTGGTTGCGTTTGGGGACTCCACAGAAAAGAGAGAAGGGCGAAAGGACAATGAAGTGAAGGGCGAAAGGACAATGAAGTGAAGGACGAAAAGAGATCCTAAATGGTGGCGGAATTTACGAAATATGCCCCGAATATTGGTGGGTTGAAAATCAGCGACCTTATAATTTATTAGGGTTAAATTATATATATAAAATACCCGCCTTTTTCTTTTTGTCTTTTTTTTTTTTTTTTTTTTTTTGTCAAAATAAGCATGATTAAATATTAATTAAAATATTCTCTTGACTAAAATTTATTATTTTTAAGGGTTGAACTAAAAAATAATAATAATAATAATAACTTTTTTAAATCGATTGAAAACATTGTGTTTGGCATATGGCATATTTATTGATTTTAGCCCTGATCTTGATACACACACTATAACAGCTCAAGCCCACTGCTGGTAGATATTGTCTTCTATGGACTTTTCTTTCGAGCTTCCCCTCAAGGCTATTAGGGAGAGATTTCCACACTTTTATAAAAAATGTTTCATCCTCCTTCCCAACCGATGTGGGATCTCACAATCCATCCCCCTTTAGGGGCAGCGTACTTGCTAGCACACCGCCTCGTGTCTGGCTCTAATACCATTTGTAGCCGTTAAAGCACATTGCTAGCAAATATTATCTTCTTTGGGTTTTCCCTTCCGAGCTTCCCCTCAAGGTTTTTAAAATGCGTCTCCTGAGGAGAGTAAGGTTTCCACACCCTTATAAATAATGTCCGATGTGGGATCTCACAATTCACCCCTTTCGAGGCCAAGCGTCCTTGCTAGCACACTGCCCTGTGTCTGACTCTAATGCCATTTGTAACCGTCCAAGCCCATCGCTAGCAGATATTGTCTTTTTTTAACTTTTTCTTTCCGGTTTCTCCTAATATTTTAAAACACGTCTACTAGGAAGAGGTTTCCACACATTTGTAAGGAATGTTTCGTTCCCCTTTCAAATCGATATAGAATCTCACAATTACCAATATAGAGATGATGCACCATCACCTTAGAGTCAACACCTAACATGGATTCGAGCCGACCCTCGTGAAAATCAGACCGAAAGGTTGAAGGTTAGCCTCAAAGAGTCCGAGCTAAATCCAAATTTCCTTGATACCAAACCCAACCCACAAGAACACAATTTATTCCAAATTTAAATGAACTTTATGTTTTACTTTTTCCTTTAAATATATATATATATATATATATTAAAATCTACACGTTTAATGACATGGAAATTGTCGTTTTTTTAAATAAAAAAAAAATCATATAGGAGACATTGAATGGCTGCTGGATAACTGCATCCACCTAAGAAACGACCTAAATGCCCATATATGGACCCTGAATATATTTGCATGGAAAGTTGCAATTTGTTACCTCCAAGTGGGCCCCACTCCCAAACACGCATCTCGACCGTCCGATCTTAAATGTAGCGCGGTGATTTGCTGACCCACACGAAATCAACCATGTGGAATACCGCACCATAGCATTCGCTCCCTGAGAAAAAAAGTTCGTCTCCTTCGCGGCCCCGCCAAAAGGCTTTGCGATCAGATTCAGATTGTTCCCCGCCTGAAACAAAATAAATAAATAAAACAAAAAGGAAACCGAAGCCGAAATTCTCGATCACGTCAAATCGTACCACGTAGCGCGTGCCTTTTACGCGCCAAAATTAATTTAAATGTTTCATTCTCCTTTTATTCCGTAAGGTATTGAAGTTTTATGGAATGTCATCATATTTCTATATATTAACTTATATGGAAAGATGAATTGTCATTTTTATCCTTTTATAAAAATTAATTAATTATTTTTTTTAAATAGCACTAAAATGTAAGCCTTTTTCTTGTCTCATTGATCGAGAGGTCGTTACGCCCCTTATTCTCGAATAAAAGGTTGCTCCAATTTGACCTAGTTGCCGAACGATCCCAGATCAGTTCATAGCAGAGAATAAGAAGAAGTCTTATCGATTAAGCTCATTTTGCTTCTTCCCCTCGGTAAAGCAACTTTGCTCCTTTCTTGATACTGGGGACACCGTGTTGAAAGGTGAAGGCTTGCATTGAAGAGTCAAGAGCGTCAACCACCAGTAATGTGAGAACCCACATCGGTTGAAGAGGAAACAAAACATTATTTGTAAGGGTGTGGAAATCTCTCCACAGTAGACAATGTGTTAAAAACCTTAAGGGGAATCCCTAAAGGGAAAGCTCAAATAAGACAATATCTGCTGGCGATGGGCTAGGGTCGTTACGGTAAGAGTGCCGAGAGAGTAGCGAGGAATAAAATATGGGTATCAATATTTGTATAAAAACATAATATTAAAAAATTGGTTATTTTGGGGATTTCCATGGTATGCATAGACCAACTCTCGCATTTGTACATTAATGGCAATTCATATTTGTTAGTTCATAAACTTCACTCATTCATTTATTTTAGTCTCCACCCTGATTCTCTCTCCTTTCCTTTTTCACCCTCTCTCTCTCTCTCTCTCTCTCCCTCTCTCTCTCTCTCTCTCGCTTTCAGTTTTCCACTATCTCTCTCTCTCTCTGTAATTCTCCGTCTCCGTTCGTTGTGCTTAGAACAACTTTATCTTGTATTCATTCTCTGTTCTTCGACATTGGAGACCTGTTAATCGTGCAAACTATACGCAATTTTTGTGTTTCCTTTTCTAATTTTGTGTTTCCTTTTCTAATTTTGTGTTTCTTCGTATTATTCTGTACAATGAGCGAACCAGAGGAGAGGTTTTCCGGTTTAGATCCAGCGTTTGCGGGTAAGTTCTCAGTTTACAGTTTTGTTTTTTGGTTTTTTTCTTCATAAGGAGGTTGATGAATGTTCGTCTTTGCATTTTAGCGCTCTGCTGTATCAATGTCTTTGCACGTTCTTGGACGATGTCATTCACGTTGTCTGGCTTTTGGATTTTTGTTTTGGTTCTTTTTTTTTTTGTTTACTTCCTCCCAAACAGTACCTCCATGTTCAATGTGGTTGTTTATCGACATTGTTTTTGTAGTGGAGTTTCTTCTTTTGGATCATCTTTATCGTAGGCCACTACATTGCACGATTATTTTGGTGGATGTAATTTGTTATTTTTGTTTGCCTGATTTTGTTCTTCACTCCTGCTGCTGTGTGCTTGGTCGAATGTATATTCTCAGTGAACGCATGAGCCATGCTTGTGTTTCAGGTTATGGTCTTGACTCTGGAAAATGCGGCAGCAAGATTAGTATGGAAAAGAAAAAGGAAATAATCCATGAGATTGCCCGAAAGTCCAAAGCCGCACCTGAAATCCTTAGGTCTCTTACTCGAAGTGATTTACTTGAGATCATCTGTGCTGAAATGGGGAAAGAAAGGAAGTACACGGGATATTCGAAATCTCAAATGATCGAGTACCTTTTGAAGCTGGTCTCTCAGAAATCCGACAGACGTAATACTCATGCATTTTTACTAGACAGAACTCAAACTGGCCACAAGAGGCCTCGAAACACGAACCGAACATCTATTCAACTCTTGGATTCGAATAATACTTCCATGGAGACTGATGAGGAAAGTGCTGAAGTCAAACTTTGTCGGAATGTGGCTTGCAAAGCACCTCTAAATCCAGAGTTTGCTTTTTGCAAGAGATGTTCATGTTGCATTTGCCATTGTTACGATGATAACAAGGATCCAAGTCTTTGGCTGACCTGTGGCTCTGACCCTTCTAATGAGAACGATTCTTGTGGAATGTCATGTCATTTGGAGTGTGCCCTGAAGCATGAAAGGACTGGAATTCTGAAGAATGGTCTCTGTGAAAAATTAGATGGAAGTTTTTACTGCGTCTCATGTGGAAAGATCAATGGATTGATGGGGTATGTCATAGTTTGCTCTCTTTTTCTCTTAAGTTAGCCTTTTGTAACTGAATTATTGATTGACTTGGATGCATCCTCCGAACATGACATAAAGGACAACCAAATCAATATAATAGAAGTCCAACATGCAGGCTCTATATAAACTGAATTATTCTTGTAGATTCTCTAGCCACTGAGTGAGCTAATTATATCTATATTTGGGTTAGTTTATCAACTGATTAGAAAGTTGCTGATTTCAGAAGTTGGAGAAGACAACTGGTAAATGCAAAGGAGGCCAGAAGAGTGGATGCATTATGTCTAAGACTATCCTTGTGTCACAAGATTCTTGTAGGGACAAATCTATACAAAGAAGTGCACAAGACAGTAGAGTTGGCCATGAATATGATGACAAATGAAGTGGGACCCTTAGATGAGGTTTGCTTGAGAATGGCAAGAGGCATTGTCAACCGGCTATCCTGTGGTGCGGAGGTCCAGAAACTGTGTGCTTCTGCTGTGGAGGGCTTTGATTCTATGTGTTGTGTTCCTTGCGTAGATGGTATGCAAAAGAGAGAATCATTGGGTAAGTCTCTCACCTTTTTCAGAAATTTCAAGTGTGAATTGATATTCTTTGTTCTTTAAAATTGATTGAAGTCAAATTTGATTAGGATGTGATGCCTAATATCAATGTTAATTTGCTTGATTACTTGGACATACTTGGTACTTGATTAATGTGAGTAATTTCATTAAGGTGAAATGTTTTTTCACCGTTTATTGCAATTTGCCTTGACAGACTGTGAGATCCTATTTGAAGATTCTTCACCTACCTCTGTGATGGTCGTGCTCCGATATGATGATCATGTGTTAAGAGACTTCTTAGGCTGCAGGCTTTGGTATCGTAAAGCTAACATGGAGGATTATCCAGATCAGCCATCTTTCATTGCATTGAAGCCAGAAAAAAACTTTAAGATCAATGATCTTTCCCCTTCAACCGAGTACCACTGCAAGGTCTCTTTATTTAGTAGCACACAAGTTTTTGGTGTCTGGGAAGCCAAATGGGTCACGCTGAAATTATTGACGCCGCGTCCAGCTTTGGAGAAGCATAGAAATGGAGAAATTAAGAACACTAATCTACTTCATTCTCAGGAGGATTCAAAAAACAACCTGATTAATCTTCATTCATTGGATGGACTTGACAAGTGCAGGCTTTACAAATATCCCTCTCTAAAGAACTCAATCACTTCGATGAAATCAATATCAGTTTGTCCTTCAACACCTTGTAAATTAACCGAAACACGCATCCTGCTCGGTTTTAATTGCACAAGGCGAACTGAAGAATCCGACTATGATTATTCTGTTAGAATGGTGAAATGGCTAGAGCATGAAGGGCACATTGACGAAGATTTTCGAGTGAAGTTCCTAACTTGGTTCAGCTTGAAAGCATCGGTGAAAGACCGAAGAGTTGTTAGTGCTTTTATCGACGCTTTGATCGACGACCCACCAAGCTTGGCAGGACAACTAAGCCACACCTTCATGGATGAGATCTTCTGTAACCAGAAACCAGTTCCCAAGCATGAATACTGCAATTGGATATGTCGTTGAAGCTCTGAGTAGTGTAGGCTAATCTCTATATAGATTTGAACATAACATATTTTGGGGTAGTGTGAAGCAAGCGAAGCGTGTAGGCCATTCTGTGACAGACTGACTGAGTCGCTGATTTGGTTTGGCAGTTTCTCCTGAGCAATACACGTGAAGCTCCTCAGGTTTTACTTTCACTTCTGTACTTCCACATTCATTCAGATGCAAATTATACGGTTCAACTTGTTGATGAAACAGGAAATTGTATAGAGCTTTGCTTCTATTTCCCTCCTCGGAGTTCACGTGGTTGGACTCTTTCATTGATGACTTGGATTGCCAAATGGCATCTTTCTGCATAAATGAATTGCAGGAGAGTATTTCCTTTTAGCTGGAAGGCTCATTAGTTTTTGGATTTATTTTCATAATTATGTTCCTACCATTAATTAGTTTTTTTTGCACAAACATAAATGGATTGTGAAATAAGTAAAATTTATATAGTTCGGTCGGATAATTTGAACTTTTAACCTCTTGGTTGATAATATATCTTAATTTATAGTCTATCAAGTAGTTCACAATTGCCCTCTCGATATTTCCTCGAGTAATAATAGGTATGTTGTGGCCTATTTTGTTTAGTGGAGAGACTTCATCAATTTTTATACCCAAATTTCATCTCTACGTACTTTAAGTAAGATGTGAACGAGCACGATAGGCAAAGTCGACGACTAGATTTGATAAACCATGCAAGTGTCACCACAAAGGAACTCTCAACCTTAGACCAATCAAGAAGCTTCACGAAGATGCTAAACATCCTGAAGGGACTTGTTATCGTGAACATCAATGTGAGATCCCACGGGGAGGAGAACGAAACATTCTTTATAAGGATATGGAAACCTCTCGCTAGCAGACGCGTTTTAAAAACTTTAAGAAAAATATCTACGAGAGGCTACTGAGTATTAGGAGAGCTTCATTGATGGACAGTCCCTTTCTACCTGGGTCATTATGAGCAGCTTTGTGCTTGAGGAGGGCTCTACCTGGGTCATTATGAGCAGCTTTGTGCTTGAGGAGGGCTAGCTCTTGCATAAAGGATCCAATCCACGGATTACAAAATGCCGTCGGGATAAGTAGTAAAGAGAAGATTATTGAATAGCTTTAAAAAAAGGCCTGGAGAGGTTGAATTTATTGGACTAAAGATCTGAGACCATCCATTTTAACTGCCAGCTATCCGAGAACAATTGCGTTTATTTAACAAAACGCTAAAATGTTGTATGATCAGAGGGTCGTGAGATTAGCTCATAGAAGAAGTCGTGCTTTGATCGATATTGCCATGGCTGTAGTTTAGTTTCATAATATCTGCTGCTTCAGCGTTTGGGGTGAAATTTCTAGTCTCTTCCTCGCCTCCGATGAATTAACGCCATTTCTCGACCTATTTAACATTTTTTACCTTCATAAAATTAGAAGCTTAACATAATTTTATATCAAATATTAATTTTAGAAACTTGAATTTACGAGAGATCTATGAATCTAAGTATAAAAAACTAATTTGACACAAATGTTAAAGTAGGATGGATAAATTTACCACTTAATCAATAATTTTATATGAACTGAAACTAATTTTGAAAAGAAAAAACTATTTTCAAAATATTTTCCAAATGATTGCAAACAGCCCCTTGTTTCCTGTCTGGAGACTCCTCTGCTGGAGTGGAGCTGAGGATTGCCTTTCCAACAAGAAGCTTGAATTGTAGGAATTATTAGAGGCACTTTTGCTAAACGGAAATGACTATGATGAATCTTTTCAGAACAGTCCGAACCACTCGAACCCGAACTGTTTCTTTCAGACAGGATTTGGAAAAGATTTTATAAAGTGGGAATTCTGTAATAATGCGGATGATAGAATCAGATGACCGTCTGAGAACTTCTAAATTTCTTAATTTCCTTTTTGAGTTTGTTCTAATCTCAACATTTACAAGAATTACGACTAAAACTGTGGCAAATCAAATCAACAGACATTGAAGACAAGGAAACGAAGAATTGAAGAACGCCTATAACTAAGAAACGCAGAAAATATAGATCCAATTCAAAGGCCTGTTCATAACCCGAATTATAAACTATCAGTTTCAGAGAAGGGAGATCTATTTTGGAAATGCATTGCAGCTAGAATTTCATCTCAGAAGCCAATTCAGCGTCTCAATCATTAGATAAATAAAGGAGATCAATCAGTGGTAACAGGAATGCACGAGAATGGAAGTGATAAACCTGATTAACTTGAGAGATGTTCTTCCAGCGTTGACCTCACACAGACCACGGAAGACATCGGCTCGATTACGATGATGATAGGCGTTCCAATGCCTCCCGGGCTTTGGATAATCGTGGCTCGATGTTCAACGCTTCTTCATACGCTTTCTTAGCTTCTCCTCTTAGTTTCTTCATTTCATAGCATTTCCCCAACCAACAATAGGCATTCGCATTCTGAGTCAGCGTCACAGACTCGGTCAAGTCAGCCAAAGCCGAGTCAACTACGGCTCGCCGATTCGTGGACATCTTCAACTCAGCTCGTTTGTACAACGCATCGCCTCGCTCCTCGTTGCTGAGCGACTTAGCGGCGAGGGGCGACAGAGCCGTATCGAGTGATTCAAGAGCAGAGGTCTTGAATCCTTGAATATCGAGAGCCAAAGCCTTGAGGATGTGAGCAGCGGCATCCTTAGGATCGAGAGCGATCGCCTTATCGGCTTCCGCTACGACTTGTTCCGCCAACGACGTCGCCGATGAGCGCGACGGAGCAGATCTTGCTCGAGCGAGAAGCTGAGCGCCTCTCACGAAGTGGCGTTTGGATTCGACATCGGCACGAAAACGAAACCGGAGCTTCGCAAAGAATCTCTGTGGAATGTTGTGCATCGCCAAGAACATGACGACCATTACGAGGATGAGAGCAATTTGAAGAAGTATGTCGGCCACCATCTTTATAAACCTCTGAACTGCCCGTACTTTCTTTCACTCTGCTTTCGATCGATTCCGGGAAGTGGAAGAACACCGAACACGATCGGAATCGGATCTGATCGGAGTTGAGGCGTGAATTTTGTGGAGGTTCCACCGTCGTCAGAGGGCGGCGTTTTGGGTTTTAACTCTTGCACATCACCTCTACAGCTACGAAAGAAGCAAGAAATAACGAGTAAATATCATAAATTCGGTAGTTGCGTTCATTTAAATGGTGTGCTGCAAATTCGCAAATTACTTCTTTACCCCTCGTGCTTGTAAATTGCGTTAATACCTATTTGAAACGATTAAAATCACATAAATAAAATATTAAAATAATTTAAAATAATTAAAAAATATGTTTATACAAAATTAATTTTAGTTATTATAAAATAAAACATTAAATTAATTTTAAAATAATTAAAAGTGAGTAATTATAACCGATACAAATGATTTAAGTTAATTTTAACGTTTAAAATCAGACTAAATTCTAACATTTTGCAATTTAAACTAATTATTATTATTTCGTTTGATTTTCAACGTTAAAATTAGTTCATATAATTTGCTGATTAAAACTATTTATAAAATTTTATCTAATTCCAAAATTTCAAACTTTAAAAAAAATTCAAATTATAAAACAAAAACAATTAATAATTTAATGCGTTTGAGCTTATTATTAACTTATTATTGTAATAAATGAGAGTATAGATTTAAACATTTAATCATGCGGACAAAATATGATGTGTCATGCTGAAGTTGATATTTCATTGAAAGCTATGTTATTCCTTTGTCACGGGTTCACTCTTTTTTAAAGCCATCGAGAAGAGATCGATTCTATTCACAAACAACTTTTTTCTAGTCAACACTTTGACTTCCCGTACTGATTGGTCCTTGTAGACAGACATTGCTTCAACGACCTTGTTGTCTTCAAAAGTAGAAGAAGGTCAAGAGGGGCAATGCTCGTACAATAGTAGAATGGTCCATTTGAGCTACTACTAATTTCAGCTCGGGATTCTTAGAGCTCCAAATAAAGGTCAAAGAAAATAAAGGGTAAGAGATATGTACTAAATTGAATAAATAAGGCGGATAAGGTAAACGTAGAGCTCCCGCTAGCTCCCGTTTATATATTATATGCTTAAAAATAGCTTCCAAGAGATTTCCGGGGTTAAGGACAAAAAAAAATAAAAGAAAAATGAAAATAAGAGACCAAAATTATTGTTTTTTCCATTTAAAGAAAATAGAATTTTTAAAATTTATTTATCAAAAGAGAATGAATTAAAGAAAATATTACCATGGAAAAATAACGAATATGGAATTAAAAGGAAAATATAAACAAAATCTCATTAAAATAATTTAATAAATTGGAAATTGGAATGGCACAAGCATTGCCGCGATTTCTGTTCGATGGACTATATTTGTACTCGATACCGCTTTTATCGACCGGCGGCGCCGCGACCCGACGCGGCATTTCACGCGTGAAAACCACGCTCCACAACTATTGGCCACAGTCTCTCGCTCTCTCTCTCTCTCTCTCTCTCTCTCTCTCTCTCCCCCGTACTCGTAGTCGTCCTCTGTTCCCTCTTTGTTCTCATCTGAGTGTTCACAATTCTCTCTCGTCGGAGATTTTTTCCTCTTCGACTGAATCCTTTGCTAGGGTTTTGGCCGATTATCGGAGAGAACGAGAAGTAATCTTCAGTTGTTATTGGCCATTTGTATGCTCATCGCATCAACCAGAAAATGAAGCTTAAGAAACGATCTGTCAGCGAGAAAGACATTTCCACTTTCCTTCCGAGGCGAGTGGTTCAATTTCGCTTGTTCTAAGATGAAAGAAGCAGTGGATCTCATTGATTGTCTGAGGAATTAATTATTTTCCTAAATAATCATATGCACGTACCTGTTCATGAGATTATATGCGGTGAATCGAGTGATTTGTTTATTTGAGATTTCGTGTGTTGAACAGGTACTCTCCGACGACGGTGCTGACGTTGTTACAAGAAGTGTCACAAGTTTCGGAAGCGAAGCCGAAGATTGATTGGAACGAGATAGTTAAAAATACTTCGACCGGAATTTCTAATCCTCGGGAATATCAGATGCTATGGCGGCATTTGGCTTATCGTCATGCGTTGCTTGATAATTTGGAAGATGAGACAGCACCTTTGGTCAGTGGAAGTTAATTTTCTAGTTTTTCCGTTTGATTTGTCTATGTTTCTACACTTTTGTTAATTCCTGCAATTTGACAATTGCTAACAGGAAGATGACAGTGACTTGGAGTGCGAGTTGGAGCCGTTTCCATCGTTCAGCTGCGAAACTTTAACGGAGGCTGCGGCGTGTGCGAAGGTAAGTAGATTAAATCCACAAACGGTCTTCCATTCTCAATAATCGTTTTCATTATTCTCCTCATATGTTGGACCTTAGCATGTTTGGTTGAAAAATCCTTTACCAATATTTTCTTTTACACATACCACACATTCGCTCTCGTATGCCAATGATCTTTTTCAATTGTCATCAAGTGAGGCTTGAACTGTCTTGAGGACAGAAAAATCGAAAACTTGGAAGAGCTATGTCGTAGTAATGCTTTTAAGAGGCTATTCACAATCTCAAATGCATTGAAATGGATGAAAACTTGATCGTATGGAGCAGAATAAACTCGATTACAATGAAGCTTTTAATTGGCAACAATATCAAATTTATAATTCTAACGTCGTCATCAATTTCATCGATATAGTTTTTGGGTAAGGTTGTCATGTTGACCTTTTAATCTGTTTAGACTTGCTGTATAGATTAACATCTGTTTTTAATGGCTTGTTATGTCATTTGGCTTGGTAGTTTTTAGATTAAAGTCTGTGAAGTCGACTTAATGTATGGATAATTACTTCTTTCAGGTATTTATCGCTTCTGGTTCTTCAAGTCACTTGAGCCTTCCAAGCAGTAGCACAATAGAGGCTCCATTAACTATTAACCTACCAAGAAGTTACATGGCTGGGGTTCAGTTTGAAGATGTAGACCCTGCTTGCTCTATAAGAGGTGCGAGCATCACAGTTCCTGTTTCTGTTCAGCGACAGCCGGTCCTTACCCCACCAACTGCCGAAGGATTGACCACAAATGGATCAATGTATGGCAATAATGCATCTCGAAGGAAAAGAAAACCTTGGTCCGAGGCAGAGGACCTTGAGTTGATGGCTGCAGTGAAGAAATGCGGTGAAGGGAATTGGGCAAACATCTTACGTGGAGACTTCTTGAGTGATCGAACTGCTTCACAGCTATCTCAGGTCTTTTTCTTGTTTTTCACCTTTACTTATGTGTCAGTAGCAAAGCATGCTTTAGGGAGTGTTCACTTATTTATCTCTCTTTTTCTTTACTGAAAAAAAACTATTACCATCTCTCTTTTGTCTGATAAATTCTTAGTTTGTTAGCTTCTTGCATTGCCTCAAGTTTATAGCATTTTAAGGAAATGTTCCTATGCTCAGCAATCTGTATAGTTTCACTATTCAGCTCTGCATGTCTTGTATTTTTCTCTATCATCATTCAACTGACATATGTATTAGTCTTTTCTATATTAACACCCTGGATCGTCTAGCAAAAGTGTCATCTTTGTGTCTGCTTTCCTCCATGGATTGTTGTCATCGATATCTTTCTGTCGACTATGGTTTCAAAAAAAAAAATTCAATTTCAATTTTATTTATGTTTCATGTTTTCACCATCTCATTTTTCTTCTTCGGGTGGGGGGTGGGGAATCTCGGAAGAAAATATCATCAAAGTGGGACAATAATAGGACAACCTCTGAGTATCTTGTTTAGAAGCTTGATGGTTAGGTTGTGCTAATGACAGTAATACAGTGGCACACAAATAAAAACTTTGAAGCTTAAGCATTATTGTAGGGGTCTGAATATTCCTATCAGAAAGGTCTGGTCTTAACATGAAGTCAAATTTCCCATTTCATTCTATTCCTTACTCTTACACGTGGTATTTTGTTAACTTTAGGAGACAAATTTCAGAGACCGTTCTACCGAACCTTCTATTCGTCTTAGTTTTGCAACCATTAGTTTTCTATCAACAAATGAGAAGTGAGCGAAAAGTGAAAATGAAACATCTTGTGAGGTCCAGTAGTGCACACTGCTATTATGATTTCTTATTATCACCATGACTTGTTGCAGCAGATATATATTTCAGAGAGGAGACAATACCTATTTGTAATATCACCCTCACCAACCTCCCATACAACCACCCTAAGGTTCCGAACAACTTGAATAGATGGAGAACTAAAGTCCACTCGTTCGGCTTATTCTTTCAACCATAACGGCTGGCAATTTGGATTAAGAAACCAATTGCAATTTTTTTTTTAACCTCCTGTAGTGCTTGATAATTTGACATCCCATCTCTTTTTGTACTTCTCTCTTGGTGAAAGAAACTTTTCTTTATTTACAAAAGAGAAATTCCAGTCTAGGTGCATCGTGGATGGATACAATATTCCTCATTACAATGCTTCCCTCCTTGTACAAAACGGTTCAAATTTTTTTGCTATCTTCATGTATGAAGTTATAACATTGCTTAGTAATTAAATTTTCATAAAAGTTCTTGTTCCCATTGGTCCATTTATAACTCCCAAAATCAAGTTGATTGTGGCGATATTTTCTTTCTCGAAATCTTAACAAGCTGCCTTACCATTCTATTTTACATTTCTCATTTTCTTTAGTCGCGCCAATGCTGCTTAACCATGACTTCCAAGATACACTAAAATGAAGCAACCAACCACAATCGATCGTCCGTTGTCTTCTAGTCTGGCCAGAATCTGGGTTCGACCCAGTTGACCCGGGTTCAAATCCCGGCAGCGGAGTCTTTTGTAGAGATATTCTTATAATTCTTTCAAATTTACCATGTAATTGGTTTGTCATGTCTTTTCTGTAGCCTGTATCAGCCATGTAACCTATGCTCAACTCTCCAACTCCAATTAATGATTATCTCGTCCCTGGAATATAATCCAATTCTTTGGTCCTGTAGAGATGGGCAATTATTAAAAAGAGACACGGAAATTTGAATGTGGGAGCCAACACGGCTGGTACACAGCTCTCTGAGGTGCAGCTGGCAGCTCGTCATGCAATGTCTTTAGCTCTTGATAGGCATGTTGGTTTGAAAGCAGCTCGAATAAGTGGCTCAGGTAACTACTATCTTCTATAGGTTTCTTAAAAGGGAATCTTAGTTCTCTATTTCAAATTCAGAAAAATGGGCTAATCTGTAAAAATTTATTGAATATATATGCATTTTATAGAGTGTATTGTAGATTTTATGTTTATACTGTAAAGTAGGGTTTATCACATCCACATCAGTCTGTTAACTCTATTATGCGACTATGAGATGTGATTCATGCGTTTGAAAAGAAATGTCTTATTTGAAATAGTTCATGTTTAGGGTCACATGAGTTTCTTCAGCTACTTGACTTTGATGGATGTGTATGTCTAACGATTAATGTTTGTGAAACTAAGATTTGATTCCTTCTGCTGTTAATGCAACAAGTCTCTGATGTTTCTCATTTTTACAATTTCAATGTTCTTTTTCTTGTTTTTTAAATGGCCAGCCAGTACAAATACGATTGGTAATGGTAGCTCGCTTGCTCCCGTTGCCTTGTCTGAACAAGTGCAAGATAAATTACATCAAAGCCCTACTCATACAAAACCACATCCAGTTGGATCGTCAAGTCTAACAGCCAAAGCTCAAGTTACCGCATCCAAGAAGATGATTCCAAAGTCTTCTTTTGATTCAGACTGTATTGTTAGAGCTGCTGCAGTTGCTGCTGGAGCTCGCATTGCTTCACCGGCAGATGCTGCATCTTTACTCAAGGCTGCTCAGTCAAAGAATGCCATCCATATAATGGCCAAAGTCCCTGCTTCAACCAAAACACCCACTCCTGCCCGGGGGCCAAACCATTTAGAAGCTCATCCTAGTATTAAGACCACCACCCTTTCTAACACTTCTGCAGTCATGCCATCTGTGACTCATGGTGGGGGCCCTGTGAAGATCACGTCTTCAACAACTGCTACATTATCGAGTGTGCCAACGGACCAGAATATTTCGGTAGCCTCTGTCACAGCAGCTGCTAATCCATTGTCAGAAAAGGAAACCAAGACAACAGAAGAAACTAGAGGTCTGGGTTTAGGTGGTGTGCAGGCCACAGCCCAAAAGGATTGTCGTTCCAGGCAATCAATATCTGAGAGAGTTCAAGAAGAAAAACCAGCTGACTTAGGACCACCTTTGAAAAGGCAAGCTACTGAGACTAGTAATTGTAGTAGCTCACGAAACACGTCAACAGCCGATGGTGATATTAAAGTTGAAACTGGCAATCAGGTAGAAGAGAGACAAAACACGAATACCAGTATGATTCTCGGTTCCTCGAATCAGCAAGGAATCACGAATCAGTCACAGGTTGAGAGAACGAAACCGCTGGATATGGACATTGACAATGATGGAAAGGATAGGCCAATCATGAAAACAGATGGATGTAGCGAAAATTCAGTGCACAAGGAGGCTGCAAGCGAGATTTCGAAGGGAAACACCAAGGATAAGAACTAAATCTATCCTACCCCAGATGAAGAGAACAATTCTCTTCAGTTGTCGTGCACGTGTTCTCGGAGATTCGCAACAAGCTGTGATGGCCTCCCTCTTTGCTAGAAGTGCTAGCTATTCATTTGATATATCCTCTGCTTGCTTCAACTTGCATCCTCCACTGTAATCATGGAGAAGCAGCATCCATTTGACCTGACTGTCCCTGTATTTATTTTGATTTGTTCTTCCATTCTTGTTTCAAGTGTTTCTAACTACAAAATTTTCTGCCTCATGACTGATACATGTCGAGATCTGGACTCGGGGTTCGCTGTTCTGTTCATATGCTAACGCGGAAAACTTGGTATCGTTTCTTTGACTTGAGTTCAAATTTAGGTGCAAGTTCTCCAACAAGATGTTTATTCTGTTGCTTTTGTTACTGTAAATTTATGGCCAAAAGGAAAAAGCTTTTATAGCGGATGTGTTCTATCTTTCATATATATATATATATATATAGTAATTTTATGCATTTTTTTGTTGTATTTAAAAATTGTAATCAAATGATAGGATGTCTAAACTCTTTACTTTCAGTTTTCTAATAATTTAGCTTTTCAAAAACTTGGTTTGTAAATTTTTAGATTTCTTACCGTTGAATGGTTGCCATAAAAAATTTCATCAAAATTAAATGTTGATTTTATTATTTAATGTAGACTTTGGTAGCTTATTTAAATATTGAGATTCTTATTATTTTATTGGTCTACTCTATAAAAGAATTCACAAAATTCTAACCATGTTTTTTTTCCAATATAGACTAAATCGTTATAAATTGAGGTTAAATTGTTACGAATTAACATTTTTCAAAATTGAAAATATTTGAAGTAAATTTTTACAAATTATAGTTTAAGAACTAATTTGGCACTTTCATTAAAAGTTGGACAAAATCTAATATAACCTCCTAACGAGATGACTGTTTATCTAAAGAAATATTGAAATTATTCATGCAACAATTGATTCAACAATAATTAACATATACCATCAACTAAGAGATCAAATATTCGAATTTCTACGAAAGTTACTTGCTATATATATATATATATATAAATAAAGAATATTACATTGAATAGGGAGAGATTTACAAGGCTGCACAACTGTGTTACCATGTGCAACAAATTTTACAAATGAGGTCATCACCATATACAGCAAAACATTTAGATGAACCAAACCCACTCAGATCACACAATGCATACAAATGAGTCACTATTTACAGCAACGTTCAGATCAATTATAGACTTCCCACTTTATACATGAACTGAACTTCAAAGAATTACACCATACCTGCACTTCCACCTCTTTTTTAATGCTCTTTTTCTCCAAACCTCGGCTGCTTGGCTCAACCCTTTCCTCCTTTCTCCCTTCCATATTTACAAAAGGAGTCTCGAAGTATTTACATCCCATTTTAACAAAGCTTCATCCCACCAGATACGATCATATTTTTTTCAAGTCACTCTTCTTAAGAGCATGGTCAAAAGAATGGAAAAGATTCGACCTGCACAACCTGCACAACCTGCACCCACTGATTGGATGGATCCAATCTTTTCATCCAATTTGCTTCTTAGTTGTATATCAAACGAAGCCAGAATAGAGAGACTTTTACAATCTTTTTTCTTTTTCTTTTTCTTTTTTCCATATTTTTGTAATTTTTGAATAGCTAAAGATCACAGAATGTTTTCATCTTGGAACAGGGTATTAGCATCCGCGTACAGCAATTATAAACCCTGTGCATCAGCAGCTCTGAAGAGAGGACAGCCATTGTTCCATATATTTCTTGCTCTCTGCTCCATGAAAAAGTGCAGACAAAATCAGCTTAGAACAGACATAAAGCAACCAAAAAAGAAATTTCACATGTAACTAACTACTATTTAGTATTATTCACATTGGCCAGGAGAACAATCATGTCATATGAAAGGCAGATGAAATCAATCAGAATAAGGAAACTGTGAATATTGCTGTAAAGGCTCAAAACAAATAGAATATAATTCTCTGAAGTTACACATTGAGAGTCTCTGGATGAACAAGGTGTATGAGAAATTTCCAAACTGAATGATGTCGAGTTTGATTCTACCATTCTATATTTGTCATTATATCAGGATATGTGCCTATTTGCTAACTCAGTTGCACAGATAGAGAATAGATTAAACTACTGGATTGGTTTGAATGGTTAAAATCACTTTCACCTAATGGCTCCTACATGTCCGGAGATTCTTTACTTACACCAGAAATCGTAGCTAGCATTCAAGAGATCTTTGCTCACTACATAAATGTACATAGTGTTATGCTAGCTCTGCTACAAGAAGTGCAAACAAGGATCTGATGCCATCCTTTTCTTGGAAAAAAGGATAGATCACTCAGTTGTTCTTTGATTTGCTGATATTTTCTAATGCCCAACTGTCAAGATTTACTGACCTGAGGGTGTCACATTTCAACCTATTGAGAATGTGTGAAGAAGTATTTTTTTCCTAGAAATTAAGTTTCACAATCCCTTCCTCCTACGAGCATAAATCAGAAAAGGAAATAGCATCATCTTCCTAAAAATGGATGAGTCAGTGGATATGAGACAGCAGCTAAATTACATAAAAGATTTTTCATTCTTTCGAATATGGCTACGTGAACTGATGTCCAACATTTGCAGTATAAGTTGATTCTAGATTATGAAATTAAGCTATCAGGGGATATGTATGAAGTTCTTGGGTTCACTATACACGAAAGAGAACTATAAGAATATTTTGGAAGACAAAAGAAATAACTAACACCCAACACCAATCCAAATGCAAGCATGGAAGAAGCAACTCTTACCTGCAGAAAAACTATCGTTGATGTTCCCAGCAGCACTTAGGATACTGTTCTTTGTTTCATCCACAAAATCATTGTAAACGCGTCCATAACATGGAACCAGTACTGCAAAACTGTTGTCTGTTTCATCATCGCTCTGGAATCCAGGTCCATGGGGTTCTGACCATCCAATTGACCAATCCGAATCATCAGACTCTGACCCTGAAACACATCCTCCATCAGATGGAACAAGAACAATGTCGTATTCCCTATCAATTTTCCTTTCTTCTCGACTATGCCATTTCCGCCTCACCCTCCTAGACGAGGATGATATGTTGGCACCATTTGCTAAAGGAAATTTTAGAGTATCCGGTTCCCGAATGACTGTATCTAGTGAAGCGTTAAAAGCGGATCCATTAGAGGTTCGAGGTTCTTTATGCTTCCCGCTCCACGACCACCAGGAGAGTTGGGGAAATGCCACAGACATGTGTGAATTCAATTTTCTTTACTAATGAATAACAAGTCTCCAATGAAAAATACGCTAATTACGGGTAGATTCCAAGTCCAGGGTTGTGAAATGGAGCAGTTTTTTTCCTGTCAAGGATAGAAGAAAATGATCAATTACATCTCGGAACGACAAAAAGAAAAATTGCTGCAATCATAGATTGTACAAGTTAACAAAAAGAAGAAACTAACAAGTAAATTCCATAGCACGTAATGTAGCATAGATTAAAGAATAGAGTCTTGAATGTATCCAAAGGATCCAGCAAGCTCAGGAAGGAAAAAAAAAAGAAAAGAAAAAAAGGGAGATATAATGGACTCTGTTCCACCTTACTTCAAGCCTTAAAATGCAAAATTCTTCAAGAATTTTAGCAGAAAAGCATGACAAAACAGGCAACGACTCAAAACAATAACCATTACCTATAAACTACCTTGACAAGATCGAGCTGTAACCAAAAAAGGAAACACGGCTTTACTAAATTTATCTCCCACAAAGTTCACAATTAAGGCCGACAACGATCTTTCTTCCCGTTTTTAATTTGAGAGATTGCTTCTACTCAAGAGGTTGGCAAGATCAAGAGAACCTATAATATAATATTGTTCCTATTTTAAAAAATGATGAAGAAAAAAAAAGCAATCGCGTTCTCTTGTTAGGTTTCGGACTCATTCAAGCACCTAAAATTTAAACAAACAGACAAATACCTCTAAATCCTTAGAACTCATAAATTCCAAACACAGACAGAAACTTAAATCAATCTCTTCCTGAAGCAACCTCCTCCCGCTAGTAATTGACTTTCCGAGAACTTGCTTTTCAAACATTGCAACCGAAAGTAACAAAAAGGAATCCAGGATTCTTGCACAGAATGATCCAAACACACAATCTATAGCGATAAGGCAAAAATTTAAAGCTGAAGAAACATAGAAAGAGCTATAATACCTTAACGAACAAACCTCAAAGCAAAACCTCCAATGGCTACGGTCTTCTGCAAATGGACGATTCAGAGGCCGACGAATTCAAATTGAACACCGAAAATTTCAGCCAACTGATCGTCAAAATTGAAGAAGTTAGATGAAACGCTTTTTCGATACAGTCGGATCGGTCGATGCTTCTCCAATAATCATTTGACACCAATCAAATTTCATATATTAAATATAAATTACGTTTACGTGGTGAGAAAGGCTGCAAGGAGGACTTTATCGTGTGCAAAAAACGAGATTGAAAGTCAATACACGGCAACACGTGGACGGCTAGGATTTACAGAATCAAATTTCTAGGAAGAATCTACGTCACGGACGAGGCTACATTTTGGATACTGTAGGTATGGGAGTAGAGGAAAACGAATATAAGAAACCATTGCCAGGTCGGATTTGTATTGCTGCCTGCCTGACTCTTTAAATAATAGGCCAGAATTTATTTATTTATTTATTTTATTAAATTATTCAAAATAATTTTATAATATGTTTTGATGATGTCACTCTTTAATGATGAATAAAAATTCACCATTGATTTAATAATTGGTACACAAAAAAGCTTTATAAATATTCTAATTTTTTAATGAATTTTTTTAAATAAAATATTTAGATTTTTTTAAAAATTTAAGGATATTATTTGAGACTTATAATTCTAAAAGAGTATTTTTTTTTTTATTAATTTTAGACAATAGAAAAAATATATAATTTATTATATTTTTATATAATTTAAGTTTGTATTTATGAAAATTGGCGTTGAAGAATATTGACCAGAAAACTTGCGTGCCACGCTGCTCAAGCAACTTAAATTACACAATCTATTAATTTTCGTGTACTTTATCGAGCATGTACTAAAATAAAATATCAACATAATCAATATTTTTGTTATTTTTGTTTAAAAATAATAATTATTATTACATTTATTAAATGCGATACTTAATTTAGAAAATCAAATTAATTATATTAATTATTGAATACTATATTAGCTGACTCTTCCAAGTTACCTATAGCGTCTTCTGAATTATAGGGAGGAATTTAATTAATTTAGTTTTAATATATATTTTTTTAAATGGCCTTTGTTCATTCCATCTCTGCCATTACAAACTTTCCATTTTATGGTTTTTAATAAATTATTATTATCTGACGTGTCAAAATCACAGAGGCTTCTATTTAATTGGCAAATTGGGCCCAACAGGGCCCAAATCACTCCCGCAAACGACAGACCGACAAGCATTTTTTTAAAGATTATTTTTATTATTGTATTTGGATCAAATTAAAATATATATATATATTATAATTTGTGTATTTAAAAAATACGATATTTCAATATTATTTCTTTTAAAAACTATATGTTAAAACGTTAGATATAAAATCGACACAACAGTAATCTAAAATGACTTAAAGTAATGTTTGAATTAATTCTCAAAATATGAAATTCAAATATATTTAATGTTTTTTTTTGTTAAAAAATAAATTTGAAAGGTTTTATGAATATATTTTTTTAAAAGAGATGAAAAATTCGAAGTTACCATAAAAAAAGGGAAATAATTAATAATTATTGATATTTTTTTTAGGCTATCCAAATTTGAGAGCTTTTGTGTGGTGGGCTTTATAGGCCCAAATTGGTGGGGCCCACTCTCCGTTTCTTCATGAACGAGGGCCCATTACTATTGACCAATCAAACGGTGACACGCCAATACCACACGAATATACTTTTATTTAAATGAAACTCATATTATCATTTAAATTTCTAACCTAAATTTAAAAATTTTTAATTTAGTATTTAATAAATGAAAAATATAGTTACTTAATATATTCAATGATCCATTAATTATAAAATTGAATTTTGTGTAAACTTTAAATGTTGTATAAAATTTTATTGTCACAATTTTTAAATTTTATTTTCCACAAATAAAATTTTAAAGGCTAAATATATATTTTAATCAATTATTTGGAATGAGTTAATATAGGTTTGACAAATGATCCAAATAATGTAAATTATGAATTTGACATTTTGAAAAGCAAAATTATATCAAAATAAAAAATAAAAAAATTAAGAAATATAGTATTTTAGATTATAAACTCAATTTATTTTTTATTAAAATAAAATATGCATAAATATAATATACCATAAAATTGTAATTATTATAACAAAAAAAAAACCATAACTTATTAATATTTAATTTTATAAATATTATCAGTAAAAAATATTTTATTACTATTATTTTCAACCAATAAATTACCTTTAATATTAAATTGAATTGGCTTTTAAATAAGTTGTGGTAGCTGACAGCCATTTATCCCTTTATAAAAGAATACATCAAGTTGAATTGTCTTTTAAAAGTAGGCTAAAGTAATTGCACTTTGAATTTTGTATATATTTTGAAAAAATATTTATAATAATTAAATAACTAAACTCATATTATCAACTAATAATAATAATAATTGAAAAGTTTTATTTTATTTTATTTTTCATGTTTTAAATTTTGTTAAATATGATATTAATTACAATAATTGTTATTTTATTATCTATTTTATTATTTATGTCTTTTAAAAAATGTTATGTCCACTTATATGTGCTCCTTTGTAAGGTTAATTTTTTTAAAAAGTTTTAAATAATTATAAGGTTAATTTTTTTTAAAGAAAAAATATTTACCTTTTTTTCGATTATTACTTTTTATAAAAATTTTAAAATTTTCATACAAAACGTGCGGCTGATGAATCACAAAGGTTAACTTCAGTAGCATGATGGAATTCTTCGTTGATAGTCCGATGCACTGTTTTAATGCCTCGAAATGAAAGACGGCCAATTCTACAGCTTTTAGTACCTTATCTTCTGATGAATCAATTAAAACTTTATATTCATATTAGAATCACGCTTATTTAATAATTTTTTTTTTAAATGACTCTCGAATCGTTGTCTTTTTAATTAATATTTTAACGTTTTTTTCGCTCCAAAATTTATAATTTACCTAATAATAGATACAAACTCAAACTCGATGATCACTTAATTTTATCGAAAGCGGCCTTTTGAAAAAAAAAAACTTTTAATTAAAGGTACAAAAAAGTGGAAAGTAATGGTACACTAGACATACATTTTTTAAAAAGAATTTCAACTATATTAATAAATATAATATTTTAAATAAAGATAACATGAACATTTGAATTAAAATATGTTTTTCATTCAACTGTTTAAGATGTGTTTGACTGTCTTTAGATGGGATGTTTAAATGTCTTGTAACAATATATTATATTTAATTAGACGAAAAGCTTAAATAAATTTAATAATGAAGTGGTTTATAAAATTTATATTTGATTTACTTTTTGTAATTTGTCTTCGAGAGTATTAAGAATCACTGGTCTCCCAACTGCACGGCGTCGTGATCTTGACACGCTCACGACTAGCCTTAAGGGGAATATTAAGTCCCATATATATATATTTCGCCCCGATTTTGTGGCTTCATTGAACCTTAGGCGAGGTTTGTCTTCGCCAATCGAACATCGCTTGTGCAGAATCTAAGTTCGTTCGACCACACACGCCGCCTGTGCGTGCATGTTCAATCATGTGCGACACAACCGACTTGCCTCTACACTAGACTGAGTCATTCAGCTTAATCTTGCTTTTGCTATGATATTGTCACTTTGAACATAAGCTCTCATGACTTTGCATTGAGTGAGAGATAATATTACTTTATTATAAACTCATGATTATTCTAGAGTGAAGTTGATTGGAAAAGTGAGGATTAGAAAACGATCACTAGTAGGTCCGGCGACTGAGCACCGCCTGGCCGAGTGTCAGCAGCCTAGTGCTGTAGAACAGAGCCGCCACCTGCTTATAAAAGCCTGTCGCTCCTAGTTGTTTCTGTGCTCATTTCACACAGCCATGGCAAACCTCGATGTTCCGTTAACCACCGAGGCTAACAGAGCAACGTCGGCGGCCGGATCCTCCGATTCTATGAAGCTTGAGGCCAAGGAAATTAAGCTATGGGGCGGCCGCTTCCAGGAGAGCGTCACAGACGCCGTCGAACGCTTTACAGAGTCGATTTCTTTTGATAAGGACCTCTACAAGCATGACATCCGCGGGAGTCGTGCTCATGCATCCATGCTCGCCAAGCAGGTCTGTTACTTCTTATTTTCATTTCGTAATTTTTGTGAAGCTCGATTCTGTTTTGTTTCCGCGACGGAATGTTTAGTGTTTATTTGTGGCGTTTGTTCTACCCTAACAGGACTGAATAACGATAATGCGCTGCGCATTCATGATAATGGTTTGTGGTTTTGGTTGCAGGGATTGATAAGCGTCAGTGACGAAGACAGTATTCTAACAGGTCTTGATGCGATCGAGAGGCGTATTCAAAACGGCGAGTTCGTCTGGAGAGCTGATAGGGAAGATGTTCACATGAACATTGAAGCTGCGCTAACTGAGTTGATTGGCGAACCTGCCAAGAAACTTCATACTGCTCGGAGCCGTAACGACCAAGTCGCGACTGATTTTCGCTTGTGGTGCCGCGATGCCATCGACTCCATTGTCGAGAGGATCAAAGATCTTCAGATTGCGATGGTGGATTTGGCAATTAAGAATGGCGGAACTATTGTTCCAGGCTATACACATTTGCAGAGAGCACAGCCCGTCCTACTTCAGCATCTTCTCTTGGCATTCGTTGAGCAGGTATTCAACAGTACTTTAGCTCAGCGTCTTAAGTTATGGGTGAAATCCTAACATCAATGGTTGATTTCCTGCTGGTATTGTTAGCTGCACGATTTCGATCTTCCCTCGCGATGTGATGGTTACTTATAGAACTTTATAGAACTATTGATTTCCAATTTGCTTCATGGTTTATCATTTTCCTAATCTTAAGAAACAAAGCCGGAGTTAGGATAGAAGATTATACTTGTATTTCACTTTTAATAAACTCTACAGAAATCTGATTCTGGATCTACAAATGTCATTTCACGTTTTCTAGCTTGATCGGGATTCTGGTCGACTGCTGGACTGCAGATCTAGACTGAATTTCTGCCCCTTAGGAGCTTGTGCATTGGCTGGTACTGGCCTCCCAATTGATCGATTCATGACTTCGAACGCTTTAGGATTCTCATCTCCTTTGAGAAACAGGTCAGTTGTCTAGCATCTTACTTGTAAAGTTGTTCAGGGTGGTGATGTTGATGGCTGGAATATCCATGTTTGCTGGAGGAATCCATTAGGAATTATGGATCTCCAGATATTACCCCAAAGGCCTCATACCAATGAGACCATTCCCTAAATTAGCCAATGTGGACTACCCTCGAACAAAGTACACTTTAGAGCCTCCCCTGAGGCCTATGGAGCCCTCGAACAACCACTCCTTGATCGAGGCTCGATTCCTTTCTCTAGAGTCCTCGAACAAAGTACGTCATTTGTTCGACACTTGAGTTACTTTTGACTACTTTTTCGAGGCTCACAACTTCTTTGTTCGACACTTGAGGACTCTATTGACATGGCTAAGTTTAGGGCATGACTGCGATATCATGATAACAATCACGACTCTCTACAATGGTATGATATTGTCCACTTTGAGCATAAGCTCTCATGGTTTTGTTTTGGGCTTCCCATGACCATTCCCTAAATGAGGGAAGGTGGGACTCCTCCCAAAGATTAGATTAGATGTTAGGTTCCCAACATAGTATTATGTTGCTGGATTAGATAGACTTCTGCAGTTCTTCATATTTTTCCATCTGACTCTGTTGGATAACATGTAAATTTCATCTTTGGGGATAGTATCGATGCTGTTTCAGATCGGGATTTTGCAATGGAGTTTCTGTCTGCCAATTCAATTACAGCCATCCATCTTTCTCGTCTGGGAGAAGAATGGGTACTGTGGGCCTCAGAGGAGTTTGGATTTATCACACCTAATGACTCTGTTTCAACTGGAAGTAGCATAATGCCCCAGAAGAAAAACCCGGATCCAATGGAACTCGTTCGTGGAAAGTCGGCTAGAGTCGTAGGCGATTTAGTAACCCTTCTAACATTGTGCAAGGGTCTTCCTCTTGCATACAACCGCGATCTGCAGGTTTGAATTTCTTGACAATTCAAATTTCCTTTTCAGAAGGCTTCTTTCACGTTCTTTTTGTGTTACTAAGTTGTTTGTGCTGAGACAGGAAGACAAGGAGCCTGTATTTGATAGTGTTAGGACAGTTTTAGGGATGCTTGAGGTTTCAGCTGAGTTTGCTCGGAACATTAGTTTCAATCAGGACAGAATAAAGAAGGCGTTGCCTGTTGGTCATCTCGACGCGACCACACTTGCTGACTATCTCGTGCATAAGGTTAGTATATATATATATATTGTCTTTTATTCGTCTTTGTTAGAAGAGCATCTGAAGGCAAATGTTTAACACAACTATAAAAAAAATGGCTTTTAACACTACCAGATAGCTTCCTGACAAGGAATAACTAACAGAAGTAAGATTTGGATTACTTTGTTGATAGAATTTTTCAAGGCAAAAACACTTGTTTGATATTTGAATAATTCTACAAATAAGATCGATCATGTCTAACTTCTAAACATGCAATTTAAACTAGATAGAACAAAAAAAAAAAAAAGTAAGAATACTTAGCCCTAATGATAAAGAATCACACCAATAGAAAGTAAAATTCATATTATTTTATTGATCAAATATCTAAGGCAAGAATACTTATTTGAGATTCAAATCACTTCACAACTAAGATTGATCATGTCGAGCTTGAATGATTCTACATACAACTTAAACTACATAAAACTGCAAAGAAACTTAATGAAGGACTAAAGTAAAGTACAAATGCTCATTTTACTACATTTTTTGAGTTGTCTTACAAAAACAAAGGTAAAATACATGATAACATACTTGGTTTTATATAGCCTTAAAATGAAATTTTTTAACCTTACTTACTTTCCAACTTTAAGACTATAATTAGCCAATGTAATTAAACTTTAAAATATATGGCTTTCATTGATTTCAACTACAACAGTTGCGTACATTTGTTTCCAAAACTGCTCTTTAGAACAATTTTTTTGGGGGGGGGGGGGGGATTGGTAAAAGCAAAGCAAATATTGCTAGAGGCTTAATTCATTACTCAAGAAAGAAAAAAAACAATTTCAATTATTTTAGAAGATGGGTCCTTTTCAAAATTTTGAAAGTGATTCTAACTCTCTGATTTCATCCATCTTTTTAAATAGGGAGTACCTTTCAGAACATCTCATGACATTGTAGGCAAGTGTGTAGCCATGTGTCTTGGAAAAAACTGCCAGCTGAAGGACCTGAGTCTCGATGAACTGCGAAGGTTGAGTCCGATCTTCGACGAGGACGTTTACGAGTTTCTTGGAGTAGAAAATGCAGTTAACAAATTTTCGTCTTATGGCTCCACGGGATCGGAATGTGTTGCCAGTCAACTCCAATATTGGATCGAGAAACTTGGCACTGGTCAGTAGAGATTTGGTTTGATGAAAAGTGTCACCATGGAGAAAGGAATGTGGCAGTGGTTTGAGCAAAATAAAGGAAGGTGGTATTTGAAGGACTATAGGCAGCAACATTCCTCTGAACTATTCACACAATTATGGATTTCTTGTTCTTTATTTAGTGTCTAATTATTTTATGCTCAAGTAGCAAATGTTGTAATTTGGATTTCTAAATTTTTAGTGACTTTTCCTCACTAATATCACTAATAGATGTTCAGACATTCGATTTTAAAACGCATTTGTTAGGAAGAGATTTTGTTCCCTATTTAGTGTCTTTTGAAGTCCACCACTAACAGATATTGTCTTCTCTTTAGACATTCGATTTTAAAACACAATTGTTAGGAAGAGATTTAGGAAGAGATTTTGTTCTGGATCTCACAATCCACCTCTCTTGGGGTCAGTGTCCTCGCTAGTACACCGCCCGGTACTTGGTTCTAATACCATTTGTAACCGTCCAAGCTCACTCAAGTAGATATTGTTCTCTTTAGACTTTCCTTTTCGGACTTCCCCTCAAGATTTTAAAACGTGTCTGTTAAGGAGAAGTTTCCACACATTTATAAAAAAACATTTCATTTTCCTCCGATGTAAGATCTTACACTTATTTTCACTTTACAAGAGTTTCTTGTGATGATAGTTTCACCCAACTCATTAAAAGAGTAGATTTTCTTGCTGACGAAATTAAATATTTAATAGATCATTAAACTTTCGAATCTTTTTAATTTTATGTCTAACATATCTATAAAATTTTAAATTATTGAACACAAGATAACAAATTTAATATAAAACTGAATGTTTAATAAGCAATTAGATAACTTAACATTTCAAATTGTCACCGATAAGTAACGCCAATATCCCATTAGATGAAGATCACATAATAAATGAAAAGAATACAGCTCTGACCAGAATGTAGGGGTCCGAAGCAGAATCTTATTCAAGCAAAGGATGCTCTATCCTTGGCCAAGTTCCTGCCTCCTCCCCTGTAACATGTCAGATTAAAATTTAAATAACAAGTTGAGAGGGCTGAATACAACATTTCATGTCCAATTAAAAGAATTGACCAAAGTTAAGGGTAAAAAATCAACGCTAATAGCAGAGCATTTAGCATCAAATGTATCATTTCATCAATCTGAGACAGTTCTGGCTCAAGTAGAGGGCGAGGAAAATCAGTAGGTCCTCATTTTTTAGTATTAGCAGTCAAACTCCAAATTAGGCCATATGTGCAATGTTTTAAGGTGGATGGGCGGATCAGCAGAGCACGAAACTCAAATGTAGCCATTCGCCCTGCCTATGTTCATTGGCAACTAACATTACGTTTAATTCGTCTGCAGAGTTCAAATTTGTTGTTAATAAAGATAGAAGAAAAATTAGGATGTGTTCAAATAATATAAGGCTAAAAGCCATAACTTACCAATAAATTTTTTATGTCAGATAAAGGATTCATTGGTGGCCCAAATTCATCGACCATCTCACTCTGTTTCTCATCTCTGTTGCTGCACTTTCCATGCGCACATCCACATGATGAGCCACAGCTGCTTCCGGTTGATCGGCATTTGCACTTCGTTGTCTTGCACAGTGATTTCTTGCTGCAAGAGCAGCATTTTGCTTTTACAGCTCTCTTCGTCGCCACGTTAAACCCGTGCCGATGTTCTTCTCCAGCTATAGCGAACTGCTTGAATAGATTATTACTCCCATTGCTGGAAGAGGATGGACCGGAATCATCCTTGTGACTTGAAATTTTCTAATATAAAACTATATGATCAGTTCAGCTTCATAGAATTCATATCATGTTTTATGCTTAAGAGTCTGGGTTGTGAGCCCCACGTTGGCTAATTTAAAAGATGATCATGGGTTTATAAGTAAGGAATACATCTTCATTGGTATGAGGCCTTTTGGGGAAGTCCAAAGCAAAGCTACGAGAGCTTATGCTCAAAGTGAACAATATCATACCATTATGGAGAGTCGTGATTCCTAACATTGTGTTCACATGAAATGGGTAGTGAAGCTATCAAGCTCAAGAAAATGCAAGTCTACAAGCCAAATGCACTGACCTTTGATTCATTCTTTTGAGCATGATTGAACTTCTGGATTCGCATTTGGTTAACCAAGCCACTTAATATGACCATCTGTTCCTTTAGTTCAGTCATATCTTGATTGTTTCCCAATATGTTATCAATCTCCAGTGATTGGTACCTGAAAAGGCAGGAATCAAAAGGTGAATGAAGTTCTGGAGAAGTGAAAAACAGTAGTAGTCCTACTAGAACTGCCTCAATCTCACAACATTTCAAAGCATTTACCCTGTTTTTTCTTGCTTTAGGGCATCTGCTTCTTCCTGAAGTTTTGCAATTTCCTTATCCTTCCTAACCACAGAAAATTGTGAATATAAACATCAAAAATCAAGTTGTAGGCAGGTAATTAAACATTGCAGTCAACGATTCCTCTTAGATTAATTACAAAAAGAAAATGCCACATTTTAATTATGAGAATGCAAGTGCAGAAGGAATACAAACGATTTTTTTTTTTTTACTTCATAAGCCAAATAACCAGAAGCTCCAAGCATGCCTAGCAGCACCAAACAAAATTCTTGCAACATTTTAATTCCATGAGTTGTGTAAGTTACTCTCATAAAATGAGAACGTTAACTCGGCCAAAATTCATTGAGAACAAAAAACTAAGTAAAGAATTATTCCAAACTGCAACAAGAATTAGACATGTCGATGGAATCAATTTTTCATCTGCAATCAAGGACCGCCTTTCTGCTTCACCATCTAGTCGACCAAGCAAGTATAAACGGAAGCCAATTTAATTTTCACTATAGTTTTTATTCATTTAAAAAAATCACTGGACTCAATATCAAGTCACATACATCTTACAGTCTAAAAG
Source organism: Cucurbita ficifolia (assembly GCA_033971965.1). Lineage (NCBI taxonomy): Eukaryota > Viridiplantae > Streptophyta > Magnoliopsida > Cucurbitales > Cucurbitaceae > Cucurbita > Cucurbita ficifolia. The sequence goes on along the minus strand of CM066973.1, from coordinate 972,390 downwards.
AAAATTTTAATTCACATACAGATGAATTTAAAAGAAACATGCCTAGCCCAACTACTCAATGGTCACATGTGAAATTAACGATGGATTGAACCAAGCACAAGAACCAATTGTAATAGAAGTAGAATTTTGGATGAACAGTAAGGGTGGTGACATTTTAAAAGGAAAGAAAGCATCGAATACTCACTCTTCTATTTGATGCTCATACTGGGAACACAGCTCATGTAAGCTCGCTGTGACTTCAAATTCATTCTCAACAGACTGCACAAAATTTAAAAAGCACAAAAAAGAAAAAGCTTCAGTCATTGAAAAAATCTTGTTGGGAACATCTTCATGGATCACATATACACGAAATTCAGGACTCTTAGAACTTTTGGTCATAAGCCATAACTCATGAGTCACAGCCAGCATAAAGCGCTTGTTATACGCTTTAAATCCAAATGAATTTTGGTATACATATATCATAAAGCAATACACATTCGCATGCAGGGAGTGCACGAGTAAGAACTGCTTTTCTACTCTGAACAAAAGTTCCTAGAGGTATGCAACATAAGTTTGAAAAGATGCACATAACAAACAATAAGTTCTTCCATAGAAATGTGGCATCAACTACTGGAAAGGAAATGCTAAGCCAATCCATCAAATTACAAAGGTTCTTTTAAAGAACCGAAACATATTGAATGTTTGCTCTAAACTAAAATATTCACCTTTAATCTATTATCATTTTCACTAACAAAATGGACATGGAACTTTTAGATGATTTATTTTAGTCTTAAAAGTTTCATATTCATGGAAATGCCGAGATGTTGCAGCTGGAAGCTTAAAGTGTACTGCCCATTTCAATAAAAGTTGTCAATGTTGCATCCGCTAACCTAAATGTTTAACACGTATCGTTTAATTTAATTTTAGTCTCACGTTACGGCAGATTAAAAAGGGAAGCCTCTTTAAGTTCTAAGAATACCACAACAGACGCAAATTCAAATAAAACCAGGAACGGTTAAGTAATTCATAATAATTCTGAAATGCGATCACCAACAGAAAATTTTCTTAATACCAATTATAAATACAATACGAACACGAAGATTTGAATAATAAAACAAAGCCTACAATGGTATGCCAAAAATAAATTTTAAAAAAAGCAAAAAAACAATTAATTTGAAGATTAAAAAAAACGGTAACCAAGATTTTGTTAGAGAAAGACTTCACAGTTACAACCAAAAAATAAATTCGTTTGCTGCTATGCACCAACAAACATGATTATACGATGAACAACCGCAGTGATATGACAAGTTATCCCACCCACAATCGCTAGCTGATTGAGGCATATATAGACACGCAAACATTAAGCTCAAATTCCATGAATTACCTGACTAGAAGTCACATTTTCCTGTCTGGCACCTGCATATCATACTCCAAATGGAAGAAAAACAAGTGAATACGGTTAAGTAGAAAACAAACTTGATGAGAACGTTGGTTCTTAACCTGCTCTTCTTTGTGCAGAAGTCCTTCGAGATTCCAAAAGGTTTCTTATCTTTTTTGTAATTTCAGAAGCTTCCTCGGTCTTCCGTTGCAGAACCTCAAGAAAGAAAATTACAGAACATTTAACATGAAACCGTTCTATAAAAAATAAAATAAAAGTTAAGAAACACAATAGATCGGCTCCAAAAGAATATGACTTACCATCTTTAGTCTTTGATTTGAAGTTCGGAGCTTATTCATTTCATGCTCATTTCTTCTATTCTCTCTCTTGAGCTGATAGCACATTGAAAAACATTGTTCAAAAAATAAATTAAGCTACAAATAGTCAGTCTATGGGAAAAATGATATATGGATGTCAATAGCAGAGATAAAATCCATAATCCAAATATCTAAACGTGAATTTTCAAACCACATATAATATCAATACTAAATTATTTAGAGCAGCAGTCAGGATTACAAGATGAACAGTGATGGTGATATAATATGTATTTAACATACCTGAAGAACTTCCTTTTCCAATGAACCTTTACATAATCTGAACTGCACAGACTCTAGCTTCATCTTACATTGTAGTTGAACCTAGATGAAAATTTTTCTGTTGGCAGTGGACGTAGACGAAGAGAACAATAGAAGAATTTCACCAAAGCATGAATAATATACTGTGCAGCAATATTTTACCTTCTGAGCCTTCAAACTCATGATCTCAAAATCTGTCTGTTTAGCTGCTCCATCACCTTTTGGCCTTCTGGTTGAAAGCTGAGACTGAACATCTAGTTTCTTCTTCAATTCTGTGACCTGCGAGTGTTTAATATGGGACTGGTTAATTGCATGATAATCAACATGTGACCAAAAAAAAACACGTTGCACCTGATCTTCAAGAACATCCAACTTCTGAATATAACCTTCTCTGAGTTTTTTAGCACTATTCGCAGCGCTTGATGAAGCAATTTCTAATCTGTCTTTCAGATCTTTAATTTCTGTCTGCCAATTTTCAGATGCAGAAAAGTGAGAAAGCAATGACCGTGTATTCAGTTGCAAAAATAAATTCTAGAAATGAACAACAACCACATTCTCTCTCAGAACCAAAAATTGATGTCAAAATATGCTAACATATACTCTTCTCCTATCATTTTTTTTCTTGTGCAGGAGTAGAATGAAGTTCTGCTCAAAGCTCTCAAGTAATAAAACTTGTCCAAATAAAATAGACAAATCGAAATTTGTGGTACTAGATTTACAAAAGCAATATCGAATTTCAGATCCTGAACAGAAACGACGTTGGATTATCATCTCACTTTAACAGCCTTCCGAGTTTGTGTACATCAAACAATGAAACACAGTCCAATTGTTTGCTCTCAAATTTCTGAGCGGTCAAACGGAGTGGATCACAGCACGAGAAGAATTAAAAACCTGAAACGCTTTATTTTCGCGCTCGAGCTCTTGAATTCTCTTTTCGTAGTCTATACTGTCAGTAGCCGATGTGACCGGGGATGAAGAGGCATCTGCTTCGCCTTTTTGCTTCGATTGACGGCTTGCCTTCCTCATTTTCTGCCGCCGGCAGCTTGTATAAGGCAAAATATCGCTCTGAGATTGAAAAATTACCGAGAAATGGAAACTGAAAGCGCTAATCGGCGCTCTCCTAACTTAGCTACGGAGTCCACCGTCGAGAGGTTGAAGAGGAATCAAGGATTTTGATTTCATTCCTCTGATCCTTTCATCGCTCTTGAGATGGAGTAGTTGAATTTAGCGATGGAGGGAAATTGGCTCAAATTCAATTTTTGCCACGTCAGAGTTTGTGTGTCTCCACTCACGCGCCAGCAATTTTAGTGATGAATTATTGTTTTATTTATTAAATTATGACAACTAAAATTGACCGGATAAAATATTTACAACAAAATAAATAAATAAATAAATAAAATTCAGAGTTTTAGAATCTCATTAAATATAAATGGAATATTACATATAATAAATCAATTAATTTTATAAAATTATGAAAATGTCAAATAAATAAATTCAAATTTTATATGTACTATTTTTAATTTCATTATTTTTTCTTAGCAAGGTAGAGAATTGAGATAAGTAATTGGAGCTTTTTTTTTCCGTTGAAACGTGATTGAAAAGAGCCAAAGAAGAAGATAGGCATGAAATTCGGGCGTCCACAAAATTCTAACGGGAAGAAAATGAAACGATGACGTTGACACATTGCCCTATTTTAAGGCGTAACAATAACGTGGTCCTAAATTACATTACTGCAAAAGCTTCATTGGTTGGACGTTTGGAAGGGACACTCAACCAAATATCCACAAGCAATCGAAATTGACTCTGTTATCGAATATCCGTTCCAATTTCCTCTAGAATCAAAATTAACATCCTTTTTTGTCATCTAAAAAAAAATCAGTATTATATAAATCAATTTAAATAACTTTTCCATATGATCTATTTGTATTAAAAATATATATATATATATTAAAGATTCAAATTCCTTCATTATTTTTTTTTTTAAATAGTTTAACTAAAAACACATGTTTATGTTAGGAATCACTATTCTCCTCTCCACATAGATATGATATTGTCCCCTTTGAGCATAAGTTCCAGTGACTTTGTTGTGGGCTTTCCCAAAATGTCTCATATTAATAGAGATTATTCATTTTTCTCTTTATTCCTTATTTTTTAGATTAATTTTTTTAATATTGTAAGTTAATTTAAAAAGGAGAATAATAAATTTTGTATTATTTATTTTTAAATTTCACTATGATAATCTTAAAAATAACAAATAAAAAAGTACACTTTATAAAATTTGATAGAAGTAGCATTGCATACTTTTATACAATTGTAAATTAAAAATTAAAATGGAAAAAATGAGCTTGAATTTAAAAATTTTATAATAAAATAAAAACAAATGAATAATAATGTAATAACTTTATAAATGTCAACAAAATTGAAGATAATGTTTGAAAAATTTATATATATTTTTATAATTGACTAAAGATACAATAATGTAAATATTGTAATATTGATAAGTTTAGGGTAAAAATTAAGAATAAAGAAAGTGGAAGGAGTGCTTGGCAAAACGGGAACCAGAGCCATAAGACCAACCAGGCTCCAGGCGCCACATAATTTTACACACAAAAAATTGATAATATCGTCTGACGTCATTTCCAGAATGGCCAAATCCGACGGCGCTGCATTTTGATTGGTCCACGCTGGCACCAGACTCCCCTTCCCCCGCCGATGGTGCGATTTAGCGGAAATTTCTTCCATTTGTACTCCCTCTCGTCTACGCTGGCGGTGCTAGGTTTCTATTTAGAGCAAATTCGAGACGACGATTTTCAATAGTTTTCTGTTAATTTTCTCGTCCTGGTAATAGTTTATGGATATAATCGTTTCAGTTGAACGCGAATTTCTCCCTAAGATTTTTTCTGTTTGTTTCTTAGGAAAGTTGAAATTTATCTCTGTTTATGTTTGATGAATTATTGATAACGTAATTTGTGGGTTTGATTGAGGCTCTGTGAGCTGCAGATACTCTGAGTTCAAGATTATCGTGTTTTTGTTTGTAGAAATGGGGATATTAGCGAAGGATTAGGAAAGTTGCAAAATATTAGGGTTTCGTTCTTTCTTTATTTGTTTAAACTTTAATTTAATGGATGAATGATGTCAGGATGTGATCCCGGGAGTTGATTATTATTATTATTCCCGACTGTGAGCTGTTTACTGTTTGATAAAGCCACTAATGGAATTACAATATTTCTTATTGTGAGTTGGAATTAGTTGCTTTCAGTTATGTCGTTAATTTGAGCTTCTTTGTCATGGATTTGTTCAAATAAGTAGATTTTATCTCCCAACATCCTCGTTGCATCCTAAATTGTCGAAAGTAGATTGTCTTTCTGCCTTTGTATTGTCGATTTCATTTGTTATTAGATTGTTTTCTTCATTTTCTGGTTGTGCATTAACATTACCTATTGATTGTGATAGGTACTATACATTATATTGTAAATTGCTGAGCCCTGAAGCAAGAGATTTTCACTACGTAATCGGATCCCTTTTTCGGGGTTGTGTTCGAACTAACTTAATTTGTATTCCGATACTGTCTTTGGACATTGCTGTTTTCAGCTCAACCCAACAATGGTTCATGCTGGTTCTACCCAATTTTCTCATAAACTGGGGATTCAAAGCGTTCATGGATGCAATAAGTTACATATTGTATGTCATTTATGAACTTTTGTTTCATGTGCTCAATACTTTCATTGGCTGGCAACTGGAATTTTAATTTCTTGGCTTCAACTTACTCTGCAGAGTGGCAAGGGAAAGACCCGTCTACATCTTGTTACTATCGTTCCTACGTCACACGATCTGGTATGGCCGAAATGCATTTGAATTCTGAAAAAATCTTTTTAGTTGCAGTATCCTTCTGTCTTGTTAAGGATTACAAGTAGAAGAGTTTGTTTTCTCAATAATAAAAAGATATACTGTTGTTCTATGTGGAAACTCTTAAATTACTCTGCATTTCTTTGGTTGGTGAAAGTATGAAGAATTCAATATTGTATGGATGTTTAAAGCTATGAGCAAACTTTTTTTATTTTTTTTTTTGTTTAATTCTCAGAGGTATGATCCTGGACGTCTTCAGCTCTTACGCAGTGCAAGTCGCCCAGTGTATCCCATGTCTTCCAGAGCAAATGTTTTTATGTGTCGATCTGTTCTCGAATCAAGTGGTGGAGGAGCTGGGACTGCTGTTCTAAAAACTGCAGCTTTGGTGCTGACAAGGTATTTTTTATTTAAACTGTCTTCTGCATATTCTTCTGTTTCTTATCCGAAAAAAAAAGAAATCAAGGGTGCAAAAAACCAGTCTCACAAATTATAGTCCTAACATTACTTAAGAAATGGACTCTAATCCAAAAGAATGAAACCGAACTGATAATTACAAAAAAAGTGGCGAGACTAACACCCATGACGAGTAACGAACAATATCCAAAGCCTCATTGGCAGATCCTCCGTGCCCCTACAAATCCTGCTATCCCAATCGAGCCAAAACCCCTTTTGCTAATAATCTGGTGTGGAAGTTCTCTCATATTGCTATTTACTCGTCTTCATAAAATTATAGTCCGTCTTATGCTAACCTTGATAAGCAATTGCTGCATTCTGCATGCGTTTATTGTTAATGGTGCAAATCATGCTGTCTGTAAATTTGTGTATTAAATATTCTTTAACCTAACTTTGGATACAATCGTGAGTATTAGCTTGGTTGTTGAACCTGAGATGCACCAAATTCTTCAATCTTGCGTTGTTTCCTTTTGTCCATCATGTTTTTTTATGCTTATCAAATACTGATTCTGTCTTCTGGGACTTTCTGACAGATCTTACGATGCTTTACGTGGCAGTCCTCTATTACTTAAATTAATTCCAGCAGCTTGTATCATTGCTTTTGCTGCTTGGGGTGTTGGACCTCTTATGCGTTTGGGGAGGGTTCTATTTCTTCATGTATTGATCTTTAACATATCATTTTATTTTAATGAGCTGGTAGGCAAACATCTATTAGCCTGATTATTCAAGAAAATTTTGTTGCAGGAGCCAGATGGCAGTTGGAAGAAAAGTAATGCATACTATGTTACGACTTCCTACGTTCAGCCTTTACTGCTATGGATGGGAGCTACATTGATCTGCAGGTCAGCTTTCGTCTGCAGTCTGTATTACTCGGACTAGCTGATCTTGTTCTGATGATGCTATAGGTACTAAATATAGAAGCTTTGTTTCAGGGCATTGGATCCAGTAGTTTTACCCTCAGTAGCCAGTCAGGCCATCAAACTGCGACTTCTAAATTTTGTTCGAGCTTTGTCTACTGTTCTGGCATTTGCCTATTGTATATCAAGGTGGTGCAAAGTTCTGGGACTTCAGATTTGCTTTTGATATTTTTTATTGAATGATGTTGAGCTCCAATGCAAATGTTACTGCATTATGATTCTAACAAGCTTTAACTTCCATGCAGCTTGATTCAACAAGTACAAAAATTCGCTACAGAATCAAATGACTCAAGTGATGCTAGAAATGTATGATTTTCTTTCTAATTTCATTTTTTCTTTTGTCATTTATACATGTTTAACCAGTTCAAAATTTAAATTAGTTGACGCCTGCTTGCTATTAGTCATTGCCAGTTAGAATGAGGATAGAAATTATGAATGAATACCCTGTTTAGGATATCCTTGAATCGATAACTTACGGTGGAGAGTGGAGCCATAGGTTAACCCTGCCAACTAAACTAACTAAAATCAAAACAAATACGAAGTTAACCCGTACCGCCTACGTTACTTGGATATATTGAGCTAGCCTTTTTAAGCTAGTCCCTTTTCTTATTTTCTGCCTTCATTTTTTATAGATGGGTTTTGATTTTGCTGGGAAAGCTGTTTACACTGCAGTCTGGATTGCTGCTCTTTCATTGTTCATGGAGTTGCTAGGTTTTTCTACCCAAAAGTGGCTCACAGCTGGGGGTCTTGGTACTGTATTACTTACCCTTGCTGGTCGTGAGGTAAACCTTCTCTCTTCTACACACTGTCATTTTTTAACACTACACTTATGCATCTTACTATATTCTTGGGTTCATAGTCGAGCGTGCCATTGCAATTCACCGAAGTTGCTGTCGTTTTCCCATTTACCAGACGGTCTCTTACCAGATAAATTTACTCCATTGTTTTGATGTATGCAGATATTTACTAACTTTCTCTCAAGTGTAATGATTCATGCAACACGACCATTTGTGGTAAATGAATGGATTCAGACAAAGATTGATGGATATGAAGTTTCTGGAACGGTTGAGGTTTGTGCTTTTTAACATCATCATCACCTTATGGAATATGTTTTTGATAAGAACAGAAGGGAAAACATATCAATTTGGTTATAAAAAACATTCTCTTCAAGTTTGGGTTGACTTTCCTTTCTGACATGCATTTTCCAAATGCAAGCACGTTGGTTGGTGGTCGCCGACTATTATCCGAGGCGATGATCGTGAAGCAGTCCATATTCCAAATCACAAATTCACCGTTAGTATTGTGAGAAATCTTACTCAGAAGACTCATTGGCGTATCAAAACTCATCTTGCCATCAGCCACTTAGATGTCAATAAGATTAATGTGAGAGTCAATATTAGTTTATCTTTGGCACCTGTCTACCTTAGGTTCTTTTCATTGTATGTTGTCTAATAAGAGCTTGGTCTCAATGTCCAGTATATTGTAGCTGATATGCGGAAAGTTTTGTCCAAGAATCCTCAAGTTGAACAGCAAAGGTTACACCGTAGAATCTTTTTGGACAACATCAATCCTGAAAACCAGGCTCTTATGGTATGTCTTGGCTCTTTATCCTCTGTTTCGTATTTAAATAACCTCCTTAGAATTGAGGGAATTTTTTATTTTTTATTATTTTTTTTCTTTTGGAATAGTAACAAATTCTTCATAATGTGAAGTGAAATGAGTTCACTTTCATTGGTCATTGACTAAGTGAGTCCCACGATCTAAGATCCCACATTGGTTGGAGAGGGAAACAAAGCATTCTTTATGAGGGTGTGGAAACCTCTCCCTAGTAGACGCATTTTAAAACCTTGAGAGGAAGCCTGGAAGGGAAATCACAAAGAGGACAATATCTGCTAGTAGTGGGCTTGGGCTGTTACAAATGGTATCAGAGTCAGACACCGGGCGGTGTGTCAGCGAGGACGTTGGACTCCCAAGGAAGGTGAATTATGAGATCCCACATTGGTTGAAGAGAGAAATGAAGCATTCCTTATAAGAGTGTGGAAACCTATTTCTAGTAGACACGTTTTAAAACCGTGAGGGGAAGCTCAGAAGGGAAAATCCAAAGAGAACAATATATGCTAGCAGTGGGGTTGGGCTAACCAATTTCATTTTGTTCCTGCAGATTATGGTTTCTTGCTTTGTGAAAACTTCTCGTTTTGAAGAGTACTTGTGTGTAAAGGTACGACTGTTTTTTGGTGTTTTTAAACTATATAGCTAATTTTGGCTAGCAGTATATTTCAGATTCTTTCAATATCAAGTATCTGAACTTTCAGCTGCCATTGATATGCAGGAGGCAATTCTCTTGGACCTTCTCAGGGTTATCAGCCACCATAGGGCCCGGCTTGCCACTCCCATACGCACTGTTCAGAAAATATATGGTGAGGCTGACTTGGAGAATGTACCATTTTCTGAGACCATGTATTCTCGTACAGGGGCTACTAACCGCCCTCTGCTTCTTATTGAGCCATCTTACAAAGTCAATGGTGACGATAAAGCCAAAGTCTCTGGACGTCCCGCTCGCTCATCAAGCGAAGAAAAAGATGCCAAACAAGAGGCAGTCTCAACATCAGGAACGAAAGCCCCCGACACATCAGGAACAGCGCCTAAGCCTTCAACTGGATTGGTATCCAACACACAGACCCAGAATCCAACCAGTACTCCAGAACAAAGCAGCATTGAGAAGCCAGTAACAAGCAATGAGGTAAAAGGAGAAAAGAAAGATCTCACAGGAGTGAACACTAAGGATAATACGCCACGAGGGACTCCTCCCAAATGGTCGCCCTCAGCTGCGGGTCCGAGTAGCGAGAAAGCTGATATTTCTTCCTCAAGCGTGCAGAATAAGCAAGATGGCGAGAAGACCCCTGTGGGCAGACCTCCATTGGAGGAGAACATTGTCCTGGGAGTTGCCTTGGAAGGCTCCAAAAGAACTCTTCCAATAGAGGAAGATCTGAATCCATCTCCCTTTCACTCTCCAGCTGATACAAAGGAAATTTCGACACAGAGGAATGGGAGTGAGTTTGGTCCAAAGAGCAAGGATATGAAAGATGGGCAGATGCCTGCAGTCCCAGGTGGTACAAAAAGTGATTGATGAGTAGGCACCACGCACACCAGGGTTGGCTTCTCCCACTTAGTCTCCTGATTTTTGAAGCGATGCGAATATGAAAATGCTGAGCTAAATTTTTAAGCAAGCATTTTTGCAGGTTCGCAGGTGTAAAAAGATTGTATCTTGATTCCAAGGGCATATTGGCCTATGAAAGTCTACACTACGCTGACTTTCTCAAAAAAGGAAAAGGGGAGAAAAAGTTACACAAGTATAATTATTTTAACCTTTTCGTACATTCATAATCTTATTGTTGTCTATCAATTGTAGACTTTATTAAAGTAATGATATAGTTTGTATGCAGGAAACAGTTTTTTTTATCTTATATTATGAGAAGAAAAATAATTCATACTAAACTTGAGCTACTAAATTATTACAACTTAAGTAAACAAAAGCTAAACCATAGAATATTCAAATTTAGAAAATAAATTGTTACTTTAACCGGGAATATGAATCTTTGGAGTATGAGTTTTTAACATTTTTTAATCGATAGAATATTGATATACTTATATCGTACAAAACGTTATTTTTACAAAATTGATATTATCAACCTTCAAGGATAACTAATAAATAATACTTTAGATATGAAAACTTTTGTCAAGAAGAAATGTAATCCCGTTCAGCAAAACTGTATGTTTATTCATGTTCAACAAAACCTCCACCCAAACGACTCCTAAGAAGACAAATATTTGAATACGACTCTTAAGAGGACAAATACTTGAATACGGCTCTTAAGAGGACAAATACTTAAATACGGCTCTTAAGAGGACAAATACTTGAATACGGCTCTTAAGAGGACAAATACTTGAATACGCCTCCTAAGAGGTCAAATATTTGAATTGGCATAAGAGTAGACTACTCTACCCACTCAAGTTGACCAACAAAAAAATTATATTGTAGCTAAGTCTAAAATCAATTAGATCAAAATATATTTTTTAACACCAAAAATATCAATGATAGCAACTACAATCGCCATTGACAATATGCGTTGAGTTTAGGAAGGAGGTTGCAGCAGTAGAGAAAATAGTTACACAAAACTTTAATTCTTTCAATAAAAAAATAATAAAATAAAATAAACTGACAAAATTAGAGGAAAAGAAGAGAAAAGAACGGTGTGATGTTGGTGATGGCGAGGAATTAAAACTAATCCTTGATATAACTAGCATGGGTTACATCAACGTTACCCAAATGAATTATCTATCGGTATTAATTAAGCAGATATGGAGCCATAACACTATTGACAGCATGGCAAGCCAAACCCTACAGACATGATCATTTACAAATATGTCGAAAAGAACACACCAACCTTCCATTTTATAAGTCTGCATCCTCTAGCAGAACGTCTCCGAGACCGTTGTTTGCTTCTTCGGGGTATGTCAAATGCCTCGGTTTCTTGGCAGGAGGTTGCTCGTGTAAGTTGACCTCAGTAACCGAAGCAACCACCACCGCATCATCATGTTCGACGTCTGTTTTGGTTGTTATATCCTCATCTAGACACGGTGATGCAACGACAGTTTCTTTACAGCGGGGATCAGAACCATCATTTTCCATGTCTTCACAAGTATCATTAGTATCTTTAGAAACGACAATGGTGTCGATATCTTGCGTCGTGGTAGCAGCAGCAGAAGTAGGGCGTTCTGCTACAGGTTCCAGGTTCTCAATTGGTAGAGGCCTTTTTCTGTTAATTTCTTCTTTGTTACCAGGGCTTGCTTCCCTAACATTGCAACTTTCAATGATTCCCACATCTTCTAAGTCATCTGAGTGACTTGAGGGGGATGAGGCAATGCCACTACCATGCTCTGGTTGAATAGACATGCACAAGTCAAAAGCAGTCTCGGATTCTAGGCCTCTTGACGAACTCGGAAAACGACAAGCTTGAGATGTCATTGCATCAACTGGCTGCAAACCATCCTGTTCTGAAGGCAAGTACATGAAACGGTCTCCAGCTTCCGTATCTGCATCTTCCTATTAGTGAGAAAATTTTATAGCATCAGAGCTCATGTATCATCTAGAACTAACGAACTGGAACTGCATGAAGATAGCAAGGAAATATTTTGTTCATTTTTCCTCATGTTTCTTAACGTTGACACAAGTATGAGCCATTATTAACAATCATAATTGAAATATATATATATATACACTTGCCTAAGTGACGACACACCAAAATATAAAAACTAAGAGATAGCATCAATTTGCTTCTTTTATTGTTGGCAAGCTCGTGCTTGTCCGACATAAAGGAAAGCCCCCAATTTTCTTAGATAATAAGAGAAACTAAAACATACCTCCAGCACGGTAACATTTGTGTCAAAATACGATGATGTCTGGGCAAAAGATTGATAGTGTCCAAGTAATGATCCATTCGAAGCGCCTGGTTCAAATAGTTCTCTGACAACCAAGCCAGAACCGTCGATAAAGTGGTCATGTCTACTCGAAGATTCAGATAACAGAGTAATTTCAATCCCATCAGCAGCTTGTGAGCATGACAAATTGTGATTGAATGTCTCTGCCAGTCTTCCACTTTCCGGAACAAGCTCCACACCAGCTTCATCCTCATTATTTGATGGAAATTTAGAAAGGAGCTCATCACTGCAAGCAGTGGTGGACATTTCTCGAGATCGTTTTTCAAGGATTTCAAAAATTAATCTCTGTATTAAAGTTCTCTTGAGGTAAGCCTCAGCAGGAGGGAACCAATCCACATTAAGCTGGAGAGATTCATTAAAAAAAAAACAATCAAATTATTAACGTTTAATTCAGAAGATAAAAGCAAATCCAAGGAAGATTAGCTATCTTTAACACATAGTTCATATCTCTCATTTTTATAACACTTTTTGTGAACTCAGAAACTTTGATAGATCACACACACACAACGCAGAAAAAATCTAAAAGCTATCTTATCTTTCTAACATTTTCTTAATAATAATAATAATAATAAACGTTCGAATTTATCCAAGTCTCAAACTTGCGACACGTGTTAATCATCCTATTGAGTACGAGTCATGTGAGAATGCCATGTCGAGGTGATCTAAGAATGTCAGTAATGCTTTCATTTGTGAAGGATGAAGAGTAAAAGTTCATAATGTGGAAAAATCTTTGAGACTAATCTGGAAAGGGATTTGATCGAGACGAAATGAAATGCAACAGCATCAATAAAGATAATAAAGGAATTAGAATTAAGGATTTATAAATTAGACATAAGCCATAAGAGTAATAAACCCAATCTCATGCATCTTTTCCACAACACGCACAATTGAAAAAAAAAACAAATTTATTAAGTCGAGGTGGTTAACTAGAAATTTTCTTATATCTCAAATATATAAAAGTCAAAATTTCCAAATAAGGGTTCAAAGCGGACAACTTACAAATTTTGAAAGCTTGGAGATTTTGAACGGACTGAAATCAAGAGGAGCTTCTGCCAAAAAGAGTTCTAGATAGTGGAGCAAAAATAATCCGCAATCAAATGAATTTTCCTGCTGCGGAAGCTGACATGAAACATGGATGTGTAAGATAACCCCCGAAAAAAGGAAAGATAGAGAGAAATAAACGTAGGGCCATAATACCAAACATCATGTGTTACAATAAAGGAACCAGATGCATGAGTATCCTAAAACCGAAAGTTCTTGAATATCAATATAATGACGTTCACAGCCAGAAGTACCTCGAGTGGGAGAAACCGAAGGTTCTTAAACTTTGATGAAATATCTTCAGATGCATCCTTGTTTCTTTCGTTCCATTCTTCCAGCAAATAACTGTCATATATTGCATCACGAGGTCCCAGTGATTAAGAAGGAACTTGCAAAAGAAAAAAAAAAAATTGAAACTATAAACGCAGAAATGATGGAAGGAAGAAATGGAATTGGCTTACTTTATAACCCATAATGAAAACAAAATGCAAAAGCCAAAAAGTAGTAAGAACGAACAGACAGCATCAGCAAATTACTAAAAAACCTTCTTTTTTATAAGACGGCAAACTACCTTCATTTTAAAAAGGACAGAATACCAACTAAAAGAATTGTGGTGTTTGCTCGCAGATGGAATATCCCTAAAAATGTTAGATCCTTTTTTTTGGGCTCTCCATCGCAAGATTAACACATTGAACAGAGAATGAAAGTTGAACCTATCGATAGCCTCGATTCAAACTTGCAGGTATCAACTCAATGTTGTATTCTTGGTCAAAAAGAGGAAAACATTGTGAATAATCCTTCTTTTTTGATAGGATTATGAAAGATCCTACTTCAGGCTGCTATATCAAATGGTGCAACCAAAACCCCCGGGAGACATTTTTTTGTGAAAAAGTTCCTCCTATTGCCATATCAAATACGCAAGTAAAAAAATGAAAAATAATAAATAAATAAGTGGAGGAAGAAATAATACAAAAGGAAAAAAGGAAAAAGGAACAAAAAAAAAAAGAAAGGATGCGTTTTAAAATCACTTCCATAGCAACTTTTTTGTTGCCTGGAAAAAGAGTTTTCCAAGGCAATAATTAAATCTCCACCCCCAAACAAACTCATGTCATTTCCCATCTCAAATCTCATCCCAACCTTTAGAAACAAACGCCCCCTATATATATACACACATTACTCGAGCAATAAAAAAAATTATAAAAATAAAAAGCAACAAAAAGATTACTTAACAGAGAGATCAAAAGAGGTTGGTTGCAATATGCAAATGAAGGCAATACTGAAAACTCTTCTGAAGTCTTCATCAAACTTCTCAACAGGGAACAGACTAATTTTATGTTAGTAAATAAAAATAAGATGCAATGTCAACTAACCATGACATAGAAGATTTACCTTTGTTCGGATATCTAAGATGCACTGTTCAAACCAATAAATTGAACATGATAAAAGCTATAAAAACAAAGGAATACCTTTGAATGAGATTTTTAAGGCCTGCGTGACTTCCCTTAATAGAATCCATATGCAATATACACGGTACTTTCGTTGACTTCATCAGGTTTTCATCTGTGACAAGACAGAAGTTACGACTGGTGGGAGACACAAATTGACCCAATGAGTGAAGAACTTACCGCTATATCTAGCCACTTCACCAGGATGGCATATGACCATTAAGCTCCAATGAAGACTGTTATAACAAACATATAAACATGAAAAGGATACCCACTTCCGATGCTGTTTAGCTTAACACACAAAAGAGTCTTTCCTTAAAGAGAAAAGGCTTACTTGAAGTTTATAGGAATGAAGATATAATCCTTGTCAAATAAATTCACTTTCCGAGTCCATTTTCGAACACGAAGAAAAGCAGCTTTGCCATCAGCAGCACTTGATGGATCTTTATCAAGGTCAGCTAGCTTCCTAAAGAAAAAGCTATTGAAGAAGTGAAATCTATGCTTCTCCTTAGGGTCTATCTGGCTCTTCAAATACCTGTCAATCAATTCTATTTAGAAAGGTGGTGATCCAATATTTGCAATAAAAGTTTGTTAATAAGAAAACCAGTCATCCAAGCAAGGAAATGGAGAAAATAAAAGAACTGTGGATCAGAACTTCTTTAAATGAGAAACTGAAAATTCCTACATTACTAGTAAAATATACAGGGGGAAAACCTCCTGACAGTAATGGTATTCAATCATGCATTAAACAATCACTAAATAATTTGACTCACTGGATGTAAAAGTCAATGATTGTATCATTGACAAATGTCTCTGGTTGCAACAAGTCAACATCCCTCTTACTAATGGAAACGGCATCTGGATCTCCTTTGGGATAGACAACTTCTTCAAAATGCTCATCAAAGCTGGACACAGATTCATACTCATTAAAAAAAGTGGCCACCGCCAATCTTAAAAAGTAGTAACAATAATGTACTCAAGTTCATGTATTGGCCATATAATAAAAGTACTTCACAATTAAAAATTGAAAGAAGATTGATCTGCATGCATGACATTTTGAATATCATAGCATGGAAAACATGAATCTTTTACTCAAAATTAAAAAATATAGTTTTTAAGAAGCAGTTACAAATGAATTTCAAATAAACTAACCAAATGTTGACAAAACATGAAGATAAGCTTTAAAAGGAAAAAAGTAGAAAATTCCACTCACTTGGGGAAATATTGTCTTGGTCCACCCAAATCATCATCGCCCGCACTACAAGACATAATAGAGGTAACCAATAATTCAATGAACAAGGGAGACCAACATACGTCAAAGGAATCAAAACAAAGTTTATGGGAGAATGCAACCAGTGTGTGCATGTGACTTGGGAGACATTTTACAGATGGCTGTGTCAACCATGAAATGAAGAATGTAACCCACGATACTTCTTTAAGATATGCCACATAAACTGACATCTTGAAGTGTTGCTAAGTTTATAACTCTGTTTTAAAAAAATTACATGTGATAAAAACTATAATGATAAGAAAACACAGATAACTTACTCAAGAGACATATTCCAAATAGCCATGTATCTGGAATCCAAAGATCTGATTTTTTGTTGTTTCTCAGACCAGCAAGGATCAACCAGAACAATCTTCACTTCCTTAAGGCCTTAAGCAAGTTCATAAATATGAATTAGAAAAACTAACGATAAGAAAGATTTTTATCATAACATTATTGAGAACACTGATGAAACGACACGAGAAAAAGGCAATGAGGATGTCAAGAAGAACGTAGATGTTAGGCCATAAGTTATGTCGTGAAGTTACTAATAATCTTAGCCATGTCAACATAATTGAAATTTTTTATTAAAAAAAAAAAACTTAGAACTGAACCTGCCTTCTCTAATGAGCTATGTCAAAGTAGCAAAGATATATACATTGAAATACTATCAAATGTTTATGCTACTGAAATCTAATTCCAAAAAACTCAAAATAGACTTGTAGAAGTCCACTGACCAGAAGTGTCACATGCATTATCACGTTGACCAACATCCTTTGATATAGTATGGAGCTTAATCGTCACAAATTCAACCTGTAGCCAAATGAAAAACTGGCAATTCACAAAAAAATAGAACTCGTGTATCATAAAATTTAGTTTCTAAAGAAAAGATATAAGAACTCACCCTTTGAAACCAATGACACTCAATATTAATGAGATCATCAACTCTCCATTCAAGGTTAAGGAACTCGTTGCTTCCGTAATCAGAAAAACCATTAATTTTGACGCCATTATGTGAAAACGTTAACTGTGAACTGGTACAGTAAGAATCTCCATATATAATATAATCGGGACATAGAACAACCTCTTGGTTAAGATCATCCTATAAAAGTAACAGAGAAAAGCTTCAGTACCCAAATGCCTATATTCTGGACAATGAATTTTGATAAGTCGAATCTGCCTACAGAAAATAATCGTTATAAAAAAAGACAAGAAACATATTCCACTGAAGTAATCAACTCTACATCCGAAGTTGTAAACAATTCAATTACTAAAAAAAAACAGAGAGAAAAAAAGAGAAGCTCCTCAAATGAAATTAGACACCTTAGAATTATAATTACAAAAATAACTTGATAAAACACTACAGCATCCAAGAAGGTTCCTCATATTTCACGATTTCAATTCTTTCTTCCTAACCAGTGCTTTTCTCTTCAAACACTCTTCAAGAATAAGAGGAAACTATAGTCTCCTTCAAGATCAAAAGCCCATGACAAGGACCAATCATGAAGAATTCATAATATGTATGAACAACATGAACATCCGGACAGCCTATACTTCTGATAAAAGTAGTTAAGACTTCAAAAGTCCTGGAGTCCGATTAAACAAAAAATGCAAATTGGAAATAAATTTCAGGAAAATTTTAAGACATAAGTGTGTGGCCCTTTTCTTTTTCTGTTTAAATCATCACAAGGAAGAAACTTACCATTTCATTGTCAGATGAGCATTTATCTGAAGACTTCCCATTCGGCGAAACTGAAATTGTCCAAATAATAATAGTCAGGCATAGAACTTGGGTAAGTTATTAGAGTGTTCTTTTGAGGACAGGATTTATTCAGTGCAACTCTAGCAAGTTATATGTGAAGCAAATAATTCGAAACTTCTATTTGCTGCAGGCTGGTTACCAAGTCAGTGGAAGAACTGTTGTCCAATTTTTCAAACAGAAGGGATATATATAGGTTTTTTCAAATTCTTTTTCTGGTTGAACTGAGCCATGGCCATTTGTTGAAAGATTTGAGCGGGGAGAAAAATTAAAATTTCTAGTAATAAGAGGAAGGAGAGTGGCAAGATATTGACCTTGGTGTCTACAAACAAAGCCATAGTAACGTACCCTTACAGTTAATTTCAACCGATTGAAGGGTTTACTTTTTTTTCTCTCAAACCTCTTATTATGTGTGTGTGTGTGTGTGAAAACATCGGTCCCCTTTCATGATCTTCCTTATTGATGCAATTGTTCTCCTCAGGGAAAGAACCAAAAGAATGTTGAAGTGGACACAGTGTACAGAACGTACCACTATCCTCTACAAGCTCCGAAGGAGAGCTCATTGGAGAACTCCCATTCATGCTTCCATTAGGATATGAAAGTGCATCCACTTGCTCCCTCTGTACATTGAAAAAGAGAATGTTAATCAAACATTACTAATACTCCTATATATCTCAACAGAAAATAATGTTCAGGAAGCAATAAGTAGAGTACTTTAGCGGCAAACTCAGGAAGAGTGCAATTTAACCCCAGGATAGAACTTTGAGAGCTAGATCCAACTTTTCCAAGTTCAGAGCCAAAGCATCCCGTCACGTGATTATTTACTTGCACAAACATGTCTTGTGAATGAGTATTCCATTCTGATTCTGTATTGACATCCAATTGATATTTCTCTTCTTCCATGATCAATTGTTCTTTAGATATGCCCGAGGGGATATGTGAAATACCATTGTCACAACCACGATTACATTCATCCAAGTCAACATCCATATGTGGATTTTCAACCTCTTTCCCTTCAACACATTGGACACTGTTAATTAATCTTCATTAATTATTAAAATGGATGGCCATCAACAAAGAAACTAGTTTTGATCATGATAGCAAAAAGAAACTTGCAGCAGCATTGTTGAACAGACATTCACTAAAGAAAGGGCACAAAAAGAAAGCAATTCTGAAATGGTAACTTGGACAAGGACAAGCCATATTGAGAACTAAATAAAAAGCACAACAATAGAGATGAACATCACGGTAGTTAATGTTTGTTTTCAGCTATTAAGAATACAAGACGAATGATATCATCGAACGTGTGCGGAAAAAAGTTACCATAGCAATTTTCACTAATTTATGACACCAGAAGTAAAGAAATTTTCCGCTCCATAAGGAAAGATGAAAAATAAATGATTCCAGAAATCCTCTTTCAAACGTAAATCTCCAGAGTTATCAGACCACATAATTCCCCATTGGAAGTAAATAATTTTCAGAAATCGACGATATGCTACAAGGCGCCAGAAATAACAATTCAACTCATTGAGATGCCATTCAACATATTTCAAATTCATCTGTATTTCACCGTAAATCTACAAGAAATAGACGTTTAGCAATCTACAGACTACTCCACGATCTACCAAATGAAAAAGGCTAACAGAACCAATATAGTGATCAACTTTCTCTACGATATTCTGTTTACAATCAAAATTAAAGACTCTTATCCATCCATCCATCTCGTACTAGTGTTTGCAGACAAATAAATAATAAAACGAAAAGCAGTGTTCCCAGTCCAGGAATACCTACCTAATTCAAGACATCCATACTTCAAAACAGAGTTAGTTTCGAGATTAGGGTTTTTGAATTTGCTGAGGCACTTCTCGGAGATCAATTCAGGAAGCTCGTCTTCTTCGGTGAAATCGAAGACTTCGAGGCCTTTGACAGAGGCGTTGTTCATGGCGAGATGAGAGCGGATCACTGAGAGATCAAACGATCCCAAGAAATAAAACTGCCATCGTAAATCACAGGAGGAGCTCCGATTCAAAGGACGAAGTAAAGTCCTGGTAAACGAAGATTGTGTCAAAGCTTTGGGCCACTTAGTTGCTGAGAATGGAGCCAATTAGGGCTGTTTGGCGCGGAATCAGTAGCCCACCGGTTCCTAAAAACCCGTGCTTAAGGTACTGGGTTGGCTCAGCAGCATTTCTGAACTCACTCCAGCGTCAGATTTCGGTTAATTTATATTTTAATTTTTAAAAAAATTTTAAGCTATTTTCTTTAATATTCAATTTTATAACCTGATAATTTATTTATTTTTAATTACATTTAAATAATTTTACTAATTTTAAAATTACTTGATTAAATGCTCTCTTTAGAAATTATGGATTCTACTCTCTGACTAATTGAATTATATTTGTATTCAATTATAAAATATTACTTCAATTTAATCGATTTAATGTAATTTAAAATAAATTTTTAAGCATATGAATTTCTATTCAATATATATTTTTATTTTTAATTTTTGCGCATGGCAAAAACTTAATTCACTCAGTGTTTTTAAAAATTTACGAAATTATTAGACACGATATTAAAAGTCCAGTACATTACTGGACCTGGACCTGAAGTTTTATCTAATCGATTAACTAATTTTTAAAATTTATTTATATTTTAAAAATGTATTAGACAAAAAACAATAAAAGAAAATTGGAGACTCATTGTACATTTTTTGCAATTCAACGTCCTATTAGATATATGGCTAAAAGTCCTTATTCGATAGGCACACTTGAAAGTTAGGAGATGTAACAGCTCAAGTCCACTACTAGCTGATAGTGTCCGTTTTAGGTTATTACGTATCGTCGTCAGTCTCATAGTTTTAAAACGCGCCTCCTAAAGAAAGGTTTCCACAACCTAAGAAATGTTTCGTTTCGCTCTCCAATTGATGTGAGATCTCACGATCCACTTCATTGGAGGCCAGCATCCGCTGATACCTTTAAACGCGTATATTAGAGAGAGATTTACACGCAAAAAAAAAATTAAAATATGAAATATGAAGGCAAAAGATTCCCAAAATGATGATAACAAAAAATTTAAAAAAAAACTAAATATTAAAATTCGCATATTTATATTAATAAAGTTTTAAATTCCAACAATTCATTTTAATGATTCTCTGCCTCTTCTCATCTCAGCTAGTTTTGACCTCAATTCGGGCATGCAAGCCTGCAACAAATAATTTAATTAATCATTTTATTTACTATAAATAATTTTAATTAATTTCGGTTATTATGCTTTCAAACATTATATTATTCAACAAATAAATTTATAATATAAGATTGCTCCTTTTATGTATATCATATAAATATGCTACGTGCATCAGCTAAATATATAGTTAAATTGAATTAATAAAACAATAATGTGATCAATAAATGGAAATAATAATCTCAAACATAAATTAACTACCATTTGTAACCTAAATTACAATAAATAAATATATTTATGGCTTTCAAATAACTATTTTTAGAGTAAAAAAATTGTTAAATTTAAATGAAAAGTCCATGTTCACGATGAGAAATGACATAGATAGCAGAGATGGGGACAGGAAAGATTTTTGCATCACCGCCTCACCCTATCGGTTGTTGGATGAAAGTCCACATCGGCTAATTTAGGGAATGATCATGAGTTTATAATCAACGAATACTCTCTTTATGAGGCCTTTTGAAAAACTCAAAGCAAAACCATGAGAACTTATGCTCAAAGTGGGCAATATCATACCGTTGTGGAGAGTCGTGTTTGCCCAACTAACATGAGTATCTCTGTATACACGTGACTAATACATTCTAATATTTTTTTAATGTAAATTTGAAATATTTTTATAATTTCGTAAGTTAAATCGAGAAGTATAAATAATAATTATTATAGTGCGAAAGAAAGTACTCACCCTAATTTGAGAGAGGTGTCGGAGCTGTCGTCGTCGGCGGGAGGGCCGCTGTTGCAGCTGTACATGTTGGCGGCGGAGTCCGACGAAACCCCATCTTCCGGCACCGGAACGTCGGAAACTACCAGCAGTGGCCTTCTTTCATTCGACAACCTTATCATCTGCAATTTTTCATTAATTTAATTCCAAAAATAATATTCCACTTTCTCTATTAATTTCCTTTTTTCATAAATAAATACAATTTTATTACCAGCCGATTCAGCGTCCTGTTCTCTTCCATCAATCTGGCTCCCTGTATAAATTATAGTAATGACGTGGAATAAGCCTATTATTTAAAAATATATATTAATTAGGATTAAATGTGTAATTTTAAAATTTAAATAACTAAATAATATAATTTAGTCTAACAAAATATTAATAAATAACAAAATGGAATTAATTACCTTAAGCTCAAGCGCATTAATTTCATTCATAATCTTCATTTCCTACACAAATATAAAATATCTGTAAATTTTCCAAATAAAATTATTTTTATGATTAATATTATTATTATTTGAAATAAATTAAAATTAGAAACCTTAGTTTGAAGAACACGCGCGTGCCCTATTTCAAGCACTCCTTCCAATTGCTTCAAGTCTTCTAAATTCAATCCTTGAAGGTCTTCTCCCCTCATCTGCCTAATATTAATTTTTAAAATTAACATATATTATTAATTAATGAAAATAATAATAATTAAATTTGCCAAAATAAAAAATAAAAGTACCTCAGTTGATGGCTCATGTCTGCAACTTCCTTGGTCAACCGAGCTTGGCTGCTATTCTCGAGCTACACTTAAAAAAAAAAACAGTTATTTATGTTCGATGAACATGACTCTCCACGATAGCATGATCATTCCCTAAATTAGCCGATGTGAGACTTTCATCCAACACCGTACGCCTCCCCTTAATCGAAGCTCACAATACTTTTGTTTGACATGACTAAGTTTAGGGTATGGCTCTGATACCATGTTCGATGAACACAACTCTCCACAACGGTATGATATTGTCCACTTTGAGCATAAACTCTCATGACTTTGCTTTGGGCTTCCTCAAAAAATCTCGTACCAATGGAGATAGTATTCTTTGATTATAAACTCTAATTATAAACCCATGATCATTCCCTAAATTAGCCGGACTTTCATCCAACAATTTATTTATTTTTTCTATTTCCTGTTTTTTTTTTATATATAAATTACAATTATTTTATGATAATATCTCAGTAAAAAAAACTCGAAAAATTTAAACAAAATTTTAGAAAAAATTAAACAAAAAAGTCTCATAAATAAAACTTTAATCCAACAAGCTCGAACTTTAGATATATTATATAATATATATTTTTAAAAGGTCTAAGAAGTTTAAACTTTCAAATTTATACATAATCGATATTAATTTAAAATTAATATATTTATTCCGTTAATTTTTTTGAATATAATTGAAAATTTTCAAAAGTTGAGGGACTTGTTGGATAAATTTAAAAGATTACCTGTAGGTCAAGGGATGGATCTTCCAACTCTCCAAGGTTACTGGAGCGCAAATTGTATCTTGTAATAACATCCTTAACGCTGCATTATATATAAATAAATAAAATTAATAATAATAATAAACTTAGATTAATATTTGGCCAGACATGCAAAAAGCATATGGATAATCATCATTAATTAGTTAAATACTATTGCTTAATTAAATATATATAACTTTTCACTCTTAACAAAATAATGGCATTTAATCATTTAAAAATCTAAAAGCATGCTTAATTCATAATTAAGTTCTCCACTTTAACCCTAATCTCATTATTAATAATAGAATTAAATACGTACTAATTTAAAATTTTAAGTCAGTTGATGGATAATCTAATAATATTAAAAAAATACTATTTATATTAATAAATTAAAATCTCATAAAATTAAAACATAAAACATTTAAGTTACACTGCATCAATAATATCCTTATAAATGTCAAATATTATTAATATTTGTAATAATCTAACAATATAACTATCCGTTTTAGAGTTAAATTGGATTGTATTTCTATTTTCGAGTATGAAAAACTGTCACAGCAAACCATATGAATTTTCTATGTTTCATGAATTAAACCCAACTCCAATAAAAAAATTAAATCCTAATAGATGAACGCGACTCTCCACAATAGTATAAATATTATCCAGTTTAAGCATGAGCTCTCATGACTTTGTGTTCTCCAGAGCCGCACACGAGATAATATTATTTTGATTATAAATTCATGATCATTTTTTAAATTAGTCGAGATGAGACTTTCTTCTAACTAACCCAACCAAAATCATAGTCGTCGAGTTCTCTATCAATAATTTTTTTAATTTATTTAAATTAAGTTTCATTCAAAATTATTAAGGATTTTTGTAGCATTTCTTGTAAAATACAAAAGTTCGTGGATCGCCGATTATTACCTGGAACTGGAAAACTCGAAGAGCTTTCCGGTAGCGGAGAAGACGAGCAGCGCCACCTCGGCGTCGCAGAGCACCGACAACTCCTCCGCCTTCTTGAACAGCCCTCGCCGTCGCTTCGAGAACGTCACTTGCCTCGCCGTTAAGTTGTTGATCTTCTTAATCTTGATCTTTTCCCTCGCCATATAATCTCTAGTGGCAAAATTGTAAAATTGTAAAAAAAAACCCTAAATAATTCAGATCCGAAAGTGAATTTCCTTCACTAAAATAAATAAAAATAAATAAATAAAAGAGAAATTCCGACCAGTTTCGATTTCTCGTACCTTTGATTCGAACACTACAAGAACGGTGTCGGAGAAAAAAACACGACCACGGATAGATGAAGATTAGACTGGACGTCTTCTATTCAAGGAAAGAATACATTCCCATTTATAGCCAAACAGTCGTCAAATTTTTTTAACTTTTTACCTTTCCTTTTTGAAAAGACGCCGCGGAGTTTCAGTCAAAACCTTATCTTTACTATTTATCGAAGTGAAAAAAGAAACGGTAAGTTTTGAAAAATAATTAAAATTATTTATTTTGAGGAAACGGATAATAATTATATGTCCCAGGTGGCGTGGAAACGGGAGCTTTCCGTACAACCCCCGGCCATGCTACCGGTTGTCAGTTCAGAGTCTTTACCTGCCCGCTGCCCTACTCTACCTTGTACTACTTTTTTATCAGTTTGTGTAATAAATTTATATCGTGCGATAATTTAATATTTCCCCAACTGAATCTCATAAATTATCGTCCTTTCTCGCGTACTTTATTCCTATTTTTTTTTTTTTTTTCCTTTAAATTTTCATATCGTGTGGACGGGAAATCGCCGGTACGATTCTTTAACGGCGTGTATAGTTCGCGTCCACTTGTTTGATTCTTGTTCTTAAAGCCGTGTTGTTGCACGTGCCCTTATCCAACTAGTTTTGCGCGTGGGGCCCGTGGGCTCAATCGGATTATTCCAAATAAATAAATATTGTAAGGAATTAAGATTTATAATTAATATAATTATAACGAAATTGGTTCATTAATATTTTTTAAAAATATGTTTATTAGTTTAGGATTTTAATTGATACGTTCAAAATAAATAATATAATTCTATAATAAAAAAATATAGAATAATTAAAAAAAAAACGTTCTTAATTGAGTTGCATCAAATGCTGGTTGTTGGTAAGATATTATAAGGATTCGTGTCTTTTATATTCATTTATTTGCTATCGAAAAAAGTAATGATTTTTTTTTTGGTTACATAGTTTTTTTTTTATATATAATTTTGAGTGTTTTGTTATTTAATTTCCACTTCTCAGTTATTTTATACTCAATTAATGAGAGTGAGGTGTTTTCATGCGAGCCACATGTAGAATGATTTTTTATATATAATTGTAAAAGTCCAAGTCCATCCCTAGTAGATATTGTTTGCTTTGGTCCATTATTTATTGTCGTCGATGTCTACTATGGGGAGGTTTCCACACTCTTATAAGAAATGTTTCGTTTTCCTCTCCAACCAATGTGAGATCTTACAATTGCATATATGTATGTTAGAGATGTTCATTTTTTTCTTGCAGGAACTTGTCCCTAACGAGACGAAACTCTCTGTTTAGGTAGAGAGTGGGAGTAACGAGCAAAAACTTTTCTCGTTAGCTAAATGGGAATGGAAATCCTTGCTCTGATCCCCACGAGCATGAGTGGTTAATTTAAAGGAGACAATTAATGAAATAGGAAGCAAGGACGTAGATTGTCATTAGGTATCAGGAATTTCAATATGAAGTTTGAGTATTTATATAGCTTAATTTTTGACCTTGTCTCTCGAAATCCACCACAAGTTAGACTTGAGAGTTCGTGTGATGGGTGACCATCCAGTATGGTTCATAGAGCACTTTTAGTATACGTTTCTTAATAAAAGTCCCCCTATCAGAATTATCGTCATTTCTTTAGCACCATTCTCGACTCTGACATTCGAGGCTAGACTTTCACGAGTCCGAGGTCCAATCGAATCAAGTCGAGACAAAATTTGATGAATGTAAAAGTGTGTAATGTTAAAATTGATTTGCTTATGCTTCATTTAATTCTCTCAATTATCATTTTTCCGTTTAACTATTTATCTAATAAAAAAAAAAAAACGTTAGGCCATATTTCTAAACAACTTTATAATGGGCCAGGCCTCAACAAGGACATGGGCCGTACGACAGTCCATTAACAAAACGACAAATACGAAATGGGCCGAATGGTATATTGGGCTGAAAAGGCGACGTCAAACCCGGCCCATTAAAATTCCACCGAAAATGTCCGGTCATATCCCAGCGGGTTGGAGAGTGGAGAGGGGTAGAAATGTAAAATTAAAGAATATTTTTCAGAATTTTTCTTTTTTAATTTAAGAATATTTTTTCGAATAATTTAAAATTTTGAAAATTTAAAAATATTATTGAGACCTAAGTATATTTCTTAATATAGCTTTAATTTAATAATATTTTTAGGCTTAATTTTTAAAATAAAAAAATAAAATGGTTATCCATTTGGTAGACACGTGTCAATGAAGTGAAGCGCTGAATAACTGAAGAGCTTTTGTCCACGCAACCTGAGGTTGAACACAGACGTCTCCTCCCTGTCCTCATTTTTTAAATTTTGTTTTCCTATATAAAGTTTAGGTTAAATTATATAAATTATAAATAATAATAAAAAAACAATAAACTTTATTATTATTATTTAAAATATTTTTATAATTTTAAAAGTTCCAATATTATCATTTCCATCTTTTATTAATATTTCACAACTATTTTATAGTATAATTTATTTTTACTATTTATTTTTTAAATTTATATATATATATATATATAGATTTGAAACTTATTTAGAAATATCTAAAATTCTAATTTTATAATAATCTAAGTTTTTAAATATTTTTTAATCAATTTTCTAATAACGAGTTTTTTTTTTAATTAAACTCTAAAAATAATAACACGTTTTTAATAATATAATTTTAAATCTTTGCATATTTTTTTAAAAATAATTATTAAAAATAGATAATAAAAGAAGAAAAATTAGAGGCACTAAATCATGTAATAAAAATTTATAATTTGTTTCTTCCAATCTCTCTCTCTCAATCATGGGATTTTTGTGGATTTTCTCTTGAAATGTTAGAAAATTAGGAAAGTGGCCAAACGCAAACACGATATGCATCTCTATCTCATCTCCAACGAAGTGGGGATCGATGTGGATAAGCTTGAAACGAGACGTTCATCTTTACAATTTCGCGTGTATAAATGGAACAGAAATTCAGCTGTAATATACTTGATCCTTTCAGTTGGGAAAGGCGGGAACCCAAATGGGTCGTTTAATTCGTAAGTTTTCTATACATTTTTCTTCATCTAATTGCTTGATTTCGTGCCTGTGTGCTTGTTGAGTAAGTTTCAGATTCAATTTCTTTGTGAAATTATCGTTGCTGATAGGCCCAAGAGCTTGCTGGGGTTGGTTAGTTTCAGAAATGGCTGCGATTAGACCGACCTTAATTCACAAGAATCCTTTCCTTGTCTCATCATTTTCAGTCGGGACAAACTCTCTTTCTGTCAGTTCTTGTGTCTCTCTGTTTTTCCTTTTTAATTCTTTGTTAATTCCAGTTTTAAATAGGTTTTTTAATGGACTTTGAATTTGAATCGACAGATGAAGGAAGAAATCGACGAAAATCATCTAGAAGTGCCATCTAATCGCAATCACGAGTGGGTTCTTTCTGCTAATTTACTTTATGAATCTGTTAATGGAAAACCCCACGAATTTTCTCTTCTGGTTCTTGATTTTTTCTCTTTTTTACAAGGCTGGAGGTTTCAAGAAACTCATTAGGGCTTGCCCAAGAACGATCATCAAGGATGGGAGTGAAAAATGTGGCTCAAGTCAAAGATGCAGATAAGGTGTTTGATGAAATGAAAATGAGATTTCTGAGTTTTAAGAAGCACAAGTACTTGTAAGTAGCAGTCGATACATGATGATGAGCTAATCGTTGGATCTGTTAGGCAAGATCATATTCAATTTGTGTTTGGTTTTTAATCCAATGATTTCATTGAAACAGGGAAAATTTAGAGCATTTTCAAGCTCTGGCAGAGCTACAAGCCCCTAAGGTAGTTAAGATGATGAACAAGTCCCTATGATTTCTCTTTGATTCTTGTGTCCTGTTTCTACCATCTCTGCTCATTACCTTGAATATTTCAACACAAGCTCACAAGTAGAACAGTTCATGGTGATTTCTTGTGTCGATTCTAGAGTATGCCCATCTAACATTCTTGGATTTCAACCCGGAGAAGCTTTCACCGTTCGCAACGTAGCGAACATCGTTCCGTCATGGGAGGTATATATAGTCTAGTGGGAATGTCTTGTATTATCTAAGTCAGACAAGCAAAGAACTAACTTCAAGTTCTTATGCAGAATGGACCAACTGAAACCAATGCAGCCCTTGAATTTGCAGTAAATACACTTAAAGTGGGTTGTTTTCCGTTCTTCATTCAGTTGAATTTGATCTTTATAATCTCTAGACTTCATATTAAGAGATCTATTTTTATCCTGAAGGTTGAGAACATTTTAGTCATTGGCCACAGTAGCTGTGCTGGAATTCAGAGCCTTATGAGCATGGAAGATGATGCTACCGACTCGAGGTTTCACTTTCTCGAACTCCATCGGGTCTTCTTAATCTGTTTTTCTCGATTGTGTTCATTTTCGAGCTGTAATTTATAGCTTGTTCTGCTATGGTAGCTTTGTTCATAAATGGATGGTGAATGCAAAAGTTGCCAAATTAAGAGCAAAAGCTGCTGCTGCACATCTTAATTTTGACCAGCAATGTAAACATTGTGAGAAGGTATTGATCTTCTTGTTGCATGAACTTTTAGATTAGAATCCATTTCTTTATTAGTTCGTATTCATAATTCCTTACTCTGTTACCCTGTTGAGTTAGTCCACAGGCTAAGACTATATGACTGATGATGCTATATTCTCGGGCCATGGTAAAAGGCTCGAAGGGAATGAGTTCATGTCATGATAACTCATTCCCTTAGAATATTATTCTACGAGTTCCCTCAGTAAGCAAGTGTGGTGGGGTTGATCCGGTATTTAGTGCAAATAGTCGAGGTGCACACAAGTTAACTCAAAAGATTACTAATCTCGGTTCCCCTTTTGCCACCTAAGAATCAATTTCCTTATTAGTTCATATGCATAATTCCTTACTCTGTTGCCCTCTTGAGTTAGTCCAAAAGCTTTATATTGATTTTGACAAGCTAAGACTATATGCTTGATGTTATATTCTCGGGTCATAGTAAAAGGCTCGAAGGGAATGAGTTCATGTCGTGATAGCTCATTGCCTAGAATATTATTCTACGAGTTTCCTCGGAAAGTGAGTGTAGTGGGGTTGATCCGTTATCTGGTGCAAATAGTCAAGGTGCACACAAGTTAACTCAAAAGATTACTAATCTCAGTTCCCGTTTTGCCACCAAGAATCAATCAACTTTTAGATTAGAATCCATTTCTTTATTAGTTTGAATGCATAATTCCTTAGTCTGTTATCCTGTTGAGTTAGTCCAAAAACTTTATATTTCTTTTGACAAGCTAAGTCTATACGACTGATGCTATATTCTCGGGTCATAGTAAAAGGCTCGAAGGGAATGAGTTCATGTCATGATGACTCATTGCCTAGAATATTATTCTACGAGTTTCCTCATCAAGCGAGTGTAGTGGGGTTGATCTATTGTTCGGTGCAAATAGTCAAGGTGCACACGAGTTAACTCAAAAGATTACTAATCTCGACGGTTTTCCTTTTTGCCACCAGGAATCGATCAACCTTTCACTGAAGAACTTAATGACGTATCCATGGATCGAAGAGCGGTTAAAACAGGAATCGCTTGCTGTTCATGGAGGATACTATGATTTCTTGAGTTGTACATTTGAGAAGTGGACTCTTGATTACAAGAACACCAAAGCTGCTGGTGATGATCATGGATTTCAGATCAAAAATCAATCAGTATGGTGTTGATATCATCTTTGTAAAGTTCAAAAGTCGCTCCTATATTTGTAAATATGACATGTTTTTACCGATAATTATCAATACTCTTTACGTAATTAATAATAAATGTCTAACGATTATGTGCTAGAAGTTCGGGCTGACTACAGAAATGACTAAGTTCGGGACTATGGCCCCTATGCTGCTTGTCACACAGACTTTGATGTTTAAATTTGTAAGAGTGTCGATATACCTGTTAATTATTTGTTGGATTCGGGTTGGACCAAGATTATATGAATTTTGAGAGCGTTGACCAAGACTTTTCAAATTGGGCCGACCACGGGCTTGGGCTTTATTCTTTAATATTTGCGTATTTATTTATTCGTTAAATTATAAATTTGATTAATTTTATCATAATTAAATTTTTAATTAACTAACGTAGAAACTGAATTTATTATTTAACCCGCATGGAACATTCTGCTTTTTTTCTCTCTCTCTTCTTTATCCCTTTTTTAATAACAAAAATTAAATAATATTCGTTACTTACCAGAAAAAAAGAATAAAGTTGGAATTAAAAAAGAAAATGAAAAAAAATAAAATTCCAAATACGTATCTTTATTGTGTGGCTTGTACTATACTGGATTTGTATACATTTGAATGTGGAAGTTTCCTTTCAGCATCTTTTTTTTGGGGTCCAAAAGAAAATTAAAGTAAAAAAAAAAGAAAAAGGCAAAATAGATCCATAGACCAATAATAATGCTTAAACAATACAAAGGGTTTGCTTATTTTCATTTATCCATACTTTTACTTATCAAGTTTATTTTATTGATTATTAGCACCCGAGTAAATGAGGGGTATATGAATGAACCAATACTACATTCGAATGACTGCAATTGTGAAGATAAGATGACTGTATATGAATGAACCAATACTACATTCGAATGACTGCACTTGTGAAGATAAGATGACTAGATAAGGCTTAAAAGAACTAAAAGTTTAATATGTTTTGTTTGGAGGAATTCTATGTTAGGTGACCTCCTAGGGAGCACGTGAGTGTGTACAAGGGCTTCGCTCTTATAAGCGAGGAGTAAAGATCGGGATCATGTTGCAAGAGATTACTAGGCCATCAAATACCAAATTCAGATTCCTAACACTTATATGAACCTTAAACATGAGTTGTTACAACTGAACGTGATCACGTCACAGGAGATGCAAGATAATGTTGGGGCCATCAAGTACCGATCCTAATTCCAAATCCTAAGCATAAATTGTTACAACTGAGTACAAGGGTTCACTCTTAGAAGCGAGGAGTAAGTAACATAATCATGTCATATGAGATGCAGGAGAATGTCGAGACTATCAAGTACCGAATCTTGGGCATGAATCGTTACGACTAAACTATATTTAGGTTGGAATAATCCTATGTCTATGTCGAGTGACAATGCCGATGTCACGGGTATCAAATTCAGATTTGAAATATTAATTTGAATTTTGGGCATTTAATCACAAAATCAAATTAAAAGAAAATGTGCAAGTGGGAGTTGATGGAAAATAAAATAATGGGCAGATGAAGAGCATTGGGCTATTTGTGCTGTCACTTCTCACAACCTTAATCAATCAATCAATTAATTAATTAATTAATATTTTGCTTCTAAATCAAATATTCCTTCTTTGATTACCCAACACATTAGGCAAACACTCCAAGATCTTCATGTTCTCAAATCTCTTATCTTTCTAAATTTGAGTATGCTTCAAGAATAATATCGTTTCAAGTTTTATTTTTTTTAAATAATTTAATTACATTATTTATTCCCTTTTCAATATTATATATATATATATATATATATATATATATATATATATATATTTAAAATTTAAAATTTTTATTTTATTATTTTAATTAAAATTATAATTTTGATTACAAAAACAAAATAAAAATAGGACGAATAGAATTTTAGAGACAGAGAAGCAAAGCTTAGTGAGATTTAACTGTTGGCATCGAGCTTTTTAGTTTAATGAACTGTTCCTCCGACCATATTAGGTCACTGATAAATTTGTGTCTTCTAATGTGAACAAATTTCTCGTATCAGATAATGAGGAACCCGGGTTTTATTTTTTTTATGAAAAAGGGGAAAAGGTGAGGGAAAAATAAAGTGGGGTTGTCGGCAAGCGACAAGTGGGTTAGAATTAGAAAAAGGGGGAAAAAAGGGGTTGAAATGCAAAAAAAATAGAAGGTAAAGTAAGTGAGACGTTAAGCAAAAATGATTGGAAGCAGAAGCAACGCCGCATTCAAATTGCTGATTGATCCCTTTCGTCCGCAAATTGGCCTCAAAATTAAATATAAATTAATAATGGTGAGAATCGTAATAAGCTAAAACTTTGTCCACACTGCCAATGGATTTTGAAATTATATCAAACTACTCGTCGTAGTCAAATTCAGGCGGCTACTCTCCTCTACCAATATTTTGACAATTTGCAAGTTAGTCCTTGAATTTTTAGATTTTAGATTCTTACCTCGGAATAATTTAAAATAAAATTTACATTTAATATTATTTTTCGTTTGAGAATAAAAAACTTTAATCCCGAACTTTTAACTTTTTAATTAAGGGTAATATACCAATTACTATTGAATAATATTTTTTTAATAAATTTTTTAAAACAAAAAATAAGTAAATATCGTTAGTATTCAACTGTTGTCGGGTTGAATAGAATTTAGATAAGAACATCCGCCAATTATGACCACCGTACAGTTTAGAGAGAGAAAAAGACCCATAAGGTGATGTCCTTCTCTCTCTACAAGTGGAATGGCGGTGCACTCAATCTCTCTCCCATCCTTGGGCCCATCTCCACCTCGACTCCGATCGTCCCGATTCAAATTATTAAAAATTTGACATGTCATTTGATGATATATTATTTTATAAAATTTAGGGGTTGGATGTATGAAAGAGAAATTATAAAGGTACGTGGGTCGGGTTTAATAATTTGTAGGGTTGGGTCCACCGCCACCTCCTCGGACAGCGGCGCCGCTGCTCTTCACCCACCTCCACCTTCCCTGTTTTTCTCTCTCTATCAATTTTTTTTTTATTTTATAAACAATTTCTCAATCTTTCCCTTCCAATTCCATTTTCGCCAGTTTCTCTCAGTTTCTATTTTAGAAAAAAAAAATTATTACTTTCAAAATATTTTATTTTTATTTTGGGGATTTTTGAAGAAAACAAATGAAAGGCGATTTCACCGCAACCGCCGTACATCCGCTGTTTAAGCACTTATCCGATCCCAGCTCCGCCGTCACCGACGGCTCCACCATCGAGGTGGCGCGGCGGCCGAGGGGTCGACCGCCGGGGTCTAAAAATAAACCGAAACCGCCACTTGTCATAACCCGGGAAAACGACTCGGCTATGCGGCCGTACGTTCTAGAAGTGCCTGGAGGAAACGACGTCGTTGAAGCTATTTCGCGATTCTGTTGTCGGAAGAATATGGGTCTTTGTGTCCTTAACGGCTCTGGGACGGTTGCGAATGTTTCTCTCCGGCAAGCCTCTGCAACTCCCGGCGCCGCCGTCACGTTTCACGGCCGGTTTGAAATACTTTCGATTTCGGCTACTGTGTTTCCTCAAACGACGGCGTTTCCTCTTCCCAATGGCTTCACCATCTCCCTTGCTGGACCTCAGGGACAAATTGTCGGCGGGTTGGTCGCCGGCGCCTTGATTTCCGCTGGTACTGTTTTTGTCGTTGCCTCGTCGTTCAATAACCCTTTGTACCACCGGCTACCGGATGAGAATGAGATTCAGAATTTGGGATCCGGCGGTAGCGGCGAGGTTCATTCCCCACATGTCTCCGGCGGCGGAGATAGTAGCGGGCACGGCCACGGGCAACCACTTCTGGAATCGTGTGGAGGAGCTATGTACAGTTGCCACGCACCGTCCGACATAATATGGGCGCCGACGGCGAGGCAACCGCCGCCGCCGCCATACTAATCCATAACTTTACGTTCTGTTTTTTTTTTTTTGAATTTTCATAAATCTTTTTTCTTCCATTAATTTTCCATTACTCTCTTGTTAAATTTGTAGGGTTTGTGGTTTTGGTGTATAATTTTTAGATTTCGATTGACTGGGTGAACAAATCAGCTTTTATTATTATTATTTTAAAATATTTTTCAATTATTTTTTAGTTCAATATAAGATAAAATACTAATTATCATTTTAAATATAAATAATTTAATTATCTCTTCCTTCCAGATATACGATAAAAATATTAATTATCATTTTAAATATCGATAATTTAATTTTCGTATAAAGCATTTTTAAAATTTTAGGTTGAAAATTTTAATGGCTATAAAAATAACCCATAAAATATTAATTATCATCTTAAATATCGATAATTTAATTTTTGTATAAAGCATTTTTAAAATTTTAAGTTGAAAATTTTAATGGCTATAAAAATAACCCTAAATTGAGAATATATATATAATTGTAAAAAATAATGGTTGTGTAATGAAGAGAAAATGGCAAAGAAAAGCATACGTTAAAAACCAGATTTGCATGGAAGCTAATTTTTATATATTATTAAAATTTAAAAAAGAAATAAAATGTCAACATGATAGTTATCTTAAAAATTAAATATTTAAAAGATTATTTTTCCCTTTTGTCTTTTATTTGCTTGTTCCTTTATATACATATTTTCTTTTCTTTTAACTCTCTAAAAAATTAGAATTTTTATATTTATTCCAAATTTAAGTACTAAAATATAGTTTTTTTTTTATTTTTAATGTACATCGCGTTTAAACCATTTATGCACGTCTCGATTATTTCACAAACAAATACTTAATCATACAACATTTAATCGTTTAAAAATTCATATAAGGTAAAATTTCACCGTAAATATTTTTTCTCTTTTTTAACTAGCTGGTTACCTCTAAGACAGTCTCGACACTTCTAGAAGCTAAGTACAAATTAAAAAATAATTTAAAAACCTTAGAAATTAGAATCGAGATGGTTGAGGTAGACAGTGATTTTTTTCATTAATAGTCAAAGTAAATATGTTTTTGTAAAGGTTAACTAAAATATAATAACGAGACTAAAACGTTTAAGTCCACTATATGACTAAAAGAATTAAGGTTAAGGTATATATTCCCGAGCAAAATGTTGAGGATTTAAATAAAAAGAAATAAAAAATAATAATATTGAAAGGGTGGTGGGTATAAAGTCAAAAAAGAAATAGTGTAGGGTTTGGTGGGAGAGGAAGGATTTGAATGAATTGAATTTGGTCATGATTTTGACATTTAAGCCAATTGGATAATTAAAGGGCTCACAAAATCCATATATTTGTTTTCAACTTCCAAACTTTATTATTATTATTATTATTATTATTATTTTTATTTATGTTGGATACTATTATTGTCTTTTTTTTTCTTTTTCTCGAAGCTGCTAAAAGAATTATAAAATAATAATAATATTATTATTATTATAATTAAAAGTTTTAGGATTTGTATGATTTATGTTTTTTAATTTACTTGATTCCGAATTTAGTGAATATGTATTTGATAGATTTAGTGAGATCCTCCGTTCGTTTCTTCTCCAAACAATGTAGAATCTCTCCATTCACCCTCTTTGAGGGTTAGCGTTCTCGTTGGCACACTGTTTGGTGTTTGGCTCTGATACCATATGTAACAGCTTAAGTCCACCATTAACAGATATTGTCTATTTTGACCCGTTACGTATCGCCGTCAGTCTCATGGTCTTAAAATGCGTTTGCAGAGAGGTTTCTACTCCTTTATAAGGAAAGTTTCGTTCCCCTCTCTAACTGATATAGGATCTCACACGAATAGTTTTCACTCTTGAAAGTAGTTTAAGGCAAGTAACGTGAGCATATTGCAAGAGATATTAAGAAATGTCGGATACGGATTTTAAGTAAATGTACGAGCAAAAGTGTATTAAAAAGATATTTTCTAGAAAATAAAATTTTGTCTCAAATCCACGTGGAAAAAGTTTAGATGGAAAGGTGAAGGATGACTTAGTACATTGTGGTTGACTTGGAAGCTTATTTGTCGGATAAATTAAACCTATTCAATTTGGTCGGCACCTCCAACTTATGGTAATTTACTTTTACTCCATTTTTTTCTTGTCCTTTTGCCTAAAAAGCCCTCCTATTTTTACTCTATCTTTTCAATTTTTCAAAACCTAGGACTGGACTTTTTGGACCATCTACATGAATTTTGACTTTATAGTTAATAATCTTTTCTTTCCATCCAACTTTTCATAAATTTACTTTTTTTTTTTTTTTTAATCAAGAAATAATTTATTTAGTGCTTTATTTCGATATTGATTGTGAAATTGCATTGCTGCGTTATAAGAAAGATAGCTATACTGATTCGGTATACTCTAAAAACACTCATTTTCATTTACTGATCTAATCTTTTACGGAATCGATCCCCCTTTTGACTATAGAAGAATATGTAGAGTTCGGCATGACTGTAAGCACTGGAGAACGTTCTTTTGCTGATATTATCACAAGAATTCAATATTGGGTCATTCATAGCATTACTATACCTTCTTTATTCATTGCAAGTTGGTACAAGTTTTATTATTACGAGACATAATGGCCGTTTTGCTTCTTTGGAACAACTCAATGAATTTAGTAGATTTTTTTAGTAGATCCTATTTTTATAGTGCGATGGTTGGTTGACTATTCACGGACTAACTGTACCTACAGTTTCCTTTTTAGGGTCAATATCAGTGGTGCAGTTCATCCGTTCATCCAACCATAAACCTAATCCAAATTATAGAGCTATAACACAATTAAATCCGAACCAAATCCGGACGAACGAAGAAAAATAAAAAAGATACAAATGCTTGTTATTATTAAGAGACATAATGAATAATAGTAATAACAGGTTTGAGTTACAAAAGATTAATACCTGAGCCCTTCCAAAAAGAATCAGCTCTCTAACATTTTTCTAAGTACAATCTCTCTCAAGTTAAAGCTCTTATTTACTCGCCTCTGAATTCAGTATACATTTTTCATAATCAAATATTTACCTTTTCACCTTTCCCTTCTACAGCTACCATTACTCATTACATTTCTACACTGTCTACTGGGGTCAGAATGCAAACTAACGCCAGCCATTCTTCTTATCCTCCATCAAATGCATCGCCTTCTCTCTACAGGTCGATTCTCGCCTACTTGTGAGATTGCTAATCCCATTGGTTTGATAGGGACGAGTAGGTCGAAACTCGGTTGTTTTAGCACCAACTAGTGCATATTGGCTTGAATCAGCTGGATGCAAAAGCAGGGAGGATGACGACGATGATGGCGATGGTAAAGAAGTGTTCGTGTCAGAACGATTTTGCAAACCATTCCAACCACATCCAGAGTCGCTATAAATGTACTCGGGTAAGTCCTCCGTGCTCATAGAGTCACTGCTGCTGTTGGTGCTGCAAGAGCTTTCATCAGAGTTGCTACTGAGAAGAGAAGAACTATCGCTCGTTAAGTCGTCTTCCAACAGCTTCTGGAGCTGGTGAAATTTTCGATAAAACGAATTGATATTTGAAGAATCATTTGATGAATTGTTGTAGATATGGAGGTTCTGGGAATCAGGATATGTGGAGTTGGGACTTGGTGAGCGTCTGCAAGATGGAATGCATCCCTCTTTGGAATCGGTCATAATTTTGCTTCTGATCAACCTTGGGGCCCTAGGTGAGCATCTGCAACGTTACCCGTCGTAAAAAAATGAAAGAATCGAAACAATAATTGCCCGAGATCAAATAATTTTAGCCCTAAAGTTTACCTTGCATAGAAGAGCATGTATGCCCCTCTTGTCAGTACATTTTCAAATTCCACAGCTGTTACCTATCCGACCATAGAAAACCGGTAGTCACATCTCCGAGAAAGATTAAACCATAGAAGGTAACATGTAAAATGTCATTCAAGCCAGCAATCTAGAGAGCTAAACCACGACTGAAAGTTGCTAGGCAGATTAGCTACTAATTACTCAAAAAACAGAGTCGAACGAAACATTATTAGCTATCGGGAGAGAGAATTTAAATTTTACTGGTGCAGACAGAGGCAGATTATTCTCTTAGAATGGTTAATGCTTCTGAAGTAGCTGAAAAAGTGCAAATAAAGAAAAAAGTCGAAAGGTAATGGAAGAAAACAACTTGTTTTTAAAAAAAATCTTTGACCTCTTGGTCGTATATACCGAGTATGCAGAAGAAAACAACCTATGATAACCTTCACGACTCAACAAAATATCGAATAATGGAATTTGATAACATACCGTG
This sequence comes from Cucurbita ficifolia, assembly GCA_033971965.1. Taxonomy (NCBI): domain Eukaryota; kingdom Viridiplantae; phylum Streptophyta; class Magnoliopsida; order Cucurbitales; family Cucurbitaceae; genus Cucurbita; species Cucurbita ficifolia. Next base: position 933,515 of record CM066973.1, on the reverse strand, counting down.
CTGTCGTCGATCTTGAACCACTTGTTTTGGTTATTCCTGATATAGCATACATAGTGACCAGAAAATGCAGCATTCATGACATCCAAATGAACAATCACTCCGTAAAGCCTGTATTCAGGTGACTTGTCACTTCTGCTACTCATATAGGGTGCGAGATCAAGGATTTCCGAAAAAATAACCGGCTTATTGAGCTTCCCAAATTTACCTGACTAAATTGGATGAACAAAATAATAATAATAAGAGAAAGAAAAGCTTGGAATCTTATTTAATTATGCAAATAATAAATCTCAATGAGTAGAAAGAAAACCTGGAATCGTTTTAATGCTATAGTCAGGATGTTGGGAGCCTCGAATATTGACAGCCTTTTTTTGGCTTTCACGTAAGATTTGCATCTGAATGAGATCAAGATCACAAACAATATAACTACGAAGAAGACAATTGTCGTATATATATAGATAGAAAATTTTAGTCGAGACGAAAACTAAAACAGACAGTGACTGGCAAGAGATGTTCCCAAATGCACAAATAAAGATATATTAACCTGCCACATTGGTATCTGTTGTCCCCGTCTAAAATCTCGATGCTTGTATATTGTTGAAGAGCTTCTTCGATCGTTTCAATATCCCCACTTATCTCAACAGTAAGATCTAAAATCCTTTCGATTCGTTCGGACTTGCTCTCACATCTTGTGCATTTGATCTGCAAGTGAAGTATCAAAATTGAAAGCATTGGTATTCGTACAAGAAGTTCGACTCCTCAGTGGCATTTCAGATAGAAAGGTGCAGTTCTAAGGAGTTTTAGCAACATGTGTTATAGAACAAAATTTAATCGACAATCAGGATTATCCTTAGCTGATAAGAGGAAACCTTGTACTACCTTTGATAGGAGGTAGCCACCAAATGTAAAGCCTATTAGAGTTGTTTCTTCTTCCATAGGGCCCGATCGACTTACTTGAGCTTCCATAGAGCAAATCGATTGCATCGTGTCAATAGCACACCTGTCAAACTAACTCATTAATGGGTGTACAATTCTTTAAAAAGTAACAATAAACGTGGGTAAAGTTCGGAGATGAGCAACATTTTTTTTAGAAAAAAGAAAACCTCAAGAACTCGTGTGCGTCCTCCTCTTTCCCGTTAACAAGTTGACTACCAATTTTCCTCAGTTGAGAAATTATTCTGAACGGAGATAGTGGAGATTGGCATTCTTTTGCCTCGAGTATTAGACTTTCGAACTCACAGGTAAAGCACCATCTCTCCTTTGCACCTAATATGCAAAAGCAAAAACTAAAGGTTATAAGCCAAATAAATTCAAAGCTATTGTTATAAAATAGAACACAATTCAAAGTGATAAAAGTGGCACTCTGTATACATGCTTTAGAATGCAGTCCCTGAAGGAAATAGGCTGTCAAAGGCGGAGTGAATATCAAACACTGGAGTACAACGTTTGCATAGCAGCTGCACAAAATAAAAATAAGAGTTACTTCAAATGCATGAGATAACTGCACCACAAAAAAATTTAAATAAAAAACAAGACATTAATATGTTTTAAAAATGATCTATAAAACTCTGCAAAATTGCACATACATTTTGAATATTCATGTAACGGTTCAAGCCCACCGCTAGCAGATATTGTCCTCTTTGGGCTTTCCCTTCAAGGTTTTTAAAATGCGTCTGCTAGGGAGATGTTTCCACACCCTTATAAAAAATGTTCCGTTCTCCTCCCCAACCGTTGTGGGATCTCACAATCCACCCCTCTTTGGGGCCCAGCGTCCTCGTTGACACTTGTTCCCTTCTCCAATCGATGTGGGACCCCTCAATCCACCCCCCTTTGGGACCCAACGTTCTTGCTGGCACACCGCCTTGTGTCCACCCACTTTTGGGTCTCAGCCTCCTTGTTGGCACATCGCCCGGTGCCTGGCTCTGATACCATTTGTAACAGCACAAGCCCACCGCTAGCAGATATTGTCCTCTTTGGGCTTTCCCTTTCAGGCTTCCCCTCAAGGTTTTTAAAACGCGTCTGCTAGGGAGAGGTTTCCATACCCTTATAAAGAATATTTCGTTCTCCTCTCCAACCGATGTGGGATCTCACAATTCAGCTTTAGACAGCAAAAGCTAAATTAGACCGCTTAAATCTCAGTAATAAACCTAGAAGACATAGAATACACCTCACACTTGCGAACTTACTTTTATAATTTAAAAAAGAAGCATAGTAACTATAACAACCTATTCCCGCAGTTGACAAGGCCAGATGGTTGGAGCTCCACTTTATTGCAATTATATAGATTGACAAGCAGCTCAAACGGGAAGTGTCCCTGTATAAATCCAACCATTATTCAAGTTTCCAACCAAACCAAATTACATTCACATAAAAATAAACAAGTAAACAACCTTGTAATTGTATTTTCCAGCATTCTCACTGTCGTTCGCTACATAACTGCGATCTGATTTAGATTTAAGCTCGTTGAGAGCAAAAGCTCTAAAGCCATAAACTGACTTGCACGAAAAGTTTGCATCCAAAGAAGAAACACCAGCACCAACCTGTGTCGGACCAACTTTTCTAGAATCGGTCGGAGGAACTGACTCCCTACTACTAATTGTAGGCAAATGAACACTGGAATCATTCACAATAGATCCATTACCACTATGCTTTGAAATAATTTTAGAATTATCCGGCTGGATGAAAACGGGGTATGACCTTTCAGACTTCAAGGGTGCTGACATACTAGTATTTGAATCACGAACACTTCTTGATTCAGATTTAGAAACAGCAGGGAGCGGACTGATACAAGGTGATGAAGATATCATCGAATAAACTACAGGGTGATCTGACAGTTCCTTAGCGGTGTTATCTTTGTCTCCAAACCCTTCACAACTTGAGGGTGAATATCTAACCTCTGAAGAGTCGATATTGATATCTGATTGCAAATTAGATCCAGCCGTTCTGTTTATCCCCGAAGTAGTACGAAGACTTCCATCTGCTACATTTTCATTTACTTGAGCAACTTGTGCGTCGGATGGAGTACCCCCAGACACACTGAATGAAAAGTGTAGGAACGAATGACTTCCCGGAATTTTTTTGTTCTTGGCACCATTAATACTAGATGGGACAGAATCATCATGAACATCATCTTTCAGCCCAATAGAATTTCCGTTATTTTCTTGAAAACTAGAAGAAGCAGCTTCGCAACTCCCATCTATACTTCTAACTTCAGCAGCCCTTAAATGATTATCATAAACTGGATCAATCCCAACGAATGCAGGATGATTTTCTGTTTTCCGTTTAGAGAATTTATCAACAGAATTTACCAAGTGAGCATAGTTAGGAGATAATGGCTTGTTTGGATCAACAATTGATAATCTGGATGTAGAATCATCCTTGTCAAAGGAGTTCTGAGCAGATAAATATCCATCAGATCGCGGGGAAACAGACTCGCTACTGTTCTCACTTATTGAGGCATCATCAGATGATTCAGTGTTTAATGTGGCATCAGCAAATTCTGTAGTTAAATTCTCCTCCTCATCTGCATGCAACTCCACACTATGATTCTTTCGGCTTGGACTACTACCAGAGTCACCAGAGCTGGGTAATGTAAGCTTGTCATACAATACCTTATCTGGTTCTATATGTTGCCCATTTTCAATACCAAATTTGTTGTCATAACTCCTAGAGTGGTATTGGTTTGCTATCCTATCCCCATAATCATTTTCCTTCCCTAAAGACCAATCAGACGTTTTGGGTGGATGGCATTCGGTTTTATGACCTTGTCGCCAGTGAATAATTTGACATTTGCCAGAACTGAAGATCAAAATAGCAACATAAAAGGAATCATTGAAGGGAGAATCAGCAGGGATGTAATTACAGATGTCTCAAATATGCTAGCACAATTATCTATCAAACAATAAAACAATATTGCACACGATGAACACAAACCAAAACATCAAACCAACAATTTTAAAAACAGTCCACAAAAATGTAAGATCGGAATACCAGTATCGAACTGCTTTACACCGAGCGCAACGGGTGGTCGTGGGACTGAGACAAACAGCACAATGAAGATTCAGAGAAATCGGCGCAGCAGTGCACCCAAACGAGGCCTCAATTTCAACCCTAGCAGCTTCCTCACACGCCAAAACCAAGAGCCGGTTGATCTCTTCCTTCCTGGCCATACCAAGCCGCCATTTGCGACGAAGAACAATACCAAAAACGGGAAAAACCAAACACGCGGCAAGGACGAGAATCTGAAACCCTAAATCTCCAGCGACAAGCATTTATCCTGAAGAACCAAAATGCAGCCAGCAGCAGAAGCGCCAGAACCTAAGCTTCTAATCTTGCTACCACACATAGATTCCTGGATTAGGTTGCGGATTAGTGCAAGAGTAGCAATGGTGGCAGCGATTGTGAAGAGAAAACAACAAGTCAAAGGGGGTGGTGATTTGGTCATGCAATCAAGAACAGTAGCCCTAGAAATCAAGAAAATCAGCAAAAAGAAATGGCGGAAAATAAAGAATGGAAGAATGTCGCGTAGTTGGGGCAAAATTAAAGGTGGAGTGAGCTTGTGAAGCAGCTCGAGCTGCGGATTGGACAGAAAAATATTACTTCTTGCAGAGCTCAGATCAAAGAAACCCTTTTTTTTTGGCTCGTTTTCTTGGGGAAAGAGAAAGCTCAGAAACCAGAAGAGAGAGAAACCAGTGGATGAGAGAGAAAAAAATACAATTTTAAATGAATTTATTTTCGGGAATAATCGAATTTAACAGCTTAAAATATCATTTTTTTCTATCAAATTTATAATAAATTAAATTAAAATATAGAGACAAAAAAAATGGTTTTTTAACTAATTTTTTAATGAGAATAATGGAATTTAATAATAATATTCGAGTTCTTCGATGAAAAATAAATTAAAATAATGGGGGCATAAGTGTAATTTTACTTTTTTAAAAGAAAATAAAATTTAAAAGTAGAGAGAATTGTGTAATATAAGAAAATTGGCGGTCGGTCGGGGGTAAGGTATTTTGTATTATATTTTCTCCGGTTTGGTAGCATCGGAAAGCGTGAATTCTTTGCCGCAGAATATACGGTGGGTCCATCCGGTTCAGTGTAATTTCCCATCCGGTTCAGTTCGTTGCGTATGATTTTGACCGGTTACCTTCTAAATCCTTTTTTTTCTTTCGTCTTATTATTATTAATTTTTATAGTTAGGTTAAATTTCAAGTCCCAATATTTCATAGTCAAACTTTATCAAGTTTTTTAAAATTATTTAATTCTATATTTTAAACTTATTTTTATCTATCAAACTTATATCGTAATTTCAGTACCAAAATCTTTTAAATAAATAATATATTTTAAATTCTTCATTTGTTTTATAAAAATAAAATTCTAAAAACCCTACAAAAATATAGGGAAATAATAAATATTTAAATTTATAGCCATTTGTAATTTAAATTTAATTGTTAATATGTGGTGGGTGGGATCTTATTTTTTGTACGACTTGGACATGAGTGATTTATTAATTTAAATTATTTGGCTGCCATATTATTTTATATATATATTTGTTTATTTCATTGTCACGGCCATGTGCCTTGCACGTGCTCGATCCATATGTGGCCCCTTGACAAAGGCATGTACGTGTATGCTCTAATAAAATATTCTTTCAAAGTTGTATGTCGTCGTCATTTATTTTTATAATATGGTTTTGATTTCTATAATGATTATGTCGATTGAAAACCCTGTGATTAGATAAATACGTATGTCACAGCTTCAGTACATTCTACATATTATCTTTTTTGGGCTTTTTCTTTCGAGCTTTCCCTCAAAGCTTTAAAAACGCGTCTGTTAGGAGGAGATTTTCACACTCATATAAAGGATATTTTGTTCTCCTCCTCAACCAATGTGGGACATCACAACGAGACATATATTAATTTGATTTATAAACAATAGACATATATGAATTCTCAATTAAAACTAAGGTCAAACCCAAAGATTATAAACCATTGACATAATTATAAATCGAATTGTCGACATCACGTGACAATTTTAATATATAGTTGTGATGCGAGGACTATATATTAAAATATATTCAAGACCACAAATTCAAACTATGACTAACTACAACATTAAATATTTTATGCGAGCTTTTCAATTACTATATAGTTTAGGGTTTGAAAAATCAATTTGATTGTAGATGTTAACGGGTATGATAGAGATGGTCGATGGGACGACTTTATCATCCCGCCCCCAATTCCCTCTTCCACGTTTAATTGTATAGACGGAAAATTTATCGTCCATTTATTACTTGTTTAAAATTAATTAAATTAAAATCATTAATTTAATTTTTTTAAATTAAATAGTTAAGTTTTCCTATATTCTTCATCCACGTATATATTTATTAGATATAAAATTAATTCGAGTATATTTTAATAAAATAATAAATCAATTATTATTTTAAGAATTTATTTGATTTTCTAAAAAAAAAAACGATGGTGCCGATTAAAAATTATCAAATTATATGTAATTGAAGTAGTGGGCCTTGTGGCGGTGGATAGGCCCACTAAATATATTGGGCCGAAGTCCACAACAACTTGCGTAGTGGACAGGTGTTTACTATGAATGGCTCTTGGCGCGCTCATTTCGGAACCTTACCGTGCTTGGAACTGGAAGTCGGCGACAGAAGGTTTAGAATCACATCGGAAAATCATCTGCCACTTTCAGGAATCGGAATATTGTGAACTATGACTACGGATCTTGGATGCGTGATCGTGGCCGTCGACGGCAGCGAGGAAAGCATGGGCGCCTTACGGTGGGCGCTTCAAAATCTCAAGCACCGGCCATCGGCGCCGGGCGTCACTGACGGCACTTTTATTGTGCTGCATGTTCAATCTCCTCCTTCAATCGCCGCCGGTCTCAGTCCTGCTCCAATCCCCTTTGGTGGTCCTAGTTGAGTACCGAACTAATAATTTTATCGCGCTTGTTTCTGAGCTGATGTTGAAAGTTCTCTGAATTCAATGTTTTAATTGGATGTAGCCGATCTGGAGGTTCCTGCTTTCACTGCAGCGATCGAGTCGCATCAGAGGCGGATTACGGCTGCGATATTGGAACATGCTTCACGGATTTGCGCCGAGTACAAGGTTAGGCTCAAATTGGTAAAAGCTTTCGCATAATTTCATTTTCACTATGCTATTTCAACTTGATTATTCCTGTTGAGTTGCGATTATACGAGTTAGCGTAGATATTTACCTCGGATCGCAGGTTTATTAATAGATTTTCACATGTCAATTAGTGGTTAGTGGACTTGAGTCGTTAAATTTTCAGAAACTATGATGATTGTAAGCGTGTGGTGGAGTATGGTATGCCACGAGTAAAAGAATAAAGAAGAACAATCTCAGTTGAAGATTCAGATTCCTTTGGCCCTGTTTGTCTTTTCTTTCACTTTTTTCTCCCAAAACTAACGAAATGATTTTGGAAACGAACCTCCAATAATTTGCTTGAAAATATGTATATATGGTGTGTTATTGCTTGTCAAATGTTTATAGTCTCAATATTTCTGGGGTATCAGTTTCAAGTCGGCATAGCATTTTTTCCATTTAAACTAATGGTCGAAGCACATTTCATTATGGGATTTTTAGATGAACGTGGAAACAAAAGTAGTAATCGGAGATCCAAAGGATAAGATTTGTGAAGTGGCTGAGAATTTGCATGCTGATTTGCTAGTTATGGGATCCCGTGCTTTTGGTCCTATCAAAAGGTATGGTTTTATAGTATATTTCAGTTTGTCTTTGCTATTGTATGTCTCTACTTTTCTGCAAGCCACACTATAATCAACTATTAGTCGTTGCTTCTTCGTGTGAACAATTCCAGCATTGTAGATTTGTGAATCTTGATGCATGTGACACTGCATAGAAATTAGGCTGTCACTTCAGTTTGTAGTGTGTTGCTAACTTGTGCACTATCGAAGTAGGTAAATATTCTAACTGTTTTGTTTAAAGTAAACTCTGACTACGTCAAAGAATTCATGAAATCATTTGCTTGCATATCCCAAGTATTCCAGTTTTGCCTCCTAATTATAAGTAAAGCTAGAATGACTTTGAAGATATCAATAACCTGGTAGGTCTCAGAGACCTATCATTCACAATAACACCAAGAATGACAGGTGCAGAAGAACACACAATTACTCTCCCTCTTAGAGAAAACTCTAAGCCCAAAATACGGACAAGTTCCAATGCCATACAAAGGCTCGTTCTGTACAAGATATGTGTGAGGCTTCCCATTGTTCATACGTATGTTAGAAAGGCAAGGAAGGAAATTCACCGCTGACAGTTAGTTACAAGTCAGAATGGTGCAGTTAGTGTGTGCGTGTGAATATATGATGTGAGGGGGCCTGGTGTATAAGGTAGGTTTCTTTTGTAATAAGAGCAGAGGTGAGGAGGGACAGTTTTCCAGCCCTCTCTAACAGCTAGGTGTTTCGTAAGGCCCTAGACTTGTTTATCGGCAACTGATCTAGCTCCTAAAATATATGACATTCTTGATCCTTCCTTTTACTAGTCTTTCTCGGCTGGAATCATAAATGAGTTGTGTCCTCTCAGATGATCTTTTCTATAGGTCAAACTATTGTGAGCGGTCTAAACTTCGACTCTGATTTCTGAACATTATGTTCTTGATGGCGTTTCATCTTCCTCTGAATATCAAGAATTGTAAGGGAGATACTTTACAATATACCTCCCCATCCAGACACAGAAGCCTACACGCCTATCCTATAACAAAGCTGGGGACCACACCCGCTCCACTAATGCTCACCTCCCTCAACACTAACTAACTAACCATTATCTCCCTTTTCCCCACTCGTGTATGGCAGCATTGTGCTGCTATCATGACCTGTTTCATGTTTTATTTACTTATCACTGTAGTTTGTTTTGTTATTGTATTCTGGGTCACTACAGTTGATGTAATTTCATAAATCTTGTTAGGAAATAACATCGATTGACTGCTGAAGTGAAGGATTATTAAAATGCCTTTGTGATCATACTGCTTCGTGCAGGATGTTCTTGGGAAGTGTAAGCAGCTATTGCACCAATCATGTGGAATGCCCAGTCATCGTAGTCAAGGACAAGTTAAAGAGCAGTTCGTCATGAGTTAAACAGGTACACTCAATACTCCATCAGAGGACTCTTTTATGTGTTTGTCAAAAATGTATTTTTACTGTCGATTTTATTTTATTCCTTTACTGCTTTTATGGCATTGTTTTAGAGTAAATTGTTTGATATATTCTGGCACTTTTATGTCAATTGAAATTGTTTATATTAATTAAAAATCTGAATGTATTTCCCTGGGTTAAATGCTTTTTAACATGAGGACACATGTCACAGGTTCTGGTTCTACATACATTTCCAATTTGATTATTCATACAGGCTAATTGTTAAGTTATTGATATCCTGTCGTCATTTGTGCTGGTTTCAGTTGGTTACACTTGTAAATTGCTTATTTCCCACAGCTTTTTCATTAGGGAATAAAGAGGCAACCTTGATATTGTCCATCATATTTGAACTTAATAGTTCGTGAGTGTGATATCCCACGTTGGTTGGGGAGGGGAACAAAACACCCTTTATAAGAGTGTGGAAACTTCTCTAGCAGACGCGTTTTAAAGCCTTGAGGGGAAGCCCAAAGAGGACAATATCTGCTAGCGGTGGGCCTGGGCTGTTACAAATGATATCAGAGCCAGACACCGGGCGATGTACGAGCGAGGAGGCTGTTCCCCGAAGGGGGTAGACACGAGGCGGTGTCCCAGTAAGGACGATGGGCCCCAAAGGGGGTGAATTTGGTGGTGGTCCCACATCGATTGGAGAAAGGAACGAGTGTCAGTGAGGACGCTGGGCCCTGAAGGGGAGTGGATTGTGATATCCTACATTGGTTGGGGAGGAGAACAAAACACCATTTATAAGGGTGTGGAAACCTTTTCCTAGCAGACACATTTTAAAGCCTTGAGGGGAAGCCCAAAGAGGACAATATCTGCTAGCGGTGGCCTGGGTTGTTACAGGGGTTCTTTTAATATAAGAACAATCCATTTGAATATAGCTTTTAAATTGTTTTTCCGTATCTTTACTTTTGGGTTTCTGGATTATTGCTCCCGGGCACTGAATTTTCGTATCTTATGAATATTGATGGACCATTCTTCTCAAATTTTACCTTGAAAATGGATCCACATAAACGTTCTGTCTATTTACTGGCATCACAATTCAGTTTGTCCATTCTGTGAAGGATTTTCTTAGAATTTTCTTCAGTACGGAATATATTATATGAATAGATGATCAAGAATCGAGTAAAAGAGATAAGATATGAACAAGCATGTTTCCTTCGATCCCTTTTCTGACATGTGGGTAGCTAATAACTAATCATTGTGTATTTCACTTACATTGCAGGTTTTTATTTGTTAAGCGTGCCTGTTCGACGCTCACCGACATATCTTATCATCAATTGGATTCCTTTTCTGCTATTTTATAATGTTCATAAGCGTTGCAGGTTCTTGTGCGTGCCACATTGTGCAGCCATATTCATTTTCGTCGTCATCGAGTTTCCAAAACGGGTACGTTTCGCCACTTCATCTGCTGCCCCCTTTGTTTACATTCAAACAGTGTCCAGCTGAAAATTGTCTTGCCTTTTGTCAACTTCTACTGTACTGAGTAACTTTTTGTGTCATTCTATTTCGTTCCTGTAGGTCTAAAAGCTGGTTTGAATCTCTTTTTGATACAGATATTTGATTCCAAATTCATGTGCCTCAACTCTTGGACATAACCTTTTTTCTACCCATCTCTGAAGAACAGTGTTATACTAATTTGGTTCTAATACTTTCATTTTGAAGATTAGGACTAAATTTGTAATTTAATAATGCTTCATACATTTTCAAAAGAAATGATCTGAATTTGAGTAATGGTTTGGACTTTGGAGAAAGTAGTCCTACCCACCAGGCCACCCCCATGTAAGATCATTAAGTCATCCCTTAATCTTGATTAGACAAGTGAACCCTCCTAAACTGGGCCGATTCGAGATACTTCAAGAATGGTCACTAACTCGAGCCAAATTGTTCGTTGAGAATAATATCGACCACTAACTCGAATCGAATTTTTTATTGAGAATAATATGGGCGTAGAGTTGTTGGAGATGACACAAATTTCACATGTATCTGTGTAATATCGACAAGTGAATCTTTTGAGATTAGGAAATACTATATGCATGGTATAACGGATAGGAATGGATGTTTCACCTTGCAGTAGAAGGATTGATAGGAATGAACGTGACGTTTCACCTTGTGGCAAGAAGACAACGATTTCTAAATAATTGAACGATCGATTTTAATTTATTTAAAATTAAACTAGAATAGTAAACATTAATAAATGCCTCAATGCATTAAAATAAATGCCTCAATGTATTAAAAGATGCATAATATATTATTTTGTTTTATATTTGATATATAAAATGTAACAATTATATTTTCTTCATTTAATAAAAGCCCAACAAATGTGCCTAATTCACTCCACATGCTATAAACTCAAAGGCAACACAAAGAGCCCTAATTTACCCAATTTCACACATTTCATAAACACACCAAACAAACTCTTCGAATCTTACAAACTCACCTAAACTAATTATATCCTTTAAGCCAAAAAATGTTGTACTTAACTCACCCAAACACACTTTAAATAGCATAAACTCACCGAAAATGCACTCCAAAACTCGTCAAAATTACTTAAAAGCCAAAATAAAGTGCCTAATTCACTCTACTTGCGACAAACACCGCCAAACTAATCATTTAAAACCAAAAGAAACGACCCTAACTTACCCAAATTCACTTCACATCACACACCCTCACGAAACACACGCTTCAAATTATATGATATCACCCAAATATACTCCATATATTACAAACTTAATACCTAAATTACTAACTCTTACCAAACTTGCGTATCTCACTCTCATCCCATGAATGCGCATCTCACTCTCATCCCATGAATGCGCACTGGGCAAAACTCTTAAAACCCACGCCAAACGTGCATATAACCCACCTAAATTTACTTCAAATCTCACGAATTCACTCAAACAGAGTTCATACCTCAAAAAGTGATATATTTTGAATTAGCCCTTATGTCCTAAAATCAAAGACAAGTTAGGACATAAGCGTATTTGGGATCATTGAAGCACAATTATCTTAAATTTATCAAAATCTATGTCCACTGCCTGCAAATGCAAATGAGAGACCGATGAACTATGACTAGTATCGCTATTGAAAAAGTCACAAGAGAAGGATGAAACGAAAAGGAGCCGTTGCACACATGAAGAAAAAAAGAAAATGAGAGAAAGAAGAATATCAAACTAACTATCGAACGATCAGAATTCCAAATATTATTTTTAAAACTCGAATAAAAAATAGATTAATTTAAACATAACTCTGGTTAATCACATTCTTTTGTTTTATTTCTAACCATTATTCTCATTTATAAAAAACTAAAAATTCAAAATTGATTAAAAATCTTCCTAACTTGTTCGAGTGTGACAAACAAGACCACGGTGAACGGTCCCTGCCGTGAAATCGTCGGAATAAAGCCTTTGTAAAGGGCCATTGGCCCTTCCGCCTTCACTGTTTTCATTGCACAGTCCAACGCCCCACTGTACGGCGGCGCCGCCCCGGCCTCCACCTTCATATTCATTACTCTCGTCTTTATCACATCCACCGGATTCGACGCCACCGCCGCCACGAACCCAGCCGTGAAGCTCGCCGTCACGTGGGTCCCCAGTCCATCCTTCATCACTCCCTTTTCCAGTATTGTCTCTTTGATCTCATCGTACGACGCTAATTGCGCCGCCGTCACGATCATCGCCCGGTTCACCGTAAGCGATGAGCCGCGCCACAGGCTAATAACGCCCTCCTGCTTCGACATTCTTGTAATGGCGTCCACCACGCCGGCGTAATTCCGCCGCTGAGCCACCGGAAGCCGGCCATCCGCCTGCATTCGCACCATTGCAACATCCGCCGGGTTCCCCACCGCCGCGCCAATCCCGCCGGCGATTAGCCCCGCCGTGATCTTCCGGGACAGAGGCATGTTTCCAGAATTCGGGTCAGACCATTTGGTTTTCAGGACGTCGTAGAGACCCATCCGAGTGGTGGAGTACAGAGTCTGCCGGAGAACAGTGGCAGAGACGCCGGAAAACAGAGCTGCAACGCCTTCAGACTGGACAATCCGCACGCCGACCGAGATGGGTCCAGCGCGCGGAGGTTGGGGAGGTGGAATGTGGAAAGATTCCGGCGTCACAACGGTGGCGGAACGAGAAGCGTTGAAAGCAACGGCGGGGCGGAGAGTCGGAAGCGGCGGTTTCTCGCCGTCCAATTGCATCCGAACTTTGATTAGATCAAGTGGGTGAGTGGAGCAACCGGCAACAATAGAAGCAATTCCACCTTCGGCGAATCCTTTCAAACCCATTTCTGCAGAGAAATCAAATTTGGGGGAAAGAAGGAAGAAGACGAAGATCAAGAAAAGGAGAAGAGAAATTTGGGTGTCGGATTCTATGGGGTTTTTCCGACGAACAGCGGCGGAGAGAAACCGGTGGGGATTGAAATTTGGGGTTTGAAGAAAGAGTTTATATAGGAAGTCGGAGGAGATTCGGCGGCCGGATCTTTACGCGTGGCGGGTTGGAAGAAGATGCCGGGAACCCAACTATGCCTAAATTATTGCCATACTAATCACAATTAAAAAAATATTATTTCTTTTATAAATAAATATAATATTTAATTTCAATTCATTTTTATTAAAATTTAAAAATATTATACAATATAGTTTATATGTAAAATAGTAATTGTAGAAAACTCATAATATAAAATATTTTCATAAATTTGTTAATTATGATTTATAAATATATTATCAAAATTAAAATATTTACATACAAATTAAATTATTCAAGCAGCTCGTTATAATATGATCGACAATTATATAGTGGAGAGAAATGACAGAAAAAGTATATCAAATTTGCATCTGTCTCTTTTAATTCATATAAAACGATTATTAAGAGATAGCTATATTGTAATGATCTCGTTGAATAATTTCTTAGGTAATACTTACTGATCGATGAAGATGTAAGTTGTTTTGGGAAAATGATTAATACTTAGCTACTCGTTGGTCGGGTACGCTCCTACTCACTACTATTAAAATTTTAATTAATTATTAAAAAAAAAAGAAATTTATCTTTTCTCCTCGTTTAACTTATGTTATTTTAAAGTCTATTCAGTCTAAACAATTTTTAAAGAGTGATTTTATAATACTCTTCTGAAATCCTACGAACTTATTAGATATAAAATTTAAGGCTTAAACATTTTTATCGAAAAATTTGAAAAGTCGAGAATTTGATAAGTCACTTTAGTCGACTCTTGTAATTAAAAGAGACTGATACTGCTTCCCATGTGGACTTCAATTTTGGATGCAAAGCTTTGACCTATTCAATTTTTTCAATTGAATCATTTAATGGATTGATTTAGATTTGTGAAGTCGAACAGAAATGAACCAAATATATTATTTAATTTTGTTAAATTATAAATTTAGTCTATTTTCGAGCTTTTAATGTTGTACAAAAAAATTTATAAAATATATATAATTTTAAAATTTTAAGAACGTACACAAAAACTTATATTAAAGAGATTTCTTAGATACGACCATAAAAGTAGTTCAAACATCCAATTTGTAATTTGATCATTTAATATCGTAATGGACTTACGAGCTAAATCGAAAAATAAAAAATAAAAATTTAATAAAGAAGTAGTTTAAATCATGCCCGGTCTTACCTCACATAACTTAAAGTAATTTAGAGTAGTCCACATTTGTCTACTAGACATCTCACGAGGATCGGAGAGAAGAACCAAGTATTTCTTATAAGGGTGTGAGAACTTCTCCCTAGCAAACACGTTTTAAAACTATGAAGCTGACAGTGATAGGTAATGGACCAAAACGGACAATATTTGTTAACGATGGATTTGATCTGTTATACACTGTGTGGTGTGATAGCGAGGACACTAAGCATAAGGGTGTGAAAATTTCTCTCCAGTAAACGCCTTTATAAAATCGTGAAGACACTAGACAGTGTACCAGCGAGGACACTAAGCACAAGGATGTGGAAATCTCTCCCTTGTAGACAGCCTTATAAAACCGTGAAGCTGACATTGATACGTAACGAGGCACCCTAGTAGATACATTTTAAAACTGTGAAAACATTGGGCGGTGTGCCAGCGAAGACGCTGGTGAATATAAATGTGTAAAATCCTCTCCATAGTAGACGCTTTTTAAAATTGTAAAACTGATCTCAATATGTAACAGGTCAAAGCATACAATATCTGCGGGTCCGTGTGTTACAATAATTCTAAATGAATAAAGGAAAAGAAAAAAGGAGGTTCATAAAACGTGGAGTTAGTGGTTGATTAGTTCTTAATTAATACTTAAACCGGGCGACTCATTCTTCCAAGAAGAAGGCTAAATAAAGAGAGAGCGTCAAAGTCAAAGGAAGTCAACAATTCGTGGAGTCCTCATTAGGGCACCCCTCTTTCTTCTTCCACGCCTCACGCGTAAACGTTTCCCAACCCTTCTTCTCTTTCTATATATATTCTTCTTCTTCTTCTCTGATCTTTACAGACCACTTTGTTCTTCTCGATTACAGAGATGGGTTTGAAAGGATTCGCCGAAGGTGGAATTGCTTCCATTGTTGCCGGTTGCTCCACTCACCCACTTGATCTCATCAAAGTTCGGATGCAATTGGACGGCGAGAAACCGCCGCTTCCAACTCTCCGCCCCGTCGTTGCTTTCAACGCTTCTCGTTTCACCGCCGTTGTTACGCCGGAATCTTTTCACATTCCGCTGCCCCAACCTCCGCGCGCCGGACCCATCTCGGTCGGCGTGCGGATTGTTCAGTCCGAAGGTGTTGCCGCGCTGTTTTCCGGCGTATCTGCCACTGTCCTCCGGCAGACTCTGTACTCGACCACTCGGATGGGTCTCTACGATGTCCTCAAAACTAAATGGTCTGATCCGAATTCTGGAAATATGCCTCTGTCCCGGAAGATCACGGCGGGGCTAATCGCCGGCGGGATTGGCGCGGCGGTGGGGAACCCGGCGGATGTTGCAATGGTGCGAATGCAGGCGGACGGCCGGCTTCCGGTGGCTCAGCGGCGGAATTACGCCGGAGTGGTGGATGCCATTACAAGAATGTCGAAGCAGGAGGGTATTACTAGTCTGTGGCGCGGCTCATCGCTTACGGTGAACCGGGCGATGATCGTGACGGCGGCGCAATTAGCGTCATACGATCAGATCAAGGAGACGATATTGGAAAAGGGTGTGATGAAGGACGGACTGGGGACCCACGTGACGGCGAGCTTCACGGCGGGGTTCGTGGCGGCGGTGGCGTCGAATCCGGTGGATGTGATAAAGACGAGAGTAATGAATATGAAGGTGGAGGGCGGGGCGGCGGCACCGTACAGTGGGGCGTTGGACTGTGCAATGAAGACAGTGAAGGCGGAAGGGCCAATTGCCCTTTACAAAGGCTTTATTCCAACGATTTCACGACAGGGACCTTTCACCGTGGTCTTGTTTGTCACACTTGAACAAGTTAGGAAGATTTTTAATCAATTTTGATTTGATAATTACCCGAAATGTGGGTGTTATTTTTTAATATCTCCAAATTCTTTTATATTCGATCCTAATAATATTACATCTTGCAAATACTATTTATTTATATAATCACTTACCACAATCGTTGGGGTAGAACGAGACATTTTTTTATAAGAGCGCGAAAACCTCTATCTTGTGCGTGGAAACCTGAAAGGGAAAGCCCAAAGAGGACAATATCGATAGCGGTGTGCTTGTGCTGTTACAAATGGTATCAGAGCTAAACACCGGACGATATGCCAGAAGCTGAGTCTCGAAGGGGAGTGGACACGAGGCAATGTGTAAGGATGCTAGGCTCCGAGGGGTGGATTAGCCAGACACCGGACAATATGTCAGTGAGGAAGCTGAGCCTCGAAGGGGGTGGACATGAGGCGATGTGCAAGTAAGGATACTAGGGTCTAGGGGTTGGACTGTGGGGTCCACATCAATTGGAGTAAGGAACAAATGCCAACAAGGATGCTGGCCCCAAAAAGTGGTGGATTGTGAGATCCCATATCGGTTGGAAAGGAGAAAGAAACATTATTTATAAAAGTGTGGAAACCTCTTCCTAGGAGAGGCGCTTTAAAAACCTTTAGGGAAACTCCGAGGAAGTTAGCAGTGAACTTGGACGGTCACAGTTAACTAGTTAAGTTGTACTGAAATAAACATCATTAGTTGTAGTGAAATAAACCTCATTACATAACAATTCAATTCAGATTAACTCAAACAATAGGAGACGGTGAAAATTGAAATCAATACTTTGGTCAAATATATGCCATAATCAGCGGAGGTTGGTCGGCCACCACCTGCAGGCATAGTTCAAAGTGGTAAGCTTCGAAATAATTAAAAATGGAATCACAACTGTGGGACAATCCTTGCTATACAAGAAAAAAATAGAAACCAAAAAGGCAAATAAATTCAGCAGCTTTGATCAAGAAACTGGTTCCATCTGTACATCTTGGCATTTTTCTTACAGTGTGAAGGGTTCTTCTTCTTCTTCTTCACTCCAAACACATCCATTTTTCACTCACAACTCCAAAGAAGACATCTTTCTTAATCTTAGAACACTCCGCTAGTATCATCATCTATTACTTGTCCTTGAAGTTGCCACAGGTCTACTGCTGCTATCATGTCCAATGCCTTTTTTGTGTATTAAGGCCAAGTTGACTCTCTGGTCTTCCTCCTCTCTATCCAAA
This sequence comes from Cucurbita ficifolia, assembly GCA_033971965.1. Classification (NCBI taxonomy): domain Eukaryota; kingdom Viridiplantae; phylum Streptophyta; class Magnoliopsida; order Cucurbitales; family Cucurbitaceae; genus Cucurbita; species Cucurbita ficifolia. Next base: position 915,661 of record CM066973.1, on the reverse strand, counting down.
ATGCTGCTTTGGTTTTGGCCTCCTGTTCTTGATCCTTTTATCTGGCATCTGATTTTTGGGGCTGGCTGCCTTGGCTTCCCGCTCGCTTATCGGAGTCCTGAATGGATTGGAGATTGTCAGCAGACCCTTTAGTGTCATCTGAGTTTTGGACTAAGCGCTGAGCTTCAACTCCCCTGCCCTTTTCAGAACTGTCGATTGATTGGCCCGAAACTCGTCCCCGGTCCATATTCTGGAGTTCATTTGCTATTTGGCTGCGACGCTCCTTCAAGAAGTTGAGTCTGGTCGTCAGTTTCGTCAGTGCTGAAGAATTGTGATTTGGGCCCAGCTGAAACATACATAGACGAGACGTTAGTTGGAATAAGTGAATAACTTACATCCGATCCGATGTTTTTCTACAGAAAAGTTCAACGATGTATTGGCCATTGTGACAGAATAGATGATCAACTCGACAAGCAGTTTGGCATCCATCATTGCAAACACATATGAAACTTGCAACTCACACGACACAGTTAAGGTGTGGAAACCTCTCCCTAACCGACGCGTTTTAAAAACTTTGAGGGGAAGCCCGAAAGGAAAGCACAAAGAAGACAATATTTGTTAGCCGTAGGTTTGGGCCATTACAAATGGTGTTAGAGGCAGACACTGGGCAATGTGCCAGCAAGGAGGCTTAGCCCCGAAGGGGGGCGAATTGGGGGGTCCCACATAAATTGGAGAAGGGAATGAGTGTCATCGAGGATACTGGGCCCCGAAGGAAGATGGATTGTGAGATCCCACATCGGTTGGGAGGAGAACGAAGTATTCTTTATAAGGGTGTGGAAACCTCTTTCAAGCAGACGCATTTTAAAAACCTTGAGGGGAAGTCCGAAAGGGAAAGCACAAAAAGGACAATATCTGCTAGTGGTGCACTTGGGCCGTTACACATATAATACAAGCAAAAACAATATTTGTTTTGCAGAACAACGTACAAGGAAAAGTACGTTTCAGCATCACACTCTAAAGCTCTAAATGATTTAGTAACGATAGTAACACAAAATAAGCATGTCAACGGGGCAACATAAGAATGAAAAACAACCTACCTCCATCCTCGCACCAGTCCTCTTAGGATTGGTTAGACCCGTTGCTAAATTGGTTGCCAATCCACCTGTTTTGGCACTGGGATTACTTATTTCTGCATGACCGGAAAGAACATCCTGCAAAACCACAACAGTGGACTTAAGTGAACAACATATTGACAAGCTAGATGGAAAAACGGATTTTGAGAATTGGACAGAGCAGATGAGGTGCCTAACAACAAAATTTGAGGGAGGAGACATGCTTTGAGAATAACAGCTAGTGATATTATCTTAAGAACTCAAGGCATAATTGTACAACCTATAGAACATATCCTGTTCATGTAAGGTCATAATAGTGATATTATCTATATCAGTAAGGAGTTAGTAAGTTCAATCTTGATCCAAGGACTAGGCCAGAACGAACAGTCTCATTAATAAAATAACTCTACAATTGACGAGAATAATCTCTGAGATAAGGTCAATTTCAGTGGAAGGAAAGAAACAAACGGCAGATAGTCCAAGTTCTAAGCTGTGAAAATATCAATTAAATTCGAGTCGAAAGTGCCATAGACAAGCAACTAGGAAAGGTACAGACAACCAAATAAATGTGATTTACCTTATTTCTGGAGTGTTCAGGATGCGAAGGGGCTAAACTTCCAGCATCCTTCCTCTTGTCCTTCCTGTACCCATTGAATTGTTAATCTCACACGAAGGATTACTATCCACATAAGAAAAGGTTGAAAAAGATAGGAACATTGATCTGTGTAAGAAATATTATTATGATATGGTTACAAGGAGAAATAACTTTCAGAAAAGAGAAACCTACAATTTTGTTTGATGATTCTGCATTTGTTGGGAGACATTACGTAAATCAGGTAGGTTACTTTTCTGATCACGTATCCTATTAAGCAGTCCTACAAATTCATCCATCGTGTTGTTTATATTGGCAGTGTCTTTCTCGCCTCGATTGCTTTCTCCAAGATCTGCCTTTGTCTAAACGAATAGCTAACACATTATAGCATTGCAATCTGTCACGTAACCCTACTAAATAAAATTAAAAGCATTAGAAAAACTGACCTTTTCACTAATATTAGCTAAGGGATCTTTCTCCCTTTGCAACTGTTCTCTTAGTCTTGCTACCTGAACATTCAATTAATTGTCATGATTAAGTTTTTATCCCATTAGTTAACTTTGCGACATCAATAATCACTTGATTCTGACCATAAACATGCTAAACTTTTTAATATAACAGTGGGTGTGTCCGAACTACAATTTGACCTCATAACATATGAAGCAAAAAAAAAAAAAAAAAAAAAAAAATCTATCAATTATCTTAGATATACTATCATAACTTAAAATATAGACTAATAGGTACCCAAACTAACAACTTGGATCTCCAACCTTTGAGTCAACCTACGGCAGTTAGTAGAAACAAATGAAAAAAAAGAAAAAGAAAATCTTAGATAGGTTACTGTGACAACTTGAACTATACCCTAAAAGGTATCCAAACTAACACCTTGTTATTTTGACTGCTCAGTCAATCTATGATAGTTTGCACACACACACACACACACACACACACACACAAAAAACTGGTATTATTGCTACGGGAAAACGAAAAGAAAAGTAGAACTTTTTGAAAGAGTCACAAGGGTTGTAATTTTCAGTTCGATTAACTTAGACACATTAATCACATTTAGATAATAAAGAAAATAAAACTGAGTGGTGGGATTAATGGCCCATGAAGAGTTTACTTCTTGCTCAAGAGTTAGACGACGCTCTTGCAAGACCTTCTTTCGGTTTTCCAAACTGGATTGGAGAACCGCATTTTCTCGCGCCTGAAATAAGAAACATTGAATTAATATAAAGATTGAAAAACTAGAAAAGAAACACCTAAAGGCACTGAAAACCTATACCGCCTCCACGATTTTATTTTGCAGTTCACATTTAGTGGCCTCAAGTTTCTGAATCTCAACCCTGAAATAAGTACAAAAGGTTGTCAAAGCATATTTAAGACATCGGATAATGAAGAAAAGAAAGTGCAAAAATAATCATTTCCCAAGAAGTCAAGGTCAAGACAAGTAATAATGTAATTATTTGAAAAAACTAAAATTATGTCTCATGATATAACTGATGACTTAGCAAATATATATACAAAAGAAAAATCTCATGAAATATAAACACTCAATCCAAACGATACCACCTTGCCCCAAAACCATTTTCAATTCATATCTTTGGACTTGACTTAAAAAGTTCAGTGTAACAAAGTCCTTAAGAATTATAAGATTCTGTAGACCAAGAAATGACATAATCAGGAAATGTCATGTCCAGTCCTTAACTGGAAGACTAGTCCCTCAATAAACTCACGAGACTTTTTGTTCAAAATATTTACAAAGACCGTTAGTTCCAATCCACATTCCTCAATTTGGCTTACGATACTTGATAATAAAATTAAAACAGTTTTCAAAAACCAAACCATATATAGTCTTGATACTTACCTATACCAAATTGCAAAAAAAAAAAAAAAAAAAAAAAATCATTGTAAAACAACCATTCCCCTCTACGTAAAAAGAATCTGACGCCTAAAAGTACCTTCTTCTTAGAAAAACCAAGGAAGTAGGAACAAGGAAAGCGTAAAAGCTGGCAAGCTATAAAGCGAATAGTTCCGGACTGAGTTATTCGATCACAACACGCAAAGATCGCGACTTAGACTTAGTCCTTGACCTTACTACGAATCCCGTGCACGAGTAGAGGTTGCTTTGCTTACTGAAGACAATTACTGACAAGATTCCATATAACATAACCATCTGCCCTTCTTGCATACCCAAGCGCTCCTCCCACTGAGCCATTTTTGACAAGAATAAAGGGTTAAGTGACCAAAACATCCGAGGCAGCTTCAGCATCTGATGCAGCTAAAAGCCTAGGTATCCTTTTCTATTACGCAACGGCATAGAATGATGAGACATCTATTCAGTCGCCGGTTCAAGTTAGTTGAGATTTGTACTCTCTTTTTATGAGTATGATTTGCTACCGAATACTCTTTGTGGTATGGTATCAACCTGTAACAAAGCAGGATTCGCGGAAGAGAGATTGGTTTACTACTATTGGTACTCCATTTCAAGAACATTATTGTCCAAATGGGTGCCAAAACTAGGGAAAAAAAGGAAAACAAGGTTATTCCTCCACTAACATCCGCCCCGCCCCCATTTTGAAGTTTTGAGTACCAAAGAAAGTCAAAATTCAACCCTTGATCTGTGTTTGACAGAAGCATTAATACGGCAGACAATCTTCAAGGGAAATTTCCGTGTAGGGCCTTATCTCCCTGAGTGAACAGCCTTTGTACCAGAGATGAGGAGACTATTGGCCAAATTTTCATTCGTTGTCCTTTTCCCAAGGAGCCTGGTCGTTTATGATGAAGCAACTAAGTTTATAGATTAGCCTCCAGTAAACTCTGGAACATTGGCTCTGTGAGGCGCTTGGGGATTGTCTTTCAAAGGTTTAAAGCTAAGGTACTTTAGAATTGTGCGGTTAGAGTTCTCCTTTGGCACCTATGGAAGGAACGAAACCAAAGTGTTTTAAAATAAGTATTCTTTTGACTCTTTTGTCAGAAATGTCAAGGCATACTTCTTGGTGGTATTCAAATCACAAAAAGTACTTTTGTAATTATAGCCTCCTCATAACAATCAATGATTGGAAAGCTCTCCTTGTGTAGTTCCTTGGGTGGGGGTTCTCCCTTCCCTAGCCCGTAAGATGTCTTTTCTTTTGTGATTTATATATTTCTCTATTTCCTTTTCCTATCAAAAAAACATTCCCGCACCCACCAAAGAAAAGAAACAAAAAAGAATCTATGGTAGCTTAATATACATTATACTGGTGTTGACAATTCAGACAACATAAGGACTCTTGCATGATCATCACTTACTCTTCGCCGAAATCATAATCAATAGATTCCAAGGAGAGTTTCTTCTTTGCCTGCGCTTGTATAAAAAAAAATAAAGCTTGTTAAACTAGCTGCAGGTGCATGAAAAAAGGAAATTCTAGATTAAAGAAACAAATGAAGAAGAAAATTCAGACGAATCTCTAACAACAGCTAAAACTCTTATGATGCCCACTTAAGGAAGATGATGAGGGTTGAACAAAATGGGATGCAAAACGTTGGCAGGAAAGGGGGAGAAAAAAGAGTTTCACTCACAGGCGTGCGTCCCCAAATGGTGAGACGCTTTGTTGTGTTGGAACTTTTAGATGTAGTTGGAGAACCTTCAAAGCTTTCGGATGCACATTCAACTTCACAGGACTTCTCATCCTTAATTGGTGAACTACCTCTACCTTGATCAGCTTTGTCATGGATTCTCTCCTTTGATGACTTTGGCTTCATTCCATTTACGTCACACCTATCGGAATTCTTCGAACTAGTACTCAATACTTCAGAACCCTGCAGTGTAGTAAGAACAAGTATTGACATATTTCTCAGCTGACGCTAAATAAACTTTATCAATGGATCCACCAAAGTTGGAAACTTTAAAATTAATATCAAGGAACTCATTCTGAACCATTCTAAAAGCAAGATATCAGATCTCAAAACACGACAAATTTGACTTGGGATTGAATTATTTTGCATCTGAATCAAGTTATTTGATATGATGTGCTGAATAAGCCTCTAGAGTGATTTTCAAATACTGGATTTTAGAACCTTTCCCCTAACCCCTCGGGGGAGTTTACTAAAAGAAAAACACATATACAATATTTATAAATTTATAAGACGTTCTCCGTAGACCCCTAGGAAAGTTCACTTCCTATAAGATTACTGAGAACTAAGAAGCAAAGGTCCAACTGACTTACATTAGGGGAGGGACAGTGGGTCAAGTGACGATTAAAAGGGCATTTTTGTCCTCACATGCATGGATGTTTGAGAGTATCAGTAAACGGGACCAGTAGCCATAAAGGAAGGAGATTGGTTAGAAGGCTAGGTTGGAAAAAAAAAAACTGAATAACAATGTTATAAAGTGAGGGAGAAAGGGGTGTCAAAAAATTAGCATATGATCCGGGGATCTTGAATTTCCTGCATATTGTGCGTCTAATAAGATTTTACCTCCTATTTTAACAAAGAAATTGATAGAATTTCTAATTTGATTATCCAGCATTGAACCTCCTTCACTACCCCCCAAGGGTAAAACAGGAAAGTAAAGTTTGAATAAAATAAAGCTTGTTGTGCAATAATGGTAAAAAATTAACTCTAGGTTAGTAGTACAATAGGATTACGGTGATATTAATATTTTGTCAGATCTTTATAGAATGATGGTGATACTTCCATCTTATAAAATTTCTATGCAGCTGAGGTGAGAAAGTATAGAGACGTGCCTTATCACCATTTAAATCATGCTCCCCAGAGCCGACACTCCCACTACAGGTTCCAGTTGATTCAAGCTCATCGTCTGTTGCCACATAAGAACCAGTAGCATCATCTTGTTCTTCATCATCATAAGACATATCATCATCACTTGCCTCCTCGCTCTCACTTCCACTCTCTTCTGAGTCAGAGTATAATATAGGGGACATAGAACCTTCCTGCAATCACACTAGTAACTTATGGATCTCAAATTACAAGGTGATTATTCTTCCAACTATTTTGAACTATGATAACTAAATACATAAAACTAGATTCCTAGGATTATAGCGAGTTTTTTTTTTTTCTTTCTCAGCCATACACATTGTTATGAGGGGGAAAACATTTCTAAATAATATGCCTAATTCTGAAATATTATTTTCTCTTTTCGGATCAACCACAAAAATCATTAGTGGTCAGTAAATAAAACTCAACTAGGCCAAGAAACACATGCTTGCGCATAGAAAAACTCACAAAAAGAAATGCATTTAATCCACCAACTATTATCTAAAAATGCAACATGATATGACATCTCTCATTACATGGTACGAATATCTGCTTAATACTAGAAATTTTGAAATATAAGAACAAATATAATAGTTACCCCAAAAATTTTGCCATACTCCTCCAGTAGAGTAATAACTATGGCTTGAGCATGGTTTGCTGCGGCAGCTGCACGAAGAAGTTGAATGGAACCATCACCCCCCACGTCAAAATCAGTTTCAATTTCACAATCACCAGCTAAAAGAGGACGAAGGAGTAAGGGGGCCATGCAAGCTGCCACAGCTGAAGAGCTCATTCGATTCTCAGCTTTATGAGAAGCCACAGTTTGCATCATCATAAGAATTCTGTCGCAGGAATACAGGAAAGCATTTGTGAATAAAAAGATGGATCTAAAAGCTAAAACTTTACGAAAATGGGGGATGGAAAAAAGATAAAAATCCTCAAGTAGAAAAATGAAAAGAAAAAAAAATCACTATGGAATATAACCATCGTGATATGAACCAAAATATTTCAATCATGCAATATGTACTTCAAAGAAGATGTGAAACAAATGTTGTTCAAATTACCATAAGATAAACTCAAGTTGCAATTCATGGCACATTAAAGAAGAATCAAGTTTCATTTATTCTTGGATGGTTACAAATTCTAGGTGGATGATAATCTAGAGTTATAGTATTTTATTAATCTATTTTAAGACATTTTATTTATTTTAAGGTTTTGGAGTGGTTAATTATGACCCTAAGTATGAAAGTTGCAAAATAGACAAAGCAAGGGCTATAGCTACCTCTGCAGTAAACGGCGATTTGGTTCTGGAAAGGTTTCATATATTGCAGATCGCATAGCATTGACTCTGCCACCTCGTTCAGTTTCTAGTATGAAGTGTACGACACAAAAATAAGAAGAATAGAATATATTTAAAAAAAGAAAAAAAAAAGAAAGAAAAAGGAAATGGTTAGGAAATACAGAAACTTCATTGAAAAGATTATAAAAAATAAAGAATGAAATATCCAAACTTTATTACTAACCTAGAGAGAGTGAAATTCCAAAAAAAACAAAAAAACAAAACAAAACCGTTAGACCTACCATAACTAAAGTTTACACTTGAAAAGGTAGAAACGTCAAGGATGCAACTCCTAGTCACTTTTGGGTTGTCAATAGTTGTTTTAGGACAATAATTTTTCTAACAAGAAACAACCTTTTACGGAAGAAAAGTAAAGAGGCTGATATTCAAAAGATACAGTGTGAAACACAAAAACAAAAAGATCACAAAGATAAAATAAGTTAAGAAGATAATTGTACGTGGAACAAAACAATTAGCTTAGTGTGTTCTATCTTGTGAGTTCATATACACCTTGGGAGAATTCGGCCCTCTCAAATCGGCCAACAGTATATAGGTGTAATCTTCCTGTTTATCATGTTCTTACTTTTTCTCTTCTGTTGAAAGCATTCTTACCCTCCTAGAATTAACTTTGTACAATCTGGTTTTGTAATTTCAAATTGTGCTTCTCCTAGTGTGAGTACGTAGGTGCTCGTGCACATACCAGTGATGTGATCCAAACTATAGGGAAAACTCAGAGATTGACATTGTTTCCAGAGAGTTATCTACTTCAATGGTTTAACATCATCAAAATGCCTTTAATTCAAGCTTCAGTAAACTCGAACTGTCCCAGGGTGGTAACAGAAACTCGTTTAGAAACAAAACCTGAACTTCCTTTATTTTTGTAATTTCCTTTCCTCGTATCACAATCGAGACCTCCAGCTCATTAACTTCATTTGAACTCTCAATTTCACCCAAACTCTAAATTTCACAGAGGAAGGCTTTTTAGCTCTGCACATTACCGAATCTTAGATTTGAGCTTCCCTTTAGGCCAACGCGAAATGAGGGAACCTCCAAAAAAATAAATGAATACAATCAAGTTCTAACACTTGAACGCAGGCCATCATTGAGGATCAGAACTCTTCCAACAAGATTCCAACGAAGGAATAAACTAATCATGACTATCCTTCGTATGCAAGAGCCTTTAGGAGGAATGTCTCAAGCTGAAATTCCAAACGTCAAGAAAACTAGGAAAATGTTAAGATGCGATCCTTTCAAGTCCACGCACTTTACTGTTGGAAAATTTGTCCAACCAGATCTCAACCACTAGAAATCTACCAATGCAACGAGAAAACACCCGCTTTTATAAGTTCACCAGGTAAAAGCAACTACTGGACAGATGAAGATCGCTCAAAGAAAGACTCCAAAACCCAGTTAACTTAGAAAATCTTCATATGTTAGAAAAGAAAATTTGAGGCAGTCAATACCCTCCTAAGTTTCTTGGATCAACATCAATTGCCACGCTTTTTTCTTCACCTTTTTTCATGCAAATATTTTGATGTCATAATTTGTGATAATATATTTTTTGTAATCTCAATATGTCAGGTTGCACATTAAAGGAAATGATGTACACGACATACTGGCCTAGTTCAAAAAAGTATCATTTCCTCTACGCAAGAATACAGTCGATAGTGTGAATTAAAAGCTAGAAAATGCCAGTGCATAACACCATAAAAACTATAAAATTTGACTTTCTAAACAGATGTGTATGCAATGGGCTCCAAGTATATTTCACTTGTTAAAGACAAGGCAAACTGCACCGATGTCCGACTAGAACTGAAACCATGTTAGTGAGGGAGAAGGAAGGTTGCTAACGATTGGGATTTAGGCAGATCAAAACTGGGATTTAGCCGATGTAAAAGAAGAGTGAGGTCGAAGGCATTATTTTTAGGACTCCTAGTTGTATTCTTTCCTTCTTTTGATCAATGAAAGTCAGAGGTTGGGACCTATCAGTTCGTAAATTTCATTTTCTTCTCTCCAAAGCAATGACCTTAACAAACATAAAGAGCTGAAGTTGGCAATCAACTTTTCAATTTAACAAGAATTCTCTTTCACAAAATAAATAATAAAAAGATGAAAGAACGAAAGCCGGATCAAAGTAAAAGAAAGACGAAGAAAGACGAAAACCCAAACTCAAAAATGTTTTTTGTCTTCTCTTGAAATTTATAGAGAATTGAACATTCATTAGTAGAAATTTAAAAGGTGAAAATGACAGCTTCACATTTATTTCTATTAAAATAAACAAAAAAAAATGTTGTATGACGTAAATGAAAACAAAACCATTGAGAATGATCTTGGTTTAAAATGTGTCACCTTGAATACTTTTCATTTGCATCTGTATTTTTTATCCTTCCATCATTTCTAGTCTATACGTCATGCTTTTTCATATGAAAGAATGCATGCTTGTTGTCCACCTGGTAACTTAAATTATTTAAGATATTAAAATTAGGTGCTCCGATGACTTACTGCATGCTTCTAGTAAAGCGTTACAGCAAGATGCTGGAACCGGAGATGATGGTAACTCCCGGATGACATACTGTAATATTGCATAAAAAAACATGAGATAGAAGAAAACTTTTATAGCAGGCAACAACTTTTTTGAGAAAAAATTTCCGTCGGTCGTGTTCAAATTTCGAATAACTTTTCTACCTTCACGCAGTCACCCACTACATGTGCATCTTCTTCTGGAGAAAACTCGTTTTTTCCTGCAGTATCAATAAAGCATGAACAAACAATATTTCTGATAAAGACTTTGTTATCAAACTATTTTAAATTTTAATTTTTAAGACTTCATCCATAAAAACCAATATGTTGTCTCCATTGACATTCATTTCAAAAGTCCCAACTAAAAATAATGAGAAGAGGTCAGTCAGTAAAGCCAGTAAATAAGTGTAAAGACAAAAATGCATTACTAACAAAAGAAAAAACTCCAGAGACCACAGTAGCAACCACCACCTACTCTTTTGTGCGTAATTTGAAAGTGGAAGGTACATGTACAATTCATCCCATCAGTAGGAGAGAAAATAAAGTTGTGAATTTCGTTAGTAACTAAGGAATGAAACATAATTACAACAGGACGCTATCAACAATATAATGGATATTAAATTTAGATGATCATTATAATAATCAAATAACTGACCCTGCTCATATACCCGCAAACGATGTTCAACATCGTCAACATCTGCAGCTTGTCGCAAAATGCCTTCTACTTTGACTCCTATTATTATAACTCAGATCCATTAGCTCAAAAATTCAATCATATAAGATTATTGACAGAAAGATGTCTTCATAGGCTAGAATCTAGATTAATTTACCATGGGTTTCTATAAATCTAAGGGCTTTCTCCAGAAAAGAGGGAGTTCCATCAACATCTTCCAAAGCAAGCAAAATTGGCCTACCAAGTACTCTGGGTCTTCCAGGTTGTGGTTGGCCATCCTTCACTAGAAAAGACATAGAGAGAACATCAATAAATCATCAATGAGGCGAAAAATGAAGAACAGCATGCAAGTTATTGAAGTTGAAACATATTACAACCAGGCCCAATTAATTGAAGATCCAGGTGTCAAACAAGAATGAACCAAACAGACCAACTCGCATTTGATAAAGTTCACTTTTATTAAAAAGTAATAATAATAATAACAAAAAACAAAAAAATTCATTGGAAAAAAACGAAAAAAAAGCTAATGCTCAAAAGACAAACTCCATAAGAAATAAAAAAGCATGAAAAACAAAATTATTGAAGTATAACTATTTGGTATAGTTTTTTTTTTTTACAAAATGTCTAACAAGTATAACTATTTAATTAGGAATAACAGTTTTTCCATCATCAAGTTTCTTAAATTTTGGTACGTTCGCCATGCATCACCCAAAAAGGACTGTGCAAGTCCACAGTTATACCCAAGCAGAATATACATATTCTTCACGCAGGCAAAGGCAAAGCTTCTGGCAAATGTAACCACGTGAATGATAAAAACGTCTTGTACACTTCAAAGGAAACTGAAAATCTGTAATTTAGCTTAATCACATAAACTTCTCTTATAAAGTTTACGAGGTTAAGCTAAAAGGACAAATATAAAGAGAATTGCACAAACACCGGAAATAGAAATAGAAACAAAAATAACAATACTAAGTGGTGTCTATAGACAAATAGATGAAAAAAGCATACACGTCTCTGAAGACCCATTATTTGGTTCCTTATCATTCTTCAAGATACCATTAGCATTGGCACTACTGGGTGCCTGTGCCAAAGCATTTTCCAGTGCGGCTTTCCACTCATAGAGATCCTCCAATGTTTCAGCCTGCAACATTAGACAACAAATGGTGCAGCAGGCTGTGAGGTACATACTAGATAAATAAAAACACAATTCATTTACTTTTGATTCATTTCAAATCTTCTCACTTTCACTATCCGTCGAATCCAGGTTTTTTTGATAAAAAACGGAACTTTTTCTTGAATAAATGAAAAGAGAATAATGCTCAAAATATACAAACTCCACAAGAGAGTGAAACAAGAATAATAAAAAAGAAAGGTGAAATAAAAGCAACCAAAAATAAACAAAAATCCTGAAAAGAAAACCCATCAAAAGACTTTGAAAGAGAATGCCAAGAGGAAGCTTATAATCTGGAATGCAGTCCAAGCTGAAACAGAGTTATATCAGAACGCAAAATACGCTTAGAATTATTTCTAAGAACGATTGTTTCAGAAAGAAAATATCTAATTCAAGACTTTAATATCAGCAATTTTCATGAGTCATGACACTAATTTATTTAATGAACTTACGGATTTTAACAAGCAAATATTTATGACAAATTAAATGGAAGAAGATAGAAAATTTTTATAATGAGCACACACAAGTTTGTATGCCAAACCTAGGAAAGTGACCAAAATGATAAAACAGAAGCCAAAAATGAAGAACCTAAAAGGTCAAGAGAAAAGTTACACTTCGGCTAAAGAAATGATAGAAGAAAAAAGAATGTAGAGAAAAAGCACCTTGAGTGTGAATGCACGTCCTTCTCGACCATCAGGAAAGAGCACGGTCAAGAGTTTTTTTTCACTTTTCACAACAACACTTGAAAATGTAGGGTGATACCATTAAATTAGTTTGCTGCCTCAGTTTCCTTGTAGAGATAACGTAAGTACCATCTAAATTCAGAAAACAAGCTAACCTGCCTGAATTGTTGAGATCAATGCCACCGAGAGTCAAATTCGCCTCACCCCCTTTCTGAGGAACAGCATTCTGAAAGGTAGGGCAGCTGTTAGACTAAAAGTTCAAAACTCAAAAATTCATAAGTTAAAAAGAAAAACAATCAATCATAGCAGATAGTACATCATACGCATGTATCATGTGTATATAAATTACAGAGTAAAGGTCATATTAAAATAGCTTCAGGTTGTTTTTATGTGACAGACAAACTAGTAACTCCAAGTGTCTCATCCTCCTACTTGAAACAAGGTCATGAGGCTAGCTTTAAATCACCTAGAGTTAAATGGAACTCAAAATCAGACTCGGGGCAAAGATGAAAAGATAAATCTACGCCTTCAGTAAAGCTGCCTCTTTTCGATCTTTAAGTTCAAAAGAAATAAGTTGAAATCCAATTGTCTATATCTCTATAGAACTACTCTCGAAGATAACTATAACAAGATGTTAGGTATCCAAGATGAATTTTTTTCAAAACAAGAAACAAAGTACCCAAGAGGATATTCAAATATGGAAATAACAAAATTTGTGAAGATCACCGAAGAGGCAGCCGTTTCAGAGGGTTGTAACTCTACTGACTCTAGGTCGTTACCTAAATGATAACTAACTATCCCTACGCACGATTCCTTCCCGAATACTCACAGCATCAAGCTACTAACTGACTGCAGTAAATAACACGAACATTCACGATTGGGCCCTAAAAAGCATGATCAAATATAAAAAAGGAAACCACTTACTGGATCACTTCGAAAAAAAACCAGTGAAGTACGTGTTAGAATGAACCATCTCTTTTTCCAGGACGTCCATCCAATCCCTGATTTTAAGAACAGTGATTAAGGCTTATCAATTCAACTAAGTATATTACAGGAGTAAGAGCAATGTATATATACGGTATGAACAAATTACAAGCAGCTGTTAATATTTCCATTTTCCCTTTTTTTCCTGTCTTTTGTTTTTCCAGTCCTTTTTTTTTTGTGTGTGTGTGTGTGTGCGCGTGTGGGGGTAAGTGAGTTAGCTTTTCCAACTTCAAGGAATAAAAATCAACATGTGTCATTATGGTGAAGAATCGATGTTCTAAATGTCTAATATGAAAGGTGTATCCTCCTTAGTTCTTGCTATTTCTTAATACAAAATATTTCTCAAATAAACACACCTTTTGATGATAGGAAAAGTGGCCCACTCTTGAAAACCTGCAATACAGTCAAACACTTCAGGTACGTAGCTTAAAACTTACCCCAGAATTGATGAAAAAACATAATGATAATATTTATGTGAGACACCTGGTTAAAAGTAAACAGAAAAATTACATGAGAAAAAAATAGCCAGCTACACGTAATAAATAAATAGCTATATTGCTTATTAAGTTGCGAGCCTTCATAAACATGCCTTGTTACTGGCTTAAGTCTTGTCACCTTTCTGATTCAATCAATGTTGAAACTATAGGTTGGTAAACAGAAAATGCTCTTTTCAACGTTAGACCAGATACAATAAACGGAGCCGTTTAATGAATATCAAAGCCACCAAAGCCACTAGACGCTAAAGCCCAAAACTCTTTTTGCCTCAATCTCTGCAAAACTATGTAATCATAGCTCCTCGATCATTGCAGCTAATGCGAAACATTCTTCTCTCTTTTTTTTTTTCTTTTGCACCATTTCATCTAACGTTCACAGTGGCAGACGTACTGAAAGTTCGTTTTATTAACTAAAAACTCTGTACTTAAACCAATATAAAGAACAGAATCAACCTTCAATTTATACAGAACCTTTTTTTTCTACCTTGCCTTGAATTGATGCTGGAGCATATCTGGCTAGTGCACCAAGGGACTAACAGTAATGCCTTGGGCCCGAAATTTGGACCAAGATTTGGAATTCAAATTTGGCACATGGCGGCTCCCCATTTTGTTGCATCCCTTGCAAACTAAGCACTATCTGTTGACTTGATATACTTTAATAGTGAAAATGATTCTACAAATCAATACAAGTCTTTTCAACATGTAATTTCTAAGAAGTTACCCAACATTCTTGTTCCAATTCCAAGCCAAGTACACTATTGGAATTAATTCCCTCTTCCTCTTTTATGATCCAGCTAAAGGAGTTTCTGTAACTTCTATTGGATTCGGGTAGACGCTTTGTTCCATCTCCACCAAATTATGAAACAAATTAAAATAAAAATAAAAAATCAATTCCCTCTGTATGAAGACCAGTTATATGATGTAACAACATGGGAACAAACACTCTAGCTCAAATACAACGTTCCATGTTCGACTAAACATATCCAATTGACATCCATTTGGTTTGTGATTGAGAACTACTAAATCAAGTCCAATTTCTGTACATCCCTCGTTGAATCAGGCCGCGGATTGCTAATCAAAACTAGCTTCTCATCCTCAATTAATGTTCTTGCATGTCCAACGTGCAGTCGTTGCACTCGCCCTTCTCTTAAGGTAGGAAGTTAAAGCAGTCTTTATAGAGTGTTGTTCCAAGAAATAAGTAAACCACCACATGCTAATTCCTCGAGTTGCTTTGCAAGGAATTCCACAGCCTTATTTTCCATCACGCACTAGAACTGCATCGCACGGATGCCAAATCAAGTTCATTCATTATTTTCGCTACTTTAGTCTTTAGCGATGGAATTAATCCCCTCGTCCAAGATATCCATTCAACAATCATTTAATAAAACGCTCAGCGAGCAGACAATGCGATATCAGGAGCTTATATGTGAAATCTCAACATCAAGCAATTGGCGGAATAAGACGAACTCTGGATATACAAAAATCAAATCCAGAGTGCAAAAAGAAATACAAAAAAAAAAAAACTGACCGTGTTTCCAGCACAAGAACCATCAGCAGGATCCTGCGGAGGAGGAGGTGGCGGCGGCGGAGGATCGTCGGATTCCCCCTGCAACACAACATCAAAAGATAGATTTCAAGTCCACTGCCCGTACGAATACATTTAAACACAAACACCACGAACATTCCGGAATGCAAAAAGAGAGAGAGAGAAAGAAAAAGCAACGCAACACCGATCAAAAACTCGGTAATCTCAATGCTAAAAGTTACACACAAAACAAAACCTGAAAAGGCTCGGCGTTTCGGTTAGTCATCGTCGTATCCTCAAATCAGAGCACCATATCCATCATCAAATCAATCGACTGAAAATCACTGCAACGAAGACTGATCATCATTATCAAAATGCAGCTGAAACATCCACAGATAAACCAAAAAAGAGAATCAAGGTTTTCGACAGAATGCGTTTCATTCCGCGAAACGAAAAGAATAATGCAGGATTATTCTAATTATTCCAAAGCACAACCGACTCAGAAAACAATACCTCGTGAAATGGAATTTGAAAAGAGCAAAAGAGAGAGGGAAAGAATTTCTTTCAAAGAAGCGTAAAGTGAAGCTTTTCTGTCTCCTCTCTCTCTTTCTCTTTCTCTTCCTCTTTCTTCTGATTTTCTCTCTCTTCCTGCGATGGATTGAACCAGAAATGTTCCTCCAACGGACGTCCGTAGGTCAAGCAAGCGCCATTCGGAGCGGGGTCTCCGAATGGGCGGCAGTTGTACACGTCACCCCAATTCCCGGTCCTTCTCTGCTCCAAGAACGTGTTGGAGGGAAAGAGGCGCAGAAGGGCTTTTCCGTAATTTCCGTCTTCTGACTTTTGTTTTTGTGAGGTTTGTCCGGTGTGGTCGTTTGGCTTTTGTTCCTGTGTTTGAGGGACTAGCATTGGAAGGGACAATAGTGGGACCCCCATTATCTGTGTCTAACGTGGACGGCTGGGATTCGATCGACGATTTCATCAAAAAGGCATCATGATTAAAGTTTTCCAACCTTTTTTTAAGTGAAAATATGTAAAATTGAAAAGTAAAATCATTTCTACTTTTTGGTTTTTTTAGTTCAAATAGGATATTATTAAATATTATTATTTTTTAAATATATATATAATAATTATGTCGTATTCACACAAAAATCATTAAAATTTAACGAATTGTGTTTATCTAAACATAATTAAAAACACGTCTCTTACTCATTTTATTAAAATTCATTCAAAATAAAATTCATTCAAAATGATACAATTTGAGACGATAAATCTTTATAAAGCGTATATTCAGAGAATAAGATTTGAGACGATAAATAAAATTGAGATTCAGAGAATAAGGTTTGAGCTATATTCATTAACCTTTTATAATTTATTTACATAAAGGTCGAGATTTCTCAGATTGAACTAGACATCTCCCATAAGTTTATTGGGTCGTGAGCATGCGAGGTGCATACCCACATATGCTCGACCCACCTTAGCTCGATCCGTTTTGCCTAATTTGAGCCTTTTGGTCCAATAACTTTTTCTTTTTTTTTGTTCAATCTTACCATCGAACCATGTATAATCTCAGTTTGTCTTCTAATAATTGCAAATTTTTTTAAAATTTAATAATATATATATATATATATATATATATTCCAATAATTATATAGAAAAACCTTCCATGCACTCAAAGCTTATAAAATTTGTATTCATTCTTCAATTAAATCATTGCATTTATGAATTTATTTTTTCAATTAATTTCTTTCCTCACAAGTCTACAAAGAGAAAGTATACCGTTTTGAAAATTAAGTTTTTGTATTCCAAAAAAATAAAATAGATTATATTTTTGGTCGTGGTCGTGGTTAATAGTCATGTGTTTTAATCCTTAAGTTATGGGGGCTCACCTCGTTTCTACTAGATATGTTATTCGACCCCAAAAAATGAATTTTTTTTCTCTTTCCCGTCGTTAGTCAAATTAAAACTACAGCACTGTTAAAATACTAAACGGGATTTGCAATACATTATTCTATTTATCTTGGAAAACAAATCAAAATATAGTAAATAGGACAGTTTTAGATATTACAGGTTTGAGTTATTTAGGTTTTTTTTTCAACGTCGTGGATTTCCCATTAGAGGACTAGAGGAGGCCGCCGACTGCCCGTTGGCAGCAACGCTATATGAGTACTTGAAAGGGGCGGAGTTCTATACGAAAAGCCTAATCTCACAACTCAATCAGGGCTTCCTCGCCACTCTTATGAAGGTCGACGTTTTCGACTACCATTGAGTTAAAATGACCGGTTTAATTCCATTTCAACATTTTAAAAAATAAACGAAAAGTTTTTAAAACAAAATAAAATTTTTAAGAATTTGGTAATTATTTTAGAAAACAAAAGATTAGGAAATAAGGGAAAAAAAATCATATTTATTAATTTTAAATGTTTTACAATTGAATTTATATACATTTCTAATTATATACTTAAAAAAATATATATGACGTTTTAATAACTATTAAAATTAGAGTTTAGTCTGAAAAAATAAAATTTTAAAACTTAAAAATTAATCCACAAAAAAAAATATATAAATCTAATCCTTAAATTTAGACGTTTTTATTGAAAATTAGACATAAAATTATAAAAATAAATGATAAAAAATAAATAAAAATTTATAGATTTATTAAATATTTTAAAAGTTTATAAATGAAATAAATACTAACATTAAAATTTAAAAATTTAAGGTAAAAAAGAAAGAAAAAAAAAATTACGCGGAAGACCATATCGATTATGAAGTGAAAAAAAGCAAGAATAATTGGCAGCACAACAGGAAACTAAGACCCAGAAGCAGCCATCAAAATTTAGTCCACAAGCAACAAAGAGTTTCTCTCGGCCTTCCAAGTTCTTCACCGGACGGCGGGAAGAAGACGATCCACATGGCTTTGAAGCAAAGGAACAATCGTCTTTGAAGATCGGACGGAGCTTGTTCGCGCCCGAGCATGGATGCTGAGGTGCCTAAACCAAAGTCGAATTTCGTTGATAATAGTAAGAGGAAGGATTTTGAGGGTCCAATTGGCGATGGGATTCGTGTGAAGAAGGAGACCTTACAGGCTGTGTTGGAGCAGTGTCAGAGAGCTCTGGAATCGCTTAATGATTCCAACGGGCTCGATGAAAACGAGGGGAATGATGGGGGTGAAGATGAAGATGATCGGCTCGGTGAGGGTTCGGAGTCTGTGCGAGGTGACCGAGAAGCCGACGAGGTATGGGGGTTTTCTGTGGTTCTTAAAATTTTGTAATCTTAAGAGTTTTTAGCTGAGATTTCTTGGTTGAATTTAGCTTGATTTATATTCTATCTGATTTAGAAGAATTCTGCGCGATGTTTGTAATATGTGGGATTGAATTCCAGATAAGATGAACATGTTCTGTTTTTTATCTATTAGCTTGTGGTAGCTTCTCATATGCTGTTGAATCGAAGTTACTTTCTGTGTATCCTTCCACAACTCTAGTGCTAGTCTTTCCCGGTTCAGCTTCAGGATGCTCTTGTGTTATGAATTGTGCTGAGCATTGGTGTAAGATCGATTTGAAGTTGCTTAGAACGACTGGTTTGAAGTTTCCTGGAAGCAATTCGTAATGAAAATATTATTGTGTATGTATTTTTTTTCTGGATCTGTTCGTTTTTGTTTCGATTGAAGTCTTTAATGCAAATAATGGGCATCAGTGCAACTCAAGTAATATCATTCATGCGAGATCCCACATCGGTTGGGGAGGAGAACGAAGCATTCTTTATAAGGGTGTGGAAACCTCTCCCTGACAGACACGTTTTAAAAACCTCGAGGGGAAGCCCGAAAGAGAAAGCCCAAAGAGAACAATATCTGCTAGCGGTGGGCTTGGGCTTGGGCTGTTACAATTCACCTGAAGAAAACGTGAAATACAACAATCTCTTGAGGCCTGTTTTTCCTGGAAAATGGAAACTAGGATCATCAAAACGATGGAAGTACGAGCGTAATCACTAAGAACACATTCCCTCTCCCTTAAATACCACATAAATAAAACTCCATGGATGAGCCCTGCAATAGTAGTAATAAAAAGGGGGGCATGATGATCTCCATCCGTTTTTTATATGTACATGGATGGAATGGATGAATTTTTTGCCTCTGATTGGTCCTTCTCAAGCACCCAACTCCTAATATCAATATCTCAGGGTTAGGATGCGATACGGGGAATGGAGCCTCTTAGTACGGGGCAAGGGGAATGCATTCTATTTTCATTTCTTCACATCCTACCCAACCCAGCTACCTACCTGATAAATTCTTGGATGGAGTTAGATGTCTGAAATTTTCACCACATGGGTTTCTTGCTATTTTGAATGCTTTGTTGGAATTTAGAATCTAATTGTACTATAAATGTTATGATCCATGGCATTGACTTAAAGACATCTTTCTGCAGTTGTGCGATCTTCTTAAATCAAAAGTTGAATGCCGCGACTTTCTCGAAAAGCTAGAGGATGCTCAAGCATTAGTTCCGCAAAATACATTAGGTATGTGTTCAGATCTTAATCATTGCTTTATTTAGGGATTGCAAACAGGTTGTAGTTTATGCTTGTGAAGTTTGAAATTTAGGCTTTACAGGACGTTCTCCTTTGAGATAAAAATACCATTTTTTTAATGTTATTATTTATTTCATTTTATTTTTGACCTATTTGCTTTGTAATGGTAGAAGAATGTAGTTCTTGGGATGTGGTCAGTGATGTGGATCTATGGGAAACTGGTGATGCTCTAGATCAAGATGGGTATGTTGTTGTGAAGCAAGAGGATATAGTAGATGGTATTGCTTGCTTCATGGCTGCATACTTATTGTCTTTAAAGGAAACTAAGGTATACTCACTACGGCTCTCTCTCTCTCACACACACACACACACACAAACTCACAGGCGTGGTTGAATGTTTAATCCCGTGGATGAATGTTTTAGGCCTGCAGATGCCTTATCTCACAGGCATCCTTTTGTTACTTTTAATTCATCAAGGAATCTGTTCTGGCTTCTGAAGAAGTGTCTTTGTTTAAATTAGAAATAAGTTATCTAGCTCTTAATAGATTTGGGAAGATATATTATTGGATAAAGGAATGGGTTCGAGCTATTTACACTTGGCAGAGTTCAGCCATCGTGGATAGCGAGTAAAAAGTAAAGTTGTTATGGTTTCTGAGCTCGTGAATCAAAGTTTTTGCGAACACATATTTTAATATTCCAAAACTTTCCAATTCTAAATGTTATTCAGTTCAACAGTTGGATGGTAGTCCATTGTGATTAGCTGAGATATCTGGAAGTTCTTCCAAACTTCGACTGCTATTGAAGAGGAGTGATTATAAACTTTGTGGTGAATGTGAAATTTGGGCATGTGATTTTTGGAGTTTAGTAGAATTGATTTATTTTCTTGAGTTGTTTCCTCTTTGATTCGATGGCTTTTTGGATTGAAGAACATTTTAGAACGTGATGGCGACTTAGGATGAATGGAGTCTTATGTGACTATTTCGTTATACAAATTCTGTTTCCTTATAAATTATAACTCGCTGATCGAGTTCCTGTAAATAACAAGCGTAGCAACTGGCAATTTATCTGTCATATCTACCTATGAGCTACGAGCCTACAATCACGTTTTCGTTTGTTCTTGTTATCTTGCAGGAATTGTCTCCTAACCAACTACAGAATGGTGAGTCGTGCCACACTTTCTTGTCGACACGATGGTCTTAGATATCAGTAGACCCCAATCTAAGTTGTGTGTTAAATTTTGAACTCTTTTCATTGGTGCAGCCCTTTGCAAAACATTCTCAGTGAAGAAGAGAAAAGGAAAACTCCGGAAGGCTTGGGATGGAAGCAAGGTCATTTATAATGTGGCATCCTGGGGAGCTACTGCAGTTGGGTATGTTAATCAACTGCTGTGACTCAATAATTTCATATCAAAAAGTTCTTGCATTTAGCTTCATGACTCTTCACTGTATCGAT
Source organism: Cucurbita ficifolia (assembly GCA_033971965.1). NCBI lineage: Eukaryota > Viridiplantae > Streptophyta > Magnoliopsida > Cucurbitales > Cucurbitaceae > Cucurbita > Cucurbita ficifolia. The sequence continues at coordinate 893,861 of CM066973.1, read as the reverse complement.
CATTAAGCTCATGTTTGGTTCCAAGATCACTTCTCTTTGGCCGTTCCAAAATCACTTCCGAACATACCTTAAGACTGTTAAAAACGGTGCCAATTAGAAGAGTTCTCTGATATTTTCATTTTCGTGCAATGGCGCACAGGATATACCAGAACCCTGTGATTCTAAACGCTGCTTCGAAAGCCTTCTGGACTTCGTGCCAAGTAATATCAAAGCTTCTCTAGTATAATTTGTGATTTTCCCATTGTAAATATGCTGCTGCTGCTGCTGCTCAAATGTAGGATCTGAAAAAGAAAAATTGTTGGCTTTGGGTTTATTCTTTCATGCCTCTGATTAATTCCTTCAAGAATACACTCTTGTAAATGTTTCTTCTGTTAGGATGTTTCGTTGGATGAAAGTTCTTTATTTATGCCAAAAACTATTATTTGTTCACTTTCTTCTAACATGGAAGCAACCACTCAAATCTCTCTCTCTCTCTCTCTATATATATATATATATAACCTTAGAGAGTCTTTTATATTTTTATGATGTTTCATATTGAAATCAACTTGGATGGTCCATCCAAAATTATGATGCCGATAATTTCATGCGTGCTGTAGCATTTTCGGAAGAAAATAGAAATATATTGTAACACTCTAAGTTCACTTCTAGCAGATATTGTCTTCTTTGAACTTTTCCTTTAAATTTTAAAAACGTGTTTAGGATTTAGGGAACATGGCTGTTTAATTACAAATTTAGAGACAATTCTAGGGACCGTTTATTAATCAAACTCATAAAGATAAAAATCTGATTTTAAAGACGGTAAAGATTAAATTTTCAATTTTCAACAAATTATAGCGACAAGATTTCAATCTTAAAATATAAAATATATGGTTGAATGTTTAGAGTAAAGTGGTGAAAGAGATATAAATTTACCTTAATAAACTTCAAGACGACCACCAATTACCTTGACAATCCAGTGTAAAAGAATAGATTGTCTCATAAAAATAGTCGATCGAAGTATAACTTAGTTAAAGTAATATTATCTTAAGAATGGAAGAACAATTTTCCATAAACAACTGCAGAAAGTATCTTTATGATAACTTCTATAATAATCAACAAGATAATCTTGAAGCCAAAGTACCTTGGGAAGAAATGAGTATTGAAATTGGGGCAATAAGAAGAAGAAGAAAAAACTCTTCATAGAATTATTTTCCATTATTCTCGAGGTTGAAATCTGAAAAGCCTGATTGACATCAACAGCAAAAGTATTTTCAATTTTATTAAGAGATCCAAACAGCAACACACAAATAAGAACATAAGAACATTACTGCTGTTTAATCCTAAGCATACAAGTCGTCAAGATTACACTCTCCAAGGAAAACCTTAATGCTGCGTGGTGAGCCACAACTGCCTTCAGCAATCAGTGCTCTATCATTGGCGGCCATGTGAGCAATAATCTTGTAGATCATTTCAATCTGAAGTAACATAATAGAAGCGTGAATCAGTGAAGTAAAGATTATATGTTGTGTTTTTATAAAAGTTCATAAACTGAGAATTGGATTGCTTACATCCTCAGGAGCATGACAGCGTTCAGCTACTTCATCAAGTGTCAACGGTTCCACAGGCTCTTTACAGCTGAGAGACAGACAGAATGTCAATTATCACAGAGGTTTACAAAATTAATTTTTCCTTCCCCGAAAGTGGAACAGCCAGTACAGAAACAGAGAAGACTATGCTGATCATGATGTTGCCTGGGGAATCATTTTTGAACTTTCAACTTTCAAGTTTTAGTCCAATAAATCTCCAAAATAAAAAATAAAAACGTTTAATTGATCCCTAAACTTTAACAAGTGTCTAATAAATTCCTTAACTTTAAATTTTGTGTCCAGTCCTTGATCTGTAAATTTGCGGCCCTATTAGACACAAATTCAATCTTACGTTTAATGAATTCGTTAATTTAAAAAAAATGTTGAATATGCCAAAGACAAGACCTAAATATGAATCAAATAAAAAATGAAAGTTGAAGACCTACTAAATATTATCTGAAGTTCAAGGACTAATAGATCCAAACACGAAAGTTTAAGGAGTGCACTTATAATTTGTACTTTAAACGACTATATAGAGGAGGGATGTTCTAAAAAATGGAGCGTGGTCTTTTCTAAAACATCATACTAATCCTCAATTTTTATATTTTTATTATACTAGAAAAGGATTTCCCAGGGATCTTATTTCAGAAAATGAAGCAAGACATGAAAAAACCTGGGGCTTTCAAAGAGATCACACCTGGCCTCATTAAGTACGGCCAAGACGCGCTTTTGGAGAGCCAACACTTCCCCTGCTGCTTTCTTTCCAGCTTCCACACCTGACATAGCATTTGATCAACGCAAAAGCAGAATGGAGGAGAGGACAGTGAATGAATTAATTTTGCGAAGTTCATTATAAGAACATAAAACACAAACACTAGAAGAAGCGAAAAGTTCGAATTTTATACTGAAGAAATTTATATTTACCAGGTTGATGGTATGCATTAATGTTGACAAGGCTGGCATATAATCCTACTGCTCTTTCATAAAGTGCTACCATTGCGCCAACAGTTCTAGGAGTCACTTCTTGAACAGTGACTGAGATGGACTCCCTATCATTAGCATAGAGTGCAGATCTTGTTCCCTGAACAAGCTCAAATGATTAGGAGAAAAAACTCGAGTCTTTTCAGAGGTCAAAACAATTGAACTAAGCATTTGTTATAGAAGCAAGATACTAGTACCTGTAGCATACCGAAAAGGTAGTCACCACATGTAACACCTGGCTCAAGCTCCCAATCATGACCAGGAGGCCTATCACGCAGCACTTCGATAAATGTCACAAAGAAATTGTGCACACCTTCTCTCAATTGTTGAATATAGCTGCATAAAGTTATTGTATGCATTAGGCGGCTACAGCTAGGTATTGTTTACATTACGAGGCATATAAATTCCAACTAGTATGAAATCTCACGCATGTTGATCTGTACTCCCTTTGTTTCCATATACTGTAAGTCCCTGATTAACCTGTGGAAAGAAGTGAATTTAGTAGACCACATTATTAGTCAATGCATCTCGAGTTAACACAACAAAAGCAAAATGGTTTCCTAAAATGATATCAACTGTGCTGAGGGGCTTCAGGCACGTAATAGTTTTCATGTCTTTCTAGTTTTCTCTCATTTAATAAACCAGAATACAAGAAGAATAATCCTCCTAAATGTTGCAGATACCCGATTTCCGTCAAGGTCAAACTCTTTTCCAAGGGATTCCATGACCAGTTGCTGCAAATAACGACTAAATAATAACAAGCTGTCCTTGTAGGGAAGGACAACCATATCCTGAGGAGAGAAAACAGGAACAATAATTAATCATAGTAGATACAGTAGCAATGAGTTTCAAGACTACAGAATACGGATAGCAAGATTGCCAGTTACCTTAGATCCTATGCCATCAGAAGCCCAATACCAGCACAAAGCAAGCAATGCTGCAGGATTATTTCTAATCTGAACAACAGATGAGGCAACATAAGTGCTATATTATTTCTTCGCGAGGGGAGCAGTTGGCGTCATATGTACAATATATAGTGGAAAGGAAAACTGTAGTGGAACAATCAAGAAACATAAAACTATTTTTGGGATGATAGAGTTACTCCAGTAAAAATTTACCATGTTAGTAAAAACAAGATTTCTAGCAAACCCTAGGAAGAGTCAGTTCAAAGAAAAAGCTAACAGTTAAACTAGAATCAAAGAATAAGGCATGCGTGATAATTTGTGACACATCCATGACCTTATATCCCCTCCGAAGTACCTCTACGGGCAACTCTGAGAATTTCCAGCCGAAAAATAACCAAACAGAAAATGCAATGCTATATTCATATTCATTAACCAAGAAAAAGTATAGTTAAACTCAACAGAACAAAAATAAATGAATTTTTCTCACCTCAGTTGATCTGGTTGCATCGTCCATCAAAGCAGCACCAGCAAGCATTTCTCGAATGTCAATTCCCTGTTGTAAGGTTCATTTTTTAGGACAACTCAAAAGATGTGGAAGTCGTGGATTTAAATACATAATAGTCACTAACCTGAAGTGCAGCTGGAAGTAGACCAACTGCAGACATTTCTGATGTTCTACCACCCACCCAATCAAACATTGGGAACCTGGCCAACCATCCTTCAATCCTTGCAGTGTTGTCCAACAATGAATTTTCTTGTGTTACAGCAACACCCTGCATAAAAGAGCGCGTGTTGGGTCATAATTGAAAGCTTAGGGTAGTGAAAGTAAAACCATCTCTATATATCAGAATAAGAGAACTTAAAAGGAAAATATTAAAACTAAAATTTTTAAAAATAATCAAAACAAAACAAAATGACTAATATGAACGTCTTCCCTCTAGAAATTATATTTTTGGTCATGTCTACTGAACTTTTACATGTTAGTTCCCAGAAGCACGAGATGATTACAAAAGGAAGATGAAAATTTTAGTTATTGTATCAAAAGAAGCACAAGATGATGCAACTTAATTTACATCCAACCAGTGATTAAGCAGTATGTTACCATGAACTACAATTACAAATTGAAGTTAACACATGAGAGTATCTCCGGAACACTCTGAAAAGCAGGAGAAAACTAATACTAGCAGAAAGAAAAACCTGAGATCAAAACCTGTTTTGCAAAATTCAAGCCAGCCTCGCGAAACGCCTTCTGTACTTCCAGCAGACCATTTCTAGTTTCAGGAGTGCCTCCACTCTGAGAACAATTTAAATGGGCATTAGATTGAAAATATTTCCAATAATGTGCAGAACTGTATTGAAGTGATAATATGTGGTACAGTGCACTACTTGCTCGTGGGGGTGGACCTATGGGGAATCTTGATGCCCACTCATTGGGTGAGCCTAATTAGATTTGTAAGGGGGCTCCAAACAGGTCGACCCAAACAAAATAGCCTTGGAGAGTACACTCTAAGACTTGGTCCTCATGATTTATGGGAATGAACTGGTTTCTCTGATAGCAGCTACTTTATAGGACAATTGATTCATCCATCCAAAAATAAATTGGAACCAGCGCTAAAGGTCCTAGGTCCAAGCCCCTTGGATACTCTTCTAAGGAGACAAGAATGTCGTACCCAATCGGGTTCCGTTCATATAAAATGATGGTCCCAAATGGAGTAAGTTTGAAGAGCATGCCCGCCATTAGGCTGGTTCATGATAATAACAAATACATAAGAATAGATTGACTCTCTCCTACAAGTTCTGGTTTTTGGAAGACTCCGATTCATTTATTTTCGAGCGGTACAACAAAACTTCAATTACTTAAACATAGTCCAAGCATTTTGCTATATAAGACTGCCTTCCAATTTTGCTCTATTGGCAGCTATTCAAGTTGATATCAGTCTCATCCCCAAGAGTTCATTACACATAAAATCACTGAAACGTAAAAGAGAAAGTATTGCTGACCTTCGAAATCACTATTACAAGAGTAGTTTCCAATTCTTGTCCTAGTTGTGCAATCTGATGATCAATTCCTGCTGGGTCTGTATTGTCAATAAATCTTATCTGCCATAAAGAAGAAGAAACAAATTTGATTTTTTAATATTCAAAAAAAGTACAGGACAACATAAAAAAGTAGGCATCTTCTGTGTTTTATATGAGATACAAAAATCAATATAATCGTAATATTTATTATAACTTATAAGAACAGTAGTGTTGAGAGATCTTCAGCAGGATACATTTCCTGTAGGTGACAACTATCAAATCCTTCATACTACCATAAGTGATAATGCATCGGCCACAAACTCGAGTACCTTAAGTGGAGGATTATCCGGAGCCAATGCCTCAGCCACAAACTGCGGGCCAAGAGCTGACCCTCCAATTCCAACAGACAGTATCTGGGTAAAGCGGCCCTCGGGAGAAGATGGGGGCTTAATCTGCATTTTGAATTGTGAGGGGAATTAAAGTATGCATACAGCAAGCGAAACACAGTAAATTAGACAGACAATGCTTTAAACATTCTTTGAAATTAGGAATAAAACTATGAAGTCCAGAAGCAAAGGATTTAACATGAGGAAAACAACACTGGCAAATCCTGCATCCCTTGTACCCTTCGACTGAATCAAACTAAGAATGCACTCTCCTTCAATCGAACTCGTATATACAGATATAAATTGAAGAACATTAGAGCTATTCATTAAAGAATTAAAAGTTTGATCTCCAGCTTTTTATATCTCAAACCCTGGGTATGGAATAAGAACCAACTTTTTAGGTTTTACTGAAGATCCATAACGCATAGCTCGAATGCAGCTGGCAGTAGTACGCAGCCAACCAGAAATTAAGCTAGAACACCACGAAAAAGGCCAAGGGGAAGGAATGCCATGAAAACTCACCTTACCGCTGATGATATCGTCCGCAAAATTGCACACAGCATCTAGTGTATTATTGATCTGCGTCTTCAAAAACGAGTTGGGCGCAAGTTCAGAGTTCCTCAGCCAATAATGCCCAACCATGCGTCCCTCGTCCGGATTGGCAATCGCGCCCTTCTCAAGCTCCTCCATAGCCTTGAAAGCAGCTTGAAATCGAGGCTCCATTTCGGCCAAGAACTCATCCGAGAATCCAATCCGACTTACATCCACAAACAGCCCAAGCTCCTTGTGCTGGTAAAGCCAGTCAACATACCTACTCCACAGCGCCTGAGGATCTTTCTCCAAACCCTTCTTAACCCCTCCATCAGCAGCAGACAATCCGACCGAGATCTCTTTGGCCACTGATTGAGCAGCTCCAGCACCTAATTTTCCATCATTATACTTCGCACGAATTGGAAATGACACTGAATCTTTGCGCAATGATCCGGTAGCTCCAAGAAACAAGGTCTTGGTCTGAGGCTTCAAGGATGGAGAGGAAGAACAAATGCCAGAAATGGAGGCCATGGAAACAGTAGCGATGATATCGAAGTTGCTGATTACAAAATCTTTATGGAGTGGTTTCGATCATTCCATTCGGCTCTGCACCAAATCTTTGGCTGAGCCAAAACGAATGAAACGGAAGAAATTTAGAAGGAAAAAAAATGTGTAATAAGCTTTTTGGTTTGGCTGCGCTTGGCGTGTGCTTGTGCGGGCGGCGGTGTAAAAGCCTCACACGTTAAGCCGTTTGCATTTGACAAGGTGAATTGACTGTAATACCCCTCTCTTGTTATTAACATTACCAATTTGCCCTCACGTTCGAATATTCCTTTAAAACTGCCAACTGTCGTGCGGACCGCTCTGTTTTCGACACCCGACCGTCGTTTTCGCTTCTTTTGTTTGTTTAAATCAAATTGGAATAAAAAATTAGTCTAAATTAATAAATATCATTTTTATTAAAAAAATTAGTTTAAAAATATCCTTAAAATTCGATTTAGATGAGCATCGTTAATATTTTATTTAAAAAATATATGTAAACGTTCAAAAATGTCTAAAAAAATATCTACCAATTTTTTAAAAAAATTTAAAAATATCTTTAAAATATTTTTAAAAATAAAAATACTATTCTTATTGAATATAGACAGAATTATTAGTATTTCATTTAAAAAATGTGGTCCTCGTTAAAATTTTTAATATTATTAATAAAAAATTAAAATTTAAGGATATTTTTTTAACAATTAAAGTTTCATTATAATTAATAAAAAAATATAATTGTTTTTAAAATTCGATATATTTTTTAAATAAATTACAAAAAAAAAAATTATTAATCTAGCTTAAAATATATTACATATTTTTTACTTTTTATTCGAGTTATTTGACTTTTATATATATATATCGAATAAGAAAACTTATAATGAAAATGTAATATTCAACCACTCTTGTTGGTGCATTATTTAATTATTTATTCTTTTTACGATAAAAAACAAATTGGTTTATTTTTATTAACATTAATGATTAATATAATATTACCCGTAATTAATGTCCCATTCAATCATTTAATCAACTTTATAAATATTCAATTAGTGGCCAAATTTGATTTCATTTTGTTCATTTATATGTTTTTATTTGGAAAGTTGTTGAATTTTATATAAATATTATTTTTTATATCTTTAAATCTTGTCGTATTCAATAATAAATTAATGTTTGTATTATAATATCGACTAAAACAAAAATTATATTATTATACCATTCTGGTAAGTCGAATTAAAATCGAATACTATATCACTGGGACTTATATTTATAGCTCGAGATAGGAACGTAAAGAATGTGGTGTGTCGGGAATTATTAAAAGACAATGCTCGGTTTGTTTCATCGTGAGTTCGTTTTCCCTTGCTTACTTTTCTTTAAACAAAAGATAATGTCGTGTCAGCTATCCATAATATGGTGTTTTTTATTATTATTTTATTTGTTGATGACGTGTACTCAAATATGCTGTTTAGTTCTTTATAGAACATTAAAATTGACTCGACAATTAGAACTTTTTTAGTACAAAATTTTGACTGTCGTCAACTAGCTAATTACAAAGGCAAACGAGGGTTTGTTCAATATTCTATGGAGTTATTTGAACTAACAAACGACCAAACAGTAGCTAGGAGAGTGTGTTTGTATAACGAATGTGGACATAACTTAACAGTAATGTGACGTCTTTTAGGTATTGAGAGATTCTTAAAAGTCTCAAATTCATAATTTGTCGAGTTCGTGGACGATCAGAGCTTAAAACTCAGATGCTACCTTTCACGTGGCACCCGAGAAGGAGTACCAAATACATGAATAGATCGACACCACATCCAAAAGAGATATGTCGAATATTCGAAAATATTTTTAAGATAAGCTTAAAAAAATGTAATTATTACTTCTACCGACAAAATGCACATTCATTTTTCAGTGATTCAATCGTATAAAGTTTAAACTTAAACGTGTTTGGCTTGAAAAAATCTTATGTTGAGTGATATCCTATGTAATTATTTGACCTCTAAATTTTAGAAGCGGGGTCAGAAAGATGGTTCAATTTTAAATTTTATACTTAATAGATTATTAAACTTTTATGTCTGTATCTATTTGGCATCTAAATTTTAAAAAAAATGTATAATAGATTATTGAACTTTAAAATAGATCATCAAACTTTCAGTTTTGTGTCTATATAAGGGCCCGAGCCCTTTCCCTTTGGGCTTGCCATTATGGGCTTCCCCTCATTTGGTGGCACACTGCCGGGTGATGGACTCTAATACCATTTGTAACAGCCACCGCTAGCAGATATGGTCTTTTTTAAACTTTCTCTCCACGCTTCTCCTATAGATTTAAAAAATGCACATGTTAGGGAGATGTTTCCACACTTTATAAGAAATGTTTCATTCTCCTTTTCAACGGACGTGAGTCAAGTATTAATTTATATTATATTATTTAAAATTTACGATATTACTTTGAAAAAAAAAGTACATTAAAAATAGTCTTTTATTAAAATTTAAAGGTAATTTTGCAATTAAAAAAACAAAATTTTAGGATAAATATATATATATATATATATTTTTTTTTTTTTTTTTTTTTTTTTTTTACTTTTTTAATTTAGCCCCTCAAATAATTATAAGATAAACGACCCTTGTAATTAGAGTTCATTGGTCGTAATTGATTTGGATTGGGTAGCAAAGGCTAAATACGCGGCAAGCCGATAAGCACAGAAACTCACAGACAAACTAGACGAGTCAGCAGCCCACCGGCCACCTTCCAATGGTTCAATCCGTTTAATCAATCTGCTCCGGCGTCGTCCCAACTCCCAAGATTATCTCAAGCTCCCACTCTCCTCTTCCTCTCTCTCTGTTGCGTTGCGATGTGGAACGATTGCCGCGGTGGTTTACCGGGCGCCGACCAGCCACAATTCGATCAAGAATCGTTTATTAACTTTGATTTCTTCTCGGCCACGACTAAACCTAAGGTGATTGTTGTTAACGAGCATCTCAAACGTCTTCTTCTTCTTCTTCTTCTTCTTCGAAGGGCATTTCTTGTCCTTGTGAAGCTAGCTAGGGTTTTGATGAGGCTTTCTGGATTTTGTTTTTGTGTTAGGACTATTACAAGACGTTGGAGGTGGATTACGATGCAACCGATGATGATATTCGAGCCAATTACATACGACTGGCTCTGGTTCGTGACTTTGTGTTCTCGTCTTGATTCGGTCCTCTTTTCAGTATTTTTGTTTGTTGGTGATTATCACAACTGGTTCTTGGAATTGGTTCCCTGCAGAAATGGCATCCTGACAAGCAGAAAGATCAGGATAATTCCACTTCAAGATTTCAGGAAATAAACGAGGCTTATCAAGGTCAGTTTCCAGCTTTCAATTCTTAATGCGTCTTACCGTTCGCATTCTTTGACTGGATATCCTGCATTTTCCACATCATACGTCTTAGTCAAGAATCATGTATACTCATGAGTTGTGAAGCAAACAAGATCGCTAGTAATGAAACATTGTCTACAATATGTAAAGAAGGTTTAGGAAAAGATTTCCGTGGCCTATGCTTTATCTGATCACCTGCGAGTAGTAGAAATGGTGTAGTTTGGAATGCTTGGTTAGAAGGAGCATTATCATTTTTTGAAAAATAGGAAACAAAGGAGACATCATTAGAGGACAAATTGTACAAATAGGAGCTGTAAGGCATCGACTCTCAGCTGAAGGGATTACCAAATACAATGTCAGTAGGTAGGCTAAGGAGTTCCAAAATTAAGGGTCCTTGTGGTTACCTACCAGGGGATATCACACAGTTTGAATTACCCGGCTATCAAATATTGCGGAAGAGGTGAGAGTCCACAGTTTTGAACATTGATAAAGCATCGAGGACTGCAGGGATTTCCCTAAACCAAAAAGAGAAGGCTTGTAGCCTAGTACCAATCATTTGGCTAATACATTTCAGATTTCTCCTTCCAAGGTGGTAACATGAAGGCCTTAGATACCCAAGTACTTATAGAAATGAAAGAAAGGAAAAGGGAATTTTTCTGAGAGACTCCATGGTACGAGTCTTGTTGCTATTTAGCAATTTCCATGAGTAAGAGTATCTCAGATATCTCGTAGTGTCTTGTCGGGAGATGACAGATTTTTGGTTCTTGCATTTTCTTTTCTGGGTGGTGGGCGGATGGGGATGATAAAAATGATTACCATCAAGAAGTATTTTATAAAGAAGCATCTCGTTCTCTTGGTTGCTATTTGGAGCTCAAGGTTCATCCTCCTGTCATTTGGCTTGGACATTTATGTTTCTCTCCAATTCTCCTAATGAAGTTTGGATGCTTCCCGTTGCTGGCAAAGAATAAATCTCTCGGCCAACTTCTTTTTGTTTTTCTTTGAAACCTTTGGTAAACTTGATAGTTGATACGTATATCTTCACTCCTGCTTTTCTATATTAAAACAAAAAATGTCAACTTAGTGCTTGAAGAGACGCAGCCTCTTTCTTGATTTTTTGTGCGATTCGTTTTCTTTATTGACCTCTGACTTTCTCATTAGGAGAAGAGGAACTGCCACTTACTGGCTGTCTTTCTTTCATATAAACCTTCCATTCAGATCTGCAACGAAGAATAAACTGCTATGGTCTGGTACCTGGGCAGAGTTCTTGGAATCTTAACCCTACCAATTCAGCTCAATCTGATCGATTGGTTTCTTTCAGTTGTTTTAAAATCTACTTGAATAGTTCCATGCAATTGAATGGTGCTCAATACTTGTAGTGTTTTGATCATGTGCACAAACATTCAAATTAGGAAAAGCTTTCTAATATTAATGCTAAGATTTTAAGGATTTCACAATGTGGCTTAAGATGGGGAGGGTTGTGAATAATGGCACAAGTCAAAACATTTTTCTCAATTTTAACAATTAGTATGAATTTGGAGAAAATAGCACGTAAGATGGATGCCTCTCTTTCTCTCTCTCATGTTGAGAGAAGGCTTCCATGTAGTTGTTTCATGGCCTCTTAGTATAAGAAGAAGAAAGAAAAATAAAGACAAGGAAAATGTGTCGGCGAAGATAATAGCTAGAAGGAGTTGAAAAATAAAGAAAAAGAAAATGAAAGCTGTTGAAGTTGGTGTGGATATTGCACAACTTTCTTTTGGCTATTAAAGAAATGAGAAAGGTAGAAGAAATATCCCAAGTGTGGGGTGGAGAAGAAAGTAAGCTGTGAGCTTTATAATACACAGAAGGTATTCAAGAGAGCATTGTATCATCTTGACCATGGGTGTCTTGTAGCAAATAGCAATGCTATACAAAGAAATCATTGTATATTATACAAGAGTTTGTATTGTTCTCCATTTTAACATTTGGTACGTCTTTTTTTAACTTTTGTAAAGATGGCATTCTATATATTATCGTTCCTTCAATGAAATATTTGTTTCTTAATCAATCTACAGAGATAACTGAGTAATATACTATCCTCTCGAAATGTGTATCTTCTAGCATTCTTAGACGCTAATCTTGATTTTGGAGGTACATGAAGGAAAATGTTTTTTTTCTTCTTGGTTACGAGGATAAACTCTGTATGATTACCTATCAGTCAGATTTAACTTAATCTCCCGTACTTTTGTGAGGTTGAACTTGAAAGCATTAGCTGCAGCCGTGCAGGAGCAGGTGGGAAACTGAGCTGAATTCACCGTCAAGGTGTTCCTTATATGCATTTGCTTGAATGTTTTAGTGGTTTAAGAATGTCTTTCATGCAAAGGATTAATCTTTTTGAAACGAGTCAGGAGGTAGCAGCCATCTAATCACCCTAGCATTTTCTCTTCCAAGCCATCTTTAACTGCTGTTACTGTACGTATCTACATACCAAGTGCAAGCTTGATTGGTTGGAGGAGTATGGAAAGGGGGGATTCTGTTGTTTCATGAAGCAACTATTCATTGCATTTTTTTCTGGGGAATCTGTAAAAATAAAGGGGGTAAGATTCTTTTAAGATCAGGTAGAAAACCTATTTTAGTAGACAGAAGACAATTGAGGGAATGCTTGACAAACCAATTTAGAGGAACTTCTCCAGACAGTTGATTGAATTCTGTTCCCATATCCATACTCGATATCCAATTAAACAACACAATCTGTTCCAATTTCTCCTGTGCAATATTAATTCCCTTGGCTACCAAACACGACACTGTTATTTGATTGAGTCTTGCCTTTGGGTTTCGTGGATCAACTCCATATGACCTGCACCGTCACTGATTCAATGGGAGATCTATGGTTCAGTTATGCGGCAGAATAAAATGTAGATGCATGTTCCCTTGTTTTGTTTTCTTGTGTTGTGTGTGTGTGTGAGAAAGAGAGGGTGTGAGATCTCACGTCGGTTGGAGAGGAGAACGAAGCATTCCTTATAAGGGTGTGGAAACTTCTCCCCAACAGACGCGTTTTAAAACCGTGAGACTGACGACGTTACGTAACGGGCCAAAGCGGATAATATCTACTAGCAGTGGGCTTGGACTGTTGCAAATGATATCAGAGCCAAACATCGAGCAGTGTACTAGCGAGAACCTTGGGCTCCCAAGGGTGTGGATTGTGAGATCCCATATCGGCTGGAGAGGAGAACAAAGCATTCCTTATAAGGGTGTGAAAACCTCTCCCTAACATATGCGTTTTAAAACCACGAGGCTAATGACGATACGTAACGGACCAAAGCAGACAATATCTGCTAGCAGTGGGGTACAGGGGGATTGAAAGTGGTGAGCGGTGAGCAGCCCATCTGCTGTATTGAAAGACAAATATGAAATTGTTTCAGGTGGAGGTGTATAGTTTCAGCAATATAATTGGAGTTGGATAATTATCAATCTCTCCGCTTGACTCTTTATTCATCCAGGGACTTCTCTTGTTCTATCTTTTTTTCCCCTCTTTCTCAATTGTAAGATTTGTTTGTTAGTCCAGGCTGTTATGGCTTGTGGAGAATACCTAATCTTCTGTGCCTCTTTCTTCTCATGGATCGTTTCACAAAAACAAACAAAAAAAGCTAACAATTTAAAATCAATAAACTCCAGATCTCACACAACACTTGTATTATTCGTGCACAGTTTTGAGTGATCCCATCAAGAGGAGAGAATACGACATCAAAGACATGCTGTACAAATATGATTACAACGTAGTTGTAAGAAATCTCCTCTTCTCTCTGCTAACTTTCTTTAACATCATCCACGCCTTCTATTATCCTTACATGTCTGTAAATTCTTATGTTCTGTGCAGGAATATCTTAACCGTTTCAAAGGGCTTATATTGACATGCAATGGCCTTGGAATTAAGCATTCAATTTGGTAAGAAACAGAGCCACTGTTCTTCTTCCTAAACACATCACCTGTTCAGTACATGTGAGAACATTTGGCCTATTATATCATCAATCTGCTGACATCACACAATTCTAGTGGCTCCCAGCCCTGCCAGACCCCTTCCAAAACTTTCTTAGACCCCATACTTTCTTTTGTTCTGATCTTTGTATAAAAATATCATATTATGTATCTATTCTCTTCCTTAACAATAGATCCACCTCAATTCTACTGTGTTCTTAATCTGTGGCCTCTCTCTCTCTCTCTCTCTAAGTTGTTGATACTGCAGGCCCAAAATTCTCTATGAGACAGCAATAGAATATTATTCATTTGAATCATTAATGTGTTTGGAGGCTGGCTTTTATATTCAAGACTCTAGAGGTTGAGATGGGTATGTTGTAAGTTGTTTGAAATTTGTTAGTGTAACAGCTCAAGCACTTCGCTAGCAGATATTGTCCGCTAGTAGATATTGTTTTTTTTTTGTTTAGCTTTATGAGCTTTGCCTTTTCCCTTATGAGCTTCTTTTCAACGTTTTAAAACGCGTCTATTAGGGAAAGATTTCTACACCCTTATCAGAAATGCTTCGTTTCACCCTTCAGTCGATCTGAGACCTCACAATTAGGCACTAAATCTTGTTATTACTTCAACTCAAATTTTGACAGGTAACTTGAATGGATTCTTTAAGTAAATGACCCGGCAGGCCCTCAGGGACGTTTTTGTCATATTTTTTTTTTTGTGTTTTGTTCTAACTATTTTCACGCATCTACGAGTGAGGAGAAACATTTTTATGAAAAACTCAAATTCTAATGGGTAATTGAAATAGATTCTTTTAAGTAAATAACCCATCAGGCCCTCGGGGATGATTTTGTCATATTTTTTTTCGTGTTTAGTTCTAGCTATTTTCATGTATCTACAAGTGAGAAAAAACATCTTTTTGAAATGGAGTGTAGTCCATCTTTACTTCAAGTAAATTATGCAATTTTTTTTTATCGTATTTTTATTTTTTTTAATGGTATTTGGTTAAATTATTAAAAAGGAAGTATAATATTTTAAAATTATTTTTGAAATATAAGGAATTTTTGCTATTCTTAAAAGTCAACCCATGCATATTCAATATCCTTAATCCCTCCCTCCCACTACTTTATTAACCGGTAATAAACGAATAATATTTAAGAGGATAATTTTAATATAATTATAAAAATATATGACGTGGCAATGCGTAATTAATAATTAGAAATTAATTGAAACGCTACCTCACAGATAATGATTGAAATTATTAAAAATAGAAAAAGATGTGTTGGCATCCTTTTTCCTTGCATTTGCATAGCTGGCAATCCTCCTCAATCACCTCCATGTCATCGTCACCAACTTTAATCCAACGGCTGTATTTCACTCTCATTCTACATTCGCCGCAGGCTAATATAGCTCTTTTGTTATTTATTTATTTTCGGGTTTTAAGGCCACCCGCGCATCTTTACCAAACGGCCGACGTTGAAAACGCAAATCTCTCTGTCTGCGTCTCTCTCTCTATCCATCGCTTCAAGCTCGCCGGAGTTCAATAATGGCAGCCACCGTGCCGGACAATCTCTCTCGCGAGCAATATGTGTACCTAGCTAAGCTTGCCGAGCAGGCTGAAAGATATGAGGAGATGGTTCAGTTCATGCAGAAACTTGTTCTGGGTTCAACCCCAAGCTCCGAGCTCTCTGTCGAGGAGAGAAATCTTCTCTCTGTTGCTTACAAGAACGTGATTGGCTCACTTCGAGCTGCTTGGCGGATTGTCTCTTCCATCGAGCAGAAGGAGGAGAGCCGTAAGAATGAAGAACATGTTGTTCTTGTTAAGGATTATAGATCAAAGGTTGAGTCTGAGCTTTCCGAGGTCTGTGCTAGTATTTTGAAGCTTCTGGACTCGAATCTAATTCCATCGGCCTGTGCTAGTGAGTCTAAGGTCTTCTACTTGAAGATGAAGGGGGATTACCATAGGTATATGGCGGAGTTTAAGGCTGGAGATGAGAGGAAAACTGCTGCTGAGGATGCTATGCTGGCTTATAGGGATGCTCTGGTACTTTTGTTTCTTTTTCTTTTCTTTGTTGGTAGTGTTATTGATCTAATTTTGAAATGTTGCTGTTTTTGTGACCTGTTAGGTTAGATATTTTACTTGTGAATTGACTTTGAACACTGATTTAGTCCCGCTGCCGAACATATCCCTATTTACGCGATCCATCTTTTACTGTTGTCTTGTTTCCGTATTCTTGGCTACAATCTTCTTTTCCTTCGGAGTGAAATCTTGATTTAGGCAGTTCCAATGGATTTCACATTCGAAGACGTTTTTTCTTTGTTACTCTGTTCTTCTTTGCTTTCCTCGGGGAAGATCCCCATTTTTCAACTGACCATTTCTATGTCGCAGCGCTTCTAATGGTTTATTTTAATTAATCAAACAATATGATATTAGGAATTTTCAATTCTAACATATTGGTTCTTGAGTTTGGATTATTCTGAATTTTGATTTTACACTTGTTGGATTTTGTGCTACGAAGGATGTCGCAGTTGCGGATCTTGCACCCACTCATCCGATAAGGCTGGGTCTGGCACTCAATTTCTCCGTGTTTTACTTCGAGATTCTGAATCAGTCCGATAAAGCATGTAGCATGGCCAAGGAGGTAAATTTGATCCTTCTTTTTTGTTTTCAGTCTCCTATTTCTGGTTCATATCCCCTTTTCTACATTATTTTTCCTCTTTGTTTTATGCCTGAGAAGAAGGGTGAGCTAACGCTGTTACTTTTTGCTTTTATTTCTGGGGCCTACTGTCGTAGATCCTTGTCATATTGTATCTTTTCTGGGCTATCAAGAGTTCCTAAGAAATCTATTACTGTGGCGACTTTGTTAAACTATTGTCTTCACGTTACATGCTAAATGTGTTGGCGAGGGACCTTCGTCCTAAAGCTTAAATTTGATGACTATTACATGTTTCATGGTGTCACTTATATGCAGATTTGGAACCAGCTTTACCCATGGATCTTACAACTGTAGGCTTGCATGTGCAGATTTGGACATGTTTGTTTAATATGCATCTAGTTTGACTTATGATTCAAATATTTGATATTGTTGCATTTGTCTTTGTATCGTCCTTCTTTTTGCTCTTTAGTTCCAGCTTCCAGGAATGCCATGATATCATATATGCCAATGTAATTTTCCTCAAACCACTTTGAACTACTGGTATTAGGCGTCTTACTTCTACAGAGGATGATTGGATCTGTGACTGAATCAGAACATGATTTGTGTTTCGATCCATTTCCCTTTGAAATAGTTCTATCATATGTTTAAACTGTCCGCTATGAATCTGTTACTTAGCTAACCTTACTGGCCCGTGATTGACTCTTTCGAAACTGGAGCGGATGCATGTTACATTTTCTTATTGCTAAAATGTGCCTGCAATTGCACTACTGTAAAGTTAGCCACCTAATGACAGTAGTGTAGGTGCATGCTACAAGCAATATGCTTTCCCATCTTTCTTTTGCGTGTGTTACTCACCAGTTCTTATGCTTCTGTTCAGGCATTTGAGGAAGCCATTGCTGAACTGGACACCTTGGGTGAAGAATCATACAAGGACAGTACTCTCATCATGCAGCTGTTGAGGGACAACCTCACGCTCTGGACTTCAGATTCGCAGGTCAGTGAATACCACCCTCCCAAAAGAAAAAAATAAAACAGGTTAAATTATAAGTTGAGTCCTTAACTTTCAACTTGCAAGTGTTTAAAATGTTCCTTCCTATTACACATGAAACAAGAAGAAATACAAGGATCTACGAGAAACACAATTAAATGTTTCAGGACTTCTTAACACCTATAAATTCAGCGACGAATTAGGCACAAACCCGTAAATTTAAGGGGGGCCTATTAGATATTTTTCTTCCCAAGTACAACTTACAGCCCCTATTCGCGTTTATTATTACTAGGCCGTAACGTTTGTGAGTATTGACTTGTTTGCAGGACCAGTTAGACGAGTCGTAGAAGGCGGCATGAGCTCGACCTGTCCTGTGCTTGTGAATGGGGGGGGGGGGGGGAGGAGGAGGAGGTGGGCTTCAAATGTCATTTGCTTATGCTATTTTAAATGTGTGAATCTGGAAATTAAACACACTGGTTTGTGGGTGATGTCCTGTACTCAGACTAGCCTTGATCTTCAATTCCGAAGTTCCAAAATTGGTGGGTTTTTCTTCTTTTCTTCTTTTTTTTCCCGATCCAAATGGGTTCTTTTTTACCTTAAAAAGAATCAGATTGAAAGAACATTTTAGCTTCATTTTCTCTTTAATCTCAAGGTTGATAATCATATCAGGTAATTCGGTTATGCACAGCCGATGGATTTATTGCATTTGATTTTGGTCAATATATATTGAGAATAATGTTCATAAAGTGGAAAGTGCTTTATACACGACTAGAAGAATGATGGAAAATTTGTCTGAATGATAATTAAAGTTCTTAGTGTACCTTATATCAGCTGGGGCCAGCTTTGGGTCAGAACCACATGAACCAACTATTTGTTCCTATTTTTTTTTAGAACTGTTGGTGGATTCGGTTTTATTGATATTGATAGGTTTGCCTTTTGTGTCAGCTCGGTCAAGTTTCAGGCTTTCTGCTTGTTCTCTTTTCTCAGTTAAAATAATAATTTCACTGCCCTGTTAGAAGGAAGAATTCACTTGGAGATAACTTTATTTTTCACTTTTCTGCAGGGGAATTGCAAAAGGTAGCAAAATACATTAGATATTTGAATACTTATTCATTTTTTTTCACTAATTTGTTGATTGTTTAATTTGTTTTGATAGTAACCGTTTTGATTATGTTTAATTAAGAGTATCGTAGAGGTTGATTAAGAGTATCGTAGAGGTGGATGATAATGCATTATTTCAGTGCTGTGATATCTCACTTTGGTTGGGGAGGAAAATGGAACACCCTTTATAAGGTGTGGAAACCTTTCTCTAGCGCGTTTTAAAAATCTTTGAGGGAAAACCCAAAAAGGAAAGCCCAAAGAAACAATATTTGCTAGCGATAAACTTTACAATTTCAATTGTCAAACGTCAAGTAGGGACATCTAAAAAACGACCTCGAAAACAAAGAATATATTCACAATTGGTGAATTGACAAAGTTCAAGCGTTATTAAAATGTTTTTTTTAGTGCTTGAGTATATAAAAAAGTGTTGAGCTAAACATGTATAAAAAGGCACTTCACCCCTTATTATACTTATTTATTTATGAATATATAACGAGTTTAGTCCTTGAATTTTGAAGTTAATATCTCGTCTCTGAATCTAGTGTCTAACCGAGCTACTCAAGAGCCATTTTATCATACAAAATTGATTTGGGTTCTACCCATTTTGGCAAAGAAGGGAACATAATTTGGCTCTAAGATCATAAAGAATCCCATATCTATGAAGATCTAATGATGAAATCTAAGGCCATCAAACAATGGCTGAAGTAAAAAGAAATCAAACAGAGTTTTTTACCATCACCTGCTCCACAGAACTCTTCTTCACAACTCCTCTAGAGCACAGTTCATTATGCAACTCCAATGCCTCCTTGGCTAGTCCTTCATAGGCCAATCCTTCAATGAGAATCATGTACGAAGCCTCGGTCGGTATACAGCCTCGGGCAACCATGTACGCCAAGAAATCGATGGCTCGATTGGTTTGTCGAACCGTACAAAGTCCTAACATGATAGAGTTGTATGTGATAGCATTTGGCCTCACACCCATTTCTTCTAAATCATGGAAAAATGCAATTGCTTCATCAACTTTTCCTCCTCTACTCAGTCCTCCGACGAGCGAGGAGTATGTAATTATAGCCGGTTCGAGTCCTTTTCCCTTCATCTCGTCTAGAAATTTAACGGCATCTTCTGTCTTGCCTACCTTTGAGAGCCCATCAATGATAGTGTTGTATGTAATCAATACAGGAGAGCAGCCTTTGCTTCTAAGTTGATTCACTATCTCAGCTGCAACATCTACCTTCCCATCTTTGCACAATGCTGTCAACAGAGTATTATACGTCACAATATCTGGGTAACACCCTCCCGAAACCATGATATTCAAGAACTCAATCGCCCGATCCATCTTCTTCTCTTTACAGAATCCATGGAGCAACGGTTTGTAGCTCAAGGAATTCGGAGTACAGCCATGCCGAGGCATTTTCTCCAAAACATCAATAGCCCGACCAAGCAAGCCCTTTCGACACAAGAAGTTAATCAAGATATTGAACGTGACAGCACTAGGAGAACATCCCTTCCGAACCATGTCGGCCAACAGCTTCTCGGCATCCATCCACCGCTCCGTACTACACATGCTACGCAAAATGATATTATAAGTGATCGTATTCGGTTGGCAACCATAAGAAGGCATATGATTCAAGAACTTAATAGCTTCATCCAACCTCCCTTCCTTGCAAATCCCTTTGATAAGAACATTGTAAGTAACAACATCAGGCTTACATCCTTTGTTCCTCATTTCATCCAACAATTTCATCGCCTTCCCAACACCACTTTCCTTGCAAGTTGCTTCAATCAATATAGTGTAAGTTATTACATCAGGATAACACTCACTCTGCAGCTGTCTATCAAGAACATCCATGGCTTGCTTCAACCTCCCACAGCCACAGAGAGTTCGCAAGATTGTATTGTAAGTAACAACATCAGCAGAGACACTCATTCGTTCAAAAAGTTTCAAAGCACTGCCAATTTCACCAGATTTACAGTAACCACTAATTAGAATATTATAAGTTCTAACATCAAGAACAGCCCTCGAATCTTTCAAAATTTCCATAACCCGAGTGGCCTTCTTAATCTTCCCAGTCTTACACAAATCACGAATCAAAATAGTGCAGGCATTTATATCAGGAATTTCACCACGAAAAAACATATCCTCAAGAAATTTAAACCCGTTTTCTAATTCCCCATTTCTTACCAGTAGACGAAGATGATTATTGTTCTCGAATCCCTCGAAACTCTGCGAATGATTCGAAGCAGATGAAGAGGAATTGGAGCCGTTCAAATGGCCATGTTGCAATCTAAGCGTATCGACTCTCGAAACCGCACGAACAATGTTGAGATGTTTAGAAATCGAAGAAATCGGTTCCTCGGAATCATCGGAAGGAATAACGAGGAAGCGAGATTTTCCTTTTGCTCCTACATAAAGCCTCAAAGAATTGGCCTCCGATGTAACCAATTGCTTGGCCCTAACTTCACGGCCGCGAATTTTGGCGCGGTGGCGCTGAAACAAACAGAATCCATCTGTATAATTCTTTGCAGGCAAGGTTAAATCCATAATCTTCCTTCACTTACGGTGAGCGTAAAAATGGAACAGGGGAAAATGGAGGCGAGTTAATGGCGCGGCGGCGTGTTTGCTTATCCAGTTTTTGAGCCTGCGTTCGTCTCTGAAGCGGAGGCGGCCGCATGAGTAGGAAGCGCAACGCTCGGTGGCCCAATCCATAGCAGTGGGCTTCGTGCTGATGCAGTCTCGCTTATCTTCCCTTCAAAAGCCCTTTTTTTTCTCTCTTTTAAAATAATTGTTCCACAACGTTTTAAAAATTTTGAGAGGAAGTTTGAAAGAGAAATCTCAAAGAGGACAATATCGATTAGCAGTGGATTTGAGTTGTTATAAATAGTGGGTTTGAGTTGTTGTAAATAGTGGGTTTGAGTTGTTATAAATGGTATCAGAGTTAGACACCGAACGATATGCCAACGAGGACGCTGAACCCTAAAGGAGAGTGGGCACTAGACGGTGTGACAACGAGAACGTTGAGCCCCGAAATGGGGTGGACATCAGACGGTGTGCCTGCAAGAATGTTGGGTCCCGAAGAGAGGTGGATTGTGAGACCCTAACATACGCGTTTTAAAATTCACAATATCTACTGGCGGTGCGCTTGAGCTGTTGCAAATATAGTCTCTGTTCATCCATGTAACTCTCCAAGTGTCACAAAACGTGCATAAAAAAATGAATTATCATTTTTAAAAATTTTATTAAAGAAGACGATAAATGAATTCAAAAGCTATATAGACATGATTTTACACATAAGAGTAAATAAAAAATTAATTTAAAATTCAATAGTAAAAAAATATTTTTAACAAACGATATAAACAATTAACAACTTAGTATCATCATTCTGCTGGTGATCGAAAGGTCGATCCAAACTCGAGTCCAATCCAAACCTAACTCAAAGTTAAAGGTTAACCATCTGATCCAATCTACAAGAACCCTTTATTAGATTGGATATATACCACCGTTTTGAATAAGGATGGCTCATAGACTCGTTCATTTGGGTCATATTTAAATCGGTCGACCAAATAGGTTGATCGTTGAGACAACTCGAATATAATATAAAGATATATTTTAAAAAATAATTAAATAATTAATAATCGATTAAATTTATGTCGTCTAATAAAACGATCCATTCTTTAAAGTACAGTGAATTTTATCCCGAAGATAAATTTAATATTTAGATTAGTCGGACATTCAAGCTTTAATAAAAATTAAAGTTCACCCTTAAAGTGGGGAATAAGTGCTCAGTTGAAAAGACAAAAGAATAAAATAAATAAAATAAAATAAAAATACTTTTGCTCGTTTATTTTAAGGGTTCTTAGAAGTGTAGTAAGAGTTTAGATAGATCACGAACCGTTTATATTTTTCAGGTTAAAAATAAGTATTTATATGATAGCTCATTCGGGATTTCTTATGTTTTTCTTACAATTAGACTAAATTGAACTAGGATGCCACGAGTCCCATGACACGTATCTTCGTGTAAGGTCGATTTTCATCAAGCAAACTGTGGGGTTGCATTTGGAGATTTGACCCGAATTCTTATCTTTTCCTTTGCCTCTTATAATCCCGTGCATATCATTTTAGTATAATTTAACCTGAAAACATCACTCCCGAAAAAAAAAATTAAAAAATTACCTAAAATTGCTATTATTTAAAATATGATATTAATGTTAATTTTAAAAATTTAAAAATATTTTTGAAATGTGGAATTAAAGATAGGAATATTTTTTAAAAATTTTAAAATATTAATAATTTTTTTTAAAGATTAAAAGTATTTTTAAAACAACTCATTAACTAATTAAAAAAAATTTAATAGTTAAAATACATTTTTTAATCTAAAATTTAGAAATATTTTTATTAACTATTTATTAAGACATATACTTCGAAAAAAATTATTAAAAAAAATAGCTTAGTTAATATTTATTAAGGCATCGGGCCTCCATCACCAACCTACTAACCCCACTGGCAGTGGTGACAACGGAAGAGCACCAGATCAAAAGTGCGCGGAACCTTTCACGCATTTCGATATCGGAGGAGATTCAATCGTTTACAGAAACCAATGGCTATGGCGCTTCGAAGACTCGCCGTCGGCGTTACCAAATCCAATGTTCCTCTCGTCAATGGCCGCTTTCTCCATCACATGGTTTTTTTTTCTTTCTTTAATTCTCACCGCCATTGTTAATTCGTAATATCTATGGTGTTTACATTCGTCATTCTTGATAACTTCTGATGCCGAAATTTTCTTACTCGTTTTTTTGTATGAATTCGTTTTATATGGCCGCAGTCTTCTCTCTCCGGTGCCGCTGCGGAGGAAAGGGACAAGGCTCGAGCTACTGTGAGGATTTCATTTATATATATATCTAAAGAAATTTACATTTTCTGATGCAAAAATTTCTTATTGAAGTTAGAACTTAAATAAGGACTAAGGAATGTATGTGGATCATGGAGTGTACGAGATCTGTTTGATGAGTCAGTTTCTTGAATCGATGTTGATATTTGGAGGAAATTTTGCTTGCAGTGGATTAAGCAGCTGAACGCCCCCCTCGAGGTTATTGATCCGGAAATTGCAGACATCATTGAGCTTGAGAAAGCTCGTCAATGGAAGGTATTTTTTGAGCTGTTTTCGTGGTCTTTGTGCTTTTGAAAATTTGACGTTGATCTATTCGCTTCTTCATTTTTTAAGGCTTGAAATGGTCATTAATGGTGTTGATATCCATCGAATTGTGTTGAGCTTCGTGATTAACATCAAATCTTGTACAATTCTTTTTTGAATGTGAAGGGTTTTGAACTTATACCTTCTGAGAATTTCACTTCATCATCAGTGATGGAAGCAGTTGGTTCAGTCATGACCAACAAGTACAGTGAAGGATATCCTGGTGCCAGATACTATGGTGGAAATGAGTATGTGGATCTATCTCACTTCCAGATTACATTTTTTTTGGAATAAATTGTTGAAGTTTTGAAACAAAATAAGAACAGAGTATAAATTACATGAAAGACCATAATGAGTTTTTCTTAATATTAGCAAAACCATTGTAAGTTCTAAGAATCGGTAACTTACTGCGATGGCACCGATAATTTCGGCATGTAATTCCTTTTGTTTTTGTTTTTCTCTTTTGTCTTTTCATTTACATTATGGGCTTCTCATTATAAACGCCAAATGGATTTAGGTACATTGACATGGCTGAAACCTTGTGCCAGAAACGTGCTCTAGAAGCTTTCCGTTTGGACCCTGCAAAATGGGGAGGTATGAGAATTATTGATATATTATTGTTATTATTCTTTTTTGAAGTATTACTATGCAGGGTGGGGGATTGGACCTTCGGCTTCTAGGTAGTTAACAGCTGCCTTTATCTACTTAGTTATGCTTAGATGGACGATTAATGATATGTTATTAATTTCCAAGTGATAAAATTTGATTCAGACTCTCTCTGTGTAGACGTATAGCAGTTCACTGTGTCTTGTCCTGAGTTTCCTGTGAATTCAGATGAACATGTGCAAACATTTTAAGAATTTTCTGATTCAGTAAATGTATTTATAAACAAGCTTTTGCCGACATGGTGCCTTTTAATGGTGTGACCAATGAAAAATAAAAGACCCACAGGATGGCTGTTGCATATATTAATCAGAAAATTGTCTGCACCTCCCTTTTTTTGGACTCATCTTGGAAGAAGACATTGTGGTGATATTTGCTCTAGTGTGAACCACTGAAGTCTCGTGGTTTGGTTTGGCTTTCTCTTTTTATTTAACCAACTCTGAGACCATTCAGTTTGGTCTATGTGAAAGAACTTGCCAAAGTAGCTACCATCTTTGATTAAACTCAGAATGGTATTTTTTGTAGTTAATGTGCAGTCTCTCTCTGGATCACCGGCTAACTTTCAGGCATATACTGCATTATTAAAACCTCATGAGAGGATTATGGCTCTAGATTTACCACATGGTGGACACCTTTCGCATGGTTACCAGGTGTTTATTTTCAAATTTACTACTTGGTTTTGACATTGCTGCTTTTGGTGATTTGGTAACTTGTACTTTTTATGATGTTTGATATGATACTTTCCTATGTTTATTTCTTTAACCTTTTGCAGACTGATACCAAGAAGATTTCTGCCGTTTCAATATTCTTCGAGACAGTGCCATATAGGTTGGATGAGAGAACTGGTTACATCGACTATGACCAGGTTCGAAATGCTTCTGTGTTTGCACCTATTGGGATATCCTGTTGATTTGTCTTGAAACTGCAATTTCAAACAAACTAACTTATATGTTGCCAAATTCTGATAGTTGGAAAAAAGTGCATCATTGTTTCGACCAAAACTCATCGTTGCTGGTGCAAGTGCCTATGCCCGTCTCTATGACTATGCACGAATTCGCCAGGTTTTTCCTTTGTTTGGCGATAGATTATAAAATAGCTTCCATTAGGATTTTACACTTCTACGTCGTGTAACATTTGACTTAGTTCTGATTATTTTGATTTCTGACAGATCTGTGACAAACAGAAGGCAGTCATGTTGGCTGATATGGCACACATTAGTGGCTTAGTTGCAGCTGGCGTTATTCCATCCCCTTTTGATTATGCTGATGTTGTGACAACAACCACACATAAATCCTTACGCGGACCACGAGGGGCAATGATTTTCTTCCGGAAGGGTGTTAAAGAGATCAACAAAAAGGGACAAGAAGTAAGTGTGATCTTAAAAATGTAAGAAAGAATACAAAATCTGTTAGGAAAGGTTCCTACTACACCTTGAAGTAAATGTAAGTAAACTTCAAGGGCAAGTTCTTACTGGTCTAATATTTCATTATAATCTACGACAGGTGCTCTATGACTATGAAGACAAAATTAATCAGGCTGTTTTTCCTGGTCTTCAAGGTGGCCCACACAACCACACCATAACTGGTCTGGCAGTTGCACTAAAGCAGGTCGTTTGTTTTTTCTTGTCTTTCTCGAGAAATAAATTTGGGGGCCATCTTCACGAAATTTTAGTTCGGATACTAGATTTAGATATTTGGATGTTCGCCTATTTTTCATTCATGCTATTTCTCCTCTTTACCATATTGCAATAGGCCACAACTCCGGAATACAAAGCCTACCAAGAGCAGGTTCTTAGTAATTCTTCCAAATTTGCTCAGGTATGCAGTGAAAAATTTCTGACTCCTTTGACAAATCATCAATATAGTACTCTTCCATTGCATGTTTTGCTCGCTGTATGGAGTAATTAATTCCTGAACTTTCTTCTTTGCTTAAATCAGTGTAGTTTACCGTGTCAAATCAATTGTTTATGCAGAGTTTGATTGAGAAGGGCTATGAACTTGTATCTGGTGGAACTGACAACCATTTAGTCCTTGTGAATTTGAAAAATAAGGTAAAGGGTGACAACCTGTTCGCCAATATAGCTATTATACTTCTCATCCATGGGATTGTGTCCTTCTCTCTTCAGGTGTTTGTGTTTATGTAGTGCTGGGTGCTGACGATTACAAATATAAGGACAATTAATTAACAAAAACATCCCGAGTTATTTCCATTTTTCAAACTTATGATTTGGCAGGGTATCGATGGCTCAAGAGTCGAGAAGGTTTTGGAATCAGTTCATATTGCAGCTAACAAGAATACAGTTCCAGGGGACGTGTCTGCCATGGTTCCTGGTGGCATCCGTATGGGTATGGCCTTCCACCATTGTCTTTGGTCCTTCAATTACTGGTAGAATATCTAAAAATTTATGCCAAGTTTGTGTTCTGAACTTCTGGTGTACATAGGGACCCCTGCCCTGACCTCAAGAGGTTTCCTCGAGGCAGATTTTGTGAAAGTAGCTGAATATTTCGATGAAGCTGTGAAGTTAGCCTTGAAGATTAAGGCCAATAGCGAAGGTTCCTGAACATAATACTTCTCTACCTTAAAATATACTGGCCACTCTCGTCTCGTATTTGCCCATTTATCGGACTACTGTCTTTTAGAACCTTCGATATACTCATCTTTGTTCTTAAATATTTTAAATACAGGTACTAAGTTAAAGGATTTCGTGGCAACCATGCAATCAAATAAAGACTTCCAATCTGAAATTTCAAAGCTCCGACTTAAAGTCGAGCAGTATGCCAAGCAATTTCCAACAATAGGTTTTGAGAAAGAGACAATGAAATACAGAGACTGAAAATCGAATCCTCAAAGTTGCAGGCAAGGATCTACAGCTGAGTCGGGTTAGAACATTTCTTAACATCCATAACCTGTTGAACGAATACCGTAAATAACTTACAAGTTCTAACAAATAATAGGTTAGGGTGTCTTGATGATCTTTATGAGATGAAAAGTTGTTTTAGTCTGAAGAACACTTCTGAAAATCTGTTTAGATAATAATTAAAGTGATTAGGAAAAGCCTAAAAATACTGTTCTAGTGATTCTTTAAGTTTTAGAGTGTCATAATTCTGGGTTAGATTGATATTTGATATTCAATTAAGCAGCATCCATAATTCTGCTTATTATGCAGATAACCTTGTTGTCAAAGTTGCTGATTCAGACCAGCAAACGGCCAACCGCAGAAGTTTCCTCTAAATAAATGTCCTTGTGAGCAATTTTTTGTTGGACTTTCTAGTATAATAAAATCTCGACATTATGCTCTTGATCTTTGCAAGTTTTAATTTAAGATTTGGATTATCTTATTGATCGAATATCTTAAGTAAGAACACTTGATTAAGATTCGAATCACGTTACAAGTAAGATTATGGGTATATTTTCTTCTAGGAGACAATGATTGTCAACTATGTGCATAGTTATTTGAATTTTGGTTTGAACCCGAGTTTATTTTTGCCTAGAACTTTCCAATAATCTATTATTTTAGTCTCTAAATTTCGATCCAAGAATCTATATTTGTATAGGAACCTTGCGAGTAACATGTGACTTCAAACGTTTGTCTAGACAGGTAATATTAATCGGGAATGACATGATATTATAGAAGTGTAAGCATAGGACATTCTCCTCTAATACTATTTTAATGAAAACTTGTGAGAATGTGTTCTAATGATCGGGATCCTCCCAACTAACATTGACGCAAAGTTATTCATTATTGCTAACGATTTTGTTCATTTACGTTAATTTTCATAAAGGCGAAAGAAAAAAGAAACATTTTTTAGTACTAGTATTTTTTAATTTTTTTTTGAAAGCTTGAAAATATTATTGAAATAAAATTTTAATATTTTCCATACAAAAAATTAACGATTTGAACGAAAATTACAACTTTCCTATAAGATATATTTTAATCATCTTTTGTTCGAGATTTCATTAATTACAAGTCGGAGATCGAACTTATTGACTTTTGAAATAGTAATTATTGTCTTATCAATGAATTATGCTCTAATTGACGTTTTATCCAATAAAATATGTATCTTTCAATTAAATTAATGTATTCTTTTTTAAAAAATACCTAAAATTTTCCTTTTCAACCCATATTCGTTTCTTTTACGCACAATTGTATCAGACATTTCCTGAGTTTTCTCTCAAGGTTTTAAAATTCTTCTACTAGAGAGAAGTTTCTACATCATTATAAAAAAATGTTTCGTTTTCCACGTCACCTCTAACTGTTATTATACCAAAAATAATGAAAAAATACATATTAATATAATATGTAAAGTCCTTTATAGTCCTTTGTTTTTTGTTTGAACAAAGATAAAATCAATTATAATCCTTGACTTTAAATACCTTATAATTTTTTTTAATTTGGTCTAAAAGACGTATTTAAAAAAAATTCATTAAAATGAGATGACAATTTTCACACGACTAATGCATATACATTAAAAATTTAAAAATAAAAAATAAAAAATTAATATAAATCTATTAGACATTTTTTAAAATTTACCGAAAAACTCCTAAAACTATTAATTTAACATTGTTACTATAAACACAAAATTTAACCGCAATGTTTTCACTTTTCACCATTATATATATATATAAATAAAAGAGTTGGAAGTAAAATACGGCGGGCCGTAAAGCGAAGTAACAAAGAGAGGCCGTTCCCTCCACAATTCATGGGTGTGCGGATTCGATTGGATGGGGAAGGGATAAACATCCCGCCATTATTATGTAATTCCTCTCCTTCTTCCTTCCATGGCTTCCTTGCCTTCTGTTACCCTAACTGCTGCTCTCAACCTCGACTCCGACGTAAGAAAGCGACACTCTACCAGCGTTCTCCTCAATGATAAGGTACTCTTTTTGCTTGCTTTCGATGGAGTCATGATTGATTTGAAATGAAAAATTCTGTTGAAACTACTCGAATTGATCTTACGGACTTCTGTTCTTGGTTTGTGAGAAAGATCAGTTGAGTTGGAGTGTGAAACTGTGGATTCTGAGTGTTGGATTCTTAATTTGTTCGTAACTAATCGTATGGAATGTGAATTTAGCCTGCTTCGTTTTCTTGATCTGTCGATTTTTTGATTCTATGATATACTGTAGAGTGCTAGCGTGCCGTATCAGAAAAATCAGTGGCTAATCCAACTGAATGTTGATTCTGAGTGTTGGATTCTTAATTTATTCGTAACTAAACGCATGGAATGTGAATTTAGCCTGCTTCGTTTTCTTGATCTGTCAATTTGTTGATTCGATGATATACTGCAGAGCGCTAGCGTGCCGTATCAGAAAAATCAGTCGCTAATCCAACTGAATGTTGATGCGGAGCCGAAGTTTGTAGACTTGCGTGAAGCTCTGTCTCTGTTGAAAGAAGGTACGACGGTCAAAACTTCTTACTATGTTCCGTTGTTGCAAGAATGCATAGACAGAAAATTAGCTGCAGAAGCGGAAATTATCCATGGTCATATTGTAAAAACTGGGACTCATGAAGACCTATTTGTAATGACGAATCTTGTTAATGTTTATGCGAAATGTGGAGTCATGGAAAAAGCTCGCGAAGTGTTTGATAATTTGCCTCGAAGAAATGTCGTTGCCTGGACTACTCTAGTGACTGGTTATGTTCAGAATTCGCAGCCTCTGGTTGCTCTTAAAGTATTCATCGAAATGTTGCAGGCTGGAGTTTATCCTACAAATTTTACACTCGGAATAGTGTTGAATGCTTGTTCTTCCTTGCAATCTATGGAATTGGGGAAGCAAGTTCATGCATATATCATCAAATATCACTTAGATTTTGATACAAGTATTGGAAACTCTCTTTCAAGCTTCTATTCTAAATTTGGGTGCTTGGAACTCGCTATCAGGGCCTTCCAGAAAATTAAGGAAAAGAATGTCATTTCATGGACTTCAGTTGTATCTGCCTGTGGTGATAATGGTCAAGCAGCTCGGAGTTTAAGTTTCTTTACCAAGATGCTCTCAGAAGGTGTGGAGCCGAATGAGTATACTCTCACCAGTGTCTTGAGCACTTGTTGTGTGATGCTAACACTGAGTCTAGGAGCACAGATTCATTCACTAAGCATTAAGCTTGGTTATGGTTCAAGCATACCTATACAAAATTCTGTCATGTACTTATACCTGAAATGTGGATGGCTTATTGAGGCTCAGAAATTGTTCGAAGGTATGGAGACCCTCAATCTGATTACATGGAATTCAATGATTGCAGGGCATGCAAAAATGATGGATGTTGCTGAAGATGATCTTGCAGCTCACAAGAGTGGATCCACAGCACTTAATATGTTCCAGAAATTACATCACTCGGGTATAAAGCCCGATCTGTTCACTTTCTCCAGTGTTTTAAGCGTTTGTAGTAGACTAGTAGCCTTAGATCAAGGGGAACAAATTCATGCTCAGATCATTAAGAGTGGTGTTTTGGCAGATGTTGTTGTGGGAACTGCATTGATTAGTATGTATAACAAATGTGGAAGTATTGATGAGGCGAGAAAAGCTTTCTTGGAGATGCCTTCAAGAACTCTGATATCATGGACTTCGATGATTACGGGATTTGCACGACACGGTTTGTCTCAACAAGCACTTCAGCTCTTTGAAGATATGAGACTGGCTGGAGTTAAACCAAACCAGATCACTTTTGTAGGTGTTCTATCAGCTTGTAGCCATGCTGGTTTGGTGGATGAAGCACTGTATTACTTTGAAGTAATGCAGAAGCAGTACAACATTGAGCCTGTAATGGACCATTTTGCATGCATGATTGACTTGTATATGAGGTTGGGTCGGGTGGAAGAAGCTTTTGATGTAGTTAAGAAGATGAACTTTGAGCCTAATGAAATTATATGGTCCATGTTAATTGCAGGATGTCGAAGTCATGGGAACTCCGAATTGGGGTTTTATGCCGCCGAGCAGTTACTCAAACTCAGGCCGAAAGACACCGAGACCTACGTCTCTCTGCTAAATATGTACATCTCTGCAGGGAGATGGAAGGACGTTTCCAAAGTGAGGAAATTAATGAAAGAAGAAAAGCTTGGAAAGTTGAAGGACTGTAGCTGGATTAGCATCAAAGAAAGAGTTTATTCATTTAAACCCGATGACAAATCACACTGTCAAACTGCAGAGATGTACAAGCTGTTGGAGACTTTACTCGACGAAGTAAAACCTCTTGGTTACGAGCCTGTTCAATATATGGAGGTAATCGAAGAGGAGAAAGACGAGGAAACAGTGTTTTCCTCCACCATTTATCACAGCGAAAAGTTAGCCGTTGCTTTTGGTTTGTTAAACCTGCCAAAAGCCACCCAGATTCGGGTTGTCAAGAACATCACCATGTGTAGGGACTGCCATAATTTTATCCGATTCGTATCATTATTGACAGGCAGGGAAATCGTCATCCGAGATAGCAAGCAGCTTCACAAGTTTTCGAACGGATACTGTTCTTGTAGAGGTTTTGGAGATCTTCTTTAATGTCCTTGGTGAAGAGCAGGGTAAGACACGAACTTAAATTTTGTACAAACCTAGCGACATTGAGCTGTCAAAATATTCATATGAAGCTGATTTCTGTAAGTTAGATAGGAAGAACGACCAAATGATGTTGAGCTTCAGACAAATACCAAGACAATTTAATGTCAACACCATTGTTCCTTCTCTGTATAGCGAAAGAATGACAAGAGGTAGGTCAGCTAATTTGCTAAGAGATTTTAACAAAACTAGATGATGGTATATACAGGTACTCTTATAAAAATTTCCAGCCTTGGATGATGCCGTTTCCAGCGTTGATGCACACAAAATCAGCATCTTTTAGTCTTGTTCTTGGCGGTTCTTGATTTGCTGGTATCAATTGAAGGTTTCCAGATGATTGCTATAAAAGCTCGAACTGCAGACATTCGTTGACAAAGTTCCAATATCTCAAACTGTGTAATGAGATAATTTTGGACGGAAACGTGGAGAAAATATGGTATATGTTATGAACCACGAATCTCTACAATGACATGATATTGTCTACTTTGAGCATAAGCTCTTGTGGCTTTGCTTTTGGTTTTCCCAAAATGCCTCATATCAATGGAGATATATTTCTTACTTATAAATTCATGATCATCTCTTTAATTAGCCGATGTGGAACTCCCCATCAACAATCCTCAACAGTATACTCTTTAAGTAGATGTCGATTGACATTCGACAACTATACTCAATGTGAAAAATCTACTATGACCCATATTAAGGTACTCGCTGGTTTCCCCAGCTGATTTCTGAATGTTCACCATAAAGAACGTGGGAGCAACTTTGAAATTCTACAGGAAAATATTTCAGATCAAGGTCGAAGAACAGGAAATGGAAATGGAAACATACTTGCATAATAACTGAGAAATAAGAAGTCTTTGCTCGCTGATGGGCCTTCTACTCTCATCTGGCATTCATCAGAAGCTTAGTTAAGATTATAATACAGAGGGGCCTGCCTTGTTCCTGGAGGGTGGATAGCCAGATAGAATGACAAAAATTCAGGTGAGATCTTCAAAATGATTACCTTGTAATTGCGAATGTGTGTCTTGAAACCCATTGATTGAGCTACAGCTTTCATAGTTGATAATAAAACCTTTGTGGGCGTTTGGCAGACGAAGCGTGTCGGGTGCTTCATAGAATCCTGCCGTAATCCAAAGAAATTTAACCTTGAATTCTCGAGCAAGGTACGCATACTAAACTTTCTTATACCAACATATTTTAAAATGATCGAAGCATGATATAGTCGGTTAGAGATAAAGGACTATATATGGTTAATGATGAGTTATGATCATGTTAGCAAGCGAGACTTTTTAATATGATAGGTAAATTGGCTTGCTCTAACCTTCAATTCTCGACGAGGTAGCATACTAAACTTTCATATGGTTAATGATGAGTTATGATCATGTTAGCAAGCGAGACTCTTTAATATGATAGGTAAATTGGCTTGCTCTAACCTTTCAATTCTCGACAAGGTACACATACTAAACTTTCTTATACCAATATATTTTAAAATGATCGAAGCATGATACAGTCAGAGATAAAGGACTATATATGGTTAATGATGAGTTATGATTATGTTAGTAAGCGAGACTCTTTAATATGATAGGTAAATTGGCTCGCTCTAATTCTATAAATCACCACTAATGAGCATTATGGTAAGTTAATCTAATATCAATTCTTGAAAAACTTGTGACATAACGCGATCCTTCGTACTAAAATTGATGTTCGAAAAGTTGACGAGCAAGAACGAAAGAATGTCTCGAAAAACACTTTATTTGCCCTTTATATAGGTGTTCTTTCCCTTCTTCCTCACCATACTTTTGCTTAGTTTACTATCCTTTGAAAAAAATTTAACCGCTTATGGTTATAGATTTTATGTTTTTTGAAATCCCACATTAGTTGGAATGAGAAACTAAACATTCTTTTATAAGAGTGTGAAAACCTCTCCTTAGCAGACATGTTTTAAAACCTTGACGGAAAGTTTTGGAAGGGAAAGTCTAATGAGGATGATATTTGCTAGCACCGGCTTGTACTGTTACAAATGGTATTAGAGCGAGGCACCGAGCGGTGGGCCAGTGAGGACGCTGGCTTCTAAGGGGGTGGATTGTGAGGTCCCACATCGGTCAGAGAGGAGAACGAAACATTCCTTAGGATGTAGAAACCTCTCCCTAGCAGACACATTTTAAAACTGCAAGACTGGAGGCAATACATAGGTCAAAGCGGACAATATATGCTAGCGGTGGGGTTAAACTCTTACAAATAGTACAAGAGTCAACTAGGACGCGGGCTCCCGAAGGGGTGAATTTTTTTTTATTAATTTTCATGGAGTAAAAAACTGCAAAGAAAGAAACAAAATATTTTTTGAGTATGAATATTTTTTTTTTAATTTTTTGAAAGGTTTAAAAGAAACGTTAACCATTTCAATAAGAAAATAAACACTAAAAAGATATTTTTTATACAGCTTGTTTTTAAATAGAAATATTCTTCAAGTGTATTGAAACAAAATTTTAATGTGTTACCTCCAAAACTTAGTTTAGCCAATATATATATATATATATATATATATCATCCATTTGTTAATTTATTAGTGATAAATTAACAACCAGAATAAAAAAAGTACAAACATTAAAAAAGTAATGTACCAATATAATATTTAAAATAAAAAGATTTTTAACTTTAAGTTGGACCGGTGAAAAAACAAAATTAATTGCTACTTTTGGAAAAAGGGAATAAAAGTGGGGAATTTTTAAAACCACTTTTGATTATTTAATATATTTCCACAAAAGTTTTGAGATGTGCCTAAACTAGATTAAAATATAAGTCAATTTTCTATTTTTTTTATCAAAATAATACTTTTTTAATCAAATTACTTTACCATGAAGTAAAAGTATAATTCTTTAAATCACAAAAGTATAGAACTTGATCAAATACAAAGACAGAACTTTAACCTTTTAAAACTTTTGGGAATCAATTGTAATTTAAAAGTAATAGGAGGGCTAGACTAAAATTGCTCAAATCTATCCATTTAATTTTTTTTTAATTATTATCTTAAACAAAATAATAATAATAAAAAACGAGTTTATCCTCTTTATAATCCCTATATATATGTGTATATGGTACAAATTAATTAATATTGTAGTAAAAGAAGCAAAAAAAGAAATTTCCATATCGGAGAAGACAATCACTGGCGGAAACCAATGGCAATGTTTCTAAGAAGAGTCGCCGTCGGTGCTACGAAACTCAATGTTGCTCCGGCGAATGGGCGGTTCCTCCTCCGTCACATGGTTGTTTTTCTCTCTCCTCACCGCCAGTTCATAATTTCTATGATTTTTCTTTCTTGATGCCTAAATTTTCCATCGGTTTTCTATGGTCGCAGTCTTCTCGGTACGGGTCCACGGCGGAGGAAAGGGAGGCTCGAGCTACTGTGAGCATTCCATTTCTATTATTTTCTTTTTTTTTTCAAAAAAATACATTTATTTAATCCCAAAATTATTAATATTAATTTATTTAATTATAATATATGACTCGTAAAATATTTATATTTTTTTAGTTAAAAATATTTTGAAATTGTGTTTATTTTGTTTGTAATATAATTTCTTTTATTTGTTGAAAAAAGTATATTATTTAAGCGGAAAATTGTGAAAACGTTTCGAACCCATGATGGGGAACATGCAGCACCTTTTGATATCACTATCAAATTATTCAAAAGTTATTTTATTTTATTTTTATTTTTATGTTTTCTATTTTTTTTAAAACAGAAATTATTGATATTTTATTTTTTGAAAAAATAGAAGGTGACTATTAGATGTTTTTTTTTTTAATTATGTTTTTACTTTTTGTACTAAAAAATCAATTTTTTATTAGATGTATTAATTACTATAAATAATTATATTTTTATTTTTAAAAAATACATTTATTTAGATATGTTTAGTGTATCAAAAATTTATATAAATAAATAATATTTGGATTTAATTTTTTTATAATTACTCAATTTTATTGTATTAATTATTTTAGATAATTAATTAGGATTTGTTAGTTTATTTTTATTAAAACAATTTATCCACTTAGATTTAATTTTCTTCATTAATAAATATATTATGAATCATATGCCATAATTTTAGCATTTTTTTTAGTTTATTTAGCGATCTACTTCAAATAAATGAATATAATAAATTATATAAACTTTTAATTGTAAATAATTAGTATAACAAAATTAATTATATATGTTATATTTTAAGAAATAGTCAAAAGGAACATTTTTTTTCATAGTTTCATGTTAGCTAAAGATCATACAAATATAATAAGTTACATGTTAAAATTAACACCTAAAATAGTGTTCATCCATATCAATGATACGTTAATTTAAAATAAATAAGGATATTACACGCGAAATAAATGAATGCCCATAAAAATATATTTGTAACCATAAAAGAATTAAGTAAATACATGATTATTTATTTATTATATATAATTTAATTAATTATAAATGTAATGAGGATCAATTAATTTTGATTTCAGTGGGTTAAGCAGCTTAACGCCTCCATGGAGATCGTTGCTCCGGAAGTGGTAGACATCATTGAGCTTGAGAAAGCTCGTCAATTCAAGGTTTTTTTTCCTTCTTTGAATTGAAATGCTTCATTGAATTGATTTGAGCTTGTGGTTAATTCTTGTGCAATTCATTTATAAATGGGAAGGGTCTTGAAGTTATAGCGTCAGAGAATTTCTGCTCAAGAGCAGTGATGGAAGCAATTGGTTCGATTATGACCAATTCATCTAGTGATGGATATCCCGGTGCTAGATACAGTGGAGGAACTGAGTCTGTCAATCATTCTATCTCAATTTCACGCTACAATTTTCTTTATTCTATTCCTGTTTTAATTAATGATAAACCCCAAATGGATTTTAGGTACTTGGACATCATTGAAAACTGGTGCATGGAACGTGCTCTAGAAGTTTTCCGTTTGGACCCTGCAAAATGGGGAGGTATCATCATCATCATCATCATCATCTTCTTCGTTTTAGTATTACAATTGGGAGCAAGCTTAACAAGTGTTGTTGTCCACTGGTTGTTATGATCAAATTTTGTTTCAAATTCTGTCTATTGACGTATATTTCTTTTCTCGAGTTTCTTGTGATTCCGCTGTATATTTGCGAACATTTTCAGAATAGTTCACGTATTTGTTTGTCTATAAGCTTTTCCCACTATGAAGTTGACTAACTGAGCATGCTCTTTTGTTTTTAGTTAACGTGCAGACTCTCACTGGATCCATAGCTAACTTTCAGACATATACTGGACTATTAAAACCTCACGAGAGGATTATGTCTCTTGATTTACCACATGGTGGACACCTTTCTCATGGTTATCAGGTGCTTAATTTTCAAATCTAATACGTATTAGTTTTTGGTTAAAGCACAAATTTGATTTAGTCCCAATGATTTTAAAAGATAGAATAATTAAAGATCTAATACGTATTCGTTTTTGGTTAAAGCACAAATTTGATTTAGTCCCAATGATTTTAAAAGATAGAATTTTGACCGTATAGTTCTTTTCATGTACCACATCGGTTGGGGAGGAGAACGAAATACCCTTTATAAGGGTGTGAAGACCTCTCCCTAGCAGACGCGTAATGGGGAAGCCTATAAGGGAAAGCCCAAAAACCTTGAGGGGAAGCCCAGAAGGGAAAGCCCAAAGAGGACAGTATCTGGATGAGCACCGGTTCCGCTGTGTAACTCTGAAAAACGTGTTTTAAAAACCTTGAGGGAAAACTCAAAAGGGAAAGCCCAAAGAGGACAACATCTGCTAGCCGTGGGCCAGGGCCGTTACAAATGGTATCAGAGCCAGACACCGGGCGATATGCCAGCAAGGAGGCTGTTCCCCGAAGGGGGGTAGACACGAGGCGGTGTGCCAGTAAGGACGTTGGGCCCTGAAGGGGGGGTGGATTGTGATGTCCCACATCGGTTGGGGAGGAGAACGAAACACCATTTTTAAGGGTGTGAAACCTCTCCCTAGCAGACGCGTAATGGGGAAGCATATAAGGGAAAGCCCAAAAACCTTGAAGAGAAGTCCGAAAGGGAAAACCCAAAGAGGACAGTATCTGGATGAGCACCGGTTCCGCTGTGTAACTCTGAAAAACGCATTTTAAAAACCTTGAGGGGAAGCCCGAAAGGGAAAGCCCAAAGAGAACAATATCTGCTAGCGGTGGGCGTGGGCCGTTATAGTTCTTCATTCATTGAGAACATGAATTTGTTAGCGACTGCTAATAGTGGAGACTATTTATGAAGCTGTATCAAACCATATGGATGAAATTCTACATTTCTATCTCTCTCCAAACCAGAAGGATTAACTTTATAATTTAATCTCTAGCTGCTTTGGGTGATTTCATATGGTAATGTGAACTTTTAAAACGTGTGTATTTATATATGTTTCTTTGAACTTTTGCAGACTCCTACCAAGAAAGTTTCTGCTGTTTCATTATTCTTCGAGACAATGCCATATAGGTTGGATGAGAAAACTGGTTACATTGACTATGATGGGGTCAGCAAATGCTTCTGTACTGTTTGAACGAATTGTATACTGATATCCCGTTGGTTTTTCTTGAAACTGCAATCGAAATAATCAAAACTCATACGCAGATGGAGAGAAGTGCATCTTTGTTTCGACCAAAACTCATTGTTGCTGGTGCAAGTGCCTATGCTCGTCTGTTTGATTATGCACGAATTCGAAAGGTTTCTTCTTCCTTTACATGCCTATAGATTACAATATAGAATATCTCCATCTGGGTTTTACTTTTAAACTTGTAACATAACATTTGATTTTGGTTGTGGTTGAATATTGTAATAGATCTGTGACGAACATAAGGCAATCATGATGGCAGACATGGCACATCTTGCTGGTTTAGTTGCAGCAGACGTTATTCCATCTCCTTTTGAGTATGCTGATATTGTGACAACAACCACAAATAAATCCTTACGTGGACCACGAGGGGCTCTGATTTTCTACCGAAAGGGCGTTAAAGAGATCAATAAGAAAGGAGAGGAAGTAAGTGAGATCTTAAAAGAGCATGTTACTACTGCGTCTTGTGTTGTATCGTGTCGTATCGTATTCGTGCTTCTTAGGATGTAAATATAAGTTCAAAGGGAAAGTTCTTTGTTGTCTAATATTTACAATCTACGACAGGTGCTCTATGACTATGAAGACAAAATCAATAACGCTGTCTTTCCTGGTGTTCAAGGTGCCTCACACAACCAAAAACTAGCCGGTCTGGCGATTTCACTAAAACAGGTCAAGACTTTCTCGGCAACAAAAATAAATTTGGTGTTATCTTGGTGAAAGTTGAGTTCAAATGCTAGATTTAGCTATTGTTTTCATTCACTTTATTTCTCTTCTTTACCATGTTGCAATAGGCAATGACTCCGGAATACAAAGCCTACCAACAACAGGTTCTCAGGAATTCTTCAAAACTTGCTCAGGTATAGAGGAAAATTTCTGACTTTTTGACAAATTACTGCATGTTTTTTTTACTGTCTTGAATAATTCATTCCTCAACTTTGTTTTTTTGCGTAAATCAGTGTAGTTTACTGTGTTAAATCCATTGTTTACGCAGTGTTTGATTGAGAAGGGGTATGAGCTTGTATCTGGTGGAACTGATAATCATTTAGTCCTTATAGATTTGAAAAATAAGGTAAAGGGTGACTTCCTGTTCATCGTTGTAACTATTATACTTCTCGTCTAGGTATTTTTGTTTATGTAGTGATGACAAATTAACTGATTTTAAAGGTCCATTTGAAATGATTTTTTGCTGAAAAATCCTTCTACACACAATCATCCCGAGTTATTTTCAAGGTCTTGTTGATCACAAAATTGAAACCTCGAGGATTTATCAAACGTTTTTTGAAGTTCAATAACCAAATAAACACAATTTAAAGTTTAGGAACTAAACTTGTAATTTGACGTATTTTCAAACTTATGATATAAATGTTATCATTGACTCGATTTGGCAGGGTATTGATGGGTCAAGGGTTGAGAAGGTTTTGGAATGGGTTCGTATTGCAGCTAACAAGAACACAGTTCCAGGGGACGTGTCTGCTGTGATTCCTGGTGGCATCCGTTTGGGTATGGCCTTGTTTTTGAAATTTT
Source organism: Cucurbita ficifolia (assembly GCA_033971965.1). Classification (NCBI taxonomy): domain Eukaryota; kingdom Viridiplantae; phylum Streptophyta; class Magnoliopsida; order Cucurbitales; family Cucurbitaceae; genus Cucurbita; species Cucurbita ficifolia. Next base: position 853,387 of record CM066973.1, on the reverse strand, counting down.
CTAGTACTGCTACCTCTATTCGTTGTTTGCGGGTTCATGCTCCGATTGTTGGTCTTGTTCGAGGGCTCCATAGGCCTCAAGGAATGGAGTCCCACGTTGACTAATTTAGAGAATGATCATGGATTTATAAACAAGGAATAATATCTCTATTGGTATGAGGCCTTTTGGGAAGCCCAAAACAAAACCATGATAACTTATATTCAAAATGGACAATATCATACCATTGTGGAGATCCGTGATTCCTAACAAGTCTAATATCTAAATTTGTGTATATAGGAACTCCTGCTTTGACTTCGAGAGGCTTACTCGAAGCCGATTTTGCTCAAGTGGCTGAATTCTTTGATGAAGGTTTGAAGTTGGCCTTGAAGATTAAGGCTGCTGAGCCTAAAGGTTAGTTCTCTAACAGAATATTGATCTACTGTCTTTTAGAATCCTTTGATATACTGAATCTCGGTTTTCAAATATTATAAACACAGGCGCTAAGTTTAAGGATTTCGAGACAACCATGAAATCAAATAACGAATTCCAATCTGAAATCTCAAAGCTCCGACGCGGGGTTGAGGAGTTTGCCATGCAATTTCCAACAATAGGTTGTGAGAAGGAGACAATGAAATATTGAGACTGAATAACGGAGTCGGGTTAGAACATCTCTCCCTAGCTCGTTGAACGTTAAAAACCTCTGTTTATAAGCACTTGAAAAATCATTTTTAAACGGGTTCACAATACGGTTAGATACTCAGAGTTAAGGTTCCATTTGATGAGCATCTAATTTTCAGTTTCGGGCATTTGCAGCCTCATGCTCTACAGATATCTTCACTGTTAAGGTGGCTGACTCCGACCCTGGAGCAAATATCCTTTCAAAATGATGTCCACCGACCCCATAGATTTGTACGTTTCCACTGAATGGACGTGTCTTTTTTCCTTTGAATCTTCCTAAATAAATGTCGACAATCACTCTCTCTCTCTCTACTAAATCGACTCTCAAGAAGTCCACAAAGAAAGAAGCTCTGGAGAACCACTTCACATAGTTGTTCTTCACTGGCGTTGGAAGCAATCGTATCCATATTCTAGTACATTCTAATAATTCGAGCCAATATATAATTATATATACGAGGATGAGATCAAATGGTAAAAAGTAAATTAATGTGTAAGTTTACATATTTGTTCTAAAAAATAAAATTTGGCTCATGTGTATTCAGATAAATTGAGATGACATTTGATAGGTAAAATATATTCTATGTAGTTGTAAATAACTATTTTTACACATAAATTAATTTCATCATTTAATTAATTAGAAAATATATTTTTGAAAAAAAATTAATATTATTGGGTAATCCCGCCATTGTTATGTAATTCCTTCTCCTTCTTCCTTCCATGGCTTCCTTCCCGTCTGTTACCCTCACTGCTGCTCTCAACCTCGATTCCGGCGTAAGAAAGCGACATTCTACCAGCTTTTCCTTAACGATAAGGTACTCCTTTTGCTTGCTTTCGATGGAGTCATGATTTGTTTTTTGAAAAATTATTCTGAGAATCCAATCCTCGAATTGATTTTACGGACTTCTGTTCTTGGTTTGCGAGATCGATCGGTTGAGTTGGAGTGTGAAACTGTGGATTCTGAGTGTTGGATACTTAATTTGTTCGTAACTAAGCGTATGGAATGTGAATTTAGCCTGCTTCGTTTTCTTGATCTTTCGATTTGTTGATTCTATGATGCCGTATCAGAAAAATCAGTCACTAATCCAATTGAATGTTGATGCGGAGCCGAAGTTTGTAGACTTGCGTGAAGCTCTGTCTCTGTTGAAAGAAGGTACGACGGTCAAGATTTCTTACTATACTCCTTTGTTGCAATAATGCATAGCCATAGACAGCAATTTAGCTGCGGAAGCGGACATTATGCATGGACGTATCGTTAAAACTGGGACATATGAAGACCTATTTGTAATGACGTTTTTTTGTTAATGTGAAATGTGAAATGTGAAATGTGGAGTCATGGAAAATGCTCGCAAAGTGTTTGATAATTTTCCTAGAAGAAATGCCGTTGCATGGACTACTCTATGACTGGTTATGTTCAGAATTCGCGGCCTCTGGTTGCTCTTAAAGTATTCATCGAAATGTTGCAGCCTGAAGCTTATCCTACAAATTTTACACTTGGAATAGTGTTGAATGCTTGTTCTTCCTTGCAATCTATCGAATTGGGAAAGCAAATTTTGTTAGGAACCACGACTCTCGACAATGGTATGATATTGTCCACTTTGAGCTGGCTTTGCTTCTGGTTTCCCCAAAAGGCCTCATACCAATGGAGATGTATTCCTTACTTATAAACCCACGATCATCTCCTTAATTAGCCAATGTAAGACTCCCCACCTACAATCCTCAACAATCCTCCCCTCGAACAAAGTATACCATAGTGCCGCCCCTGAGGCCTATGGAGCCCTCGAATAGCCTCCCCTCGAACAAAGTATACCATAGAGCCGCCCCTAAGGCCTATGGAGCCCTCGAATAGCCTCCCCTTAATTGAGGCTCGACTCTTTTCTCTGGAGTCCTCGAACAAAGTACGCCCTTTGTTCGACACTTTAGTCACTTTTTTACTACACCTTCAAGGCTCACAACTTCTTTGTTCGACATTTGAAGATCTTATTGGCATGGCTAAGTTAAGGACATGGCTCTGATACCATGTTAGGAACCACGACTCTCCACAATGGTATGATATTGTCCACTTTGAGCATAAACTCTCGTGGCTTTGTTTTTTGTTTCCCCAAAAGGCCTCATACTAATGGAGATGTATTCCTTACCTATAAACTCATGATCATCCCCTTAATTAGCCGATGTGGGATTTCCCATCAACAATCCTCCACAAGTCCATGCATATATCATCAAATATCACATAGATTTGATACTAGTATTGACAACACTCTTTGTAGCTTCTATTCTAATTCCGGGTGCTTGGAATTTGCTATAAGGGCCTTCCAGAAAATTAAGGAAAAGAATGTTATTTCATGGACTTCAGTTGTATCTGCCTGTGGCGATAATGGTCAAGCAGCTTGGAGTCCAAGTCTTTTATCGAGATGCTCTCAGAAGGCATGGATCCGAATGAATACTCTCACAAGTGCCTTAAACACTTGTTGCGTGATGCTAACATTGGGTCTAGGAGCACAGATTCATTCACTAAGCATTAAGCTTGATTATGGTTCGAGCATACCTATAAAAAATTCTATGTATTTATACCTGAAATGTGGATGGCATATTGCAGGTCAGAAACTGTTCGAAGGTATGGAAACCCTCAATTTGATTACATGGAATGCGATGATTGCAGGCCATGCAAAAATGATGGATGTTGCTGCAGATGATCTTGAAGCTCACAAGAGTGGATCCATAGCACTTAATATACTCCAGAATTTCTATCGCTCGGGTATGAAACCTCATCTGTTCACTTTTTCCAGTGTTTCAAGTGTTTGTAGTAGACTAGTAGCCTTAGAACAAGGGGAACAAATTCATGCTCAGATCATTAAGAGTGGTGTTTCGGCAGATGTTGTTGTGGGAACTGCATTGGTTAGTATGTATAGCAAATGTGGAAGTAAAGCTTTCTTGGAGATGCCTTCTAGAACTTTGATATCATGGATTGTCTCAACAAGCACTTCAGCTCTTTGAAGACATGAGACTAGCAGGAGTTAGACCAAACCAGGTCACTGTTGTAGGTGTTCTATTATCTTGTAGCCACGCTGGTTTGGTAGAATACATTAACATTGATAGAGAGACCCTAGTAGATGAGCCTAAAAGACAATGTATTGGTTGGAACGAGGACCGATCCAAACCAAAAACCTATAAATAATCCATTACAAATAAAACTTATAATATACTTTAAAAGATAATTAATAGAATTTATTATAAACAAGTTAGCTACTTAGTAAATTATTTTTATTTTTCTTTTCAAATAGACGAGACATAATGCGATCGAGATGATGGCGTGGACGAGTTAGGAGATTTGAGAGATCCTATCTGAACCCTTATTAAGTCTTGTATTTACTTTTGCTTTGTTTTGGGAATTTGTGCAAAAAAGAGGTTAAATTTTTTCCTTTGCAACCAATATTCTTTATCAATGTCTTTTACCCTTAAAACAAAATGTCACAATCGTAAAACTCTATTTTAAAAATTAAAAAAATTAAAAAAAATTGTTACAATGAGTTTCTTTTTGGCGGAAAAAAACATTTGACAAATTTAGAACATGAATAGAATATTTAAAAGCTTCAGAATCAAATAAATTTAAATTTAAATGGAAGGGCAAATAATTTGTCAAACCTATCTATTAATATTCTTTTAGATAGAATTTGATTTTTTTTTTTGAAGCGTTGTTAATATATATAATATAATATAATATACACACACGTACACACATACACACACGTAAATATTAAGCTATGAAACTAAGAAGGAAGCAAGAATTTGGGTTGAAATTTACATTAGACTTCTCGGCCATGAGCTTGAGTCGGACCTTTGAGTGGCCGAGGCAAATCTCATGTTGGCCTCTTAAAAGAGCACATGTCATACATGCCCCTCGACTTGTGGTATCGAGGTTCTTGGTCTTCTTTATTTTTAACCTAATTATTAAAAATAAGTTTATATAAACAAATTCATTAAATACATAATTAAAAATAAATTACATAAACAACTAAAAAAACTTTAAATGTAAATATATGAATCAAACACTGAAACTTTAAAAAAAAAAAAAAAAAAGATTCTGGATTAAATGCAATTATAAAAAGTAAAAAACAGTTTGCCTTTTGAATGTCACAGAAGTTTTAAAATCCACTTTTTATTATTATATATATTTATTTATTTATCATTTTCAAATTTATTCCAAAATTACTTTTCAATATTTTGACCAACCGTTATGAAACTTTATTAGAGAATTTTATTAAAAATTATCAACGGACTCTCGAATATTAAAATATATTTTAATCAAAATGATATTAAATCCATTAATTTTTATATATTTTTTTAATGACAAAAGTATGGAATTTAACAAAATGTTTTAAATTTTTGGGAATCAAATGTAATTTAAAAGGAATAGGAGGACTAGAAAATAAAAATTCTCAAATCTATCCATTAAAAATGCTTTCTAATATCTCCCATAATCCCTATATATATGGAATGAATTAGTTAACATTATAGTAAAAGAAAAAAAAAACAGTTTATATTTTTTAAAACATTTTTCATATCGGTGGAGGCAATCGCCGGCGGAAACCAATGGCAATGTTTCTAAGAAAAGTCGCCGTCGGCGTTACGAAACCCAACGTTGCTCCGGTGAATGGGCGGTTCCTCCTCCGTCACATGGTTGTTTTTCGCTCTCCTCGCCGCTAATTCATAATATCTATGATTTTTCTGTTTTGATGCCCAAATTTTCCGTCGGTTTTCTTTGGCCGCAGTCTTCTGTTTGCAGGTCCACGGCGGAGGAAAGGGAAGCTCGAGCTACGGTGAGCACTCCATTTCTATGATTTTCTTTTATTTTTTTTAAAATTATATTCATTTTATGCCAAAATTGTTGATATTAATTTAATTACTTATAAATATGACAGATAAATATTTTCAATCAAAATTAAAAAATAAACTAAAAAGAAAAAAATATTATGTCTATTATTTTTTCATATGCATAAATAATTTAACATTCCAATTTTAGTTTTCATGTTTTTCTATATATATATATATATAATTTAGATTTTTTTTTCTTTTGCAGTGGATTAAGCAGCTGAACTCCCCCATGGAGGTCATTGCTCCCGACGTGGCAGACATCATTGAGCTTGAGAAAGCTCGTCAATTCCAGGTTTTTATTTTTTATTTTTTAATTGAAATGGTCGGTTGAATTGAGTTGAGCTTAGCTTTAATTTGTTTTTTAATTTGAAGGGCCTTGAGCTTATACCTTCCGAGAATTTCTGCCCAAGAGCAGTAATGGAAGCAGTTGGTTCGATATTGACGAATTCATATAGTGAAGGATATCCGGGTGCTAGATTCTATGGAGGAACTGAGTCTGTCAATCAATCTATCTCAATTCTACACTTTAATTTCCTCTGTTTGATTCCTGTTTAAATTATTTATACACTCAAAATGGATTTAGGTACGCTGATATCATCGAGAACTTGTGCAAGAAACGTGTGTTTGAAGCTTTCCGTTTGGACCCTGCAAAATGGGGAGGTATCAGAATTGTTCATATCTTATTATTATGATCTTTTCTTAGTACCTTATGCTCGAATTTTTCCGAGTTTCTTGTGATTCGGCTGCACATATTGGCAAATAGTTTCGGAATTTTCTCAATATGAAGTTGATTAACTGAGCATGTTCTTTTGTTTGTAGTTAACGTGCAGACTTTCACTGGATCTATAGCTAACTTTCTGACATACAGTGCATTATTAAAACCTCACGAGAGGATAATGTCTCTTGATTTACCACATGGTGGACACCTTTCGCACGGTTATCAGGTAGGTCATATTAGTTTTTGGTTTAGTTACAAATTTGTTCGGGAAAAGTAGGCGAAGTTTGAATTGAGTTACTATGATCTTCAAAATTATGAACGTTTCCTTTTAGATTTTCTTCGTAAGAAACCGAACCATCATCGAGAACATGAGCTTGTAAGTGATTTCATATCTGTATATGTTTCTTTGAACTTTTGCAGACTGCTACCAAGAAAGTTTCTCTTGTTTCAATGTTCTTCGAGACAATGCCATACAGGTTGGATGAAAGCACGGGTTATATTGACTATGATGGGGTTAGCAAATGCTTCTGTACCGTTTGAATGAATTGTATACTGATATCCTATTGATTTTTCTTGAAACTGCAATCCAAATAATCAAAACTTATATGCAGATGGAGAGAAGTGCATCTTTGTTTCGACCAAAACTCATTGTTGCTGGTGCAACTGCCTACGCTCGTCTCTATGATTATGCACGAATTCGAAAGGTTTCTTCTTCCTTTGCTTGGTTATAAATTACAGTTTAGAATATCTCCACCAGGGTTTTACTTTCAGATTTGTAGCATAACATTTGGTTTCGTCGTGACAGATCTGTGACGAACATAAGGCAATCATGATGGCTGATATGGCACACCTTGCTGGTTTAGTTGCAGCAGACGTTATTCCATCTCCTTTTGAATATGCTGATATTGTGACAACGACCACAAATAAGTCCTTAGGTGGACCACGAGGGGCTTTGATTTTCTATCGAAAGGGCGTTAAAGAGATCAACAAAAAAGGAGAGGAAGTAAGTGAGATCGTATAAATGTAGCTAAAAAAACAACCCAACTTTATGTAACGGCCCAACTCCACCGTTCATTCTCCTCCCCAACCAAGGTGAGATTCTCACCATCCACCCCATTTGGGGCCCGGCGTCTTCGTTGGCACTCGTTCCTTTCTCCGATCAATGTGGGACCCCCACCAAATCCACCCCCTTCAGGGCCCAACGTCCTTACTAGCACATCGCCCGGTGTTTGGCTCCGATACCATTTGTAATGACCTAAGTCCACCAGTAGCAGATATTGTCCTCTTTGGGCTTTTCCTTTCAGGCTTCCCCTCGACGCTTTAAAACGTCTGGTGTTTGACTCTTATAAAGGGTGTTTCGTTCTCCCCGGCCAACGTGGGATTCTCACACTTTATTTGTCGTCTAATATTTGGTTACAATCCACGACAGGTGCTCTATGACTACGAAGACAAAATTAATGGCGCTGTCTTCCCTGGCTTTCAAGGTTCCCCACACAACCATAAAATTGCCGGTTTGGTGATTGCACTAAAGCAGGTTGTTTATTTATTTTAAGACTTCCTCGGTAACAAAAATAAATTGCTTTCATTCATGTCATTTCTCTTCTTTACCATATTATAATAGGCTACAACTCCGGAATACAAAGCCTACCAACAGCAGGTTCTCAATAATTCTTCAAAATTTGCTCAGGTATACAGACTAGTGCATGCTTTTCTCACTGTTTTGAATTGTTTGCGTAAATCAGTGTAGTTTACTGTGTTAAATCCATTGTTTATGCAGTGTTTGATTGAGAAGGGGTATGAGCTTGTATCTGGTGGAACTGATAATCATTTAGTCCTCGTGAATTTGAAAAATAAGGTAAAGGGTGACTTCTGCTTCCTCGTTATAACTATTATACTTATCATCCTCCTCTATTTTTCCTCCTTACGTAGTGATCGACGGTTTAACTGATAGTAAGAGTCTATTTGGAATAACTTTTCAAGTGTTACAAAGTCATTCTAATAAAACACTTGAAATTTTAAAAAAATTAACCGGCCCTAAATTTTCTATATATATTGTCTTATAGGTTCGTTAAAAAAAAAAATTGACGAATGGATCAAGTATTTATCGGACAAGTTTAAAGACCAAATAGACACAAATTTAAAAGGTTGAGGACTAAATTTGTAATTTAATCCGGCAGGGTATTGATGGGTCGAGAGTGGAAAAGGTTTTGGATTGGGTACATATTGCAGCTAACAAGAACACAGTTCCAGGGGACGTGTCTGCCATTTCTCCGGGTGGCATCCGTATGGGTATGAGTTTGGAGTTCACGAAATAAAATAAGGTATCAGATACTGAATAAGAGTATAGGCTATCGTAATACTATAAATTTTGTGTAATATAGGAACCCCTGCTCTTACTTCCAGAGGCTTCTTCGAAGAAGATTTTGTGAAAGTAGCTGAATTCTTTGATGAAGCTACGAAGCTAGCCTTGAAGATTAAGGCTGCTGAACCTAAAGGTCGGGTTCTCGATCATAACAATTATCAGATCTGCATTAAAATATACTGAACTCTCTCGTCTCACATTGCCCATTTGTTGGCTCGCCATCTTTTAGAATGGTTTGACATACTCGATCGTGAATGCAGGTGCTAAGTTGAAGGATTTCGAGGCAACCGTGCAATCAAATAAAGAATTCCAATCTGAAATTTTCAAGCTCCGACGTGAGGTTGAGGAGTTTTCCAAGCAGTTTCCAACGGTAGGTTTTGAGAAAGAGACGATGAAATATAGAGACTGAAGAACAGAGTTTTAAGGCACATGCAAAGTTTGGCAGCTTGAGTCGGGTTAGGCTAAATGGCAGCTGTTCGTTAAAAACCCGTACTTGAAATGTCATTTTGAATTCGTGTCGTGTCGAACATTGTTATTCATTAGTTGCTCAACCGCTTATATGCATAAATAAATGCTCGTCTTTTTCAAATTTTCAATATAAAATCTCGACTTCACACTCTCGATCTTAAAAATTTAACATAACCAAAATCTCGATAATTACAAGAAGGGTAATGAATTATTTTCTATGATTGTATACTAATAAAGAAAATGGATATCGAAAGGGTAGAAACCAATATTAATTGGAGAGTAAATGTAACGACCTATGTTCATGATTCGGAATCTAAATTCGACACCTGATGGCTCCGGCTTTCCTTTATATCCCCTGCGACATGGCCACGTTACTCTTCTTGACTCGAGTGTCACATACCCACTAGCTTCCATCTTGGTTCATCCCCGAACCACATTTTACTAACAACCCATGCTAGGATTTAGATTAGGACACAGAATCCGAATTCAACGTCCCCTCACATCAATATCAAATGATTCAATATTCTATTACCTATAAAATAAAAGGAATTCGTCGAGTGTATTAAACAAAAAAAAAAATTAATTTAAAATTTAAGTTTTGAAATGATAAGGATATAAATTTAATCAATTTATTAAATATTTTTAAAAAGTAAAATGCACAATTATTTTAATCTTCTATAAAAACAAAATTGAACCGCAAAGGTGAACGGGAATAGGCGTGGCAGCGAAAAGTTGGAACGCCCGTAAAGAGAAGTAGCAAAGACGCCGTTCCCTCCACAATTCATGGTGTGCGGATTAGATTGGATGGGGAAAGGATAAACACCCCGCCATTGTTATGTAATTCCTTCTCCTTCTTCCTTCCATGGCTTCCTTGCCTTCTGTTACCTTCACTGCTCCTCTCAACCTCGATTCCGACGTAAGAAAGCGACATTCTACCAGCCTTCTCCTCAAGGATAAGGTACTCTTTTTGCTTGCTTTCGGTGGAGTCACGATTGACTTGAAATGAAAAATTCTTTTGAAAATACTCGAATTGATCTTATGAACTTCTGTTCTTGGATTGTGAGATAGATCAGTTGAGTTGGAGTGTGAAACTGTGGATTCTGAGTGTTGGATACTTAATTTGTTCGTAACTAAACGTATGAAATGTGAATTTAGCCTGCTTCGTTTTCTTGATCTGTCGATTTTTTGATTCGATGATATACTGCAGAGTGCTAGCGTGCCGTATCAGAAAAATCAGTCGCTAATCCAACTGAATGCTGATGCGGAGCCGAAGTTTGTAGACTTCCGTGAAGCGCTGTCTCTGTTGAAAGAAGGTACGACGGTCAAAACTTCTTACTATGTTCCGCTGTTGCAAGAATGCATAGACAGAAAATTATCTGCAGAAGCGGAAATTATCCATGGTCATATCGTAAAAACTGGGACTCATGAAGACCTATTTGTAATGACGATTCTTGTTAATGTTTATGCGAAATGTGGAGTCATGGAACATGCTCGCAAAGTGTTTGATAATTTGCCTCGAAGAAATGTCGTTGCCTGGACTACTCTAGTGACTGGTTATGTTCAGAATTCGCAGCCTCTGGTTGCTCTTAAAGTATTCATCGAAATGTTGCAGGCTGGAGCTTATCCTACAAATTTTACACTCGGAATAGTGTTGAATGCTTGTTCTTCCCTGCAATCTATCGAATTGGGGAAGCAAGTTCATGCATATATCATCAAGTATCACTTAGATTTTGATACTAGTATTGGCAACTCTCTGTCTAGCTTCTATTCTAAATTCGGATGCTTGGAACTCGCTATCAGGGCCTTCCAGAAAATTAAGGAAAAGAATGTCATTTCATGGACTTCAGTTGTATCTGCCTGTGGTGATAATGGTCAAGCAGCTCGGAGTTTAAGTTTCTTTACCGAGATGCTCTCCGAAGGCGTGGAACCGAATGAGTATACTTTCGCCAGTGTCTTGAGCACTTGCTGTGTGATGCAAACGTTGAGTCTAGGGGCACAGATTCATTCACTAAGCATTAAGCTTGGTTATGGTTCAAGCATACCTATAAACAGTTCTGTCATGTACTTATACCTGAAATGTGGATGGCTTATTGAGGCTCAGAAATTGTTCGAAAGTATGGAGACCCTCAATTTGATTACATGGAATTCAATGATTGCAGGACATGCAAAAATGATGGATGCTGCTGAAGATGATCTTGCAGCTCACAAGAGTGGATCCACAGCACTTAATATGTTCCAGAAATTATATCACTCGGGTATCAAACCCGATCTGTTCACTTTCTCCAGTGTTTTGAGTGTTTGTAGTAGACTAGTAGCCTTAGAACAAGGGGAACAAGTTCATGCTCAGATCATTAAGAGTGGTGTTTTGGCAGATGTTGTTGTGGGAACTGCATTGATTAGTATGTATAACAAATGTGGAAGTATTGATGAGGCGAGTAAAGCTTTCTTGGAGATGCCTTCAAGAACTTTGATATCATGGACTTCGATGATTACGGGACTCGCACAACACGGTTTGTCTCAGCAAGCACTTCAGGTCTTTGAAGATATGAGACTGGCTGGAGTTGAACCAAACAAGATCACTTTTGTGGGTGTTCTATCAGCTTGTAGCCATGGCGGTTTGGTGGATGAAGCACTGTATTACTTTGAAGTAATGCAGAAGCAGTACAAGATTGAGCCTGTAATGGACCATTTTGCATGCATGATTGACATGTATATGAGGTTGGGTCGGGTGGAAGAAGCTTTTGATGTAGTCAAGAAGATGAACTTTGAGCCTAATGAAATTATATGGTCCATGATAATTGCAGGATGTCGAAGTCACGGGAACTCCGAATTGGGGTTTTACGCTGCCGAGCAGTTACTCAAACTCAGGCCGAAAGACACCGAGACCTACGTCTCTCTGCTAAATATGTACCTCTCTGCAGGGAGATGGAAGGATGTTTCCAAAGTGAGGAAATTAATGAAAGAAGAAAGGCTTGGAAAGTTGAAGGACTGGAGCTGGATTAGCATCAAAGAAAAAGTTTATTCATTTAAACCCAATGACAAATCACACTATCAAACTGCAGAGATGTACAAGCTGTTGGAGACTTTACTCGACGAGGTAAAACCTCTCGGTTACGAGCCTGTTCAATATATGGAGCTAACCGAAGAAGAGAAAGGTGAGGAAACGGTGTTCTCCTCCACCGTTTATCACAGCGAAAAGTTAGCCGTTGCGTTTGGTTTGTTAAACCTGCCAACAGCCACCCAGATTCGGGTTGTCAAGAGCATCACCATGTGTAGGGATTGCCATAATTTTATTCGATTCATTTCATTATTGACAGGCAGGGAAATCGTCATCCGAGATAGGAAGCAGCTTCACAAGTTTTCGAACGGATACTGTTCTTGTAGAGGTTTCGGAGATCTTCTCTAATGTCCTTGGTTAAGAACAGGGTGAGACATTGAGCTGTTGAAATATTCATACGAAGCTGATTTCTGTAAGTTAGATAGGGAGAATGACCAAATGATGTTGAGCTTCAGACAAATACCAAGACAATTTAATGGCAACACCATTGTTCCTTCTTTGTATAGATGACAAGGGGTAGGTCAGCTAATTTGGAAAGAGATTTTAACAAATCTAGATGATGGTATATACAAATACTCATACATATTTCCTAGGATTTGTTCTCTTCTGGCTCAAAGAGCAGCAAGGTATAATTAATTAAAGACCGTAAACATATCTTAACATCATACTGTTTTGGTCTTCCTCTGGTTAGATGATGCAGTTTCCAGCCTTGATGCACATGAAATCAGCGTTTTTTAGTCTTGTTCTTGGCGGTCCTTGATTTGCTGGTGTCGATTGAAGGTTTCCAGATGATGTCTTCGAGATTGCCATAAAAGCTCTTGTAGAACTGCGACATTCGATGACGAAGTTTCAATATATAAGATAAGACGTGTATAATCCTTAAGCAGATGTTGATTGACATTCGACAACCGAAGGCAATGTGAAGAATCTATTATGACCTACCTTGAGGTACTCGCTGGTTTCCCCAGCTGCTTTCTGAATGTCCACCATAAAGAACGTGGGAGCGACTTTGAAAATCTACAGGAAAATGTTTCAGATCAAAGTCGAAGAACAGAAAATGGAAACGGTAGAAGTTTTTGTGCGAAAAAAACGAGAAACATACTTCCATAATAACTGAGAAATAAGAAGTCTTGCTTGCTGATGGGCCTTCTACTCTCATCTGAGATTCACCAGAAGCTTAGTTAAGATTAGAATACAGGAGGGGCCTGCCTTATTCCTAGAGGGTGGATAGCCAGATAGAATGACAAGGATTCAGATGAGAACTTCAAAATGATTACCTTGTAATTGCGAATGTGTGTCTTGAAACCCATTGATTGAGCTACAACTTCCATAGTTGATAATAAAACCTTTGCGGGCTTTTGGCAGACGAAGCGTGTCGGGTACTTCATAGTATCCTACCATAATCCAAAGAAATTCAACCTTCAATTCTCGAGCAAGATACGCATACCCAGCTTTCTTATACCAACATGTTGTAAAATGATCCGAGCACGATATAGTCAATCAGAGATAAAAAGGGCATATATGCTTAATGTTGAGTTGGAGTACAAGTTAACAATTTGTAACATGCTATTTGAACCTCCGATCTCCGAGAAGGAGAATATGTCAATTATCAATGAGTTATAACCGTGTTGACTAGTGAGGCTCTTTTAACATGGGAGGCAAATTGACCCTATTTGGCTACATATTTTACATGAAAATAAGACGTCTAATAAAACACCCAACCATACCTGGCCACGGTCAAACATCGTTCCGAGGTTTAAGCCTTGAGATAGAATTATTAAATCAAATGCATTAAGGGCCAGAGGGCTCATGTCCTCGTTACCACGTTCTTCTTCGGTCCTTTGTTCCTATGTACAAATTTTGTGAGTCAGGAAAACATGTTGATAATAACTACAGCAACGGTAGAAATCGATCTCAAAGTCTATAAAATATGATTGAATTGTTAAATCAAACTCGTCATTTTTATAATCGAATTGCTTGAAAGTAATTCATGGCTTAGGAACCAAAATATGAAATAGTTGTTGCCTAATCTTCAAACTCTACAATACCCAAAATCCCAGTTCACATAGATGCCAATATAGTACCCAAATCCTTACCGACCTCAGGATCATCGAAGACAGCATTTACGTCATCCAGATTTACATCTTCATCTTCGAAATGTTTGACCGAAACATAATTTTTCATGAACCACTCGTCCTCTCTGATCTGCTCAATGGTAATACGCTACATGGAAGAAAACAGAACTTATCAGACAGTACAAATACTTGAATAATGTGCCTGCTATCAGTTCATGTACCAGCCCAAGCTCACCGCTAGCAGATATTGTCATCTTTGGGGTTTCCCTCAAGGTTTTAAAACGCGTCCATTAGGGAGAGGTTTACAAGGAATGTTTTATTCCCCTCTCCAACCGATGTGGGATCTCACAATCCACCCCATTGGGAGCCCAGCGTCTTTGCTGGCACACCAGCCGGTGTCTGTCTCTGATACCATTTGTACCGGTCCAAGCCCACCGCTAGCAGATCTTGTCCTCTTTGGGCTTTTCCTTCCGGACTTCCCCTCAAGGTTTTAAAACGCGTCCATTAGGGAGAGGTTTCCAAGGAATGTTTCGTTCTCCTCTCCAACCGATGTGGGATTTCAAGTTCATAAGACTAACAACAAGAAAACAACAAAGAAAGGCAACAACACTAAAAACGTGATTCCGTGAGCTATTAAAGAAAATAGTGCTATCCGAGGTTACTAATTGATTTGTTACTAATATGATATAATAATGCTGCAGTGCTGAAATTCGCAAGCCCATTAATAGAACTAATAGTCATAATGTTTGCTACATCTATGGCCTCAAACGAAATGTCACAAAGAACATTGAGCTCTCTTGGTAATTTTTGTAGACATTTTTTAATTAAGTAGCTGAAATGCACAGCAGAAACCATGAACTATTTCTTTTTTCTCATAACATAGCAGAAAATTGAGGTCATAGAGAATGTTCGAGTGCTTGTGCATAGAGGACGTCATGTCAAGCAATCCATACTTACAGTTGAAGGATTGGGGTCAAATATTCTATGGATCAAGGCTTTTGCCCCCACAGGAAACCAAGATGGACATGAAAAGTCGGCTCTCTCAATCTGCAGAAGGCAAATGACAATGTTAGTCGAGCATTGAAGTGCCTGTTGATTGTAGAGAAATTCACAAGAATTAAGATCGGTTAAAAATAAAGAACCTACGAGAGGCCCTCACATCCTGATTTAAATCTGACCAAAATTGTAACAGCCCAAACCCACCGCTAGCAGATATTGTCCTCTTTGGGTTTTCCCTTTCGCGTTTTCCCTCAAGGTTTTTAAAATGTGTCTACTAGGGAGAGGTTTTCCACCCCCTTCGGGCCCAGCATCCTCGCTGGCACACCGCCTGGTGTCTGGCTCTAATACCATTTGTAACAGCCCAAGCCCACCGCTAGCAAATATTGTCCTCTTTGGGCTTTCCCTTTTAGGCTTCCCCTCAAGGTTTTAAAACGCGTCTCGCTAATACCATTTGTAACAGCCCAAGCCCACCGCTAGCAAATATTGTCCTCTTTGGGCTTTCCCTTTTAGGCTTCCCCTCAAGGTTTTAAAACGCGTCTCGCTGGCACTCGGGCCCAGCATCCTTGCTATCACACCGCCTAGTGTCCGGCTCTGATACCATTTGTAACAGCCCAAGCTCACCGCCAGCCGATATTGTCCTCTTTAGGGCTTTCCCTTCTGAGCTTCCCTCAAGGTTTTAAAATGTGCATGCTAGAGAGAGGTTCTCACACCCTTATAAAGGGTGCTTCGTTCTCCTCCCCAATCGACGTGGGATCTCACAATTCACCCCTTCAGGGTCCAGCGTCCTTGTTGGCACTCATTCCCTTCTCCAATCGATGTGGGACCCCCCAATCCACCCCTTTCAGGGCCCATCGTACTTGTTGACACACCGCCAAGTGTCCACCTCCCTTCGGGGCTCAACCTCCTCGCCGGCACATCACCCGGTGTCTGGCTCGGATACCATTTGTAACAGCCCAAGCCCACCGCTAGCAGATATTGTCCTCCCTTTCGAGCTTCCTCTCAAGGTTTTTAAAACACATCTGCTAGGGAGAGGTTTCCACACCCTTATAAAGAATGTTTTGTTCTCCTCTCCAACCGATGTGAGATCTCACAAAAACAGATGACAAATAGATTGTTGTATAGTCTAAATGCTTTCACTTGTTGATCTACATAGTGGGAACTTTTCTTCTTTTTTTTTCCACAAGAAATCACTCATCATGCCCTAGCGTTGATTGCAATTTACTCCAAGATAGATGTTGATAACGTCTCAATGTTTCTATGGAAAATGCAACATAAAAAGGTGAAGTAGATTAAGGATAATATGACAAAATGTTCATGCCTTACTATATAACGTGGTGAGATCAAGCTCATCAAATGGAAGATATCCTGCCATCAACACATAAAGAATTACCCCACAGGACCAAACATCTGCCATAGCCCCATCATAACCCTTGTGATTGAGCACCTACATGAGAAATAAAGTGTTTGAGAATCAACCCAAAATGCAAGCTTATAAATGTAATCACCAATTTGTGTAAATTTTGATTTAACAAGCTTTTAGATACCAACATATACCTCTGGTGCCACATAGTTTGGAGTCCCGCATGTTGTCCGGAGTAGGCTAACTCCCTGTTAGCAAATACAATCAACTATCTGTTGTAGCATCTAAAAATTACATGAGAAGTCTATTTCTGGGTAACTAAGAACCATTCAAATATGTCTTACTTGTTCAGGCAATGCACTCAGGCCAAAATCTGAGATCTTTAGATTACCTAGGGAGTCAAGTAGCAGATTTTCAGGCTGCTTGAAAAAAGAAAGAAAGAAAATGATGAGATTCTTGTTTTTTCTTTTCCAATTCTCAGAAATAATATTTTCTCCAAGATCTCAGCCAATAGAAATAGTTATACCTTTAAATCTCTGTGATATACTCCCTTGCTGTGGCAATAATCTACACCATCGATTAGCTGTTGGAAATATCTCCTAGATTCAGCTTCACTAAGGCGTCCATGATGAACCTGCAGAATATGGATTGCATCATGAACTATAGGAATACAAAATAGTTAATAGTTTCAAATTTTCAAATGGCTCATCTTCCTTAAATAATGCTTCTTTATTTGAATTACTCACTATTTTGTCGAACAATTCACCACCAGTAATGTACTCCAAGATTATATAAATCTTAGTACGGCTTGCAAGAACCTAAAAACCAAAATAGATGTGTACACCCAGTGTTAAACAAGAAAAAGGAAGTTCAAACCCAATGTCTGGAGAAGTGGCAGCATAATAATTGAGAATGGATACTTCAGAAATTTATTCCATGCCTCATGAAGACGAACAACATAAGGGTGCCTCACAAGCTTCATGATAGAAATCTCCTTCTTTATCTGCAGAATATTAGTAACAGTTATAGGAAGAAGCGCTTGAAATTTTACATGATCAAAGTATGAAGAACATTAGTAGGACAACTTGAAACATTAGAAGTTAGAAGCTTATGGTGTAAACATGCCTAGCTCAATCAAGGATTCATCTAAAGAATGTTACATTGTTTTTCAAAGATGGTATCCGTGTATGAATTCGTTCTTACGGCCGCTTCGTCACTGACCAATTATTAGTACTATTCAAAATAAAGGTACAAAAGCTACAGACAGATAAAGTTCGCATCAAGAACGGTAAGATTCCCCGTCCAAAAATATTTCCAGCTTTATTCAACAGTACAAAGTAGCAAGTCATTTCCCCTTCATTCGAAGATCAAGACATCAGTACGTTATTTTCCCTCTTCTTCAACATAGTGATTGAAAGCAGCCACGTGAGGAATAAACAAGGTTTTCACGGCTCAATTCACTGTTGTTAGAGAAGCCCGAGGATGATTACAGATGAAGCCCATCCGAATCCTTGAGCTCAATCATTGCTATTTACATTCACTATGATTCTAAATACAATCTAATTTACAAAGAGGATAAAAGTACATAGCCGGAGCGTGATATCAGATAATCGATATCATTGAAGCATGTAATCACAGCCAATATCGTTTTGATAGCTAACTCTGAAACATTTCAACTTTAAACACACGTAATTTCATTATCTCAGCTTGAATTTATAGCTGCAGTAGCTCAGAGAGCGACGGAATTGAAAACAACTTGCGGCGCAGAAATGATGTAGTTATATAAAGCAAATTACGGAGGCGAATTCTCCCTATTTCACTCGAGTTCTCTTCTAAATTTAAGAACGGACATATTTCCATTTCTCCGCACAAAGATTAGAGAGAAGACACAGACCTGCTCAACCATCTTGTGCTTGATTATGGTGCTCCGATCGAGAACTTTCATAGCAACACTCCCGCCAGTCTCAGTGTTCTGAGCGAACTTCACCTTCGCAAACGTACCTTCCCCAATCGTCCTCCCGACCTCGTATTTGCCGACTTTTCTAACCACCATCTCCGCCGTTAATCTCCTCCGCTCCGGCAGCAAAGATCCTAATCTCAAGAACTCGATCTCAGCATTTGCACTGTGCTTTACACAAAAGCTTCGCCAATCAAAGCCCTTTCAAAGAAGATCTACCGCTCGCAAACATGAAAAATGCATAAAACGAAATTGTCGAGGTTGGTGAATTGATTTCTTCTTTAGCTCTGCGAAAGGAATTTGATTCTTTATTGAACTTTTCTAAAGGAGTCTATGAAGATGTGAAACTGTAACTTAAGCTGGCTGCTGAAATATATGACTTTTTTAACATTAAATATAAATTTGTGAGAAAATTATTTTTAATTAAACACAAAAATAATTAATCTAATTTTTATTCGAAGGAAATTTCTTTTTTCCTGGATTCCAGGAATTTACGACAAGAAAGGAATTATTTTTTGACTTTTTGTAATTTTCTAACAAACAAATAAATAAAAAAATTACAAATTAGGATCTCAAGATGTTTTCTCTTTTTTTTGGAAAATAGACTTCAATAAATTGAATATTATTCATATATTTACATAATTTCTCAACCATTTATTTTGGTGTCTAAACTAATTTATTTGCTTAAATTTCTAACCTTATATTTTTTTTCCAATTTATAAAAAAATAAACATAGTATAATGATTAAATTTGAAATAATGTATGTTGTGATGAGTTGCATCATCAAATACGTCATTTTCTGTAATAAAAAACTGTTTATAGTTTAATAGTTAACAACCGCTAGCGATAAAATGTTCGAAGTTCTTTCAAATAGAAGACTAGAGTTGTGAGATCTCACATCGGTTGGAGAGAAGAACGAAACATTCGTGTGAAAACCTCTCCCTAACAGACATGTTTTAAAATCGTAAGGCTGACGATGATACATAACAAGCCATAGTAGACAATATCGGGTAGCGGTGGGCTTGGACGGTTACAAATGATATCAGAACTAGACATCGAGCAGTGTGCCAGTGGGAACAATGGGCCCTCAAAAAGGGTGGATTGTGAGATCCTGACAGTGATACGTTGTGTTCGGGTAGGGTTCATGTTTTTATTATTATTATTAATAAGAAGAATAAAAATTAGAAGGAAAAAATAATAGAGCACTAAATGGATGAGTTGTGGACAAAATGAAAAGGACATGAGGATGGTCTCCTTAGTTGGCACTCAAAACCTAATTTCTTTTGAGAGGAAAGCAGCAAGGCAGAAGCAAAAAGGCCCACTTTTCCACTTCCCATCTATTCCATATCTCCCATCATGATGTCTCCCCACCAATCAAACATGCTTCTTTTTTCTTTTTTTCTTTTAATTTCTAACCTTTAAAAACTGTCCTAATAATGTTTTAAACACTTAATTAATAAAATTATGTATAAATCCTTTATTTTATCCAAAAATAATGATTTTAAATTTTCAAAACAAACTGTCACTCTATAACTTTTAATATGTTTTAAGAAAATAAAAAATGCATTTATTTTAATATTATTTTTAAAGTAACATTAACATTCAAGAAAATTCTTACTCTCAATATATGGATGAGGACTCTATATAGATTGGCTTCAAACTTTTAAATGTTATTTTTTAAAATTCATGAGTATTTTTTAAACCTAGTATTAACAATAATGGTATTTTTTTATTTTTTTAAAAATTATAAATGTGTTTTCCAATGGTTTAAAATAGTTTAAAGTGTTCTTGAAGCTTTTTTAAAAAGTTGTAAGAATATTAACGAAACTTTTGAAAATTCAAAGGTTTTTTTGAAACAAAATATTAATATTTTTCCGAAAGAGTATTTTTTATACATTTCGTAAAGTTTAAGTGTATTATTAAAACTTTTAAAAATTTATGGGTATCTTTTAAATAAAATGCAAAGTTTAACCGTCCAAAATTGAATATTTTAATAGACACAAAATTTATTTTTTGTTCTAATAAATTTATTGAATTTTTAAAAAATTGAATAGGGTATAGACTTTATAAATATATGTGTCCTCAACCATATACTAATAAGAATTTAGCCATATATTAAAAATTTAGCTAAGAACTAAGAATAATTTAACTGACAAAAAAAATGTCCTAGCCATATACTAAGAATTTACTTAAGAACTAAGAATAATTTAATCGACACAAAAATGTCCTAATCATAGACTAAAAATTTAGCTAAGAACTAAGAATAATGTAACAGACAAAAAAACGTCATCAACCATACACTAAGAATTTAGCTAAGAACTAAGAATAATTTAACAGACAAAAAATGTCATCAACCATACACTAAGAATTTAGCTAAGAACTAAGAATAATTTTAACTGACAACCGAGATGTCAGAGTTTCGAATCATCATCCTATGAACTCGAAATTAACTCAAATTTTCAGTTGAATTCTTTATTTCCTATTCTTTAAAATCCTGTTTTTAATCAAATTTATTGAATGTTATGGCGGAATCTCAACAGATTTCCCACTGGGCATGGGCATAAAGAGTGGTTTATGATGATTCTATTATATTATATTATATTAAGCTGAATTCAATCCCTTCCGATCATCAGTCTTTCTTAAAATATTCAAAATCATACCTGATGAGGTGGTGCTGACCAAGTTGTCCTGTCCTGTTCTTCCCATGTTCTCCATCTCACCCTGTTTGTGTTGATTCCGCTGATCGTCTCCCTTCATTTCTCTGCAAACCTTACTCAAATATAGTTTGTCAATTTGCACAAGATTAGGCATCAAAAGTTTGTGGTCAAGAAGAACTGTATGTTATATTTCTGATGAAGAACAGGGGCCTGCGGAGTTTCTACAGCACAGAAACAATGGAGAAGGCTCATAGACAGTGAGGGAACACTGCTTCTCTATGTCAGATTTCGTTGGTGGAAGGTGTCGAGGATTGTTGGGAGGGAGTCCTATATTGGCTAATTAAGGGGAAGATCATGAATTTATAAGTAAGGAATACATATTCACATTGGTATGAAGCCTTTTGGAGAAACCAAAAACAAAACCATGAGACTTTATGCTTAAAGTGGACAATATCATACCATTGTGAAGATTCGTGGTTCCTAACATGGTATCAGAGTCATGCCCTTAACTCAGCCATGCTAATTGAATTGTCACATGTTAAACAAAGTAGTTGATGGCCTCTGTAGTCAAAAGTGACTCAAGTGTCGAACAAATGGTGTATTTTGTTCGAGGACTCCAGAGAAAGAAGTCGAGCCACGATTAAAGGGAGGTTGTTCGAAGGCTACATAGGCATCGAGGAAGGCTCTATGGCATGGCGTACTTTGTTCGAGGGAAGGATTGTTGAGGATTGTTGGGAGGGAGGCTGTTCGAGGGCTATATAGTCCTCATGGGAGGCTCTATGGTGTATTTTGTTTGAGGGGAGGATTATTGGGAGGGAAGTTGTTCGAGGGCTACATAGGCCCCAGGGTAGGCTCGTACTTTGTTCGAAAGGGATTGTTGGGAGGGAGTTCCAGATTGGCTAATTAAGGTAAAGATCATGGATTTATTGGTTTTAGGCCTTTTGGGTAAACCAAAAGCAAAATTATGAGAGTTTATGGTGAAAGTATACAATATCATAACATTGTTATGGAGGGTCGTGATTCCTAACCGAATGACAAAAACGAAAAAATTAGTAGTGAGAAATGGCTACCTAAACACAGGCAAATCCCTTCATTTTTCATTTCAATATAGACATCAAGCAGTGACGATACATATTCATAAACCCACAACTCCCATTTATTATACTAAAGAACAATGAAAAATGATTTTATAAACCAGAGGCTTTGGAAGGGTTAATCGTATTACCCTCCGGATTGTACGAGCCTCCACCACCGCCACTGGGTCTCCCATTAGCCGCCACCGGAGCCATGGTCTGATACGGTGGTGCTGTGGTAAAGTAAACATGTCTGCCAGTGTTGTCATACGCCATCTGAGCGTAGCCTGCCTCATTTACCGCAACTTTTGGCTGCATCATTTGAAAACCTTCTGAGGTGTACACCCCAACATTTGGTTGTTGAAGAGAAGCTTGTGGTGCCATTGAACTGTGAACCTGGGCTTCATGGTATGCTGCATGCATTCCGTAATAAGGCTGGTGCCCAACTGGTCTGTTGATGGGTCTGAGCGTCTGAGCTTGAAATAAACCCCCTGCAGTGGGGATTAGATATACTGACTAGTCGATCGCTGGAGCATTGGCCACTGGAAAACCACCGGAGATCATTTGCCTCTCCGGGAAGTATGCTGCAGGTGCTGGCATTTGTACAGGCGGAGGAACAGCCGCCGGTGGTGGAGCGATTTTCTCTGTAACTTGTGGTGGTGGTTGAGAATTGCCTGCAGAAGTCTTGGAGTTGGTCTCATCGCTCTTTCTCTCAGTCATCATTTGCAATCTCTGCAAGTCCTGAAACTCCAACGGAGAAACAACAGGTTCTCCGACCACCTGACGGTCTTCAGATCCACAATCAGATCCCGCAGAAACGCTATACACCGCCGTATTCGACACGGTATCTACGGCGGTCGAATCCTTCAAGTCAGAACCGGGAACCAAACGGTAGCCATGATCAAATCCAAACAAGAAATCAGGGTTCGAGGCCGATACAGTAGCATCCACAGGCGGCGACGAATCTTCCAGAGGCTGAATCTGCGAAGAATTCAGAGCATCGACGAACCACTGCCTATCCGATTTTGGATCCCAGGAGCCTAAAACCGTCGAGGCAGGTGGATTTAAAGGGAACAGAAAAAGCCTCAACCTCGCAGGCTTCGAGACACGATATAACCGGTCGTACTCCAACATCATATGCTCAAGATCCTCATCGTTGGTTACAGAAATCAAAGCATCGAGATCTTCACCAGGGAGTTGGTACTTTAAACAAACAGTAACATCGCAGACAGAGGATAACCTGGAGGAAAGCGTGGAGAAACTGATATTACGATCGACCGTAAGAATCTTGGTGTCGCCGCCGGTGTAGGTGAGTTGATTGTCGTGGGCTCTGGGATGAATCTTGCCGCCATAGCTACACATGAACTTGACTTTGTAGTTGTGAGGAACATTGCCGGCGTTAAGGTTGGAGGAAGGATCATCCCAAGAGGGGTTTTCACAGGAACGGGGAGAGGAGCCGCGGGAATCGGCATAGGAGGAATAGGAGTAGTTATCCATTGGAGGAAGAATTGAAGAATGTTTGAAAATGGAAATCGAGCGAGGAAGAAGAAGAAGAAGAGGGGTTTAGGGCTTGGCAGCCATTGGCGGTGAAGAGAGAATTTGGGGGAAAAACTGAAAGTGAAACTGGAAATTCCTAACGGCTGAGAGACGAGGAGGAAGGAGGGAAACGGAGGTTGCGTGGGCGTAACAGTTGCGCCTATGTGGAGCCCACCAGACTCATATTAGTTGGGTCCCACCGTTAAGGCGCGCGGACGTCAAGTAGTTTGACAGCGATGTTTGTGCGGATTTCTGATGTGGAAAATGAGAAATGTCGGTAATACCCTCACTTAATATAGAATGGATTTTTAATTTTAAACCTTTATTAGTACTATAAAGACCAAACATTGGTTTTTTTTTTTTTTTTAATACACTTAAATTTTCAAAAAAAATCATATTTCAAAAATAATTAACATCTTCTCATTCTATTAAAAAAAAAAAAAAATTTAAAATTCTTACTGATATATGGATGAAAATTGTCTATCAACATCTCATACATTATCTACAAATATTTTAATGTTAAAAAGTTTATAAGTATTTTTGAAACGTGGTAAATATATTTTATAGAACATTTTTTTAAAATGTTAAAATAATTTTAAAGTAGTCCAGACTAATTTTGGATTTTTTTTTAAGACCAAATGGAAATTTTGTGAGTATTTTATTAATTTAGGTATTTATATACTAATCCAAGCGTAGCCCACCTGAGCGTTGGGCTTGGGCCTCACATTGGTCTTGGGCCTCATATTGATTTTGGGCCTGATATTGGGCTCAACTTGTTTTTCGGCACGTTACGAAATTTGGGCTGGATACTTCCGACACTGTAAGCCCATTATGAGCAAAAACCGAGAAGAATGGCCCAATTAAAATCAACAAAAGTTTATACAGTTAAAATTACCAAAATACCCCTTATTTAAAAAATGAACAATAAAATAACTCACCGTGAAGATTTCAAAAAAAAAAATATAATAAAAAATCCTGCATTAAATTAAACGATCCATTCAGCATAGTATTGTTTCAAGTAAAGCACGTTTAACTATGAAGTTCTTATGATTGAGTCACCAAAAGGAAAGGTGCATCTTGCTGGTATAAGTATTAACTTTCACTTCCTTTACGTCTTTCTTAGTCATCCTATCCTCAACATAGCTCTCATTCAAATATGTTCTCGGTTTATTGATGTACCTCTCCTTTAGTCGGACGTCACGTATCTGATTAACAAGATATCAATTTTGTTCAAAATTAGTAGACAAAAACTTGCAAATTGAGCACATGGCTTAGAAGCATTATATTGTAGAAAACATGAGTGAATTAAAAGCATGGATTTTATAAAATTCCACATAATTAATGTTTGATTTTTGGAGCATTATTTTTTTAAAATATATATTAGAGTCAAAAACTAGCGGCCCCTGGTTTTTAGGGTTTTTTTGTTTATATCTCTGGATGCCTTCTACCTAATTAATAAATAAATAAGTTTAATGGTATATTAAAATTAGTAGGTCAAAACTTTTTTGCGTAGCCCGAAAGAAATGGGCGAAGGTCTAGTTGAGTATCGAGGCAAAGATCGTAGTCCGCTAGTAGATATTGTCATTTTGGCCAGTTACGTATCGTTGTTATCCTCACAGTTTTTTAAAATGCGTCTATTAGGGAGAGATTTACACGCTCTTACAAGGAATGTTTCGTTCCCCTCTCTAACCGATGTGGGATCTCACAATTCACGCCCTTTTAAGTAACGTTTCGTTCCTTTCTCCAACTGATGTGGGATCACGAAACCCACCTAGAGACCCAACGTCCTCGTTCGCACATCGCCCCGTATCTGGCTCATATATCATTTGTAACTGCCCAAATCTACCGCCAGTAGATATTATCCGTTTTAGCCCATTACGTATCGTTGCCAGGCTCACAGTTTTTTAAAACACGTCTAATAAGAAGATATTTTCACACTTTTATAAGAAATGTTCGCTCTCTTCTCCAACCAATGTGGGATCTTACAATCCACTCCCCTTCGGGCCTAGGTCTACTAGGTAGAGGTTTCCACATCCTTTTAAGTAATGTTTCGTTCCTCTCTCCAACCAACGCGAGATCTCACAATCCACCTAAGTGCCCAGCGTTCTGGCTGACACACCGCCATGTCTACCTCTAATACCATCCATTTGTAACACCTCAAACCCACCACTAGTAAACATTGTCTACTTTAGCCGTTACGTATCACCATAAGCCTCACGGTTTTTCTAAACGGGTCTACTAAAGAAAGGGTTGTACACTCTTATAACGAATGTTCCGTTCACCACCTCTCCCACCGCGTAAGATCTTACAAAAGTTGAATAGATGGGTGGGGTGTGTAAGTGAGAGAGGTGCTGGGAGTGAGAAGGAGGAAGAAACACAAGAAGCTTCAACAACTCCCATAGCCATTATCAACCTTGTCCTTAAACGCCAAATATAGGGTACCCAACCCTACACTTTCCCTCAAAAAGCTCCACTTTAAACTGTAGCTACGTCCGTTTCTTGCTCATGAATCAGAGCTTTAGGAACTTGGATCCCCCACCGCTTCATATCCAAACAACCCACTACAAGACGACACTTCTCTCTCTACATTTTAGACAGAGAAAATGCCGGTTTCTGGTTTTCTTTCTGTTACCCACATCTTATGAAGGGGAGAGAGAGAGAGAGAGAGAGAGAGAGAGAGAGAGAGAGAAACCACTTTTTATCGATGAGAGAGAAAACCCCGGTTTTGGTTTGTGGGAGAGCCCTGTAATTGTAGGGTCTTTGTCCCTCTCACTGATGGTTATGGGTTGGATTCGATTGGATTGGGGTCTCGTGATCCACTCATGTCCTCATTTGACTCTAATTCTTAATCAGCTTTTCTTTCTAATTTTGTGCTTACTTTTGTTTCATTCTTCAAATAGCATTTGCTTCTAACTAATCTTCAATCGATTAGGGTGTTTTTGGTAATTCAACCAACCACTAAGACTTTAAAATTTTAAATCTTCACGTTCGTGTATTGAACTTATCGTGTGAGTGTGGTAAGGATGTTAGAAAAAATCAAAGACCAGATCGATACAATCTAATACAGTTTGAGTTGGGTTATTAACTTAACTTGAGTTGAGTTTACTCGAGGACATCACTAGCTTACTCTTTGACCCGAGTACGTGGAATCCCGTGTAAATCAACAAGGAGTACCTTACAAGGCTAAATACTCTTGGGTAACCGAGAGTGAAGTAGTAGAATTCCATCGGGGAGTGAAATAGAACATGAAAGCCGTAAGCTTCCAAGCAGTGAAATAGAACATGAAAGCCGTAAGCTTCCAAGCAGTTGAGTTGTGTTCATTATTTAATAAGGATTATTTGGTTTAAAATGTTTACGATCAGAACAATTTGGTTGAATTCAAAAAATGTATGAACCCGAACCAACTCAACTCAATTTTATTAATTAATTAATAATTAGAATGTTAATTTAATTAATTAAGAAAAGATAATAATGGGGTGGATGCATTAGATTTAGGCATTGTAAATTGTAGCTAGAGTCATCTCTTGTCTCCCTTTCCCTCTTCACATGTGATCACTCAACTCAATCACTTCCGTCTCATTATTTTTCTTTTTCTTTAAAAAAAAAACATATTATTTTTATTAATTTTGATTTATATCAAAATGTCGACTTTCAAAATTGTCGGGTTGAGTCAAATAGAACCAAACCCAATTGAATGGATATGTGAAATCCAATTGGATCTGATCGTAGCTTCGAGTTAAGCATCGAACCGTGACGGAATTGGAAAGGAAAGGGACTGCCAACCTCCTACCAACTTTTTGCCACTTGTTTGAAGGAAGTGCAACTTGATTATGAACCGGACTCGTTGGAAATGAAAAAATCAAGTATATTATTAAATTATAGTTTTTCGGATCGGTGCGTTAGGATAAGGGATATGATTGGAATTTATCTTCAAATAATTTAATATTTATATGGGCATTTTATGATGGTTATATTTATGAAATGATGATTTAATTGATAAAACATCGTTTATTTAAATTTTATAAAGTTGAGCATTTACATTTATCTAAATTATATAAATCTGAGTTTTATTTTAAAAAAATTAATTTGACTATTTGAGCCCTACAAAAGAATAGGTTACTTTATTAATCAATTGAATATATATATATATATTAATTGAGTGGCTTTTTTTTAATTATTAAAACAGAAAATTAGTAAGCCACGTGTCCCATCAAGAACTCCACGTCCCTTTTTATATCCGAGTTATTAGTTTCTTTTTGTGTTCTTTTTTCTTTTTCACAACAAAATTATTAACTTTTTTTTATTTCTAATTAAAAAAAAAAAGTGGAATAAATATTGTTTGTTAAGAGAAGATAAAATTTAATTTAATTTACCAATTCCATTATTATTAAATGATTAAAATAGTTTTTTTAGTCAATATTTATAAAATAAAATAGAATACTTAAAATTCACGACTAATTATTTTGATGACGAAACGTAATGAAGTAAAAGCTAGAAAGTAGGGGCTTGCCTCTCCCGAGTTAAATAATAACACCAACATAGGTATGGCCATACTTTTCTTCGACCTTTCTTATAAAAAGTTAACATCTAAGCTCAAAATGACACTACCGTATGCTATAGCATGTGAATATTAGATTCCTTTAGGTCAAGCTTTTGAGACTTTCTTGCCGTAACCATGTCTTATTCCAAGAGTACATAACTATTACTATGACTTTTTACTTACGCTTTACAAAAAACACTTTTGATCGTTGATTTAATTCATGAACGTAATAATTCGATATACAAATTCTGAAAGTTTGAGTATATGCTGTTAAATTCAAATGTAAAAAATGATGGTAAAAGTCTGAGTTTAAGCTGACCCTGTTCGATTTATGTATCTGTGTGACATAAAATCGAGTAATATGTAACGACTCAAGCCCACTTTTAATAGATATGGTCATATTTGAGTTTTCTCTTTCGGGTTTCCCCTCAAGATTTTTAAAACGTGTCTACTAAGGATAAATTTCCACACCCTTATAAGAAATGTTTCGTTCCCCTCTTCAACCAATGTGGGATTTCACAATTCATCCTCCTTCGAGGGTCAGCGTCCTTGCTGGCACACCACCTAGTCTTGGCTCTTATACGACTTGTAATCGCCCAAGCTCACTAATAGCAGATATTGTCTGCTTTTGCCCGATACGTATCGTCGTCAGGCTCACAATTATAAAACGCGTTTTAAGAACTTTGACAGAAAGCCCGAAAGGGAAAGTCCAAAGAGGACAATGTCTATTAGTGGTAGGCTTGGGCTGTTACAATATAACAGACTTTGGCCATGTGAGTTGGTTTATATATTAAAAAAATTTAAAATAAAATGGTTTTTTTTTTGTCACTTTCACCCACGTAGGGTAAAAGTGTCAATATCATGGCTTTAAAAGATTCTTTACTCTTTTCCTCCCTTTCCTTGTTCAACCCTTTCAAACTGTACGGACGAACGTTTTCAAATTGAAAATGACAGAGCCGCCGCACGCCGGCGGGTGAGGCGGTTTCCGGCGGGCACTGCACAAACAGTGGCCCAGCACAATCAACAATATAGACTTTGACAAGATGTTGGTTTGGTCTATGTTATCTTCTGGTTCAGACAAGTTGTGTACAATAATTTGTTCGATATCGTATACTCGATTTTACAATACAACAAACCCTATAATTTAAAAAAAAAACATTATTGAAAAGTGTTGAAATATATTAAAAAATTATATATTAAAGTTATATTAATATTAGTGTCTAATAAATTTTAAAATTTTGAAAATGATCCGTTTAAAAAGGACTTATTTATAAAATTTATAAAGATCATGGACTAACGGGTAATTTTATTATTTTTTAAAACTTTATGTTAAATTATGGGATTTTTGTGAAATTAAGTGAGTGAAAATATAGGATTTAAAATGAAATTAATGATTACAAAAGGTACAATAATTAATGTTGGGCATAAGAATGTGCATTGTTTTTTGTTTGCATGTTAGCCCTTAATAAATTAGACTATATTTCCCTATTTCTAGTACATTAAGCACGTGAATTATGAATAGAAAAAAACAATATAAATTCAGGACCTAATTATATAATTTAATTTTTAGGGAAAATTCGAAGTAGGGCCCAAATATCTAAATACGCAAACGACAAAAGATTTAATTACCCATTGTCCCTTGTGTTTGGGTATTTATGTTATTCCATTTTGTGTTTTTAATTTATTTTAATTTAATTTATTAGTGAGTTGGTAAATAAATTTTTAATTTAGTGTTGAAAATATAATGATTTTACCACTTATTATATAAGAATACTACAATAAAATAAAAGATATTAAAAAAATTTTAAAAAAATTATTAATTTTAAAATTAAAATTTCGATCCATTAAATATTTTTTAAAGTTAAAATTTCGGTACAATTTAAAAAATATATATATAAATTTTTTATGTCTAATTTACTTCACATATTCAATATTAAAAAAATAATTGAAAATCAAAATTCATGCCTATCTATTTATTAATCTTTTTTTTAATTCAAAAGGGTAAAATTGTAAGTTGATGAACTACTAAATATTTTTAAACTTTTGATAGTAATTTACTTCACATATTCAAAATTATATAAAAAAAATTAATATTCTAAATTTAATTTTACTTTACATATTTGAAATTCGGAAAAAAAATTAATTTATTGGTTTTAAAATTAAAATTTATGTCTATCATCTATTAAACACTCGCCTATTAAATATTTTATAGCTAATTTACTTCACATATTTAAATTTATAAAAGAAAATTATTATTTTAAAATTTAAAATTTGAGCTTATCAATCTATTAAACAAAAAAAATTAATTAAATATTTAAAAAATGGGAGGGACAAAACCTAATTTTGTAATTTAACCTTTACAAAAATAAATTATTGCCAAAAGTGCTTTAAATAAATATTAAAAGCTACATCCATTTATCGTAAAAAGATATAATTATTGTGATGATTTTTTTTTTTCTTTTCACATAATTAAAGAATTAGGCCTTTTCACATGTGCCTATATATATGAACTCTATCCACTGCAATTCCTATGCCGTCCAGGTACTTGAGCAAAACCGCCATTAGAGAGCAAGAGAGAGAGCAAGAGAGAGAGCTTGAGACTGAGAGAGAGAGAGATGGAGCTCGACGAACACGGCTTCTTAGAGGAGTTGATGGCTCTACGAAGAGAAGCAAATTGGGACGCCATTCCAACCGAAATCACCGATCTCAATGCTTGGGCGTTCGATTACTGTTTTGATCAGAACATAACCAATTTCCACCCAAATTCTTCATCGGAACCTCTATCCACTCACAATCTCGACGAATTTTATCATCCTTTGGCAAACGAGTTCTCAGTTCCACAAATGGCCGATTCCGCCTACGCCGCCATGGAAGTAGCTGCGCCTCTGCCATTTCAAGCAGAGCGTCCGAATGTGGAGGGAGAAGAAGAGGAAGAGGAATTAGGTTTTCTCGCAAACGAGATTCAGAACATGGAGGCGGTTCAAGTTCAATCGGCTTGTAAAGCGGAGCCGAATCAGTCTCCAGAACTCCCCGTTTTCAACATCGGAACATGCTCTCTCGAACGGAAGAACAGACCGAAGAAATTACAAGGCCAACCGTCGAAGAATCTGATGGCTGAAAGAAGGAGAAGGAAGCGCTTGAACGATCGCCTCTCAATGCTCAGATCCATCGTTCCTAAGATCAGCAAGGTAAAAATCAAACATCATCTCTACGAATCTCAATTCCAGAAACGCTCGAAATTAATCTCTGAATCGAAACCGAAATTAATCTCTACGAATTGAAACCGAAATTCCAGAGATTAATTTTGTTGCCATTAAAACTCGAAATTAATCTCGGAGACTTGAATCGAAACCGATTTCTGGTATTTGAACAGATGGACCGAACTGCGATTCTAGCAGATGCAATAGATTACATGAAAGAATTGCTGGAGAAGATCGGGAATCTGGAAAGAGAAATGGATCGAACAAATCAAACGACTAGGAATTCATTCCACGACACAAAACCGAGCGAATTCGTAGTGAGAAATTCACCAAAAGTAACTATACTTTTTTTTTGGCTTTGATTTTCAAACAAGCACTCGATTCATTATTGCTGCTGTGAAACTGATTTGGAAAATCGTTGGCGTGCAGTTTGAGGTGGAAAGCAGAAACGGAAACACGAGGATCGAGATTTACTGTGCGGCGAAGCCAGGATTGCTGCTATCGACGGTGAATACGATCGAAGCATTGGGGCTTGAGATTCAACACTGTGTAATCAGCTGCTTCAATGACTTCGCATTGCAAGCCACTTGTTCTCAGGTAATTGCTTCTTCTTACCTTTTTCCCCATCCTCTGCTAACTGTTCATCATTTCTTGTTAATTTTCAGTTTAGTCCTCCATTTTTGCCTTAATTTCCCCTCAGGTCTTTTCAAAAGTATATGGTCAAATTAATTAAATTGTCAGTTTATTAATATATATGAACTTGCATTTCTAGATAAATTAATTTATTCGTGTAAAAAATAGAATTCGAATAATATGTTTATTTGCATTTAAATGACTATTTTATATATTTTGTCCTTTTTTATTATTGTTATTATTGGTTGACTAAATTTATAAATTTAGTGCCTATATTTTGTAATTATTAGAAACTAATAACAATTTTAATAATTTTAATTTTCTAAAATGGATTTAATTTGTTTAATAATAATTTTGACTTGAAAATAGGAGCTGCAGCCTGAAGAATTGAAGGAAGCTTTATTTAGGAATGCAGGCTATGGAGGAAGCTGCTTGTAGAAATTATTATTATTATTTTATTTTTTTTTTGCTAAAAAAATTATGTTAATGTTCCTAATTAGAAATTAATTAGTAAGCAAATCTCTGTAATTTAGTGAGGTTTGCAATTTTCTCATCCCAACCCCTATTTCTTAATTTTAATTCAAATGGGATGATTAATTAATTTTCAGTTTTCTGCCTATTTTCATATAAAATTAATTATTTTTAACGTTTTAATTATTCAAAAGGGGTTTTATATTATTTTTCGATATTAATCATCCCAACCCATAAATTAGTTATTCAAAAGGGTTTTTTTTAATCGTCTTAATAATATCAAAAAATAATTTAGTTAAAAGACACCAAAAAAAAACGAAAAATAAATTTTAATTATGTGATTACAATTAAACCTATTTACAATTAAAGCGATAATTGTGATTACATAATTTGTCGCATAAAGAAACAACAATAGAATCTAATGATTGATAATTAACCTAATTTAATTTTTATTTGGTTACTTCTATTTAAAATCTTCACGAGTTGGGGATAAATTTTCAACTTATATTTCATTTTTTTCAAACAATATCTTCTAAATTTATCCAATTACCCTCCAAGTCTTAATATTCTCATATTTATCCTCTTTTTTAAAATATGAATTTAATCGCATTAAAAAAAACAAATATTAGCTCCAAAAATTCAGAAATTACAATTTTGAATTTTGAATTTGAAACAAATAAATATTAATATAATAAAATAAATTTTGCCTAAAAAGGTTTCGGCCTTGAATTGGTATAATGGGCTTGAAAAGCCCATTAACAAAGTGGGCTCATCCACGCCGAAAGCCCAAATATGATAAACTTTTCAGTCACCGGTTGGTCTCTGTGCAAGGCGACTGAATCCTGGTCAAACCAGCTGACAAAAAGTTATGACAAACTTCGATCTTAAAGCTTGATATTATTCTTATGTCGTAGAGAAATATTGAACCATCGACTTGATACTTTATTCAACGAGAATCTTATATAAACATTGTGGTATTCTATTCTAGTAAATGAGTGTATATGAATGAACTAATATCACGAGAAATGAGAGTGATCCTGAAGATAATATGTTTGAGAAAGGTTAAGATAAGGTGTCTCTTTACTTTCGGTGGTTCAATCATAAAAAAATGTTTTGTTGGAGCAATACTATATTGAGTAACTGTAACTCTCCAAATCCACTGCTACCAGACAATAGCAGATATTATCTGTTTTGGCTCGTTACGTATCGTTGTCAGCCTCACAATTTTAAAACGTTTTATAGGGAGAGGTTTCTACACTCTTATAAGAAAAGTGGGGAATAATTTAAAAAATGAAAAATAATTAATAATGAAATATGAGAAACTTTGGTTGAGATTTGAGAAAAAGAGAGAAAAACAAGTTTTATTTTAATAAACACTCGTGAAAGAACATAATCATTAAAAAAGAAGTGCCAAAAATAAAAAATAAAATAAAGAAAATAAAGAAAATGATTTAAATTATAAAAACAAAAGTCAATAAATAAATTAATTAATTAATTAATTAAGTTGGATAGTTGAGAAAGAAGAGTATAATGATTATCATCATTTTCTTCACAGTTTGTCGTCCATTATCAAACCATCCTTTTAATTAAAAAAAATGCATGAAATTTATAAATATTAGTTTTGTACAGCATATTTAATACGTTATTTTGGAAATATCTTTCAATTTTTTAAATTTCAAAAATACTTTTAAATTTTTAAAAATTACATTTTAATTATTTTAAAAAATTTTAAAAATATATAAACAATTTAAAAGCAGCACTAATATCATTCCTTTTGCAAAAGAAGAGTTCAAAAAAATTATTACAGTTAATCGAAAATCGTCTATCAAACTTCATAGATTATCTCTCAACGTTTTAATGGTATTTTTAGAAGTTCGTGAGTATTTTGAAGCATGTTAGTAATGATAAAAGTATATTTTATTTTTTTTAAATTAAAGGTAATTTTAGAGTTTTAAAAAAAGTTTAAAATTTAACAAAATCAATCACTTTTTTTTTTTTAATTCTAAAGATATTTGTTGAATAATTTTTTAAAGTCAAAAGTTAATTTTGTATTTTTAAAATTAAAAAAAAAATCAAAATAAAGAGTCGAAGTAGTTTTATTCGCAGAAGAATCAGAAGCGTTGCAGTGAGAGATCAGAAACGGAGAATCGTACGAAAACGCGCCGAGATTTCGGATTCTGCTTCTTCAACTTCTCATCTAACACAACAAATCAAACGCCTTCGAAGACGAAGAAGATGAAACCAATACGAAAGCAATCCGGTAAGATTCCGATTCCGATTTCGATTCCGATTCCGATTCCTTAGGGTTTCTTGCGTGGATTCGGTCGTGATCCGATCATGAAGGCGCCTAGGTTGCGCTGATGCTTTCCGGAATGGGGTCAGATGGATGGCCGTGCACGCGAAGAGAGGGGTGAGGGTTTTGCGTGCATGCGCACCAAGTGTTTGTCGTTTGGTCTGAGAGAAAAGGAAGGCGAAATGAGCGGAGAAGGTACGGTGGTGGTGATGGATGGGATGTCATGCCAGATTGCAGCGCGCACACACGCAGGAATAACTTCTCTTTCTCTTATCTTTTTTTTTTTTTTTTTTTTTTTTTTTTTTTTTTGCATATAATCCGGATATTGAATTGTTCGTACCCATTCAAGTTCACCGCTAATAGATATTGTATGTTTTAGTTTGTTAATTGTTGTTCTCGCAGTTTTAAAACATGTCTGTTAAGAAGAAATTTTTATCTAATAAATGTTTCGTTCCCCTCTCCAACCGATGTGGGAACTCACAATTCACCCTTCTTCAGGGGTCCAACATCCTTGCTGGCACATTTCTTAGTGTCGGGCTCTAATACTATTTGTAACAGCATGTTGTCTGCTTTACCCGTTATATATTATCCATCAGTCTCCTTATTTTTAAAGTGCATCGGCTAAGGAGAGTTTTCAACACAAGAAATGTTTTGATCCCCTCTTCAGTTGATAGCGATCTCACAATCCATCCCCTGAGGCCCAACGTCCTCGTTGGCACACCGCTCGATGGCTGACTCTGATACTATCTGTAATAACCCAAGTTCATCGTTAACCGATATTATCCGCTTTGGCCCCATTACATTTTGTTATCAGACTCACAGTTTTAAAACGTGTATGCTAGAGAGAGGCTTCCACATAAGAGAATGTTTCGATCCACTCTTCAACCAATGTGTAATCCCACAATATATATCTCTAGGGCCTAGCATCCTCGTTGACGCATAGCTTGATGTCTGGTTCTAGTATCATTTGTAACAGCTTAAGTTACGTCCCCTTTGATCCGTTACGTATTCTCATCAGTCTACAATTTTAAAACGCGTCTACTAGGAAGAGATTTTCACATCAAAAATAATTTGTTCCCCTCTCCCAACGACGTGATATCTCACATTCTTATGATGCCTATCTTTTTTAAGTTACTTTTCTAATCTTTTTTTGTTCAGATACGAAAACTATATTCTATTTCATATTTATTTTTTAGTATATAGTTTAAAATGTAACCGCTCAAGTTTATGGTCGATTTCCTTTTAAGTTACTTCTGTAATTTTTTTTTTGAAATAAATAAAATGTAAAAGAAATTGCTTATTTTTTAATTAAAAATTCAACAAATTAGTAAGAGTGATTCGTATTTTTCTATATGGTCGAAATAAATATATATATTTTCTTTTAATAATTTATTTTCTCGATATATTAAAAAAAACAAGGAATTTCCAACAAGAACAAATACAGATAAGATAAGTATTCCTCTTCCACAAGCAAAAATAATATAAAAAAAAAACAAAAAAACAAAAAAACAAATTCCGCACGTGGCCTTGCACGTGCTCCGACAAAAGGGTCGTATTCCATGCAATAATTCCACTAATCAAACCATTTTTGGACTTCAAAATGGCTCACAATATGGTCCCATCACATCCCCATCCAAACCCATATGGAACTCAAAATAAAATTTCAATTTGGTTTTGGGTGTCTCATATATTTTGGTCATTTGCGAGGAATATAATTTATTTTTATTTTTATTTAAACAAAAAATAAATTCAACTAGAATATATATATATATATCTTCACGAACTGTTCTAATAGATTATATTAAAAATAATTTATAAATCTAACTTAAAAGATGCCCACAAGGTGGAACATGACAGGGCCTCCTATTTCAATCGTCATCTCCACAAAATTTGTGGGATGGGGATCGAGACGAAAAATATAATTCTCGACCCATCCCTGTTTAGCTAATAGAAAAAATCTATCCGTACTACGTTTTTCATTACACGTATAGATGAAGATTCTCCACCCTATTCATACTTAGTCTCATCATGATCCGGACTCTATAGATTAAACGTGTGAAAACCTTTTTCTAGTAGACGCGTTTTAAAGCTTTGAGGGAAAGTCCGAAAGAAAAATCCAAAAGAGGACAATATCTGCTAGCGGTGAGCTTGAGTTGTTACAAATGGTATCAGAGCCAGACACCGAGCGATGTGCCAACGAGGAGGCTGTTCTCCGAAGGGACGAGGCAGTGTGCCAATAAAGACGCTGGGCCCTGAAGGGGGATGGATTTGGTGGGGATCCCACATTGATTGAAGAAAGGAACGAGTGCTGGCGAGGACGCTGGGTCCTGAAGATAGTGGATTGTGATATCCCACATTGATTGGGGAGAAGAACGAAACACCTTTTATAAGGGTGTGGAAACCTTTCCCTTAAGGGGAAGCTCGAAAGGGAAAGTCCAAAGAGGACAATACCTGCTAATGGTGGGCTTTTGTCGTTACATTTATATTGTCGAGGAGTTTTGACCTTTAATGAAGAAAATTAATATTTAGATTAATTGAGAATTAATAATATAAGATATTTTAATATTATTGTGTATTAAAAAGAGATTAGAGAGGAGTAAAATGAAATAAGAGAGAAAAGTAGGGGCTAAAGTGAGATTAATTAAATAAGAAAAAGCTGGAATTGGGGCGAAATTTGAGGGGATAATGATAAAGATTAAAAATGATGGGGGCATGAATTGCAAAGTTTAGGCGTTTGAAAAAAGGAGCAAAGCGTGCAGAGACAGTCTCAGTGGCAGTTAATGATCCTCCATTAAATACTCAACCTTCCCCCACTTGTTTCCATCTGCGCGTGCTCCTCACTCTCCTCAACATTTTCATTTTATTCTCGATTTAAAACGTATTTTAACAGTAAAAAATTAAAAACATGTTTAATAATGTTTTATTATTAGTTTAATTAATTTAAGGAAAATAATAAATGGGGCGCGTGGGAGAGGGGGAGAGTCGTAGTCGCGTTGTGAAGCCGGCAGAGTGAAACTAAAAGCCGCTTTCTTGTCCCCCAAATGCATCATATTGCTTTTCCTTTGCTCCTCCGCTGTTCCCTCTCCTCTCATTTTCCTCCCTAACCCACAATTACCACTATACCCTTCCTCTCCATTTCTTTTATAATTGTCTTTAAATTATATATTACAATTTTATTTAATAAATTATAAGCAGAGGAATTTTGTTCTATTTTTTTTAATACTAATGTCGGCATTCTATTGGCGTGGAAGTGGTTTATATTTTCAGTAATTAAAAAAAAAAACAATTTTATAATTTCCGATTAAGAGCCTGTTTTTTTCGGGAAGGCATCAAGGGGAATTTCCATTTCTACCCATGAAGGGGAACAGGTGGGCCCATATCATGCAATGTGCATGTCAACTTGAAATTGGTGGAATCCTCGGAGAGGGGCATTTCGGGTATTATCCAAATTTAATCCAAGAAAGATGCTCTTTTATGTTCCCTTGGGGATTAAAAGTATAGGTTTATTCTAATTTTGTTTGAATAAATAAATAAATAAATATTTATTTAATGTCATAAGTGGGGTTGGTTGAATTTTTCACACCTTTGAGCTTAGCCCAAATGCATGTTTTCTTTATCCTAATCATCACATTCTCCTTTTCTCTCTCTAGTCCGAACCTAAACTTAGGCTCGAGAGATAGCTGTCCAAAATCAGAGAAGTGAGTCACGAAGGGTGAGTCTTCGAGATAACTACATCTATAATTTCCATTTTTGCCCTTTCATTGAAGAATTTCTCCATATTAATTCGGTCAAAGTCTCCACGGGACCCTCGGAACCGGATGTGAAGGTCTCCCCTCGTCTGGATGCTCTTGCTGATGCAGTTGTATAAATGCTAAAGTTAAGACTTCAAAATTCTTGTAACGTCCCATATCCAGGATTTGACACCTGATGGGCCCGGTATTTTCATGCATTCATTGCGACATGATTTGCTTCTAAGAGTGAAAACTATTCCCACAAAACAACACGAGTCGGAGCTCTATGATTTGGAGATGTGGTAGTTAGTGATTGGTTGATTGATGGATTTATATTGAAATGACAATTTTACCACTGTGGGCAAGATTGGTATTGTCCATTTGTTTGGCATCTTGTACAGTAGGTTTTGATGTGCCCATAGTGCCCCTTTTGCCTTTCCATAAACAGCGCTAACACGATCCACATAACACGGCGCCGTTTCCCGCACATCTCTCATTTCATATTTAATTTCAAAAGCGCAACCCCTAACCTAAGCTAACTCATTAATATTTAATATCTTTTTTTCTCTCTCTCATATTTATTAATATTCTCATTAATTTTCGACTTTGAATAATTAATATAATTTTAAAATGTAAATTTTTGTATAAACTTAATTAAATATTAAATATTTTATTTATAGAGGTTGGGCATAAGGAAAGGTACAAAAAGTACTGAAAATCATTAAAATATATAATTAAAAAAAAAAAGAGAAAGGTATAAAATCCGACCCCACTAATTAGGGATTCGATACTAATATCTATGCCGTATAAAAAAAAAGAGAATTATGTTATATTTATGCTGTGGATACGACGTCGTTTAGCTGCGAATATATTGCTCCAAACGCACCGTATTGTCTATGTACGGGCAAGGAAAAATGAACGGCTTCGGATTAAAAATGTCGGAGAATCTGAGCCGTTGGAAGTTGCGTCCCTTAAAATTCTTAAAAAATGGGGGAAGAATATAATATGCTTAATTAAAAGGACGAAAAGGCAAAATTAGACGAAAAGAAAATAAAGAAAAAGGAGAATGATTTTATTTGTAATTTTTAATTTGTAATTTGTTGGAGCAGTCTGAGAGACTGTAAAATTTGTGTGTGTGTTTTTAAAAGTAGTTTTTAATGCATTGAGTTTCACATCGGACACCAAAAGGCTTTTGTTGCTTTGCGCCAAATGGAGGGTCCTTAGTTTCTCTCTCTTTCTCTCTCTTTCTCTCTCTAACCTTTAGCTTCTCTCCTGCTACTGCTGCTCAGAATCAACGACTTCAATCGCTACTGTTTTTTCTGTTTAACCTCCTGATCTGCAGATTTATTCAGGTATAAACGTTTAATTTCGCGGCTTCTTCTTGATTTTTCATTGTTTGAGGTTTTCTCAGGCTGATTCTGCTTTGTTTGTGGTTTATTAGCGGATTTTCTCTTCCTTCTTGGCTTTTTTGTTGTGTTTGTGTTAGTTTTGATGATTCTCTGTTAGTGTTCTTCTTCTTCTTGCTGTTTCTATGTTCTTTGAGCTTAGACTGTGTATGAATCTCTTATTTTACTGGCTCAGAAAATTGGAGGTGGCGGAGGAGGAGGTTATTTGGTTGATGAACTTATCTATTTTTGTTTCGCGGTGTTGTTTTGACTAATGTGCTGCTTGCTAGACTGAATCTCCTTCTACTTACTTTTTTCCTCTCATTTTATCTGAAGAATTTTAGAATTTAAGATCTGCGATGTCTGTCGTTTGTTTTTCAACGTGCTGAACAGGCACCAAGAAACGAATATCTATTTACTTTTTTTAATCTTTTGATTGCTGTTGACTCTATTTATACCTGTGATTTTAATGCACTGATTCCGGCGACTGCACACATGGTCCATTTTTGTCTTCCGGTTCGTAGATTTATTGATTTTAGCTTTGATACTTTTTCTTGTTACGTGGCTATTTGCAGCGTATCCAAAATTATTAACTGTTACGAAAATAATTTAGGGTGTATCACTGTTTCTAGTTTGATTTGTGTCCCAAATGTTGCTATATGTGAAACTACGGTATGCTCAGTCTACTGAACGTTGTGCTCTATAGCTTGTTCTTTTCTAGCTATCTTGAAAACGTTTCTGTTTCTTAATGAACTTCTCGCGATGCTCCAAAGAAGTACGAATTCCTGTGTCCATACTCTCCCCTATTTCTTAATGAACTTCTCGCTATGCTTCAAAGTAGTTGGTGATCTCGTAGCTACGCAAGATGGTTCGAGTTTCTCATAGTCTATTAATCTGGTTGAATGACAAAGTAGAAAGAACAGGAAAATCCATACAATCTGTGTTTGTATTGGAAATTGAAATATTCGTAGTGTTCTGTTTCTGCAGGTTTTAAGATCGTGAGCTTTGTCATTCTTGAATTTTGATGTCTCCACCACCACTTGATGTCGGGGAGGGGGAGGAATGTCGCAGCAATGTCACTCTGCTGGCTTCCTCAAACTCTATGGAGAGTGTCAGTCAAAACAATTTGGGATTTGAAGAGCGTAATTACATGGGATTATCTGATTCTTCTTCAGAGAACAGCTGTATGACTGCCACAAAGTCTGATGAGAACAAACCTTTGCTTAATCTTAAGGCTACTGAATTGAGGCTAGGCCTTCCTGGATCTGAATCCCCTGAGAGAGATTCAGATATCAGTTTGCGTAACTCGTCTCAACTAGATGAGAAACCGCTATTTCCTTTGCACCCATCAAATGATGGTCTCTATCCTTCACCACATAAGGCTGTTGTCTCCGGCAACAAAAGGGGGTTTTCAGATGCTATGAACGAATTCTCTGAGGTGAAATTGACTCTTTTTTTGTTTTTTTTTTCTTTTACAATTTTGGTGAAAAACTTGCGGCAGTGCAGTATTTAATGTCTGGTCCTTGAGTCTTAATTCTAAAGGCAATCAAATCTGGTGCAGGGAAAATATCACTCTAACCTAGGTTTGAAACCTGGTTCTTTGCTGGAGAACCTTGGAAGTCAAATGGGGAAAGTGAAAGAGGCATCTACGCAAAAGGTTGTACAGGAGAGGCCTCAAGAAAATAGTGAAACCAGGCCATCTCAAAACGAGACTGCAAATAACAATACCAGCGCACCTGTTTCCAAGTAAGTTAGAGAGAGGAAGAACACAGGTACTACTTTTCCCTCAACTTGGCGAAATGGTATCTTATCTGCTGCATTTGCAGGGCACAGGTTGTGGGTTGGCCACCCATAAGATCTTTCAGGAAGAACACATTGGCTACAACTTCAAAGAACAATGATGAAGTTGATGGGAAGGCAATGCCTGGTGCACTCTTTATCAAAGTCAGCATGGATGGTGCTCCTTATTTGAGGAAGGTAGATCTGAGGAATTACTCTGCATACCAGGAGCTGTCTTCTGCCCTTGAGAAAATGTTCAGCTGTTTTACCATAGGTGAGCTATTTGAACTTTTCTATTTGGTTGAAAAATCTGTCACGTGATGAAAATAATGTTGTTAAATTTACAACTGATCTTTTAAGATTTCCTGTCTAGTTGCGTGGATCTAGTTACTGTTGTTTCAGTATTGAGCAGGTCAATATGGAGCTCATGGAGCTCTGGGCGTGGAGAAAATGAGTGAGAGCAAGCTGAAAGATCTTCTTCATGGTTCGGAATATGTTCTAACATACGAGGATAAAGATGCTGACTGGATGCTCGTTGGTGATGTCCCCTGGGAGTAAGTTATACAGTTCAAATCTGTTGGTTTCTTTTTTTGTTACATGTTCTGATGTGTAATCATGACCTTTATTTGTGGACTTTTTTTTTTTTTTGTAT
The DNA here is from genome assembly GCA_033971965.1 of Cucurbita ficifolia. NCBI lineage: Eukaryota > Viridiplantae > Streptophyta > Magnoliopsida > Cucurbitales > Cucurbitaceae > Cucurbita > Cucurbita ficifolia. The sequence continues at coordinate 810,914 of CM066973.1, read as the reverse complement.
GCCATTGTACATTCTTTTCTTCTCAATAAAAGCTTGATTTCTTACCCAAAAAAAAAAAAAAAAAATGCAAGAAATCTGGCGAAAACCAGAAAGCTACTGTCTAGACTAATGACCGTAATTAAAAGAACCTACTGTCCCCTTTCAAATTCCTTTTAAGCAATCGTGAGACTGTTTTTGTGAACATTTTTATTTATATTGATTGAGCATTTACCATTTTCATATTTCCAATAGTAGCTATGTTAGTTTGTTACCATCTGAAGATGACATTTAACCAAGAACCAAAATATTTGCAGTTGGCAATGGATGAAGTTTTAAGATATTGTTGTCAATAATAATACAATGATTACTATCATTGTGATACACTAAAATAGGAAACACCTGATTTCTGATTTCATTAATCCAGGATGTTCATCGACTCTTGTAAGAGGCTGAGGATTATGAAGAGCTCAGATGCAATTGGACTGGGTGAGTATTTTGATGTATCTATTATGAATTATTTAATGCATTAGGTTCTGCAGAATTTTCTATATGCCACATTCCTCCATCTGCATAATAGAACTAAATACAGAAATTGAATACATGCGAATGACGTATGGCTCTTTTACTTAACTCCACTGAAGGCAAAGAAGCTTACGTGATGGCTTGAGATTTACCAACCATCAGCAGTACATCCTGCGTCCAATAAGGATTTAATGATCTTATTGGTTGATTATTTCGTTTCTCGTTCTATTCTTCATCATTCTCATTAATAGCTCACTCCCCTTGGAATGATTAATAGGGTGCTGCATATGAAATTATATTAGGCTGATGGTATCATGTGTGGTGAAATTATTGGAACATGAAACTATATGCAAACCTTGGTTCTGATTTTGAATTTTAAATACAAAAATTATTGACTATTATATGTGTGCAGAACAAAGAATTTCGAACTCGGTATCCCGAGGTCTGTTCTCATTGGTTTTCATTTTTTTTTACAGCTCCTAGGGCGGTAGAGAAGTGCCGGAACAGGAAATAGCTAAGCACTATGCCATGGTTGATGCTGTCCATCCAAATCTTGGAATAAGATAGATCTAAAACTAAAAAAACGTCATATGTGGCTCTGGAAGGTGGTTCGAAGAATGATGGAGTGTTGGATGGGATAGGTTCTTGTGTGCTTCCTTTGTTACATTATGTTTTTATAATTATGTTTATGTTACTTTGGTGATGTCTAAGCAGTTTCCCTAGTTTGTGAATTGAAGTACTTAAAAACTATTTAAGAGCAAGTCTGCAGATCTGTGGGCAAGTTCCTGTTCCTCATTTGCAGGACTCTCAAAAAGTTTGTAAAGTTATTGGTTATCAAACTGTGTTGCTTGAATGCTCTTTGTAAACTTTCTTCCTTTGACTTGATTCCTTCAAATCCCACCACTACTTGAGTGTTCTTAGTTTTACCAAATAGATTTTTCATCACTAGCATCATTGGTAGTCTTTTAACATTTTTTTTTCAGACAACAAAACGACTGCTTCGCATTCAAGTTATGGATCCATTTCAGAGACGGGATCACTCTATTAGGCTGCAGTAATAGTGTGAAATTACGGCAGAAAATTTCGAGGTAAGACAAAGTTTGTAGTAATGTGGTTCCTATCAGTTCTTAAATTATAAAGAAAATGCCAAGCCTGCCAGTTTCTTGATGACTGTTTGCTAAAATAATAACTATATGCAGTGCCTGTCTTGTCAGCTATTTAGATATGGTTGTCGGGTAGTTCTTAGAGTATGCATGTGACAGCTTGCTATAAACTGCCTGCATTATTGAAGCTCGAAATTAGACATATACTTCCATTTGCATACATGTATACATTAGATGCAAGCATCACTGATGTTTTCTGAGTCAATAAGTTCTTCAACCAATTCTTAAGTACTTGTCTGGAATTACATTTCAAGTGTTTAAAAGAAGGTTTTTAAGGATTAAAAAGTGTTTGGAAACGCTTGAGAAGTTATTTGAAATTATTCAATACAGTAAGAACATTATTTAATAATGCTGCAATAAATGCTAATGGAACTTACTGATTGTGTCTACTGATCCTATCTTATCTTGTTGAATCAGTTGGACTGAGTTGATTCTGTTTTGGAGCAATGATGAGACCGTATTGCATTCATTGCTCTGCTCTGGAGATGTAAGGTAAGGAAAACAGTATATTTTTGTCTGCAATTGAATTGGTCATTTATTTTGATGGGCATTAAGACAGGCAGTAGCATCTAGATTTATTTTCATAGAACTGCTCAGTTGCATTCAGAGCCCCTACCCACGAGACTGGGTTAAATCATGTGATAATGGTACCCTCAGTCTCATACAAATTAGCAGGTTGGGTGATTGATAGCCATCCCCCAACTTGTTGATTTTGTCCTCTTCCAACATGGATGGATTGAGGAGTCTAGTTATTGGATTGGTGGTTTACAAGGGGTTTTTTTTTTTTTTTTTTTGGTTATTTGGATTTTTTAATGACAAATTGTAACGATACAAATCCAACTCACCGCTAGTAGATATTATCTATTTTGCCTTGTTATGTATCGTCGCCAGCCTTGAGGTTTTAAAACGCGTCTACTAGGAAGAGGTTTCCAGTCTACTAGGTGGTCAACCTCACATTTTAAAATGTGTCTACTATGAAAAAAAGTTTTCACACCCATATAAGGAATGTTTCGTTCCCCTTTACAACCAATGTGGGATTTCACACTCCACCCCCTTGGGGGTCCAACGTCCTCGTTGGCACACGCTCGGTGTCAGGTTTCTACACTCCACCCCCTTGTAATAGCCAAAACCCATCGCTAGATGATATTGTTCGCTTTAACCTTTTACATATTGCCATTAGTCTCATAGTTTTAAAACGCGTCTACTAGAAAAAAGTTTCCCACCCTTATAAGTTTATAAGAAATGTGTTGTTGGATCTCGCACAAATAATAATAATAATTAGATTTGATGAGATTGGTGTGGTTGCCTTCCTACCTGCCATCTATAGATGAGGGATAGGAATAGGAAGAATCTTGAAATAAATGAGTGGTGATTAACGGACATATAGGAATGGAGAGACTTAGTTGATTGATGAATTTTTTGTTGTTGCTGAAATTGTAGGTCTCTTTTTAGCTTACCCAAGTCCAAGCCATTAGGAGTCTTTAACAGTCATAACTTAATCCCAAGAAAGAAGTGGTAACAATTAGAAATGAGGGGAAAAATTTGAACTTAGTTGAATTGAGTTTCACCCATCTTCAATTTGATCCAACAGAATCTTGAAATGAGAAACGTTTTCCAATAATTTTTCAAACGAAACCTACTCTAAGAAATGCAACACTAAAAATGTTTAAGGTGGAAATTGCAACCTTTAGTAAACTTCAAAATTCAATTTTACGAGTATAACTTAAAGTGATCAAATAAGTTGTAAATTGAATCGGGAAGTTCTTAATACAATACATCTCAAAGACCATAATGAAATTCCAATTGGACGATCTAATTAAAGAACTAAACTTGCATGATCTAAAGTGAATTTTTCTTCATTTTCATTCGTATGTAGTTTCAGTTGATTTATATGCCTCTCCTTTACACAGATTTAACAATGTATCTAAAATTGTTTTATCACAAGCATATAGAGAACGAATTAAGAAAAATGTGAACAGCTTGGTAGCTAAGATAGCTGGGAGATTACTCCTTGATGAAATATTTATAAGGTACGAGAATTGATTTAATATTGAGTGATTCTATAGGATTAGGATGAGGATTAAGCAATTAGGTTAATATCAGGCATTAATAAATGTCTAAAAGCATTGGGCTAAATCTCGAACAAACTAGCATCTACACACCTAGTTTTACAAATTTTAATTAAATACAAAGGATCCAAACATAACTAAAATAAATCAAATCCAAAATTGAGTGTAGATTCTATGAAGAAAAAAAAAAGCAAGATTAAATTAATTTATACCCAATCAAATAATACACTAAGATTTAATTAAATATAACTATCAAAATAATAATGGCAACAAATTAGTCAGATCATAATTGAACCCAATAATGGTTTCAAATCAACAAATTAAAAATTGCCAACAAATCAAGCTTCTGAAAATTTAATTAATCACAATTAATTTTGTCAAACAATGCTAAAAATCAAAGCCTAACACAATAAATTAATACGTAATTAGTACGAAAAAAGGAGGAAAATTAGGCCCTTTGCCACTATAATTTGAATTAAAAATTAAGATTTTAGCAATTATATTCCCATTAATCAATATGAAAGTGACATAAAATCATAGTTAAATCAGATTTCTAATCCCTTTTCCTCTCCATTATTCAAATTATTATATAAATAAATGGATTTGTTGAAATCTTTAGGAGGTTACTTTTAATCATACTGTAAATTAATATTTAAATTATCCATAATCCACCCTTAATCTAACATTAACACGTAAACTTCTCAAAAGCTTTAGAATTTGGTAGCCTAAATTAAGGCTTTTGACTAACTTTTCATGAGCACGTCTCCCTTTCCAAAGGATTAAAGTTGTATTAGTTCAGATTTAATTACTTTATTTTATTTTTCTTTATATATCATGTAATTAGTTACTATTTAAAAACCTATTTTTAAAATCAAAATTTAATTAAAATAAATAAATTTATAATTATAGTATGGGCTATCCAATCGAGGAGGCCCATAAACCAAAAGCCCATTAGGGTCCATTGATCAGAATACGAAGAAAAGTTGAGTTATTTTACAAAATTTTAATTTTTCAATAAAAATATTCCAGTTTTGCCCCTACTCAGATTTCAAGATGCATTTAAACTTCAATTACAAAATTAAAAATTTGTATATTATTTTAATCATATAATTGTAAATTGTAATATTCCATTGTATTATATATATATATATTTAAAGTGAAAAAGTTTAGCGCTCGAGAGTTATTTACGACTTTTTTCGATTAGAAACGGACCCACAAAAAATCTATATTTTTTCGAGATAGAATTCAACTTCAACTAAATTATCTCAAAAATATCCTTAAATTTTTAATTTTTTTTATTAACGTTCAATATTTTTAAAATATTAAAAAAATCAATTTAAAATCATAAATTATTTTTGTAATTAAAAAGATGGTTCATGCACCAGCAATAATTAAGGTTATTAAATAATTAAGTCACTAATTAAAAAGTAATTAAGTGGGTCTCATTAGAGGATCAGTTGGAGTGGTTAAACTAAAATTCTTTTTCATAGACAAAAACAAATTGGTCTAATGATGAGTCTAATCAAACCTTTTTATTTATTTATTATTTTAAACAAAATTTAAGGAAAAGAAATAAAATTAATTAGAAATAATAATAAATCCCCCACCACTCTTCTTCTACCTCAATTATTCATATAATTTTCTCGATAAAAAAAAAATTCAAAAATCCCGACTCCATTAATTCATCCATGTTTTTTTCTTTCCGTTTCGGTGGAAAGAAAAGACGATTGTTTTGTTCTCGTTAGAGCTTCAGCCAAACGCTTAATCCAGAGATAATAAATGAAATGGTAAGCAAAAAAAAACGAGAGCTTGGAGTTTCAATCACTTCTCCCACAAGAAGAAACAATCACACATGGCCATGTTTTAGCATTTGTGATAACATGGCAGGCTACAACATCGTTGTCGAAAAATTTATGATTGGATTTGAAGAAAAAAACGACTCAATCACGTTAGAATTTTTTTCTAAAGTCTCGAAATGTTGGAGACAAGTTTTTGTTCGATTGATCAACCAACATACAAGTAAAAAGGTAGTTGAACATTGAAACGTTGTGATCGAGATTAGAGTGTGGGGTATGTTTTTCGTCTATAAAAAAGAGACAAGACATGAAAAAGTGGAAGAGTGGTATCGTTGTTTGGTATGAGTAGAAAAAGTAGACAAGTTTCGGAGATTAGTTAAGGATAAATTGTTTGGTTTTTCCATTTTCAAACATTTTTAACGACAACCCGATTTCAAATTGTTCAACGTCTGTCCTTTTTCTCTAATTTTATATTAAAAAAAACGACCCAAAATGACTTAAATTTGTGTTATTATTAACATATGATTTTTTTAATAAAAAGTAAATGTTTTTTTTTTATAAATAAATAAAGAAAAAAAAAATCTAAGAAAAGTTTGCCCAAAGAAGGCTACCATTGTCTTCATTGTAAAGCCAAACTTTGTTGTTTATCACATGATTTAAGAAAAATTAAATATAGAATAAACTACTTTTTTTTCTCGAGAGCGTGCTCCTACCAACCTACACTGCATCGACGCTATTTATTCTTGAAAATGAAAATTTTAAGTAAGAACAGATGAAGAAGACGAAAGAGATGAAAGAATGTTTGTACGAGACTAGAGTTAAGTATAATTGCAGCGTCTAATATACAACCCTGTAATATTTCGACTAAATCGTACACGTGAATAGTGATAATTTGACTTCTATTAAAAAAGTAGGAGTAATCATGGACTCGATAGGTTAGGTAGTTGTAAGGAATCTAAGTGCGGGATATAGTACTCTGGATGTAGAAATACACATATCACTGATTGATTTGTCGAGATTGTAAATTTTTCGAGACATACCCTCTAACTCTTGTGACTAAGACGGAGTTATCCAATGAAAACACGGTTAAGGGATATCGGGAAAGGGTTTGTAAATTGCATTTGATGCCATAAATAGGAATCTTCAATAAAATAAATATTATATATATATATATATATATATATATATTTATTATTTTTTTTTTAATTTCATGTGGGCTAATAATGGGCATCTTAACAACCAGCCAGAGGTAGTGATTTTCCAAAACAATTTTTTAAATAAATATATATAATTAAAAATAAAATATATATATATAAAGAAATGTTTGTTTTTTTTAATGTTATCTTCCATGTGAATGGTACGACACATTTGATGTCGTTTTAACTAACTCTTCTCCTCCAACCATTTTCTCTCTCTAAAATGGTTTTTTTTTTTTAATTAAGAAATAGTTTGATATTTAACTTAAAAAATTTATATGGTAAATTTCTTTTAAAAAAAAAAATACAGAATTTTAACATATTATTAAATACAAAATTTAATTTTATATGGATTAAATTTGTTAATATTAAACGAGGTTGACTATATTACAAATCTATTATATACAAAATTGAAAATATAGGATTTTCTTATCCTAAAAGCCTTTTCTATCCTCTCTCATAATTGTCCCACATCGGCTCTTATTGTCTTCATTTTCTTGTTAGGGTATAATTAACATGTATGAATGTAACGGGATTTTTCTGAAGGCAACAATCGGGTGACCTACTATTTACTCCATATTTTAAGGCAACAGAAATCTTTTCCTAATAGACGCATTTTAAAATCGTGAGACTAACCGATACGTAATGGGACAAAGCGGACAATATCTACTAGTAGTGAGTTTGGACTGTTACAAATGCATATCTAAATTCAAATTCTAAATCGAGTCATGGACACGAGATATTACAAAAAAAAAGTATAAATAAAGATGTAATCTACGATCCTGGTTCGTATGTTTCCCTAATGAGAAAGAACGGGTTTATTTTTTAATTTAATAATAAAAAAAGACTTATGAAACTCAAATTTGTAATTGATTCAATATTATAATATAATATAATGTCCCAAATGGAGACCCACATGGGTTATAATTGAATAGAGGTGATTATCCAAATCCATGGCGATTTTGTGCATTCAAATTGATGGGAATCTTATTAATTTCAAATTATTTTTTTTAAAAAAAGAATAAAAAATCAAGTTTTGTGGGCTTAGTTTAGTGATGGGATCTCTTCCATATGGGATGTTGAAATTAAGGTTGTCATGTGCTATGTCATTGCTATCTCCTCCTCACAAAAAATTATAATTATGAAAGTTTTATTTATAAAGTTACTGCCAATATGAGCATAGCTCAATGATAACGGTAAATGAGAGGAGTGACTAGTCGGTTCACCAAACTCCGACCCGGTGTCCCACGTTCTCCAGGTCCAAAAGGTTCTAATCTCATGACTTTATGGACCAACCAATCTGGATATGCCTTCGAAAGTCTCTCTGCATTTTAGGTGTTGAGCACGCAAAATAGAGCATTGGATCTTCGGTTGAACTCGATTTTGAATGGCACGACTCTTTCTCTTTTTGTGCTGGCATTTGAGTTCTCTCTCTTCCTCTTTCAATGGACGCACTCGACACAAATAGGCTCCGGTAGCCCCAGCTTCTACCTCTATCAGGAGGCGATAGCCCCACCTCTATAGCCACAAATATGTATCTCGATCAAGATATCAAAAGTTTAAGTCAACCACACTAGAACTGAGACACAACCCATACTCCTACGAGAGGCAACAGTGGAGAATTTTCTACCATAGACGAAAGCTTAACATAGTAGTCTTGCTTGGGGGTAGAAGGCCAAAGAGTCGTGAACTCCCGAAAGAAATTGGGCTGGTTGGATTTGATGGAGAGACCAATGAGGAGCTTTTTCTCTTAACACGTAAGTCATGCCAAAAAGTTTGTGCTCTTTTATATATATAGATATATCAAACATGAACTCGGTTTCGAACAATTATATATTGCATTTAAATGATACGTTATATCATAATTGCGCGTTATGTTGTTTTGTCTCTCAACGTCATATATAACGAACTTTAAGTTATGAAAAATTTTAATTTTTTGATGAGACCCTTTAATCATTGATTCATATATATGTAATGATTATGATCGAGCAAAATGTAAACGTCGGTTTTTTGTCGTCATATAATGTTATTTTGAGCAAAATTTTAAATAATCGTTTTTTATTATATGTCTTTTTCTTCGATGAATTATTAAGTATGTCCTTTTTACGTTATAAGTAAGATTATAATAAAGACGAGAAGCAAAGCATATAAATTAATGGTAGATTAAAGCCTAACTATAATCTTAAGATATGGATTAACATTTAACTAAGATTAAGATACCTAACTAATTTCTCGAGATAATTTAATGAATAAAATATTAATTATCATTTTTAAAAAATTATGATTTATAATTTATTTATTTTGAGGATCCAGTCAACGAATCGGGGCAAAGGAAAACATGTGGTGCCGCGTGGAGATAAAAATATGTTAAGAGGGTAATGACATGGGCATCCCACATGGGATGCTGTAATCCACGTCGGCAAATAGACGGGGCCCACCACCCTCCCATTAAATAAATAAAAATCCTATTGCATTAAAAGATTAAACTACCTCGGTGCTCGGACTAAGATGATGACATGGCAAGGCCACGTAGGTTTTTGATACGTTGACTTTGACACATAGATTTGCAAAAAAAATTGCAATAAAGTCCCGAAATCATACATAATTATGTTTGTGTCACAGTTGAAACCAATAAATTTATAATTAAAAATTATATTTATAAATTACTTTTTAAGTAAAAATAATATAAATTTGATAGAAAATTATAATTTTATTAAAATCTTAATGTCAAGTCATAGCTGGTAATTTGGAGTGTAGGGCACAGATCTCAAATCCCTAGGACCAAAGTCATAGAGTGTCGTGATTTTATGCCCTTTTTCCACCACCGTTGGATCATCATAACTTGATCAATCCAAAACACAATCATACGGCTATTATTACCTCATCACACCATCAGCTATACTACAATACACCATTCTTCTGTTTTAGGGTAGTGACCCGAACAATTCGAGTAGGGTTTACGGCTCAACCCAACTTAGTTTACATCTTTCATGTGGATCAAAATTTACCTGATAAGAAATTTTGCTACCATAGGACCGTTATAGTTATGGCTGCCGGCTCTCCTGTCATCACGTCCCTACCTTGACCTTCCAGCATTAGGCATGTATCAGTCTTAGAGTTAATTTTTTAATTATTTAAAATAATCTAATTTATCAACCATACCTATTATATTAATAATTAAATTTTCATAAATTCAAATATCAAACATTCACAAATCATAACGCATAAAAGTCAAATTTTTTTAATTTTCATAATAATTTTAAAAGTACGGTGGGTTTGGATCGTAACCCTATTTTTGGGTTACTCAAGTTGACCCGACAAAACGAACATGAACCTACAAATCAACCCATTTTATATTGTTAAAAAATTCAATCCAATCTCTAACTTAACCAAAAGTGATAATATAATAGTAAAAAAAATATATAATTAATTACTTTATTTAAAATTTGCATATCTGTATGAAAATAATATTTTGAATGCTGTCATACTTTTAATATATTTTTATAGTAATGAATTAATCGAAATAAAAAAAATAAAAAAAGGAAAAAAGGAAAAAAGGAAAAAGGAAGACGCAATCACGAGAGCGTCGGCGAAACCATGACTCAACAAATAGCATGGAGAATAAGCGCCCTTGTCCGATCCGGAGTGGGTCGTTGACCGCCTTTATTTTTTTAAAAATAAATAAATAAATAAATAAGAAATTCATCACGGTTAATTTGGTAATTTCCCCTTAATATATATATATATATAACCCCATATATGCGAGCGCCTGTATTAGCCAACAAACTTGAATAAAAAGAAAACAGTAACGAAGAATTCTTCGCTTCTTGCTCTGTTTCCGATCCCAATTCCGATGACATGCACTGTTCTTTTGTCTCCGATTCCGATCCTTCTTCGTCTTCTTCATTGAAATAAGAACTCGCCTCCGCCATTTTCTTCTTCCATTACTCAAAACCAGAGAGAGTTTCTTCTCCAAATGGGTACTGGTTGGAGGAAAGCCTTTTGCACCACCGTCTCTCGAGATTCTGAAAAACAGAGCACTTCCTCCGCCACGCCAAATCCCAGCCCCAAAAGCTGCGTTCGCTTGGGTTTCTTCAGCAACCCTTCTACTCCTCGCTCCACCTCTCGCCAGCCGCCGACCAGTCCCGGTCTCCGGTGCCGGACGACACAAGACGCCGCCAATCACCACCCTTCGACCCAATGCAACACCTCCTCCTCTGCTTCTAAATCGACCAAATCCCGGCGGGGAATTGTGGGGTCGAATCCTTCTTCACCTCGTTCTCCGCTTAAACTCTCTCTTTTTAAGAACAGCTTCAAATTCAGAGTAGGATTTCTGACGAACACTCTGTTTTTTTTTTTTTTTTTTTTTTTTTGTAATTTCTTGTTTTGGGTTTGCGTTGACTTACTCTGTTTTCCCCCAAAACAGAGTAGCTGTGGAATTTGTTTGAGCAGTGTGAAGACGGGACATGGGACGGCGATTTACACGGCGGAGTGTGCGCATGCGTTTCATTTTCCTTGTATAGCAGCTCATGTCAGAAACCACGCCGTTCTGATTTGCCCTGTCTGCAACGCCGCATGGAAAGACGTTCCTCTGCTCGCCGCCCATAAAAATCTGGGCCCATTAACGACCCAAAACGATTCCAGACCCAAAATTGAAGATAAAACCATGATTGAATCTTCCCCAAGAGCGTCTACGCCCAGACACGACCAAAAACAAGACAACCCAAAAGTGAATTTGTTCGAATTCAGGTCCTATGATGACGATGAACCGCTGTTGTCCCCCACTGCCGGAAGCCGGATTATCCCCATCCCGGAAGCCGATGAGAACGCCAACGGCGACGATGTGGAGGAATTTCAAGGTTTCTTTGTCGATCCAAAGCCGCCGCCGCCGCCGCCGAGTTCGGTGAAACGTTCAGTTCAGAGGACCAATGTGCAAGTCCGGCTGCTACCTGAAGCGGCGCTGATTTCTTCCGGGCATAGCCACGAGACCTACGCTGTCGCTCTGAGAGTGAAAGCACCGCCGCCGCCTCCGTCGCATCTCTGCCGTGCGCCAATTGATTTGGTGGCGGTACTGGACGTAAGCGGAAGCATGACGGGCGCTAAATTGACGATGCTTAAACGCGCTATGCGTTTGGTCATTTCTTCGTTAGGCTCGTCGGACCGTCTCGCCGTCGTCGCTTTCTCGGCCACCCCCAAAAGGTTGTTGCCGTTGAGGAGAATGACGGCTCAAGGACAACGCGCTGCTCGGCGCGTGATTGACATGCTCGTTTGCAGCCAAGGAACCAGCGTGGGGGAAGCTTTGAGAAAAGCCACAAAAGTACTGGAAGACCGGCGAGAGAGAAACCCGGTTGCAAGCGTCATGCTTCTATCCGACGGCCAAGATGAGCCTATCCATTCAAATCAACGGCATGGGACACGACACGAGTCATCAACTCGGTTCGGCCATATTGAGATCCCGGTTCATGCTTTTGGGTTCGGTGAGCGAGGTGGATACTGCCATGAACCGGCGGAGGATGCCTTTGCAAAATGCGTGAGCGGTTTATTAAGCGTGGTGGTTCAAGACCTCCGTATTCAACTCGGCTTCCCGACCGGTTCATCTCCGGTTGTGATATCGGCCATATATTCCTGTACCGGGCGGCCCACGGTTTGCAGTTTAGGTTCGGTTCGGCTCGGCGATTTATACGCCGAGGAAGAAAGGGAATTACTCGTCGAGCTGAAGATTCCAACCTCGGCCGCTGGGACCCACCACGTGATGACGATGCAGTGTCTGTACAAAGACCCATCAAGTCAAGAAGTAGTCTACAGCCGCGAACAAGACATCCTCAACGTCAACGCACGTCCTGTAGCCGTCCGATCATCCGCTCCAAAGATCGAACGGCTCAGAAACACATTCATAATGACTCGCGCTGTTGCAGAATCCAGGAGATTAATCGAGTACGACGATCATACGAGCGCGCATCATTTACTCGCGTCGGCGCGCTCGTTACTAATGCAAGCCGGGTCGCCGGGTGCTGACGTGTACGTACGTGAGTTGGAAGTCGAGCTGGCAGAACTCCATTGGCGGAGACAGCATCAACAACAACATGTAATTACAACAACAGCACGTAGTAGGAGAGGCGATAAGGAAGCTCCGGCTATGGTTGACGGAAACGGTGAGCCGTTGACTCCGACGTCGGCATGGAAGGCGGCGGAGAAGCTGGCGAGAGTGGCGATTATGAAAAAATCGTTGACGAGTAGAGTGGGGGATTTACACGGCTTTGAAAACGCGAGGTTCTAGAAAACAGAGGACTGTTCATCAATTCCACTGTCGTTCTTCGTAGCTTAGTGTATGTAGAGAATAGAAGTAATCATAAAATGGGCCCTTTCCTGTTCTTATTATTATTATGTCATGATGAACATATGATTTTTAACCGTAATCGATGATTCTTCTCTTTGACGTTTCTCGATCAAGTTCTTTGCATTTGATTCCTTTTGTGCCTTCGAAAACGACCCTTAATTGAGTGTTTGGTGAAATGAAGCTGTAACAGCCCGGGCCTACCACTAGTAGATATTGTCCACTTTGACCCGTTACATATCGCCGTCAGCGTTACAATGTTAAAACGTGTATGTTAGGGAGAAGTTTTAACGCAGTTATAAGGAATGTTTTGTTCTCTTCTCCAACTGATGTGGGATCTCACAATCCACCCCTCTTGGAGGCTAGTGTCCTCGCTAATACACTGCTCGATGTCTGGCTTTGATACCATTTGTAATAGTCTAAGCTCAAGTCTGTTTTGACCTGTTACGTATCGCTGTCAGCCTCACGGTTTTAAAATGCGTCTACTAAGGAGGGGTTTCCACACTCTTATAAGAAATGCCGACGTGGGGTCTCACAGAAGCATAGAATGGGCGAGGAATGGAGGAATAGATGAGACCCATATCATGTTGTGTGGCCCTAAGAGGAAGGGACAGTGTGCCATAACTTGTTTAGTTCATATCAGTGAAGAGAAGGGGTTAGCAGTTAGGTTGGTGTGAACAATAAAATAACAGAGATTGATTGTGGGGTGGGTTGCAAACATTGGTCCACCCCTACCCTAGAGGGACACAAACATGATGGAACATGGACCTTTCTGTTCCTTTTATCTCATCATTTTTGCATGGGCCCAGGTCCACTAGTGTAAGCCTAAGCCCATGGGCCCATGAGAGAAAAAGCACTATGTCGACCGAAGAGGACGTCGACCGAATACCTAGAAATTAGGAAATAGCTTATCGAGCTGGCTATGATCGAGATGAGGCAAATTATCGTCCTTACGGTCGACTACATCCTAAACCCTAAACCCTAAACCCTAAATCCAACTAATGCTAAGTTGAAGGAACTGTCTTTCACAGTACTAACTCAACTCTACTTGCACTACCCTTAACTCTAAGCACTCAGGGAAACGAAGCCTTTCTTATAAGGGTATGGAAACCTCTCTAATAAATGCATTTTAAAACTGTGAGGCTGACGGCAATACGTAACGGGCTAAAGCAAACAATATCTGCTAGTGGTGGGCTTGGACTGTTGCAAATGGTATCAGAGCCAAACACCGAGAAGTGTACCAGCAAGGACGTTGGGGCCCAAGGGGGTGGATTATAAGATCCCACATCGATTGGAGAGGGAAACAAAGCATTCGTTATAAGGGCATGAAAACTTCTCTCTAATAGACACATTTTAAAACTATAAGGCTGACGACAATACGTAACGGGCTAAAGCAGACAATATCTACTAGTGGTGGGCTTGGGCCGTTACAAATAGTATCAGAGCCAAACACCGAGAAGTGTGTCAGTAAGGACGTTGGACCCCAAGGGGGTGGATTGTGAGATTCCACATCGATTGGAGAGGGGAAATAAGTATTTCTTATAAGGGTATGTAAACCTTTTTTCTAACCGACGTGTTTTAAAACTGTGAGGTTGACGACAATATGTTACGAGCTAAAGCAGACAATATCTGCTAGCGGTGGGCTTGAGCTGTTACAAATGGTATCAGAGTCAAACACCGAGAAATGTGCCAATAAGGACGTTGGACCCCAAGAGGGTGGATTGTGAGATCCCACATTGGTTGGAGAGGGGAACGAAGCATTCCTTATAAAAGTATAGAAACCTCTCCCTAACATATGCATGATTGTAAGATCCCACGTCGGTTGGAGAGGGGAACGAAGCATGTCTTATAAGCGTGTGGAAACCTCTCCCTAACATATGCATAATTGTAAGATCCCACATTGGTTCGAGAGGGGGAACGAAACATTTTTATAAGAGTGAAAATCTCCGTAACAAACGCATTTTAAAACTGTGAGGCTGACGACAATTTATGCATTGACCATTATGATTAAACTCGAGGAGCTAGACCATGAGAAATGAGAATCAATAAGCTTCGATGAATTAGATCTTGAATATCGATCCTAGATAATTTAAATAATGAGAAAGTAGAATTGAATATCAATATTTGATTTGGGGAGAGAATTTAAAGATTTAAAACCCATTAATGCTTAGATTTGATTCGTTAATTTGAATAATGTTAAAGTTTTGAATTCAAAATTTGATTATATGATCTTCATTTTCAAAAATTTTTATAACTCCATCATCAACCATCTTCTTCTTCCCCAAGAAACCCAATGATTCCTCAAGAAATGGACGCATACATCAAAGAATCAATCAACCACATTGTGGGCCTCCCCGTCTCCACCCAAACGCTGGCTCTGAAACTCGCCGCCTCCGAAGCCACCCACCGCCGCCTCGAAGCCCAATGCCTCTCTTTACAGTCTAAATTAAACGAACACATCCGCTCAACCAAGACCGCAAAGGTTCGAACATTAATTGCTTCATAAATTTCATGATTTCTTTTTCGTAATCGATGGGGTTGGTTGGTTCAGGCGGAAGCGATGATGAGCGCGCAAGGCTTGAAGAAGGCGATCCAGAGAAACGAACGATTAAGCAAGGAGAATTCGTGTTTGGAGGATCAATTGAAGAAAATGAAAGTCATTGCAAGTAGAGGGAAAATGGCTATCCATGGCGCCAAGAAAGCGGAAGATCGTGCCCGTAAGTTGGATGATGAGGCTATGAAATTAACCGAGGATTTGAATTTCTTCAAAGAAGAATACCAAATGCGAAAGGTGAGGTTAATTTGGATCGTTCTTTAATCTTTTGTTAGGAATCACGACCTTCCACTATGATATGGTTACTTTGAGTATAAGCTACCCTTCACAACGCTATGATATTGTCTACTGCTTTAGTGTTTTTGCTTTTGGCTTCCTCGAAAGGCAAAAGAATTAATTAGCCAACGAGGAACCCTTTGTTTTGCTTTTGGCTTCTCAATCGTGGGACCCTCTGTTTTGCTTTTGGTTTCCCGATCGTGGGACCCTTTGTTTTGCTTTTGGCTTCCCGAACCTGGGATCCCTCAAACAGCCTCCTCTTAATTGAGACTTGACTCATTTCTCTTTAGTCCTCAACAAAGTAGACCCTTTGTTTGACATATTAGGATTCTCTTGACATGACTTAGTTAAGGGCATGACTTTATACCATGTTAGGAATCATGGTTCTCCACAATATTATGATATTGTCTACTTTGAGTATAAGCTCTAGTGCTTTGCTTTTGCTTTCCCCAAAAGGCCTCGTACCAATGAAGTATTCCTTACTTATAAATTTATGATCATTCCCTTAATTAGCTAACGTGGGACTCCCTCCCAACAATCTTCAACATCTTTTGAGTTTGATTTGATTTCGTTGCAGTTTTCCTTCGCTTCCATGGAAGAGGTTTTGGTCGAGACGGCTTTAGATGATTTGGTTCCTGGGGATACTGGTTCGACCGTTGGCCAGTTCTTGGTGGCGAACATGAAGAACGAATCGTGTCGAAGATTGCTGCATTTGTCGCAGAGCTTAAGGCCTTCAACTCACAGAGCTCTGTCTCTGGCTGCTCAAATCAAGACCCTCGAGAAAATCAATCAACAGCTTCAGATTCACCTTGCGGTAGCACAAGGGGAGGTGAGATTTCATGAAAGATTCAAACTTTTGACCTCGTTGATCGAAATCCATTTCATAAAACGGTTCGTAATTTCCAATGTGTTGTAGGCCATACTATTGTCTGATGAGATTGGTCGGCTGTTGGAGGATGAAGAAAACAGCAGCCCAGACACAGATTCTGCCGGGAAACCACCGGCTAGCAGTTCATCCGTGAAGGTTGAGAAAAATGAATGGAATGGCAGTAACTTGTTTAAGCAGTTTGTGATTATTGTCTGTCTTTGTATGATTGTTTATTATTTTAATTACGTTGACTTACCAGAACCATGAATTATGTCAACGGTATTTGACTTTTTGCAGTTGCGTCAAAACAAAAGATCATGGGAATCGTCGAAGTCGGAAGATTGATTGTGGCTTCATTGTCCTTCCATGTTTAGGCCCCTTTTCTTATGGGTAATTAGGAATGTACATGGGATTTTGAGTCGAATTTTTTTTAGTTAGGTTGAATTCTCGAACTTTTTTTATTATTTTAAAAAAATTCTACTTATCTACTATACATAAATCACAATCCATTATTAATGTCAATTACAAGCGTTGAATATTTTTAACTTTCGTAATAATTTTAAAAAGTAATTGTGAGATCTCACATCAATTGAAGAGGAGAACGAGTGCCCTTGAGGACGCTGGTCCTGAAGGAGGTGAACATCGGATGGTGTACCAGTAAGAACATTGACCTCCAAAGGAGGTGGACACCAAGTGGTGTATGCCGTAAATGTAAGATCGCACATCGATTGGAGAGAGGAACGAATGTTAGTGAGAAAGCTGGCCCTAAAGGAGGTGGACACTGGGTGGTGTGCCAGTAAGGACGAACGAGTGCCAGTGAGGACGCTGGTCCTGAAGGAGGTGAACATCGGATGGTGTACCAGTAAGAACATTGACCTCCAAAGGAGGTGGACACCAAGTGGTGTATGCCGTAAATGTAAGATCGCACATTGATTGGAGAGAGGAACGAATGCTAGTGAGAAAGCTGGCCCTAAAGGAGGTGGACACCGGGTGGTGTGCCAGTAAGGACGTTGACCTCCAAAGGAGGTGGACACCAAGGGGTGTATGCTATAAGTGCTAGATCTCACATCGATTGAAGAGGGGTACGAGTGTCAGTGAGAAAATTGGTCCTGAAGGAGGTAGACACTGGATGGTGTGCCAGCAAGGACGCTGAAGAGGGGTACGAGTGCCAGTGAGAAAACTGGCCCTGAAGGAGGTAGATACTGGAGGGTGTACCAGCAAGGACGCTGACCTCTAAGGGGTGGACATCGAGTGGTGTGCCAGTGAGGACGTTGACCTCTGAGGAGGTGGACACCGAGTTGTGTATGGGAAACGAGTGCCAGTGAGAAAGCTGGCTTTAAAGGAGAAACTGGGTGGTGTGCCAGCGAGGACACTGACCTCCAAAGGAGGTGGACACCGAGTGGTGTATGTCAGTGAGAACGCTGAGCCCAAAATTTGGTGGATTGTGAGATCCCACATCGATGGTTATCGATGGTTAAGAGTGAAACATTTTTATTGAATTTGGTAGAAAAATATGATACAGAGGTGGCAAACAGCCTAATAATACCAATTGAAACATACAAAATTAATCAAAAATTATAAAACATTATTATTGTTTCTAATCCTACACAAAATTTTCACCACAAAACTAAGAAAATCGTACTATTATGTATTACATCGCCGCCGCCGCCACAACGAACATCACTGCTGCAAGATACCCACAGGGGCGAACATTGTTTGACGCAGCGCCATTACCGGGACCCGACGGCGGCGTTGGCGGTGGATTAGGATTTAATTCCGGAGGGTTTGCGATGGATGCCGGTGGAATGACCGCAGTGGCAGGCGGAGCTGGAGGAGAGGCGGTCGGCGTGGGTGCTGGCGGATGCGACTTGGCCATTGGAGGGAGAGCCGGCGAAACCCTCGGAGCCAAGGTTGGGCCCAGCCTCGACGACGGCGGACGGGCGGTCCGAGTCGGTGATGCGGCCGGTGCCATTCCCGGAGACGGAGCAGAGGCGGAAGAAGCTAATGAAGCGAAAAGGAAGGCGAAGAGGAAGGTAGAAAGAGGCATGGTGGATGGGTGAAAGAAGGTCCGAAGATGATCGAGAAATCAGCAGAATGCTGTGCTGTGTTTATAGAGAGACAGCGGAGAGGGAGGATCTGCCACGTTGTGTTGGGCGGTGTGACGGTGGTAAGGCTTTTCTATGACGAACCCCTTCTAATAAGTTTGTTTTCTACTATATATATATATATATATATATATATATATTTATTTATTTATTTATATATATAAGCGAGGTGGGGTCGGGTCGGGTCGGGAGAGGGATGTAGATGAAAAATTCACATCCCCGACTCCTTCGTTTAACTTACTAAGAGAAATCTCTTCTCACCCTCTCTTCCATTTTTCATTTAAATAGAGATTTTTTTACATGTTCGATGCGAGTCTCTTTAGGGTTTCGGTTCCACTTGTTAGATAGACATCTCCATTTACATTCAATTCGAAGATTGTTTAAAAATGGGAAAGGACCAACCTTCCAACTGTTCTTACGTGAGTCAGACTTGTAGTTTCGGCTCCATAGACTTGAGGAGAGGCTCTATGGTGCACTTTGTACGAGGGAAAGATTGTTGGGAAAAGAGTCTGACATTGACTAATTAAGCAGATCATATGTTTGCAAGTAAGGAATACTACCTCCTCTATTGGTATGAGATATTTTTAGGGGAAAAAAAATCATAAGAGCTTATATTCAGAGTGGATAATATCATACTATTGTGGAGGTTCGTGATTTGAGGTTGACAAACAAACCCAAGGATCCAAAGGCAGTAGCCCACTTCAGCTTCGCCATTTTTGTCACGTTTTTTAGTATTATTACATAATTATTATCTTCCTAAACTATGAAACTACTTGAATATTGGTTGTATTCAAAGCAACTACTCGACCAAAATCAATGCCTAAGTGGAGCATGTTGTAAGATTATTATACAAGAACGACACGTGGTAAATCAGAGATACGACACGTGTGTAAACCAACCACTTCATTGCCTCCGACATGCCCTAATGTGTCAACCACGTGTATTATTCTATGATTTATGTTTATCTACCATGAATGAACCGAAATTACATCCAAATGATAATGATTTTAATGATAGAATGATTGAGAAATACGGGAACAAAATTGTTCACCAAACTAAATTAGGGTAGGAATGGGTAAGGTTAGATTGCAAATCCTATTTTCGAGTGGGTCGGGTTGACCCAGTAAAAATTGTTCAATTCGCAAACTGAACTAAAATTTTAATTTGTAAAATATTTGGTCTCGTCTAAACTAGAAAAAAAAATCTAACCTTGCCCAACCCAATCCTTACTATTTGAATGTGATAGTCTGAGTTGTTTAGGTCATCATGCCATAAGAACACGACCACTCCACTAATAATTAATTAGTAGGAATTATTTTCCATTAATGCAAATCTAATAATGGAAAAATGAAACCAGACGAGCTCATCAACATAAATAATTTTTTTTTTAAAATGAGGCAATGCTAAAATCAAAATATTTTCCAAAAATTGACTAAATATACAGTTGGAAATATGGTATTTGGGTGACCCGTCATGCAGGGGTTTCTTTTTGTCCACTCGTTAAAATTCGGATCTACGTGGACGTGGTCCAATTTGGTTGTTTCTATTTCAATCTGATGTGTACTTAACAACTAATTTATTTAGTATTTCCAAAACAAACGTGGCCTAAACTTAAGCTAATCGGTGATTACACTGAAATTAAATTTATGACATGATGCATTAACTAACTAATTATAATTATTGCAACCTAAATTTGCATAATAATTAAATTCCAAAAAGTAAGCGGATTAAATATCACTAATCATCTAGTGTGATTTTTTTTTTAATAATATAAATAATTATACTTCTATAATTAATTTATTTTTTCTTTTCATAACATTATTTGATAATTTTATACTAGTAAAATATAATAAATAAATTACAAAAGTACCCATTGTAATTAGATAAATTTCAAGTCGTAAATTTAAATTTTAAAATGTTAAATTAATAAAAATACTCGTGAGATTTACTTTTTTTATTTAAAAAGTATCTTTCAACTTTTAAATTTTAAAAAAAATTTAATAGTATCCTTAAATTTAAAAAAAAATTAAAATACTCTTTCACTTTTAAAAAAAAATTAAAATTATTATAGCTAGTTTTTGAAAGAAAATTTTTAATATTTTTTTAAAAATATTGTTGAATTTCTAAAACTTTCAATAATATCATTTAATTTTTTTAGGAAATTATTAAAAAAATGTAAAAATATCTTTTGAAATTTCAAAAGTAATTTTATACCCTTAAATTTTTATAAATTTTTTTAAAAAAATTACCATTAAAAAAAATAAAAAATTTTATACTCTTAAATATTTTCATTAATTTAACAATTTTAATTAAAAAAAAAAAGAACAGTCTCATTGTAAATGGGCCCACGGCGTCTTTAATGATGCTCACTAACACGTCACCGACATTTCGCCACGTATACACCATTCGCTTTTTTCACTCACTGATTTGTCGTTATTTTATGCGCCTTTTTTTATGGCCATTTTTTTCAAATTATCTACAGTAAAATGTTGGAACTTGGAGCCGTATGGGGCCAGCTGGATTATGCCACGTAGCAAGACTAAGATCTGATGTCTTGTCTGTAAGACACGTGTAAAGGCTGGTTTTTTTTTAAATAAAAATTAAATGTGAAAGTCAAAACGACAATTGGAAAGGTAATCACATGATTTAGGGTTTGATTAAAGAAGAAAAAAGATGTTTAAAGCAAAGAATTTTTCAATATTAAAAGTAATGCTTTGCTTTCTCTTTTATAGAATTATTTAATGTTTTCCTTTTCCTTTTTTTTATTCCTTTTCATAGTCTCTATTTTGGTTTATTTTAAATAATATTAGGCAATTATACATTAATTATCATTGGAAAAATTCAATACACACGTGATGAGTTGAGTTGGGTTGAAAAAATCCGAGCAACACGAATATAATTCACAATTCAATGGAGTTGAGTTATCGAGTTGTTTTTTCTATCATTATTTTAAAAAATTATACTGATAGAGATCAGTACATATTATATTATAACGTTCAAATATCAAACATTTATCAGTCATAACACATCACTAATTTCGACTACATACCTCAATTTTTTAAAAAAAAAATAGTAAAAGATAGGGTTGGGTTGAGTTGTAACCCTGTTTTTTAAGTTGATTACTCGACTAAAAAATGTCAACCCGAACCGAACCGAAATTTTATTTTTCCAAAAATTTAACCATACCCAAACTATAAAAAAAAAAATTAAGCCAACCCAACCAGTTGAGTTGGGTAATTTGATCGGGGTCGTACAAACACATCTATCTAGAATTCGATCTTTACCCTGCAATTGTGGATATAAATATTTATTTAATCCACATTTACACGAGAAATGAAGAAGTATCAAGAAAATTTTCTTATTATTGGCGGAACGAGGTTTAATTTACGAATTCTCTTCCAATTAAGTCGTAAACAATATTGTCATTTTTCGACATAAATTGGAAAATGGGGCATTTGCATTATTATTTTGTAACCCACCACGAAGAGTTAATGCTTCTAATGGTCGACAATATCTTATAAATAGTTGTTACAATAAAGTATAAGATTAATGTGGTTAATTAATTGATTTTAGCGGCTTTTGCAATTGCTTTTTGAGTATGAAGAAGGATAGAGTAGAGGGTTAGGTATTGTTATTATTGTGCAATGCCAAAAGTGGGAAGCAAGATGGCGACAATTCATGAGGACTCAACGTGAAACTCAGCTCATGGACTAGCTCATTTTAGCAACCTTTTGTCTTTTTTTAACACTAAAAAAAACATACTTTAGAAATGTACAAAAAAAAAAAAAAAACCCGATCATTTAATTGGTTTATGTGAGATCCCACATGGGTTATAACAATGTGTAAAGCTCTCCTTACTAGGCGTATTTTAAAATCGTGAGGTTGACGACGATACGTAACGGGCTAAAGTAAACAATATTTGCTACCAGTTGGTTTGAGCTGTTACAAATTGTATCATAGCCAGACATTGGGCTGTGTGTCCGCGAAGACACTATCCCCCAAGTGGGTATAAGAGTATGGAAAATGGGGTATAAGAGTGTGGAAACCTCTACTTAGTAGACGTGTTTTAAGACTGTGAAGCTGACTATGATACCTAACAGACTAAAAGGTACAATATTTGCTAGGCATAATAGTATGAAAACTTCTCTCTAGTAGATGTGTTTTAAAACCGTGAAGCTGACGGCGATACATAACGGACTAAAACGGACAATATCGACTAACGGTGGACTTGTACTGTTACACTTTAAATTAACTTAAAATTAGTTTAAGGTTAAACCGAACCAACATAATTTATTGTTAATTTTAAAAAATATTGTTAATTTCAATTAATTAGAATAATTGAAATTATTTTATATAATGATTAAATTATTAAATAGGGAGTGACAATAATTTTGAATAAATAATAATAATAATAATAATAATGGCGTCCTTAGAGAGGGAAAAACGCATAATAATGGCGGCAGTTACAATTACAAGTTGGTTCTTGAAAGTAAGTTTGGAAAATGAAAAATAGAGCTTAAAAAAAATATAAAAGAAATTGGAAGGGTATTTGGTGTCCAATAAAAAAATACGTGGGACCCAGGAAGTGACTAAATCCCAATATGTAATTTCATCTTTGTTCCTCTACACGGAAATGGTATCGAGCAAAAGGCAGTGTGTGGCCGAATGCCGTACCAGAATCAACGATAAAACTTAAGCAATCTGCCTCTCTGCCGTGCCGATCTCTTCGCCGCCACTCGCCGGAGATCAACAAAGCCGAAGCCAGAGGCTGACAGAGAAAGAGAGAGAGAGAGAGACAGTTGTGTTTTCGAAGCGGCTCGCTCGGCCATTGCTTGGAGTGACGGCGGAGAGAGAGAGAGAGAGAGAGAGAGAGGAGAGATGCTGAAGCGGAGGAGGAGAGCCGTGGCGCTGCTGAGGAAGTTGCTATCCTGCGCCATATGCTCTATAGCTTTACTAGCGCTTCTTTCTGTTCATCTTCACTTTTTTCCGTCCTCCAAAGTCCCTGGCTTCTCCGATTCACACAAGCTTCCTGCGGTCGGTGATCTTTCCTTTCTCTGAATCTCTACTCTCGCTCTTCATTTCTTCTTTTCTCCTTCATGTATGATTGTGTTTTGAACTTTGTTTCTTCAATTTTGTTTGATTTCTGAAATGTTGCTAAGGAGTACTTCTGATTCTGGCGTTTGAATTCGAAGTTACTAGAGTGCTTATTCAACGAACCACTGCAGGAACCGAATAGCATAGCTTTTATTATGTTTTGGTTGTGTGTGATGTAGTCCGATTTCGTGTGTGTATTCTTTAATTATATTGTCTGCGATTTATTCTCGATTATGAATCGAGATTAGGTAGGGTATTCTTTGACTTTGAGTCGTTTTGTTGACTAGTTTACTCGTGAAATGTTTGACGGAGTGGTTTTAGGTTTTCTCATTATGAAATAGTGATTTCACTGATTTTGATTTTGGAAAATTTCTGTTAACATATTTTGTGTTCCTAATCATGTAGCAACGTGAATTTAAACATCAGAGGTTGAGCACTGAGAATAGCTGGACTCAGGAGATTGTTCCGCTCCATTTGTCCAAAGCTCCTGTTGCTTCTCGCAAGGTTTTCCATTTCTTTAACTCCGCAGTTATGATTCATTTGCAGAATGCTTTCAATAATATCAGTAGGATCTGGAAAGAATTGGAAAAATGATATGTCGTCTGAGACTTTTCTACTTCGTAACTGTTTTTTTAGCAATTAGTAGAACACATTCTTTCTAATCTTTGGTGAAAATAAGTAATCAGATTTTTGTGGTTGGCTTGAAGTTTAATATATGTAATTTCGCTGTTGATAAGAAGTTATGCACATTTCACTTTTTCACTCTATTAGACTTGACAGTTGGGCAGTGCAAACTTGGTTCTGGGTCTGGACAAGCTATGGAAGCCTCCATCAAACCGTGACTTTTTGCCGTGTGTAGAGCCTAGTTCGAATTATACATGTAAGAACGATCCTAAGTTGATCTTGTTCCAAACAAAAACCCCTTGTACTTATTCTCTGAACTTTTATCGGCTATGCAGCTCCTGGGGAGTCACGAGGTTACCTTCTAGTTCATACAAATGGGGGACTCAATCAAATGCGTGCTGGGGTTTGTACCTTTCACTACATTATTTTAGTACCAATAATTATTCCTCCAAGTGTTTTGGCATTTTTCTTTTTGCTAAAATATAATTCTTATTGAACCAGTACATATGATGTTAATAAGAGTTCTCTAAGAATAGTTTTAGTTCCTGAACTTTTATTCCTCTGTCATTTATCTATATTCCAGTTTGGAATGTTATCTTCATTTCATTGTGGACTGTTGTCTCCCTTACATTTTGGCTGTTTTATTTCTTTACCTTTCAATTTAGTCATTCAACCCTCCCACTCACTAAAGTCAAAATTTTGTCCCACTCTCATTTTATGCTATTGACTATGTATCCATTGTATTGTAAAAACATGGGTGCTGTGGGGAGGGATTCTAAAGCATTCAGAAATTAGCCCTTAATTTTATGATTTTCATGGTTACCTTATGGAAAGCTTAATTGCCACAGTATCCATACAACGCTTTGAAAATTCTCGCTTATAGTTCTGTCCTGAAATTTGTATTCTTCACATTATGTAAGTATATTATAGATCCCAGAGTTGTTACCAAGTCCTTTTGCGTTCATTATGTTTGAATACTTCTTAACTAATCTATTGAAGTTTTGGTCTTTAACAACTATTTTCATTCTTGAATTGCAGATATGTGACATGGTAGCTGTAGCTCGCATTATTAATGCTACCCTTGTAATTCCAGAACTTGATAAGCAATCTTTTTGGCAGGACACTAGGTTTCCTCTTGTTCATCTTTTTTGTTTTTTTTTTTCCCAAATGTTTTTTCTTGTGTCACGTTGCCCAGTCCATGATTGAGTTTATTTTATTTGTGTAATCTCCAGCAATTTCTCAGATGTTTTTGATGAAGATCATTTTATCAGTGCTCTTTCTATGGATGTAAAAGTGGTAAAAAAGCTTCCTAAAGAATTGGCTTCTTCTTTGAAGATAGTTAGGCATTTTAGAAGCTGGTCAGGTATGGATTATTACGAGGAGGAGATTGCTACCCTTTGGGAAGAATTTCAGGTATTTCTACTTCATTTGGATCTTGTTAATGCAAATCCCAGTTATAAACTTCATTAATTAATGTGCAATTTTTTGTTAGGTTATTCGAGCTGCAAAATCTGATTCACGATTAGCAAATAATAATCTACCTTCAGATATACAGAGGCTCCGTTGTCGTGCTTGTTATCAAGCCCTCCGGTTTGCACCTAAAATTGAAGCCTTGGGAAAAGTAATATTCTGTTATATTCTTATTTTTCTGCTGGAGTAATCATATCCCATCTTTTAGTCATTATAAATAGTTATAATGTATGCTGTAGTTATTGGTGGATCGAATGAGGTCCCATGGTCCTTATATTGCTCTACATTTACGATACGAGAAGGACATGCTTGCGTTTAGTGGATGTACACATGATTTATCTCCTGCTGAAGCAGATGAGCTGAGGATGATTAGGTACAAGATCCTTTCTATATCCTTTATGTGGTTGGTTACATTGTACACTCGTAATTACTGGTGGTGGTGTTGGGGGACACTTGCAGAGAAAATACTTCATATTGGAAGGTAAAGGAGATAGATCCTTTGGAACAAAGATCCAAAGGGTTCTGCCCATTAACTCCAAAGGAGGTCGGAATATTTCTTAGTGCACTTGGCTACCCATCAAAAACTCCTATATACATTGCAGCTGGAGAGATTTATGGTGGTGATTCACATATGTCCAATCTTCAAGCACGGTACCCATTACTGATGAGCAAGGTATCAACATTTACTGTAACTTTTTGGACCTCACCACCTAAAGTTTCTTAATCTAAAAAACTAGAACACTGAGCAGCGTCCTTTTGAAAGTTGATCAATAGCTTTTGTTCATGAAAAAGGTTCCATGAACTTACAGAACTCAAATCCCATTTCCTATTAGCTATGCTAATTTGATCGATAGCTTTTGTCTAGTATGTGCAATGATAGCTTATTTGTTATTTCTGAAAATCACAGGAGAAATTAGCATCTGCTGAGGAGCTCGAACCTTTTGTCAATCATGCATCTCAAATGGCTGCCCTTGACTACATTGTGTCTGTTCAGAGTGACGTTTTTGTTCCTTCATACTCTGGGAATATGGCAAGAGCAGTTGAAGGTCACCGGCGATTTCTTGGACATAGGAAAACTATATCTCCTGACAGGCAAGAAAGTTGACATTAAAAGCATCTCTACTTTAACAACCTCTCAATTGCTTTCACTGAAGCTGTTTGTGTCATCTTGTTATTGTCTATCAGGAAAGGACTTGTTCGTTTGTTCGACAAACTTGATCAGGGAACAATGAAAGAAGGGAAAAATTTGGCTAACCGAATTTTTGAGATGCACAAGAGAAGGTACTGCGTACTCATTATAGCCGTGTTTTTCTTCTCATGTTACTAGTCAATGGGGTATTCTTAGGAATCACAAACCTCCACAATGGTATGATATTATCCACTTTGAGCATAAGCTCTTATGGCTTTGCTTTGGACTTCCCCCAAAAGCCTCGTACCAATGGAGATGTATTTCTTACTTATAAATCCATGATCAGTCACTAAATTAGCCAATGTGGGACTTCCTCCCAACAATCCTCCCCTTGAACAAAGTACACTATAGAGCCTCCCCTTAATTAAGGCTCGACT
Organism: Cucurbita ficifolia; assembly: GCA_033971965.1. Classification (NCBI taxonomy): domain Eukaryota; kingdom Viridiplantae; phylum Streptophyta; class Magnoliopsida; order Cucurbitales; family Cucurbitaceae; genus Cucurbita; species Cucurbita ficifolia. The sequence continues at coordinate 783,298 of CM066973.1, read as the reverse complement.
CCTTCTCTAGAGTCCTTTAACAAAGTACAGTCCACGTTAGGAATCACAAACCTCTACAATGGTATGATATTGTCCACTTTGAGCATAAGCTCTCATGACTTTTGCTTTGAATTTCCCCAAAAGGCCTCGTACCTATGGAGATGTATTCCTTACTTATAAACCCATGACCATTCCCCCCAATGTGGAACTCCCTCCCAACAATCCTCAACATATATAGCATTATGGGAGCGAATTTTAGTGATCTTAACTGTACAGCCACCCGTCATGAATAACGAGTTGTTCAAGACTTGTATTTGATTTTGCTCTGTAACCTGTTTTCTCAGGCATGGCTCTGCGAGGAAGAGAAAAGGCCCCATTTCAGGAACCAAGGGCATGGACAGGTTCCGCTCAGAAGAGGCCTTTTATGTCAACCCTTTGCCAGACTGTTTATGTCAAAGAGAAATACCAAGTGGAAACATGACTTCCATTTTCAGATAATTCAACCAAATAGCAATATAAGATTCACCTAGAGTAGGATGTATAGGCAGACGACCCGTCAACCAGGTCACTTGATGTACATCGTTACAGTCAAGCCAGGTCGACGGAGTGTTTATAACCGAGTTTTGGTAGTCGGTGGTGGTATAAAAGGTTGAGGGACGATCCCTTTACGCAGAGGGATTACTAAGCCTAATTGTTTTCATGCTATAGTAATTTAATACAATAATGAGGTAAGAATTGAAGCAATTTTATTAATTTCAATGATGCAAAATGCACTATAGTTCCTTTAAGGTAATGTTGCACTGTTTTTAAATGCAACGTAGGTTCTTTTATCGGCTGCCTAACATTGTAGTAATTATATGAAACCCAGTTTCGGCCATGGATGAACAACATTCTCTTCGATTGGATGATTTTAAGGCACAAATTATTACCGTATTAGTAGTGTTGGATGGAGGGTTAGTTCAATAATTATTAGAAGACTTCATCATTCATAATATTGTTATGTATATGATTGTATAAAACTAATTTTAAGCAAATATGGTAAGTGTTGGAAATACTATTAAATTTTTTTTTTTTTTTTTTGTAATAATTATAAGTTAACTTATTTTATTATTGGACAAAATGGTTTTAATTCAATTTTTAGTCTTTAAATTTTTTAATTCATATCTATTAGATATAAAATTCAATTGAATTTTATGTTCCTTATTATTTTAAATTCTAAATTGTATCAGTAAACTTGAAAAAATGTCAAATAAAGAATTATTAGATAGTTATTAGTCTTTATTTTATACCAAATATTATAAAGAATTATTATTAAATAATTTATTAAATTACAAGTTTAGTTCTTTAACTTTGACGTTTGTGTCGATTTAGTCAAATAGTATAAAGGTTATGTGTTTTTGTAACAGCTTAAGCCCACTATTAACAAATATTTTTTCTTCGGACTTCCACTCAAGATTTTTAAAAGGCGTTTGCTAGGGGAGGTTTCCATACCCTTATAAAAAATGTTTCGTTCTTCTCCCTCAAACAATGTGGGATCTTACAATCCACCCCTTTTGGGGTCCAACGTTCTTGTTGACACTCGTTCCCCTCTCCAATCGATGCGAGATCTCACAATCCACCCACCTTCGAAACCCATCGTCCAAGTTGACACTCGTTCCTCTCTCCAATCGATGTAAAATCTCACATGTTTTGTGTTTATTAGGTCCCAGCGTATAAAAAAATTAAAAATAAACTAATTTATTCAATATAAAATTGAATTTCATGTCTAATATTACAATAAACCTTTTATTTTGTGTTGATATATTTATATTTAAAAAAAATATTAATTAGGTTAATAACCAAAAAAAAAAAAAAAAAAACCCTTAAAACTTTAGGCGGTCACTTACGCTTTCGAAATTTTCTAGCTGTCCCAGGGACCAATAGGGAACCGCCACGTCATTTTCACGATCCGTTGTGTGGTTCGGAAAGTGGCATCTTAACCGTCCATTCATCCACTCGTACCGTCCGATTAAGTACAAAGCGGCACAGTGAATGCCAATGGCAATCATATCCATCCGTTCGGACCGGGAGCGCCGTCCTATATAAAGGGCTTAATTCATTTGTTTTCAAATTAAATCCCAATCTATTCGAGCTCTTCAATTCTCTCTCGGTTCTCAAGCGCTTCTTCGCCGTCCAGGTTAGCTTCTCTTCGCCTCCTTAATCTTCCTTTTCTTTTCTTGCAATTGCTAGGTATGATCAGTTTCGATGTGTTCGTGTTTTCTGCTCAAATTCTTTCTAATAGATTATAATTGATGATTAGCTTTACTTTCTGGAGTCGATTTGGTATGACTACTTCTTTTGAAACCTAAACATAATAATCGAAGAATTCGTCCAAAGTTTTCTGGAGTAGGAAGAAGTAGGTCAAATCTATTAGTTGCCTCGAATTTATTGATTATAGAACAATCGTCAGATGTTCTTGTTCATTCTAATGAGAAACGGAGCGGAACGCGCTTTTAATGAAGTTGTTTTAGCAATCTGTTTTGTTTTGATTGAGCGATGTCTATGCAGATGGCTCGTACCAAGCAAACCGCTCGCAAATCCACTGGTGGAAAAGCTCCCAGAAAGCAGCTTGCTACTAAGGTATGAACATGGAAGATTGGAACCTAAAGTTCTCAATGCTCATTTATATTTGTTTCTTAACCCTAATATAATTGTCGCCATTACCAATATTTTCTTAGGCTGCGCGTAAGTCCGCTCCAACTACTGGAGGCGTGAAGAAACCACACAGATACCGACCAGGAACAGTTGCTCTTCGGTGTGTAGCCTTTTATCTGAACTTTGTTCATACGAACAGATCATCAATGGTTGTCTTGTTCATATGAAATCTCATGGCGTTGTTTTAATGTAATGTGTTGCAGAGAAATTCGCAAGTACCAGAAGAGCACAGAGCTTCTAATTCGTAAGCTACCATTCCAGAGGCTTGTTCGTGAAATTGCACAGGATTTCAAGACAGATCTGCGGTTCCAAAGCCACGCGGTTTTGGCTTTGCAAGAGGCGGCTGAAGCTTACCTGGTTGGGCTGTTCGAAGACACCAACCTCTGCGCCATTCATGCCAAGCGTGTTACAATAATGCCGAAAGATATTCAACTTGCCAGAAGAATTCGTGGGGAAAGAGCTTAAACCAGCATCATCCCAGATTAGTTTATGCATCATCAATATAATATTTTTCCTGTGCTCCAATCTCAATCGATGTGTAAAAATTGAGCTTTTTGCAACTAGAAACACAATCTTAGTTAACTTTGAAGTTCATCGTTTGTGAAATTCAATTGCGTAGTTCATCGATTCTTCCAATCAAATTGAGTTTGATCTTTAAATTTCTTCATTCATGAGAGCAAATTTCTTCATTGTTTTATTGGATTAGAACTTAATCATTGAAGAAACAGGGGGCGTCGCATCAACAAACTTGGTTGCAAATGAATTTTGAATAAAAGACCAAAGACCAGCCGAAAATTATGAACTCAATTGTTTGAGGAGAGTTTATTTGGAATTTGAGGGCAGCATGTGTGGCTTAACTCCTACAGCGGACCTGGGAAGGTGCCGTTCTCCCTTTGCTCATTCCACTTCTCTACCTGCAACGATTACCACACAAAGCTTTAGTGATGAAATGAAACACACACATACATACACATCGAGTCATCATTTGAAGCATACCCATTCACTTGGGCATAGAGAACGATAATATTTTGCAAATTTGTCACACTCTGGAGCACCTTCCCCTTTCGCTTGAATGCATCTGTACACGTCACAAAGTAGCTTCAGCTAACCATTTTGCTCGTTTTCGACTTTTAAGAAACATTTTAATTCTGGACCAAAACAATAGCAAAGACGTACATTTGCCTTGTTTTCAAGGTTTAAGAAACATTTGAATCTTTGGCCAAAACAATAGCAAAGATATACAATTTTGCCTTTTGTTCGACTTTTAAGAAACATTTGAATTCATGGACAAAACAATAGCAAAGACATACATTTGGCTTGTTTTCGACGTTTAAGAAACATTTGAATTCTTGGCCAAGACAATAGCAAAGACATATATATTTGACTTGTTTTCGACATTTAAGAAACATTTGAATTCTTGGCCAAGACAATAGCAAATACGTATATTTGACTTGTTTTCGACTTTTAAGAAGCATTTGAATTCATGGCCAAAACAATAGCAAAGACATACATTTGGCTTGTTTTCGACGTTTAAGAAACATTTGAATTCTTGGCCAAGACAATAGCAAAGACTATATATTTGACTTGTTTTCGACATTTAAGAAACATTTGAATTCTTGGCCAAGACAACAGCAAATACGTATATTTGACTTGTTTTCGACTTTTAAGAAGCATTTGAATTCTTGGCCAAAACAATAGCAAAGACATACATTTGCCTTTGTTTTCGACTTTTAAGGAACATTTGAATTCTTATAAGCTTAATTTTCAAGATTCAGAAGCTTATCAAATAAGGCCTAAGAAGAAACAAGAAATGAAGAAAAGAACATTAAAAATTACCTATGGTACTCAATATAGCGAGTGAAGCAATGCCTAGTTTGATTTGTAGTAGGGAACCGGAAATCTGCTGGAGCTGTTTCAAGCTGCAATGAGCAAACCAAATAATGAACAAACAATGTCATGTTAATTAAAGAACGAAGGAAAGCATTGTTGATCATCAGTGTCAGCAACCTTAATCTCAGGTGCCTCATTGCTGCTTTCTTGATCACCAGAATTTTCGTCTTCTCCAGCTCCGCTGCTTTCTTGCTCAGCAGCAGCAGCTGCCGATGCATCTTCATTGTTTTCGTCGACAGGAGTGTTGTCACCGCCTTGATCAGCAGCAGCAGCTTCAACAGGTGGGTCATCGTTCTTCACAACAACTTCTGCAGGAGGAGCATTTTCTGAGTTCTCTACCTCTTTTACTTCAGAGGGCTCTGCTATATCCACCTTCTCCACTTTATCTTCCAATGAATATTGCTAAGAGCCAAATTAACAGAAAGTTATCCCCAATTCTCAAATATGAACATTATGATATTGACTTTGTAAAAGAAAAGAGGTCAGTCTCTATGCAATGTTCCTCTAGATGAGAATGACAAAGAGAGAAGTCATAAGGTAAGGTAAGATGTAACGGCCCAAGCCTACCGCTAGCGAATATTGTCTGCTTCGGCCCGTTACGTATCACCATCAGCCTTACGATTTTAAAACGGTCTGCTAGGGAGAGGTTTCCACACTCTTATAAAGAATGTTTCGTTTCCCTCCCCAACCGATGTGGGATCTCACAATCCACCTTCCTTTAGGACCCAGCATCCTCGCTGGCACACCGTTTGGTACGGTGCCTAACTCTAATACCATTTGTAACAGCTCAAGCTCACCGCTAGCAAATATTGTCCGTTTCGGCCCGTTATATATCGCTGTCAGCCTCACGGTTTTAAAACGCGTCTGTAAGGAGAGGTTTACACATCCTTATAAAGAATGTTTTGTCCTCCTCTCCAACCGATGTGAGATCTCACATAAGGAATCATTGAAATTCCTCTCGTAAACCAAGCAGCTCAAGCCCGTTTCTTTTCTTCTCTCCTTTTCTACAGAGCATTTAGGCGAAGCCATTAACTAAATCAAGAAATGATTTTCAGCGGGAAGATACAATCCTTAGTGATTCGCAGCTTCCATTCGAATGCAAAATCAGGCAAAAGGTTGAGCTCGTTGATAAAGATCTTTCAAACTTGGTGAATCACATTGATCTTTCAAAAGCAAATAATAAAAAGACAGTAAATTAAACCACCAGAACTCGAAGGTGAAAAACCGGGCAATCCAATCATGCTAAAAAAAACTCAGTATCATTTCATATGGAACCGGGGGATCTAATCCAGAGAATTTACTACCGTTCTTCAATTATTTCCTCAACACTAAGAAGTTCGAATTTACAACAGAAAAAAACACCACGTGTCTTCATAATTGAAGAATTCCTGCTGTATAACAATCGATCTATCAAAATCAATCCTAATCGATCTAGATTGCAAAAAAGAAGGAAAAACGAAGCTAAAACAAAGATTTAGGATTTACGAAGAAATTCGAGACTGTTAAAGCTGTAAAAAAAAAACCTCAGCTAAGGACGGGGTTTTTTCGCTCTGCGCTTCCGCCATGGATGAAAGAAGAGGAAGCGATCCGCTTCAGTTGCAGCTACAAACGCAACGATTGGACAACAGAGGCGGCAGGAAGGGCAAACGAAGGAGGAAGAAACTCTAACTCGTTGGTTAGGTTAAGATTGACCACACACTGGTTACGATGATTCCAGCAGAATCGAAGGAGCAACTGCGGTTATCCAATCACAACTTACCACGTCACTCCTTTGGTTTAAATTATGGGCCGTATATTTTAACAAGGGCCCAACAAGTACAAATTATAATATTGTAAGAAAATAAATATTAGATAATTAACATAATTAATCTACGCGGTAAACTCTAAGATCTTCTTCCTTGTTTTACCTGAAGTCTTGAGATTTCTGAGAATTATCATTTTAGTACAATCTTTTTTTAATTAATTTCTAGCTCGAGTAAAGTAGTGGTTCTAGGTTTGAACGAGCTTCAAACTCGAAAATTTAAACCTTGTGAGGTCCCACATCGGTTGGAGAGGAAAACGAAACATAAGGGTGTAAAGACCTCTCCCTAGCATACGGGTTTTAAAATCGTGAGGTTGACGACGATACGTAACGGGCCAAAACGAACAATATTTGCTAGCGGTGGGCTTGGGTAGTTACAAATAGTATCATAACCAAACACCAGGCAATGTGCCAACGAGGACGCTGGACCCTCAAGAATGGTGTATTGTGAGGTCTCATATAGGTTGGAGAGGAGAGCGAAGCATAATGGTGTGGAGACCTCTCTCTAGCAGACGCATTGTAAAACCGTGGAGCTAACGACGATACGTAAAAAGCTAAAGCGGACAATATTTACTAACTGTAACACACAAAAGCTAAAAATGTTGCTAGGATTAAGTAACCAAACCATTAGTATTCCACCTTTTTGGAGTGTCATAGATTTCTTTATCATAAATAATCATTGCATTGTTAGGTGGACCAACCCTTTCCTTTGAGCTTTCAACAATGGTGCCAGTCTTCCTCTTTTCCCATCTTTCACTTTCTTACCTAATTTTGAACAAAATAATGTATTTGTTTATTTCTTTTGTAATACAATAATAATAATAATTCATAGATTCCCACTGAATCTTTCACTACTACCAAGTAGAGGCCTCATCATCTTTATCAGCTAATGTCTGAAGCCTTTATACTTCCATCACTCTTTATTCTTCAAAATACAACTCATCCTTCAAGTATTACCTTTTTTCACTACTCCAAAACACACCCTATTCAACAAAGATGTCATTCACAACCATAAATCATCATCAAATCTACCGTTGAAGTCTCCACCGCGAGCATATATTATCTTCTTTGGGTTTTTACTATCGTGTTTTCCCTCAAGGGAGAGAGATTTCTACACTCTTATAAAAAATGTTTTGTTCTCCTCCCAAACCCAAGTGGGATCCCACAATCCACCCCCTTCAAAGCCTAACGTTCTCGCTGACACTCGTTCCCTTCTCTAATCGATGTGGGGACCCCCCCAATCCACCTCCCTTCGGGGCCAACATCCTTGCTAGCACACCGCCTCGTGTCCACCCCCTTAGGGCTCAACCTCCTCGTTGGCACAACGCCCGGTGTCTGGTTCTAATACCATTTGTAACAGCTCAAGCTCACCACTAGCATATATTGTCCTCTTTGGGCTTTTCCTTTCGGGCTTTCCCACAAAAAATTTAAACTCGTTTGATAGGGAGAGGTTTCCACACCCTTATAAAGAATGTTTCGTTATTCTCTCCAACCGACGTGGGCTCTCACAAAATCAGATGAAGTCTAATGCATAAAATTGTCCCTACAATGTGTTCAACATATAATTGCCAAATCATGTAACCAAACAGTTTATAATTCACATTAAATGATTAAAAGAAAAAGATGAAATGCTTCAACTAAAGAATCTTTTACGGCTAATGGGTCCAAAGTAAATGAAAACGACGATGATGATGATGATCTACCAAAAGAACACAGACTGGTTCTTGAACTTTGACCAGCAACAGTGATTTTTAATCCAGTTCACATGCACGACAACAAGCAGACGCAAGCTAAGATTTAGAGACGTGGGATTGGATTACCCTTCCATTATCATGCACTTAATTACGAAATTAGCAACAGTGCCGTTAGATTAAAGGTAAATTAGGAAATGAAAAGCAGTGAACAGAACAGCTGCATGCCTTCTTTTACGGGTCATGTCCCCTTCCCTTTTGTAATTATACTGAAAGACAAGAATTATAGTGACCAAAAGAAGCAAGTGACAGAGCCCATAAGAGATACAAGCATGGTACTTCTTTTGCTTTCACACCTTTTCATTAAGCCACAATGAGTTATAAATTCAAACCATTATGCTATTATCAAATACCCAACAATGCAGCAATGCCTATCAATAAAGCAGAAAATCATCTTTAATGAGTAAAAAAACCAGTCAAAATAGTTTCAAAAGAAGAAGATTGGGGCCTTTCATTCAACCATATTCTGAGCATTTCAAGCTTGAAATGATATTATATATAGTGAGCAATACAGAGGGTTTGTGTCCCTACTCACCGAGTTCTGTAAGGAGAAGAGACGTAGGCCACCATCCCCACCACTCCTAGAGCTGTCCGCTGCAAGTCCTGTATGCCTGATCCCTCTGTTTGTATAGATTAGATAACAAAAATCAGTGGCGGCTGTGATCTGTTTGTGTTAGATAATACATATTATGGATAAAAGCTGTCAAGAATCTGTAGAATCGACCAGTACCAGTAGCACTGGCATAGGAAGAGACCATAGTGGTCTGAATCTCAGCAAGCTATCCCACAAGATTTCCAAGGGCACTTCCCAGCTGAGAAAGCCCGGCTTTGATGCTCCATTGAATCAAAATCATCCAAGCTTCAACAATCTGCAAAATCGACTTCAATCGGCACCCCCTCCAGTTCAAACGCAGCAACAACAGAATCTACAGGCGCAGCAGCAGCAGCACCAGCCGCCGGTGTATAACATTAACAAGAATGACTTCCGAGATGTGGTTCAGAAACTTACAGGCTCACCGGCTCACGAACGATTCTCAAATCCTCCGCCTATTCAGCCTCCTAAACCACAAATCTCTCGCCTCCATCGAATCCGCCCTCCTCCTCTCGCGCATGTTACCAATCGTCCCCCTCCTCTAAACACCAATATGCCTCCTCCACAGCAGCTACTAAACAACGCGACCGCCGCGAATTTCTGCCTTGGCGGACGGCCGATGGCGCCATTGTCGCCGTTGCCTCCATTTCCGACCGTCCACGCAGCAGCGGAATCTCCTGTCTCCGCTTACATGCGATACATCCAGAATTCAATTCCTACCGCGGATTCAAATCCACCGCCGCCGCAAGGATTCTCCCCACTCGGCCCTCTAGTCTCCTCCGGCTGGAACAATTTCGCCGCACAGCAGCAAGGTACAATGCCTCTCCCGCCATCGTCTGCAATGTTACAATCATCACATCCGCAGTTTCAGGTGCCACCATCATCGCCACTGCCATTTGGATGCTTGAACTCGCCAATGTCCTCGCATGGCGTGTTCCCTTCCCCGAATCTGACGTTTTCGCCATCGATAGGTCAATTAGGGTTTCCGCAGTTGCCGCTCTCGCCTACTGTTCCCGCGTCAAGCCCTAGATGGATCGCCGACTAGTCCCCTCCGTGCTGGACATTCAGCAAACGTCGCCGTTTAATGTATCAGAAAAATCATATTATAATATATTATTTTATTATTCACTCTGGAATTTAACTGGGTAGTTTTTTTTTCTTTTTCAGAATTACTAGGTAGGCGTATTTGAAATACAATACCGTTTTTTTTTTTTTTTTTGTCTTTAAAATAATTTTTATCATTCAACCAATTATTTTAGTAGCTTTAGAATTTTTAGATTATTAGAATGTATATACGACATTAAAAAATATATTTTTTTTATATATTTTAATTGAAAAGTTATTACAATGAATATGGCTCAGTAATAATTGACAAAAAAAAAAAAAAAAATTGCTTTTAAAATCCCATTCTTCCTACATTAAGATCTTGTAAGAGAGAGAACCCAATTCCAAAGAAGAATTTATTTATGCGTGAATCTTGTTCGAGTAGCATCACCGTCCAAAAAAAAATTATTATTATTTTCCATATAAACTCGAGTTTAAAATATTAATGGAAGAGATATCAATTGTCAACGGTCTCAACATGTAAGTAATTTAAAGTTTATAGTAGTGGTTAGAATTCTTTAATCAAATTATTCGCAATTATATTATACTTTTGCTTATCAAATATTATTAGATTTATTAAAATGTACTATAAGAAATTATATTCAAAAATAAAAATTATCCATTAAAAAGTTATTTGAAACAAATGTTTTTTTAGTCAAAATTCAAAATATGCAATTTTTATAGGATGAGGGGATTGAAATTAGAGACGGAGACAGGACGAAGAAGGCTCTCTCGTCCCCCATCAAACCCTTGTGAGACGGAGACGGGACGAAGAAGGCTCTCATCCCCCATCAAACCCTTATGACTAAAGATGGGTACCAACATGGAATCCAAAATTAACAAGGGGTGGTTAAAATTGAAGTGTTTTCTATTGGGAGAAAAAGGTGGAAGCATTCGATATTCCAAATTTCATTTGAATGGAATAAAGAATTAAGAAATTATGCACTACCAAGTAGAAGGGGCTTCTAAGAACAATGGGCAAAAATTTAAAGCAAAATTGTGAACAAAAACAGTGGGTATTCAACGAGAAGCCATTAGAGCTAGGCGACAAAATAGAAGTCAATGCTATTCAACGTCATCCACTTCGATTGGACAAGATGCATCTTGAAAATGTAAAACAAACAGTAATATAAAATGGAAAAAAGAAAAAAAAGAAAAGAGAGAGACGCAAACAAAAACTGATTTTAGATTATAGAATAAAAATGAAAGAGAAAAAGGTAAACGAGGTTTTGAAGCTCGGGTCACAATCCGGCAACAAATGACATGAGAGCCCTTACAACTCAGGATAGTACCAAATAAGCAACAAGAAGCAAGCATCTTCTCCTATCAAAAACATATTAAGGAGAAGTTTATATAACCCTACTTGGGTGGGGACTCACTAATCTTTACTGCTTTTCTTCCTCACGCTTGGGGGGAGCTTCTTTAATCTCATCCGCACCCTCGTCCTGAAACAAAGATCAAGAAAAACAAAAATTAGTGCCTAAAAGGGTGTAGTTCTAGAACAATTGATGAGCATTAAGAGGAAAGAGGAAGAAAGGTTTCATTCGGTGATTCATTTGGACATCCATTTCTACCGTGTTCAGATTCGCCAATCAATTATAGATTTAATAGTAGATTCTAATGAGCAACATATTTTTTCAATTCAATCACTGTTTCTGTATCATTTTGTTGAATGATTTTTTCAATAAATGTGCCATAAAACCAAAGGTGAGCTGAGTTTAGTTTGTGTACCTGCATGTCCGAGGTCCACAGAGTGAGGTTATCGCGGAGAAGTTGCATAATCAAAGTACTATCCTTGTAGGATTCTTCACCAAGGGTATCCAACTCAGCGATAGCTTCATCAAACGCCTGGTTTAAGCATGAATGTACATATGAATAAACTGGTAGACTGACATCGATTCATGAAAAGAAACTGTTACATAAGCTTAATTAAAGCAGAGCATTATAGATTTGGATTCTCAGTCAGCATAAAAACTGAAAACCAGGCAAGCATACGATGATTCAGATGTCGATATTTTATTTGCCGAGAACACTACACAAGAATCGGTGATGATTTTATACCAAACGCAGAAATCGATCATTTGACTTTAGAATAAGAAGCTTTGAAATTGACTAACCTGTTTTGCAAGACTGCAGGCACGATCAGGGGAATTCAAAATTTCATAGTAGAATACAGAGAAGTTGAGGGCCAATCCAAGTCGGATCGGATGCGTGGGAGGCAACTCGGCATTTGCAATATCCTATAAAGGAAATTAAAGTTCGTTCAATTTTACGCAATACAAAAATCGGTAGAGCGGAAAGCACAGCGCAGGAATGACCTCGTAATAATAAAAAATGGAAAATAACTCATATAATCGTGATTTAAAATAAAGAAAACTAGCAGGAAGACAAAGAAACATAAAGAGTACGATCACCGTATTCATAACATATCAGCGAAATAAACGGATCGGACAAGAGAGAAGCAGACCTGAGCAGCTTTGTAAGCAGTGAGGGTACTTTCGGCAGCTTCCTTCCGTTCGGCACCGGTTTTGAATTCAGCAAGGTATCTATGGTAATCGCCTTTCATTTTAAGGTAAAATACCTTGGAATCTCCGGAGGCCGCGGAGGGAATGAGTCTAGAATCGAGGAGTTTGAGAATTCCATCGCAGATATTAGAGAGTTCGCTCTCGATTTTGGATCTGTAGTCACGGATCACAGAGACATGGTGATCATTACCTCGGCTCTCCTCCTTCTGCTCGATGGAGGAAATAATACGCCAAGAGGCCCTACGAGCGCCGATGACGTTCTTGTAGGCGACGGAGAGGAGGTTTCTCTCCTCGACGGTGAGCTCCTCCTTGTCGATGGAAGCGGAAACCTTCTCCATGAACTCGACCATCTCCTCGTAGCGCTCGGCCTGCTCAGCGAGCTTGGCCATGTAAACATTCTCCTCGCGAAGAGAGGGGGCGGTAGCCATTGCAAGGAAATGGAGATTGGATCTGAGGACTGGTGGATTTGGGATCAGAGGGTGAAAGAGGAAGAGGAAGAGGAAGAGGAAGAGGAAGAAAGAGAGGAGGAGAGGAAGACGGAGAGTGGAGGAGGTGGGCTTTTGAGGGCCGAATGTAAGGCCTTTTTCAGGAGTAGTGGACCGAAAAATGCGGCTGAGATGGAGAGAGGTTTCAGTGATTCAATCTCAGCCCTTCGATCGCTAAAATTTGTCTGTATATTTTATAAATAAATAAAAAAACCGTTCTCTTTTATTTATTTATTTATTTTTACATAATATTAATAATTTGAATATAACTAAAAAAAGAAGCATTCTTCTGTACTTGAATTAAAGGGCGGGGCTGAGGCTGGGCAGCAAAGGAAGGCCATTCTTTGTTGACCTGACCGCTGACCGCTGACCTGGCCCAACTCCCCACTCTTTTTTTTTTTTCCTTTTTTAGGTTTATTTCTCCTTCTACTTTAATGTATTAATTAATCAACTTTGATAAAATTAAATTCAAATTATTAATAGGGACTACTTTAATTTAAAATTTATTCGATTAACATGGACTATAATATAATAAATGAGGAAAATATCAAGATATTTACTATTTTTTATTTTTGTAAGTTGAAATTTGTTCTAAAAAAATAAAATAATTAATTATTATCTAGCTCACATTTAGGTGTCATTAATACGTAACAACGTTAATAAATTTTTTATAGTATTTTTTATGCTAAGGTTATTGTATAGTTTAATAATGAAAAAATATGTATATAATGAGAATATTGAAAATAATTAAAAAATAAATAAAATATTTGTCTCGGTAGTCGTACAATGCTAAAAGAAAAAATAAATAAAGAGATTCAAATCGAGAATTTTAAACTCGATAAAAAGTGAGAATGAAGTGACTGATTCTCGAACATCATAAGATTAATGGGGGTGTACATGGGTCGAGTTGAGGGAATTATTTTGACCAACTAAAAAGTTTGAGTTGGTTGGATTAGTAACTCGCCCTAGCCCACTATTTTTGGGGTTGGGTTCGGGATGTTTAGAAGAAAAACTCTAATATTGAAGCACTCGAGGTAGAGGCTGAGCAACTAGGAGGCGACAAACATGAAACCGAGAGCTAATGCTGAATCGAAACGAGAACTTGAGAATTGAACACTGTCTCCAAGTGCAAGATTGAGACGAGATGAAACGAAGATAACTGGTAGCTAAACCCTTTTCTCTCAAACCTGGTGCGATGCTCTCAAATTCTATGCTACTCACTCCACGAAATGAAAATCAAAAGATGACGTGGTGCGAACATTTCAGTCTAAGCCTAGTCTACAAGTACACATACACCCTACACGTAGACACTGCACAATGTGTTGGCGTCGTAGATTGTAGATAAAGCCACAGGAGGAGGGAAACTCGGGTTGGGGGCGTTGGGCTTGTGCTTGGGCCACTCTTGTTATTCTATTTCTCTTTCTTTTTTATTTTATATATAATTAGGTTGGGTCGGGTTGCCCCGGTCTTTTGTCTACTGAACCCGTACCAAATCAGGTCTAAAAAAAATCTCATCCAACCCAATCCTTATAGTTCGGGTTGGTTGGAATTGGATCCTTGAGTTAACGAGTTGAGTATAGTTCGGGCTTTTGCAATTTGTTTATCTTAAAAAAATAAATAAATAAAGAAAAAGAAAAGGGGCTTTGGTAGATTGGGCTTTAATATAATATTTGGGCTTTAGTGTGGGCAGCCCAACTAGATTAGGCCCACTATTTTTGATCCAATATTAAAACGTTACAGCACATATATAAATTCCCTTATGCGCCAAGGTTAAACCCTAAAGAAGGCGTAGCTCCCTCGCTCCATTGTTCATATCTACTCTGCGGCCGCCTGCCTTCACGACTATCTCTCCAAGATGAAGGTTCGACCTTCGATTCCTCTTCTTTCTGATTGTTCTCTCTAATTTGATTCAATTATAACTTTGAGCTCTTTTGTTTTCAGTTTAATATCGCGAATCCGACCACTGGATGCCAGAAGAAACTCGAAATCGACGATGACCAGAAACTGTTAGCTTTCAATTCCCTATATTCTTCAATCTGTTGTTTAAGTAACGAATGTGCATTCTATGTTGATGAATTGTTCCTTCCATCTCCAGTTGAATTTTTCTATCGTAAACTTTACATTAATACGTAGGTTTGTCTTGTGGGAGGTCATATTTGCTTGTAGAACCGTAATGTTCAGTTGCTTGTAACTTAGATTAGCCTGAAAAGTACATCTTCATGTCTTGAAACTTATATTAGCTGTAGCATGGCTTCACATGCCTGGATCTTTGAATTTATTACTAAACCTTTATTGTTTGCATGGATGATATCATATTTAACCTGGGTTAAATTTCTTCATGGACTAAAATGAATCATTTTCTTTGTTTAGCCGTGCTTTTTTTGACAAGAGGATCTCTCAGGAAGTCAGTGGAGATTCTCTTGGAGAGGTATGTGGGCTCTTCTGTGATCCATTATATTAAATCTCAGTTCCTAGTTGCTGTCGCTGAGTTTACTGATTGAGGAATTTCCTCTTCTCAGGAATTCAAGGGCTATGTTTTCAAGATCATGGGAGGTTGCGACAAGCAGGGATTCCCAATGAAACAGGGAGTGTTGACCCCTGGCCGTGTCCGTCTCCTTCTACACAGAGGTCTGTGGCACCGTTTAATCTAATTTGTGGTGTATATTATTTGTTTCCAATAATTTATAGCAGTATCCCAAGTGATATCCAAGCATTTATTTATTTGTTTTTGTTTGGCCAGGTACCCCTTGTTTCCGTGGATATGGAAGGCGCAATGGAGAACGCAGGAGGAAGTCTGTGCGTGGTTGCATTGTCAGCCAAGACCTTTCTGTTCTGAATTTGGTGATTGTGAAGAAGGGAGACAATGATCTTCCTGGCTTGACAGACACTGAGAAACCAAGAATGAGGGGTCCCAAGAGGGCATCGAAGATTCGCAAGCTTTTCAATCTGTCAAAGGAAGACGATGTTCGAAAGTATGTCAACACATACCGTAGAACATTCACCACCAAATCTGGTATGGTTTATATTGCCGTTTGTGAGTTTTAAACCTAGCTTAACAAACCAAGATTGTTTTGGATTTCTTTTCGTTGTGGGTGGAGAGGTTTAGAGGAGTTTTAATTTCCCAACAATGCTAGATAAGATGGCCCAAGTATAGGTCAAGGTCTAATACTGTTGTTTTTTTATAAAGTTGTATAATTGGATGAATGTTTTCTTTTAATAAACTATGCTATGTTTGATCCCACATCGGTTGGAAGAGGGGAATGAAGCATTCCTTATAAGGGTGTGGAAATCTCTCCCTAGTAGACTCGTTTTAAAACTATGAATACTCTGCTAACGGTGGACGTGGACTTGGGCTGTTATAGGAATACTCTTAGTTTATCTAGATTAGTCCACTTTCTCATTTGAGCGATGTATAGAATTTGATTTGGTACAAATTGTACATTCAGTTCCATTTCTTCTTGAATTAAGTTGCTTATGGGGTTTTTTCTTTGTTGATTGGCAGGCAAAAAAGTTAGCAAGGCCCCCAAGATTCAGAGGTTGGTTACCCCACTGACCCTGCAGAGGAAGCGAGGAAGAATTGCAGAGAAGAAGAAGAGAATTGCGAAAGCCAAGTCTGAGGCTGCTGAGTATCAGAAGCTCCTTGCGTCTAGGCTGAAGGAGCAAAGAGAACGCCGCAGCGAGAGTTTGGCAAAGAAGAGGTCCAGGCTCTCTACTGCTTCAAAGCCGTCCATTGCTGCTTAGTTAATTCGCATTATTTATATGTCTCAGCGTTTTGTTATCTTAAATTTTGCCATCCTGTTTTGCTTTTTAAATGAATCTTCTTTTAGCTTTCTTGACATCTAGATTTGCTTGGATTTTTGGTTCCTAATTTGGGTAGCCATTTCTTGACATACTTCAAATTTTATGATAAGCCTAGAGGAATTTTGAAATCCAGCATGGTAATCTGAGAAGACTTGAATTTTAGTGGATGCTCAAGTATATGGTTAATTAAATAAACATACAAACTTGAATGTCAAGTATCTTGTGTGTAAGAGATCAACATTTATTTGAGTTTAAATATAGGTGTATAATTTGTTAAGAGTTGCAATGATCTAGAATTAAGGTTTATCCATGACGTATTATGGAAACTAACATAGAGCAAGTCAAAGAATTATAGTGATCAGGGGTTGGAAACTAACATAAAGAATTATAGTGATCATGGGTTGGAAACTAACATAAAGAATTATAGTGATCAGGGGTTAGGTTTGAATAAATTCAAATTATTGGGTCAACTCGACCTAAACCACCCAGAAGCCTTAAGAGCCCAAGAGTCATTGTTTGTCGCTTTGTGTATCATCGTTCGACTTCTTAGTTCTTATCTCATCTCTGTGTTTGCGCCTCTTTATTTTTTAGTTGGACTCTCTTCTCAATTCCCATTTCTTTTCAGAGTCACCAACTATCTCTCCGCTCGGTGCTCCGTTCCATTTCCATCTTCTCTGCTCTTTGTTTGTTGTCGGAATTCTCCACTCTGTTTTTTTTGTTGAACTTCTCTGCCCTATGTTTCTCGTCGAACTTCTCCGCTCAGTGCTCTATTGTTTCACAACCCGAACCCAACCCAAGAAAACCCACCCAAACTTTTAGGTTGGTCGAAAAAAATTCTTCATCAAATCATATACACCATTAGTAATCTCTTTCCTTGGCATAAACAAGCTTTCAAGAAACTAAAACCTTCTTCTACGGACATCCAACTGAACACCAATAGAAAGAAAGAGGAGTTCTAGTCGTACCATATATTAACATTTCTAGTTAAACATGTCGGGAGAGTTCCTCACGTAAGTACTGAGTGAAAAAGTTCATTTGGTTTTTATCTTAATACCACTCCGAAGAAAATGAACATATATTATAAAGTGATGGAGAATGGGATAAACTGACACTCACTTCCCATTTCTTCACCTCATTCACTCCTGTTCTTATGAGGGTCCCGAATCCAAACCAACAGTTTTCATGGTAATATAACCAAATATAGCTAGAGTGGGGTGTAGCGGAAGATCGGAAAAGACTAGAAAAACATTACAAGGACGAACTCGAACACTACTAACTCGAGCATTTTACAGGCCAGAAGAGGGAAGAGAAGTCTGCAACTTGATCCTCCTCTTTCTGAAACGCTCAGCGATGATGAAGGCGAGTTCGAGAGATTGGGAAGCATTGAGCCTAGGATCACAGTGGGTGTGGTAGCGTGAGCCCAGATCGTCGAATGTTACAGTTCTCGATCCACCAATGCATTCTGTCACATTCTGCCCTGTCATCTCCAAATGAACTCCCCCAGCATAGCTGCCCTCTTGCTCGTGCACATCGAAGAATGCTCTCACCTCGGCCTGTCAACAGAATCTCCACATTACATGCTTTCTTCAAACAAACACAGATTTGCAAATTACAGTCAAAACTTGTTAGTTGGATTCAGAGTTCTTTGGTGTGAGATCCCACGTCGGATGGAGAGGGGAACCAAACAATCTTTATAAGGGTGTGGAAATCTCTCCTTAGTAGAAGTATTTTAAAACCGAGAGGCTAACGGTGATACGCAACAGGCTAAAGAGGACAATATCTAATAGCAGTGAGCTTGAGCTATTACAAATGATATTAAAGCCAGATACCGGGTGGTGTACCAGCAAAGACGCTGGGCTCCCGAAGGGAGTGGATTGTGAGATCCCACATCTGTTGGAGAGGGGAACGAATTACATTCCTTATAAGGGTGTGGTAACCGCTCCCTAGTAGACACGTTTTAAAACCGTGAAGCTGACGGCGATACGTAACGGACATAAGCGGACAATATCTACTGGCAGTGAGCTTAGGCTGTTACAAATGGTATCAGAGCCAGACACCGGGCGGTGTGCCAGTGAGGACGCTGGGCCCCCGAGGGGGTTGGATTGTGAGATCCCACGTCAATTGGAGAGGGAAACGAAACATTCCTTATAAGGATGTAGAAACTTCTTCCTCGTAGACGCGTTTTAAAACCGTGAGGCTGACGACGATACATAACAGGCTAAAAGTGGACAATATCTACTAGCGGTCAGCTTGGACGATTACATTTGGCCAACTTGAATGACCCACAATGACATGTAAAACAAGCAAATTGAGAGGTGGAAAAAATGTCATAATCCAAAAGGTTGTTCAAAAGGTGCAGTCAACTTGGTGATAGGGAAACATACCTACCCCGCTTACCTACCTACCACAATTCTTTAAGAAGAATTTAGATCATGAATCTTATTTTGACTTGCTCCACCAAAATCTTTCATAAACTATCATTTCCTACCAAATGATCATTCATCTCCACGTGGACAACTTTATCTTGTCGACAATACCTTCTTACTCTTACTTTTGCAATTACTTTCCTAGTGTCGAATTACTTGAACTCATCGGTTGGAGAGGGAAACGAAACATTCTTTATAAGGGTGTGGAAACCTCTCCCTAACAAACGCGTTTTAAAACCTTGAGGGGAAGACCGAAAGGGATACGTAATAGGCCAAAGCGGATAATATCTATTAGCGGTAGGCTTGAACTGTTACAAATGGTATCGGAACCAGACACCGGGCGGTGTGCCAGCGAGACACTGGGCCTCCAAGTGGGTGGATTTAGCAATAGACACGTTTTAAAACCGTGAGGTTGATGACGGTACATAACGGGTCAAAGAAGACAATATCTGCTACTAGTGAGTTTAGGTTGTTACACCATCTAGCACTAATTCTAAGCACTTCAAAGGGTAGACCAAAAGATTCGGATACGAAAGTCTGAACAAATTCCCAATTAGAATTCAGATTTTCTTTCAGTTTCGAAGTTATGTTTCCTCAATATACGCTAAATTTATGAATATCATGTAACTACGCAGTGGCTCTAAGTTCAACATATCATGCCTTCCTGATGTAGCCTATAAGTAGAATGATAAAGGATGAATTTCATACCCTAATAGAGTCGAAGGGGCGGGTCTTGAGACCACAGGGGGCTTTGATAGTGTTCCCGTGCATAGGATCGGAAACCCAGGTGACAACTTGACCAGACCTGCGAACAGCTCGGATCAGATGCGGAAGCTTCACTCTCATATTCTCAGCTCCCATTCTGGTGATCACTGTAATCCTCCCTGGCTTGTTTTGAGGATTCAAAATTTCAATGAGCCTAACCAGCTCGTTTGGATCCATCTTATCACTTACCTACACCACAAGATTCAACTTATTCAGTCAAGACCGTCTCAGGAATATGATCCAAACGTGTATAAAAGGAGCATTTTCAGTACATGATCAATTGAATAACACGGAATAGCATCGATTTCCAACATGGGCATCGAGTAAACGAAAAAACTGGTAGCTTAATCTGATGCACTTACTTTAATTCCTAGAGGATTAGCAACCCCTCTTAAGAATTCAACATGAGCACCATCCAACTGCCTGGTTCGTTCACCCACCCAAAGCATATGAGCAGAACAATCATAGTAAAGACCAGAAGTCGAATCCAATCGAGTAAGCGACTGCTCGTATGGCAAGAGTAAGCATTCATGAGATGTCCAGAAATCAGTTGCAGTCATGATAGGATGATCAATAGTGAGTCCGGCAGCAGCCATGAATCCAAGGGCCTCATCAACTCGGTGGGCGAGTTCCTGGTATCTAGAACACAGTAATAAATGATTCAGAACCTAATTATATCAGCAAAAAGGAATATGATTATCCAAGAAAGTAAGAATTCATGCCAATCATATCTCTAATCTTGATTGTGAGGAACAATATGCATAATTAGAAACAGGGCGAATAGTTAAGTTGAATCATAATCCTATGGAAGAACAGATAATACAGGCGTGCAGGAAAGGCCACAGGAATCCAAGAATCATCAAAAGAAAAATGAAAATCAGAAGCCAGACGAATGTCAAAGATTCATTAAGCTACTTTAAACGATCTCGATTTGACCAGAACGAATTTAAGAACAGAAAGAATCTGAATAAAGCAAATACCTATCTCCTTGCTCGCTGTGCTCTGCAAAATCCAAGTTCCACTGTGTGACCCTCTGCATGGCTGCATAACCACCGGTGGCGAAAGCCCTTAAAAGATTCAGAGTCGCCGCCGATTGACAGTAGGCTCGGATCAACCTTTGAGGATCTGGAATCCTCGACTTCTCATCAAAAGCATCCCCGTTGATATTATCTCCCCTGTAACTCGGCAGCTTTACACCGTCTTTCTCTTCGAACGGGTCTGACCTAGGCTTCGCAAACTGGCCGGCCATTCTTCCAACCTAAACAACCAATTTCCAGATTCACCGATCAATTTTACCGAAATCATCGAGGAAAACGAAATAGATTGAAAAATTAGACACGGAAGCTAACGAAATGTGACCTTAATGACTGGCATTTGTCCTCCAAACATCAGAACAGCGCCCATTTGAAGAATAATCCGAAAGGTATCACGAATGTTATTACCATTAAATTCCTTAAAGCTCTCAGCACAATCCCCACCCTGTAGAAGGAAAGCATTCCCCATCGCTGCCTCCGCCAGACGCTCCTCCAGGCTCCTCGCCTCCCCGGCGAAGACGAGTGGGGGAAACGCTTCCAGCGTATGAAGCACCGATTGAAGCTCTTCCTGATTCGGATAATCGGGAAGCTGTTGAGCTTTCTTCGACTTCCAACTGTCGGGAGTCCATTTCTCAGAGGCCAACTTCTGAGCCGGCTTCACCGTCGAGTTCGTAGCAGCCGATACAGACGGAGGAACCGATTTCTTCTCCACCGGTGGATCGGAAACCGCCGGATTCTTGGCAGACTCAGAAGCTTGGGCGATGATCCGCAGGGACTTTCGATCATCGAAGTTGAGAGAACAATGACGAGGCTTAGAGGAAGGGAAAGGGCTCCGATTCCTTACAGAAGAATTGATCGGAACAAGAGAACTGCTAGAGAGAGCCATTGATTCCGTTGGCTTCTTCGATTTCCGCGGCAGTTCTCAGCTGCTAAATAAACTGCGCAGACAATGGATCTTAA
Source organism: Cucurbita ficifolia (assembly GCA_033971965.1). Classification (NCBI taxonomy): domain Eukaryota; kingdom Viridiplantae; phylum Streptophyta; class Magnoliopsida; order Cucurbitales; family Cucurbitaceae; genus Cucurbita; species Cucurbita ficifolia. The sequence goes on along the minus strand of CM066973.1, from coordinate 761,491 downwards.
ATAGACCGGGAGAGAAGCCACGAATTTTTTTTTTCTTTTTTTTGAATAAAATATTCGGCGCCGTGAAGATGGAACGGAAAATAAACGGAGTTTAGTACCTTGGCTTGCTGCTCTGGTTATGACTAACGGTGCAATTTAAATATAAATACGTAAATTTAAAATAATTTTATTTTTGTGATAAAGCCAATAAAATAAATTAATATTTGGAGGAAAAATAAATAATTAGGATGTGGGGCCACCTAACCAGTGGGTTAGAAAACGTCCGGTTACCACTTTGAAGCCACCTACCTACCAAGCTCACCAACCGGTCCACGTTGACACCACTTTTTTTTCTGTATTTAATAATTAAATTGCATTTATATAACCAGTCATACATGTAGTTCTATATCACGGTCATACTTGTTCAAGACGTGTTGTCTGTGTCCGTATGTCGGATGTTCCAGTCATACTTGTCCAGGATATGTTGTTCATGGTCGCGTGCCCGTTTCAAAATTTATTGTTGTGACCGATCACAAAAATCATACCTACACCCGACACGACTAAAATGTCTCAAAATATACTATAAGAGATGTAACTAGTTGTCAACTTTATGCCGGGTTGTATGCTATCTTTAAACTTGTTTTCAATGTATTTCCTCGCTCACGTTTTCTAAGACATTTCTCTCAAACGTGACCTAAGACTCGAGCATACGCTAATATTATCGCGAAGTTTTAATTTCACACGGCTGACTTATTCGCTAGGTTAGAATAAATGTCGTACAATCGTTGTCTCATTGTCGCAAGTGTGCAATTATGACACATAGCACAACAACAGTGAATGAAATGTTCAACGTGATTACCAAACTCGGAGAACGGAGAGTTGAAGACCAATCGCTTCACCTTTGACACCAAATTAGGCAACTTCTTCTAACTCTTTCACGAGAACGACTTAGCTTGTCAAGAGAACACGCAAATTGATTTGTTAGATACTTTTATGAGTTGACGTGGAACATATAACTGTTGTCTTCTTTCATATTCTAGCATATGATGTGAAAAATAACGTCATTCGTTCGTCTGCTCTGATGAAACAGTGTCTAGGCACTTTAACCCGGTACTTAAACTCTACAAAATTATTTTGAAGACACCCGATCTAATAACGAATAACTATGATGACAAGAAGTCCCTAAACAATAAAATAAAAAGTTTAAAAATTAATGGAAGAAAAATAAAAAAATAAAAAAAATAAAAAATTAATTTTTTTTTGCAAAATGTTTTAGAATATGCTTGGAATAAACTTGGAAGTAATAAATGCTCTTAATTAATTAAATACTTTAAAATTGTTATAATATCTCAATGGTTTGAAATAAAAACCCTCCTCACATTATTATTTATTTTATTTTATTATTTGAAATAAAAAATTTAATACACAAATAATTAACAAAGACACAAAAAAAGAATAATAATTGAAATAAAGTTGTAATAAATTAGCAACATATGTCTAAAATACTTGCCAACTATTCCTTTAACACGAAATAAAGGAGGGTACCATAAAGGTATTAGTGTCCTTAGTTGTCCTAGCCATTCACAAATGTCGGACCGTCGTACATTTCCACCTGTCTATCTAATTATTAAAATCTCATAATAAATAAACACGTGATTAAATTAAAATTAATAATTATTTTTCCCTTAATTTTTTTATATTTAAAATTATGATCTATTTTTTTAATAAAATCAAATTAAAATTTAGAAAAAAAATAGTTTTAAAAACTAAATTCGATAATGAAATTTTACAATTTTATTCAGTCTTTTCAAATTTTTACTTTTTATATTATTCAAAGATTTTATTTACCCTTTTCAAATCTTTTACTTTTAGATTATTCTAAGATTATTTATTTATTATTATTATTATTTTTTTTTTTGCCATTTATAACTTTTATTAATAAACATCCTTTTTTCAATTATCTATTATTATATGGTATTAAAATTAATGGAATTTATAACTAATTTCCAAATATATAAAAATGGAAGAAAATAATAATTAAAAAAATCTAAAAACTAAATCTTTATATATTTTTAAGGGTTGAAAACTATATTTTATTTTAAATTTTAAATTTTTTAAAATTATGTCGGATCTCATATTATATTTTTTTTCTATAATATTATCAGAATGTTTTACATTTTTTAATATAATTTATATCAAAACAATAAATTATTTATTAAATATATATATATTTATTGACGAAGTAGTTGGTGGACTTTCTATGAACGGCCCATGGGCCAATCAAAGCACCTACCACAGCCCAGTACAATTTAAATCAATTAATTTAATAAAGGTAAATAATAAAAAAAATTATATTAATGAATTAAAGGGTTTAAGCAAATAAAAGTGATTTGCTGTGATTAATTAATCAGCTATGTAACAGAACTACAACAAATGAAGAAATCAACGAATTAAATATTTAATACACCAATTCCCTATGAAAATCATCTCAAACCAGAGTCGAACAAGCCGAACTAGAAGGATCCAGCAACGCCGGCAGCAAGTACTTCCTTCCATTACCGCCGTTTGCATTATAGCTCCCGCCGGTGGTGGAATCCGTCAACAAATCGCCGGCGTAACCAGGATAAGCTCCTTTGGCATAGATGCCAGTGCAGGCCGAGGCAGCCTCCAACGGCATCGTCGCCGGACCTTGAAAGTATCCATTTCCAAATGGGTTCGTGACGGTTCCGGCCAAGAGACTGGCAAGGTTTATAATCATACCGTCCATACCCACATCGCCGTTTGGCGCAATCAGGGGCGGAGATTGCGGGCCGTAAATCGGCTGATGGAATGGCCACGCGCACTGTCCGGGACATTGGGTTTCGGAATTCCCAACCCAAATGTAAGCGAATTTGTAATTTTTCCCTTTAACTCCGACGGCGGCAGGGGCGGACCCATGAGTGCCGCAGCGGTTCATACAGAATCCATCGACGGTGACATCCGGCGCCGTCAAAACGACATTAATCGCGTTTTTTTGCTCACCCTTTGAAGCTAATTGAACGATTTTTTTGTTGGTGAGAGATTTCCCCAACGAGTAATTCTCATCGAGCACTTGCTTTCCGATCGACAAAGACAGAGGAGCTGATTTCTCGCCGGAATGTAAATAATACTTCGCCGTCATCTTCCACCACGAGGCGACCGACGGCGCGGCGGCTTTAATGGAAGAATCGGAGAGGGAGGTAAGGAAATCATTAACGATTGCTTTCTGGGACGGCTTGAATTTGCCATACCATATGAGATTGATGCGGATCTTGCCGGAAAGAAGAGGGCCGTTGTGGTATTTCAGCGACTGGGTCTGGTCGGGAATGAACTCATTAAGCAACCTGGAAGCAATGGAGATTTGGAAGAAGGAAACTAAGACAAGGATTTGGAACATTGAGGCCGCCATTTTTATGAAGCAGAAGCAGAGGAGGAAGACAATGAATTGGTTTGTGATGGAAGGATGAGCTGACCGGGTTTATATATATATAGGTGGAAGAACTGGAAGCTGCCAAGAATTGATGGATAAATAAATTATTATTATTATTTTTAAAAAATGGTAGATACGAAGATGAGGTGGAATTTGACTTACCATGTAGGCAATTCCGTTTAAGCAACAGCCAAAAGCGCGTGGTTACAACGCACTGTTGTATATCGTACGATTGGCGCGTTCAATACACACGCGAGTTGGAATGGAAAGTGGAAATCTCTGGATTTTAAATGAAGACGTGTTTTATACAGGTTAGATACAGTAAGATGACTTTTGGTGGGGAAAAGTCAGATTGGTCCTGAGGGTGGTATGGGGAGGGTAGGGGTAAAATGGGGAAATTAGTAAAGGAAATAGACGTTGGGGGAGTGAGTGACAGGCTGGAGGCAGTGCATGAATGTCAATTCATCGGGACGCGTAAAGGAATGCTATTGGCAGTGGGTATCCAATGGGAAGAACACGTGATGTGCACGTGATATTTTGGCGCTTCCAGTTTTTGGTTATTTAATTTCTTTGTAATAATACCGCGTAGACCTCTATGGATTGGCTACCTTGGTAACCGGTAGCCAGTAGCTCCAGTGAAACATTCACTGGACCTCACAGCTGGCAAAGCCCTCCAAAATTTCAAATTCCTCAACACATAATTTCAAATTTTATTTTCAAATAATTATGTAAAAAATAACTTAATCAAGTTTAATATTTCTTAAAAATAAAAATTAATTAATTAATTAAAAATCTTAAGGTTTTAAAATTTTAAAGTATTAGGTTAGCTTTAATTATTTATTTATTTAAAAAAAAAAGATTAGTGGGAGTTTGGTGAGTTAATGCGCGTATTAAATACTTATAATTAATAAAGATATAAAAGTAAACCCAAAATCACGAGTCTACCTATGCAACAGGTAGCTGTCAGCATTATCCAAACAATAAAAGATAAAATAAATAATAAAAAATAAATATATTTTGGAGTTCACGAGGCTTCCCCAGCAAACCCTACCCCATGCCCTAATTAATTAAAAAATGTAAGGATAGGGATGGATAGAAAAAGATAAAAGAAAAATAATTAAATAATTAAATAATTAAATAAATCTCGGATAATGGATTTTATTTTATTAAATTACCAAATTTACTGTGTAATTAATTTAATTAATTGATATTTATAATTTTCAAAATTTGATTGGATTTCTAAAAATGTATGATATTAATACAGCAATAAACTTAAATTTGATTTATTACCATTTTTAAAAATATCAACCGATTAAATATAAAATTAACAGTTTAATGTCGGTCATTCTTTTCCTAAATTTTCGGTTAGGATAAAGAAGTGTTGTCGGGAGGCTACCAGCGGAGGAGGCAGCTCCTTGGTCGGCGGCGGAGGAGAAGAATTTATGGTCCGTGAGCGTGAAGAGTGGAGGCGATTTGTGGAGCTGTCGCATGGGGCGCCTGCTCTGCTCTAAGTCAATGCCACCGCTGTTGGCTCACGCTCAGCCTGCAGCAGCTTCCTGGAAATGGCCAATTTTAGGGTCCCTCATTACCTACGTTGACTTTTTTATTTCATTTAATTCAATTCATAAATGATTGGAGGTTCGGAGTGAAAACTTTTACTATACGGTGGTTTTTATCAAATATTCTCATGGTATCTGAGCTCCTTCGGTTTAGTAATCTCGATCCTTTCTTCTCCATGGCTTTCGAATTCTCTTTTCATCTTCTTCCTTTCAACACTCTAATCCATATGATCACCGTCAAACTTTCTTTCTCATATTATCTTATTTGAAAAAGTCAAGATATGTTAGGCTATGTCGATGGAACTTTGGAATCACCACCTCACCTTTAACTAGGCCGCCCAGTTTTGGTAACATATGGATTAAAGTGTCGAAAGGAATAAGATGAGAAGTGTATTCGGAAGCCATGGAGAATAGAGAATTAGGGTTGATAAATGGCTCTATATTTGCAAAAACTAAGCAGGTGAAAGTTCTCTATTTATAATCATTTACACAATCAAATAAAATATAAATAACAATAAATGGATACATACAGATATTTGCCTATAATAAATAGTCAAATATGGTATTTATGTAAACGGTAATGAAAAGCTAAATATGATCAATCAGACAAGATATTTGCCTATAATAAATGGTGAAATATGATATATATGGTAAACTATAATTCAATGTTAAATATACTCAACAACGAGGATGTAGTATGAGTTAATCTACAAATCCAGCTCATAAACTTTGACATTTGTGTCCATTTAGTTCGTGAACGTTGAAAAACGTCTAATAAATTTCAAAATTTTTAATGTTTCATCCGGTTATTTCTGACATCGGTTGATTATGTTTGCAACCACTATTCTCAGCTACGTTACCACTTATCTAATTTGAATGAAGGCTCGAGATTCTCCCAACCTCATAACTCCATTATTGCTCTCCCTCAACTCCTTTCATTAATGCCAAATATACATATAACTATAGACTCAACATGCCTATGTTCATAATTTTATCGCCCAATGTCAAGAGAACGAGAAACGACATGTCGGCATGGGCAAACATAAAAACAAGCAAGTGGAGTTGGATAAAGCAAATGCGTTGTTTCATTGGAGCGTACAGATTCGTCTGCGCCAATGTCTGTGTTTTCTGATGCATTTTCCATTAAAATTTCAATTATTATTATTTTTTATTTGGACCCACCACCAATCATTTTCCCTTTAAAATTTCAATTATCGAATAGTATAATACTGTCCACTTTGAGTATAAGCTCTATCATGGCTTTACTTTCAGCTTTCCCAAAATGCCTCATAATAATGGAGAGAGTATTTATTGATTATAAACTCATTATCATTCTCTAAATTAGCCGATGTGGGACTTTCATCCTATGTTGAGATGACAGTATATGAATTTTTCTTAAAAAACATGTTAATCCCAAAAGACCTATGTTCGTTTGTAGGGATAATCTTCACTCTTAAAATTCAAGACGAGTAAACAACATAATTCTCTTACAAGCGAATGTGGGGACCATTAGGTGCCAAATTCAGATTTCAAATCCGGACTTAAATCTTAGACATTACAAATTATTTAATTATCTACAAAATTACGAGTAATATTAAAGTTTAGAATTTAAACTGACCTATTAATTAATTAAATATTTTCTTCGATCAAAAGATTAGATAATTTAATCTATAAAAGGGTTAATCTCGATATTATTTTTAAAATTTTTATTTTATTTTTGAAGAAAATGATGCATGCATGCATGTAACTTTACGAGGCAGCAATGTCCAAAAAAGTAATTTAATATTATCAATAAAATATAAAATAAATAGTAAAATAAATTAAATTAAATAAAGAAAGGTTAGATTCTTCCCCCTACATTACAAAATCTTATCAACTTCTCGTGAACTCAAAGTTTAAATCTTTAAATTTCCTTTTAGCCTTTAAGAAATCTTCATTTCCTCGAAAGCTACTTCCCAACTCCCACTGCACTCTATATATATATATATTAATATATATATATATATATATATATATATATATATATATATATATATACCCTCTCCATAAGAAGAAAAATAAAAAGCTTTGAACTTTGTGAAAATTTGAGCTGATTTTTCAAATGGGTTTCTTTCGATTTTCGAATTGGATTGTTTTTGTTGTTGTTTTTGGATCGATGAACTTGTTCGGATCTGGGTTTGGAGCGAGAAAGCTTGCTGCGTTGTATGAACCGCCGCCGGTGGCCATCGGTTACCGTAATGGAGCGTTGCTTGACGGCGATGTTCCTGTTTCCATTTTGTGGTATGGGAAGTTTACGGCGGCTCAGAAAGCTGTTCTTGTCGACTTTCTTCTGTCGTTGAATTCCAAGAGCGATGCCGCCGCCCGCAACGCTCCGCCCGTCTCTCGCTGGTGGAGTACCCTTCAGGTTGGTTAGATCTATTGAGAATATTTAGTTTTAAATTAGAGTTTAATATATATATATATAATATTTGATCGTTTATTACAGACAAATATTTCATACCGTTCATGATAGTAACATATTTGACCTTTTATTAAAGTCAAGTATCTAAATATTTGTCTTCCATTACGATTTAATATATGTATCATATTTTCAAATATTTGCTTTCCATTACAACTTACTATATGTATCATATTGGTCGATATCTGATATCAATTTATCGTTTTTTTTCTTTATTGTTATTTTCATATATTTTATAATTTATTGGATGATTATAAATAGAGAATCGGGGTGAATTCTCTATTTATAATCATCAAATAAATTATAAAATATATGAAAATAACATTAAATGATACAACATATTTAACTATAATAAAAAAATAAATATAATAATTATGATAAGTTAAAGGAATGGAAGGTAAATATTTATATATTTTCGGTCAATAAAAGATCAAATATGATATATATGGTAAATTATGAAGGTCAAAATGTCTTCGATCATCCGGTAATATATATAGTAAACTATAATTCAAAATTAAATATCACTATAAAATTATAAATTTTTATAAATGCACAATTAATTATTTTTTTCTATTAATTCAGGTTTATATGAAAAGAGCCGGAAAGAAAGAGGCTCGGGTGATTTTAGCGAACCAAGTGACAGACGACAGCTACTCCATTGGAAAACTAGTAAAGAAGCTTCAAATTTCAGAGTTGTCACGGAGGGCCGGCTCGAAACACGGCGGCGTGACACTGGTTCTCACGGCGGAGGACGTCGCCGTCGAACGTTTCTGTATGAGCAGCTGCGGGTTTCACGATTGGGACGACAAATCAAAATCGGCTTTCATATGGGTCGGCAACTCAGTGAGTCAATGTCCGGGTCAATGCGCCTGGCCTTTCCACCAGCCCATCTACGGCCCACAAACGCCGCCGCTCATACCGCCCAACGCCGACGTCGGACTCGATGGCATGATAATCAACATCGCCACTCTTTTGGCCGGAACCGCCACGAACCCGTTCGGAGACGGCTACTATCTCGGGTCGCCGGCGGCACCGCTGGAGGTGGCAACTGCCTGCCCCGGGGTGTACGGGAAAGGGGCTTATCCGGGATACGCTGGTGACCTTCTGCAGGACGGCACCACCGGCAGCAGCTATAATGCCGTTGGCGTCGGAACCAGAAAGTACCTTTTGCCGGCGTTGTACGATCCTGTAACTGCTCGGTGTTCAACTCTCGTTTGATCGGGAGGGTATTTTAGTCATTCTGCGAAAGCGATGTGGTTGGTCATGTTCCGTTATAATGTATATATGATGATAAATATGAAATATGTCTTAGAAAATCAGTAAATAGTAAAAATAAAAAAAAAAGTCCCCTTAAATGGATATTTTCTTCTTTTCTTCTATTTTACAAATTTTAGAAAGCAACAAAATTTTATTTTTTATTTATTATAGATTATTAAAAAATTTAGTCTAATATTAAAATATTATATTTAAAAATAAAAAATATCTATTTTTTAAAATAATAAACGGTAAAAGAAGAATTACTGCTGAAAATTCGATCTCGGCAAAAATAAATGAAAATTTTCGCGGAGATAGGAAATAGGTGACAGGGATGGAGAAGGGGAAGTCTTCTCCGTCCCGCCCCGTGGACTTAACTATGTGTAGGACTTCTTCTGTCCCTCTTCCCGTTTTTTTTTTTTTTTAAGAAACGAAAGCGCACTAAACACCTCAATAAAAAAAAAAAATCGATATGTCTTAATTTTTTGCCAAGTTTTCAACTCAGTCGAGATTCATCAAATTACATTACCTTACCGAGAAGTACACTAACCCTATTGAAAAATACACACAAAAACTCGATCCAATCAACTCTTTGATTTTCCATCAATTCAACCCAACAATAAATATAAGAACCAATAATGAACGTTAACACCAATAATGTTACCTAGATTACATTTAAGATACCTCGTTTAGTTCGATTTGTTTGAATTTATGGTCGAAAGATTAAAAATGTAAATGAGTAGGTAAAAATTAATTACCCTATTGTATTTAATGCATGGGGGCATATAAGTGTAAACTAATCTTGTTGCTAATTTATTGATTTACGTAGTTGTGGATAATTATGAATAAAATTGAAAAAGTTTAATGTACAACTTAACTAATTAGAAAAATAATTTACAGCTTAATAAAAATAATAATATATTATAATATAAACAAGATGATTCTATTAAGAGTTTGGGCTGTTGAAGCCACTGCCTCCAGCTTCTGTGTCCGTTGGAGTATGCTGCGGAGTCTCCCAACCTGAACACTCACATCCAAAAATATACATAAATTACATTTATATATATATATATATATATAATTTGATCGTATGTTATTTTTTAAACTTAGGTTAAGAATTAAATTAATTGTATTATATTTTAAATTTTGCATCTAATAGATCTAAATGACAGACATGTAACATCAAAAGACACCTGACAAGATCTGTCTTACCAATAAATAGTTCGATTTTTGTTGTTTATGATAATTATAAGAAAAAACCCGCTATGAATAATTGAATTTTGTTTGGATTATGTTTTATGTGGAATAATTTTAGAATGTTTTTTTATATTCTTTTTAAATATTACCTATTACAGTATTAGAGCTAGTCACGGGATAGTGTACCAGCGAGGATGTTGACCCTGACCCTTAAGGAGGGAGGTACAGAGTATTATTTACAAGGGTGTGGAAACTTCTAGTTAACATAGATGAGAAGATGACAATATTTGCTAGCGGTGAGCTTGAACAGTTACACAAAGTTTAGAAACCACCTAAAAATCCTATCTGGCATGGCGTTTCATACACCCATGTTCATGGGGTTGTGAATGGCCAATGACCCATCAGACAGCTCAGTCCTCACATGGGCGCAGGCCATGACCCATGTGTTTCTCTCCAGACAATCCCCGCCCAATAATGATATATTATCAAAATAAAACAAGAATTTAATAGAACGATAAATAATTACCAGTACTGGGAGTAATAATCTGGTGCATCGGAGAGTAGAACAAGCCCTGATTCATATAGTACGGAACATATGGTGCTGCTGCTGATGATGGTGATGAAAATGGCGCTCTTGGAGCCTGTGATGATGAAGAACAGTCATAGCCATAGCCATAGCCATGACCATAGCCATAGCCATGGCCATACCCAATGCCATAGCCATAGCCATAAGGTACTGTGTAATTTGGGGCGTAGGATCGGTATCTGCAAAAAGAAACAAAAAAACAAACAACATTTGACTTCCTGTCGAGGTAAATTGTTGGTTCCTTGTAACATTGTCGCCATCGAAGAATCATGTACCTGTATGGCGGGAAAATGACCGGCGGCGGCGGAAACGGCGGCCGTAACCCGCCGTACGGCGCTGTACTTTGGATTCTCCCTGTAAAATCGAGCAGAATGTTAACAGAAATCAATCAATCGTTTTCCGGTAATGAGTTTAGGAAAGTTAATCGGAGATACCTCCGGACGGCGGCGGACGAGGCGGACCGAAGACGGCGATGTTACAGTTTGCTCGTCTTCCACAGATAATCGGATTTGGATTGGCGCAGGCCATTCTCGCCGATTGAGGATCTCGGAAAGTGACCTAATTACAAAATCGGAGACGGCGAAATTAAAATCGTAACCGGAAACGGAATCGGAGAGAAATAAGGAACTTACGAATCCGTAGCCTTTGGATTTGCCGGTGGTTTTATCTTTGATTATGACGGCTTCGAGAATCTCGCCGAACTGTTGGAAGAATCTGTGCATTTCGTCGGATTTGGTCTCCCAAGCGAGGCCGCCGACGAAGACTTTGGTCCATGTGGTATCGCCGAAGAGCGGCGGGGGATTGGAGAAATGATCGGCCATGGCGGCGCCGGAGGAAGAATTAGGAGGAGGATGGACGGCGGCGGTGGGTGTGGTGGAGGATGATGTTCATGAATTAAGAAGACATAGAAGGTTTATCGGAGATTTATAGAAGAAATTGGAAGGGTTGTTATGTGGCGTCGGTGTTCTTTGTTTGTTCGGTAGCGGCCATGGGAGAGGAATTTCTTAATTTTGCAGAGACGGATTTGAACTGTTGAAGAAAGGGGTTGGGTTCTGGTTGGCCTCTCGCAATATCCATAAATTAATATATATATATATATATATATATATATATATATATATATATGTATATGTATTATAAATTTAATTTTATAATATATTTAACCGTCTTTAATTCCGACTTCCTAACATAATCAATATTTTTATCAATTTGAACGCAGTTTTGCTGTTAAAATATTATATGAAATTATATAATACATGTCATTTTAAAAAAAATATTTAACTCAAATCAATTATGACATCGGATTCTAATCTACACTTTACGTGTTTCGATTATATTTTTACTTATCCAACTTGAAATTGTTCAATAAGATAATAAATTTAGAGTTCGTTTGGAATGATTTAAAAAATTTACAAACCCTAATATCGGTAACTTTTCAAAGTTCGAGGGTTGGGAAGGTTGGCGAATCATGAAAGTTTCAACGATAAAAACTATTTATAAAAATAAAATTCAAAACTCTTTAATTATTTTTAAGATATTAAAAATTAAAATAATATTAATATTAATACATCATTAATTACAATAATTTGAGTTTAAAATGTTGTATAATAAGCTTTAAGTTGATCAAAATAAATTTTAATTGACGGGATTCATTTGACTTTTTTAACAATATGTCGAAGGGAGAGATTTAAAATTTTGACTTTTTTAATTCAAAGTATAGTGCCTGAACCAATTGAGTTAATTTAGATTAACCGAGATTTATTTATTTATTTCGACTAAGCCGTTAACCGCTAGGTGCTGGAGCATCAGACTCGAGATCAATCATTATGGTATTGGATGATTTGATGATGAAATTATTGGTAGTTAATTTATTTGATAATATAATAGCTTAGCTAAGTTGGTTCAGAGGACATTGATGGAAATGGAAGGGCCATTATTTTGTGTCTGTATATTACTCCCACATGCACATCACCCGTATGAGAATCACATATGCTGTATTTGGCTAAGCTTTATCAACTTTTTCATGGAATCTCATCCACCTTCATCATTACAAGATTGGATCATAGGTAAACTATACTCGAATCATGACATGTATGTGGAATTTGAACGTATCGGATGAATTAACATTACCAGTCATGTAATACACCAATAAAGCCTTGGTCGACGATCAAGGGATGGTGATTGGATCCAGTTGTTGGAACTGCAAACCGAGCATTCATGTCAAACACGTTGCATAGTATCACGATTATGCTTGTCTAAGGCGTATTGCCTATGGGCGCATGTCGGATGTTTCGATCATGCTTGTCCATGACTGCATACTTGTTCTAAACCCTTTTGCTTTCATGCTAGATAGGCTCTTATTATTATTGTCGTCAATATAGGGGTGTATGACTAGTCACTAGAATCATGTCTACACCAGTCATGACTAAAATGCCCCAAAATGTATTACAGGGATGTTACTAGTTGTCACTTTTTCCAACCCAATATATACGCTATCAAAGTCGTTGTTGTTGCCTACTCACTTTTAGCTTATAACACTGCTTTCTTTAAAATTGTTTCCAACGTATTTCATCGCTCACGTTTTGAACAAGTGCCGCACAATCGCTGTCCCAGTGCCGCAATAGTGCGATTGTGACACGTAACATGTTTTATGGGGCGAAAGATCGTCATTACCGAGTCTCTTCGGGTGATCTGAGAATATCAGTGGGGATATAAGAAGATCCAAGTACCTTAATAATTCAATAACAGAAGGAAATCATTACCATATACTCCAAGTTCACTCTTGTTTAAGTTAGCTCTAGAAGATGTCCTCTTGCTAATATTGAGATTCGACAATATGGCCTTCACTACATAGGGATGGACCTGAGCCAGGCTTCCTAAGATGACAAGCAGAGTATAGCAATAGACAAATTTTATAAATTTTATTATTAGTAACTGAAATCTAACACTAAAATGAGGGGGGAAAACTCGAAAGACATGTGTACAAGACCTTACCACCAAAACCCGAACAAATAAGCCCTATTTAGAGCATTTGAAGCACTAAGTGAAAAAATTGAGTTACAGTCAACATTTTTAAATTGGGAGGAATGTTCAAATTGGATGAAATTGACACACATGACCAATACACCCCAAAATGGTTTCGCTTCAACCAATGAGTACCATTGATGACTTTTTTCGTTTTTCAAAGGAGTATCATTGGGACATTTAGAAAAACTTCTTTCTCGTTTTGCTCTCTTACTATATTCATTAGAGCCTGTACTAAGACTAAAATGAGGACCGTATGAATACTTTAGCTTGCATCCGTTTACTTTTCTTTTTATGTGAGATCTCACATTGGTTGGAGAGGAGAACAAAACGTTCCTTATAAGAGTGTGAAAACTTCTCCCTAGCAGATGCGTTTTAAAATCATGAGGTTAACGACGATACGTAATGGGCCATCTTTTATGCCTTCAAACATGGAAGGGTCGTCCTAATGGAATGATATCTGCTCTTCCTACATCATCATTATCCTGTAAACACAAAACTACAGTTCATACTCAGAGGACGGTCACATCGGTTAAATAGACGAGAAAATAGCTAAATCTACAGACCTCTTGGTCAAGCTTACTGAAGAAAGGACTTCCTCATCAGTATTATTTACAGATAACTATCTTTTCTACTGGGCCATCTAAGAGGAATCCTGTACTTTAAAGGAGGTGGTACAATGGAATTTTGCTTTGGTTCAATCTCACAATTATAATTGGAACCCTTGGAGCGAGCGAGAGTTTTCTTATAAGAGCACAAGCCTACCGCTAGCAAATATTGTCCTATTTGGATTTTTTCTTTTGGGCTTCTCCTCGAGATTTTTAAAACGCGTCTGCTAGAAAGGAGTTTCCACACCCTTATAAAAAATGCTTCGTTCTCCTCCCCAACCGATTGTGGGATCTCACAATCTAGGGACCGATTGTGGAATCTCACAATCCACCCCCTTCAGGGCCCAACATCCTTGCCGGCACACCATATCGTGTCCACCCCCCTTTGGGGCTCAGCCTCCTCGATGACACATCGCCTGGTGTCTGGCTCTGATACCATTTGTAAACGGCTCAAGCCCACCGCTAGCAAATATTGTCCTCTTTAGGCTTTTCTTTTGGGGCTTCCCCCTAGGTTTTTAAAACGCGTCTATTAGGGAGAGACTTCCACACACTTATAAAGAATACTTTGTTCTCCTCCCCAACCGACGTGAGATCTCACATTTCTGGAGCGCTAAAGTAAGGAGATGCATTCCTTACTTATAAACCCACGATCATCTCCATAATTAGCTGATGTAGGACTCCTCACCAACAATCCTCAACGATCCTCCCCTCGAACAAAGTATACCATAGAGCCTCCCCTAATCCTCAACCAGTCTCTCCTTAATTGAGACTCGACTCCTATCTCTGAAATCCTCAAATAAAGTTGTTCGACACTTGAGTCACTTTTTGACCACATCTTCGAGGCTCACAACTTCTTTGTTCGACATTTGAGGATTTTATTGACATAGCTAAGTTAAGGGCGTGACTCTGATGTCATGTTAGGAATCACAAACCTTCACAATAGTATGATATTATCCACTTTGAGCATAAACTCTCATGACTTTATTTTTGATTCCCAAAAGACCTCATATCAATAGAGATGTATTCCTTACTTATAAACCTATAATCATCCCGGTCCAAATCTCCCTTCTCAGTTCCATCTTTCATAGTGGAGACCCACAACTTATGAACATCCTCACAAATCCTTGCCCCAAAAACGTTCTCAAACCAAAACTCTGGAAACCAAATGAAGAAACAACCAAGATTTAGCATAATCACTAACAATTCTTCACTTAAGTTTAGTAATAGCTAAGAACTAAGAAGAATAACGACACACATAGCTAGAAGTTCTCTATGCTAAAAGCAAACAACCCTACAAATTCAAATGCAAATCCTCATAACATTATTGATTGATTGAAGTTCACAAATCTTTTCAATGTCAGAAGGTAAATCAAAAAGACAATCCCTAAACAAAAGTTTCAGGATCAGCAGAATACAGGGCGATTCTCAATCAACATATCGAATTGGAAACATAGTGAAAAACAGAGGAAAACAAGAGAGAATCGACAAACCTCGAGAATGGAGCAGGGACAGAAGAGTGAAAAACAATAACCAGAAATCTTGGAACAAATATGAACCCTAGAAAGGTTTAGTGGAGAGACTGTAAGAGGAAGACAAGAAGATTCTGGAAGCTTCTGCTGCTGTAAATATTTTACATCTTTAGGATGAAGAACCCTCACGCAATTGAATGAATATATCAATGAATCAGATAACTGCCCATTTGATCGAGGGGATAGATTTTTTCCACTAAATCAATAAAAAATACTTTTAATCATTAATTTTGAATATAAACGGTTTAAAATGGTTTAAAAAATACCATTAAATTTTCACTTTTAATTTTTTTTTTAAATAAAAAATACACTTAAAACTTTTTTAATTTTATTTTAAAAAAACCTTTTAAACTTAAAATTTTTTCAAAAATACCTTCTATTGTGTATAAAAAATACTCGTGAACTTTCTAAATTAAGGTTAAAACGTTTGTAAATAATCTATGAGAGGTCAATAGACGATTTTGGTTCGTATATTGACAGTAAATCTTCTTATAAAAGTAAATGGGGTTAATGCTACATTAAAAAAAAATAGTAAATATATATATATATATATTTTAAGAGAGTGTAAATTCATTTGTATTTATTTATTTGATTATTTAATAATTCTAGGGTAAGCCCCAGTGGGAAAATAGTGTGGGCCGACCCAATAGCAATAAGTTGGGCCAAGGCCCAGTTTAAAACTGGTTATCCCCTTTAACAGTGGCGCTTCTCCCTTTCGTTGTTCCCTTCTCCCTCCCCCTCGCTTTTTTTTTTCTCAATTTACAGGACCTCATGCCATATCCATGGCTTCCACAACTATGGTTGCTTCCCCCTCCGACGACAGATTCCGCATGAGTACTCTCCCGATCATAGATCTCCGTCTCCTCTCCCAATCCGAACTCTATTGTCTCTCTCGTTTCTCCTCCTCATCGTCTTCTTCAATCTCCCAATCCAACAACGACGACGACGTTCTAATCCCCAAAATTGATCGATCTGTCTTCAACGAATCCGCCGGTAGCCGGAAACAAACCTATTCTCGTCTTCGTCTTGCCCCTCGCAAATCTCAGTTTCCTTCCTCCTCCTCCTCCTCCACAATTCGCCCCCAATCCCCTGACCGCTTCGATGAAGAGAGCGCTGAGATTGTTACTCTCTTCAAGCAGCTCTTCGTTGGAGAGTCTCATTGTGCCGTCAATGATAGCTACGACGATGGAGATGAGGACCTGGTTCTTGTTAACCACATTTATGATGAATCGGTACCTGAATCTTCCTACGCGATTTTTCACAGTATTCCTGTTGACATCATCGATAGCAGTTATGCTCCGATTAAGCGGCGGCGAGGACGACCGCGGAAGGATAGTAATCGGTTTGCTCAGAGCAATGGAAATGCGGCTGCGAACTCCATAAGCGGATGCGATAAACGAGCGGAGGAGGATGAGATCGTAATGGTAATGCTGTGAACCTGGTCGCTTCGACCTACCTGTATACGTAAGATAACTGTTATTGTTCGTTCTTTAATTTGATTGATTGTTCTCGACTTTATTTATATGTTCTTTCCGTTTATTTTCCAAGTTTACTGAAAGATTTTTTAAAATAACTTTTCTGGAAAAAAAAGAAAGAAACAAAGAAAATGCGAAACAGTATTTTGATTTTCGATCTTTTTTTAAAAAATTATTTTTGTAAAAATTGAATTGTTCAGAATTAATTTATGTTTTTCGACTTTCTTTTCTCAGTTTTTTAAAAATAAGTATAGTCTAGTTTATCGAACTAAGTTTTGTTAATAATCTTTTCTGTGATTCAATGAAACTTGAATTAATGGACTAGTTATTTTCTTTAAATAACTAGCAGCTTTGAAGTCCTGAATATCAGTTCTTGATTTGCTACTTTCTTTCTCAGTTTTTTCATGTCAAGTGCATGTATTTATTTTATCATTTGCTTTTACCGATGGTGTACTTCTTGACCTTCTGCATCTGAATTTATATATTTTGATAATATTTGTCTGTGAAATGCCTGACTTGTTTTTTGTTTTTGTTTTTTTTTAATTTCATATTTCTTGTTATTTGTTTCCTGACATTTTACTTATCAGTTTACTGAATTTGCATGCTCTTAATTCAAACTAAACTATGGATTCAAACTAAACTATGGAGTATATCGATGGAGTATATCGAGAGTTAGATGGTTAAATCTGTCTAGTTTTCTTAGCAACTAAATATTATAGGATCAAATAGTTGTCCGATGAGATCAGTTAAGGTATGCACAAGGTAGCCTAGGTCGTAAAATAATAATAATAATAATAATTTAATCAACCTAGAGGTAGTTATTTATTTTATTCCCATTGCAGTGCAGAGTTGAAAATCAGGTCGAGAGGTTGCTAATGAAGAAGAAAACCTTAGGTGAAAAAGATTCTAAATCTAATGTTCTGAATTCTCCTTTTCCAAGAAGGCTATATCTCTTTATAGCTATACTTTCATTTTTTTAGATGCAGCCCTCTTCTCAAAAGAGTTCATCAATAGGAAGATTTTGTGGCCATGTTCTTCCTTTACTCGAGCTTCTTCATTACTAAAGTAGCCTATAATTTCGTAATTCCTGGAGTGTCTTGACAGAATAAGGAGTGCCCACATTACGTGAAAAGATTTTCAGTATATGATAAACACACCCAGAAGTAGAGCATATCCATACCTTCTACAAAGTCGCTTCTGTGAATGTACTGGAAATTTGAATTGTCCCTGCTTTATGCAATCCACTCTCAGAATTGTTCTTCATGTGAAGCTCAGATTTTCTTCTAAAATTGCAAGACTCAGAATAACATCCGATCAAATATTAAGTATAATCGTTAAAATGCAAGAACGTGCATTCAAAAAGTAGTTTTAGTTTGTCAATTTGAGAATATGTCAAATGGTTGAGACATATATCCTTATCCTTGACCTAGAGATTAGAGATTAGAGATTCAAATTTCTCCACCCACGTTTTGTTGAACTCAATTATAGTTTTAGCTTGGTTTGACAAAAGCGTCAACTTTGAATCAGTCATATATCAAATTAGTCCATTTTAAAATTTAGTGAAAGGTGAGTAGCTGAGAGATTTTATTCATACAAAGAAGAAGAAAAAAAAAGGTTAACCAATTTTGTCATCCTCAAGTTATTAGCCTCCTGTCATATTCTTACTTTAGTACTGGCTCCACGTGTGATAGGATGAGATTGATGTATCAATGGGATGTAAATTATGTGCTGTAATCCGTAGAAAACAAATTCATTAACTCTAGGCGGAATTAAGGCCGGTTAAGATTGTGCTACAATCACGGGTGATTAAGACTGCCTATTTTAGTTCCTAATAATTTTTTTGTTAGGCTACTATTTGGACCGAGGAAAAAGCCAAACATGGTATAGTTTTGGGATGATTAATCTAGTTCACTATAGTGCCATTGGTGTAACAGAGGAAATCTCTTCGTGAAGCAGGAAGATGAGAGTCAAATAACTAATAAGCAATACTTTGGATTTGGACAAGGAAGATGTTATGCAATGGTTGGTTGCAGGATTGTAGCTCAGACTTTCATAGGTTTTATCAATAGGGGAGTCTAACTTCAAGCTTGTGAAATCGTGGCTTCTTAAAGAAAAAATTGTATGATTCTTGGGTTTTATTTGAGGGTTAATACTGTTGAGCTCCATATATTCTCGTTAAGACTGCCCCATTTCAGGGAGACCAGAAATTGATTGATATGCCGGCCAAATGGATAGCTTGAGACAAGGCCAACCTGAGGTGGTTTAGAGGGTAAAAAAACAATGTAAATAAAAAAATGTTCAAGTTATTTTAAAAATTAAATAGTAACAAATGATCGAATGAGTTGGAGACAGTAATTTTTAATCACTGCATAATTAGAGTTCTGTGATGGTCTGAAAAGGAGTGGCAATGTGGTTCTTTATGAGGGGTGTGACAAAAACGGAAGGCCTTCACCATTGAAATGGTTTAAGATTTTCCTGTTGGCAGGAAAGGAAGTTTGGTAATTTGTTGTTTGTGCAAGGAAAACGTGGCACTTATCGAAAGTACTTGCGGCGGTTTCTAGTTGGGGAACTAACTTTCAATAGTACATTTCCATTGGGACCAAATATTGTGCTTCTTCGAAAATGAAACGGATGCCCTTGAAATCCGTGGAAAAGTTACTGCTAAAATCTTGTTACTTCCTTCGGTGCACCAGATTCGAGGTTGGAATGGATTGGAATAAACTGGTTTAGGCTGATGAGCTATATCTGTGATTTTAGAGTGGGTGTCAACTGTCTAGAAAGTAGCAATTACGCATCTTTTGTCTTATGCCAAGTGTCAGCGTCGTCGGTGTTCAACATAGGGTCCTACATTTTCTAAAAGAATTTCAGGCCATGTTTGGACTTTGGACCCGCGAAGACCGCACTTGGGGCATCTTGGGAAGCGTTCCGGGTTGAAACGTTGAATTACTTTAATCGATGTACTAAACCTATCTTAATTGAAGCTTGAAAATTGAGAAAAGATAAATTCATAATAATTATAATAATAGATGAAATCTCCCAAAAAAAATCGCCTTTCCCACAAATGATACGGGCCCACGACTATTTAGAGAAAAAAAATGGATGGAAATATCCTAAAAGAAAAGTAAAATATGCACGATAATACCTTAAAAAAATGGGGGTGAAATCCCAACATGCTAAATTATTCCCACATTAGAAAATTAGATAAGAATTAGACAAAAAACACGATTGATTTTACTTGATAATAACATGTTATTGTAGATAGCATATTTTAAAGGGTCTTTTATGTACGTAATTTGTGAGTGTTCAAATTATCCTGTTTGCACTTTGACTATTGTCATAGGACAATCTAATGTTGCCACATCAGTTGTTGAGATAACTCAAAAATTATTTTAGGGGTCTTTTTTTTATAACAAATAGGGTATAGACATTTGAACTTCTGACCATAGGGAATGAGTACATGTCAATCAGTGTTAAAAACTCACTTTTGGCAATCTTATTTGTTTTAAAATTTATTTACACCCAAAATTTACTTACATATATTCTTATTAAAAAAAATTACTTAAATTAATTAAAACAAAGAATATTTACAATGAAGCATAAAAAGAAAATTTAGAATTTAATTCATTTGTATTAAATGAGAATTTAAGATTGAGGGGAGTAAGTTAGTCAATTTAACAGTCAATTAATATTTTGTTCAAATAATTAATTAAATGAAGTAAAAAAAGGAAAGATTCGTTTTTTTTACCCTAAGTTACTTTCAATTTTATCAAATTAAATCTTATAATAAATAAATTGTCAAATTAATACTCACAAATACTTAAGTTATAACATTTTAATGAAGATTTGTTGCTTGTTATGAATAGACTATTTTTATGGATATTGGTTCTATATTTAAATTGGATGTTTTTTTAGTTGGTTTTAGATATTTTGTTGTTGAGTTTGCTGTGTTTTTTTTTTATCTGTTTGATTTTGTGGCTGGGTTCAAACATTTTCGTAGTGATGTTGGGCATTTATATAGTTTGATTTGATGTGTGTGATTAATTCAATATTTTATTTATAGAGTGATATTAAAAAAAAATTAAAAAGGAATATTGAAAACCATGATATTTTATGAGGTAATTTGAACTTCACATGATGAACAATTTGTGGTATCTAGATCCAGCATTGAGGTTAGAATTACCCTTCAGTGCATTCACAAAAGTGGCTTTTGTATAAAGCATAGACATACTCTATTTAGATTATAGCAAGGCTTTTCAACCAAGGCATGGCCACTTATTATGTCAATTGGACACTCACTATAATATTCAAGAACATCCCATTCATAGGTCTTTAGGAAACTTGGGAATCTAAATGCCTAAGATATTTGGATTCAACATTTAAGAATAACTACGTTAATTTTATCATACCAGTTGAGTTACTCAACTGTTTAACGTATGATATCTTCAACTGAGAGGTAAAGAGATTCAAATCTCCATCCAACCTCACATGTTGGATCCAACATTATTCAACGTGTCTGTTCCTCTAAACTCTTAGGTACATGGTTAAACATTAAATTTGGTTTCTTCTTTATCTAATAATATAAAAATGTCAGCTAATGTTGTTGCACTCTCTTGAATAATTTCTTGTAGAAGAGAGGTTGAAGGTTAATAACTGATTTGTTGTTTATGTTTGAGCTTACTCAAGAGGGAGTTGAGTTGTTACTTCAACATAATACCATATTTTTTTATTGTTCCAAGTTTTTAATATATTTTCTATTTCAATACTCTGGTTTCCTAGTTGACTTATTCTTGACCTTAGATGTTAAATTTGTTCATTTATAGTGCTTCTACACATTTTGCCATTTTGATGGAGGAGAAAGATGACCTTTCCCCGCCATAATAGCATCTAACTACCTTAACTAAATTACGATGGTAGTAACAGCATGAGGAGAGGTAGGGATGAGATGACTTCCCCTTGTCCGCCCATTTTTATCCATGCCATCCTTTCGGTTCTCTATTAGTGCAAAATTTTCTATTATTTTGCAAGAATCGAAGTAGAGATTTCTCGTGGGAAAATTATGAGAGTCTGATTGGAATTCCTCCCTCCTTGGTCCCTCCCAAGTTTCTCGCCCCATTTGAACAGAGTCCCCATGGGAAAAAGAACATTCCTAAATAGAAGTGAGGTGAGCGTATCTAGGCTAGCAACATCTCTCCTTTATCTTTTATTGGACAATAGGGACTATTTCATGTACAACTTCGACATCTTCTAAGAAACCTTAAATAACTTGCAATTACTTGTAGATAAGTAAATTTATTATTTCAACTACCACAGTTTGACCTAGTGGTCAAAAAGGGTCGTATAAATGTTAAAAAGTACAGAGGGAATGAGTTTAATCCAGGATAAACCACCTACCTAAGATTTAAGACACAACTAAATGTAGTAGGATTAGGTAGCTGTCCTGTGAAAATAGTCAAGGTGTGCCATATTGACTCGTACATTCACAACAATATAAAATAAAAGGAATAAAATCACAGTTCCACTATAGAGGTACGAAGTCATAAAACGTTTTTGCTCCTTGTTTCTTATCTTTTATTTTCAATTTTTTATTTCCTGTTTTTTTTAAATGAAAAACAAAAATGTGTTGGGTAATTATTTTTATTGAAAAAGAAGCAAAATTATGTTTGATAATTGTTTGTGTTCTTTTTCTTCTTTCTTTTTGTGTTTTTTTTTGTTTGATGTCCATGATGTACAAGTTAGCTTTAACACACCTCAACTAATGGATGTCCAACATGATGGTTGTATTCTCTTAAATTTTATATTAAAAAAATAAAAAATATTTTTTTAAACACAAAATATTCAAAATTATTATGTTATATTTATTTCTTTAAAATTTATTGTTTCTCTTATAAATAAATAAAACAAAATAATTTTTATTTTAAAATTTTAAAATTTTGGAAATAGGAAAGTGTTCTCTCAATTTGTGGGGCGGGGATTCGAACTTCTGAACGGTTGGTCCTTGATATATGTCTTAATGAGTTAAGTCTATGACTAGATTGATGTAACTAATTATATGAAAATTTTGGACATAACTTATTTTAATTTTATGTTTCTTGTTTCTAGTTTTGAAAAACACTAAAAAAAATCGTTCCATCATTTTTTTTACTTTTAATATGCATAATAAATGCTAAAATTTATATTTAACATAATACTTTGATTGTTTTTTTTTGTTTTTTTGTTTTTTTTTTTAATTTAAAGTTCGAGAGAACAAGAAACAAGAATTGTTTTTAAAAAAAACTTGTGTTCCTTTTTCAACAAAAAAGGAAAGAAAAAAAAAGATAAATACTAAATGCCTTTTTTTCCTTTAAAAATAAGAAACAAGAAAACAGGTACGAAATTTCTATACAGTTTTGGGAATGGTTCTTGAAAATGAGAAAAGAGGGATGAACTCCTTGCAAGTGATGTGTTTCTAAAAATTTAAATAATAAATAGAAACATTATCCAATGACCTCTCAAGAACCCAAGTTAGAATTGCTTGGTATGATGATTTTTGAAGTAATATGGATGTCAACAAATGTGAGTTGGGCATCTCGAACACAAGCTCTTAAAAACATTAGACTAGATACAAAATAGGAGAATTACCATGCAGAGCTTTCAAAGTCCCTAGCTTAGATAATTACACCGTTGGATTCTTGCTGAAAGGATCGGACTTCTCAAAATGATAATCACAATGTGGTTATTTTTTTATAGAATGATGTATAAATGAGTTTTGTTCAATTCCAAACAAAAGCAATGTGGCCAATGTGAGTGATTATTGGCCAATAAGGTTGGGCTGTTTTCTCTATTAATTGCTAGAATAGCGACAAAGAAGGAGAAAAATAGAGCAACTTCTAGATGGTGTTACCTATAAATGTGTAAAAGACCAGAAGTGAAGAAAAAGAGAGGCCAATACTTGGTTAGAATTATGCAGGGAAATGTTTTGAATATGAGTTGAGGTTATCTAATTGTATCTTTTCTACAAATTTCTCCATCATTATGACTAGAGATTCTAGATAAAAGATGCATGCTTCAGACAGCTATCCTCTTCTCCCTTAATTTCTTACCCCGTGGCCGATCTTTTTAGTTGAATTAGGAAGAAAAGCATATCATGTGATTTTATGTTCTACAACAGAGGAAGAAAATGTTCTAATTGGAAGGAACTGTTAGGAAAGTTTCAAAAGGATTCAGGTTTGCATATTAATCATCTTAGGTTTCTCTTTTCCAGTTATCTGTGGGTCCCTTTGAATGGACATCCTACTTTTTGTGTATTTTGGGAATGTGTTATAGAGTGAAGTCTTTGCCTAATGAACTAAATGAAAGAAGACTTGGATTTCCAAGGGAGGGAGATCCCATTTATTATTTCTCCCTTCAAAATTTTAGCTGGATGAAGTAAAAAGGATGGATAAGATTTATTAGAACAATTATTTTGATAACCACGAATATTTTGGCTAGCTTGCATTCTTTATGAACGTAATCGCATTATTAGTAAGAAATGAACTTCTCTCCTTCAAGTGCTTGTGGGACTTGATAGCAAATGGATTTCGATGTTTGTGCTAGAAAAGGAATCTCTTTGGTGAGGTGTTATGAAAGTATCTGCAGATAATATCTATGGTGCTTATTGATATATGAACCCAACTAGTCCTCTAACAAGCAAGTAAGCCAAGAATCACTTTAAAGCTGCCGAAATTTGAGTCAATTTAGTAAGATTCTACTTTCGAAACGGATTCGCACTTATCCTAGAATAGTTTCCGGTGAAAAACTGTAATATGCCCTGAGGAATTCCTACTTAGCTATACCATACTCAACGTGGCTCCATAGGTAAGGAATCTTGCCTGACCCCGAACAAGGGCCTAATCTCTTCTCGAGATATTTCGACTCTTTCTAGGATCATGGAGGCTCTTACATGCCATGAGAAATGATTACTGATCCGGTTACCTAGTAGTCAGCTGCATAAAGAACAAGTTACTATTAATTGCTCAATTTGATGGATGAATCCTTTTTGTCGCAAGCATGTGATTACAAAACTGTTTTAATCCATGGCATTCATGTCATGACTTGTTTTTTGTTCGTGTACCTTGTGTAGAATTTAAACTACATTGATATTGGTTTGCTAGAAAAAATCTGCTTTACGTTAACAGCTCTTCTTCGATGTTATTTAGACATGATTTATTGTTTTGTTATAAGAATGCCTCTATGCATTAGGACAATATTAAGTACTTGTTTCTTCAAACTGTTGATTCATTTAACAAATTGATTAGTAAACAGGTCGAAATCGTTACCACTAGTGAAATTCTTGACTATCTATACTCACCTATAACCCATCCACAAATGAATTAACTTTCATCGAGATTATATTGGATTGTTGCCTTTTCTTCTTGTTGTATATCTCGTTCATACACATCTTCTCTTTGTTTCTCGAGCCTATAGTGAGTTACAGATAGAGTTTGAAAAGGTCAAATCTTTGATGATTCCATCATACATGATTGAGTTGCGAAAACTTTTGGATAGGTAATCCACACCTGAATAGAATTCTTTCTGGTTAAAGAATCTCTTTCTAGTTGCTCGGGAGCAATTAGGAGATTCTCTAGAAGAACTATGAGGTTTGCTTTTGGGGTGACAGTCCAGCTTATGGGGTCAAATCAATGCGTTTGAAGAAGAAAGATTGGAATATCAATCTCAATCCCATCAATCGAATCACTTTTTTGAGAAATACGAGATATCTAAATTATACAAGTAAAGAGATATATTCATTGATAAGAAAAATAAAAAATGGGAATGGTGATTGATTGGATTGGTGATAAAATAGAATCCTTGTTACCATTCTTCTGATTGTTTGTGAAATACCATCCATTTTAACAGTTCTATTTTAGTCTATTTTCCTCCCATAATCTTACTGTTTGTTTAATTGCATTGCAGGATCTTAGTGCTTTAGGAGATTAGGCAGACGATGGCAGAGATGTAGACTAAGCTGAACTGTATAGATTTTTTAGACAATTGAACACGATTAACCTAGCTGATGAAGGGAAATGATTTGATGGTCGATTGGTTTCGAGACGGTAGCGGCTGGAAACTTTTGCGTTTGAGACGAGATCTCTTACACAAGTTGATGCAGATACTCAATTATGCAGACATTTGGTTCTTTTTTCTACACATCTTCCTGCTTATTGTTGGAGTTAGCTTACAATTTTGTCACTCAAGTAGGAAAAATACTGTGAATAGTATCATCCCAAATTCGTTTTTAGTTGGACAATTTCTTCGCTCGAACCACTTAAGTGTTGAAAGCAAATTCGAGGATGTAATTGTAACAAGGTTTATACTCAAAAAGTATTATTAGCTGGAGTGCTTGAATTGACCCAATTGGACGGACACTCATGAACTTTGTTGGTTTGGTTGAGTCATTTTCGTATGTCATTATATTTCTACTATCCTTGATTTTGCTTGAATGGTTAAAGATTATACAAATGTTAGAAATTACTGAGTTTTACGATAATATGATATTGTTTATTTTGAGTATTAGTTTGCACGACTTTGCTTTTAATTTTTTTGAAAAGTCTGATACTAATGAAAATAGTGTTTTAGATCTTATTACATATTCAATAATTGTCGTGCAAAATTTTCGAATTATAAAAGAATGTTTATTTTACTATCAATGTGTTTGTTTTTAATAGAAAATAACCAAGTCAAAGCACTCACGAGTGGTATGGGTAAATTTTCATTATTTTTTGAGAAGTTATTTCCATCATTGTCTTTGTGGAAATTTCAGACTTATTTTCCAATGCTTAGTTATTATATTCTTCAAATCTAATAAAACAAATTTTATGCAAAAAAAAAAAAATAAAAGGTTTTTCAAAATAATAGTTTAGATTTGATTATCCATTCTAAAGTTTTGATCCGCACGAAAGACCTAACAATTTAGGCACTGTCTCGAAGAGAAGCTTGAAGAAATAGACGTGTCTGTGAAAGCTTATGAAACTTCACTTTTCCTTAGGATTGGTTTTGGGCCTTTCCAACACAACTTGGGTGGAGGGCGAAGAAGGCCCTAGGGGCCCGAGCCATCAATGAGATACCACTCTAGAAGAGCTAGAATTCTAACCCTGTGTTAGGATCTACGGGCCAAAGGACCATCTCGCTACCTGCACTTGGACAGAAAGATCCTATGAAATTTCAAGGTTCCCCACGATTAGCTTTGGGTCTTTCTTGCACAACTTAGGTGAAAGGTGAAGAAGGTCCCCTTCCAAGGGGGCTCGAGCCATTAGTGAGATACCTCTTTGAAAAAACTAGAAATCTAACCTTGTGTTAGGACTTAGGCAACTTTTTAACGTTTAAGTTTAAGATACAATTGGTCCTATAATTTTATTTCAAAATCTAATATAGATATTAGTTCAACAATGTTGATTTTGTTAAACCTCATAAATCGCCCTCAAACTATTTTTATATAAATTATAACTAAATCATATTAAATTTTGAGTGGCGACTAAAAAGGAAAAAAAAAGAATGAAAAATAATCCGGAGAGGGAAAGGTTAAGGAAGAGGAGCGAGAGAGTGAGAGAGATGACAGACGGTCCTTTCCAAAGCAAGCAGTGCTTCAGTGCGCACCGCCTTCGTTTCGTTATCTTTAGGTTCGGTCCACCCACCTTCAATGGCCATTAACCCTCGATTTCCCTCTCAATCCATTTCTCTTCCCTTTTAGAATTCCATTCCTCTCAACAAAGATTCGCTTCTTCTCCCCATCAGATCCTGCCATTCTCGCCGCTCCATCTCGTTTTTCACCATTAAAATGCGCTTCTCTGATTTCCGCCCTCCGTTGCCTCTTTGATTCCGTTTTTTTCCTTCTCCATTTCTCTAATTTTGTGATTATTATGAGGATCGGGTTCTGCGTGAGGGGAATTGTTCTGTTGATCGTGATGCTGGGGAGGCAAGCGTCTTCCGCCGACTCGGTTAGGGTTTTGCATTCAGGCCTCTCGTGTCCTATTGAATCTTTTCTGGATACGATCTTTCGTTTTAGGGATTGGAACTCGTACTGCCCCATTGACGGGCAGCATGGGCACTATGAATTTATTGGTGTTTCTGAGGTAAACTTCACATTATTTTTCCCTTTCTGTTTCTATGATTCATCTGAAATTGTTTGTAGTTAAGATCCTTGACGTTAGAGGGTCTCTTTTGTTTAATTTTGGTCCAAGTTTTGTGGTTAATTTCAGATTTTTCAGAATATTGAGACATATTTTCTGGCTCTGTAGTCAATTTTGTTGATGTTAATTTGTTTGAGAGCCCCCTTAACTGATTAAGGGTTTGAATTCTACGGATCATAAGCATTTTGGGGTCTGTGGATTTGAGCTCATTTCTGTTCTCTTTGTTGCCAAATTCTGATCTTTACATGAATTTGGGTATAGGAGGCTGTTATAATTATGAGGGTAACTCTAACTATTTGTTTTTGCTATGATTAAGGGAGATGAGGCCTCCTTACAAATGGCACTGAATATGGTACATAAGAACCGCTATGAATATGTTGCAGTGCTCTTTTATGCATCTTGGTGCCAATTCTCCAAGTCTTTTAGGCCGAGCTTTTCGATACTATCCTCTTTATACCCTTCGATCCCGCATTTTGCAATCCAAGAATCAGCTGTTAGGCCAAGGTTTCATATTGAACTCTCACTTTTTCAATTTTGCATTGTATGGTCGTGTTGTGTTTACTTATGTGAACATAATTCATGTTTTCTTGCAGCATACTCTCTAAGTATGGGGTTCATGGTTTTCCTACCCTTTTCCTTTTAAATTCTACAATGCGTGCTCGCTACTACGGTTCTCGAACGCTCCCTTCTCTTGCTTCGTTCTATAATGACGTTACTGGTATGGTTTCTTTATGCTTCCTCTAAATTTTGCTTCCATGAAAGGAGTACTTGTTTTGAATTCTAAAGAACTGAAATTGTTTTGCATTTTTTGCTTAAGAGATATTCAAATTGCTCAAAATACATGTTGCTACTATTCATTTTAAGTTGCTGATAATATTTTTTCCTTGCATAATCGATTTGTAATGGAGTTTCATGTTTTGGCTTTTGTTAGTCATGTAATAGGTTTTTTTTCGGAGTCTTATTATTTGTTTTAGTCGTGTGGTTTTTCGAGGCCCCCTTCATCGTAGGACATCGATATATTGGATGAACTTGGGAAGCTTTAACAAGTAGCTACTAACCCCGACGAATAGTGCAAGTGGTTGAAGATATTAATGTTGGTTTAATATGCAGTAATAGTATTTGAATATGTGATGAATAATCTTAACTGCTATATTGTTAAAACTTAGTTCTATTATTTGATATTGGTGGTCATGGTTGATTATAGGCATTCAGACTGCATCACTGGACCAAATATCGCCTGATAGAATCGAACAAGTATGGAATCAGGAGAAGCATGATGATAGCAGTGAGCAGGAAAATTGCCCGTTCTCATGGGCAAGGTCTCCAGAAAATCTACTTCGGGAAGAAACGTATTTGGCTCTAGCTACTGCGTTCGTGTTTATGAGATTGATATACATCTTCTTTCCAACTCTTTTGGTCTATGCTCAATATGTTTGGCAAAGGCACCTTAGGAACCTGAGATTGGGAACGTTGTGGGAACGACCTTTGACGTGCCTGAAAGGAGCGGTTCAGTTATTTAGCCATTTCAAGGATCCTTGCAAGAGAAGCAATTTACAAGGAGGAGCTATGAATGCCAGGGCATGGGCCAAGTCTTTTGCCACAGTTTCTATAGGCGATGCAAGCTCTAGTAGCCGAGTGTGCCAGTAAGAATGTTGTCGATGTGCATCAACGACATGCTGAGCTGTAGAAATTTCCGTTCTAGAGCCTCGAGTAGCTTTTTGGGTTCGACATCTTGTGAACGACAAAGGTAAAGCAAGGATACTCGTCCTAATCCATTTATTTTTTCTTTTTGTTGTAGAATGTAGTTCAAAATTTGTTACGCATTTGCAAACGATGCCTGAACCCAATTTGTGCATAGGAATAACCAACAGACTTCCCCTCCCTTATGTGTAACTTCTTGCTATTGCGACTGCAAATGCCACAATCATCTATGGTAGGTTCTAAACCAGTGTTCATTCTATTCTTTTTCTTTCAACTTTGAACTGCTAACTGGAGGTTGTTGTGTCCAAAACCTTATGTTTGTAACATCGTGGAACGAATTCGATCTCTACTTACGCTCTCAAAAGTTAGATGGTTGGTCAATTTTTTTTTTAAAGGAATAGCAACCTTCCCTAGTTGAATCAAGGTCAGACAACCGAATTCGAAGCTACTTCACTAGCTATATCGAGGTTAGACGATCAATTTGATCCAAGGGAATTTAATAAAAGCTATTGTGGCACTCGAGTAAAGAGAAGGATGGGCATAGAGCTAGATCGTGAAATTGACTGTGATGGGCTCTTCCCCACAACTCACCTAAAATTTTAAATAGCAGTAACATACAATATTTAATGCAATAAATACAACTCCAAACTATTCAATTGGAATTGAAGTATCAGACATACATGTAATGTAAACTAATTACATTCAATTCAAAATGACCAATCTGAACACGCCTTGCGAAGTTTGAGGTCATCAAGATCCTTGGAAGATCCAACATAACTACTAATTTAGCTGGAGGCAATGTTGAGACAATAGTCAGCCCTCTTCTGTAGTAACATTTTTATTGACGATCTGTGAGAAGGGATAATGATAGTCAGTAAAATCATAGCCATATTCGTAATTTTTTTCTAACAAACAATCTTCTAATGTAATATCAAATCTTTAAAACATTAATATGAGCCAGCCCCTATGATGAAAGGAGTTGTTTGTAAGACCATGAAGATTAATGGAACTCGATAATAGGCATAAAGTTCATATTCTTGATTGTTAGTGATGATAATAAGTCTGCTCACATGTATAAAAAGATTAAAACACACCATAGCATTGCATCTTTTAAGTGGCATCAACAAAAAAACATAGAACTCTTTTATCTTGCAACTTTACAAACCCAAATCATCAGCAAGCTAGACTGAAAGGTTGGCATGTGGTTAACTTGGTTAAAAGAATCGTAAAGTTATGCTATTTGACTCTGAATTATAATATACTTAGGCATTCTGTAGCAGCAAAAGACAGCTTGGAATAGGAGAAACTACATCGAATGCATCGAATGCGTGAAGCTATGATCTGATGCTGACGAGGCACAATTATTAGAAACATGCAATGATAAGCTGAAAGCAAACTAGATTCAACAGAAACCAGACAAATATCACTCCAGACAGATAAACAGCGAATCCTTCAGAAGGAGGGCTCCATCATTCATGGTAGCATTGATTCGTCCATCCTACCATCCACACTTTTCTGCTACTTAAGATATTATGCAAAACTTTTCCATCATTCATAATACCATTGATTCGTCCATCCAACCATCCATATTAAGCACCATTTTTATGCTACTTGAGAAATTATGCAAAACTAATTATTGATAGACATCCTGTATATTTTCCGGCCCACAATCTAAAATGCTCGACAATAAGATTATGGGGATTTTATTCCTCGTGTTCATTTAATCTTCTTCCAAAGTAAGCAAATAATAAGTTTAAATTAGCAACTTTATGAGATTTTATGCTACAAGATTATCATTTATTTATACTAGCAACAACATATTCATCCATCACTATATATATATATATAAGCTGCATACCTGTGCTACATATTCTTTAATCTTTTCACTAACTGGTCCATCTATAGCTCTTTCAGCAAGCTCGTAGAACGTGATATTCCCTTCAGGACCATTTATTTTGGCCTTCTGCAGATATCTACAAAGCACGGCAAGAATAAGATGAACCTGTAAACCCGTCTTTCCAGTACCTTCTATGGTCATCGAATTATGTTGAAGTTTCTCAATTGCAGTTACCAAGCATATAGTACAGAGTTTACTGACCTTTGCTGGACAAGCAACTCTACTGCCTGCTTGATGTTGCCAAGGACTGGATGTTTTTCATCATTTTCAGATAACCCCATTCGTCTCAAGTGATGCCAAAGGCTTTCTGCAGTGTATTGCCACGTTCCATTATAAAGCAAAAAATGGCATTCTGCCCTAAGAAACTCTTTGAAATATTTTGAGTCGATCAATATTGCATAAATGTAGCATGGCTATCTGATAAGAAACATCTTTTCAGGGTAATGTACTAAATTAGATGAAAGGGAAGCAAAAAATTGGAACTTTTGCACAAAGAAACTCATTGAAATATTTTGAGTCAAAACTTAGCATAACTATCTGATAAGCAACATCTTCTCTAGGTAATGTACTAAATTAGTGTCTCCACAATTAGATGAAAGAAAAAGTTTATGAATGAAATCCATTTGATATGTAAGCTGTCTTTCTATCACTCTAAATCTACCAAGTATGCATTGGATTAAGAAATTACAGCCATAGAGCTAACCTTCAGGAATTTTGCCTCCAGCCAGATGTACAATACTAACTACAACAAAATTAAAACCAGTCACATGTGCTGTATCGACATCCTCAACATACTTCCTATAAACCTCCGCAGGAAGCTTGCTTATGAGAACATAGGATTTTGAATCTGCAACATCTGAAGGCATGTAGTGACAGGAGTTAAAGCACGATCCAATAACAAAATAGTTTTGTAGTATGCCATGTCAGATGGAAGTAACCTGAAAATTAGAATATTAATGGCTAGCCATGAAGCATACAGCAGATCCTAGTTCTTGACGAAATGAGAGCGTATTCAGTGACTAAGAAAATTTATAACCAAATAACCACATTCAATAGTCTGTACATCCACTGAATTTAGTATGACTTTCTACAACCCATAGCAATAAATTCCATGCTAAAAAATGCCAACCCTCATGCTCCAGTTGTTTTATTTGGATGCAATGAATAAAGAGGATTGTATATCAGAAACAACAGACGTTTATTTTGAAGAATGTACCAAAACCTAGGCGTACACAGTTTCTGAGATGAGAATAAAATTTGAATACGTGCTATTTCAAATATATTGTTCTTGAGATAGGAGTGTGTAGCATAAGTAATAAACTGATCATTGAACCACATTTAATATAAAGCATGTGCACAGCTCACGGATTGGAGTAATAACAATAACATTACTTAGAAGAAATGAATTTCTCACCCTATGGATGTCACGCATAAGAACATTTTGTTCCACTGACAAGATCATTAGTTGGACACTTTTTCTATACTAAAGTTGCAAAAGATTAGCTCATTCTTAAAACTTGTATGCTTCGACTCATGACATGACTGAACCATAACCTTGAACTGTTTGTTAAAAGAAACCTGTGGTGACTTGCAGTAGTCATATCTACAAAAATTCTGATAACTAGGATTGCAGTAAGATAACGTGAATAAATGTGAGTTGGACCGATGTCTGAAGATCTCGATCGTAATAATCAAGAGTAACATAATAAGTTCGATCACTTCTTACTATGTTGAGGAGGGTGCCCTTGGGCAGTGGATGAAGGCCGTGCTCTTTGAAGTTCCCTCAACTCATAACCAAAAATGCTTGACAGCTTCTCTTTAGCTTCTTCTATCACAATAGCCGGCAATCCTCGATTCCTATAATTTTTTGTTACGATCTGAGTAAGCTCTTCCCTTTTGATGGGACATCCAGAATTTTGATGAGTTTTGAATATGATATAGCGGATAACTTCCGCCACGAGCTTGTCCTTTTCCTGTCAATTAAAAGTTGTTTCGGAATCAGAAATATTAACCATGCGAGGGCGATACAAGGAGCAAACCCTCAATTTCCAAATAGTCATACAGGGCTTTATGCAGAGAGAACAATCTCATACCTCGTTCGAAATGTCAATCTGGGAAAGATAATCTCCTGAACTTGCCATACTCAACAATTTCCCTTACAATAAAACGAAAATCAAAATCAATTCGAGGTCAAATGAACATATGGAAACGAAATCAACAACTGAAGTCATGACAGAACAACGGTGGATTTCCAAAATCACTATATATGGATATATATATATATATATCAACAAGAAGAACGATTTCAACAGAAAGGTCGGGCTTGATCAAGGATGAAAAGTGATTCTAATAGGCAATATTGACAAAACAAGAGAGACTATTGATAATAAAACTGAAGTAATTCCGTAGCTCACCCCGGACTACGCCGACGATAAGATAACAGGAGAATTCAAGCGCTCGAAACAGCGACGGGAAATCTTGGAAACTTCCGGCGAAAGTGATGTCGGAATTTTAGAGAAGCTTCAGAAACCTCCAAAAGTGTCTCCCTGGTTTACAGACCTCGGCATCTTCCCGCGCAGTCCGACCTGGGGGCGGTGAGCGCGCTTTCTTCTTCCTTTTTTCTCTTTTTTTGTTTAAATTACAGACGCAGACTATTCGGTCTTTTAAATTTTAAACGGCAAAATTTCAAATTTAATTCTAAATTTCGAATCCTTCCTAATTACAAATATTATTTTCAACGTAAATTTGATAATTCGCAAACTTGTAAAATAATATATTAAATATTAATATATATTCAAAAATTTTAAAATATCTAAATATAATTTAAATCAAATATTATATTTTAATATATTAGATATTCAAATATATTATTTATCGGAAATTATTCGAGAGTCTCTATAAATAGCTTAGGTTGAGTTAAAATAATATTGATTTCTCATGTTTTCTCTAGATAATGAACTTCCTTCCTCTTCATACGTCTGCGTCCTTTGAATTTTTAGAAGCTTATGTCTACTCCCTTTGAATTTTTAGAAGCTCTCTAAACGTTGGTCTTGTCTTCGAGTGAAGATCTTATGGAAGGTGAAGAACTTCTACGCCCTTACAACACTTAAAGGAATCTTGCAAGCTATTGTTTCTACAAAGGTATAGTATAATCAAACATGAGAGACTATTAATTTTACTTCAAGGAATCACGAGTTCCTGCAACGATTCCACCATGCTCTTCTGGAGCTGCATCTCGAGCAAGGCGCTCGTGTTTGCCCGGAGACTGACCGCCAATTCCCTGTCAATAAAGGCATCCCCAATTTGCTTCTACACGAAGACGAGGTCTGAGTTTGAGATTCTATGAGATGTTAGAATTGATGAAAAGGGGCTCTTATTTAACAAATGAAAAGTGATGAGACAATAATGCCATCTGTTATTTACCAAATGTGAGGCCCTGTGGGGGAAGTATATCTTCATATGAATCATCTAAGCTTTGATTGAATGTTAATTCTATATCAGCTAATGATCACCTAAACATTATAATATTGTGTAGAATGCAAATTGATGACCAAATAATGCACATATTTGGCACCCTAAATCCCGTCCGTCTAGTTCGTCGAAGAAGATCCAACGCCCAACGCCGCCTCTCAATGCTGCTTGCAATTTTTGCAGCGTGGTGTTTCATCACAAGGGGGAGGAGGAGGCACACCAAAAACCCAGTCAAGGACGTTCAAATACTTGGATCGAAATACCTCTCTTTCCTGTGCATAGCAGTGCATTATAATGGCAGTTGATATGCTAAAGATTATAACATCCGCTCTCTTGAAGTTCAATGATTGTGGCAAGTATCCCAGATCCGTCATGCAGCTGAAGAAGCTCTCGATTCCTCTTGCAAGGCAATAGAGTGAGATTTCAATCCTCCGGCTCTTCTTCTCAATGGCCAGAGCCAAACCAGCTAAGAACTGCTCAAAAAGTATATGCTTTTCAGGACAAGAACAGGAGCTCTCGCTCTATAAAAATTAATTGGAATCAATAACTGAAAGCTATACCGTTGCCAGAGCAACCAAGGGAATGTTTATTTTCTTGAAAGTTCTTGCAGTAAGGCATGTCCACATCCTGAAAAGTAGGTGGAAAAACACCATCTATTAGAGACTATTGTTTTTATCTGAGCCTATATAATCTCCAGAAGATGAAACTTTGAAGTGACTTCAAATTATTATCCATTTTTTTATTTTAGAGTTTTTGTTGTTTTCTATTTTTACCCTTCTAAGCATGTTTTAAGTAAGGGTATTTTAGCTAGTTTGTTTAGAATGATGAATTGATATCAAATTAGGGCATCATTCCTAAAATTGACTATTTAACTACGTTATTTTGATGTTATCTACACACTCGAGAGCCACAAGACTCACACCTCTTTGTGATTCTTGATCTAGGATTGCATGTTTGTGCATTCATGCAATTCTAATCAACTTTCTTGTGGAGTGTTCAAACCTCTAGTAAGAAACCACTTCTCCTTACCTCCTAGTCATTGATCACAAGATAACCTTCTCTAACTCTCCCTTGGAGTGTAGTGGTTGATTTTGAAGGTTTTAGAAATGAATAATTAGGAGTTCACATAATATAACCAAAGGGTTCCTTAGGATTTTCATTTTAAAGTGAAACAAGAAGTTCCACAAAAGAGGTGGAAGAAAATAGTAACAAGAACGAAAAAAAAAAAAAAAAAAAAAGAAAAGAAAAGAAAAGAAGCCAATGCATTAGAATATAGTGGAAGAGATACTGACCAAGCAGATGAACAATATACAGAAAGGAACAAACTTGATCTGGCAGTTCCTAGAAGCCCCCTTGCTAAAATTTCGTAAGGCCTGCACAAAAGGTCATAACACTTTTTCATCCCTCGGAAACATGGAAATTCCGTAATACAAAACAATGGTTGGAAAAAGGCAGCCAGAAAAGTTATCTCAACATGCAAGTATTTTGTAACAATCCTCGAGGTCAAGATTATATTAAAAAAGTAAAGTAATCTAAAAACTTCTTCAACTATGAAGGAATCAAATTATCACATGAGCCGGGAACAAAACACCATTTAAGAACTGTCTCAAAAAGTTATTTGAGTAGTTTTAGTTTTTTCCATTCTTTTAATTGTTTTTCCCCTCCATAGGTTTGCATGGGTAATTTTCATTTTTTAAAAATATTTTATTTATAATAAAGACATAAACGAGCCCAAAACTCATAGCCCTTGTTTGCTCATGAAATAAAGTCCTATGAAGGCACTCGAGTAACTAGGGAACTTATCTCCATTTCCTGAAAATTAATAAGTGGACATTTGTGACATAATCGACAGTCTAAACAATAGTTCAACCACAACGAGCCGTGAAAAATAATAAAACCTAACTTGGAATCATTACCTCTAATCATAAATTGAAACCAAACATTTCACAGTATAAATAAATCAAATGATATTCATATTGAAATGTAACCTATTCATGAGACCTTCACGATGAACTATCAGGGCTGGGACAAGATAAACAGGTAGGTAAACTGGCAATGCTCTTTTATATCCTTGAATGAGAAAGTTAAGGACATGGCCACCACATGATTGATTTCCATGTATAATCTGCATTAGGAAAGAAAGAAACCTTCAGGTCTGATCTTACTAGTCTTGGCAGGAGCATATGCAAAGTGAAAATTTAAAATTAAAAGATATCTGCAGATAGTTAGGGTAAACTCTCAAAAATACCATGATTACCATCTCAATTTTCTAAGCAGGGAGTCTTCAAAATCATTTCAAGCATGCAGACATCAAATCAGCATCACAATTGACATCACACAATATGTGGAGAAAACAAAAAGAACTGGATAGATTCCGGAAAGATTGTTCCCAAGTACTTGAGGAAGAAAGGGAATGGGTTGGAAAAATCCTCTCGAAGGTCTTGGTACGAACCTCCAAGGAAAAAGTTTTATGCTATAATCTTTGTTTTCCCCCCAGAATTAGCCTACGCCTACCCCCAAGAATAGTGGGGGCAGGAATGAGCATAATTCATTTCTACTGCTCTGAAATGTGCTTTCAGCATTGTCAAGCTTACAGATTATCAATTTTTTTCGAATATTTGATAGCATTTGGCTAAGCAGGAATGATTTTTTTTTTTTTTTTTTTTTTTTTTTTTTGTCGATGATTGGTTCAATAATCAAAGACAAAGAAAAACTTATAAATTTCTCTCTTTAGATCATCTATAATTACTATTTTTAGTGTGCATTTCAATTTCTTTGTTGCAATCTGTTCACATAGAATTCATGTTCAAGTAATAGCTCTAACTTGTGCAATTTTCATTCATGGAGAACCATAAACCTTATAATGTCACTAGACTTCTCAACCAGCTGACAATTGAAAATACTTCAAGATGCCAACTAAACTGAGGAACAGGATACGAGTTGGATAGAACAAAAGTTCGTCTTGGATTTTGAATCAGGTAAGATGAAAGTACATTAACGCCTTGAGTTGTTTGCTACAATGGCAGATATTCTAATATCTCAGTGCATCTACGTTTAAGGTGCGTGCATATTTTGTGCAACACATAAGGAACAACTAATTTTACTTTGAGAGCAAAGAATTTAATTTCTTCTAGTTGAACAGAGAAACATAAAATAAATCAATATAGATATAAACAATACCGTGCATGGAGTC
The DNA here is from genome assembly GCA_033971965.1 of Cucurbita ficifolia. Lineage (NCBI taxonomy): Eukaryota > Viridiplantae > Streptophyta > Magnoliopsida > Cucurbitales > Cucurbitaceae > Cucurbita > Cucurbita ficifolia. Next base: position 722,968 of record CM066973.1, on the reverse strand, counting down.
TTCATTTGCAGATCTAATTTGACATCTGCACCCATTGCCCTGTAGTACTTTTCTATTGCTTTAAATTTATTAGAAGATGGCATGCCTGATACAAAACTCTTTAAACCTTCCAGGATTACAGTATCTTTTCCACCATGTATATTGAGAAAGGAACTAAACGATGGTGGTAAGCTGTCTTGCTTCAACACATACGCAGACCTGAAAATGATTCTTCTAATTAGCGGTCTGTTATTATTATAATCATAAGTCACTTACAATAGATACAACAAAGAAATAGCACAAAATAATTTCATATGACAGCATAAAGAACCATAAGTTTCATCTGGGTGATCAAAAAACATATATATTCCTCACATATATAGAATGCAACAATATCTATCATTGAGAAAAGGTGAAACAAAACAACAAACAGACATTATCTCATTATTAGACTTGTTACTTTAACTTGACTAAAACTAACATAGAAGAACTTTTTGGCTAACCCATATACCATCCTGGTGTCATAAGATATGAAACACAGTTTTCTCAGCTGCATCCATTCCAAGAATAGATCTAGTTCGACTGTTACATAATTAGTTTATAAGTATAACGATGCAAGTCATTTACTGGTTTCCCATCTGCTTGCTTGCGTTTGCACTAGTGCACTAGGGATTACATGTAGTGATTTGCGGGATAAAAGTAAAGTTGTTGATTCAGATACCATGCAGGAAAACAAGCGACGTGATGGAATTTGAAGCTTAAAAGTGAAAATGGGCGATAATTTAGAACAGACGCTCAAGATCTATAGTATTTGAATTAGCAGCAATGTATTGGTTCGACAGATTTCTTACAAGATCTGCGAAGAGGAGAGACACATAAGGAAGATGTCACCATATGACCATGTGAGCGGCTTACAAATATGGCCGAACCGCTTGCTTTTAATCCCACAGCGCGCTGCCAAGACCGCAGCACGCATAAAAATGTAGATGGCCAAGGTCTTATGTTGAGTATTTAACCCAGTCAGAAGCATTGATGGCCCAGCTAATGCTCCCGCTGATAGAGCCCTCCATCTTGCAGTCCTGAACTAAAAGAGAACATTTAAATAATCAAAAAAAGATAACAAAGAACATGAAACAGCAAAGATTCAGGATTACATGAACAGAAATCAGAATAGAAAAGAGTATACCTACGGTGACCTGCCAGATTGCCTATTATCTCATCGATGGAAACGAATGTCCCAGCAAAGGTTCCAAGAAACAGGCCGTACCTCAAAGTCTCCTTCAAAGCCATGGAAATTGCATCACGATTCGTAATCACTCCTTTCTTCCTAAACGAAACATAAGTCGATAACATATTCGTTTACAGCATAAAGAAATTGCACGATATCATGCAAATAAACTTCAAAACCAATTTTAAAACAACCTTACCCGAGGGAGGCCAAAGCCTTTCTCCGCTTCAATCCGGCAAGGATCGAAAACAGGGAGAGTCCACCTTTAAGACCAGCTCCGATAGTGAAGCCTTTAGCAGAAGCAACAAGAATCCGCCAAAACTTCCCCGACTCTCTCAACCGCGCAGAATCGAGCCAAAGTGAATAAGAAGAGCACGAAAAAGCCGGCAAAGAAGAGTAATCCGCCGAACCACTGCCACAACCACAACCACAATGCTCGCAATACGAATCACCGGATTTACAGTTACCAGCAGCTTCCTCATCCCCATTCTCAATAGCAACACATGCACATCCGCCCGGCGACATGACGGCCACTGAGGCGGAGGCTAGGGCTCACCTTACGAGCGTGAGTTGAAGAGGAAGTGAGATCCCAAAGGCAGCAGAGACGAATTGGCGCGGATAAAACCAAATTCTGTTCTCTAATTTCTCAAGCATGAAATTAACGCGAAATCCCTGTCAGTTTGCGACTCACAACCCTCCGGCCATACTTTTTTTCCTCCGTTTTCTGTTCTTGGTACAATTATTATTTATTATTATCCAAGTGGAAAAAAAAAAAATACCATTAATTGTTTTTTTCTTTTTAATTGACCAAATTATTAGTTGACGGTTAAAAATTACCATAAATTGTTTATATCTTAACTAGTTGAATTATAATTAAATTAATAAATAATTTTGTCTTCTATAATTTATTTAATTTTTATTCCATCGTAAACATGAGGCTAGGAATTAATTGGGAAAAACACAATGGCCCACCAAATCAAGAAAGCTCATTTTAAGTATGTGATTAATCAAAAAAAAAAAAGTGCTAAATTGAGAATAAAAAAGTTCCTTACTTTATAGCTATTGATACCATACAAAAAAAAATTCAAAATATGAAGCATTTATACGGAATCAGACCAAACATATTACAATGACATAAATAATCTTCATGATAATTACATACACATAATTGCATTACTTCTTATTACATTGAAAATTGTATGTATGATGTGTTCCCACCTGGTGACAAACCCAACAACAATATGAAAATTGGTTTTCTGTTCAACATTCTACTCAAAATGAAGCTCCTGTAGCAGTCAAAATTGGGCAGTGATCCATATGCTCTCGATTCACGACTAAGTTCAAGAATACTAACGAAAAACGATTTCACGACATTGAGGAAGCTACTGATTACCATGATTTCACGACTCGTCTGTGATGCTTAACTGTGAATTATGTTGTGCCAACTGATCAGTTTCCTCCCTGCTTTCTGTTGTCGTTGTTCGTTCATTCCACTTTAAGGACGATCTTCATGAACTCGTAAACGAAAAAACTTATGGCAGCTGAAGGAAGTACCTGGATGCGCAAAGCAGTGTATGTGAGTAAAAAGAAAAGAGAAAATCTAAGAGAATACAATAGCTAAAGGAAAAGATTTCAGTCCGTCGTATGACGATGAGTAGTTTCGATTTTTCTGGTCTGGCAAATCGGAGAAAAATGCATTTAAAGAAAGCTGACTGAAAACATACAAATGCACCTGAACAAAAAGAAAAAATATGTAATTATGCGACTGGCTGGAGGGTAAGGAAATAAGATGTGTAACAAAATTGATCTATGTAGCATAATGTTCCATTAAATGCAAATGGAAGTTTTGGAAACCAGGGGCTAGTGACTTAGATCAGCACAAGTATTAATGGAGAAGTCACTTTCAAATAAGTTATAAAATGATCTTCCACAATAATTGAAGTTGATGTCGTGGGTTGGCTACGACCTAAGAAAGTTTGTCTTGGTTCTTAAGGGTTGATTCAAACGATGTATCTTTGGAATGGCAGAAAAGCAGATTGAATTGTCCAACAAGCTTATACACATGTTTTAACAAGCATGTTGTGAGATCCCACATCGGTTGGAGAGGGGAACGAAGCATTCTTTATAAAGGTGTGGAAACCTCTCCCTAGCAGACGCGTTTTAAAAACCTTGAGGGGAAGCCCGAAAGGGAAAGCCCAAAGAGGACAATATCTGCTAGCGGTGGGCTTGGGCCGTTACAAATGATATAGAGCCAGACACTGTGCGATGTGCCAGCAAGAAGGCTGAGTCCCGAAGGGGGGTGGAATCATTCTTTATAAGGGTGTGGAAACCTCTCTCTAGCAGATGCGTTTTAAAAACCTTGAGGCAAACTCCGAAAGGGAAGGGCCAAAGAGGACGATATCTGCTAGCGGTGGGTTTGATCAGATACGCATGTTGACAAGAGGTCCAAGGAATCTCAACTGAATATGGGTGAATATTTTTATCGATTGCTATCTTACCAAGTATTGGTAGGCTACTTGGCTTTATTAGACCTCCAATACATGACTTCCATCCCCGACCTGAATAATATTTCAGGTGAGTTGGGAAAGGAGGATTTTGACTGTTTCAGGCATTTCTGTATATAATTAGTTCTCTCAGAAACAAATTGTTTTCTGTTCAATGAAGAATTCACAATGACACAGCAGTTTGAGACTCTGAGTCAATGATATAAAGACCATTTCCCTAAAATAATTATGGTTACAAGCACAAGGTTAGAAAGGAAAGTAAATTCACGCCAATAAATAAAAGAAAGATCAGAATCACATGCCTGTAACAAGCTGGGAAGAAGTCCTGCATATAAAGCTTGTATTCCTCCTTGCTGAACTATCTTAGAACAGGTTGCAAAGGCACTCATTCTAGTGGCCTGAACTTGCATTTGAAGCTGCCTCCTGATTACTTCAAATGGGTAAGTCACTGCCTCAGCACAAGCTCCAGATATAGCACCATGTAGTAAAGTCCTAATTGGTCCTAACTCCAACTGATCCAAAGCATTCAATTGCTTCCCCTGTTGGTTCATATTTTGAATTCTTTTCCTTCCTTCTGGTGACTGCAGATAAGCAGTTTTGAGTATATCATATACAGTATAGAAGACTGCACCAGAAGGCGCCATGCTTAAAATGGAGGGGAGTAAGCCCTTGTAAAGAGAAAAGAACCCTTCAGTTTGGACCATGTATCGGAAAGCACCAATTACACCACCTAAAGCTTCTCCACCAGGTGCCACTATCTTTGTTCGAATCTGAAAGATGCAACGATTACAATAATTTACCACTTAAAGATGAAGAATACACAAACGAAACGTATGCATAAAGACTACGATGACTGATGTTTTAATCTAATAATGGCGTAGAGAAGTTCGAACCACTTTGAAAGTGTCCTGGTTCGAGCAACAAAGTGCCTAGCAAGGCCAAGAGGAACTCCATATCCAGTCTTTGCTTCTCTTTCCTTTATCCTTTTTAGAGGATACTGGATAGTTCTCATAGCTAAACCATATTTGAATGCCCAGGTCGTGATGGGTAGCGTTGTGATTTACGAATATTCATATTGCATTCGATATACCCCCAATTATCGCTGAGATGCCTCTAAGAAAGCCTCTATGGCTTTTTAAACATATTTGAATGCATGGCACCAAGATCACCCATAGGCTGGGTGGTCATTGTGTAGGACTCTTCAATCTTTAAGACCAGAGCACCATTTTTCTTTCAATCTTTCCTCTCAGTATCAACCCCAAGAATTACTTATCTTCATTAACCATACTTCAAAGCCAGAAGAATCTCTCTTAGGGATAATCTGATGTAAATGAAAGAGAAAATAAAGGGGGAAGAGAAGCAGAAGAAGGTTATGATAACATACAGTGTCAAGTGGTAGGCAGAGTACGGTAGCAGTAATGCCTGCTGCAGCACCAGCAACAAATCTCTCAAAATTTGAAGTAGTCTCACGTCCAGATAATTTAAGCAGTTGTTTTCTGTAAGTATCATACGCATAAAAGTTTAATGCTTTAAAGGGAGCAGTTCGAAGAATATTGACAAAGTTTCCCTTCCAAAACCCTTTTAAGCCTTGAGAAGCTGCAATTTTCTTGATGACGTGAAAAAGATTTCCCTGCTCACCACGAACTATATACTCCAACTTCAGCCTCTCAAGTGGCGCAACAAAAGTTCTGATACAATAAAATTGTTGATCCATCAATAACTTAGAAGATAACAAGAACCTACTACAGTGTTTCTTAGAAACCATTCATTAATTTAATTCTAAATGCACCAACCACCTAAAAATTGAATTATTGCTCGACCTTCTGAAAAGGCGAAAATTTTAGTTCATCAAATGCTTACATACGGGCCATTGTACCTTGAAAAAGTAAGTTACAAGTGTTGTAACAGAAGCGGAAGCTAGATCGATCGCACTCACACACCCACAAACAGAAATTAAACAAAGAGATACAAAGATTTACGTGGTTCGGAGAGAAGAAATTCCCCTACATCCACAGGTAGCAACCAATCTCAATAATCTAAGTGTTTATGAAGTGTATATCTCACACTCTCACACTACAAAGTCTCTCAACAAATTTCCTCCCAAATGTCACTTAACTAATACAAAATGACACTCAAACTCAATATATCTCGATCATCCTAGATAATCCTTTATATAGGCGTAGAAGCATTAATGTCATACATGAATCACGATGATTCGTGTATCAAAATGGAAGATGAACCAAACGGGTTATGAACAAATAAATGAGAGTTATGAACCAAAATAAACACCAAACACATGCATAAAAGATGCACGAACCTATTCTTCATGACAACTTACAACAACAAGATTATCACTCGTCACCATGGACATGGATTATCGTAGACTATGTTGACTAGCTATAGAGGGCAAACACCAGTCCACTTGAATGCAATGAACAGGTCCGTTAAATATTTTCTACTGCATTTCATCGATCAAGTTTCTCCACTAACCAGTAACAGATATAGAATCATAATGCATAAGAACAGTACGATAATTCATGAACGAGTTGATGATAAAGAGTTCTTGGAGGGGAAAGCATTATACAAAACAATCTGAATCTACTGATTAGCACAGTCACAACAACTAATCAATCAATCATACTATACTGATATAAACAAAAGCGATGAGTTGAAAGCGAACAAGTAAAGACAGACCTGGAAACCATGGCAGCAATTGCACCAGACCAAAGATGCTTCGTAGTATTCATAGCACTCCTTTTATGTACCGTATACTTCTTCTCTTGTTTATCGTTCTCGACAGTTGCAAGAGCTCCTTCGCATTTTCCCGCCTTCTCGCAGTTCTCATATCCATCAGCACGAACCTTCTGCTCCGGGACAAAACGATCGCCTCCCACACTCAGAGACAAAAAGCCGCAGTCAGCAACGCGAGGCTTCCTCCGCCACCGCAAAACCCCAAAAAACACAGGTTGTTCCTGATGACAGAACGAAGCCGAAACAGAACCAGACTCTTCAACTGAAGAATTCTTCAACCAAATTGAGTTAGCGAAGGAAGATGGAACTGCCGAGTCAATAAACAAGCCGCCGGTGACGAAGAACCCCGAATTGGTACTGTAGCAGGAGAAACTCTGAGATTGAGATGGTCCTTGGAAGAATAAACTGCAAGAACCAAGCTCAGGCCGCGGCATTTCAACAATGGAAGAAGAAAAATGGTTGGATGGAGAATTGAAAGTGGGAGATTCATGGGAATTTGATAGATTCGATTCTCATAGCTGAATCAATTTTGCAGATTCAAGCCGCGCGAAATGATACCTATCAAAGCAACTTAATCCATTCTCGAGCGGCTCAATTTTCCCCCAATCTCCTCCTCCTTCTTATTTTTCTTTTTCTTTTTTTAAATTAAAAAATACTTTTTTTTTCAAACATTTTAATTTTCCCTTAAAATATTTCTCAAAATCTCTTTTTTATTTTTTAAAAAAACTCTAAATAAATAATCCATTGATAGAGAAATTATTGGATTAAATTTAAACTTTCATTTCATAATTTTAAAAATAATTTGAACTCAATTCTAATTTTTATAAACAAACAATTTATAAATTTCATATTTTTTTAATAAAATTAAAATTTAATTCGTATAATTTGTAATTCAATATAATTTAATTTATCGCTAGTAACTAAATTCTATACCAACAAATTTGTAGTTTTATTTAAATTATAAAAACATATATAAAAATAAAATTTTATTTTATAAAATAGAATGTTGATTTTAATATTTTATGGTCATATATATTAAAATTAATGTAAATTATAAATGTATCTATCGAACTTTTTTTTTAGTTACATTTTAAAAAATAAAATTTCATTAATTATAATACTAATAATAATAATTTGTATCTTAAATTTATAAAAACAAAAAATGCATATTACATAAGCCCAATTAAAAAGCCCATTGAAAGTAAAAATGCAAAACCCTAAAATTGTCGGCCCAAAAAACTGGATCGGCCCGAAACGTATATAGCTTTAGTTGAAAATTTTTAATTATAAAAAGCTCTTAAAAAACACGAAGTAAAAATATGAAAAAACTTTATATCTTATTTTGGTTTAATTACAAATAAATTAAGGTAGCTCGATCTTATGAACTTCAAAGTTAAACGTGTTTTGTTTGGAACAATTATATGTTAATGTGATGTCCTAGACATTTTACGAGTGAGAACAAAACATGTCTGTTATGTATCGTCATCCGTCTCACGATTTTTTAAAACGTGTCTGCTAGGGAGAAAGGGAGAAGTTTCCACACCCTTATAAGGAATGTTTCGTTCCCCTCTCCAACCGATATCAAATCTCACAATCCACCTCCTTGGGGGCCAGCATTCTCATTAGCACATCGTCCGGTGTCGGGCTCTAATACCATTTATAATAGCCCAAGCCCACCATTAGCAGATATTGTCCACTTTGACCCGTTACATATCGTCATCAGCCTCACAATTTTAAAACGTGTCAGCTAGAGAGAGATTTCCACACCTTTATAAGGAATGCTTCGTTTCTGGATCTCACAATCTTATCCATTAAACTATTCTCTAACTCGCCCGTGCACCCGACTACGTCATAACTAACCATTTCCATTAAGGGCTTTATTTGAATTTGAATGGGAAGGTCTTAAAAGAGAAGAATAAAAATATGGGGATGTATGGTTGTTTTAAGGGTTACCCCAAAATGGAGGCGACAAGAGGGTTAATTGATGGGACCTACGGCGGCCTATTTGAGGAGTATTAGTTTAGAGTACATGAAAGCGCTTTAAAACCCAATAGATTTAAAGCTCTCATTTATGATTATTTTTGGTTGTAAGGTCGCTCAAAAGTTAGATACAATTCATTATTAGCTCACATGATTTAGTTGGTTAATGGTTACGCACTTTTCTTGTCAATTTTAATTAATTCAAAACCGACCCGTTAAATTAATTATTTTCTTCGTCAATTTTCTTGAAAAATTGACCGTTTTACACCCGAGCAACGATTACATCATAACCCTTTTTCTTTCCGGCTTCTCTTTATCTATATTCGATGTACTTCTTCGTCACTGTATCCAAAAATAGAATTTTTTTTGGGTTTGTAGCTCTATCCCTACCCATTCAGTTACTCGTGCTCGTTGCTTGATAGAACGTCGACAAGTGTGCAAAGTGTAATGAAGCAATATAAACACGTACCCATCTCGAGTAATCCGTGAATTGTTTTGTAGTGCTTTACCATTACTGCTTACAGATGAAATGGCTTAACAGTGGAATATGGCATTGCTCATATTAAATCTAAACCCTAATAATTCGTTGGTACCTTTAATTGTGTAAAGTACTCGAGACGATTATTGAGAGTGCAAATATTGTTCTTGCATCTACGAGAAACGAGAAAGATCGAGATATATAAGAAAATCGCGTAGGTTTTTGGCTACCCGTTATAAATACGTAGGAAGGTAGCACGGAGCGTCGTTTTTTCAGATCATAGAGAATTGAATTGTATCGAAATATTTCGTTTTTCTTTCTCGTCGTTCACCGACAAACCAATTTGAAGGAACGTTTTCGACGTTTATAACAAATAAAAACATAAATTTGTATATTTACACGTTACAAACCTCCCCATATAATTTTTTTTTTCTTTGGGAGGGAAAAAGTTGATGATAATAACACAAATTAAAGAACAACTTTTAATTATAATTACCACTTTACCAAGAAAGGTAACACCGGCGTTTTAACATCGCCGGCGAGGTCTGCTCCGGCGAGTTTATGAATTTGCAGTTAGGACACTCCGGCGAAGATTTACACATCATCACTAACAAGTGACACCTCATGCAAACGGCGGCCACCATCTCCGTTTGCTGCTTGTAATTTTCTGACGAGCCGAACATTCCACCTATGGCTCGCCGCCCTCCTTGTGTTGTTTGATTGTTGTTCTTGTCGAGCGATTCGCATGTCAAGTTGAGCTCGAGGTCCAAACTCATGTCCTCGTCGCTTTCGTCTCCCTCGACGTCCTCGTCTATATCAAGCTTGTCCCTTGGATCCTTCGACGTTCTCTTTTGAGTCGTCGTGTTGTAGAAATGTATCTTCCCCGACTAAAAAAGAATTAGTACCAATAACCCATTAGGCTCGAACGCTTAAATTAATAGATCATGATAAATTTACATAAGATAAACGAGCAGATATATAGCAACACCTGAATGTCAAGACATCGTTGCCAATCGAAAGGTAACGGAGTTTCGAGATGAAGCTCAATATCGAATATGGAATTGATTTGTGGGGGTTGCAACGATTGTTCCCACTTCCTCTTCTTTGCTAAATTCTCGGAAGGGTCTCGAACTTCTGATCTCTTGTCGTTTAGAGAAGAAGGGTGGGGTTGAAAGGGAACCATGGCTCTAAATTTCAAAAGATATGAGATATGTTGTTTTTTCTTGTGTTTGGGATATGGTTGGTTATATAGGAGAACGAGTTCGAGGGTAGAATCCTACCTGTGAGAATCTTAAATGGAAACTTCCCAACTTACCATAATTAAGGTAGCTCTGGCTCAGGGTTATGTCTTAATCCGTTGAACTATGTTTAGATTGGTAATGACTCGACATATATTGATTGAGGGTCTATGTCTTAACCAGTTGAGCTATGTTTAGATTGGTAATGACTCGACATGTATTGATTGAGGGTCTATGTCTTAACCAGTTGAGCTATGTTTAGATTGGTAATGACTCGACATGTATTGATTGAGGGTCTATGTCTTAACCAGTTGAGCTATGTTTAGATTGGTAATGACTCGACATGTATTGATTGAGGGTCTATGTCTTAACCAGTTGAGCTATGTTTAGATTGGTAATGACTCGACATGTATTGATTGAGGGTCTATGTCTTAACCAGTTGAGCTATGTTTAGATTGGTAATGACTCGACATGCACGGGCTAAAGATCGAGCACGACGGAGGCGATCGAGGGTTAATAAAGTCGAGGACGAGTTTTTAACGAGAAAATGCCTAATATGAAAACCACCTGATTTGGACACCTAAAATGAAGGGAAAGATGAAGTTAATTATGAGAGGGAGATGGCTAGGAGGTTGAAGAAGCAATAAATGATGGGAGATTGAATGCATTTTGAAGGCTTGGAATAGGTTTGGTTTGAACTTATTATTTTCATTACTCTCAACACCCACTTTACTAACTTCACCACAACTTTCCAAATATCTTTTCTTAGGTCGGAACTTCATCTGTCCCTAACGAGCTTAGCTCAATGGCAATTGACATATATCATCAATCAAGAGATCAGATGTTTGAATCTTCAATAACCTGACCTTGTTTTGAATAAGAGAACCTACTCGATCATCTAGTTATCCTCGCTACTGGAAGCTACAAGTTCTAGCTCTTAAACGTTTCTTGAACGAGAGCAACCCTAAGGATAGGATCCTCGAGAAAGACTTGAAAGAATCGAAGTTACTGTCACTACCAATAACGTGCATCTTTTTCTTCGATGGCTCGTGTGAGATCCCATATCGGTTGGAGAGGGAAACGAAACATTCCTTATAAGGGTGTGGAAACTTTTCTCTAATAGACGCGTTTTAAAATCGTGAGATCGATGGCGATATGTAACGGGCCAAAACGAACAATATCTGCTAGCGGTAGGCTTGAGTTGTTACGACTCGATCATAGAAACTCTAAAGTTAAATATGTTTTGCTTTGAACAATTTTATGTTGGGTGACCTCATAGGAATAAACCGACAAGTAGGTAATGTGGTAATGTGAGGCAATGAAGTGCCGAATTCGAATTTCAAATCCTTATTTTGTGACAATCGGACTCAATAGACGAACATATTATAGTTGAGAAGTTTGAGGAGTAGGTTTATAAAGACAAATAGATGTAGTTTTTGTATTTGAAACGTGTGTTATTATTAAGCCATTTATTATATATATATATATATATATATATATATTAAAATGTATATTAATTCAACCATATGTAACGTCATATTTATAAATGTCTATTTAACGTGTGAGGCTCCACGAGGACCCATCCCGAACTAAGAGAGGAATCCCGGAATCCCCGTAACCCATTTAAATGGAGAATAGGGGACGAAATGAACAGAAAATTTTTCATTAAATGGGGTCGGAGACGAAGATTATATCCCGACCCCGCCAACTCTAATCCCCTCTAATCGGATTTAAGCTTCTAATCTTTCGATCGATAATACATATTTAACGTCAATCGGGTTAGGTTTGGTTGCGTTCTAAGTAAATTTATAGGTGGGAGAGAGAGAAATGAATGTGAAGGAAGTTTACCAGCCTTCATTAATTGACCTTGAATTCACTTAAATGCAGAATTCAAGGATTGACATTGAAATTATGAAACACTCTTCCTTTCTTCAATGTCTTGCTTTCGTCACTCTCACCACACCACCAGCTTTCTTCCTGTTTAATGCTCTCAACCCACCTCGACCCGACCCTCGAACATAGCTCAATTAACTAATCCACCATAACTTCGACTAAAACGTTCGAGGTTCGGTCGAACCAAATGATCACGATACCCACATGATAGCAATAGACCAAATTTTGAACCTCCATGCTAGTATGATATTATCGTTCTAGACCTAGACAGCACGATCGAGCTGCACAAAAGAATATGTTGAAGATCGTTGGGAGGGAGTCCCAGGAATACATCTACTGTGGGAAGCCCAAAGCAAAGCCATGAGAGCTTATGCTCGAAGTGGACAGTATCATACTATTGTGGAGAATCGTGATTCCTAATAGAATACGCGTTATTACTCGGTGTGCAGATCGAGGCTGCTCGGGTATGCTCGGGTTTCTAATTAGCGTTAGTATGTGTGGGTAGAGATATGGGATTAAATGGCTTTGATGATATAAGGGGTAATAAATTGTCAGCTGAGCTTATAAATTTAGGGGAGTTGGAGAACAGAGGGTAGGTTCCCTAGTTAGTATATTTGGCAGGAGCACCAGAATATTCAATATTTATTTGCATGCAAAAATAATAATTATTATTATTATAAAAAAAAAAACAAAATATTATCAATTAATTAATATTTTATTAAAATGCTTCCATTTACGATGAAGATATTTCGAGAAATTAATAAATTAGATTTATTATAATTTTCTTCAATTAACGAATCAGATCCACGTGGAAAATAGCAGCCCGTGTGAAGAAGATGTGAAATATCATAAATGCCCTTCTATGCGAGCACGATATATGGGTAAAAAGGACATTCAATGACACGTAGGAAAAGAAAACGACTAAAGCTACCTAGCGAGTGCTAAATATATTAACTATTTTATTTTATTTTGGAAATAATAAAATACATTAATTATTTGATCAAAGATACACGCATCCATGCTTATATATATCCATTGCATATAATTGTGCGTAACAATAAAATGAAAAGTTTGTTCTAAGTATTTATGTGGTGGGACCATCCTTAATATAATTATATTGCTTTAAATTATATTTTTAACCTTAAATTTTTTTTAAGGTTATTTTTATATTTTAAAATATAAAAATATTTTTAAAACGTGTGTAGTTTGGATCTACCTCTGTTACGGTATGTCTATACTGATAGAGGAGGTCTCATTGTACCTGAAACTATAGTCGTAATTTTGAATTAAAGTCTTGTTGGAACTTTTTTGTGTACTTTATGTTAGAGAAAAAAGTAATGATCGAATAACATATAGGTCGGGTCTCGCATTAGACCCAAATGTAGTCAATATTTATTGGCCAAGTTGGCCTCTCGACCTCGTTGCCTAACCGACTCCCTTATAGTTTAGTGGGTAAACCTCATGGCAGGGTCGATCCTATGGGGCCAGCCTTACTCACATAGGCAAATTATTAGGAGTTGATTTTAAAGTAGAGTAGAATTTTCTTTTAGGTTCAGTCTCACAGACCAGCAATATTTTTACCTTGGGTCTCTTTCTAAGCCTCTTTAGGGTCGTGCTTATTAAACCTTAGTTGGCTCAATAGGCTTGTGCTACTTGCCTCGTCTCTTGGGCTTAATCGGTAATTTCACTCCAAAATAATAATTAATTAAAAAAAAGTGCTTGTAAAAAGTGATAAAATGGGCCGAGCTGACGTAAGCCCATGTTGACCCGACCCCTTAAAATGAGTAGTTGGGCCCAACCCAAATTCACTACAATGTCTAGCCCAACCTCACACAAAATATATACATATTTAATTTTGTAAACAATTTTTTTTTTGTTCAATTATGTCAAATTAATTCGAGATAAACTCACTTTGTTAAATAAATTAATTTAAATTCTTAGCTAAATTTCAAAATTATTTCGTAGACTTAATTTTTAAAAAATTGTGTAAAAATTAAATAATAAATAATGTTGATAATCATTTTATTTTTAAAAAATTAAGATTATAAATACTATTTTGACGTATAATTTTCTTGTTCTAATTTTTATTAAAGTATTTTAAAATAAAGGGTAATTTTTAAAAGTATGATTCTATTTTTGAAAATTGACTTAAAATGAAAAATGTATTTATATATTTAAAAAAGTTAATTAAAAAATGGTGAGCTAATTTTTAAAGGCAAAAAAATGGAAAATTGGTCTATCTAAAAATTTAGCGTATATTGTTTTAAAATGAGAGGGCCATTTTTGATATTTTAGTTAAATTTAGGGACCTTGGAAGAAATACACAAAATTGTTGGAATTTCTTCCACCAGAGACCTAGTTGAGCCCTGAATCCGCCGCTGACGCTGGTCGCCACTCTCTCCATAGCTGAAATCGATCAGTTGCAGAGAGAAATGTCGCACTTCGGAAGATCGGGTCCTCCTGATATCAGAGATACTTACTCCCTTCTCGTCCTCAACATCACATTCCGTATCTCCGATCCCTAATTTTCTCTTATCCTCTTTCTTTATCTTCAATCTCTTACCATTTATTTGTTTTTCAGGAACCACCGCCGACGATCTTTACCCGCTTTTCGACAAGTATGGAAAAGTCGTCGACGTCTTCATTCCCAGAGACCGCAGGTTTCTTTCTCTCTTTTGCGTTTAATCTTTTCTTTTGATGAATTTGAGTGCGTAATTGCTTGGTTTTGATTTCTGTTAGGACTGGGGATTCCCGGGGATTTGCGTTTGTTCGATACAAGTATGCGGACGAAGCACAGAAGGCAATTGACAAGCTTGACGGTTAGCTTCAGTTCGACCAAAAAATCGCGTTAAGCTTGAGCTTTTGGAGTTTAAATTTGATGCTGTTTATATGCGAAACCAATTTGGGTTTCTACTCTGTTCTCTAGGGCGAATGTTGGATGGTAGAGAAATTATGGTTCAATTCGCTAAGTACGGTCCCAATGCTGAGAAAATGTGAGTTTACTATAAATATTTTAAACGCTTTTGGATGTAATTTGTTACACTCCACAGCTGCACAAGAAAGTGTTTCTTGTTTCTTGATTCTTGATTCTTGATTCTTGATTTTTGATTCTTGATTCTTGATTTTTGAATTTTGGTTTGTATCAGTCGCAAGGGGAAGGTGATGGAGTCATCATCATCGAAGACAAGGGGCAGGTCAAGGAGCCGCAGTCCACGTCCAAGGTGAGAGTTCTAGTCTAAATGCATCTGAACTTGGAGTTCGAATCAGAGCTCTGGTGAAGAAATTTATATTTTCTCGAGGTAATTATCCTCGTTTACTCGCGATTCAAACGAAAAAGTTCAATGTACCCTTCCACATAGTCATGTAGAGTGAAGGAGGTAATAATTTTTATCTGGTTATGAATGCCATTTCTTTAGTAGAATTGGTGTTTATGGTACAACTAGAAATAGCTATGTGTGTTAATCTAGTTAATGGTAAAGTTTAACACAATGATTAAGGACTCAATTTCTTGACTTCACAAAAAGTGTGGATGATTAAAACAGTCTTATGCTTGAAGAAGTATATTGAAAATCATGATTTTGTACACTTTTTTCTTTTTCTTGGGGTCACCAATCGTTATATGAAACGACCTTAAATCTGTCACAAACTTGTATTTGGTTAACTGGTTATGACAAAATTTTATGGACAAGGGACGAATGATTATAAGGCTTGTCTTAAATTGAGTTTCTCATTACAGGCAGTTGATTGTTATCTCATTATTTCCAGCTGGTTACTCTACCTTCTCTTATGGATTGCAAAAATATTTCAGGCACCGTGATGACTACAGGGATAGGGATTACAAGAGAAGAAGCCGCAGTAGAAGCCGGGAGAGATATGATCGTGATAGACCCCACAGAAGTGAGAGAGAACGCCATAGAAGTAGGAGTCGTAGTGCTAGTCCTGACCGTAATAAAGATCGGAGGAGAGAAAGAGATGATGAAATGCGTAGTGCAAGCCGCTCCGATAGAAGGTATATGAATAATTTCTTTCTTTTATTACTATTAAGGGATATCGTATTTAGGTGTTCTAAGGTTGGCATGGTTTCTAGTTAGTTACCATCCTTTTATGGTTTGCAACACTTACTCTAGTAGTTGTGAAATAGGAGTATTTGAAGTCTTGGTATTTACTTACATTTGGAGGGGATGGGTGGAACCATAGAGGTGCTCATTTTATTCTACCAGGTTCGGCAAAGAGAGAGGGGTATGTTGGCCAAACATTACATATTTTTAGAACATGGCTTATGAAAATCACCGTGCCTTTGAAATATTCTCCATAAGTCCATGATTCTAATAAGAGAACTAAAAATAGACCTCTTTTAAGAACACACTAAAGAAAAACAAGTAAAAGCACAGTTATTCAGCCATCTTATCCTGATCTTTCGTTTGAAAGATGGAAAAAACTGTATCTGAAAATAGCTTTTGAACAACTCCTCTTAACACATGCACAATCAATACACCAACAGTGATCTCGTAATACAATGGAAAGTACTCCGGAGATCGATCCAAAAGGGAAAAAAAACCCTCTTCTTAGACTCAAAAAACTTAGATGTAGCAGATTTTTAGGTAATAAAAGGTCCAAATATGAATGAGACTATCTGAAATTTCCCCATATTGTAACTCTTTCCGTGCTAAGAACATGCTCCTATTTCACTTGGGTTGGTTAGACGAAAAGAAGTAAAATAATCCAGAGAAAATTGAGAAATCGACCAACATGTATCAAAAGAGTTACAACATAGGGTTCACTATGTGTCAAACCAAAGATACCTAGTCATTTATGGTGGTGAAGAACAAGAACAAAACCCAACTGAGAAATTGATCATGCATGCATTGAGAGTGATTTTTGTGTGTTATCGCTATGAATTTTAGAGTTGGCAGCACCAGTTCAGTAATTCTGCTCACATATTTACAAATATCTTGTTAGAGCTTTAATATTTTATAAAGAATTTTTCCATTGTAATGTCTCACGCTCCAAAATCAATGATCTAGCATTAGGAATTTTATTTCAAGGTCCTCATCCTTCATTCACTGCAATTCTTATAATTCTTTTTGGTCTGCACTCTAATTGGAAATGACTTTATACTGAAGCATGTCACCCACCCGACATTCCCCTGATACTCGGAGAAGCATTTCTCCACGTAGGACACCATCAAGGGGTAGAAGCGATGACGAACATTCACCTCAGAGAGAGAATGGCTCACTAGATGATAAGCCAGTCGATTCTCGTAGTCCATCTCCTGCTAAATCCGATGCCGATGTAAGCTAGCTAATCTGCCATTCTTATTGCCAATGATTCTTTTTAAAAAAAGTTCTGGTCTGTCTAGTGATATCTATAATTTGTGCCTGCAGGAGTGATCTATAAGTGCCATAGGGATAATATATGAAAGCAAGGCATTGCATTTTAGAAATTCTTTATGCATTTTATGAACAATCATGGCATCCCAGGGGGATATTTTGCACAAGTGTATCTGCCTTTAGACTCCCAAGGACTGTTGGATGCCTAGATAGACGTGTAGGATCTTGTTCTTAATTAGTTTGAGCTTCCCAGTGTTCGGTTTTTACCTCCTTAGATGTATAATGAATTGATTCTTCTGCCTTGTATCTTGTCTTTTTGGAACCTATTCACCACATTTTGTAGCTAATATACTTCCTAACATGGTTGGGTTTATTGATTTAGATGCTCTGTGGATGAATTTGGTCATTGAGTGTGGTTTACAGAAATGTTTACTATGAGCAGGTACAAAAAAAAGGCCTTTGATATATCTTTTTGATAATTATATCACTCATGGTTGAGAACTACAAGTTTAGAACTGTTAGACTTGTATTTATTTAGTAATCTTTTACTTTAAAAGGTTTTAAACTAGTCTTAGTTTCTAAGAGGTGAAAGACTCGAACCTTCTCCAACATGTTGAACTTGAAATGTAACGGTCCAAACCCACCACCAGTAGATATTGTCTTCTTTGAGCTTTCTCTTTGGGCTTTCCCTCGAGGTTTTTAAAATACGTCTGCTTGAGAGAGTCACACCCTTATAAAGAATGCTTCGTTCTCCTTCCCAACCGATGTGTGACCTCACAATCCACCCCCCTTTCGGGGCCCAGCGTCCTCGTTGGCACTTGTTCCTTTCTCCAATCGATGTGGGACTCCCCAATCCACCTCCCTTCGGGGCCCAACGTCCTTGCTGGTACACCGTCCTGTGTCCACCCTCTTCCCAACCGGTGTTTGGCTCTGATACCAATTGTAACAACTCAAGTCCATCGCTAGTCGATATTGTTCTCTTTGGACTTTTCCCTTTTCCTTAATGTATCTAAAACGCGTCTACTAGAGAGAGGTTTTTACAACTTTATAAAGAATATTTCGTTCTCCTCTCCAATCAAAAGATAACATTTAGCATGAGAGAGGAATGAGCGCCCTTTTGAGACAAAAGATACCTAATGGTCAAAGAGTATCACGGCCAATTCAAGCTACAATATTAGGCCATCATAGATTTTAGCTGGTTCCTATGTACTTGTTATATATCAATTTTTCAGGCTAAAACATTGTGCCATTCTAATGAGCTGAGATTTACCCACTCAACAAGGTAGCTGCGCCAAGCTAACTTAGGTAAGTACCATCTCGCTTAGCTTCTCAGCTCAGACATTAGCTTGTTCTCAAACCCATTAGACTTGCTAAGATAAGAGACACCTAGATGGAGACAGGTAATTCTAATGAGAATCTACGACCTTGAGAGGCTTAGTTGCTCGTAGAACAATAATTAGTTGACTATTGATCTCACCTACGGTGTCGTGCCTCGAGCTTGTCACTCATCAAATCACCATTGATTAAATGAATGA
Organism: Cucurbita ficifolia; assembly: GCA_033971965.1. Lineage (NCBI taxonomy): Eukaryota > Viridiplantae > Streptophyta > Magnoliopsida > Cucurbitales > Cucurbitaceae > Cucurbita > Cucurbita ficifolia. The sequence continues at coordinate 704,052 of CM066973.1, read as the reverse complement.
AAAGTGCATCTACTAGCATTATATTATATATGGTCTCATTTCTGATGCGACAGCTTAAATTTCTAATTATGATCATTGCATGTTTTCTCCTGTTCTAATTATGATCACTGCATTTTATCTTCCTACAGACTCAAGACTTAGGTCTGTCGCAAACATCATAGGGCATTTGACTAACCACTCCACGATGTTCATCATCTTTTCCCTTTTATGTCTTTTTCAAGGACGCTCGTTTTCTTTAGGGTTATTCATTGCCACCTGATTTAACATGTAACAAGTGGACCTAGTAGCGTCCCAACCAAAATGCATCTACCAATCTTCAAGTCAATAAACTTTGATGCAATGTATTATAATAAAGAGAAATTAGTGCGGTAATCATTTTCTTAGTCGAACAACATATAAAAACAAGAAGTCTTTCGAGCTATTCTTAAATTGACGGCTTAATCTCACTTAATTATACTCAGATCAACAAAAGATACCAATAATTATGCACCGATATTAAAAGGTGATGGGCCTCTTCTAACCTTTTAGCCGAGTTTTCATCGGATCAAAATTATTATTGATCTTTTAACTCTTTGTTATTATTATTATTTATTGGGAATTAAAGTGTCTTTTCTTTTTTATGTATTAACTTTAGAGATTAAAAATAGGAGTTAATTTCGGTCACATTATTATACTGAATTTACTAATTAAACTTAATTTTCGGAAATTGCTTAAAAATCGGTAAAAAAATAAAATGACTCGTTTACTAAACAAGCGAATTAGCAAAACGACAGCCACTTTTATCCGTTTAATTAGGCGGATTTTAATATTTCAGCAAAAATGAAAATAAATAAAAGGCGGATTTTAAGTAGTGGATGTTTCAAAACGTCGCCGTCATAGCCCCTGCCGACATTGCTCCTATTGGTCCGCATCCCATTAACAAATAACTAATTTTTATTTTTCTTTCCTTATCCTTTGGATTCCATTTTTAGTTACAAATTATTTAAGACATTATTTATTTCACAACGTTAATTATCTTTTTGCTTCCTTAATCATATATTCAAATTAACAAACTAATATTTTCTTAAAAGTTTATATTATTCTGTTATAGTTCGTAGGTGTTAAAGGTCTTACGTAGCTGCTTATGATTGGACACGATCATTTCAAAGGGACATGAGTATGTTTGATGTTTTAAAACATGTGTTAGGAATTCGAACGACCCGTTCTCTCAACTAAACTATCTATCTGTGAGATTTCACATCGCTTGGGGAGGGGAACGAAACATTCCTTATAAAATGTGTTAACTTTTCCCTGGTATATGCGTTTATAACCGTGAGGTTGATGACAATACGTAACAAACTAAAACGGACAATATCTGCTAGCGGTGGGTTTTGACAGTTACAAATTATATCAAAGCCAGATACCGAGTAGTGTGCCAGCGAGGACGCTAGGCCCCAAAAGGAGTGGATTGTGACATCCCACATCGGTTGGAAAATGGAATATAACATTTCTTATAAGAGTGTAAAAATCTATCCCTGATAGACGCATTTTAAAATCTATCCCTCATACGTAATGAATCGTTTTTTAAATTAATTTTAAATTTATTAAGGACCAATTAGAAAATAATTTCAAAGACTTAATTGTAAATCAAATTCAAATTTTGGAAACCAACGTGTCATTTTTAAAATATATATATATATATATATAAAGGGCCAAAAACGTTAATTTTTTAAAATGGAGGGACTAGATAGAAAAAAAAAATATTATTTTGCATCACATCACATGGTTGTTTCTTGCAATACAATTATGAAGCCCAACATGAAAGAGATGGGCTCTAAATATTTAAATGAAATTACAAAATGGCCCTCATTCACAGCCCTTCCAACGGTCATTTCCGATGGCCAATTGGGACATATCCTTAATATTATTCCCTTAATAGAATAGAAGCTTCTCTAACAACATTAAAAACTAAAAGAATTATTAAAATAATATCATTCCCTTTTTTTCTATTTTTTAATAAAATATTCTATTTTAAGGACTTTAAATAAATTAACTTAATTTATAATTTCTTAGTCCTCAACTTATCATTAATTACTTTCAACAATATTATTACATCATTTAATTTGAAGATAATAAATGATTGTAATTTAAATTTAAATGTTATTCGTTAATAAATATATTATAAATAAAGCTTAATATTAAATAAATGAATGTAATAATTAGTACAATAATAGAATTAATGAATTATATATATTTAAAAAAAGAATTAAGTAAATATTTAAAAAATAATAATGATAAAAGGGAAATGAGTGCACGTGAAAGTTTACCTCACATGCCATCTTCGCTACTTTCTCAGTGAATTATGCTTTTCCACTTGCCCTCCTCCTTATAATTATTTCCAATTTTGTTATTTTATATTTTATATTTTATTATTTATTTTCCCCATTTTGTAATTTAATTTAATTTAATATTTTATGAATATTTGATTCTCCCCATTTTGGGTACACCTAAAGTCACAAGTTTGGTTGGCACATTTGACTTTCTAGTCATTTCACCCATTTTTACATATATTTTTATTTGCTATATATATATATAAATAAAGTGGTCCTCTTTGGGATAAATTAATTAAAACAAATATATAAATAAGTTACTTGAAATATAAAACTGTTTTATAATTTATTAAATATATTTTAAATTTTTTGCTTAATTTAATAATGGAATAATGTGTTATTTAATTTTTTAAAATAAGATTAATTATATATTTTTTATTCGTATATAGTTTATAAAATTTGAATTTTGGTATTTTACAGCATTTCGTTCACATTACTTAGAAACATAAAAAAATTAATAAAAGAAATTAATTATTGATATTTTAAAGAATTCCAATTTTTGGCGTGTTTGGTGCATGAGAGCAACCAAACCATATCCAAACAAAACAATTTTAAATAATATAATATATATATTATTATTATTATTATTATTATATTATTATCTCTACACCTAACGTGTTTCCTTCTTTGGTACCTAGTGTAATTTAAGAAAGTGTGGGGGAGGGGAGTATAAAAAAAGGTGAAATAGACAAGGACATATTTGCAATAATAACAATATTAAATTATAAATTTGGTCCTTAAATTTTTTTTAATTATATATATTTTAATTTAATATAAAAAATCGAATCTAATTGAAATATTCAGAATATTAATTAAATTTATACACTTTTAAAACATTACAATATTTACTTTTAGAAAGCTATATTCTTTAAGAAGATTTTACAAAATATAGGAAATAAATATAGAGAAATTGGGGGGGTAATTTGCAAAAACGAGGAACAGGCATTTGGTGGCACGTGCGGCCCATTGGAATTTACGTTTCACAATATAAATGGAAATGGCGGTTCGAAAATTCAAATATTTTAAAGAGAGAGAAAAAAAAGAAAAAAGAAAAAGAAAATACAGCAATATTGATCTCGCTTGTAATCCACTCTCCCTTAAAAAAAAAGAAAAAAGAAAAAAGAAATAAATAGAAACTTCCAGATCCCGAGGGCGTTTCCGTCATTTCGTTTTAAAAAAAACATCTCTGGTTCGACGGCAGAATTGGCAAGTCGGAAAGCGCTTCCGTCTGGTTCTTCCTGGAGAGTAAAGCAGAAGCCATTAACAAATAGCTTCAGAGTGCTTTTGAAGCGAACTCAGACCAACTCCATTTCTTCATCTTCTTCGCTTCCATTTCTCTCTCTCTCCTCTGTGATTCTTCCCAATTCCTTTCTTCTTCTTCTTCAATGGACAGAGCTACTCCTGTTCGGAAGCCTCACACCTCCACTGCAGATCTGCTCACTTGGCCGGAAGTTCCGCCGGCTGATTCCTCTGCGCTTTCCTCTTCTGCTTCTCGCTCCGCTCCGAGGTCTCATCAGGTATGTTCTATATTTCTATCTTTTTCCTTTTCTTCTTTCCTTTCGTCTTCTTCTGATTATTCTGTTTGTTTTTGTTGTTTCTGTAGCCCTCCCCTGGGATCAGTAAGGTCGTCTTTGGAGGTCAGGTCACGGATGAGGAGGTTGAGAGTTTGAACAAAAGGTGAGATCTAAATCGGTTTCATTCTTGCTTATTTCATTCCTGTTCTTTTGGATAATTTTTGTTTCGGTTTCTTTGCTGGTACCGAATTGTGAATACTGTCAATTGTTAAGGTGGAAACTCGAATGAGCTAATCTGTTTCGTTTCGGTGTTTTCTTGATATTGAGAAGACTGTTTTGTTCTCGCTCCCTCTTTCTCATTCGCTGCTATTTATCGCTCTTTTTCAGCTTTGTAGCGCTTGTTGAATTTGTATTTAAACATTCTTCAGCCTTTGTTTTCTGTTCAATTTTATGCCTCCGATCTGCTTGTTTAGTTTATACAAATTGTCCAAGTAATTCAAATTTCAAATCTCTATCTCAAATGACTGCTGATTGGATCTCAAATCTGTATTCCTTTCTGGTTTTCAAGGCATTTTCACAAATCTTTGATCAAATTTGTTCCTCCTTCCCGCATCAATTGATTTTAACGTCATTTGAATACAAATTTTCAAGTTGCTTTTGAGTCCTAACGGTTTATAATCTCGAATTTGCTGGAGTCGCTTAGCTTGAGTTTCATATGAGGCGTCTCATTTGTTGTTCAATTTGCAAACACCAGGAAACCCTGTTCTGGATATAAAATGAAGGAGATGACTGGCAGTGGCATTTTTGTTGCAAACGAAGAAGATGATGAACTAGAATCTGGAAGCGCCAACCCTTCACAGAATAAAACAGGAATACGTATGTACCAGGTATCCATCGAAGAAGATCATCATTTATTGCAGTTTATCTGTAACTGTGAGAAGCATTTGTGTTTGGTTAAGGGCTTTCTAACTTCTATTCTTGACGGCTCGATCAACTGCAGCAAGCCTTGGCTGGGATTAGTCATATTTCATTCGGTGAAGAAGGAAGTGTTTCTCCTAAAAAACCAACTACTCTACCCGAGGTTGCGAAGCAGCGTGAGCTGAGCGGGAACTTAGAAAGCGATGCTGATGCAATGTTGAAGAAGCAGCTTTCTGATGCTAAATGCAAGGAGCTTAGTGGACATGATATATTCGCGCCTCCTCCTGAGATCTTACCCCGACCAACAACTGCACGCACTTTGGATTTAAAAGGAAGCATTGAGATTGGGGAGCCTGATAATGTAAGTAGTACTCTACCCAAATTTCTGATCGAGTAATTTTCAGGATGGAATTCTAGTCATTCTAATTTCAAATACATCGATTGCTTAGAAATTACATAATTAAGTGTTAGGTTCTCAGCCTTAGCCCGCTTGCCTGTTCGTTCGTTCTTCAGGCAGCATGGATAGAAGGGTGTTGCATCAACCAATTTATCTTACTCGTTTGTTTGCATCTTAGTTTCCTGATGGGATTAGAATCTTAATGATGAAATCCTAGGATTCCAGTTGGTTAATATACGTGCAACTAAGTTATCATAAGTGTAGTTCATCAACTAATTCACTCGTTCCTTTGCATCATATTTTCATGATGGGGCCAGAAGCTCACTCACAATGATGAAATCCTAGGATTCCAGTTTGCTAATATACTTGCATCATCACTAATTGCTCTACGTGGGGTTACTTTTTCTGAATAATTAAGCATGTCCCTGTTTTTTTTGTCAACTTTTCTTCCAAGTCTTTCTCCGATGCATATAATATCATTTAATTAGTCAATAGATCATCATTGTGAGCTTCTTTTATCTTCAGTACTAACATCCCTTTATTAATTCTAATATGGCCTGCGTTCCTTCTGATATTCCACATGGGATACCAACACAGATAAACGTGATCCCTGGAGAAGAACCTTCAGTAAAGACAGCAAAGAAGATATACGACAAGAAATTTTCAGAGCTATCAGGAAACGACATCTTCAAAGGCGACGTTCCTCCGTCGTCTGCAGAGAAACCATTGAGCGTCGCAAAATTACGCGAAATGAGTGGGAGTGACATATTTGCAGACGGGAAGGTAGAGACCCGAGACTACTTAGGCGGGGTACGCAAACCCCCGGGCGGAGAGAGCAGCATTGCATTGGTTTAACTAATCTAGGTTCTAACCAAAACTCAATATACTTTCAGTTGGTGGGGAGATGGATATTATGAAAATTGTGATCTGGTTTGGGTAATTATTATGTTTTAGGGTTAACTATGGAGTCTGCTAATTGAGTTGTGTACTTGGTTGTTGGTTGTGTGTGCAGTTTTATGTTGGTTGGTTGGTTGGTTGTCTTCTTTCTTCCTATTTTACTCTTTCCATTTGTTTATCATTATATTGATTAATTGATTCGGTTATTATGCTCAACCCTAAACCCTTTTTTCTATTTCCTCATTTCAATAATTTTAATATTTTCATGTTTTAATTCGAATTAATAAAATTTTATTCTTAGTGAGCCAATATAATGTAAAGATGTCCGTTGGGATAGGGACGGAAAAGAAAAATATATTGATCTTAATGAGCCAATATAAAGTAGAGATGTGTCCACGGGATGAGGCGGGAACGGAGAAGTCTTCCTTGTATCCATTTCCGCTACCTATTTCATTTTTCGTCCCTGCAAAATTCTCCATTTAATTGTGGGGGTTTAAGTTTTTTTTGCAGGTAATTTTTTCCCGTTTATTATTCTTAAAAAAAAAATAGTTATTTTAAAGTTTTCATTTTTAATATCTCTTTAATAAATAAAAAATTGTAAAAAAAGTCATAATAAATAAAAAATGTTTTATCAATATAATTTTTAAAAATTTAAAATTTAATATTCTAACCAAAAAAAATTATAAGTGAAAGTAATATTTATAAATATAAAATTAAAAAATTAAAAATTAAATGGTTATCAAATTTTTTTTTGTACTGTAACAGGTGAGATTAAAATTCAAATTTATAACCTTTTCATATGTCAATATTTACTAATATAATATTTTAACCCATTAAACTGTTTAATTATTATTTTTTCTTATATATATATATATATATATATGAAGAAATGGAAAAATAGAATAGCAAGGAGAGAGGTGATTAAGAGAAGAAATTAAAACCAAATTAAAAGGGATAATCATGATTAGGAGGCGTAATGGAGTGGGACATTGTTGGAGGAAAGTGTCAAACCTCTATTAATTTAGGAAATGATCATGAGTTTATAATCAAGAAATACGGTCTCCATTGAAAATGAGACAGGTTGGTTCAAAGTGGACAATATCAGTATAAAAGAGTTTTTAATTTTACCTTTTTAAAATTAGATTATGAAAAAAAAAAACAAAATAAAGCCTAAAAGTTACTGATTTCTTCAATCTATGATTCTCATCATCTCTTCCAACTCCGACTTCTCAGCAATGGATTGTCACTGATTTTCGATTGTTTTTCTTCTTCTTCATGATCTTCTTGTTCTTCTTTTGGTTTCCTCTCGATCCAGCCGACTGATCTACAACGCATCAGTAACAGAGCATTTGGCGGCGGAACAGAGGAACGCCGGAGATCGAGTGAAGAAGAACCGATATTGTTTCTGGGTTTGGTTTCTTCTTTTTCGTGTACAATCATGAACCATTCCGAGAACATTGTTCTTCTCAAACCTTTGGTGGGTTCTTCTTCCGATTCGGACTCGCCGTCGCCGTTGTCTCGTTCTTCTTCCGATGTGATTACGGATTGATGGAAGCCTCTGAAGCAACGGAGAAACTTAACGATTTCTCTCTTCAATCCAAGTGGGTTTTGAATTTGATTCTGTAATTTCTTCTTCTTCTTGTGAATTTTCTCGATTTCTTCCATAACTGATCGCCAATTCTTGGTGGCGGGTCGGATTTTGATCTTGCCGGCACAGGTGACCTTCGGCGATGTCGGCTCCGACGCCAACTCCTTGGCCCAGAGCAGAGGGCTAGCTTGGGTGGCACCAACAGGCGTTGGCTTTTTCTGGTGGCGACGGTGGGATTCCGACGGAGCTCTGGCCGGACTGCAGATGGGTTTTGGTAAAAGGGTGAGAGGGGAACGTGCCGGAAAGCAAACGAGAAGGTCGGCCGGCGGAGAAGTGGGTTTGGATTTGGAAGTTCTTGATTTCATGGATTTCATTTTCTGGTTGTGTTGAAGAAGATGAGTGAAATTTGGGTTTAAAGGAAGTTTTGGATTTTAAAACAAAAAGAGTGGGAAAATCTAATTAAACCACTTTTTTTTCTCTATTGAATAAAAATAAATAAAAAATCTCTCCTTTTTCCCCTAATAGAGTCTTACACGAAGTGCTCCCACACATCTGTTGTAATTGTAAATTAACCCATGTGTCGACCATATCATTAGAACATTCCGAACATTCATCCATACGAGTTTTTAAACCATTTACGACATACGTTCTACATAACAGGTGTATAATCCAACCTCCGACACATGGGTTGGGGTGCAATACCAGCACACCCGTGTCGTTCGGTATTGTCCTTGAAAAATCCATTTCAAAGGAAGTCTCCCGTGATACTCATCTTGGAACGTTCACCCATGCTATGACACATGCATGTGCAACAGGGTAGCTCGCTTTTCTTTTTTCAAATATTACAAGAAAAAATTGACGTTTTGAAAGTAGGATAAAAAAAATGATCTTTATTGTCGATTTTGATATCGTAATAAGTTAGAATTTGTAATCAATCTAACATAATTGAACGGATTAAACGATATATCTGACATAAATGTTAAAAAGATGGAGTAAGCAAATTTTAACAAGGGTAAAAATGTAATTTAACAATTTTTTGTGTAAATAAAAAATTAAAAAATGGAAAGTAAATTTGAATAAAGATTAATATAACATTTACTCTTTATAATATAAAATAAAATTATTTAATCATCAAATTCACAATATTATATTCTTATTCTTACTAATAAAATATAATTATTACAAAAAGAAATCATAAGAACAAAGTAAATTAATTTTTAATATATGGTCAAATTTCAAGTTGGATTATTTAAAATTTTAAAAAAATTAGTCTAATTTATTATAACCCACTTGACCTTTGAAAAATAGCATACGGCCCAAAGATTAGGGCCCAATATAAACGGGCTCTCAATTGGTCCATTATAAATAAATATATTTCCAGCTCAGAAAGTTTTAATTTACAGTATTTATATATATTTAGAAAAGAAAAATCTAGAAAGAGTTCATTTCTAACTGATACCTTCGGCCCTTCTCCAGTAACGCTCCCACAGCCTCACCGTACACATCATCACCTTCGAACGTCCTCAATGCCACCTCATCATTCTCTTTCTCCATGTCATCAGTCTTATCCTTGCTGGCATTTGTGGTTGGCCTCACCACCACCAACGTGGCGTCCTCCATCCACATCCCTCGCCGGAGCTCCACCCTCGGCAGATGTCTCATCCTCACGGTAGTGCTCGGAACCCTCGTTCTCGTCCGTCGCCATTCCCCTCCCTCCGCCGCTACTCCGCCGCCATCTCCGCCGCTACGCTCTCTCGATTTCCTCCACTCATTTAAACCGTCCTTGTCCATCTCCACCACGCCTTCCCCTTCCCTGTCTCGCAAAACAAGACTCTCCACCTCCAAATGCTCCTCGATCACCTCCGCCAACACGTGGTGCCTCGCCGATGCCGTAATCAAAGTACTAATCGTCAAAAACACCTTCGATTTCAGTTCTTCGATGAAATCGAAACCATCCGCCACAGCCGTCGCATCATCCGAATCATACCTAATCCCTCGAAAAATCAAAATCACGCAGTTCCTAAGCGTAACTCCAAACTCCGCTCTCCATTTAACGCCTCCGATTCTCTCAACCTTAAGATCTCCCGTCGGAAACTCGATCTCCAGACGCTGGATCCGGATAAACTGACGGAGGATTTGCGCCGGAGAGTTCTGCGATTCGGACTGGACGAGGATAGGAGAAATCAAATCGAAGAACGATTTCACGACGGACTTGAAAAATCCGTAGAGGAACGAGTTTTCATCGGAATCAGAATCGGAAGAAATGACGCAATCGACCTTGAGAAAGAGAGAATCGGAATGAGGAACGAGGGAGTTGAATCGCTTCGAGACGGCTCTGCAACGGATCAAGGTTTTGACAACGGAAACGGAGTTGAAAATCAGAAGAATTATAGAATCTGGAAGAGAATCAAAGGCATCGTCGTTGTGGATTAACGAAGAATCCTGTCCTTCCGCCATGGAAGACTGCAAAGAAATTATCCGTTATGTTTATTTTTTTGTTTTCGTTTTACGTACTTATTTAACAGAAGCTCCGCCTGCAAGGGCAAGTGGGAGAGAGATAGAGAAAGGACAAGTTGCGGGAGGTTTGACCGTTGACCTACAACGAATGGGACCCATAGGCCCAATTTCGGCCCATTGAAATTCACAATAATTTAGAAATATTAATATAGAAGCGTAAAAGGTTTGGGTCCATCTCCTTGTCCATCTTATTAGGGAATGTTTAAGGAATTTTAAAAGTGTTTAACTAATATTATTTATTATATATATATATATATATATATATAATAAATAATATTAGTTTGTTAATAATTGCAAAATAAGCTAATGGTTGATGTGGCTCAATATTCACGTCTACCATGGTCACGTAAAACATTTCTTATAAGGGAGTGGAAACTTCTAGCGAACAATTTTTGCTATCGATGGGTTTGAGCGGTTACAAATGATATCAGAGTTAGTCACCGAACGGTGCGAGACACTGATCGAAGTAGGGTTTAGACCCTCTTTATAGTATACGCATTTTAAAATCGTGAGGCTGACGGCGATACGTAACGGGCCAAAACATACAATATCTACTAACGATGAGCTTTGGCTGTTACACTCCTCACTTCTAAAGGAGAAAACTATCTCCACTAATCAATACGAGTCATTTCAACACACTTTATCTTCGCTCACATGTTTCTTAAAAAAAAATTTAAAAACATCAACCAATATAGAATTGCTCGGAACAAAATAGAGATTTTTAATTGGTCAAAGAATTTTGACGTAGTACGAGCCAAACTTTATGGACAACGGCTAACCCATATTTAATATGGTTGGAAAATTTGTCACAAAAAAAAAATGATGGGAAGAAAAGGTCAAAAAAAGGGTGTGAACCTAATCCAAGTCCCTATTGATATTGGCTCTACAACTTGACCTCTAAAGGATAGAGGGTTGATGGCTGTTGTTCGTTCGAGTTGGATTATTTTTATAATTATTAAAGTCGTTTAAAATTTTAAGCCATTAAATTATATATATATTTTATTAATAAAATTATTAATTTATTGATCTGTCATTATCCAACCATTCAAGATATATATATATATATTTTTTAATTAAAAAAAGTCGAATGTAAATTCTCTTGATCATAAAATTAAAAAAAAATATTAATTGAAAGAATAAAATATGACGGGGAATTTAGTTATTAATTTATTTTAAATGATTGATTAATTCAACCAGATTATTTATTATTTAAGGTTGTTTTCTTTATAATGATTTTGTTTTAATTTTTCACCCATATATATATATATAATGTTGTAATTTTAAAAAATAAAAAAAAGAAATGGTTATTAAATTTCACTTTAATATTTCAAATTAAGTGGTTGGAGTTGTAAATTTTTGTTCTACTTTTTTAAAACAGAAAAATAAATAGTCTGATTTTCATAATTTTCGAACGTTACTTAACGGAATATCATTCAATTCGTGTGGTAAAAGAAACGTAATAATTGACTTCTTTTTTTTTTATTTATTATTTTCTTTTGATTTTCAACCCAAATATTAAATTAAAGATTTAAATCCAACCCATAAAAAAAAATTATTAACTTTTTTTTTTGTCTTTTTTTTAATAAATATTTATCGTTATTGTTAGACTGATATGATGTCTATCATACGTGCTTGTCGTTGAATTAACGTAGTAAGAATTTAAAATTTTGGAATAAATTCACATTTAATTGAACTTGTATTCTCCTAATGAAAAAAGAGTGTTCGATAAAAATAAAAATAAAAAAATAAAAAAATCAAATTGGGTTGGACCAAGACTAGTCGAAGACGTCCGATATGAAGTCGGTAAAGGGACCGTTTCTCTCCAATTTGATAGTTTAATCTCTCTCCAAAGACCCTTGAGATTTTCGGTCTTTGTGCTTATTCTTATGATCTAATTTCACCCATAACATTAGCCTATAGTTCGATTTTATTAGACTCTCCAGAATCCCACTCGAGAAAACATTCAAGCCTTTAGTACTCCTGTCTAGAGACGTACATGAGTCTGGTTGGGTTGAGGAAACTTTCTAGACCAACCCAAAAGTTCAGGTTGGTTAGACTAGTAATCCAACCCAACCCAATCTAACCCGAGTTGTTAATTGTGAATTATCCATAATTCACAATTATCCAATACAATATTAAAAATTTAGGACAAACACGAATCCATCTCTAATTTGTGTCTCAGATTTAGAACAGAAAAAGACAAAAATGTTGGTGTTTTTTTTTTTTTTTTTTTTGTTTGTTTAAGGAAGGAGGGTTGACCAAGTAAAAAAACGAACTCCAACCCTTTCTCTCTAATAGTAAGCCAAATGATTTGTAAAAATTCCCTTTGAATTCGGATTTTGTTCCAAAAAAACCATAACCCAAATTCCCCCTTCCCTTCCCCTCCTATCCCCATGCATCCTCCACAACCCTCAACCATTACCATTATTCTCCATTCCTCAATTCTCCTCCTCCTCCTCCTCCTCCCTTCTCCTCCTCTTTTTCCACCTCCTCCTCCATCTCCTCGGTCACGGAGATGGACTCGGAGCGGGCTTGCTCTCCTTACCCTCTCCCCGACCCTCCCATCTTCTCCTCCGGCACCTACGTCGTCCAGATCCCCAAAGACCAAATCTATCGTATTCCTCCCCCTGAAAATGCCCTTATCGTCGAGCGTCATCGTAACCCTTCTGTCGAATCCTCCCAACATCGACGCTCTTGTTGCCTCCGCTTCTTCCTCCCCATCGCCGCCCTCCTCCTCGTCATCATTCTCCTAGCCGTTCTCCTCCCTCCTCTCCTCGCCTCTCCCAAACCCCCCATCGTCAAACTCACCACATTCAAACTCGCTCCTTCTGGCCACGACTTCCATATCAAACTCAACATCCATAACCCTAACTCTGCTGGCTCAATGTCCTTCAAATCCCCATCACGCGCCTTCCTATCGTTTCGGAAACACGAACTTGCCACTGCGAAATTCCCGCTCATCCGTCAAGAACATGGCTCCGAACAACATGTCACGCTAGCACTCCATGCGAAATCATCGTCTTCCTTCCCTAAGGAGTTCAAGCGGCGGATGGAAAACAATAAGTCTAAACTCCAAGTGGCCATGTCTTTGAAGATGAATCTTCCTGCAGAAACAATAGGTCGCCTATCGATGCATCGAAATGTCAAATTTGTTGTTGTTTGTAGTTTCACGGTTAACACGTTGGGAAAAAATTCAAAGATATTGTCGCATGATTGTGAAAGCAAACGACAATGACGAACGGTACGAACAACGTGAGAAAAAAAGTAAAAAAAAAAAATGGTATTTTGGGCTGAATTTCCTTTCTTTGTTTGTATACCATGAAGAACATGAATGGCGAATATCCATATGATCTCAATCTCTCTTTCGTTTCCTTTCCTTTTCTTTTTTTTAATATTATTTTATTATTTTGTTGAGCTTTTCTCTGTTAATGGATGTCTTTTAGGGTTTTTGTAATTTGTTTCTTCTTCTGGTTTGGAAAATATTATTTTCTTTTATTTTCTGAAAAAAAATGACAATATTAAATCCATAATCTTTTATTAATATAGGAAAATCATTTTTTTATAGTTCACTTCTTAATAAAAACAATATTTAATTAGATTAATCACCAAAATAATAATGCTTATTTAATTATATAAATAATTATAAGGTGATATACATATTATAAAATAATTTGGGCTGCCTTAAAATCTTAGGTAAATAATTACTGCCTAATATATATTTATTTATATGTATATATGTGTATTTTTCTTGGTGTTTTTTTTTTCTATTGAGGATTTTTTAGTATTAAATATTCTGATATATTTATATAAATATTTTCGACGTAATATCAATATATTTAATATTTATATTAAAGTGGGTAGAAGTTGAAGCGGAGAACTTATCCGGTAATCCATATTTTTTCGGCAGATTTAACCTTATGAATTAAATGAACATCTCTAATCAAAATATTTGGCTTAATTGGTTAAATGATGTTTAAGTTAGTTAAATTTAACTGCTCGGATCATAGAATTGAAACACGAGGTTATTTTTGGTTAAATGATGAAAAAAAAACCGAAATTTTTTAAGATTAAATTAATAAAAATATTTATAGAATTTTAAAATTAATATTAACACCATCATTATAAAAGTAAAGTACAAAAAAAAGTTTTTATGGTGAATATATTGATTGACATCTCATAAGTTATCTTCAAACTTTTTAATTACTTTCGAAAGTTTATGAGTATTTTTTAAATGTGGTTTGTAATTTTATTTTTTTTAGTTTAAAGATATTAATAAATTTTTTGAAAATTAAACGTTATGTTTAAAATATTTTTTAAAGTTTCAAGGGTATTATTTGGAATAAAATTTTAAAATATTAGGGATATTTTTTTAAGGAAAAAATGATTAATTTAGCATTTCTGTATTAACATGAATGAAAAAAAAAATTATGGTAAGAAGTTTGAAGGATTCATGGTCTGCAGATTTTCCAATTGGAGAAGAAGAACCAATCCCTATATCCAGGGAAACACCGAGCTCGGTTTCTCTTAGATCTTGTTCCCTCCCGCAACAGATGAATTAAGGGATCTCCGCTTCGATCATTTCTCAAATCCCAATTTCCCCGTCATTTTCCTGGAAGAATCGACGTTTCTGCCTTGGCGGGGAGTTTGGATTTTTCAAAATTTCCCTCCATTGCTTTCATCATGTTCTTGTTTTGTTTCTTCAATTCTTCTTTGGATTAAGAGGCGATTCGGTGTATTTACCTCTTCGGATAGATCGAGAACTGGGATCTTCATCTCTTATCTCCTTGGCTGCTGTGTGGGATCGGAAATTTGAGGCTGGACATGGATAATATAATCGGAAAACTTCGAAACTTGGACGCTTACCCTAAAGTCAATGAGGATTTCTACAGCCGAACACTATCCGGTGGCGTTATTACGCTTGCGTCTTCTATTGTCATGGTTCTGCTATTCATTTCCGAGCTACGTAGGTGTCTCTCTTGATTTTACCGTTCCTTCGTGTTTGTTCTGTTAATCTATTATTAAATCTAGGGTTTATCATAATGTGTATAACAATTCAATGGCCTTTTTTTCAAGAATTTGTTTTCTGTTTCATGTATTCGAGCCTCGATTGGTGTTTAGCACTTGCCATTTACTGTTTAATACGGTACATTACTGTGTCCCAGGCTGCATTGAGCAAGCCCCAGTTTGCTTATGTTGGCGCCATAATTTTTCCTTTGTTTCTCCCGTTGATACCGCAGACAAGACTGCTTTGGATTTATATATTATCATCAGAGTATAGTTCATACGTCCTTTGTTAGAGTTGAATTCACATGTTTATCAATATATCATGCCTTCATCGATTTATAATTGAAATAACTTCCTGCTGCTGCTCGGAAGGGTACTTATATAGCGATCGCTAGTATTAAGGTCTTTTCGGGCTCTATGTTTTGGTATGAGTGCAATGAATTATTTGTTTTGTTGCTCTTCTGTTGCTGTTAGAGTATATGCCTTATGGATTTTCTTTCTGTAAATGAATGCTAATACAGTGGAAACTCTCGTTGGTTATAGGATTGTATCTCCATGCTGTAACAGAAACAAAGCTCGTAGTTGATACATCAAGAGGAGAAACGCTGCGTATCAATGTAACTTACGTACCGTATGCTAATTTTGTATAGATGTCGTGCTTATATGCTCATTATTTTGAAGCATACATGGCATGTTATTACTCTTCTCTTGCTCTACCTTTGAGTGGAGAATGGTTTAGATTTCAAGTATGGACATGTCAGTTCCTCTTCTATGTTAGTCGCCCAAGTGTAACAATACCGTACATTGTTTCTTGATGCTTGTAATGTTATGCATCAATTTGTTTCTTTTAAGCTATACATTTTTCCCTTTCTGATTTGCAGTTTGATGTTACATTTCCTGCCCTTCCTTGTTCTTTATTAAGTCTCGATGCAATGGACATCAGTGGAGAGCAACACCTAGACGTGGTGCGTGTGGATACATATCCTTTCCTCTCCTTATCCAGAATATGTAAATTATTTGAATTTGAGCTGTGTATGCATGTCGTGTGCATGCTGTGCAAGATTTACACACGGTTTTCTCATGTACGCAGAAGCACGACATAATCAAAAAAAGGTTAGACTCTCACGGCAATGCCATTGAAGCAAGACCAGATGGGATTGGTGCTCCTAAGGTTTGTAATTTGATGACAATTTAAATTCCTTTTATTCCTTCCTCTCTCTATCTGGCAATTTGTTGGACCATTTGGAGCTAGTTTAATCTATGCTACATTAGGGATGCTTTGATGCCAGCTCTTGTCAATGGGGCTGCTTTTCTCATAAAACATGATCTAGTTGGTTGGATATGTCGTCTAGAGAAGGAAACTTTTTTTTTTTTTTTTTTTTTAAATAATAATAAATGTTGGCTCATTGCTGTACTCAAATTTTAAAATTTAAAATATAACTAAAAATGGTAGGAAAGAAGAAGAAGATACAGGTACATTTTTCCTTTTTCAAAAAATAATTGCCCCTGGTATCTGTTTCATACAATTTTGGAAAATAATGTGTCGTTTGATTTTCCTCACATGGTTTCTGTCTGTTCATTTTACATCATATATGTTATGGAGGACGCTCATCTGTGAACAGTTTATGTTTGGTGTCGTGGATTTAGTTTCCTTAGTTGAAGATTTATGAAAGTTAAAACTTGTACGCAGTGATGAGATGAAAATGCTCTTGTGCTTAATCTGCAGTCCAAGGAAACTAATAGTATCAGTAAGGACGTAGGATGTTCTGGGTGCAACACGATATATGATGGTTTAAATGCATGCATGTGTATGAAGGTTTTTTTTATTTATTAGGTGATGGGAGGCTAAAATCAGCCGCACTCCTAGTGGTAGAGAACACATCTAGAAATTTTGTAAGATATGAGATATAACAATTTTTTTAAAAA
Organism: Cucurbita ficifolia; assembly: GCA_033971965.1. Lineage (NCBI taxonomy): Eukaryota > Viridiplantae > Streptophyta > Magnoliopsida > Cucurbitales > Cucurbitaceae > Cucurbita > Cucurbita ficifolia. The sequence goes on along the minus strand of CM066973.1, from coordinate 686,922 downwards.
AATGAAGGTCAGCAGGAAATTTGTATGCTAATATCTTGACTTGTGCCAGATTTTGTTTCAAGTTTAATTTTCTAGCTTCATTTTGATGCAAATTTCTATATAAATAGACATCTTCAACTGTTTGATCTTAAATCCAGTCAGTAACACTGTCCGCCCATACATATGCCTTTTGCCAATCGGGCGTTACTGATGTTATTTAATTTTCATTTTGGCTATTGTTTGTTTTGACTTTGGCACAGATTGAAAATCCCTTACAGAGGCATGGTGGCAGGCTTGAGCATAATGAGACATATTGTGGTTCCTGCTATGGAGCCGAATCGGTATGAACTTTTTTCTCATACAAGTAAATTGTTGAATGTAGTTCCTTAATTGATCTATCAGGAAATCTTATAGAAGTTGATGAGGTGTTTGACTGTGCCATTATTGAATATGTCATATGGCCATGGCCAGTTATTTTAAATAAATTTAGTTAACGTAATTGTACTGAATGAATTAAGCCATTGGCACTTGGTCATGTCGTCTTGAGTTTTTTTTTTTTTCAACATTTTTGGTGCGACATCCCCCTCCTGCTTTCTCAGTTGATTCGCTTAACCTTTTTTATTTTAATTCTTTTATGTTTGCAGGCTGATGATGATTGTTGCAATTCGTGCGAGGAAGTTCGTGAGGCTTATCGAAAGAAAGGTTGGGCTTTGTCAAACCCTGATTTGATTGACCAGGTTTGTCAGGACTAGGGCTCCTATTTTGACATATTCTTTTTATCCTTATAATTTTGAAGTCGACTTCCAAGTTCGTTTCAGTATCTGACGTCGATGTGTATACGCATGTACCCATACCCTCCTTACTCAAATGCATGACCATAATGTTTAATTTCTTGCTTAAACAGTTTTATTTTAGAAGTTGAACTTTACTAAAATAAAACTATCTTATGCATAGCTTCTCCAACTGTGAAACGGGTGATATGTTCCATCTAATGTTGGAAGTTGGATTGGCTTTTGACTTTCCTGGCCAGAATGAAGTTTTTCCGTCCCGCATTACGTGATATAAGTTTTGAGATGCATGAGAACTTCTGCATCTGTTCTTGAAATCATAATCCCATAGTTACACATAATTTAAATATTCTTTGCTCCTATGTCCGTGTCTTGAGGCCTAGTTTTACAGTTAAAAAAACCTTTTCTTTTGCCGCACAATGTTGATTTAAGGTTTCATTGAACGGTAGCATACCCCTCTTTTTTCATATACAATCCAGTCGTCGTAGGCAATCTTAGAGAACTTTCGACCTATGCATCTGCTATTTGAGGATAATTGCTCTCTTTAGATTTTCGTATCTTTCGTATGATGCCTTATTGTTTTCATTAATGGACATCTGGGTATTATGAACTTTTTTCCCCTTCCACTAATATGCAAAGAGCCTCATTTTCTTCAGTATACTAAGAATAGGATTTTTCTAGGGTTTTTTTTTTTTTTTTTTTTACTTTGACTTTTCTCTGGAATACTACTGCCAGTAAGATCTGCCTAGTGCACTAGGGATTTCAGTTTTCTGTTAATAGGATAATTCTAAGGCTGATCTTATTCCTTGACATATTTTTCCAAATATTTATGGCGTTCAGTGCAAAAGAGAAGGGTTTCTCCAAAGGATCAAAGATGAAGATGGTGAAGGGTGCAATATATATGGATCTTTGGAGGTCAATAAGGTTGCCGGAAATTTTCACTTTGCACCTGGGAAAAGTTTCCAACAGTCAAATGTTCATGTACACGATCTGTTGGCATTCCAAAAGGACAGCTTCAATGTAAGATATGGTGTAAACGTGTTTTGTAATTTTTTTAATGAAAAACAAATGTTTAAGATTCAGTTTGGGTTTTTAGATTATCAATCTAATTTAATTGCACTTTTTAACTCAGATAAGTCACAAGATAAACAGATTAACTTATGGAGAATATTTCCCTGGCGTGGTGAATCCTCTGGATAGGTAGGCTTTCACTTCTTTTCTTGGAGCTTCTAGCTTCTAGTTTGCAAGTATCTCTCATATTTTTTAATTTTTCAATTGTGAAGTGTTCAATGGAGGCAAGATACACCAAGTGCAACATATCAATATTTTATCAAGGTTAGTTTTTGGGTTGTTGGATGCTGCTTTGATTGTTTTTTCTTCTCTCAACGGAGGGCATAACATTATTTCCTTATAGTTTTCTTTCATGACTTACTATACATTAAGATTTTATGTACTGAGGACTATATCATGTATCACATGCATTCCTAGTACAATAGCTGGAGTAAGTCGAGCGGAGTATAAGTTGCTATATCTCGTATTTTGCAGGTTGTACCTACTGTTTACAAGGACGTTAGTGGAAATACCATCCAGTCAAACCAGGTTGGTATACCTAAACTTTGAAATCTTATTTTTCTTTTACCTACATCGATGTTTTACATATTGGAGCAATGCCATAAAGATGCGAGCAATGGATTATTGCAGTTCTCTGTCACAGAACACGTAAAGACTGCGGAAGTTGGACGCCTTCAGTCACTTCCTGCAGTTTTCTTTTTCTATGACCTTTCTCCTATCAAGGTTGGTTTTCCTTACATGTCGAGCACATGTGAAATGGCAGATTCACTTTTCGTTACTGTTATAGCTGATTCGTTTTGCATGTTACAGGTCACGTTCACGGAGGAGCATGTGTCATTCCTGCACTTCTTAACAAACGTATGCGCTATAGTAGGAGGTATTTAACAACCCGTGTCCCCTTGAATTATGGTTACTTCACTGCTGTTAACTACCATGGGTTGGCTTAGTGGTCAACAAGATCATGGAAATAATAAGAGTTTAAATAAAATTGGTTCAGTCCAGAGCGACCGTCTGTTTAGGATTTAATATCTTACTAATTACCTTGAAAATCAAATATAGTAGAGTTAGGATATTGTCTTAGGAAAATATTTAAGGTGTGCGCAAGCTGGTCTGGACACCGTGCATATAAAAAGAAAACGAAACTGTTATTTCTCTTAGAAAAGGATGAGTTTAGCATCAATGTGATTTTAATTGAGACAAGTGCAGAAGAATGTAAACTACAAATGCAGCCATGCCATAATCATATAAGTTTCCGTGAGATCCATCGGTTAAGGAGGAGAACAAAACATTCTTTATAAGGGTATGAAAACCTCTCTCTAGCAGACGCGTTTTAAAAACTTTGATGGGAAGCCCGGAAGGGAAAGTCCAAAGTGGACAATATCTGCTAGCGGTGGGTTTGAGTTGTTACAATTTCCGACGAAAGAATGAACTTGTTTGTGTTTATTGAGTGGTATGAGTAATGGAGCAAAACCGTTTATGGTGATTTTTCTGTCCAGGCGTCTTCACGGTCTCAGGAATATTAGATTCATTTGTCTACCATGGTCAGAAGGTGATCAAGAAGAAGATGGAGCTTGGTAAGTTCAGCTGAGAAATCGACCTTTTTATTCGAGTTTTCAGATGATGATCAAATCAAGAGAATCAACCGTATGGTACGCTGTCTTCCAATTTACATTTACATTTTGTTGGCCATCATTTTACTCGTCGATTACTTGCTAGCCTTCATATTTAAAACCATTTGTTTACAGTTTCACGAATCTTTAACTGTTGTTGTCGTAAATGTTAATATCTCCTCCCTTTGGCATTTCTTGACAAAGAATCTATAAAACATTATTACCAAGAAAATACTTAGTTAAAACGTCTCACTTAACTTTTATATATTCGTTTAATATTCTCTCAAATTTGAATCTTTATCATTTATAAGTGCATTATTGAGTGTTTCAAGCTAACCCCATTTCTTTATATATATATATATATATATATATATATATAGTTGAAAAGGACAGAATAAATGGAAGGGGAGCTTCCACTATTCCCATTATTCTCCCATATTGATGACTTTATGAAAAAGGTTTGAGTTACTTTTCTTCCAGATAATTATATGTTTGCATTTAGGGAAAGGAAGTTTCAAGAGAAAGTGGATTTTTAGCAAAATTCCTTTCTAAAAGGATTGAACTGAATTTGTTGTGTGTTTTAGTCCCTATCTTTGCTTTATTCCTAATTTTACTGTACCATAATTCGCCAACTTAATTGTTGATATTGATTTGATTATCGATATTGATCTTTTAAACTTAACTTCATTATTACCCTTTCGATTCTGACCGTCCATGTTTATATTCAACTAGTTGTAACTTTTGTAAGTATCTGTTATCATTTCAAAAGTCGATCTTTGAAGCGTTTATCTCGAAGATCTCTCATTGATTCCTTTTCTTTCAACTTGCATATTCTTCTCCTTATAATCATAACTTGTTGAGATTGTTTTTGTTTTTTGTTTTTTTGTTTTTGATAGTTAAGAGTGTAGTGGTGAGTCGGTGACAGCCCACGTGGTCATTGTCATGCACGCCACTACTTTTTCTGAATCTTAAAAAAGTTAAATATTAAATAAATTAATTGTGCAAATTACAATATTAACCCTCCATTTGGAGAATGAAAGTTCGAGAAATTGGTCCAATGGGTAACATTTATTTAAACTATAATTTATGTATTAATTGTTGGACTTGATTTTTATTGATCTTCAAGGTTTGTACAATTTCAAGGTTAATTATCATTCCATTTCAAATCAGCCCATATGATCTTAAACATTAATTTTTATTAAGTATAAAAAAATGGATGAATATGTATGACTAATCGAATAACTAAAGTTTCATTAGAGAGCTGAGGCTAGAACGAGACAAAAAATTTCTTTCTAAAGAGATTCGATTCAGAACTATTTATATGTCTAATAATTCTGAATCGAACAATTCAAAATGATTCTAAGGTCCAGACTTTGGTCGTGTCTACAAACAATTCAAAATTACATGTCTATTATATGTCTAATAGTTCTAAGGTCCAGACTTTGGCCGTGCCTACAAACCATTCAAAATGTCTCGACTTTACAACAGATTTTTGAGTCAAATAATAATGCTTCGGATCACCTTTTCTTACACTATTTCAGAAACTCAAACGGGAGCACGAGAATATCAAATAATATCAAATACTCAATTTAAAGTGAATAAATAAACATGTATGAATGCTTTTTTATGTGTGAGATTATAATTTCTTATAATTAATTATTCCATAGTTAAATTATTTTAACGTATGTACACATACTTCGATTGGAATACTCGAATAAAAATAGCTACAAATTATTAAAGAAAAGAAAAAAAAATAACAAAATTACGAAAGGAATTTAAAAAAAGAAACAACATTTTACATTAATTAATAGTAGGAGAAAATTACAGAAATGTACTGCGATCTGACTCTACTACATAACGACAACAAAGATAATTACTTCTACATCCCTTCCGCCGGCCGAAAAGCTCAAAAAAAGTTGGCCGCCGGCCATGGCGGTGGCGGAGATTTTCCTTCCTATTAACACTTCTACTACTTCGTCATAACACCATTAACATACATCAACTTTCGAAGCCCTAAAAACACTGAAAGAAAGAGACCGATTCTGCAAACTGCAAAAATTTAGCCGCAGAATCCCCTAAAATACGACGCCTAAGCAATTTTACTAACACAATTACACAAATCATCATCACGAAGTGAAAATCGAAGCCCAATCGATTTCAGACGGATATTTCTGCAACATAGAGCTTTCTGACGGCTGTTCCCATGGCGAATCTGTCGGATCGGGGAACGTCAGATCTGATAAAGGCGAAGATCCTGCTGACTCGTCGCTCTCGGCTGAAACCGGCGACGAGGAGTTCTCCGCCTTGCAACAGATCTCCGATCCACTTGACCTGACCTCGCTAGCCTTCAGATCGTCGTCAGAATCGATTACCGTCGGTGCCTGAGACTCCGATCCGACCGTGGAAGAAATCGATGATGATTTCGACTTCCTCGAGGCAGATCGGTTCGATTTCCCCTGTTTTTGCGACTCAGCCAAGGTTTGGCATATGGCATCGAGCTTAGCATCGACCGCGGAGTGGAGCGGCTTGTACTCGCCGAAATCGCCGCCGACGGAGGAGCCGTGGTGCTTCAGCTGAGGGAAATTAAGCCTGGCGAAATCGCCTCGGAGCTTGTAGGCGGCTTTGTCATAGGCTAAAGCGGCTTCTTCAGCGGTGTCGAAGGTGCCTAGCCATAGCCGAGTACGGTTCCTCGGTAGACGGATCTCAGCTACCCATTTTCCCCAATGCCTTTGCCTCACGCCTCGATAAAGCTTCGTCGATTTCGGTGGAGATCCCGCATGTTTCATCGGAATCGCCTTCGGGCCAAGCAAATTCACGCCGTTCATCTGGTTTTTCGTTAGCTCTTGCTGGTTGTTAACATGTCCCCAAACCGGCTGGATCTGAGTCTGAAGACCGAATTGAGATTGGATCTGTTGGATCTGAAAGGGAGTCAAGTAATTGAGTCCGATTGAAGCCGATTGCTCCAAACCGTGAAGGTTGTTAGCCGAAAACCCGTCGGAATATGAATAGGCCACCGGCGGCGAGCAATCGGAAGGGTAAGAAGTGGACTCAGTTTGGATTGAAGAAGAGAAAGAAGAGGAGAAATCAGGAATGAAAGACGAAGAAGAAGGAGAAAAGGAAGGAAGGAAAGAAGAAGAAGAAGAGGAGGAAGCAGCTTTCATAAAAGGTTCAAGCGCTTCCATTAATTCACCACCAACTGGATACGACTGAAGATCTCTGCAACCATAGAAATCCATCAAAGCAGCCATAATTTCTCAACGAAATTCAAAATCAGCAACAGAAACAAGAAGAAGATGAAGAAATCAAGAAGTATTTCTACACAGAAAAGGATTGAAGCAGATCTGTAAGTAACCAATCCCTTCAATTCCACCAAGAGGGAATCAAAAACAACCCTCGAAGTCGATCTAAAAATCTCAAAACCAAAACAAAAATATACAAACAGATCTAGAAAAAGAATCCGTTCCAAAACATTAAAATAAAAAAAACTGGATCTCGATTCTGGAAAACACCTAGCCCTTCGAGAAACCTTTTCTCAAGTTTGCTTTCTGTTCGTTCTAAAAACAAACCCAAAAAACCAGAAACCTGAAAGACAGATGATTAACAGAAAGGGATTCAGAGAAGCGGGGATTACAGAGGAGGGGGATGAAGAACACGAAGATTGAAACACTAAGAACACAATCAGTAAAGAATCTCAAGAAAGCTTTTGATTTTTTCGTTTAGAAATGATTTTGATCGCTCGTGCCTCACTCTGCTTCTCGTTCGAGATCAGTGCTTGGTTTTTATAAGAGTTCCAATCCAAAATTACTTCTCTTAATCACTTTTTTTAATCTCACTTAATTACCTTTTAATTTTTTTCTTATTTTAAAGTCTTGTCCTCCACTGTGCTGACGTCACTCTTCGGTACCCGATGCGCCGCAGCCAATAAACGAACGACACGTCTCATGCCATATCACCGCCACGTGTCGGTCACTTAAGAACCTTTGCTTGTTCTCGTTCTGTATTTATCCACCCGAGGTTCCGGTGTTCACACAAACCTTTAGTGGTGCTGTCGTTTTTGTCTTACTTTCTTTTTAATTAAGTTATAACCTTATTTTTTATTTTAATATTTTAGATTATAAATTATTATTATTATTTTTTGTTAATTTTAAATCAATTAAATGCTAAAAAAATAGTTTTTAAAAAACTTAATTTGATTTTTTAAGTTTTGTTCGATAGCGCGAGCTCGAGTTCTTTTAGCTTCTCCCTATAGCTTAGCGTTTATAAGCAGTTGGAAGCTGTCGATAAAATTTTATTTTGTATCTAATAAAATCCTAAAATTTTACAATTTATTTAGAATTTCTATAAATAATAATAATAATAAAATCGAAAAAGTCAACGATCTATTAGTCACGAAATCGAAAATTTCATAATTTAACCTAAAATTAAGAATCATACCTCAAAATTTGTAATTTTTTTTGAAACCGTCACAAAATTCATAATTTAACCTAGAATTACGAATCATACCTCAAAATTAACGGTCACATTTCAGAAAAGAAAGAATTTAATGAGATCTTGAAATTTAATGCCTCCGTTAATTGAATGTGGTGTTTATAGGCCTATCTTTTATGAGTCATCCTATTCAATTATTTTACGAACCAATAAATATTTTCAACTCAATTATTGTACTATTAATGACGTATATAATCAATTAACTAAATATTTTTTTCGAGATTTTTCGACGTGAAATCTATATTAAATTTTTGAGATCCCACATCGACCGTAAAAAAAAAAGAACGAAACATCTCTTCTAAGAATGTGGAAACTTCTCCCTACTAAAGCATTTTAAAACAAGGCTGACGGTGATATACAACCGGCCACAAAACGAACAATATCTGCTAGCGGTGAGCTTGAACTATTAATAAATACGTTTTAAATATTTTAAAAATACTAAAAAAAAGTGAATTATTTTGATATTATAATATAATATATGTTTATTTAATTAAAAGAAATGGTATAAATATAATGGGAGAAACCTTATCTGCCAGTCTGTGTGGTGATGGAGAAGTGAATGGGGCGGCTTCGTGATTGTACCAAAACTCTTTCAATTGCTTTGACTTTGACTTTTTTTTTCTCTTTTTTTGCATATAATTAATAAATATATTCCACAATATATATTTTTATTTTAATTTTTTACTAATTGGAATGAAAGTAAATAAATATATAAATATTAAAAAAATTATTTAATGGGTTGCAAAGAATTTTCAAAAAGGCTAGGTCATCTCTATACCCCTAAACATGGGTTTGGTAGGTCAAGACCCACTTGGATTTTTCCATTGGTTGATTCTTCCTTTTGAATTCACAATTAGTGGCTTATTTGGTTGCCTAACTGATAAAGCCTCGTGTTTTGGATGTGTTATATTACGGGAGAGACAAATTTATATTGCACGGGAATTTGAGTTCAAATGAGGTAAAAAAAAAGTCTAATACGAGACAGAAGTAACAAACATACAAAAAGAGTCGAACCCTCGAGAAGAAGAATGCGAGTTTGAGCTGAAACCTAAATTCCCTAGTCGGTTTCGTAAGGGGCACGCACGTTGTGTGCTTCCCGTTCATGCTATCTTAATGTAGTCAGTCTGGTCCCCTTTTTAACCTAATTTGAAAACGAGTTGACAAACCCTAAAATGGATATGTTCTTCGGTCTTAAACAAATTTTATCAATTTAAATCAAATGATAAATATTTATAAAATCTAAAAATAAAACGAATATTCATTTTTTTTATAAATTATATAGTTTTCATCTCTACCAATTAATTAAATATTTGAATATAATCATTGAAATTCTTTAAATAATATAAGCTAAATTGACATATATATATATATATATATATATATATATATATTTATTGATTTAAATATAATTTAATTAGTTAAATATTAGACTTGAAATAATCTTATTTTTAAAAAATCTAAATTTGAAGCCAAACCAGTAGACAAAATTGATACGGATCGTTCGATAAGAAAATGACGTCATGATGATGTCATAACCAGAAAATCGAACGGTTGTTGTTATCGACGTTAAAAAGTCGTTAACTAGAGGTGGTTGAGCTAACCATACAGTTGGGTTACGTCAGGGCGTAGAGTTAGAATTGGAGTTTAAGTGAAGCGATACACAAAGTCACGTGCGGCGGAGACAATCGCCGCAATTTCGGCGCCGGTTACTCCACTTAACTTGGTGGCTTTTATGGCTTTCATTATTCCCACGCGCCAACTCCGAAACTGCAGGCTACTCGCCAACTGTATTTGCTGTGATCTTCACGCAGAGGGGAAGTGCGTGAGCTAATCGAATTAAATTAAATAATTTAATCTTTTCAATTTTCAATTTTATATTTAATAAATTTTTTATGTATTTAAATTTTTATAAATTTTTTTAATGTTGTGAGTGATAGATTTATTATATATATATATATATATATATATATATTTTTTTTTTTTTTTTGTATTGACACAAAAAAATTATGAAACTGGGAGTCAATGACTTGAAAGAAAGGTTATTACGTCTTAACTTTGAATATTCGAATTATTCTTTAAAGTTGAATTTAAAGCATTCTTAAATTACGATAACTTAAGGTCATCGAGACAACCAAATCTCGGGTAAATATATATTTAGGTTAAAAAATATATTTTTCTTCTTTATAATGACGCAAGTTCGAGTCCCTACATAATTCATATAATATTATCCAATTTGGACATAAGTCGTAATTTTTTCTACCTAGTTGTGAGATCCTACATCAGTTGGAGATGGGACGAAACATTTTTTATATGGGTGTGAAAACCTCTCTCTAGCAGACTCGTTTTAAAATCTTGAGACTGACGGCGATACGTAACGGATCAAAGCGGATAATATTTGCTAACGGTGGGCGTGGGCTATTACACTAGTAGACCTCATACGGTCGAAAATAGTTGTAGTTAGTTATCTCTTTATTTAGCCAATATGGGATTTTTCTCGTGCTCTCAATTATTCTCTGAGACAAAGCAGCACTATCCCCACATCGAAAAAAAATGAATACCTTACGAGCTTTATTGAAATATATGAGCTACTTTGTGTTATGTGTGGCCCTAACATATCTTTTAGATATGAACGGACCCACTTTGTCTCATCATGATCCAATTGGAGGTACATGAATCTGAAAAATAAAAGCATAAAAAACGTGAGAAAGAGGCATCTATTGGCATGCTTGATGGGATCGACACGAGCTCCTATAATTTATCTCAACGATACATTTTCATCTCGAAAAAATCCACACTAAAAAAATTGTCTCTTCTTACTTTTTCTCGACACAAATCTCTAAACCCTAATAAATTGTTTCAAATCTGTCCACCTATAATTGTCACAAATTACATTTAAAGTAGATCGAGAACTGTCTAGTCATCTTTATCATGTCACGATATAAGCTTCCGTTGCACCTCCGTGTTCAAGAGACAACGGTTATATGTGTATCTCATATATATATCACCGTAACAGTCACTTCAACTCACTATCCTTCATTCAACTCAATCTTCAACCGAGTTCAGTGAATGCTTAGATGTGATCAAACTCCGAAAAAAGAGAAGTAACTTAGCGCCCAATTAAACGGTAAGAAAGGGTTGGATTAGGCCAACCCAACCCCAGTCGCAACCTCGACATGAGGTCTAAGTTGAAGAGTCGAATTCCACCGATGGGGCACGTGCCGCACACGGCCCTGGCGTGGTCAGTTTGGAATCTAGGTTATTTTCTATTCAAATACATTTCTTCAACTTACAAAAGGTAAGCACTTCCTCTTATCTAAAAATAATTCAAAAAAAAAAAAAAAAAAGCAATTAATCATTTAAAAGTAAAATTTTGTAAGGATGAATTTTCTTTTATTTTTATTTTAATTAGTAGGAAAATGGCAAAATTAAGTGGGACCCACTAAAAGATCTCTTACGCGGTTTGACAACTTTTCTTCATTCCTCATCTCCCCACGCGGTCGTTTTTCTTCTCGTTGACGGACCACTTATTTTCTGCCACGTACCCCATACACCCTTTGTGGTTCCCAGCTTCTCACAGCTAACCCGCCAAATTTTAGCCTCCACGTTTTTTATTAAAAAAGAATTATTGTAATTTTCTTGTAATTTATTTCTTAAATTTGCAACCACCAAAAGAGCTGAAAAGGTTACATTTTCTAGCTTTTTCATATTTCTAAAAAAATGTAATAGTTTGTAAGTCTGCTGCACATTGCCGTTAGTCTCACGATTTTGAAACGTGTTTGTTAAGGATAGTTTTTCACACTCTTATAAGGAATGTTTCGTTCCCCTCTCTAACCGACGTGGGATCTCACAAGCCATGCTCTTTCAGGGCCTAACGTTCTCACAAACACATCGTCTAGTGTGTAACAGCTCAAATCCACCACTAACAGAATATTAATTTTTTTAGGCTTTCCGTTTTGAACAGAAAGATATTTATTGCAAACCTAAAAGTATGTGAACGTATCAAATCATAAGAATTTCAATCGAGAACATTTAGGGTTTCGTTTATTTTTCAAAACCATATGTATACATCACATTCAATAGAAGTGTTGTTTGTTGGGAAACCAAAGAAAAAAGTGTAGAAGAAATTAAGAGATTTTCTTAACCTTTGAATATAGCTCACCATGACCAACCTTCTCAACCAGCCATTGCCTTTTCAAGGTAACCAAAAGTCCAACCTTCTAGGGTTTTCTATACCCTAACCTCACCTTTCAATCTTTTTCTCCATTTTTTAAAAAAATAAAACTCCTTTTATCCTATTAAATTTATAAAATTAAAACACCCATTTAAACTAAAAATCAAATTTAAATGAAAATAAATAGGATTATATAATTTTTCAATATTGCTATATTCTTAAAAAAAACACTGTATTTTAAAAAAGAATTAATATACAATTTATTATTATTATTTGGGTTTGAATGTTAGTCAAAATTTAAAATTTGAAAAAAAAAATAATAAATGTGAAGGAGGAGGAGGGTTTTGAAAGGTTCAAAGTATTGGTTGGAGGGTCATTTTCAAGAGGGGATTTGGGAGATTATAAGCATTAGATATTCCAACAATTCTTCACGCATGCTCACTCCACTCCACTTTCCTTCCCCTTTGGATTTTCCAAACTTTTTTTTATTTTATATTTACTGAATTCAGAATTCAAGAATTTATTAGATATAAAATTTAATAATTATTGGGCAATGGTAATGTGACCATTTTTGTTGGTGGGGCTGTTGTGAAAAAATGGGTTGTCAGACCCGAAATGGGGGGACGTGGGCCTTAAAAGGGGCCCAAACTGGAAATGAAGTTGGGTGTGTGGGCCCAGCGTTGATTTTGGAGAATAGTCCAAACGAGAAACACGTGAGTGTGACCTGTAAACCAGTCACCCTTACATCACAAAACAACTTTAACTCTTAACTATGTAATTGGGCACAACACAACACTGATGTCCGTAGTTGGATAGTTGGATGCTCTCTTACGACCGACTACACTTTGTAGATCGAACTTTGGAACTAATAAAACACATCATCGAAAGTTTATGGGCATGTTATAAATATGTTAGATCCAAACTTAAAAGGTTATAGACTTAATGCATGCATACATGTTAGGGGAGAGTCAAAGGAGAAGTCAAAATCAAGGGGTCTACAATAGAAGAAACCAAATTTAAACATGCCTAGGGTCGTTGTAAGCCCGAGGAATGACACCTAGGGTCTCAAACAGGCCCGAGGTGAACTACTCCTTGGGCCAAAAACGTATGTAGCCTAGTCAACCATGGATTGATTAGGACAAGGGCGACTCAACCTTCGGCCTAGCTTAGCCATACTAAGGCTCGAAGACCTTTAGGAGCTCTTGTGGCAATGGGTTGATTAGTACAAGGGTGAGACTCAGTCAGTCTCTAGCCTAGCCATACTAAGACTCAAAAGACCGTGGAGAGCTTATATCACGTGCCAGCTTCGTGTCACGATTATGCTTATCCAAGACGTGTTATTTGTAGCCACATGTTGCATATCTGACTCATACTTGTCCAGGACAATCGGATCACATACCCGTTCTAAATTCCTTTTAATTCCTTTTACTTGCAGCCAAAATCACACAACATTTATATATTTTATATAAATATAAGAATGAATTGAATCAATCTGTTCAAAATGGACTGACCACATTCATTCCAACTCGAAGACACCGCAACAAGACAAGCGAGGTCTTAAGTAAGATGAGCTACAACAGCACATTGGCTTGCCTTCTCATCCTCTCCCAAAGTACCAACTAAAACGGAAACTTCAGGCAGACCTCTTTACTTTCAAGACATTGATGAGCCTCAAAAAACCAGATGCAATTATATGACTCTTTTACACAACCTTTCATTCATCAATTTAACCTTCCTTCCTTCTCTACCCACAAAACAATCCGAGCTTCGATCGAGCTCTCGTAATCCTAAAACGACAATCCTAAAACGACGCCAAATCCTCCGGAGAACGACAATGCTGCCCTTTACTCTGAATTTATACGGATCAATCTGCCGCTAGATTGAACTTTTAAGAACACATAATGGGAAAAATTATACATATTCTTATATACAATTCCATCTGCATCTTCTTTGCTTCATTGAAAGATGAGGCTGGCCCCTTAACGAGTGACCGTCTAGAAGATGGAATCCATGTACTTATTATGGTGTCGTTTGTTAAACTCCAATACACTACCGTAGGTTCGATCGGCAACGCCAACGAACAGAGCTTCGGTGTCGGGACTAAAGGAGATTCCAGCAATTTCCCCAAACAGATCGATTTCTTGTGCTTGTTCATAACCTGTGCGACTTTCATAGATATGGACGAAATCTGCAGGCTCAGCCATCGACAGGAATTTACCATCCAAACTGAATTTGACGCATCTGATTGCTCCCATTCTTCCCTTGAGCACAGCTAGGGACTTAGACGTATTCCTTATGTCCCACAGCCTGCAGGTGGTGTCTTGGTTCCCAGTGGCCAAAATGTGTCCATCAGGGTGCCAGGCAGAAGCAAAAGAGTAATCTAAGTGCCCTTTCAGGCTCTCAATCACCTGAGTCGACATTTAAAATTTTAATGATGTCTGAGAAGGACGAGGGGGAGCCGAGTATGCAAACACATTGATAGAAGCTTGGAAGGATGACTTACCTTGCCAGAGTTGGCATCTGCAAGCAGGCACTCTGTAGTATCCCCAAGGACTGCAAGCATCCTCCCATCAGGACTAACAGAGGTGTTCTGTAGAAACAAGAAGGGGGGAAATTATGAAAAGAAAGAAAACAATCAGAATATGAGCGAATCGTTTAGTGTCGAGTTTGCATCTCACTTACATTGACGGACCAGCCAAATGTGAAGCCGTTAAGGCAAGCAAAAGTCTTGGCATCGTATATCCTAACTTTTGCATCATTATTTCCTGTGACGATCCTCATTGCACCACTGTAAGGGGAAAAGATGCATAATTCGTATGCCCCGAAGCAATGAAAAGATGGAACCCGTTCGAAAGAAATGAAACGAAACTTACTCGGGATTATGAAATATATCAACAGCATTTGTGATTGCGTTTTCTTCTGTTGTCATTTTGGTGCAAAATGCAACTCCAGGATGATTCAAGTACTGCACTTTGAGGGAAAAGTAAATTAGATACTGGAAACTCCATTGATAAGTAGATGGGTTACAAAAAATCTTCATACCTTGCAAATCAGTTCCCCTTGGAAACCACCAGCCACAATCAAGTTCTCCTTAACTGACATTGCACTTATCTGAACTCTAGACAATGACTGGGATGAGACTCCAGGGCGTTTCTGTTAAAGAGATGAAGATCAGCCCTTTCTAAGAAACTAAATTTTAATCAAGCAAAATTTTCAGCTCCCTTGGTCTGCATAACATACCACGGTGGGAACAATTTGCTTAGCCACATTGAGTACTTCTTTGCCTCTCCGAAGCAATGGAGACCAGTGCATTACTGAGTAGTTTTGCATAAGGTATACATCATGCTTAGAAGTTGCCCACAAGAGATTTCTTAGCTGCAAGGTATGAACAAACAAATCAGTTACTGTCATCAAAGGACAACATTCAAAGGTTTTAAATCACGACATAAGTTCATAAGATCTTCTCTCCTATTCGACTCTCTCGCTTGTCTCTCTGTCTCCCACACACTGACACAACATGCAGATACGATAATTTGATTTTGGCTTCAGGTATGCATGATTAGGTGCCCCTTGAATTAAATAACTAGTTATTGTAACCAAATCCAAAAAAATGAGCTGCCACAATACATTGAAAGGTTATGCCTTCATCCTTCAATGATGTGATTTGGACGCAGGAACCAATTCGAAAGCTTCCGAAGATCAAAACCATTTTGAAAGAGGAAGAAGGCGATGGAGAGACTTAAGATAGACAGCTATTCACTGAAGGAAAGGTGTCTCGATGTTTCAAATTATTAGACTTTAAAGTCTTGTGAAAGAAAATTGAACCAGGACCTCAAGTTGGGTTCTTTAGTGTTTTTACGGTAGAAATAGATAACTAAAGAATGTATAGAATGCTAACAAGGCTTTCGAAATGCTGAGCTAACAAGATATGCACAGAACTAAAAAAGCAAGCAGAAGTACAATTCAAGGAATAAATAAAGTATCATGGATACAGAATATGACAAATATCAGGCAGGTAAGTCAACTAATAAGGATGCATGCAATAAAATTCCGGTAACCATCGGCAATAAATATCATCAGAGTTGGTTTAGCCTCTCTAAAGGCCAAAATATATGTGAACTACAGGTTGCTACAGAGGCTTCTTAAATGCTTAGATATTTGCCTATCGTACCATATAACAACGTCCTGGCAGCTGCTCAGACATAACTTCCACTGCTTTAAAGGCTGAAATAACAGAAATAGCATTCCTAAATGCCACAGATGGGTTAAAGTGAAAAAGTTGTATTTAAAACTCCTAGCAAAATTCGTATTTACAACAAGTATCACAAAGAAAATAAAATAACCATAGCGTCCCCCAGTTGTCGTTTGTCCCAGAAGTATGCAAGAGGGAATTCAAGACCAAGAAGGTACGTCCAGGCAATTAAAAGTAACAATAAAAGTATAGCGGATCAAGGGGAAAATTCACAATCTCAAGAAGTAAGTCACTGTGATGTAATCCCAATGACCAAAGAACTAGCTTATCCGATTCCTACCATTGCAGTGATGCATAGACATCCAAAATTTAGCACCACACTATATTTCATCAAATAATGATGTCTGAAACATGTTGAAGATTGCAGCCTTGATATACGCTTATGAAGTTATATTATAGGCTGTCCAAGAGTTGGGATGCAAAACTATAAAGCAAGCATGAATCAATCATACATCTACAAATTGAGATTGCATAATTGTAAGATAAGTGAGCCGTTTTCCATAATCATGGCTTAACAGGTAACCAAGCACCCGATTATAAAAATTAGATCAATAATTGCATGCCTGACAAGTTGAATTGAGGCCTCACTGGACCATAATTTTTAAGCTGAAAGACTTTACAAAGTTAGTTAGTTTCAGGTAATTAAATTCATTTCAAATGAACAAAGTTGTAAAATAGAGCCAGCATAACAAGAATTCTGAGCTTCATACCTCGAAATGTATGATCAGGATATAGAGCTAGAATCATTTATAAACACATCCATAAAGGATAATAAAATATTCAAAACCTGCAAAACTACAATGCTAATAATGGCTGTATAAATATGATCAAGAGACTATAAAAGAAGAAGACATCCTGATCAGGCGCAGTAATTTGATAAATACATTGCCATTCCAGCAAATATGACTTGGGACACTTGCATAACTCGGAAAAAGTAAGCTCTAGGATGAATAACTAACTAAAAATCAATCATTAGCAATATATGGTGATGAAACTTGCATCTACTGCTCAAAGATGTAATACGAATCTAACATTAAATTAGGGAAATATGCATTCGACGTAAATGAAAATTTAGAAAAATTTGGGGAATAATTAATGCGTAGGATGACCAATAACGGGATCTCATTGTCGTCGTCTATCCGCTTCTTTTAATTTAGGAGTTCTATTTCTGCTTTTATTATAATTAATTGGTTCTCGCGGGAGGGGCGGACGGATCTCAAAATCCTATAACTCTATCTAGAAAGAAAGATAAGCCCTTATCTTTGATCAAAAGAGCTCATAAAAACTATACCTGAAAATGAACAATGGTTGATTTAACAAGCCTCGAATTGAACTGGAAGTCATAAAAATTATTCCCCTTCTCCACTTGAAAGCATTCCTGTCAGAGGAAGTCGATCGATGAGAAGATAATCATCAGGAATTAACAACGAACAAATTAAAATAAGCTAAAACAGCTTCGGTATTCCCCGAACAGTACAAATAAAATACAGGGGACGAAAATTCACAAAGGAAAAAGCACCTTTTCCAGTTCCACACGAGAGCGTGACAGACTCTCATAGTTCTTGTATTGGCTCAAACGTTTTTCCCGATAATTATCTCTGGTAAAGGCGAACCTCTCCCAAGGTATTCCCTGGATATCTTTCCCATTCCTAGCGTCGAAAGCAGAGGTATCCGTCTTCGGCGTGCTCTGCAAAAACAAAATTCCCAAATCAATTTAAAACGATATCGATAAGACAGAAGAAAAGACAAATTGAACAGAGAATTAGCAAAACTGACTGTATCCATGTCGTCTTCGAAGTCGGAGTCTATATGCTCAATATTCTGATCAGTATGGAAGTCATCATCAGAGAAAAATCCACCATCGTCAAAATCATTCACAGCAAGATCGTCATTCTGAAAATGCTCCATCAGCCTACAAACATTACGTGAAGCTCAATCAGTTGAAGAACACACCTAAACACAACCGCTTCACGAAATGGACGTAGGTACCAAGAAATAATTCGAAACAAAACGAAACTGCGATTGAACACACACACAGTCACGCCAACACGACGCTGATTCGAAATGAAACAGAGCAAACGAGACCAACAAATGGCGTAAACAAAGTTAACAAAACGAAAAAGTAAAAGAAAAACACCATAAAACTGGACCGCGATAACGAATGCAGAATGAAATAGAGAGGGGAAAAAAAAGTGAAATAGTATACCTTGAAATGGCGAGAAAACAGGCAAAACCAACAGATGTCGAAGAGAAACGGATCAAAAGAACAAAGAAAGGAAATTCAAGCAGATGATCTCGTCTGAAAGAGACGAGCTCAGAAAGAATCAAACAGAGAGCAAAAGGAAAAAAGATTCAGTTCAAGGTGAAAGAAAGGCGCCAATGGCGGAGAGAAACAAAAAGAGAGGATGAGAAGGGAACAGTCTAGAGAGATCGTTGTATTGAAGAAAGCGAGAAAAGAAGTTACAGAGCGGTTGCTTTTATAGCGGAAACAGAACGGGACGGGACGGGACGGGGACTGAGTTGGCTCAGTGAACGGAATCGGAGTGGTGACGTGGAGTGAAAAGGTGGGGACACCCCGTGGGCTTTCAGCGAAACCACCGGTTTCTTTGAACCGGCCGTTCCCCTCTCGGCGTTGAACAGCGAAGCGGGGAATGGCGGCCGTAAATTCTGGCTTCTATTCTTTCTGTCATGAAATTTACCCTCCCAATCCACCGTCTCTCCCTCAACTTTTCCTCTATTTTGTGCTCTTCTAAAAACATTAAAATAAAAACAAAATTTAAATGATTACGTGGCATTTGTGTCCACAATTACGATTTACTAGGTCCACGTGATCATCTCGCGCCACGAATTCCATGGACTGGTTGGATATCGTTCCTTCCTTACACGGGGCATAACCATTTAACGGAACCCAAACGCCTCGTTATCCTCGGACCGAACACAATTAAGCGCCGTTAATAGTGGGTAACAAGAGAAGACGCCAGATGCTTAACCAGGGTTGAGTTAGTGGAACCATGAGTCCGCAATGGGTTTACGAAGAGTTAAAAGTCTACCGCTTGTGATCTCCAAGTTTTAAGTGCTTGGGCCCATTAGAGAGACCCGATATCCAACCTAAAACATTAATTTGTTTCTATATTTCATTATTGTTAAATTATTCACTAATATTTATTTTAATATTTTAATCTATCGCTTTAATTTTTAAATAAATTATTTCCATTGAAGGAAGAATAAAAGTATCTGTTTTTATCGAATGAGTTATTTTATTTCAATTTAATTTTTAACTTCTTAGCTAAGTTAGAAACGGGTGTCGAATTTGAAATTAACCATAGAATATGATTTTTTTTATAAATATAATAATAACACGGAATTAGTCCATGTGTTCTTTTTTTTAACGATGTCTAATTAATTCATAAATTTTAATATCATTCAACATAAAATAATATAACATATATATATAATTTTTATTTTTTATTTTTAATATTAAATTAAGAATATCTTATATTTATTATATTTATTACTTTAATTTTAGTTATTAATATAATATGCATGGTAGATAAATATGATTTTTTTAAAATAATTAAAAATAAAAAAAACTTACATCCCAACTCATCCTAAAAACAGAGGGTTTAGTTGGGTTGAGTTGAGTTGTGAACTCTATTGGAGTTACTCGAGGATTACTAACCCAACCAACCTAAAACTTCGAGTTAGTCCAAGAGATTAATTTGAAGAATAGTTAGATTATCTATTATTTGTGAGATTCAACCGATAAAAAAACTAAATATTATTTATAAGGGCAACACGTTTTAAAATACTGAGGAAAAACTCGGAAGGAAAAACTAAAAAATGACAATATCTGCTAGCAGTAGGCTTAGACTATTACAAATGGTATCAGAACCAGACACGGAGCAATGTGCCAATAAGGAAATTGGGCCCCAAAGGAGAATAGATAGAGAGGGGACCGAAGCAGTTTGTATAAGGATGTGAAAATATTATTAGTTTAAATACAATTTTTTAGATAAATTAATGGTTTAATTTTTAATTTAAAAAAGAAAACAAAATTGCACACAATTGATAAATATAAAAAATATGTAATTTTTCTTATACTTTAAATAATAATTTAATTAACAAATAATTAATTGTGCTTCCTTGCCTAATAATAGACCAGACTTGAAAAATAAAAATAAATAAATAAATAAATAAATAGACATATCTCCTTTGGTAATTAAAGCAAAAAAGAAAAAAATCCCATAATGCATGTTGGAGCTCCATGGAATATAAGGTCGGCAAAAGTTCACAGTCAGCAATCGTACTTCCATTGACCCAACAGCTAATATATTTCTTTTTCCTTTAAAAAAAATTATAAAAATATCGATATTTCCAAATTATTAAAGTGCGGAATCATATATTATACATCATGGGCGAACATTTTGTTTCTTTTATAAGATATTGAAACCATAGGTTATAACTCAACCTTATGCCTTTTTTTCATTTTATTAATTAAATATTTTGGTAGCTTCCTCAAATATCCTTTGGGATGAGAGTTTTGATTCTTTTCTTCTTTTATAAGCCTCCCCTAATGTCAACAATCATAAGGTCATTTATGTCTTTATATATTAATTAATATCTAATTTGAATCCGTCTTTATTAGAGAATAATAAAAATATTTTCAGAATTAGGTTTTCTGTTCGAGTATAGAAGTCCAATCGAATGATTCATTTTGGGTCTCTGGTCGAAGACGAGGAGGGTTTTCCCGCCCCATTCCCTACGTCGTATCCAAACTCGAATAACTTTAAAAAAAAAAAATAAATAAATAATACAAGTCACGTCACGTGATGATTAAATTACATAATTTAATTAATGTCATAATCAACATCAAATCAAATCTCGAAATAAATGGAATATAAACTATGGAGTAAAACAAAATATTAATAATAATTATTGAAAGAATATTAAAAATAATTATGACATGATATTTGGATTAAATTAGAAGATGATATTTTAATGAGTTGTAATTAAAAATATGATGGACATGATGATTAATATAAAGGGAAAAAGGGAAGATGAAATTAATTAAGAAAATAAATTAAGGAATCTTATCCAATAAAAAGAGGTATTAAGATGCGAAGCATCGGGACAAAGCTGTGGGATATGTCAGTGTGGGTGTGGACAGAGACAACAATGGGGTTGGGAAAAGCTCTATCACTAACAAAATATTTATTCTTTCCATCAAAATGGACCACTTTGATCTTGTTCCATTACATTATAACCTTATTTTAATGGATCTTTCGAGTTTATATGATTAGGTTTATTAACGTTCGAGTAAAAATATGAGTGTATGAATAAATCGATATCATATTTGACACGAACCGTTTTTTATTTTGTGGCCTCCTATAAATTTCCATAGGATGTATGCTGACAGACATGGCTCATGCTGGTTTGATGGAATAGTATAACGCCTAAGCCCACCGCTTTGGCCGGTTACGTATCGCCGTTTTAAAACGCGACTACTAGGGAGAGGTTTCCACACCCTCGTAAGGAATGATCCGTTCCCCTCTCCAACCGATGTGCAATCTCACAATCCACCCCCCTTGAGGCTCAGCGTCCTCGCTGACACACTACCTCACATTTGACTCTGATAACATTTGTAACTGACCAAGCCCACTGTTAACAGATATTGTCCGTTTTAGCCCGTTACGTATCGCCGTGTAAGAAATGTTCCGTTCCCCTCTTCAGCTGACGTGAGATCTCACAAGTAGTCTTCGCTCTTAGAAAAATTCAAAACAAGTAGACAACGTGGTCATGCCATAGGGAATGTAAGGGCATGTTGGACCCACGAGGTGCCGAATCCGAATTCTAAATCCTGATTTGAATTTGGGGCACCAACGTTATAGGTTAACTATTTGTTATGATCTCGAATCTAAACTATTGCGACATTATTTTCTATTCTCTTATTCTAGTTGCATTCTTACCGATCACAAATAATAAGTATTTAAGAATATAACTATGGTTGATGCATAACTCGAGACAGACGCTCGTTAATATAGATGATGAGGTATGAGTGTAGTTGCAGTGAAAGTGAATATATTTTAATTTTTATTTACTTTTCGTTCATTTGTATTATATTTTTTTAATTGATTTTGACAATTAATTAATTAATTAAAATAAATTTTTATCTTTCCAAATCATGATGCTAATAATAAAGTATTGTTAGTTAAATGAGAATGCTCGCTTATTTGTCTTATTATGACTAAATATGATCTTTTTTATACTAATAATTAATTGAGCATATAAAATACCATTTTTGTCCTTGAATTATTGAAGTATTTTGAATGTGACCTCCAATCTATTTGGTTTTTTAGTAAACTATTTGATCCTTTCTATTACAACTAAAAATGATATTATTATTATTATTATTTATTATATTTGAGGTTGTTTGTATCAAATTAGGGTCACGTCAACTAATTTTCCAAATCAAAATAAATTATATTTTTCAAAAACAAAGAAGCCACGTGACTAAATTAATTATAAATAAAATTAGCGAGTTTTAAAAAAATTAAAATAAAATAAATTAGAGGTAAAGTTTAATTTGTTACTTTAAATTACTCAATAAAAAAAAGGCACAATTAAAAATATTATATTATTCTAATTTTTTATATATATAAAATTCAAAATTTCCTAAGAAGAAAATAAGGAATCTCAAAATTTGGAAGAGAATAAAATAGCCCTAAAATTTCATTATATAAACCCGAAATTAAATAAAATAATATCATAATATTTAATTTTTTTTCTAAATTAAATATATATATTTTTAATTTTTTAAACGTAGAAAAAGATTTTAAAAAAATCAAATAAAAAGTTTAAAAGGTTAATTTTTAAATTTAATTATAGTTTGATTTGATTATATATACCTAAACTAATTATAGGTATAAAAAGCTAGAGATAAATAATTATATTGTCCGTGACAGATGTAAGATTAATTATATTAATAATTTAAGATTTTAATAGAATTATAAATGGTTAATGCACTTTTTTTCTAATAATATATTAATTAGCCTATGGGATGATAAATTGGTGCCTAGTAGCTCAACATTTTATTATTATTATTATTATTATTATTATTATCATCTCTTTTTGTTAAGCTTCTAGACGGCTCTTTTAACTTTTGGTAATGAACGAATTGAAATCATGTTAATATAATATAATCATTTTTTTCCAAATAAAAAAAAAAACATTCTAAAAAAATTACTTTTAATTTTTTGGATTTTTGTCATATTTTTTTTATTTAAATAGAAATTATAACAACCAAGGACTCCGGATTCCGCTCATCTATGCCCTGACAACATAGTTAGGTTACTTACTTTATCGACACCTGTGTGCCTCGACGACGCGGTTATGTTACTTACTCTTACGGGCAAATATTAGTCTTTTGAGGATATTTTGTCTTCGCTCACATGAATCTAGGAAAATTTCTTATAAGTCACATAACGTAGAATTACTCTAATCAAAATACGCTTAACCATGAGGTTTCTATGACTGAGCTACCGAAAAGGAAGATACATCTTGTTGTATAAGTAGTAACTTTTAATTCCTTTAAAACTTTAGTTATCCTATCGTTATGATCGTTCTTATTCGGATATGGTCCACGTTCATTCATGTAATCTATTTTACTCCGGTGTCACAAAAATAAATAAATTTTTTTTTTTTTAATATTTCCCATCCTATCTTTAAATTAATATCTTCAATTAAAATAAAAATTGACAAAACAAATACGCCAAGCTGGAAAATTGAGAAGAAAATGAAAGGTGACATGTACATATCATAAAAGCTAATAAAAATAATCAATTAGTGGAAATATCCTCGAACCGGGTAAAAACTACCCGTTTAGACAAAAAATGGAGCCCATTACTTGGCATGCTGTTGGCCCATTATTTGTCAGTCTGTCGGCCCATTACAAGGAATGCTGTATGGCCCATTTCTTCCTATTATGTCTAGCCCATTTGGATATTATTGGGTCAATTACTAATTTTTTTAATATATATTGGGAATTTTAATATTTAATATTTAATATGAGTAACATATTCTCTCTTAATACAAGTAATTGTATTAAAAAATAAATATTATATTAAATTAGAATTTTAGCTTATGTAATTTAAATTTTATTTAATTTTTAAATCTAATCTATATACATTTAATAAAATTTTAAATTAGTTTGGCGGTAAAATTGAATTGAATTTTTATTTAAATTGATTGGATAATTATAATATTTTCTAATGGATAATGTAAAACAGGCTGTACAATTAAAAGAGGAAAATGCAATTAATTTTATTATAAAGTAGGGAATAAATCCAACCAATGAGGAAAAAGGATAATTTAAATTTCTTTATTTTTTTTTCTAATTTCTCACTATTGGAATTATAATCCCATATTTCTTGACATAGAGATTGCACTTTTAGAATTTTAATTTTGAAATATTTATTAATTTTAAACAAATAAATCTCTCCACCGCTAAAAAAAAAATTTGGACAAATTATTATAACCAACGGATTTGTTTCCATGCTTAGTACTAAACCAAAATTTTAGATTTTGGATTATCGTCTACAGCTTGTCGAAGGTTGTCCATATATTTTTTAAGAAAATTTGTATGAGGACACCTAATATTTAATTATTTTAACATGTTTTGTTCTCAATCACGTATTTCATAAGATAAATATAGGAAGACACCAAATACTGAAATGTTGAAAACCAAATACAGCTTAACTGTTTAGGTCTTCTAATTTAACCAATAATAATAATAATAATAATTTAAGGTACACTTTATTTGTACGTGTAGTAATTATCAATTATTTAAATAATTTATTAACTAACGAATGTTCAAGAACACTCTTATTCAGTTATCGTCTTAGATAGAGATGTCCATTTTACTTGCTGGACCTACCCGAGATGGGGAGGGGAATTCATGTTATATGGGGAATGGGGGAGGAATGGACACATTTTTCTCGTTAGATAAACGGGTCAGAGATGGAATTATATTCCTCTTTGCTGCCTGCACCGTCTCTGTCCCATTTATTATAAATATATTTTCAACATACATGCACAAATATATGCTTTTTGACTCTACTATAAAAATAAATTAGTTAATTTTGAGTTTTAATTATAATATTTAAATTGAGGGTAATTTTTTTAATAATTAAAAACTAAATTATAATATTAAAATTTGAAGTTTTAAAAAATTGGTGAGTAGAAAATTAATGAAATATATTGATTTATTAAGATTTTTATAATTTTTTTAATAAAATTATATTAGAAAATGAAAATTTTAAAATAAATATTTTGTTAAAGAATAATAAACGATACCCGCAAAAACAAGAAAATTGAGAATTTTTTATTTTATTTTTTATTTTTAATGGAATGACGTCATGAATTGTAATAATTCTTAAATTTAAAGGAAAAAAAAAAGAAAAAGAAAATAATTTGATAAGATTGGGAAGTTGTTTGGTTTCGTCATCGCTCTATTTAATCCTTGAAGAAGCTGAAGCTTCACTCACCATTGTCCATGGCTTCCTTCTTCTTCTTCTTCCCTCACACAATGAAACTCTCCATGTTCGCCGCCATTTTCTTCGCCGTCCTCTCCCTTACCGCCGCCGCTTCGTGCTCTAAGCCGCTGTACGCCTGTGACTCTTCCAACTCACTCACCAAAACCCTCCCATTCTGCAAAACCTCTCTGTCGATCAAGAAAAGAGCCCATGATCTTGTCTCTCGACTCACATTGAACGAGAAGATCCTCCAGCTCGTCAACACTGCTCCGGCGATCCCCCGCCTCGGTATCCCCGCCTATGAGTGGTGGTCGGAGGCCCTACACGGTGTTGCCAATCGCCACGGCATCCGCCTCAACGGCACCATCAAAGCCGTCACTAGCTTCCCTCAGGTTATCCTCACCGCCGCCACCTTCGACGCCGGTCTCTGGTACCGAATCGCAAAGGTATAATCAAATCCCCAACCAAACACATTCCGTTGATTCTCTTGCTATTTCTGTTCACAATACGAACTAAATTTCAATTTCACGTTAGTTTTAGTGTTAAATGGTTTAGCAGTTGTTCAATAGGTATCAGAAGAGGAAGTTTGTTGAAATCGGATACTATTTTCCTTCAAGTTTGTGCTGATTTCTTAGCTTAACTTTAGAGTTTAGTAGTAGTAGTTTAACATGAATTTGAGTCAGATCAATAGCGATTTCATTTTGTCAAACACTTGGTGGGCATTCTGCTAATTTACGAAAGCCTATCATGAATTAGTGTATGAATCTACGATACAGGTGATAGGAACAGAGGCGAGAGCAGTGTACAATGCGGGGCAAGCGAAGGGGTTAACATTTTGGGCCCCAAACATAAACGTATTCAGAGATCCAAGATGGGGAAGAGGGCAAGAAACACCAGGAGAAGATCCAACAGTGGCAGGAGTATACTCAGTAGCATATGTGAGAGGGATTCAAGGGGACTCCAAAAAAGGAGGGAAGCTTGGGAACAGACTCAAAGCTTCGGCATGCTGCAAACACTTCACGGCCTACGATCTCGACCGGTGGAACGGGATCACTCGATACGTATTCGACGCCGAGGTAACTGGGATTTGGATTTGTGGAACTGGAAATGGAATTGGAATTTGGACTGATGGGATTGTTGGGCATTGGGGATATGAATGCAGGTGACGATGCAGGATATGGCTGATACATATCAGCCACCATTTAAGAGCTGTGTGGAGAAGGGGAGGTCGAGTGGAATAATGTGTGCGTACAACAAGGTGAATGGGGTGCCCAGCTGTGCTGATCATCATCTATTGACTGCTACTGCAAGAAGAGAATGGAAGTTTAATGGGTTAGGCCTTCTTTTTCTCTTTATCCAATGCCCATTCTCTGCATAAGCATTGTTCTTAGTTTAATGGGTTAAAATGTCATTACCTCAATTACGAGGTCGGTCCCTCGAATACCTTATTCATGGTCGAAAGGCAACGTACTTGTAACGGTCAAAGCCCAGCAGATATTGTCATATTTGGGCTTTCACTTTTGGGCTTCCCTTCAAGGTTTTAAAACACATCTGGTAGGGAGAGGTTTCCACACCCTTATCAAGAATGTTTTGTTTCCCTCTACAACCGATGTGGGATCTTAAATACCACATCGAATACCTCGAATACCTTAATGTTTTGTTTACCTCAATTACGAGGTCGGTCCCTCGAATACCTTATTCATGGTCGAAAGGCAACGTACTTGTAACGGTCAAAGCCCAGCAGATATTGTCATATTTGGGCTTCCCTTCAAGGTTTTAAAACACATCTGGTAGGGAGAGGTTTCCACACCCTTATCAAGAATGTTTTGTTTCCCTCTACAACCGATGTGGGATCTTAAAGTGCTAAACGTAATTGAGGTTGGGGTCCCTTAAATACCTTATCCATGGTTGAAATGGAATGTGCTAAACGTAATTGAGGTCGGGTCCCTCGAATACCTTATCCTTGGTCGAAAGGGAACGTGCTAAACGAGAATAGGAACATGGATTATATTCCCCCTGTCCCGATTACTCCCGATTATTGAGTTATTGATTTGTTCGTTGATGGTTGAACATTATAATTATATTTTTACAACGAGCAGGTACATCGTGTCGGACTGTGATGCAGTGTCCCTCGTTCATGAGACGCATAATTACGCCAAAACTCCAGAAGATGCGGTGGCTGATGTCCTTAGAGCTGGTATTTTCACTTCCATCCCTAACTTCTACTTCTTTAAGCTATTTTCAAACTATTGCTTGACTGAACGTTGACTTTCTGAATCACAAAATATCTTTTTATGCCAATTTTTTGGGTTATTTTTATAATTTTAAAATATTTTTTAGCCTAAATTAATAAAATGCCCTTCAGTTTTTCACTTTATCACAAAAATACCCCTAAACTTTTCAATAATACCCTTAGACCTTAAAAAAAAACTTTCAAAAATACCCCAAACTAAAAAAGTTAAAAAAAAACTTTTACATTTTTTTAAATAAAATTATGGAAACAGTTAATATTTTTAAACGTTTCATTAATATTCTTAATTTTTTTAAAAAAGACTTCAATAAACACGTTTTTTTTATTTAAAAAAAGCTTCAAAAACACGTTTAATTGTTTTTAAAAATTCAAAAACACTTCTATCGTTAGTACCACGTTTAAAAAATACCCATGAACTTTTCAAAGTAACATTAAAACGTTTGTAGATAATTTATGAGATGCTTATAGATAGTTTTCGTTAGAATTTTTTTAAACTTTATTTTATAGAGGTAAAGAATCTTAAACTAGTACCCGCGTTTAAGATATTTTGAACTTTTTAAAAACCGTTCAAGGGTATTAATGAAAAGTTTAAAAGTATTTTTTAAACAAAATATTAGCGGTTTCTATCCCAAACTAATGGTAAGAGTATTTTTGAGAATTTTTTAAAAGTTTGATGATATTATTGACACTTTTAATGGTCGGGATATTTTTATTAATTTAGTTTTTTTTTATTAGAAAAAATAAACAAATATATTTAATGTCCAGTGGGCCCGAGTAAGTGAAACCAATGGGCCCAGTAGTGTCCTCAATATATGTAAACAAATATATTTTTAGAAAAAACATGTTATTGGGCCTACTGAGTTTGTTGCCTGAATTTGGACTTTTTGTAGTCCAATGGGCCCAATAGGCCCAAATAAGTGAAGCCCGAAAAATGAAAAGTTTCTTAATTTGATTCATGACCAAAATATGAATACTTGCAGGAATGGACGTCAACTGTGGTTCATATATGAAGGAGCACACAGAATCTGCTGTGGAGAAGAACGTGGTAGCAGTCAACGATATAGACCGAGCACTCCACAACCTCTTTTCTATTAGAATGAGACTGGGTTTGTTCGATGGCAACCCGACCAAACTGCCGTATGGCCACATCGGTCCGAACCAAGTTTGCACAAGGAAGCATCAAAACCTGGCTCTACAAACTGCAAGAGATGGCATTGTTCTCCTAAAGAACTCTGCTAATCTTCTTCCATTTTCTAAGTCAAAAACACTCTCACTTGCTGTTATTGGCCACAATGCTGATAACCCAATGATGCTTATAGGGAATTATGCAGGAATCCCTTGCAAATTTGTTACCCCATTTCAGGGTTTGAAGAGCTATGTTAAGGAAACCATTTACCACAAAGGCTGCAACTGGGCTAACTGTACTGATGCTACGGTTGATCAAGCAGTGAAGATAGCGAAAAGTGTGGATTACGTCGTGTTGGTTATGGGGCTCGATCAAACCCAAGAACGAGAAGATTTCGATCGTACATACTTGGGGCTCCCAGGAAAACAAGACAAACTTATTGCTGAAGTCGCCAAAGCTGCGAAAAGACCTGTCGTTTTGGTGATTCTCTCCGGTGGCCCGGTCGATATATCTTCGGCCAAGTATAATGAGAAGGTAGGAAGCATATTGTGGGCTGGTTATCCAGGGCAAGCTGGAGGAACTGCAATTGCAGAGATCATATTTGGTGATCACAACCCAGGTCAACATTTCTTTTAACCAACACTTCTTTAAGCTTGAAATCTTTAACCGTTAGCGAACGAACTGGAACGACATGATATTTACCCGTTTACTTTCCATGTTGGTGTGCAGGAGGAAGATTGCCAGTAACTTGGTATCCACAAAATTTCATCAAGGTTCCTATGACAGACATGAGAATGAGAGCAGACTCTTCATCAGGCTACCCTGGTCGTACTTACCGCTTCTATACAGGACCGAAAGTCTACGAATTCGGCTACGGTCTCAGCTACTCAAACTTTCTCTATAAATTCACATCAGTTTCTGCAAACAAACTATACCTAAGCCATCCAACAGCTACTCAGCCAGCCAAGAACTCCGACTCAGTTCGTTACACACTCGTTTCGAAGCTGGACAAGAAGTTTTGTAAGAGCAAGGCTATGAATGTCACGATCGGAGTCAGAAACGACGGGGAAATGGCTGGTAAGCATTCGGTATTGCTGTTCATGAAGCCTAAAAAACCCGTAAACGGGAGTCCTTTGAAGCAATTGGTAGGATTCAAGAAGGTGGAGATGAATGCAGGAGACAGAAGTGAGGTTGAGTTTTTGCTGAACCCTTGTGAGCATGCAAGTAAGGCTAATGAAGAGGGATTGATGGTAATCGACGAAGGGTCGTATTCCTTGGTTGTCGGAGATGTGGAGCGTCCTCTCGATATCTTTGTCTGATACATATTTATTATCAGTTGAAATGTAGCTTTTAAGAGCCTGAGTGATGAATTCTAGGGAAGTTATTATCTTCACTCTTGTGGCTTGAGATGAGCAAATGTTCATTATTATGTTCTTCACTCCATTTTCAGAGTACTAATAAAAACACATTACTACCATAGAGAAGCATCTACTTTTCAATAGCTATTTAATAAACACTTTCCTAGACACTACAATGGGTATATATATACCTCAACCTTACATGGTTTGGCACAAAGATTCAATACCCCAAACAATAATAATAATAATAACAACGAACAATCAAACGAACAAAGGAGAATTCTTGCAAACTATTCGTATAATTGCAGTTCCGAGGAAAAACGAAAAAACTACGATCAAACTCGTTTCTTCTAGGTCGGAGAATTTTTCTTTTTGTTGCAGTCTAATTACCACAAAAGCACGTCATTAATAGTTGCAGTGCAATTGGAAGTAATATCCTGAGAACAAACAATAATATACATATATCAGCAAAATGGATCTGTAATGAGTTGAAAAGAAAGGTAAAGAATTGATGGTTACCTGTAGTTTTGCAACATTATTTCAATTTAACATCTCATCTAACTTCTGTCTGTAGAGAGCCAAACGCTGCAAAACGTTCCAATTAAAACAGGTTTTAGTACTAAATCTATGACAGAATGAAAAGCCAAACTAAGAGTTAGAACTCAGCATGTTTTTCTCTTTACATTCCAAGGGGTTTTTTCAGATATCTTTCAAATTCAATGACTTAGCAAAGTTGATAGGAGTCATTTTCATCATTTATATCTCCTTTGCACCGAACCCGTAACAACCAGATAGTTAGCGTTGAAGGATAAAATGGGCACGGCAGACCGGGCCGTTCCTGTGGTGGTAGAAAGAACAAAGGAGAAGGATAAAATCGCATACCCTGGTATAGGCGTAAACGCCTGCCTCAGAAGGTCCTGCAGGACTTCCCCTCCTAATGAAGTTTCCTTCTTTAAATATGTAGAGCATGGGTATTCCAGTTGATAGCTCTAGGCTAATAACCTGAAAGATATTTTTGATTGACATGTTATTACACAACGTCGTATATAATAGCCCAAGTCCATCGCTAGCAGATATTGTCTTTGAGCTTTCCCTTTTAGGTTTTTAAAACGCGTCTGTTAGGGAGAGGTTTCCACACTCTTATAAGGAATGCTCCGATGTGGGATCTCACAGTGTATGGTAGGTGTATAAAATGGTCGAGTCAGTGTAACGAAATGGTATATTACCTCTTGAGAAGTTAGTTTGTCTAGATACATGATTATGGACCTCAATGAGTTTCCATGTGCTGCTATCATTACATTCTTTCCAGACTGCAGCTGGGGGACAATCTGCAGGGCAAAACTTAAGCAGTCAGATGAAAGAATCTCAAACGATGAACTTTGATCTCCAACTGTTAAGAATATGCTATAATACCATGTTAAGAATAAGAAATAGAAATAGAATTGGAATCGAAGGTGTGTGTTCTCATTGATATTCATAACCTTTAAATAGGATACAAGCTACCACTAATACTTGCAAATAAAGAAAATATAAACTAATTAAATATTGAGAATAAAATAAAATATACTATAAATCAAATCATAGGAAAGAATATTAAGATATAATATCGAAGATATATTCATAACTAAATATATTCTCCAAATATTGTATCTGAACACTCCCCCTCAAGTTGGAGAGTGTATGTAATCACATCCAACTTGTCTTTACGAGTGTAGGTCAATAACACCCGAGTTGTGTGAAGAGAGTGACCTACACTGTCTATTTTCAAGAGGGTAGAGAGTGACCTACACTGTCTATTTTCAAGAGGGTAGAGAGTGACCTACACTGTCTATTTTCAAGAGGGTAGAGAGTGACCTACACTGTCTATTTTCAAGAGGGTAGAGAGTGACCTACACTGTCTATTTTCAAGAGGGTAGAGAGTGACCTACACTGTCTATTTTCAAGAGGGTAGAGAGTGACCTACACTGTCTATTTTCAAGAGGGTAGAGAGTGACCTACACTGTCTATTTTCAAGAGGGTAGAGAGTGACCTACACTGTCTATTTTCAAGAGGGTAGAGAGTGACCTACACTGTCTATTTTCAAGAGGGTAGAGAGTGACCTACACTGTCTATTTTCAAGAGGGTAGAGAGTGACCTACACTGTCTATTTTCAAGAGGGTAGAGAGTGACCTACACTGTCTATTTTCAAGAGGGTAGAGAGTGACCCTACACTGTCTATTTTCAAGAGGGTAGAGAGTGACCTACACTGTCTATTTTCAAGAGGGTAGAGAGTGACCTACACTGTCTATTTTCAAGAGGGTAGAGAGTGACCTACACTGTCTATTTTCGAGAGGGTAGAGAGTGACCTACACTGTCTATTTTCAAGAGGGTAGAGAGTGACCTACACTGTCTATTTTCGAGAGGGTAGAGAGTGACCTACACTGTCTATTTTCAAGAGGGTAGAGAGTGACCTACACTGTCTATTTTCAAGAGGGTAGAGAGTGACCTACACTGTCTATTTTCAAGAGGGTAGAGAGTGACCTACACTGTCTATTTTCAAGAGGGTAGAGAGAGTGACCTACACTGTCTATTTTCAAGAGGGTAGAGAGTGACCTACACTGTCTATTTTCAAGAGGGTAGAGAGTGACCTACACTGTCTATTTTCAAGAGGGTAGAGAGTGACCTACACTGTCTATTTTTCAAGAGGGTAGAGAGTGACCTACACTGTCTATTTTCAAGAGGGTAGAGAGTGACCTACACTGTCTATTTTCAAGAGGGTAGAGAGTGACCTACACTGTCTATTTTCAAGAGGGTAGAGAGTGACCTACACTGTCTATTTTCAAGAGGGTAGAGAGTGACCTACACTGTCTATTTTCAAGAGGGTAGAGAGTGACCTACACTGTCTATTTTCAAGAGGGTAGAGAGTGACCTACACTGTCTATTTTCAAGAGGGTAGAGAGTGACCTACACTGTCTATTTTCAAGAGGGTAGAGAGTGACCTACACTGTCTATTTTCAAGAGGGTAGAGAGTGACCTACACTGTCTATTTTCAAGAGGGTAGAGAGTGACCTACACTGTCTATTTTCAAGAGGGTAGAGAGTGACCTACACTGTCTATTTTCAAGAGGGTAGAGAGTGACCTACACTGTCTATTTTCAAGAGGGTAGAGAGTGACCTACACTGTCTATTTTCAAGAGGGTAGAGAGTGACCTACACTGTCTATTTTCAAGAGGGTAGAGAGTGACCTACACTGTCTATTTTCAAGAGGGTAGAGAGTGACCTACACTGTCTATTTTCAAGAGGGTAGAGAGTGACCTACACTGTCTATTTTCAAGAGGGTAGAGAGTGACCTACACTGTCTATTTTCAAGAGGGTAGAGAGTGACCTACACTGTCTATTTTCAAGAGGGTAGAGAGTGACCTACACTGTCTATTTTCAAGAGGGTAGAGAGTGACCCTACACTGTCTATTTTCAAGAGGGTAGAGAGTGACCTACACTGTCTATTTTCAAGAGGGTTGTCTATTTTCAAGAGGGTAGAGAGTGACCTACACTGTCTATTTTCAAGAGGGTAGAGAGTGACCTACACTGTCTATTTTCAAGAGGGTAGTAGAGAGTGACCTACACTGTCTATTTTCAAGAGGGTAGAGAGTGACCTACACTGTCTATTTTCAAGAGGGTAGAGAGTGACTACACTCCCTATTTTCAAGAGGGTAGAGAGTGACTACACTCCCTATTTTCAAGAGGGTAGAGAGTGACCTACACTGTCTATTTTCAAGAGGGTAGAGAGTGACCTACACTGTCTATTTTCAAGAGGGTAGAGAGTGACCCTACACTGTCTATTTTCAAGAGTGTAGAGAGTGACCCTACACTCCCTATTTTCAAGAGTGTAGAGAGTGACCTACACTCCCTATTTTCAAGAGTGTAGAGAGTGACCTACACTCCCTATTTTCAAGAGTGTAGAGAGTGACCTACACTCCCTATTTTCAAGAGTGTAGAGAGTGACCTACACTCCCTATTTTCAAGAGTGTAGAGAGTGACCTACACTCCCTATTTTCACTAGGGGGAAGACAAAAGTGTAGAGAGTGACCTACACTCCCTATTTTCACTAGGGGGAAGACAAAAGTGTAGAGAGTGACCTACACTCCCTATTTTCACTAGGGGGAAGACAAAAGTGTAGAGAGTGACATACACTCCCTATTTTCACTAGGGGGAAGACAAAAGTGTAGAGAGTGACATACACTCTCTATTTTCACTATTGGGAAGACAAAAGTGTAGAGAGTGACCTATTTTCACTACTGGGAAGACAAAAGTGTAGAGAGTGACCTACACTCTCTATTTTCACTACTGGGAAGACAAAAGTGTAGAGAGTGACCTACACTCTCTATTTTCACTACTGGGAAGACAAAAGTGTAGAGAGTGACCTACACTCTCTATTTTCACTACTGAGAAGACAAAAGTGTAGTAGAGAGTGACCTACACTCTCTATTTTCACTACTGGGAAGACAAAAGTGTAGTAGAGAGTGACCTACACTTTCTATTTTCACTACTGGGAAGACAAAAGTGTAGTAGAGAGTGACCTACACTCTCTATTTTCACTACTGGGAAGACAAAAGTGTAGTAGAGAGTGACCTACACTCTCTATTTTCACTACTGGGAAGACAAAAGTGTAGTAGAGAGTGACCTACACTCTCTATTTTCACTACTGGGAAGACAAAAGTGTAGAGAGTGACCTACACTCTCTACAAAAGTGTAGAGAGTGACCTACACTCTCTACACAAAAGTGTAGAGAGTGACCTACACTCTCTACAAAAAGTGTAGAGAGTGACCTACACTCTCTACAAAAGTGTAGAGAGTGACCTACACTCTCTACAAAAGTTTTAGAGAGTGACCTACACTCTCTACAAAAGTGTAGAGAGTGACCTACACTCTCTATTTTCACTACTGGAAAGACAAAAGTGTAGAGATTTTCACTACTGGAAAGACAAAAGTGTAGAGCTCTATTTTCACTACTGGAAAGACAAAAGTGTAGAGCTCTATTTTCACTACCGGAAAGACAAAAGTGTAGAGCTCTATTTTCACTACCGGAAAGACAAAAGTGTAGAGCTCTATTTTCACTACTGCGAAGACAAAAGTGTAGAGCTCTATTTTCACTACTGCGAAGACAAAAGTGTATTTAGCTCTATTTTCACTACCGGAAAGACAAAAGTGTAGAGCTCTATTTTCACTACTGCGAAGACAAAAGTGTAGAGCTCTATTTTCACTACTGCGAAGACAAAAGTGTAGCTACACTCTCTGAGCTCTATTTTCACTACTGGGAAGACAAAAGTGTATCTACACTCTCTATTTTCACTACTGGGAAGACAAAAGTGTATCTACACTCTCTGAGACAAAAGTGTATCTATATTTTTCACTACTGGGAAGACAAAAGTGTATCTACACTCTCTATTTTCACTACTGGGAAGACAAAAGTGTATCTACACTCTCTATTTTCACTACTGGGAAGACAAAAGTGTATCTACACTCTCTATTTTCACTACTGGGAAGACAAAAGTGTATCTACACTCTCTATTTTCACTACTGGGAAGACAAAAGTGTATCTACACTCTCTATTTTCACTACTGGGAAGACAAAAGTGTATCTACACTCTATTTTCACTACTGGGAAGACAAAAGTGTATCTACACTCTCTATTTTCACTACTGGGAAGACAAAAGTGTATCTACACTCTCTATTTTCACTACTGGGAAGACAAAAGTGTATCTACACTCTCTATTTTCACTACTGGGAAGACAAAATACACTCTCTATTTTCACTACTGGGAAGACAAAATACACTCTCTATTTTCACTACTGGGAAGACAAAAGTGTATCTACACTCTCTATTTTCACTACTGGGAAGACAAAAGTGTAGAGCTCTATTTTCACTAAAGGGAAGACAAAAGGGTAGAGAGTAACCTACACTCTCTATTTTCACTACTGGGAAGACAAAAGGGTAGAGAGTGACCTACACTCTCTATTTTCACTACTGGGAAGACAAAAGGGTAGAGAGTGACCTACACTCTCTATTTTCACTACTGGGAAGACCAATAACACCCGAGTTGTGAAGAGAGTGTAGGTCAATAACACTTTTGTCTTCCCAGTTGTGAAGAGAGTGACCTACACTCTCTATTTTCACTACGGGGAAGACAAAAGTGTTTGACCTACACTCTCTATTTTCACTACGGGGAAGACAAAAGTGTTTGACCTACACTCTCTATTTTCACTACGGGGAAGACAAAAGTGTTTGACCTACACTCTCTATTTTCACTACGGGAAGACAAAAGTGTTTGACCTACACTCTCTATTTTCAGGGGAAGACAAAAGTGTTTGACCTACACTCTCTATTTTCAGGGCGGGGAAGATGTTATTACATACACTCGTAAAGACAAGTTGGATGTGATTACATACACTCGTAAAGACAAGTTGGATGTGATTACATACACTCGTAAAGACAAGTTGGATGTGATTACATACACTCGTAAAGACAAGTTGGATGTGATTACATACACTCGTAAAGACAAGTTGGATGTAATTACATACACTCGTAAAGACAAGTTGGATGTGATTACATACACTCGTAAAGACAAGTTGGATGTGATTACATACACTCGTAAAGACAAGTTGGATGTGATTACATACACTCGTAAAGACAAGTTGGATGTGATTACATACACTCTCCAACTTGAGGGGAGTGTTGAGATATAATATTTGGAGAATATATTTAGTTATGGAATATATCTTCGATATTATATCTCAATACCAACAATGGCGCGAGACGCAGTCAAATATAAAGAGACATGAGCAAAAGAGCAGCCATCATACTTGGTCTTTAAAGTAAGCAACAGCTCTCTCCGCACACATTTCCAAACTCTCGCCATTTGGGGGAGGAATGTCGTAACTCCGACGCCATTCGTGGACTTGTTCTTTTCCATATCTATCGGCAGTCTCCTGCTTATTGAGACCCTGTAGTTCCCCATACCTGCAAACATCATTTATTTTAGCGTTTGACGAGTTTAATATGAATAACAAGGTAAAATAGGGGTGACAATTACATTCTTTCGTTCAATCGCCAAGATGCTATTACTGGGATGGATTGTTTTATGGTTTCTTCACTAAATATTTGACTCCAAACCCTTGCCTGCTCGGTTTCGTTGTGAATGATAACTGGAACCTATATGCATGCATGAATAGTTAGTAAGAGGTAAGCTAATAAAAGGAATGTAATAGTAGATCAGGGAGAATACAATTGTAGGTGTAAAACATGGTGTTGTAAAAGAAAAAAAAAAAAAAAAAAAGTAACAGCCCAAGCCCACCGCTAGCAAATATTGTCTTCTTTGGGCTTTTCCTTCCGAGCTTTCCCTCAAAGTTTTGAAACGCGTCCACTAGGGAGACGTTTCCACATACTTATAAGGAATGTTTCGTTCCCCTCCAAACTGATGTGGGATCTCACAATCCACCCCCCTTGGGGGCCCAACGTCTTCGATGGGACACCGTTCGGTGTCTGGCTCAAATACCAAACTGTAACGACCCGATTTTCAATACCTCGGATCACAGGTTGCCACATATACTCAAGGGTAAAAAGGGCAGTAAATTTTTCTTGTGTAAAACCGTTTTGATTTGACTCCGCGAATATACCTTTAAACTACTTTTATGTTGGTTTTGAATGCATATTTAAATTTTAATTTTTTTGAGTCTCCCGTTTTACAAAAGAAAAATTTACCACCTACCCTTGAGTATACGTGGCAACTTGTGATTCGAGGTATAAAAAATCGGGCCGTCACAGTTATGGTCATACAGATGATCATAAAAATGAAGATATCCAAATGTTACAGAACTGCTTCTCTAATTTAACTAAGGACTTTTTTCCATACCCTTTTTCAGGGCTTCAGGGTGTCAAAACTCTTAAGGTTACATAAAAAATAACATTGAAGTCAAAAGCATTTAACAATATCTAATTACCTTCTTACGACGATGTTGAGTCATGGCAAGCATAGCAGTCATCTGTGCACGAATGAGCGACGATGTATAGATCATGTCGACAGGTATGTTGCTGATTCTCTTGCCAGCTTCAATTGCCTCTTCCACACCTTTCCTGGTCAGTGGCACATCAACACAGCCGGTAAATAAGTTCTTTTCGTTCCACAACGATTCTCCATGTCGAATCAAGATCAAAGCAGCTTCATCTGATGATGTGCAGAATTACATTAGCATAAAAAATACTTCAGAAAGCAAGAACTTCAGCCTAAAAGTTGAATTATACAAAGAATGACCAACAAACACCTCTACTTCACTTAGAAACTACAATTGTTGGAAACAAACCAACTTACTCTGCTTTTTTTGCGACTCATCAGATGTGTTGATTGAAGGTGATAAAATGGGATCAACAACTGAAGTTTGAGAAGAAGATGATTGAATTGCTCTTATAGAAGTATTTCTGGATCTAGGAGACTTCTTTCTGAAGACTCCAACTTCGACCTTGAAACATTTTGAATTCAATTTTGGCATATTACTTGCAACATTAGCTTGTCCATGAGGAAGAAAAGTCCCAAGAGATTGGTGAAATACTGCAGCAGCCATTCTGAAAATAGCAAATGATCCCAAAGCTCAGCAAAACATTCCAAGTGGATAATTTCATGTCAACAAACAGAAACTAAAATTTCGTAATCCGACTAGAACGATAACAGTAGGCCAAAACATTATTATTGACGATACTTAAAGAATTAAACATGAACTGAAGGCACAAGAACAATTTGCTTCAATTTTCAATTGACATTAACCAGAACTCATGAGGTCTTGACATTCAAATGCTGATATCAAAAGCATAAACAACAAGCAAATTCAAACGCCGATCTCAAAATCATGGAAGACAAACTTCCAGGATCCAAATAAAATCACGGAAAAACACAGAAAATAAGTCAGAAACAAAAAATATATATAAAAACCAAAGAATCAGACTCCTACAGACGCAGAAAAACGATCGCCGGAACCAAAAAAAAATGCGATGCACAGAAATGCTGATCTGATACAAAAGAAACTAATTCAGAAACGCGTACCTTAATATCTCAACCAAGCGACGAAACCGAGGCGGAGAAGAGTGCAACAAAATGAGGTTAGAGTTAATTACAAATTAAGAAAAAAGGCTATGGGAAACTCGATGAAAATGGGGATTGAGGACACAGAAGTGAAGAAATGGAGTCGTTTTCGACGGAAAGATTGAAGAAATTGAAAGCGCCCGAAATGATAATCAGATTATGATTATGAACAAAACGAGGAAAAACGTTTATAGAAAAAATCGAAGCAGAGATTGAAAATGGAGGCGTAGGCGTTCGAATCAGTCAAAATTTCCCCACAACTTCGCAGGATTTTAAAGTACAAAATGCAGGAATTTTGTAAGCTTGTGGGCTTCCAGGATCGCTCCAAGCAGGGTCCCCGCGGGTGGTAGGCTTCGATTCTGGTTGACAATTGACATTTTATTTCACTATTTATATTTATATTATCAAAATTCCATTTTAGTCCAATTTTAAGAGTTATTAACAATTTATAAAATATAATAAATCTAATATATTAAGATTATATATTAATATTATTATCATGTAAGCCTTTTTGTTAAATATAAAAAATAATAATATATATATATATATATTTATTTATCTATTTTGGGTAGATAATTAAGGGAGAGAGGGCTGGGGGCAATTTGGGAACAAAACAACCTTTGGATAGCACAAAAGGACCAACAACTCCATGGCTCACCAACCCATGAATTATAAACTATACAATAAAGCATTACATTATTTATAAAAAAAAACATTAAATTAAATAATTTTTCAATTTTCAGTTTTTTAAAATTATATAGTAAGTAAATAATTCAACCTAATTTTTTTTATTTATTTTCAAACTTATAATTAGGAGATTCATTAATTTACAAAAAAAAAAAAAAAAAAAAAAACTTAAAAATATATAAAATAAAAAATTGAGAAATTTATTATCATTTTTTTTAATTCGACAAATATTCAAATAAAAAATCTTTTGATTGTCTTGATGACACTTTTAAAGTTTATATACCTATCTGAAATAATATTAAAATTTTGATGTCTTATTAAAAAATTAAAAATATTAGAGATTAATTTTGTAATATAATTTATTTATGCGCGTATGGGTTATATATATATAATAATTGGGTGGGGAGTTAGGACCGGTGCGGTTGCTTTCAAGTTCGGGTTTGATAATAAACCAACAACGCTACCTACCCTAAATGGAAGTAAACCGGAAGCGGACACCGCCAAAATGGCACGTGGGACCGGTTTAAATTTAGACCGGAAGCAAAAATCACGTGCCTTTTAAAC
Organism: Cucurbita ficifolia; assembly: GCA_033971965.1. Taxonomy (NCBI): domain Eukaryota; kingdom Viridiplantae; phylum Streptophyta; class Magnoliopsida; order Cucurbitales; family Cucurbitaceae; genus Cucurbita; species Cucurbita ficifolia. The sequence goes on along the minus strand of CM066973.1, from coordinate 645,940 downwards.
CAGTCAAGTTATTATTATTATTATTATTATTATTATTGTAGGCAATGAAAAATTGGGTAGGTGTACCTGAACACGTGTGATCAAGAATATGCTCTTTCATATTCTTCTGATCAAGTCGGGTGAGGTGGGGGCAGCCGTTCGGTCAAAATTACCCAAATAGCTCAAAAGTTGGCCTTTTTTGACTCCAAATTTAAGCCAATTATATATGGTATTATTATTATTATTATTCATTTAACCTTATGGTCCATTTGGTTTATTTCTCTATTTTTTTTATTTTAATTTATATACATTATTAAAGTTGAAAGGTCCAAATTTCACTGTTATAAATTTTATTTTATTTTTTCTAATAATAACTAAACTACAAAGTTTTATGATGGATTTAAATAGATATATTTATTTAATATAAAAAGGCAATATTTTAAAAGCCAGATTTATTATTTATGGGAGGTCCATGTGGTATTTATTAAGCAATTATTTCACAGTTAATATCGAGGTCAATTTTGGAGGTTCGCTGTTTTTTTTTTCCTTAAATATAATTATTATAAGAATATGAATTATTTTATTGAATGTATAGATATTTGGCACTTGTTGTACAAAAAAGCCTGAATTTGAAATTAGAATTAATATAATATTTCTTAATTGGGGTTCTAAAATGGGTTGGGCCTCACAGGCCCACAAACTTATCCGATATGGGCCGTAACTCGCTGACAAAGTGGGCTTTCGGAGCCTACGTTTATAAACACTATTTGTAGGGTGTGGATAATAATAAAGTGAATAAATACAGCATTACTAATCATTTCAAAGCATTTTTAAGTATCCATTTAGATAAAAGCGTATATAGACTGTATTAGCATAAGCTGAATAAATATACCTCCAGAAGTACAACTATGTAATTGCTGGAACTAAAGCCAGATCTAATCTTCCATGTCCTGGTATTGGCTGAGGACTTGGTTGCAGCCAGACAAAGCTTCATCTCTTGCAAATCCCATGGCATTGACGTAACGGTCGTTTGAGGAAATGCCATTGAAGCGGGTGAGGATCACACGGGCACGGTCACGGCCTTCAGATACTGTCGAGCACTCCTTCTCAGGGCTGCTGATTAGCAAAGCATCACAAACTTGGTCCTCGTGGTCCTCATTGACTAAGAGTGAGTAAGAACCAGTGGAGTCTGTTGTGGCCTCTTGGCTGTAGAGAAGTTCCATGGTGTTCCTGTTCTTGCATTCGATTTTGACCTTAGCACCTACAAGGAAATTGTATAATTGAGCAATAAGTGTATATCCGTGAACTAAGCACCTCTCAAATCTCTACAATATCAGATAACCTACATATATAACTATGTAGATTAAATTTATATCCTAACCAGATCAAGATAGGGATTAGGGATGGGGCATATCAAATAATTATATCTACCTACACGGTACTTTGGTGATGATTTAATACAAGAATACATTAATCCAACCCACTAAACCATGATGCAAAAGACAGAGCGTTTGATTATATTGTGCAAGATAGACATTAAGATTAATTAGCTCCTTGGTGGATGTGGGCTATATCTCAGTTGCCTTTCTATTTGAAATTAGCTCAAGTTTCTATTAGGTTCCCTAATTTTACACAATTCAGTAATTAGAAATGAATTTGGGTGTTGATATCCTGCACCTTAGTCTCCTCCATTATGGGCTATAAAATAATGGAGAAGAAAAGAGAAGAAGAAGACACTAAATGGGTCAAACCCAAGACCTTTTACCCTGCAACCATTTAAAATTATTTCAAGACCTAAAAGCTTGAGCTTAAACTGATAGGTTAGGCATATTTAATCTTCTATTCATATTCCTAAGACACAAACAATGACTGCAAACGGGGATCATGAGCAATGGATGTTATTTTGAACACATCTGACGTAAAGAAAGAGAATCACATAAGCAGAAGAACAACAAGAGAAAACTAAATCACTATCCAGATTCCACATAGCAGATGGAACGCGAGACAGAAACCTGGAGAAACTGGAATGGAATTAGAGACGTTTATCCAGATTGACATTCGACGTCAAATGGAATCAGAAACTTTAAATACAGGATCAATAAAAAGAATATTGGTGTAAGCGAACATGTTTAAAATTATTGGTTAAAATACAAGTTATGCACGACGTAGATAGAGAATAAAGTAATCAAGTCTCAATAAACAAACATAAATCCCGTTTCTCACAACCAGCAAGAGCCATTGACTAACTTAATCCCCAGATCAGGCCTCGATTAAACAAATACACGCACCCAAAAAGCGAATTAGGACTAAATTAATCCATATAATTAAACCCTGGCTTATTCCACATGGCATCAGACAGTAGTCAAGATGGAGACACCAAATCCACTTCAAATCCATCTCATACTCCATAAAACTAGCAAGCAAGCCACTAACCAACAGTACCTCTCACTACAACAGAGATCTAGAAGGGACACGAAGCAGACAATAACAAAATACATCCACATTCATCAACCACTACGCATCTCGCACAAAAACAACGAAATCAAAGCAAAATCCGGAAAAGATCGGTGATATTTCAACGATCAACAACAACAAAGCATAGAGAGAAAGAAGATACCGGGAATGTAGGTAGTGGCGGAGGTTTCGAAGCCGGCAAGACAAGTATCACAGTAGACTTTACCACGAACAACAAACGGAGTCCTGACAGGGCGGGTAGCGGCGACGAGTGCGGGAAGCACACAGAGAGCAAAGAGAATCACAAATCGCGCCATGGATTTGATTTTTCGAGAAAATCAGAGAAATGGAAGAGGAAGAGGAAAACTGATGAAGGGAAAATGAAGCGTAAGGTTTTTAATAATGAAGAGTAAAGTGAAAGCCTTAAGCAATTGACGCGGGGACATGCTGGAATCGCGGTGGAAAAATTTAAACCGCGTGGAGTTTTTTTACTGTGTCGATACACCATGTAATAACAATGCTACCTCTATAATCTGACGAATAAAAACGTGACACGTTTCAGTTTAGACACGTGTTGGCTTAAAATGACGGTTGCAGAGAAATAGAAAATAGTGCTGTTGTAGAAGAAAGAGCACAGGTTTTCAGTTGCAAATCGGTCCTGTCGGTGGTCACATGAGAAGTGCTTGGGTGATTGAGTAAATGAGGGTAAATTTGTCTTTTTGTATGGAACGGGTTAATAAAAATTTCATTAATACCTTAAATCTTTCATAAAAAAACTTTAAAAAAATCGTTAATTTATTTTTTAAAATTAAAAATACTTATTAATTTTTAAAAAAAACATTAAAATTTTTAAAAAATACTCCGTGTCAATTCATAATTTTTACCCATTTTACCCATATAATAATTATAAAAAGAAGAGCATTTTTATATAAAAATAGATGGGTTAAAATTTTATAAATATCTTTTAAATAAAGTATTTTTAATTTTTTAAAAATTAAAGGGTATGAATGAAATTTTTAAAAATTTAAGATGTTTTTGAATGGTATGAGTATTATATTTATATATTAAGTTTAACGGTATTTTTTAATTTTTTAAAAATTTTAAGAATTTTTTTTTTAGATTTAATATAAAATTTATGGATATTTTTATTAATTTAATATTTTAAAATAGATGTTTTAACTTATTAATTCATAAGTCATTATTTTGATTAATTTAAAACAAAACAAGTTGCTTAAAACAATCTTGAAAAAGACGTAGCTATGAGTTTTAAATTATAAATTATTTTGTATCATAAATATGTTTAAAATGCTTATGAAATATTGGAAATTATTTATTAAAAATTACAAACTCTTTAAAGTTGGTTGTATTTGGTGCAATAATTTCCTATTTTATAAAATGATTAAATTTAAATATAAATATTTAATAATTTTTTTAAAAACAATTTATATAAATGATATTGTAAGAAAAAAAGGTATTTAAAAAAAAAATTTAAAATTTAATTTCTTCACATTTTAGGGGCATAATTGAAAAGGGTCGGTTTTTATATAATTTAACGTTGTTTTAAATGGTAACTTCTGGAGTCACACCCTTATAATTACAATTACGACAATCCCGCCAATATTTTTAAAATTTTTAATTTTCCATTTATACCCTCCGGGTTGCTCAAAATTACTATATTGGGATCTACCATAATTTTCAAATTTATGTCATAATAATTCAGAATCGTAAAACGACAATAGTAATAGCGACTGGGAAGGACAAAGTCGTAAATAAATCCAACTTTGGGGTTTGATTGCGCCTCCGGTCGGTTAGTGCAAATATTTAAATCTTTTTAAAGTTGCCCTAATGGGTGACGTGTAGGGTTTTCTTTCTACCATTGATTTGAGTGTGTATAAAAGGCGTTCCTTCTGCCAACAAAAACCCATCGGCATCTTCGTCACCGCGAAATCAAGAGCCAGAGCTTCAGGATCAGTTTGTTTTTCCTTCTCTTATCACGACAACCCACCACTGTAAGGCAATAATTTCCTATGTTGTAATTTGTTTGTTAATCTAACTTCATTATTGTTTCTAGTTTTTTTTATCGGCCTCAGATTTTCAACTCATGCTTTGAGTTTGTTATTTTTGTTTTGTTGTAATTGATTATATAAGTTGATACGCCTTTGATTCAATGATATCCTCACGATCGGTTCTCCGATTATTGATTTCTGATGGGAATTGTAAGTTTCTTGCTGCGTCGTGTTCAGATCTGTGGATTTAGTTGCCCGTTTCTCGTTTGTTTTGGATGTTCTCTTTGATTTCATCTTTCGATGATCGGAATTGAAAATTATGATTGTCTCCGTAGATTGGATATTCATGTAAAGCTGATTGAATGTTCTCTGCGAATTCGATTTTATTATTCTCCATTTAGTATTATTCAAATAGGTCGGCAAAATTAGTTGTATTCGATTTTATTATTCTCCATCTAGTATTTTCATTCGTTTAATCTCGTGAGTTGTGTATTGGATGGATTGTCAAGTTTTAAGGTAGATTGACTTATATTTTGTGGCTGATTGTGTTATTTTTTTCATCTTCTAAAATCTAACTTTATTTAAAGCGAACTGCAATTCAATTTTTTTTATGTTTTCATTGCTGCATTTAAAGATTACTCCATTGAGATCAATAAATCTGCTGTTGTACGGTTCATTTTTCTATACCAAAGGTAGAAATAAGCTGTTAAGTGATATTTGTGCACTTTAACTTGCGCTTGAATGATGATGTTTTATGTTGACTGTCAACGTTTAAGTTCATGACAATCGAGCATAATGATTTGTTCTTAATCCACAGGACGTTGGCCATCTGGTCTGCTGTTCTGTAGTTCAAAGTGGAGGTAGTTAAGTTTGAAACTCCTTTTATGTCTGAACGGGCCACTCTCTTTTTGTCATCGATTGGATTGCTTGGAGAGTATTGTCCTACGTCTAGGAAAAAGTACAGCTGCGCTGAGACTATTGGCTGCATGCATCTTGAGTTGCTTGGTGGTCATAGTAAATCGCTTGATACTGGTTTCCCTTTTATGTGGCCTTCGCTAGCTGCTCAAAGAACAACAGGGCATCTTGAAGATACAGCTGCTGATATCTATCTTTTCTAACCAGTACTGCCGTTTTTGTGTTTTAACATGGCGTTGCAGAATATTGGTGCCTCGAACCGTGATGATGCCTTCTATAGGTATAAGATGCCTAGGATGGTTACTAAAATTGAAGGTAGAGGTAATGGCATTAAGACCAATGTGGTTAACATGGTGGAAATTGCAAAAGCCTTGGGCAGGCCTCCTTCTTACACTACCAAGTATTTTGGATGTGAGCTTGGTGCACAATCCAAATTCGATGAGAAAACTGGGACTTCTCTTGTAAATGGTGCACATGATACACCAAAGCTGGCTGGTCTGCTCGAGAACTTTATCAAGAAGTATGTTCAATGCTACGGATGTGGTAACCCCGAAACTGAGATTATCATCACAAAGACGCAGATGATCACTATGAAATGTGCTGCCTGTGGATTTATATCTGATGTTGACATGAGGGATAAAATCACAACATTTATTCTCAAGAATCCTCCTGAACAGAAGAAGGGATCAAAAGACAAGAAAGCTATGAGGCGGGCTGAGAAGGAAAGACTTAAGGAGGGCGAGGCTGCTGATGAGGAGCAGAAGAAGCTAAAGAAGGATTCGGTGAAGAAGAAAAGCACTAGTGGTAATTCAAAGGAAACTGTTACTAAAGTGTCAAGCAAGAAGAAGAATAATGGCTCGGATGACGATCATTCCCCAGTTCCTATCCCAGCTAGTGATAAGGACGAAGTAGCTGAAGACGACGATGACGACGATGTGCAGTGGCAAACGGACACATCTTTAGAGGCAGCTAAGCAGCGTATTCAGGAGCAGTTGAGTGCGGTCACTGCTGATATGGTCATGCTCTCTACTGAAGAAAATACGTCGTCTAGCAAACCCCCTGGGCATGAGAAGTCTGCGGTCAACGGAAACAAGAATGGAAATGGAGTGTCTCCCCATGTTGCTCTTGTCAACGAGATCAAAGATTATTTGAAGAAAGGTTCCTCCGCTGCCAACCTCAAATCATTTTTGGAATCACTTTCTGGAACTCCCCAGGAGATAGTGAATGCCTTAGTTGAGGCTCTTTTTGATGGCGTTGGAAAAGGCTTCTCAAAGGAGGTGATGAAGAAGAAGAACTTCTTGGCTGTAGCTGCTGCTCTGGAGGGATCACAGATAATTCTATTGCGTGCCATCGAATCTTTCTGTCTCAATACGAGTTCGGAGGCTGCTAAGGAGGTTGCTCTGGTTCTGAAATCGCTATACGACAGCAACCTGATCGAGGAGGAATTTGTATTAGAGTGGTACCAGAAGGGCGTGGCTGGCGCTAACAAAAGTTCTCCAATCTGGAACCATGTAAAGCCCTTCATCGAATGGCTCCAAAACGCCGAGTCCGAGACCGAAGAAGAGTAAGAATGTTGTTGTTACTCTTGCTGTTCTAGTTTTAGCAGTCATGAGCAAGTCACTGTCTTGTCTGGAATAAGTGTTGTTGTCGTTCGATCAGCTTGTTTTGTTCCTTGTTGGCGTGTTCTATGTCGTCTGTCTTTCTCATTTCCTTGTGTGCTTCCTGTAATAGTCTGCTCCCTGTGCCTCATTTTCCTTTTACATTTCTATTATGACAATATCTATTTCAACGAGTTTTTTTTTTTTTTTTTTTTTTTTTTGGAATATTCAGGTTAGATATTGTCTTTTTTGAACTTTTTCTTTTGAGTTTCTTCTAGGAGTTTTAAAATGTGCCTACTAGAGAGAGACTAGAGGATGTTTTAACGCACTTATAAGTAATGTTTTGTTTTCTTTTCTAATTGACGTGGTATTTTATAATTTATCTCTTAGTTTGAATTGTTTGTGGCAATTTTAAAGTGAGCCCAAATATATAAATATAATTTTATATATAATATTCAAATTAAACTAAATGTTTAGTAAATTTAATTTTAAGCCCTTGAAAAATAAATTAATATTAAATTAATTGAATGTTAGAGAATCAATTTGAATATTTGAAAACTATACCAAACAAATAAAAATTGAGATATATATGATTTTGTACTAAAAATGGCAATATTTCTTTTTTATTTAACACTAATCTTTATTTATAATTATTATGTATCTTTAGAATACAATTTTTTTTTCAAAAAAATCAATACTGAATTTTAAAAAATGAAATCTTAGAAGCTAATTAATTTATTATTATTTTGAAAAAGCAAGAAAATCCGCGGGAAGAGTGGAAAATAGCGTTTTCACAAAGCACAGTTAACAAAATACAGACTTTCAGTTACTGTCGGGGCAAAACCGTAATTTCAACTCGATTTTCGAGGCTTTCTGTTACGTAAGTCTGTTCTCTCCTTGCCGGTTCCTGTTTCTCCGACCCAATGGGCCATTCTCTCTCTCTCTCTCTCTCTGAAAGATCACGGACATTTTGAAGAGAGGAGAGAAGAGGAAGAAGAAGATGGAGACAGTCAAAGTTCTTCACAGATATCTCTCTCAGATTCTCGTATAAGATCAAGAACAAACCCTAACTGACAACAATTTCCATTTCACTTCTCTTTTTTTTCTTTCTTTTCAATCTCCATTCCTTGCAGTCTTTGTTCTCTTTTCTTTTTCTTGCCCTAAGAAGAATTTCCTGTTCTTCCTTCTACTGTTCGATCACCGCCGGTCCGATTCCGGCAGTATGGACCGACAACTTTGGCAGGCTTTTGCCGGCAAGTCTGTCCATATTCACACTGTCGGTTCTGAGGTTTACTATTTCGTACAAGGACATGTCGAGCAAGCTACATACATACCATCACTTTCTCAGTCTGTTCTTTCTAATCCCGCCACTAAATGTCTCGTTACTGGCACTGATTTTCATGCCGATTCTCTTTCTGATGAGGTCTGCATTAAGTTGAATCTTCATCCCATTCGGCCTGGGCAGGATGAGTCTGTTGTGGTTTCCCGATTTGGTCGTTGTGATGATAATGGCGGGGAGAGGGATAAGATTGAGTCGTTTGCTAAGATTCTTACGTCTTCTGATGCTAATAATGGCGGTGGATTTTCTGTGCCGCGGTGCTGTGCGGATTCTGTTTTTCCTCCCTTGAATTACCAGGCTGATCCGCCGGTGCAGACTTTGTCGATTACTGATGTTCATGGAGTTGTTTGGAATTTTCGTCACATTTACCGTGGGACGCCGAGGCGGCATTTGCTCACTACTGGGTGGAGTAAGTTCGTTAATCATAAGAAGCTGATTGCCGGTGATTCCGTCGTTTTCGCGAAGAATCTAAGAGGAGATATGTTCGTTGGCATTCGTCGTGCCTCATCCTCTATCACAAGGGCTATCGCAGGCGGTGATTGCGGCAAGTGGAATAGCCAGAGTGGTGGAGTAAGATGCAGTTTGGAGGAGAATTGTTCTGGCGATGGAGGAACAGAAGTATTCTCCCGGAGGAATATTGGGAAGCTGCCGGCCGAGGCAGTTGCCAACGCTGCGGAATTGGCCGCGCAATTTAAGCCATTCGAGTTGGTTTATTATCCTAGGGCTGGTCGGTCGGAATTTGTTGTTCAAGTCGAGAAGGTGAATGAATCGAAGAATTATCAGTGGTATTCTGGAACAAGAGTGAAAATGGCCATGGAGACAGAGTATTCGAAGATGACATGGTATCAAGGGACTGTAACCTCAGCATCTGTTCCTGAGCACGGACCTTGGATGGGTTCTCCATGGCGTATGCTTGAGGTAGACCTTTGTCTCTAATTCCGTATGCATAGCAGCTATCATATCTACTTTTGAATGTGTATTGAATCTTTCTTCGTTTGATTGTCTGAGTTTATTGATCGTTTTTCTTGTATTTAGTTTCTGTTTTTAATCTCAACGTGACAAATCAGTGATGAGAAATTGGATTGTAACTCAACTTGCATAGCAGCTATCATATTTAGTTTCTTATTAAGAAGTAGTCTGCAAGTTTATCCTAATTCTAAGTGAAAGAACTGGAGTTGTAACTTAGGTGAGTATCTTTTCTCTCAATGACGAACATGTATCATGTAAGCAGCAGTCCGGGGATTATTTGGTGTTGGATAATTTGGCGTTTGTTTCAGTTGCTGGGTGTTTTGTATTAGTATGGTTGATCTGACAAAAATGCTTTTGGACAATAAAAGAACGCAAATGGGATGACTTTTCTGCAAGTGCAAAACTTGGAACTTCAGCTATCTCTGCTCTATCTGTTGCTTTCTCTTTACCAGCATTTGTTGTTATTATTATTGTTGTTGTTTTCATGTTTTTGTCTTTTTTATGTCTTAGGTTACATGGGATGAAACTGATGCTCTGCAGAGTGCTAAGTATGTGAGCCCTTGGGAAGTTGAACTAGCTACGCCCACTCCTCCAATACAACCTCCTCTTCACCCAGCAAAGAAATTTAGAGGTCTCCCGAAATCTGGGATGCTGAATGGTGAAGCAGAGCTGTTTTCACCTCTGATGAATTTCGTTGATTCAACAATGGAACAATTCAACCCATCATTGTTGAATCTCAACTCTTTTCCTGCTGGCATGCAGGGAGCCAGGCAAAAGTTATTCTGTGAATCTAGGTTATTCAACCCATGTAAAGAAATTACTCCACTAACATGTGATGAAAGTTCCATGAGCGAGCTGAATGCTGCGAAGACAATGCAAATGGTGTCTACTGACCTCCTTATTGGTAGTGTGCAGTTTGAAACCATGTCGCCTGATAGTCAGGCTAGTGTTCTTTCCTTTGCCACAGGAAATGCTGAGAACCAGAACTGCTGCAACTCAGCTAAAGCTGGAGTAAATTCAATTCAGTTGTTTGGTCAAGTCATCTATATGAATCCGCCTGTTGAAAATGGACTTGAAAATGGTGTTAGCACTAATGATGGTGGCAAGAATCCTAATCAGTCCGCATGATCTTCTTTGATCCGTACAAACTTTCTTGTCGTGTTCTAGACTGGGAGCTGGGTGTAGAAGGAAGTAGCTGTACAGGTACGCATGTCTCATATCCTTTATACTTTGGCATTGCTGAATTTTGTGAACAGAAGTGTTCGTTTTGAATTTTAAAGTCATATGAACAGAAATTAGTCACTTCATGAATAGGTCTAAGTATATATGGTGATGTCGAATATTATTCTTTGTTACTTACCATGATACTAATTCTTCTATTCTAACATATTTACATTCTTTCTGCCCCTTGTATGCCTCTTTCATTAAGCTCTATCAAATGGATGCCAAACTTGACTGTTTGCGGTTGTTCTCTATCTTGTTGTGAGATCCCACATCGGTTGGAGAGGGGAACGAAGCATTCCTTATAAAGGTGTAGAAACCTCTTTGTTTTAAAACCGTGAGGCTGACGCGATACGTAATGGTCCAAAGTAGATAATATTTGCTAGCGGTGGGCTTGGGCTGTTACAAATGGTAATAGAGCCAGATACCGGGCGGTGTGCCAGCGAGGACGCTGGTCCCCAAGAGGGGTGGATTGTGAGATCCCACATCGGTTGGAGAGGGAGACGAAGCATTCCTTATAAGGGTGTGGAAACCTCTCCCTAGCAGATGCGTTTTAAAACCATGAGACTGACGACGATACGTAACAGGCCAAAGCGGACAATATCTGCTAACGGTGGGCTTGGAGGCTGTTACACTTGTCAAATATTAACCTAGAGAAGTCTATTCTTCTAATAATATGCAAAAGAGCAGAAGTTTGAGTAGAATGAAACGTTTGATAGTGCCCTGTAATGATATGATAATTAGTGTTTATTTAGATGGCTAGTCATTTCAAAACGCTTAAAATTCACGTTTGGCCTGCATGAAAAGGCAATTCATATGTTACGTTTTGTATTAAGAACTGATGGGCTATTTTGTTTTCCCTCTTGCTGTAGGAACTTGGGGCAGGGCAGGCAGGAAGGAAGCTGACTACAATATGAACATTGGTAGTTGATAGTTTGTCAATGGTAGTTCGTGTTTAGTGGTCTTGGATTCTGATTTTTGCTGACGTTTGGATACTCTGTTGCTGAGTTTGCTTTAGATGTTTGTAAGCTTTGGAGATTGTTGAACCATTTTTAGGCCTTTTTTTCTTAGTGTGGATGGTTGAGACATGATTTGTCAAAAAGCTAATTCTCTTGATGGCCTTGGTGGGAAAAGTGTTTGAAATTGAACTTTTGTTGGATTTTACTTCTAATAAGCTTCATAAAAAAATTATTAGGAAATACTAAACCCGCTCGCCATTGTCCTTAAAAAATCTAAGAAATTCTTGGTCGTTGTTGAGTAGCAGCTCATTGTTGTTGTAGAGAATTTAATCGTTGAAGAACATAATCGCTCATTGTTGAGAATTCTATCCTAGTCATTTAGAAGTATGGTGCGAAGTTCAGTTCATGAAACCGTGGCAAAGTGGAGCAGCCGCGATACGAAGTTCCTTACCTTAGTTGGATCAGCCTCTGAATCTTCTGAATGCGTCATCCATGATCGAGATCGGATTCAGATAGGACTTTGAGTTACTTCTAGTCTTTTCTGCACCTGATTTTCAAATTCAAGTTCCGTGATGTCGAATTAAGATTAAAACCGAATTTCTTTCTTTCTTCTCCATTGGTATCAATAATTAGTACATATTTCTTATCTCCGTTGAAAATTTTGAAAAGAAAAAAAAAAAACTAGATTTTAAAATTCTAAATAGAAGTGTAGAATTTGTTTAGCGTTCTCCAATAACTCGGGTCGGGTCGGAATTCGGGCCTAGGGCTCAACTAAATCGAAATGTCCAGAAACTCAGGGAAGGAAGAAGAAGACGAAGGCTAAGAACTGGAGGCAGTTCAATTGCTCAAATCCCATTTGCCTTCATTGAGTTTGAGATTCATCTTCTCTTCGTAATTTTTGTCAATGGCAGCTTTGGCTCTCTCTAATTACACTCTCTTCTCTCCTCGCCCTTCTTCTTCCTCCAAAGCCATAGAACCCACATCCCTTGTTACACCCTCTCTTTCTTTTCTTCATAATCCTCGCCATCGCTCTCGTCTTTGTTACCCATTATTAAGTTTCTCTCCCGCCTCCCGTTCTTCTCCGGTTAGACGTTCATTCATACCGTGTTTTTCTGCTCAAGATTCTGTTCCCAATGTACGTTGAACTCTCCTTTTATTTGTTGCTTTGATTACTTACAGTTCTTGTTGTTATCGTTTTTCGAATTTCTGGTTACTTTTGTTTCTCTGTCGTATTGTTATTTTAGTCTTTTACGTGTGGATGTTTTGCTGTATTTGAGTTGCGATTGTTTGAGATGGAAATGTTCGCTTATACTGCGTGTTTATTGTACGGATTCTTTAAATGCATTTTTGGAACTTCGAATTCCTATTTTCTCAGTGCTGGATGGTTATCTTTGCTGCTATGGCCGACCCTTAGTGACACTGACTAGATTACTGAATTTTGAGGTGAAAGAGCTTTTCACTTTCAAGATAGAAAAGGCTGGTGGTTTAAGTCGATATTGGTGTCAAAATTTGGCATTCCTTTTAAGTTGAAAGGATTGGCATTTCTGTAAGGGTCCAATCCCACTGCTAGTAGATATTCTTTTTTTAGCTTTCCTTTTCTTGCTTTTACGGAAGGTTTTTTTAAACGCGTTTGCTAGGGAGAGATTTTCACACCTTTATAAAGAATGCTTCGTTCTCCTCCCCAACTGATGTGAGATCTCACAATCCAGCCCCTTCAGGACCCAGCGTCTTCGCTGGGACTCGTTCCCTTCTCCAATCGATGTGGGACAATCCAATCCCTTCGGGGCTCAGTCTCCTCGCTGGCACATCGCCTAGTGTCTTACTCTGATACCATTTGTGACGGCCCAGACTCACCGCTAGTAGATATTGTCCTCTTTGGGCTTTCCCTTTCTTGTTTCCCCTCAAGGTTTTAAAACGCGTCTGTTAGGGAGAGGTTCCCACACCCTTATAAAGAATGCTTCGTTCTACTCTCCAACCGACGTGGGATCTCACACCTACATTCCTGAATTATATTATGTCTGAACTAACAACACATTTCTTCACTTTCTTTAGAGTGTAGGATTCAACATTTTCTTTATTCTTGTACTTCGTAAGTAAAACAAGTGTGCAAGTATAGCCTTACTCTAATTGTTTGAAAATATTTATTTCAACTCAAGAAAGTAATGGAAAAATGAAATAGAAAGCGTGTGTGGAAGTTTTTGGAGGATTCTCATTCCGTTCTTCCCTTTAGGGTATGCATACTCTTCATTTCCTTATTAGGCTTAGAAGTTATAAGTAGCATCTCAATGGTTAAAGGGATTTAGCACACTGATCCACTTGAATTCTTTTTGCTTATATGATTTGTTATTTTACATCTTACTCAGAGATCTGTTTTAGATGTTCAATTCATTGCAGGATGATGAAGTTAGTTACTACTTTTCTGTTTTAATTCGCTTATTCAATGTTGTTGGTTGCCCCTCCCATGAAAAAAGGTAAATAAAGAAGAAGATGATGGGAAAGATGGGAATAAGGCAGGAGATGAGCTTCACGGATTGAGTTTGCAGGCCCTCATCAACGTATATCGAGAAGCGTTTCTCGATGGAGATCAAAAGACTATTTCCGAAGTTGAAGCGAAACTAAAAATATTCGAAAGGGAGAAGGACGGGTTGTTTCAGAAAGTGTCGAATACGTCGGCCGAGATAACATCTGGAAAAGAGAACTATATACGTTTACAAGCTGATTTTGATAATTTTAGGAAAAGATCAGAAAAAGAAAGACTTACCGTGAAGAACAATGCCCAAAAAGAGGTTATTGAGAGTCTATTACCAATGATCGACAGTTTTGAGAAAGCCAGACAACAAATTGTTCCTCAAACTGACAAGGAGAAAAAAATTGATGTAAGCTACCAGGGTATATACAAACAATTTGTGGAGGTGTTGAGGAGCTGGCGCATCTCTGCTGTTGCCGCAGTAGGAAGGCCATTTGATCCCTCAGTAAGTCTAAATCTTTTGACTAAAATTGGATACCTTCATTTCAATGATGCATGTTCTTCATGCTTGCTAGTTTTTCTTACTGTTACTAGGAAGATTAGAGCAGAAAAAGTATTTATTTTCTCATTCTTTATACTTGGGTGGGTGTTCTTTGCAAGTAATTCATGTCGAGTATATTGGTGATTGAAAACTAATTTGTCTGATGAGTAGCAAGTGTTGAGGATTGTTGGGAGAGGAGTCTCTCGTCCGCTAATTAAGGGGTTTATAATAGTAAAGAATACATCTCCATTGGTACGAGACATTTTGGGAAAACCAAAAGTAAACCCATGAGAGCTTATGCTCAAAGTGGACAATATCGTACCATTGTGGAGGTCCTTGGTTCCTAATAAGAGATGGCTATTTTTTACGGATGACGGTAAAATATTTCTTTGGTTGCAGTTACATGAGGCTGTAGCTCGAGAGGAGTCGCAGGAGATCAAGGAAGGGATCATCATTCAAGAATTACGACGCGGGTTTCTTCTTGGAGAACGACTTCTAAGACCAGCAAGAGTAAAAGTATCGAAAGGTCGAGGTAAGAAGAATTCCCCTACAATCAACTCCGAGAAACCAACCGAGCAACCTGCAACTGCTACTGCTAGAGTAGACGAACACTAATTATGCAACGCCATTTTTCGGGTTGATATAAAAGCATCGGATTTGTTGTCGTAATACAGCACCATGTTGTAAATTTATCTCCTAAAACTTCCCATTTCAACTAGGCTTTTGATTCATACCATTTTATGGAGGGCATTGGAAGAACGCACTCTCCATTTCATTTCTGTCTTATACACGTGATAAAGGGCTCAATTGGGTTAAAGATTTCATTTATGCAAACTTTTTGAGATGACCAAATTTGAAGAATTCAATTTCTAATTTAACCTTTAAATAATTTTCAAGTTTAGTTTATTCCTTTCTATCGATGTGAGCTCTTGGAGAAAGTATAGTCTTTCAGTGGCATGTTTCGGTCCTCTTCCCCATTACTTAGAAAAAGTGAGTCATCGGTTCAAGTACAAGATACTATCATTACCGCCTAAACAATTAGACATCCAACCTATAATTGCAACGACCCAATCTGCTTCCCCATTACATGACCCCGATCAATTCGATTAGGCACTCGCCATCTGCTTCGGCAGAATTTTTTTTATAAAATAATAAGAAAACAATTTTTTTTATAAAATAATAAGAAAACAAAAAAAAGCTTCCATTTTTCAATTTATTAACCAATTATATTCTTTATATATATTTTAATTAGTGAAAGTATCTTTTATAATTGTGTTATACAAACCCATTTCACAACTTTTCCTTTCTCATTTAAATAAAATCATTTTGAGTAAATCTAAATATAATTCAATTGAATAAATAAGAATTAATTATTATCTTAATAATATGATTTCATTTCAAATTGATTTAATAATCTATAAATGTATTGACATAAATTAGAAATGTATATGTAATTTTGAATTTTCTCGATCCGTAAAAATTTATTAAATGTTAAACTTAATTAAAATAAAAACCATTTATTATAATTGTACGAACGCATTTATTTACAAAACACCTTTAGAGAGAGACGTTATGGTAATAATGATTGGAGAAGTGGGCGGCGGGCTACTTTGTGCGGCGGATGGCAGCGGCGCAGCCTAATCCGGCAGCCGCTGATAAAAAAAAGAAAAAAGAAAAAGAAAAAGCCTAAGAAATAAAACTCATCTGACATTTTGGGCTGGGTTTTTGTAGGAAAGAAAACTGTCAGCTTTGATTTTTCAGACATGGCGGCCCATACCAAAAAGACAAACCATTTGAATCACTCAAAGCTACGTAACACTACAATAGAACCAACCCACCGACATTCTCAACGTTCTCGTAACCATTCAAGAACACCGTTAACAAATATTGTCTTATTTGACTCTCCCTTTCGGGCGTCCCTCAAGATTTTTAAAACACAATTTGCTAGGGAGAGGTTTCCACACTATTATAAAGAATGTTTTAGTTCTCCTCACTAATCGACGTGGGATCTCACAATCCACCCCCTTCGAGACCCAACATCCTTACAATGCTTCATTCTACTCTCTAACTAACCCTTCGGAACCCAACGTCCTTGCAAAGTTTCGTTCTACTCCACAACCGATGTGGGATCTCACAGTTCCTCTCCCTTACTTTTTTTTGCCTTATTTTCAAGACAAAGGGAGAACATGCCAAACCCCAACAACCCATACTAATATCTATCCATTCCATTGCCCATCACTCACTCCTCCCTCAAAGCAAGCCACCCACCCGACCTCCTATCGCATCGTGTGCAATTTGTTCTTTAGTATACAATTCGACACTCCAACACAATTTCAAATTTCGTACGCCATGAACGATGCTATAACTACACTCTCAAACTTGCTGTTTCCCAAGCTTAAGAACTTGTTGCATTACCACTGATTCCAACCTTCTAAAAAATATCATCATTAGATCAATAATTTGAGTATCAAAGATTAAACCCTTTAAACAATATGGGGTTTTCTTTTGAAACTTCTACTTTTCCCCTTTAAATTCATAGTTGTGCAATTGCTGCGCCGGCAATCACCTTTTGATCAGTGGCATTTAAACTAAAACCAACTTTTTCTTTTCTTTTTTGCAAATAGACCCTTCTCTTCTTCCCACCATGAAAGTCCATCAAACTCAGAACAGAAACAACACAGCCTCTCAGCCGCAGCATCCAAAACAAGCCATGATTGCTTGCGGCTCTCCTCTGGGCCTACGCCCTTCAAGCCCCCATCCACTCCAAATCAGAAACAGAAGCCTCTCATAATTTGGCCCTACAAACAGCCTAACAAAAGCAAAAGATTTAATGGGTTTCCAAGTTCAAACAGCCTACTTTTTTGTACGGTTTATGATTCCTTCTACTCATTCCACCCTCTGCTCTGACCCATCAACCAATTTTGTAGCCAACTCCATAACCTTTTTTTCATTTATAAAAAGAAAAAGAATAAGAAAACTCACTTGTCAATTTGGCATACACCAAAAGTACTTGCTGTAATGAAGCTGTGTACAACATCTTGGACCATCCACATCCCATAGCCCACAAACTTGGTTGAAAAACCAGCCTTGACTGCAAAATAGTTCTTTGAGGCATTTCGTCGAACAGCTGGTGCGCAGAGTTGGAGTTCATTAGAAAAAACTGATGTGGGCACTGGGCAGTGGGTTTCTGCAAGGCCTATGATTAGTGGAACATAGTTAAATGATTAAAACAGTGATGGATTTTGGGTTTGAAGGCAATAAAATAAGGTATTTGGGGGAAGGAGGGGCCTAGAACATTAGGGAGGGGGGCTATGCAAATCATCATTCCTTTGATAAAAGTCGTTGTCTAAAAATCCATCATAAATGTTTGGCATGCACAAAAATGACTGAGAAGATTGATGGGTTGGGGAAAGGCACAAAGAGTCAGAATCAACAGCCTTGTCATCTGTCAAATTCATACAAAATTTAAAAAAGAAAAAGAAAAAGAAAAAGATCACCTCCATCACTCTATGAGCCTTGTCTTTGTGTGCACCGTTCATGTTGTTTTGTTTTGAGCGTTACCCGAAGTGTGTGGATCTTTTCTACTCTTATATAGCTTTTGAATATTCATGATCCATCTCCAATTCCAATTCCAACCGATCTAGAAATTTTTTTTTTTTTTTTGTCGTACACTAATTGGTTCGTGAGGTTTTTTTTTTGTTTGGGTAACAGCTAAGTTATATTGTCCTTTTTAAGTTATTTCTCTTCAAGGTTTTTAGAACGTGTGTGCTAGTAAGAGATTTTCACACCCTTACAAAGACACTCTGTTACCCTCTCCAACCGATGTGGGATCTCACAATCTACCCTGAGGCTCAACACTTCCCTCTCCAACTAATGCAGGATCTCACAATACACCTCACTTCAGGGTCCAGTGTCCTCGCTGGCACTTGTTCCCTCTCAACCAATGTGGGATCTCACAATCCACCTCCTCCCTTTAGGGCCCAGTGTCCTCGCTGGCACTTGTTCCCTCTTCAACCAATGTGGGATCTCACAATCCACCTCCTCCCTTTGGGGCCAGTGTCCTCGCTGGCACTTGTTCCCTCTCAACCAATGTGGGATCTCACAATCCACCTCCTCCCTTTAGGGCCCAGTGTCCTCGCTGGCACTTGTTCCCTCTCCAACCAATGTGGGATCTCACAATCCACCTCCCTTCACGGTCCAGTGTCTTAGTTGGCACTTGTTCCCTCTCCAACCAATGTGGGATCTCACAATCCACCTCCCTTCAGGGCCCAGTGTCCCCTCTCCAACCAACGAAGGATCTCACATGTTTTCAACTCTTTTGACCAATTAGGACCGTTTCGACTAGTTTTACCCGACACCCATTTGAATTTTTTATTTTTCTTAAAAAAAAAATCACTACTAGATTAAATAAATAGGGAAAGTAGTTTAGGTAGGTTATATGGTATGATTGCTTTGAGAAAGAAGAAAGTAGTTAGAAAATGAAAGATTCTCTCCACTTACAATATAAGATTAAGAACAACCCTTTGTTTCTTTTTCATCATGGTTTGGTTTCTTTTTGTTGGTTTGATTTTGAAACAAAAGTGGAGATGTTTTTTAAAGTGTTTTGTTTTCTAATACTAATTATGAGTTTTTTTTTTTTTTTACTATTTTAAAATTTTAAAAATTATTTTTTTAAAAATTCCATCAACGTTTAGTCAAAAAGGGTAATTGGGTCTTTTTTTAAAAAATAAAATAAAATAAATTTATCCTTTTTCTTGGGCATTAGAAAAAAATAATAATAGTAGAATTGAAAGTCTCTCTAAAAATGGATAACTTTTTTTGCTTTTAATTTCATAATGATTTTGAAGTGCGTTAGTTTGAAAGTAGTTGACCCATGATCACTCATAAAACCAAAAGTTTTTTTTTTTATAACGCATGGAACCAAACCAAACCAAACCGAACCGAACCAAACCCAACTCAACCCAACATATTCTCTTTTTCGTTATAATGAAATCTTTAGGTCTCATTTCGTAATTTTCACAATACGGTGTCTTGAAGAAGAAATAGTATATGTAGTCTTGATTTATTTTAAAAAAAAACGAAATTAAAAAAAAAATCTTGTTTGTTCGATACCCTTTTGGTTATTAGGTTTTGAAGTCTATAAATATACTTTTAGTAAGAGATCCCGCCTCGGTTGGAGAGAGAAACAAAACATTTTAAGAATGTGGAAACCTTTTCCTAGTAGACGCATTTTAAAACTGAGGCCGATGACAATACATAGCAGGTCAAAGCACACAATATCTATTAGCAGTGGGCTCGTGCTGTTACAAATGGTATCATAGCCAGACGCACTGTACCAACTAGGACATTAGGCTTTCAAGGGGTGATTATGAAATTTCACATCAGTTGGAGAGGAGAATGAAGTTTCTTTTATGACGGTGATAGTAATGAGACAAAACGAACAATATCGTGACATTTACCGACCAATATCCCACATCGGTTTAGTGATTTGGTTTGGTTCTAATTTTTTGAAAAATAGAATCAATCAATAATTCAAAAAATAAAAATAAAAAAATAAAAAGAAAATAGCCCCACACATTATGCCAACTATATTAAGACTTAAATTTCCAAATCTAAGTAAAGCATAATTGCTTCAAACTATGTCTGTCCATCCATCTTTGGTCATATCATCATAATAATAATAATAATAATAATAATAATAATAATAATAATAATAATAATAATAATAATAATAATAATAATAATAATAATAATAATAATAATAATAATAATAATAATAATAATAATAATAATAATAATAATAATAATAATAATAATAATAATAATAATAATAATAATAATAATAATAATAATAATAATAATAATAATAATAATAATAATAATAATAATAATAATAATAATAATAATAATAATAATAATAATAATAATAATAATAATAATAATAATAATAATAATAATAATAATAATAATAATAATAATAATAATAATAATAATAATAATAATAATAATAATAATAATAATAATAATAATAATAATAATAATAATAATAATAATAATAATAATAATAATAATAATAATAATAATAATAATATAATAATAATAATAATAATAATAATAATAATAATAATAATAATAATAATAATAATAATAATAATAATAATAATAATAATAATAATAATAATAATAATAATAATAATAATAATAATAATAATAATAATAATAATAATAATAATAATAATAATAATAATAATAATAATAATAATAATAATGCATTTTGGTGGTCCATTCCATTCTCTCTCTGCCTATTTAATTTTGTCCCTTCTTTTACTATATTTAATTGTATTTAATTTAATTTTATAAATTTCTTTTCTTTTCTAATTAATTAAAATAATCACAAATTTAAACTATTTAAAAATAAATAAATAAAACGGTCATTATCTAAAAGTTAGGTCCTCCCGACTCCAAATGAAAATATCACTGAAAAAGATTAAAACGACAATAAATAATGAAGAATCCAATAATCAATCAATCTATCGAACTTCATTAGATTTGTCTTTCAAAATAATTATTTTAATTTACTAATTTTATGAGTAGATAAATTATAAATATATGAAAAAAAAAATTCCAAATTTTAAATGAATATTAAAACTTAAAAGTTTATATGAATAAATAATAATAACAATAATAAAATATTAATTTGTAAAAAATAAAAAAATAAAAAATAAAAAAATAAAAAATAGAGAGAGATATTTTTATAATTATTTATGAATAAATATCTAATTCTTATCTAAATGAGCAAGTGGCTGAAATTCTAAGTTAAAAATGTTTAGAATAAATATAAGGTAGGGTCAATAGAGAAAGGGAGGCTTGTTTAGCCTTAATGACTCGCCACGTGTCGCTTTTCATTTTTTACTCCTCTTTTTTACCTTTTTACCCAATGGGGTGAATTTCAAGTTTTACCCTTCTTCTTTGGTTGGGAAGGAGGCCAATCTTCTGCACATTTATCCAACCTTATTTTACAATTTATTATTATTTTGCTTTTCCAAGTTGGATCTTTAATCATATTGAAAATCTTGGGTTGATTTTATGTTTTATATTTAGATTTTACATTATAATTCTTTATTTTTATTTTATTTTGTCACGAAAAGTTAAACGGATTTACTTAGATATGATTAGTTTGTATTGTTCTTTAATTTTTTTAATATTTTAAGAGTTTAGTCCGTTCGAACTTCTAATATTTTGGTTGATGACGTATGACTAAACTAGTTGAACTATGTTTTGATAATAATGTTTTAAGGTCTACTTAGCCTCACTAAGAACCTAAGTTGAGGCGAAGGTGGCAAATGCCGAGGTGACCCAAATGCCATCTAGGCGAACTCCAAAGTACACCTCCACCTTAGAGAAGAAGATTTAAAGGATGAACAACTAACTATCAAGTCTGGTAGGAATTCTTCAGGATGTAGTTTTCCGAGAATGAATTTCTCGAAAGATTAGAAAAGATGGGTACATTCAATAATAATAATAATAAATCTTTTCATGCATATTCTCTAGCAAAAGAAATGACCTAAACTAGACATATTCTACCGTATCAAGAGAAAAGTCTGATCCCGCATTTGAGAACGTTTAGCTATGCCCACATCTTTTTCAAAGGAATCGACCCATCTATTCTCCTGAGGAGAAGTTTGTTTCCCAAAAATAGTTGTGAGATCTTCAGGGGAACGAAACATTCATTATAAGGGTGTAGAAATCTCTTCCCAGACGCGTTTAAAAATCATGAGGCTGATGACAATACATGAGTCAAAGTGACAATAACTACTATTGACAAACTTGAGATGTTACAGCAACAACAAACACTTCGTCCAATCCATAAACCTTAAAGGATAGGATTTGTGTTTTTTTTTTTGGTTTGAAGGATGTGACATTCTTATGTACTGAAATTTGGTATTTTTTTTAAACAGCTAAATCTTTTTTGAATGGAGAGGAAACTTTGATATAATAATTGGTAATGATTTTTATAGCTAAGATTGCCATCAATTTCCTATAGGATAGGATTTGATGTTAGATCCTCTTCATTTTGCTTCACACTAACCCAACCACTGCCTTTAACCCCCCAAAATATCACTTTAATTAACTTTTTAAAATATAAAATAAAAACCTTATTTATTTATTTATTGTTAATTTTTGGAAATCTTAGGGTGTTTGTTGAAGTCAAATAATTGGAAATAAAATCCAATTTTTTGTTAAATGATTAAGGAAAAGTTAATGACATTGACTAAAATAATATTTTATTTAAAGTTTAGAAATTATATAATACCATATTTGAAACTATATCATTTTTTAGACCCAGATATAATTTAAATATTTTTTTTGCTAAAGTAAATAGTCTAACTATATCTAAAATAGAACTTTCCTTGAGCGAATACAATTCAAATATTAAACAATTTAGGATAAAATAAAAGGGAACTTCGTTCTAAATAATTATTAAACCTCACTTCATTTTCTAAGTGGACCCCTTTAGAAAATAAAATAATAAAAAATAAAATAAAAAAAACAATAATTGGGGATTAATATTTGGCAACCCACTTGTTAACACTAGGCTTATCAAACCTTTCACCTCTTTGGCTATTCCCATATTCTTCCTCTTTCAATTGGTTGAGTATAATAGCTTTTGGGTCAAAACATTTTTTCAAATCACGACTCTCTGCAATGGAATGATATTTTTGACTTTGAGCATAAACTATCATGACTTTACTTTTGGTTTTCTCAAAAAGCTTCGTATCAATAGAGATAGTGTTCCTTATTTATAAACTTGATAATCAGCTAATGTGGGACTCTTCTCCCAACAATCCTCAACAAAAAAACGGTAAATTATTTTGTATATGGTCAATTTTTAATATATATAGTTAAATAAATAATTAATGAATATTAAGATATTTACATCTTATTAAAAAAATAAAAATAATAATAAGAATAGAAATGAAATCTCACCTAAAAATGAAAAGATTTTGATTAGTTTTATAATCAAAACAAAGGTAAACTATTTAAGTTTAGAAGAAACTAGATGATTACTAATGAAGAGATGGATCAAATCTCGAAAAAATGAATTATGAATTTAAAAAATAATAGAAATTGGAGGCAACCAAATCTAAGTACGTATGATATAAGATTGAAAGGAAAATAGTGTAATGGAAATAAATTATGAATAAGTAAGATGTCCCACTTATCTAAGTTTTGTAAGTGAAGAAAATATTCCTTTGAATCATTTTCAATGTATTGAGGGGCTATGGACCATCCAGTTGTACCCATCTAAGGCCATTAAGAAGAAAGTGAAACATTATTTTCCCCATAGGGACTTCTCTCCTAAGGGCTAACCATAGTGATGATGATGAAAGCGATCTTGCCACTCAAATCTAGCCATCCATTTTGCTTACTTTTACTTCCATCGTGGACCCCAATTCAGAATTTGAGGCCCTTCCTATGACTTCACACTCTCATTCAATGCAAACACTTTGCACTTCGCCTTTCTTTTTTCAAATTTATTTTTAACAACATTGTGGGTCTAACCAATCAATTTATTATTATTATTTTTTTTAAATTCAATTTTGAAGTTTTATTATTTTCCTCCTCCTTCAGCAAAAAAATTTATAAAAAGCAATCCGATCCAATCTTCTCTAATAGAAGATTTTTTTTAGTGAGAATTCGAACTTTAGACTTCTTGTCAAGACAAGAAAATATGTCTTGACCATTATAATAATTCAAGCCCCCATCAGCATATATTATCTTCTATAAACTTTCTTTTTTGAACTTCTCCTTAAAGTTTTTAAAATGAGTCAATTAGGAAAAGGTTTTTATACTTTTACAAAGAATGTTTTGTTCTCCTCTCCAACCGAGGTGTGATTTAACAATCCACCCCCTTCAGAGCCCAGCATCCTCGCTGACACTCGTTCTCCTCTTCAATGGGATCTTCATACCCAAATTGGATTGTTTTTACTGGATTTTTTTCACTCTAATTATAGAAAAAAAAAATTCTCTTGGAAGCTTTATACTTGAATTGTATTCCACCAAGAAGTGGCCTTTTTTTAAACTTTGGAAGAATTCTGAAATAAATGAATTCTCCATCTTTTGTATTATTTATGAGAGAGGTATCCCTATGATTATAGATATAAATGAAAATAAAAAAGTATAATAAAAGATAGGTATCCCACCGTTACCATTTATAACCAAGCAACCCTTTACCATTTCGCAGATCCTAAATCCTCAGCTACCTCAATCTAAGTAGGCAGAATTTGGATGTATTTAAGTGGGGTTTTTGGTTTCTTCACTAAAATGGTGTGTTATTTAAATCAGATGCCTTAAAAAACGATTCCATCTCAATCAAAGATAGAGATATGTGTTTTTGTTTTGAATCCTATTCTAGTGTCTAAGTTTTTTAATTGATTCCATTTTACTTCAATAGTAAGATCTACTCCTTTTCTCACTTTTCTTTTACTACAATTATTGCAATAAACTTAAAAAAAAAAAAAAAAAGAAAGAAAAAAAAAGGCCAAAATTCAATAACAAAATTTATCACGCAACTAATCCAAAAATTTATCACGCAACTAATCCAGTACGATCCAAAGGCCAATAACCACAAAAAGAGTCTTATCCAACCACACAAAAAGCTCATAACTAACCACAAAATTTTAATATCATAAAGTATAAAGGATAGAGAGGGTTATCAAATAATCACAAAAATAGTTCTATCCAACGATAAGACTACTCAAAATTTATATTTTTAAAAAAAATATACTCATAGCTAAGCACAAATCTTAATAAAAGCTTAAAATCGATTTGAAAATTTAATGTTAAAATCAATTAAGTGGGTCAATTAATTACAAGGTAAAAAAAAGAAAAGGAAACCTTTTTCTCATGGAAAAAAAGGCTTATGGATAATATATACTCATGGAAAATACTAAAAATTCTATAAAAGAGGAGTAAAGTACAAAGCATAAAAGACAAGGAGGGTTATGAAGTAATTTTGGAGAGGAGGTGCTCGAAAGGGAGAAAAGAAGGGGAGGGGTGCCCAAATCAATGCCCTTAAATAATGCAAGCTTGCCTACTTTATTTATAATTCACTTTCCAATGAAAATCTCAAAAGACCAACATACTCTAAACACGTCCCATTCTTCAAAACCCCACGAGCACTCAACTCCGCCACTCCTTTTATTAATTCTTATGAATTATTTTATACACTATTTTTTTTTATTTGTTTGCTAATACCTATATGGTTAAGATATCAAGGTCCACAGTCCTAAGAATTGGAAGGAAAACAAATGTATTATAGGAATAATTCTAAGTAGTAAAAAAAAGAAAACATAAGGGAATCTCAGAAGATATAACTGCAGTTAATTGAATAAATTGAGTTATTGGGAGTGAAGGAAGAACAAATAACTGGGACCCATCTGATCGTACCCATCAAATTTCATTTGTAGATTTGCAGTTGATAGGTCGCAGTTAAGACCTACCAAAGTTATGGGCTTCTTTGTGAATGGGATCTCTCTATTTCTCTCCCAAATTGAAAATAAAATTTGGACCATATAATTTTAAATCAAATAATAATTTTAATATTTTCTTTTTTCACAAAAGTAGATAAATTTTAAATCAAATAATAAGATGGGAAAAAATGGGGTTTTTTTTCACTGGAAAAAATAAAACTTTTTGACAAAATAACAAGATGGGAATCAAACAGTGAAAACTACTAAGATTGGTTATTAATACAGAGACATTTTTTTTTGGATTTTTTAAATTTGAATACTTAAATTCAAATTGGAAGGAAACAAATAAATTTAAAAAAAGTTGAAGGTTAATGCAACTTTATATTGTGGGATAAAATAAATATATTAAAAACATTAGTTGAGGGGAAGGAAGTGGGCTAGAAGACTTGGGGAGATGAGCATATCCATTTTGTCCCTCAAAGAATAAAGGGTAATAAAAATATTTTTAAAAAAATGAGACCTAAAAAGAATGATTCAGCACAGTAGAAAGTTTCGAAAATGCATTATTATATACAAGGAACCTCATCATTCCAACTTCACTCTTTTGAAAAAATCAATGAAAGTAAATAAAAGAAAATCTAGGATTATCAAAAATAAATAAATAATAAGAAAAAGAAGAACAACCTCCCCCTTCTCTCCTTCTCGCAAACACACAAATTTCAATGGAATGGAAGATGGGAGATTAAAGAATGCCAAACAAGAATCAATATACCACTCTGTTGAAACCTTTAATTAAATCAAAGTTTAAATCATATCAAATTGGACTTTTTTATAAAAAAAATGTTCAAATTTGAATTTTTCAAACGAGTGTTATTAGAACATTCGAGACTTTCTTACTATATTAACTAGATAGTGTACAAATACTTGGATCAAATTATACCTAAACAAAAAAGAAAAAAGTTTTGTCACAACTATTCTCTTTCTATCTATGTCTCTCTCAACTTTATGTATGTAAGAGTGATAAATGGGAGCTACTTTAAAGGAGAGAGGGTAAAAGGGAGAAATTGGATGGGAGTTCATGGGAAATTTGTGGTCCTATGGGCTAAAACTTTAGTTTAGGTGATTTTTTTTTTCTCTCTATTAACGTTTTGGGGTTTTTATTTTCCTCTTCTTCTGCAAAAATTCACATACTGTTTTATAAATTTAATTATTTTCTGAGAATTTTAGAATATTTTTTGGGTTCTCTTTCTTTCTGCCCATTTAACAATGAAAATGGCATATTACCAATCATCCTTTCCCCCCTATAGGAAACACTCATCATTGCTCCCAACAATCCTTTTCAACCTTAGAAACCTGAGCTTCTAAAAAGATATAGAATTGGATTTCTAATTCCCATTCTTCCCACTCCTTCCTTTTAATTTCTCGATGCTTCTTCAATTTAAATACCAGCCTTCTTAATATCAATTTCTCCCCCTCTTCTACTTCTACATCCCCCCCCCCCTTCCTCTCTCTGTCCTCTCTCTCTCTCTTTCTCTCTCTCTCTCTCTCTCTCCCCTTGCCACAAGGTCACAATGGATCCCTCCTCCACCAACTCTGTCAATGGCTTCTATACCTTTCTGACTCGAGGGATCGATGATCTAGAACGGGTATACCTTTCAAATAATTTCATGTCCATCCAATTCCTTCAAAGGGTTCTTTCACTTCTCCGATCATTTCATTCCCAATTGACACTTCTTGTCCAAAAGCTTCATTTGCCTGTGGGGGAGAAGTGGTTGGATGAGTACATGGATGAGAGTTCCAAGCTGTGGGACGCCTGTCATGTCCTGAAATCAGGCATTTCTGGCATCGAAAATTTCTACTCTGCTGGGTTCAATATCACTTCCTCTCTCGATACTCATCGCCATCTGAGTTCACAAGTTTCTCGCCAGGTCCATTTCGAAAATCCCAATACCAATCCCAATCTAAATTTTCATCGTGTGTTAGTTTGTTTTATTTTGTTTTGTTTGGAAGCATTGGGTTCATAATCTTAAGAGATTTCGACCTCTTGAAATACAGGTGATTAGAGCAATATCAGGGTGCCGACGGGAAGCGGTGGGATTGGAGGAGGAGAATCGGGCACTGATGGAAGCAAGAATTCAACCTCTCTCTCTAAGATTCGATGAGAAAGTATCGATCGAATCAAAGCTGAACGGATTCAATGGATTCAGGGGAGTTCTGTACGCAATGAGAAATGTGAGCTCACTCCTCCTCATGATCTTACTCTACGGACTGGTTTACTGTTGGCCGGAATCGAATTTTGTAAGAGGAGGGTATGAAGGGTGTCTGTTTTTCGGTTCAGCTTTTATGATATCGACGGCGAGATTGCAGCAGAGAGTCGCCGGGGAAATCGGGCAGATGAACGGGAGGCCTGGGATTTTGCTGTACGAGTTTAGGAGGTCGAAGATGGCGATGGAGGAATTGAGGGCGGAATTGGAGGGATGGGTGGGGATGGGGTCGCAGGGAGTAGTGGAATGGGAAACAGAGATTGGAATTAGAGAAAGGGTTGAGAATTTGAGAGCTTGTTTTGGGGTGCTGAGATCTGGAGCTGAGAATATTGTTTGCCAACTTGATGATTTCATTGATGAAATCGTTGAAGGCAGGAAGAAGCTTTTGGACTTTTGTAGCCACAGGTAGACAGTCACAGGGATGGGAAAATATTGTAGTTGTTATGGTTCAAAGGCCAAAAAAGAAAAAAAAAAAAAAAAAAAAAAAAAAGAAGAAGAAAAAAACTTTGAAAAAAACTAGTAGAAGAATCAATTGTTGGGAGTTGTTGTACCTTTTAACCCTTCCCTGCTTCTCGCTTCCAGTTTTTTCTTTAATCCTCTACAAAGTAAAAACAATCAACAGGTAAATGAAGGGGCAAAAAATAAATGAGAAGCCCAATAAAATAATTAATACTAAAAATTGACTATTATTAGATCTGTTATAATCTTTTTATTGCAAAAATATCTAATCAAGCTTATGGTCAAGAAGATGAGAATCTAAAATGAACAGGTAAACAGTAAAACAATTTTACTTGGACAGTACAAACAAAAGAATATCCTTGATTGTTTATTTGAATTGAAAATTTTGACCAGTGAAAAGTCAAAAAGATTACAGAACATGGAAAAAGGTCAATGGGCTGCATCATCTCAACATTAAAGTAACACCCAAGTCCAATAAGACTGACCCATGAAAATACATTAGAATTTATAATATATATGTCCCGCATATTTGTGCAGAAAAGAAGAAAACGAAAGTTGAGTGAACAAAAGGAATGGAATGGAATGGAAAGGAAAGGAAGAAGCTTCTTTGTAATTTTCAAAGAGAGAGAGAGACATGGGTCAATATTCCAATACAAGAGGGGAGGATAATCCAAAAAATTTCATCATCTTTTTTGAGTGTTTGGTTTTCTAGCAGAAGTGATGTCCCTCTCTCCAGTTCAGTTCGGGCAGAGCGGTGTCTTTTAAGACTTTTAGTTGGGATAGTAAATATGAATAATCATTTTAGCGGTGAAAGAATGATGAAAAGTGGGGGCTTAGAGGGCTGTAAAAGGCAATATGTACAGTGAGATTCCTGGTTTCTTTTTTTAATTTTTTTTAATTCTATATTTTCCCCCCAAAAGTAACATCCTTTTCTTACCCCCAAGCTTTTGTCTGATTCGGTTCCCTTTGAAAGCTATGGAGTCTGATGATGAAAGGTTCCTCTTCTTTCATCATCCTTCTTCCGGACATGTCCTGGCTTCTCACTTCCTCTCTCGAATAATTTTGGTTTCTTATTTTGCTGATTTTTCTCTATCGGTTTTGAGGGAAACAGAAATATAACACGAGAATTGGAAAAGAAAGCTAAGAATTGCTCACTTTGTAAGTTGCAACTGCATCTCATGCTTTTTGTCTCTTGCAGGAATCTCATGCATAGCCTGTTTTAAAAGGTTACAAAAAGAGCTAGCAAATTGTAGCGCGCTGATTCAAAACAGGCAGATATATAAACAGAGGGTGGGGAGGAAGGAAATAAACTAACCAGGCTTCGCTGTATTGTAATAGAGGCCAGCCGTTCAGAGAACAAGTTCTGGCAGACGCCTGATCGCTAACAGCTCCCTAGCCCTTAAAGTAAAGCACACTTTCTTTTCAATAATCATCAGAGATAATGATTTTCTTTTACTTCCCCAAGAACAAAAAAAGAAGAGAGATATAAAAAAGAAGAAAGATATTCCTCTCAGACATTAATAATGAAGAATTTTAGTGTCGGTTTTCAGAGCATGTAACCCCAGCTGAGACATCCCTATGCTTATAAACATGACTCATTTGAAAACACTCGATTTTTCCACTGTAACTTCATAATTACGAAACATATAAGCTGTAAAGAAGATATAGACCAGCAAATGAATTATAATAGGCCACTGAAAATAGATATTCTTTTCTTTTCTCTAAACTTCCTCGTGGGGAATAAATTAATCGAGTTCTTTTCATGAAAATCATAAAACCATTCTGTGAAAGTGTGAATGACTTTGTTTTGTGTTTAATTTACAGCATACAATTGAAAAATATGAGAACAGAGAATTTGGAGAGAAAACAAATGAAAAACAGGTTCATCTTGTTACCATGTTGAGCAATGCGAAGCCAAGATATCGTGCATCTGAATTTCAAGAATATTGGATGTTTGATCCTCGCACTTTAACCGGAGAAAGGGTTTCCCACACGATTCCTTGACTATGTCACCGTTATTTCAGTAACCATACTCAGCCTCAACTTTATACCACCAGCAATACCATAGATTTCGCTAAGCTGTATCCTGCCAAATCTTCAAGTTGCGAGTCTGCAAATTTCATCCAAACCACCTCAATGTTATATAATAGAAATATCTGTCTAAGAACAAATGAATCCTCAAACAGCTACGGACAATCAGATATCCTTAAGAAAAAAAATGATAGCTACAATACACGAATAAATCAATATTAATTAATACCAATAAATGAAAACTCTATGGAATAACTTAAGAATAGTATTACCCTTGGCTACAACTTCATTTCAGTATAGAGTCATGAACAAGGTTGATTTACAGGCCTTGGACGATGGGTTAATTTGAAACGTCAAGAATATCTATTCGTCCGGTTCTTACTGTTTATTCAATTTATGTATACTCAGTCGAATCTTCATTGTACATGCATAGTGTTAAAGGTTTTCCCTTTTCTTTTATTCTGCTATTTAAACAATAGCAACTTACCGTTGATTGGTTGGGAAATTAACTCAGTTTATATCTGCCTAGTAAAGCTATTTAAAGACTTGTACAGAATGCTGGTAAATTGACCCAATACGTTAATATTTTCCAATCTCCCTCCGTTGTTACATAGCACAGGATAGAAAACAAAATGTGTTGTATTAACCCACAAAAAAAAAAAAAAAAAAAAAAAATACAATACACAACCTCATAATATCTTTATCATGATTAAAAGTTTCCAGAAGTGATACAATGGCCTCAATACACATCTTATCAAAACAATCGATTGCTTTATTGCAATTTAATCACCCAAAAAAAAACCACAAATATAACCCCAGGGGGTGACAACGTAGAGGAGCAATAGTAAAAAATATGGTGGCTTCAACACATCTTAACAAAACAATATATTGCTTCACTGCGATTTAATCACCCAAAAAGCCATGAATGTGACCCCAGGTGATGACAACGTAGAGGAACAATAGTACGAATATGATGGCTTTGATCATGCTGCCCGATAGGATGCACTTATATGAGTAACCATAAGCATATCCATATCCATGTTTTAACCTTTACTCTTTCTGCAAAAATTACGTTTATGCACGCATGCAATACAGATTTGATGCAAGGCCAATAAAGAAATCAAACATTTTAAGTAATCGTTAAAATTTAATATGTTTGTTACTCAGAAAATTATAAGAGAGTTTATAGTTCTATTAGGAAATGCATTAACATACAAAATACGGGGTCAAACTACAATTTAAGCCCCTAAATTATTGTTATTTTTCAATTTTAGTCCCTCACTTTTACAATTTTTATTCTTCTTTAAGCTTTTACATCGTTTTCATAATTGCCCTTCTAATTGAAAGCTTTAATTCACGACGGCAATAGTATGGTGTTATCATGGAAGACTTATACCACAGTACATTAGTGGGGGGAAAAGAAGAGCCTATGTAGAATCTCATAACCTAAAATATCCGACTGTTTATCATGATGTGGCATTAAAATTTTGAGGAAAAAGATGCCTGTTTTAGGCAAAAAGAAAAGGTTATACTTCAAAAATCAGTTAACTGAAATTCTATAAAGATCTCGATCCATAATCTATTTTTATTTAGCTTCCGACTCTTACATTAGACTGACAATTAATTAAATGAAAATTATAGTTTTCGTCTAGTACTTATTTCTTTAATTTTGGTTCATTCCGTTCAATCACTATACCTGTACAAGCATAACATAGTGGTTCCCATCGCTCAATATCCAGTGAAATATGAAGAAATATTGATATCCTTGAAATTATTTACAGTTGCCTACATATACAAACTAATGTACTTCCACAGGGTACCATGTTAACTTTTCTTCCCCTTCTTTTTGTGACTATTTTACTGGCTAATTAATGTAAAGGAATAAACTGGTTTGTTTCTAAAAGGACTATAATGAAACAAATTAAAATATGGGAATCAAAACATTAAAAATAGCTAAGTACGGGAACTAGATTCTAAATCTAACTCTATGGTGTATTGATTGAAGAGCTTATTGGATACATAAAATATGTTGAATTGGTTGGTCGCGTTTCTTTCGTTATCATGTTGTTTTTCTTCTCCTCCCTTACACCCCTATTCTTTCTTAATGTCCAGCATCAAACTCCCAAATGACATTGAGAAAGGTTGAAATCCGAGATTTAAGATCAAAGACAAACTTGAAGGTTTTTTTAAGATCATTCTATCACAGGAAACGGTGTCATGCATACTACAACTGACTACCACAACAAACGCAGAGCGTAGAATTGATCATTAAAAACTAAGGCCTCAAAGTAACGAGCAAAGAATGAGAGTATCTCAACCATTGAGCGAAGTTTCTTAAACAGCAAGAAACGTAAGATCACAGATATCTAAAATAAAGGTCAAACAATCCAACAGTTGATGAAGAATCACATCATTATAGTTTTCAGAAAAATATGGTTTACGATCTCTAGCAATAGTAAAGTTCATCCGACCTAAAATTTGAAGTTCTATCCTCAAATTTACTATGGTCAACTTGCATTTGCAAACGCATAGTATGACCTTAATGCTTACATTTCCTATCATTTGTCATTTCGCGGCTAATATACTTATCCTTCAGCTCAATCAAATGCAGCCTAACAGCAATCCCACAGTTCTAAAATTTTCAAGAAGCCGTTCGAAAATACTGAAAATCTACAGCACATAGTCCACCAAATTTACTATGATCAACTTGCATTTGCAAACGCATAAAATGATCTTAATGCCTACATTTCCTATCATTTTCCATTTCGCGGATAATATACTTATCCATCAGCTCAATCAAATGCAGCCTAACAGAAAACTCACAGTTCTAAAATTCAAGAAGCCATTCGAAAATACTTCAAATCTACAGCACATAGTCCACCAGCTTCCCTCCCCGCAGCAGAAAAACAATATAATCGCTAGACACTAAATAAACTTACAGAATCATCAAAGAAATGGAAATTACCAGGAATTTGTAAGTAATACAAGGATTTTCTGCATAGTTTCAAGGAGAGTATTCCATCTCCATGAGAGCGCCAACAAAGAAGAAAAAACCCCGCCAAAACCAGCGAACGTAAACGGAATTGGGAGAATAGGCGCAGCGTTTCGTGATCTGGAAAGCTTTAATTGAACTTCGAAGTTGGACTTGGGCCCAATATTTAAATTCAGAAACTCAAGCCCAATATCTTGAGCCCACTAAAAAGACGAGAATTGGGCTTAGGCCTAATTTTATAACCACGGAAGCTCAAGCCCGCTAAATGAACTATCAAAGCCTCCGACCATAATTGGGCTTAGGCCCAATATTAAAACTACTGAAGCTCAAGCCCGCTATTTGAGCCCACTAAAAGACCTAGTACGGCCGCCAACGGGAATTGAATCGAAAAGGTTGACCACGATTCAAAATCTAAATTTGGCAATTTGGCACCATCCTTCAGAATCCAAATTCGGCACCTAAACGTCTCGAATCTTGATTCGACACCTATGTGCCTAGCATTCCTCTGTAACGTGATACTTAGTTGCTGTACGAGATTCAAGATTCGGATTTGGCACCTATGCGCCCTGACATCCTCTTGCATCTCTAGTGACATGATCACGTTACCTACTCATCGCTCCTTAAAAGTGTGTACTATCCTCACAGACACAGAGTACGAGTCTTTTCAACATATTTTGTCCTCACTCACTGTATCCTAAAAAAATTGTACGAGGTCACTTAACTATAAATTTTATATGATTGATTTTATAACTTTTATTTATTAATGATCGCTCTCATTCATGTTTGTCGGTAGATAATGTTACCAAATTAACCAAATTAAACAAATAATACAAAGTTTGGGAATATTTTTATTAATTTAATTTTTAATTTTAATTTGAAGAGAAACACAAATTTATGCTTATCCTTGATTCACCTGTAAAGAGCGCCCATTTAGAACGATAACGCGGCAAAAGTTTCCGAGCAGTACAGATTCAAGTTTCCTCACCGTCTCCATCTCCTTCTCTGCCAATCTTCTACACAGATCAGGTACATCCTTAAATTTCGAGGTCGCGTAGCTTTTTCTTTTTCTCTGTGGATTGGCTTCAGCTTTTTCCTCCGAATATGGCAACTCAGGAACATGGTTTTCTTTCGTCAAACAATGCTTCTTCTGGCTTTTCATCGCCTTCAGAGTTAATTTTGTAGATTTTCCCGAAATTTCATGAATGTAGCTTATAGGATGCATTTCAATGCGGTATCGGTCCATAAAGATCCCAGTGTCAGTTTTTTTCCAATTGCCAAAAGTACGGGTTGTAATGATGTAGGTTCTAATATCCCAATTGGTCGTACTTTAGTTTTGTTTAGCTGTAATGTTCAGGTTGCTAAATTGAATTCTCATCGAGTTGATGGTTTGTTTGCAAACAAGCTGGCAATGTTTAATGTGAAGTTTCGTGGATAGCGACTGTAATCTGTTCGATGAAATTCCTGTGAGAACATTGCCAGATTGCACAGCTCTGTTTAGGGCGTATTGTTGGTCAGATTAGTGGAGTGATCTTTTTGTGGCATTCAGACCGATGGTTGATGAGGGAATACTACCTGATAAACACATTGAGCTTACGATTCTTATAGTATGTTCCAGAAGACAATTGGTGAAGACAAGTAAATGGTTCATGGGTATGTCGTTGAGAAGAGTTTGGTCTCTGATATTTTCATTAGGAATGCTCTTATGAACTTCTATGGTAAGTGTGGGGATTTTAGATTTCGATCAATGTTCTTTATTTGAGTGTAAAAGATGTGGCTTTGTGGAATGCGCTCGCTTTAGCTTACATGGAAAAAGGTCTTTTCGATGAGGCGATGAATTTATTTCACTCGATGCAGTCAAGTGGGTTGAGGCCTGAATTTGAGATCTTGGAATGCACTAGTCTCAGGGTTTGCTCGCTATAGAGAGATTGACGCTGCTCTCCAATACCTGGTGGCCATTCAAGAAAAGGGTTGAGCCCAAGGGTTAATTCATGGAATGGAGTCATATCAGCCTGCGTTCAAAATGGGCATTTCACAAATGCTTTGGATGTATTTGTTAACATGCTGTTGTTTCCTAGAGTCCAAATAAGATGGTTCTTTTTCTCAAATTTTTCTATGAAAATACGAAAGAATCAAAATATGAAGTCTTCAACTCATAAAGGCAAACAAAAAAGGGATCTGCCTCAAATCAAATCTCTTTCTCAAATCAAATATTTAGTGGTGTTTATGGGTTCTGTCTCTCTTTTTTTTAATCCGCGCTATATTGTGCTCAAAATTTCTTCCATGTTGAAATTCAGGGCGAGCTTTTGATAGTGATTATCTTTGAGGACATTTCCAAATGGATGTACACGGACAGCAGAAAGCGCAAGAGGCCCTAGATGTTGAAATCAAATCATTTTTTGATTCAGCTCCCCCTCTGAGAAGTATTGAGAACGTCAGTGAAGATTTGAAAAAATTTATTGAAATGAATTCATCTGGCAAGTTCTTTCTTCGTTAATCTCTTAAGCATGTCTCTTTGTTTTGATTAGTTGTTATTCTCTAATATTCTACTTGGGGATTACCTTGCCAGTACTTGCATTATTTAACACTTATCCAGTGTAGATATCTGTTACAAACTTTATTGAAGTACAATGATTAAATAAACTGTCCTAAAAAATTGAGTAATTAAACTTGTAATTTTACCTAATTTGTTTTTTTGGATCAATTTACTTGCAAGTATAGGAACTAGAAGTGCCAGGAAAGTTGTTTGTGTGACATCTGGGGGCACCACAGTTCCTTTAGAGCAAAGATGTGTTCGCTATATAGACAACTTCAGCTCAGGTCACAGAGGTGCAGCGTCCACAGAGTAAATGACATTACACTTCACGTGTTATTCTAGAGACCACACATTGTTTTTTTTAAGTGATCTTGCTCATTTCTCCTAGGTACTTTTTGAAGGCTGGATATTCGGTTATCTTCTTATACCGGAAGTATGCACTTATCTTTGTTGGAACCGCATAGTGTAAGAATCATTCCAGGTTAAAGCTTGATACTCTCCTGGGCTAATTTGTGGCTCTGTGATCAGGGGAACCTGTCAACCATATTGCAGTTTGCTTCCTGATTATCCATTTCTGGAGTGTTTTGAGTTCACCCACGAGTCAGGCATCCAAGGTTTTTGATTTTTTTGATCCTTAACTTTATCCATGCTATGCTGGTTACGTCTGTGATAGTGTCATCTGCTGTTGATGGGAAATTAATTTCCTTCGTATTCTGTTGGATACATCGTAGTTCTTGAAAACAGCATTTGTTCATAGGTGTACAAGGAAACTTTCCTTTTGTTTTGAACTAAAAGTAAACTTTTGGGTGGAATAGTGACTTTATGTATAATAGGGCGACTTGGGATGACTGATTTATTATTCGGTGAATTTAATAAAGAGGAAGTTTTTTGTTATCTGGGGCCCAGGGTTAAGTAACGTTTCTAGCACTCCTTTATTTTGTTGATTAATTGTTATAATTCATAGTGAGGTGACTTTAATTCATTTCCAAATACAGTGCGCCCGCCTTATTCAGAAGCCGTGAAGTGGGCAATCAGTGAGCATCATGCTGTATGGACTACTTAATAGTATCATCACTCAATTTTGATTCTGATGTTTCTTTATATTTTCTGTGTATTAGCCCATATCTAGCTTGGTTAATAAGAAATACCATCGATTAGCAAAATTTGAGATGTCATATTGCAGGCAGTAGCAGATGGCACACTTCTGAAACTTCCTTTCACAACTATTTTTGAGTATCTTCAGGTTATTTTCCTTTCATTTTCTTTTTGGGTTAGAACCCGATCTTGTAGGTTACGTTATGTCCATATTTGTGTGCTAGCTGCAGGAGCGATCTAGTATTAGAATATATGTCTTATATTGGTCAAAACTTACAATATCTTTAATTCAAAGCCAGAGTTCCAAATTATGCAAGTTTTGAGGAAAGCATATTCATGGGGTTCACAAGTGAAAATATCACTCTAGATCCTAGAAGTTTGAAGAGGTGAAACTTATCAAACTCGAGCACAAGGGAAGAAAAGAGTTCTCTCGAATGTCTTTTTTTTTAATAAAAAAAATTGTACTTGCTGTATTTGCAATGGAGAGAAGCCCCTTTATATACTAGTACTACTCCCACAAACAATAAAAAGGACACAAAAGTAACAGTGGTACATACTTGCATCTGATCTTAATATTCGTGTACGTCAAAATGCACAATCCAATGTATCAAGTAATTGATCTAGTTCATGCATATAGCTTATCTTTCAACAAGTTTGTGTAGAAAACATATTAAGAGCTTATAAGCATAGGTGGTTAAATATTCTTTTTAATCCAGAAAAAAAAACTTCTCTATTTTATGGCCTTTACTAGCTCGGCAAAATTTGGCCACTGAATGCATTATCATCTACTGTCTTTCTTAATCTTAGTCTTTATTTTGCAGATATTGCACATGGTTGCGACATCATTGAGGAGTCTTGGGCCCTATGCACTCTTTTATCTTGCTGCAGCTGTGTCTGACTTTTATGTTCCATGGGAGAGCATGGTAATGGTTTAGCACAAAAGTAATTGTTTCCTATTTACCATCAGTTCAAATAAAACGAGATTTTGATGTGCATTTATTCAGCGTGCTTCAATAATTCTTCTCATCTCTGAATTTCCTTGCTGTTATACAAATTAGGATTAGCATTTATGCAGCATACGTGTGGTTTACATTTGATGTGTGTGCCTGTGTGTCTTGTGTGTGAGATCTGTAGTCATATAGAAGCCTGTATCTGTCCAAAAGATCAATAGGCTTGAACTGTTGTACTGTCATGGATGGCTAGTTTTGTACTTGCATCTCAAATCTTGGTTTGATCAAGAAAATAGAATGTGAAGGAATGAAGGATAATCATGAATTCAAAATTTTCCTCCTGTTTAAGCAAACGAGAAGTATGATATGTATTTGTTTAACAGTGGTTCTCAATCACAATTCGTGGAACTACATTCCGATTATTGCCTTTATCCATTTTTCTAGCGTTTTCATTTCAGGCAGAGCACAAGATTCAGTCAGGATCAGGCCCTTTAGACATGCGACTTGTTCAGGTGCCAAAGATGCTATCAGTGCTGAGGAGTGAATGGGCTCCAACGGCGTACTGTATATCCTTCAAGGTATGTTCTGCTGGTTGAAACTATGTAATGTAAAAGCACCCCCCCCCCCCCCCCCCCCCCCCCAAACCCCCCCCCCCCCCCCCCCCCAAAAAAAAAAAAAAAAAAAAAACAAAGTGTACCGACAAATTCCAGCCCCAAATCTCTTCCATAGACCTCAGTTCTTACAGAGCACACGGTCCATAGGAAAGCTGGAGTCGAGTTTCAAAGAACCATTCTTCGTTTAACAAATGACTGCCGCACATGAATTGTTTAAAAGCCAGTTGAATGGATTTAGGGAGATTTTGGTTGAAGTTAAAACAATTAAAAAGCTTCCATTGGATAAAAGTCAAGAAAGGGCAATGATGGAAGTGTGTGATTAACCTCTTCTTTTTTCTGCCCAATAGATACTTATTTGGGGTTTGATTCTGCAAGATTTAAGTCTGAACACGGTGTTCTCTCTCCAAACCTTTGCTGATTTTTCCTACTATGATTTATTGAGATGCTTTCTTATTTTCTGTGTTTTCTTTTATTCACTCCCTTAAGGGTTTCTACTTTTTTTCTCTCACTAAATATTTTTCCTTTGCTTAAACAACAGCTAGAGACTGATGTAAAAATCCTCTTGGAAAAGGCCAATGCAGCTCTGAAAAAGTACAAGATGCATATGGTCATTGCAAATGAACTTTTGACCCGCAAAGAGGAGGTAACACTTGTTACTGATAATGAAAATATTCATGTTCGGCGTGACCCGAAACAGGTTGGCGAAGAAGTGGAGAAACATATTATCGAACATATTGTTGAGAAGCATTCTACTTATGTCGACAATTTGGACCAGAAAGTCTCGAGGGACACGGGATCATAGGAGTATTTGAGTACAAAACTGACGTCCCTTATCATCTGGTAATTTGTTCTGCTTTTTCCCATAGAAGAACAGATCTTCATACCTAGTCCCTTAAGTTTGCTGAACTTACATTCAACTTACAATTCAGCGTGAAGCTTTACATACATAATAATGTTGTTAGTTCTAAATTTTTACGAATAATTTGGGCCCTCAGTTTCTCATGTAAAGCTTGTAATTTCACAAATATGTGAAGTTAAAGCGGCTGTCAGAGATGTGGCATACACCGTTGCGTTAATAAAATCATATGGCTTGCCCTCTTGTTGTTTGTTTAATAGAAACATTAGCAGGTTTTGAGCTTAAAAAGGCTTAATATGTGATTAACATGGATGGTTTAGTATTCTAATTGCAGAGTTGTTTTTCCTTCTTACATTTGATGAGCATCTCAGGGTTATTTTCTCAAGATAAGTACAACAAGGAGCAAACGATCCAACTGAAATAATTTGGACAAACGTCACAATCACACTCTTTCAGAACTTGCAGCGTAGCCTTAAGTCAGCCAACTAAAACATGGATCGTCGTTGGCCCAAACGACGTATGTTCAAGCCTCCAACCTTCTCTTAGAAAACAGTTTTCTCTTAGAAAACAGTTTTAGAAACTGGAGCATGCGTGAAATTTCACAAATTTTTACTATTACTATTTTAAATATATCATTACAAATTAGGAGGCAATGACTTACCCTTTTAGCGAGATTTAAAGACTTCCACCTGCCTCCCCATTTTTATCCGTGGACATCTCTACTCAAGAATGTAACCTTTAAAAAGGAGAAATCATTCACGAACATAGAAAGTGTCTAAATCAATGTTGATACTCATTAACAAAAAAATCTACCATTATAAAGAACATGTGAATGTAAAGAACACGTGAATTCCACCTAATAAAATTATAGGTCAATCAGTTATATAACTGAACATTAATGAAAAGAAAAGAGTACATTAATGAAAAGAAAAGAGTATATTCCACGCTAATCCTAATATTCTCCCTCTCGTTGCCATTCTAAAACGCATAAATAGCTGTTTCATAAAAGAAAGAAGAAAAAAAGGATGAAAAGCTACCATATCATGTTTGTTGTAGCTTGTAACACAACCATGCAAGAAAAAAGATGTTCATATCTAAAAGGAAAGACTAAGAAGCAATAGAACCAATTAAGAGCATTGGGGTGGGGGCTGATATTAGCATTCTACTGATTGCCATTAGATTACGAATTAAGAATAAAAAGCAAAGCAAAGCAAAGCAAAGGATAGCTATCCAAAAGATCCTTCAGATAATTGCATGCCTAATCGATCATTAGAAAAGCATCATCCTAACTACCCATCAACTCTCGCAACTCACTCCCCAATAGGTTCTCCAGTCAATAAGTCAGCTTTACAAGTTGGGAAGCCTCCAAAAAGCTTGCACCGCCACTTTTGAAGGACCATAGTTTCATAACTCAACCACCAACTCTTTTTAGTTCTGTATGACTCAGAAACCTCACCAAGCACACCCAAGCACCTTCTATCAGGAGACAGATATCAAGCTTCATTTCTTTCAATACAACTTTTTTTTTCCTCTTTTGTTTTTTTTTCTTTTTCTTTTTCTTTTCTTTACATAAATTCATTTAGTGAACGCTTCAAATAAGTAGATTCATAAATCTTTCCATGCATCAGGGAGAGGCCCATTGGAAGTAATGGCATCGTGCCCCCTTGGTGGCAGTCCAATTCCCACAGCCAAAGAAAAAACTCCCTTGCTTTGGTCCTGGCTTCCGAACCATACCTCTGCTACTCCTTACCCCACAGATACAGTAGGGGTGGTAATGGAAGATGGGAATGTGCATAGGCTTTGATTTCAATGGCGGTTGCGGCGGGAATGTAACGCCTCCTGGGGGTTGTTGTTTCCATTGCAATGGGCAGTCAGAAGTCTGCCACATCAATGAATTGGTGATGGAGAATCTGAAGCCTCTATGCATAAGAAGGGCGAGTAAACGTGCAGTGTTCTTGGCATCGTCGAGACCACAGTGAGCACGACCTTGCCAAGATAATCCTGCCATCTCAACAGCTTCCTTTAGATTGCATCGTTGTCCACCAAAAACCTCACAAAATGGAATTTTTAAGTTGATCCATCTGTCATCAGTCAAATCAGAAGAGAGACTTAAGAACTAAATTGCAGTACTAAATATAAATATACTTTAGCAATTATAACCGTGTTTATCTACTGGTGAAAAGTTTTGGGCACCACCGAGTATTTTAGAATGCAGACGACACCTTTTCTTATCGATGTATGTTTGTTCTTTTACTTGAAGATGTAACTGACTGTCAATGAACAATTCAAAGGGAATACTATTCTAAAGGCAAATGTGCTATGCCAGTCCGTTTAAAGCTAAAAACAGAGCACTTTCCTACTAAATGTAGGAACGTTTTCCCATTGAAGCTATAAACAATAGTAATTGATAAACAAAAATGCTGAACACTGGATAGTTATTGGGGGCAAATTAGAGAAGATGAAAAGTTGCACCGTCAGCTAAAGCTGTAAAAGTTAGACTAGGCAAATGGCTGAAGCATGAAGGTATCAATGATAAACTGATTGGTTTGTTTTTCCTGCGAGATTTTAAGCTCCCAATGTGAGGATGCTCCTACCTTGATTGATTACTAACAGCACAACCGATAGCATTAAAATGATTTTGTTCTTCTAGTGCACTTACGAATTCATGATTGTTTAGGTTATCGTGATATGATTTTAACTATTATTTGTACCATGCATAGAAACAGCTTTTGTGAGGATCATTTACCGGTTGAAATATTGAGGCTTCCGAATCTTCTTGAAACGGCATTCCGACTCTAACATGACTCGGCAATCCCAGTTTGACCAAGTTACCACCGCAAAATTTGCGTTCTTTATCCCCTTCTTTTCAAGCCATTTATCATGCCTGAGGAGAGCTTCATTGAGAGTAACACCTCTGTCCACCTATAAACAGCAATGAGGTAAGATAAAAATCAGAAGGTCCTACCAGATAAACAATGACCAAATAGAATTATAAAGGAAATAGAATGAGACTATAAGACTCCAAAGGTCGAGCTACATGGAACACGAGATACTTCCCTTAGACTATAAGACTCTCAAGGATTCGGCTAGGTTTCAATTCAAGTCTATATCTTAGTCAAACCAACCCCATGAAGACCCCTATTATAGGTAGTGGTAGGCCACACGTTAGAACCAAAACTTCAAAGGCACCTAAATTACAACATCAGAAAAATATCGAAATCATTAAAAGAAAATAGAAAATGCCAAACTAAGACTATGGAGGGAGATTGTATAAGTGAATCAGAAAAGATAAGAATCATTTTTTAAAAAAAAATTAAGATTTAAAATTAAATATAAAAAACACCCTAAATGTAGGCCACAATAAGGAAAATCGATAATCAATCACACCACCAAGTTTGTTCCATGCCAACAAGATGCAACCTCCAAGCGTAATTATTTTCTTTGAAGAAAAACAAACTAAGCTTCAAACAAACCTGAATTTGCTGGATGCCAGTTAGATCCCTGCAGAAGTCGCTTAAGAGCTGATTGCAAGTTGGGCGCACATACGTTTGAAAGCAAGCTTCGAGTTGGCCAGTCACACTACTTACAATGACAGATGGGAACTCAATTATCTCCTGAGGATGGGGATTTTTATCCTTGTCACATGTTGCTTCAAAGTCTATAACCACAAAATATTGAAACTCTTGCAGCCGAAAATCACAATGGTAATTCTGTTCAAACATTTTGAAAGGAACATAATGGAAGCGATTCTCCACTGGCAAAGAGTAGAACTGGCATTCGGAAGCACTCATCTGGCACTGCTGCACCTTTTGAGAGTCAAAATGGAAGGCAGGCCATGATCCAGAATTGTGCTGATAAGCAGGTTTATTGTGAAATTCATTTGGACGTTCAATGAAATTGTTAACCAATGGGTGGTTTGTTTCAGGAATATCATTGCTGCTATAACAACTGATTTCATCTGTACGTTCTTGGAAACCATCAACAGAATTTCCACTATGTTGCAGACTGAATGGCATTCCATTATTCTGGAGGCATTTTATAGAGGCCTCACAGTTCCTCTGCATACTTTCTGCAAA
Organism: Cucurbita ficifolia; assembly: GCA_033971965.1. NCBI lineage: Eukaryota > Viridiplantae > Streptophyta > Magnoliopsida > Cucurbitales > Cucurbitaceae > Cucurbita > Cucurbita ficifolia. The sequence continues at coordinate 602,148 of CM066973.1, read as the reverse complement.
CAGAGAAGCAAAATAAATCAAAATGATTTGAATTAAATATTTATAGAGAATATAGAAGGTTTCTCTAGTCAATATGGCTAAAACAATATCCAATAAAAATATAAAGTTAAACATTTAGAAGACCATAGGTGTTCCTGGAGGAAAACAAAGATAGATATCGCACTAAAAAATATTTAATTTACTATAACTGATCAACTAAATCTTTTTTGTCCAGTGGTATTTGGTAATTTGATATTTGATATAATATGGAATTATTGCCATTTCTTTCCAAATTAATATTGGTTTCACTTGTTAGGCATTTCATAAATTTTCAATCTCACAAGTGAGGGAAACTATCAAAATATTGATAAAAATATTAAATTCGTTGTAATCTATCAATTTAAGTTTTTAGGTCTTAGTAATAATTTAACCACTTAATGTCGGATAAAAGGTCAATTTTTCAATTGGAAGAGAAATTACCGGATTGCAACTAGGAATAAAAGAGGTAAAACTATTACAATTTCTTGCGACTGGCAGATTCATACTGAAATTCAAAAGATGTCATTTCAGCAACATAAAGTCAAGGGAGGCTTACAGGATAGCAATATCGTAGAGAACTCTAAAAATTGCTTTCCACCTCTGGTTTTGTTTCCTCAGTAATGAAAATTCTGACATTTATCTAAGAAAATCTCTACGGGGCAGAAAACACCGGTTCTCATCAACAAAATCGGAAGTTGCATACTCGATCATTGTTGCTCATCCACAGCACAACGAGGGAAAAATTGAAAAGGATGGCTGACAAGAAAACAAGGTGAGGAAATCAGGAGGACTGGGAAGAAAATACAGGAATAGAAAAAGGGCGACAAAAACTGATCAGGGGGAGGAAATCAGAAAGGAAGTAACAAGAAACTTGGAAATGCTAATAGAGAGAGAGGGAAAATGAGAATAAACTGAAACCCAAAGCTATCTAATAGGATAATAAACATTTTTAAATAATAAAATATATAAAATGGAAAACCTCAAACCAAGGGTGTTGCAAAGATGCTCTCAAAACTGTACAAACGACAGGGAGTGATTTTTTTAAAGGAAACTAATAGTTTATTTATACAGGAAAAGCACAAACAAGCAGCCAGAATCCCAACCAGTTGTGGAGGTTAGCATTTGAATTGGCATAAATCAGGAGACCTGTAGCCACATAGAAGATTTCGAGTTGCACTAGTTCTTCCTCCTAAAGTCCTTGATGGTCTCGTTAGTGATGAGCACATGGTCTAAAATTTTCCTCCCACAATAAATCTCCTGAAGACTTCAAGTTGCACTAGAAAGAATTCTCAAACCTCAGCCAAAGTATTTGCTATAATCTTATATAAACTTATAACGACGCTAATCAACCTAATGTCCTTGATCATATTTGCCTTTTCTTTGGGATGAGACAAACATAAGTTTCATTCATTAAGGCATCTAAAACCCTTCCTGCACGCATGCGTAAAATTCTCAAAAAGCCATTCAAAAAATCCTCTTTAATGCCCTCACAATTACTTCCATAGAGAAACCATCAGGGCCTTAGGGACTTATCTCTTGCAAACCTAAAAACCACTCTCCTTATCTCCTCGAAATGAAAAAACGACACATCCATAAGAGATCTTAACAGACTTCACACAATAGAAATGGATTTTTTTTTAAAAGAGATGGTGACAAATGATACTTCATACATGTTTAATCTATCTTAAACTAGAGCCCTGGTAGAGGTAAGATGGATGGTCGGTCGGAAGAGGTAGAGAGATCATGCCTCTTGAAGTAGCTAACTTTAAAATTGAAGATCTTTAACATTCAATAATTGTTAATTGCTTCATATAAGTCCTCTTAATAATGTCACAATAGCAAGAATCACCTAATTATAAAGAACCGTGCTAGTCAGTTGGTTAAAATTACATTCCACGCCTGTTGAACCACCGGTGATTCAATTCCAAACTAGCTAATAAAACCTCGATTCAAATTTTCTGTCTAAGATTCAAATTACCTAAAAGAAACAGAAGAAAAACCCAGATGATCATTCTCAGTAAACAAAGTCCCTACCCTTTGAACTTTAATGCTTTAAATGTTAAAGAAGCGTTGAAGTAAAAGAGTTCTGACTAATGGCTCTTGGCATCTAAACTCCTAGATACTATGAAGTATGGTGCTCATAAACCCACTCTGTAAATACATGTGTTATTATATCAATATCTCCGGTCAGCCGCCTCCCTCTGATCTCAAAATTCCATAACGGAAAAAAAGCAACAAGAACTAACGTCAACTCAAAAGGGCAATGTCCATATCAATTCTTCACTTGACTCCTCGATTTCCCAATAGAACTACCCTCAGCTCAAAATAACAATAACAATAACTCTATACAGAATTAGAGTAACTAGTTCATAGTAGCGCTTGGAAATGTACAAAACAAAGTCGCAGAATCCCCCTCGAGCAGGAGAATGAGAATGCGACTAAATCAGCACAAATTCATATTGATTGGATCATAAAAAGAAACAAATACCAGTTGAGAGAAAACTTAAACAGTTCAAACAACGAAACCAGAGCAAACAAGCACCTTTGCGTTCAAGGGCCATCATCATGATCTTGAGAAGAGTAATTGAGATCGACCACCAAGTACATCAGATCTACCTCTGAAATCCCCTCCTGAAGAAGCCCGATGATAAGAACAAATATACCCGAGGAGTTGCCATATATACTCATAATAAATGGAAAAACAAGGAAAACTGAAAACGGAGAAGAGAGAGACCTGGTGTGATCTGGAAGGTGAGCCGGGAGAGAGGAGGGAAGCAGTTTGGAAAGAAGAATCGAAAAATGTATATATATATATTAAAAATTAAATCATCGTATAAAAATCATATTATTATTGAAAAAAAAAATCAAAACTAATAATTTTAATTTTTTAATATATAAATATTAAAGTAATTGCATGCTTAAATTCCATTGGCGTTATATTTTTTAATTTCTTAAACCATGTAATAAAAAAAGCATATTTTTAAATGGAAATAATTTCATTAATATTTTATTCTAAAAATCATATTATTGTTGAAAAATGTTGGAATTTTAGTGGCAAAAATAATAAAAAAACTAATAATTTAAATTTTTTTAATATATAAATATTAAAGTAATTGCATGCTTAAATTCCAATAGCGTTACATTTTTTAATTTCTTAAACCATATAATAAAAAAAACATATTTTTAAATGGAAATAATTTCATAATCACATTTTATTTTAAATTGAGAAAGTTTGAACTTTTTACCTGTAATAACACGTGTTTGACCTTTTTTTTTTTTTGTTAGTTTAAAATTTTTTTGTGCCAATAAATAAATGCTAAATTCTATAAAATAATTTTGAATTTTATAGTTTGTTTAATTATGTTCAAATTTTTTTTTTGTTTGTTTAAAATATAAAATTTTAAAATTTTAAATTCAAAATTATAATTTAGCCTAATAAAAAATAAATATATTTAAAAAAGTAGATGAAGGGATAAAAATATTTAAAAAAATTATAAATAGATATAGACCATAAGTTTATAACTAAAAAAAAATAGTAGACAATATAATAATAATAAAATGTGAAAAATACAGAAATTAAGGAAAGAAAAGGAAAAAAGAAAAATGAAAAAATTGTAATTCGCCTCCATAAATACCTTGTTGGCGGGCTCTCCAAAACCCTCCGCCAACCCCTAGCCGGCTCTCATAAACCCTGCGCGAACAAACAGTCTTAACCAGTCGAGAACGACGGAGGAAAGGCACTTTGCGGCGAAACAGTGGACGGAGGAAGACGGCGGAGAAGATGGTGGTGAAATTTTCCGAGAACCAAGACTATGAGGCGTTGCGCGAGCTGTTCAGACACCATATAGAGTCGTTTGATCACCTCGTCGATGCGGGATTGGAGACACTCATGAACAGCATCAAACCCGTTGAAATTTACGACTCCTTCACCAGCAGAAAGCTTAGAAATATCCTTCATATGATTCTTTATGGCGTGGTGTTATTCTTCTGTTATCTTTTAAATATGGGTGCATGTTTATTGCCTTGTTCTCTTGCTGGTTACTTTGATTTGTCTGTTTAAACTGATGCATTGGACGAATCTCTCATCATACATTTGATAATTTTGCCCGGTCGATGTTAATAATTGACTTATAGTGGCGGAAAAGTAGATGGAGCTCTCTCTTCCATCCCTCTCACTATTTATCTCTTTGTAAATTGGGAAATTGGAGCTTACGAATGAGTGCAATCATGAATTTAGTAGTCGTAGCGTAGAAAAAATACATATTATTTTCCTATCAAGTAAATTTGGATGATGCACGTTCGAAATATAAACGTAGTGATGGATCGAGGGGAAACATAGTGTGCGCTTTCCATAAAATTTATTCAACCTATAGCATTAATGCATATTGGGAAGCTTTTGATTTTTATTTCTATGAAATTTTGATGGTATATTATGTTATTCTTGACTATTGTTTCACTTTGGTTGGGTAAGCCTGAGTTATACCCACCACAGAAGGAGCGCAATTTGAGAACAATGCGAGAAGCTCTGCTTCCTTCTGAAGTATGGTTTAAATTAAGAATGATCTTTCCTGTTCGTTTTCTTTTTCATTTTAGCTTCTCATGTGATTTTAACGGATTTATGGATTACCCTGCTTCATCCGTTTCCCCTTCAAACAGTGTAGGCAAGCTAAAATTTCGTACACCGGAAAGTTGATGGCAGATGTTTGTTTTCAATACGATGAAAAAGCTGTCATAAGAGAGAAATTTAATTTTGGGCAATTCCCAGTAATGCTGAAGGTTTGTGCTCCATACTTTGTTTTCATTTTGTTTGATATCTCTATAATTGCTGTTACTAAATGACACTGTCAGTCTTCTTTTCCTTTATTAAATAATTATATTTATCTATTTTCCCCATGTAGAAGCAACTCCTGTAGTTGCTTAGGTCTGTTGAAATCTTAATTTAAGGAAGTAGATGTAGAAATAGGTTGAAAGCCGCAAATAAGTGCATCAACATGTTCATGAATATCTTAAAACTTGGATTTTTCTTTATTTCCCTGATTTTGCCTTGTCATTAATCCCTTTGTGCGTTTTACTCAGTCAAAACTTTGTCACTTGAGAGGTCTTGATCCCAAGAAGCTAGTATCCTACAAAGAAGAGGCATCAGAAATGGGTGGGTAAGTAACTTCACCATGCCTTTTACTCTTTTACTTATTGCATCGCCCCCACCTCCTCACCCACCCACACACCACAAAAATTCTTCAAAGCAAAACACTGATTGAATTGATGGTTGATTCATTATTTATAAGCTATAATAAACAAGAAACCATTACCACTTCTGTTGATTTGATGGCTAATCAGCAATCAACGATGCTAGATCTATGGCCACCACTTTTTGTTAGGAAAAGATGCTGTTCAAGTGGCTGGCATGTATTGTTAAACTGCAAGTTAAACCTGAAAGTTATTTACTTTTGCAGTTCTCTTAGATTGCTTCTCAATTATATATGTACGTTTATTTTGGGAAAAAAAGATCTATTTCTCAAATTATGATAATGTACTGCTTGGCAAAGAGTAACCTCTGTTCTCTCATTAACTTGTAGTTGCTAATCATATTTCCATGATTGTTATGTACAATTGTTGGATTCTGGAAATTGGCACCAGTTTCTTTGACAAAGTTCTGTTCAATACAATAATGATTCTATAATTTTCATTTGTTAAGATGCATAATTCAAAAGGATTGGAGACCCCTTGGGTGAAAAAAGTGTGATATCTTTGCTTGAATTTGTGGTCAAATTAAGATTTTCAAGATAACAATAAAATTGAAGATCACAAGTGTTGAATGAACTAGTGAGACATTTTTTTGGGGAGAAACTGAATTTCATTGAAGTCTAATCTGCATAAACTTCTCGAGCTTCTTCATTATTTCTGTGAATAACATTTAAAAAGGCTTCATAAAAATGTCCTAAAAAACCACATTTTCTTGTCTTCTTCTTTGTTTCCACGTCATCCATTTTTGTTGGTGGTTTCCTCAACTAATTTTCTGTTATTGTTTGTGGCATATTGAATATTTTTGTTTACGATTCTGTAGGTGTGCAATAAAAACCATCTCATTTTTTTAATGGGGCAACTTATTCTTCCAATGAGAAGTTTCGGTTCTTGTTGTTTTTTTTAAACTGATTCTTCCAATGTAATATATGGAGTGGCTATTCTGATTATTTCAATTATGTTGTAGTTATTTCATTATGAATGGGCTGGAGAGAGTTGTTCGGCTTTTGATAGCACCAAAAAGAAACTACGTAAGTGAGCTACCTTTTGTTTTATCATAGCCTTCTTTCAAAGTCAAGGATTAAGGTTATTTAGAATGCAATCATGATTTATTCATTTAGATTTCTGTTGATATATGTGTGTATGTATACAAGAGTTGAATTTCACATTGATTTTTTAATTTATTTTTAGTAAGATCCATTAAAATGGCTTTAAATAAAGGTGGAAGAACACCGAGGGATTTAGGGTACATGAAACCTTGCCCTAGAAACAACTAATGGATAGCCTTTCAAATTACAAATATTTGCTCTCTCTATTATGATATACGTCTCTCTCTCTCTCTCTCTCTCTCTCTCTCTCTCTCTATATATATATATATATAATATATATATATATATATGGTAGGGAGGAGGTATATTGTGCGAATAGTATTGGGTAAATATGCAATGTATTCTTTATTAGAGAGTCACTTATATATGGGTACGCAAGAGAACCCTAAACTAAGAATGTGCAGTTGCAATAAAGGATGACTATACATAATAATATATATTACATCACTCTCTCTCAAGCTGGAGCAAATATGTCAACCATGGCCAACTTATTGCAAAAATACTTTATCCTTGCTCCATTTAAGGCTTTGACCAAACCATCCCATTGGACTGAAGGATCTTGGCTTGATCGTTAAAAGGAGTTCCACAAATGAGTTGGAGGAGGGCATTTGACACTTAGCTTTGGCAACAACCTTGAATATTGAAAATTCTAACTTTTCCCAACAACCAGCCGCCAAAGGACAAAAAAAAAAAAAAAAAGAAGAGAAATTTATACTTGTTGAAACTTTATTCTTTGAATCAAAGTTGAGCAAGAGGTTGAGAGATCTTATGGAATTGCGCTATATCGGCTGCTTTTTGGCTTATTTGGAAAAAAAGGAATTAAAGAGTATCACAAACAACCTTTTGGTGGTGTACAAACCTTATGAAATTCTTTTGTATCTACAACCTAGTTCTTTACCCAACCACCGTTTTGGGAAAATGGGAGTTTCTATGGCAGGTGGAGATCTGACTATTTTATGGGGTTTATGTGGTGAGAGAAACAATAGAACCTTTAGTGAGCTTGTGAGAGATCCTACTGATGTGTGGTCCCTAGTAGATTCTATGTTTCTCTTTGGGCGTCGTCGGTTTTGTAATTATTCTTTAGATGTTATTTTACTTGATTGGAGCCCCTTTATCCGGTACGGTTTCCTTTTGTGGGCTTGATTTTTTGTATGTCCATGTATTCTTTCATTTGTTTTTCAATGCAAGTTTATTTCTTTTTAAAAAACTTCTCACAATTACTAGTCGAGGCATTGCTTTTGTAGAATGTTGGGTGGCGTTTCCTTTGCCCCAGCCCTTAGGTTGTCTTGTATTTGGTTTAGTACAATTATCGTTTCATAGAAAAAAAAAAAAAAAAAGAACAAAAAGAAGAGAGGGGTTTGAGGATCGGTCATTTACAAACTTACTTGATTAAGATCTGTTCTATATGTTGTATAACCGTGTCCTTGTGCTCTAAGGAGATATCTGTCGTTTTCAAAGTCTATCGGGTGAGTTTGGGTGTCTGAATGCTTATTATACTTTCAGGAAATATGTGATGGCCGGCTCATTTAGCTTTGTTGTCTTTTATTCCCACCGTACTTTTCAATTTTGTTAATGAATTTTCTGGTTTCTTGTCAAAAGAACGTGCTAAGTTCTTTTTAAAAGACTATGTGCTATAACTTTTTTTGGTGTCATAACTCTTTGCAGCCGATGAGTATGGTGAGGAATTCATTTGCTGATCGACGGGAAGGTTATACCGATAAAGCAGTGGTTATAAGGTTCTTTTTCTTCGTTTTTCTAAATAGCACAAGCGTAGTGTTAGGTAGTTCATTCTCACAATTCTTTTATTGTTTTCTTTCTGTTATATTATAATCTGGTTCTTATCTTGTTCTTTGGTCTAAATCCTTACTCTTTTGTTTTAAACAAGAAACAGAGCAAACGAGAAGAGACTAATGCTCAATAAATACAAATTTCACAAGGGAGAAAGAATACAAAAACAAAAAATTAAAGGAAAATAAAAAGGTATGTTAAAAGGCAAGCAAACATAATACTGAGAGTAACAATGTAACTGAGAACAACCAAAAAAGCTAGAATAAGGAGCCAAAGAAAACCCAAAAGGAAGAAGAAACAAGGCCGGAGAGCATTCATGAAATCAGAGAAACCAATTCAGATCCTTCCGAAGACAGAAAAGACATCAAGCTAACCAAAACCGATAAAATCAAGCAACCATATGACAACTTCTCTTCATGCAAAGAAGCATGCAAGAAAGCACCAATAACTGCCTCTTCAGCCACCACCAACAGTTCATGCGAAGCACCTAACAAATTTTCTGCCTTTACCAACAAAACAGCATTAAATGTATTAACTGCCACCAACTACACTCCATGCAAAAGACCAAATAAATTCTACTCCTCCAGCGGCACCGAATGCATCTCACTAACCATAACCTCAGCCCTACGGACGGCTACTCAAACAAATAATTGGAAGAGGGTTTCTTTGAATATATCTTTAATTTTTTCATTTAAAAATTGTTATTGTTTTAATTTCAATTTCAATTTTTTTTTTTCCAACTTCCTTTGAGCCGAGAGTGTAGAATCTCTCTTCCCCCTTTTATAATTTCATTCGTTCATGAAATTGGTTTCCCTTTGCTTAGTTCCTGGAAACCAATTTTCTTTTTTCAGTAGAACAGGTTCTAGAAAGTGTACACCTACAGAGCCAATCTTCTTCAAGTAAGGTCATCACTCATCACTTCAAAACAAATTTCAACAATACTAAACCGATCCCACATTGTTAGTTGAACTACGAAACTGATTTTGGCCTATAAAAAAATATATTGCATTGAAGGAAAATGTCATTGATTAAAAACGGCCTGAAGGTCGTTAACTTTTCTCAAGAAGCCAAATTGAAGGTCATTGTATTGAGGTTACAAGATGAACGCAAGGTTTTACCTTTTGCTGAAGCTTTTTTAGTTAAAGTATTTTCTGCTCTTATGTAAATAACGTAGTCTCTTTTGAATGAATATAAACACCTTTTTCTTCTTGGTTTTGTTTTTTTGTTTGTGGGATCTACATTCAATCTTTAGATATCACCTAAGTTTTAAATTTTTTATTATCAAATCCAGGTGCGTAAGAGAAGATCAATCTTCAGTAACAGTCAAATTATATTATCTTAGGAATGGAAGTGCCAGACTTGGCTTTTGGTAATGTTTGTAGACATCGCTTTACAGAGATATATACCTATTTAAAATTTCTACGTTTCAGATTTGTGAAGCTGAAGACATTCTCATTATAACATAACATAATTTTGTAGGGTTCAGGGAAAGGAGTACTTGCTTCCCATAGGAGTTGTCCTGAAGGTTCAATAACTACACTTATTCCTTTTGATATCTTAATGCTTTTAGTGTCAATATTTTGGCGGGAAGTGAACTACAAAGTTCAGAAGTCAAATAATCTGATGCACAAAAGAATACAAATGGACAGTAAAAAAACGTGTCTAAAATAAAACCATGAATTTGATTAATTGCTTCAACGATTTCGTTGAAGTTAAAAAAATCCATGTGGCTTTATTCTGACTAGTGTATAAATTATTGTTCCTTATTCCTAATTTTGTTCTTTCCTCAGATTATGGTTTCAACATTCTGTTTACTTTGTTAAAAAGCATTTAACCCTCTTCGCTCGAGAAGCTCTTTCCCTCCTCCTCCTTTTGTATATTCATTTTATCAGTTAAATATTGGATTTCTCCTTGAATAAAAAAGCAGCATATGAATTATTGTTTTTTTTAGTTTATTTTCACATTCAACAGTTTCCATATTTACTTTGTCTTGTCAGGCCCTAATTGACACAACTGACCATGAAATATTTGCAAGTCTGACAAGCTGTTATAGTGATAAACACGAAAAGGGTAAGGGTGCTGTTGGAACTCAGCTTGTTGGTGAAAGGGCAAAAATTATTCTTGATGAAGTTCGAGACCTGGCACTTTTTGATCATCGTCAATGTCTAGAGCATATAGGTGATTAACTCAGTATAATTTAAATGGTCATTTCTATGGTTGTAACCGTTACCTATATATATAGATATATATTAATTGAATTTACTGTAAATTTAGGACAACACTTCCAGCCAGTCATGGAGGGGATGGGAAAAGAAAAAATGTCCACTGTGAGTTCTATACTTCTACTCATAACACGTTCTTTGGTCAATATATGAACCATTTTCTTTGCAGCTTCACTTCATAAAGCATTTTAATTAGTCGTTAATTCTCTACGTCTTTGTTTATAGATTGCAGATGCAGTTTTCAAAAACTACATATTTGTTCACCTTGACAACAATTATGACAAGTTCAATCTCCTCATGTGAGCTGCCATTACTTTTCTAAATCTGGCATTTTTTTTATTATTTAACAAGTCCTAAAAATTTTGATTTAGAACGGAGTTGTGTACTTCTTCCTTTTCTTTTGCACATTCATTTATGATTTTCCATTTTGTATTACTGACAATTTTATTTTTTCGTGCGTGGCTTTCCCCTCGATAAGTTTTATGGCGCAGAAACTTTTCTCCCTTATTGATCAGACGTCTGTACCTGACAATCCTGATTCCTTGCAAAACCAAGACGTTCTGCTACCTGGTCAACTGATTACTATTTATCTGAAGGTAGAAAAATGCCGTACTTCTATCTCATAGAAGCTTGATATGGAAAAATTTTCATTCATGATTCATTTACGATGGCAAAATACACATAGGTTCTTTTAAGATATATGCAGTATGTCATAATTGGATCGGATTTTAGAGTGCAATCTTTTATGTTGAGTTTTGTCTTCTTTTTTTTTTTTTTTTTTTTTTTCTTCAAAATTTTCTCTATTTGTGTCCAAGCCATGCCTGAAACTGAAAAAATAAAAGACACTGCAAAATAGCATGTTGGACACTTGTCTAGAGTGTCAGACGTATCTGTGACCAACACGAACACTCGGCCTAAAATGAACTATCCGTGCTTAATGGATTGAGCCAAAGTACTTCTGCCTTGTCTTGGAAAGGACGATTCTGGAAAAGATATAACAACAATTTAGTGGCCCAGCCCAATTACAGACCTATCACTTGCCAAATTGATAGATACACATGCAATGCTACTTTTATAGAATATTAAAGAATGTTATTCTGTCAAAGCATAATATTTTATTATGCTATTCACTAAGATTTCTATAAGCGAGAACAGCCAAAATTAAACTATACAAAAGTCATGTTCTTTTTAACTCAATAGGTAAGCGTGTGATTTTCTCTTTCCAAGGAGGTTGGAAAAACTCAATTATCAAGAAACCTTGTGTCAATACTATGCTGGCTCTACACACAATTTGATAGATTCAGCTATTGAGTAATTTATATGCTGTGTTGATAGCTTGACTCTGCTAATACAAGTTCCATTTTCTAATAGAAAAATAGCAAGACCTTAATGCTCTTTTTTCACGATAAAGCTTATTTGTTAGTAAACTTATGCTTTGATGTAAATTCTAGGAGAAACTAGAAGACTGGTTGCAAAAGGTGAAAAAGCTTCTTCAAGATGAACTTAGCGATTCCAGTAAAAATTTTGATTTCTGCAGCTGTAAGTTCTCTTGAACGCTTAAGGGTTTTTTTTTTTTTTTTTTTTTTTTGTCAGATTAACTTTCATCTACTTAGTGGCTCTTATCCACTGTTAATCTGTCCTCAAATTCTACAATTGAATCTTTATCAAGAACACAACTTCGGCTGTATTAATATCTCTAATTCTGTCAGACCATAAAATACTATGCCCCTTTAGCTAACTAAGAGGACCTTTGAATACCCTTGTTTTTCTTTTATTAAAAGAAAAGGTTTAAACCTTTATTTTTGTATTACCATTTCAGTTTAAACCTTCTTTTGTACACAGACTGCCCCACGAAAATCATGTTTCTTGTTGAAAAAAACTTTGATTTTACATTTTGATTTTGATTTTTTTTTTAAGCATTATTTTATAACATTTAATTTAATTAGAATTAATTATCTTCAAATTTAATCAGTATTTGCACATTATTTTTGTTACTGAAAGTATCAATTTGTTTTATATCATCAGTAGCTGATATCAAGAAAGTCATGGACAAGAATCCATCAAAACAGATTAGTTCAGCTATTGATAATTTGCTGAAAACCGGAAGACTCGTTACACAAACGGGCCTAGATCTGCAGCAGGTAAGAATGTACATTGGTGCTAATTGTGTTACCTATGTAGGAAATATATATTATCATTGAACATGTGATAAGGTGTTTGGTACTTTTGTCTATGTTGATTTAAAATTTTCAGTGATCAAGTTCTTGATATATCACAAAATAAATTGAGTTCAGAACCTCAGTGATGATATACATGCTTTACAGCTCTAGTTAGTTATTTTTTTTTTAGTTTTGTTTCTCCATTAATTTTTGCCTACAAAGTGAAGAAAGGCATGCCGGGATATTTTTATGGTTAGCCAATAAGTGCGTAATGTTGGCCATTCCTTGAGATCTACAATTCATTGGATAAAAAGTATCAGAAATTGATTCTTTTGGACGTATTAATGAATAATGGCATTGGGGGTTGCACAAAAAGACTTGAATTGACAAATGGTATTGAGGATCTTATTCTCCTCATATGGGCAAAAGGTCCATTTCCTTTTCACAACTGTAAAGAGTTCTTTTATATTTTTCTGCTTTGAGTATTCTAATTTTGTTCTAAAATGTGAATATTTGACTTCATCAGAGGGCAGGCTTTACAGTTCAGGCAGAACGACTTAATTTTTTGCGTTTTATATCTCATTTTCGCGCTGTTCATCGTGGAGCTTCATTTGCTGGACTTCGCACCACAACAGTGCGGAAATTGCTACCTGAGTATGTTGCTCTTTATGCCATTTGTAGGTTTGTGGCATTGTGATTTTGCCTTTCTTTGATAATGTGGTATCATGTAGGTCCTGGGGTTTTCTTTGTCCAGTACACACTCCTGATGGTGAACCATGTGGCTTGTTGAATCATTTAACCAGCACTTGCAGTAAGTTTGCCGTTCATCTTATGTGTCTATATGAGAGTTGTCCATATCTGTGACTGTTACTGATTGTGCTCTGTACAATAATTTACTGTGCAAAAGTTAGGAACTTCTTTGCCCATACAAATGTTTTTTAGGATCTTGGGGCAAGATTTGTACATTTTATATGTAGAGCCCTTCTGAACATCTTCGGATATTTAATTTTAATCAACTTTTTGAAATACCACAAATTTATGCATTTAGTGCTCCATGTGTATGCCTTCAATTGGTGACTACATGGTTATGCTGTTGCTAATTGCAGTTGGGAAATGTTGAAGGATTGTTTCTTTACACAAATTTTGGAGGAACCTTAAACAAGAAAAAAAATCATAAGTCAGAAGAGAGTTATATGCTGCACCTGACAAATTGATATTACACTTGATATTTCGTCTCTCCCAAGATTGTTAATCATGTTGGTACTTTAATTTCTATCATAAAATATTGTGGCTGCACTTATAAATTCCTCTGTGCTGCTATTTAGTAGGGTAGTGGTTAGTCTCTATATTTGCTATGTAGTGGATGAAAAATTCAGTTGGATTCTATGATTTTCTATCTCAGGAATTACATCATACTTCAATTCTCAAGGAAAAGTTAGAGACTTCTTCAAAATAAGGGCGTCTATTTTGAGTGTCCTAATTGCAGTTGGAATGATACCGTCACTACCTAAGCTTGTTCAAATGGGTCCTCCCGATGTTCTTAATGTTATTTTAGATGGTCGCATAGTTGGTTATATATCATCTGGTGAAGTAGAGAAAGTTGTTGCTCATTTACGACAATTAAAAGTTTCATCTTCCCATGTGGTTTGTATTTTTCCATTTTTCTTCAATTACTTCTCTCTCTTTTCTTTTTTTTTTAATCTTTTCTCATTCTTAATATTTTAACGTTATGTTTCAGATTCCTGAAGATCTGGAAGTTGGATATGTACCATTGAGTATATGTGGAGCATATCCTGGTTTATTCCTTTTCACATCTCCTTCTAGATTTGTTCGACCAGTTAGAAATCTTTCAATATCTTCTGAGGAAAATCAAAATATTGAACTCATTGGGCCATTTGAACAGGTTATATCACAGTTCAGACCTATTCGAAAGAACCTTTTTGGCTCTAACGCTAGATTTGTATGGATCTTGTTTTCTGGATGTCAGAAAGCTAAAAACCTGATTCCTTAATTTTTTAAACAGGTATTTATGGAAATAAGATGTCCTGATGGGGGTGATGGTGGCAGGAAAGATGGGTTTCCTGCGACACATGAAGAAATCCATCCAACTGGGATGCTCAGTGTGGTTGGGAATCTTACCCCTTGGTCTGATCACAATCAGAGCCCGCGTAATATGTACCAATGCCAGGTTTTTCTCCTCATGGACTATTTTGAAGTCCCATTTAAAAATAGTTTTCTATCTTTAATAAATAGTATACATATATTTTTAAAATTAAAGATTCAATGATAAAATATATATTTTGAAACAGTTCATAAAATTTAAAAAATAATAGAAAACAGTTGAAAATTGTTAATTGTTAATTTATCAAATGGTGCTTTTGCATTATTTCATTTTTATAATATACTGTTTCTTTGTTTATGTTCTCCTAACTTGTGATAATTTGAATGTAGATGGCAAAACAAACAATGGCATTCTCTCTGCAAGCTATTCAGTTCCGTGCAGATCAAAAGCTATACCATCTTCAGGTTTGTTGCCACATCTTGTTTATCTTTGTTAATAAGATTTCTCATATTAGCAAGAGCACGTAGTCTTTCTGTTTTCCATCTAGTGATTGTTATTGTTCTATATTTGGAACATAATATCCAGAGCATTTGTTGATTGATGTTTAAACTATATTGGTTTTGGATGATCATTTTAATTGAGAACTTGATTATATATCCTCATTTTTTATAAGAAAATTTTCATTGATGTATGAAATTATGAAAGGGACGAAATGTCCAGAGTATCATAAAGAGCTTGCCTAAGTAGATAAAAGAGTAGCTTAACTATAAGAAGAAAAGAAAGCAGTAGATTTACACCAAGATATAGCATGATATATAACAGATTTGAGGAGTTTGTCAAACGGGAGCTCCTTGTCCAAAAAGAACCTTTGGTTTCTTTCTTCTCACACATTTCAAAGAAAGGCTCTGATGAGAGAAGTCCAAAGCAAAATCTTTTCATTTCTAAAAGGGTGGCCCAATAGTATATGCTTTCTTGAAATTTAGATCTTAGTTCCTGGTGTTTGAGTCTTGAATCTCTTGTTTTTTTCTGTGAGGTTAGCGGCCTTTTTATTCTTTCACTGTCTGCGGCTAATAACAATGTGAAAGATGTTGATGTAACTACTTTTTTGTTTTGATGTAAATTTGTAAGTTGCAAAATGTGAAATAATCGGGTTATGTTCAGGCACTTTCAGTTATTACCCGTCTTCTATGTTTGAAGCCTTTCGTTAGTTTTCTTGCAATAACATGCAAACTTATTTTGGAATGTTTATAGACTCCTCAAACCCCTATCGTTCGTACAAGTACATATATGAAATACAACATAGATGAATATCCAACCGGGACAAACGCAATAGTGGCAGTGTTGGCATATACTGGGTAAGAAATAAAGATTGTTGGATAAATTTTTTGGATGGGATTGGTTTATATTTTCTTGCAGTCCTAATCAGTCTATTTTATTCATGATGCGTGTAGTTATGACATGGAGGATGCAATGATTTTGAACAAGTCCTCTGTGGAGCGTGGAATGTACCATGGACAAATTTATCAGGTTTGTTTGTGGTTGTTTTTCTTTTTGTGATCAATAAATACATGTGCACGTTCAACATCTGCACATTCAACATCTTTTTTCCCTTAGACAAATATTTATCTATTTGTTTGACTCAAAACAGAATATTTATTAAATTGTTACGCATATTCTTGCTGATGTGTTCATCCATTGTGGTAATTTGGCAGACAGAAACCATTGACTTGTCTGAGCAGAGCAGTAGATCAAGTCGCAGCCAAAAGTTGTTTAGGAGGAGTAATATAGATAAATCTGTGCGGTCTCATATAGATTCGGACGGGCTTCCTTATGTTGGTCAGGTTAGCCTTATTTTCTGTGTTATCTTGTTTTCTTTCCGTGTTAAAACTGACTAAATTTGTGACGTGTTCAGATGATAAAACCAGATGAGCCCTATTGTAGCATTTATGATGAGGTGGCAGGCACAACTAGAAACATGAAACTTAAAGGTTCAGAACCTGTATTTGTTGATTATGTGTCTGTTGATGTAAAGAATAAGAAGCACCCTCAAAAGGTAAATAGGGATCTCTTTCCTTATTATCTGAATTGTAACAGCAGATAAATAATTATAGTGGGTTCTAGTGGACTCAACTTGGAGTTTCACTTGATCCTATGTGAGTATTATTATGAAAGCAAGGAAGCTCTACCTGTTCTTGTTTTTAAATGTTCTGTTTATTGATATTTGTGGCTGACAATTATAGCTTCATTGGTTCATGCGTTGAATCAAGTATTACTGTGTCATGAGAAACTGGTGCATTTTGTAGAAAAGCCGCGCTTGTGACCTTGAGATTGTAAATAGGATTGCTTTTTTTTGTTCTCTTGTTGGGCTTCTTTGACAAATTTTTTTGAAAACTTTACTTCTTTTATAACTCCTTAGAAAAGTTCGCATCTTGTTCCTTTTTTTTTTCTTTTTTTTTCTGTAAATCCTTTGAAAGTAGATATTTTGCCCTCCCATTTTGCTCCTATGTTTTTTATAAAACTGATTTTCTATAAATAAAAATTCAACAATCATTAGAAAAACAGGTCTAATGATTATTGAATTTTTGTAATCTCCTTAGCCCCCCTGTTTGTATTAAATTTGTCGTTCTCCTTCTTCTTTTTTAATTAACTCAGGTATTGTTTCCGTGGAAACAAAAATAGTCTGATCAAGTCTTCTTGCTTTCCCTTCTTTTTTCCTATTTGAGAAGGTGAATATACGCTTCCGACATCCCCGAAATCCAGTGATTGGAGATAAATTTAGTAGTAGACATGGGCAGAAAGGTGTTTGCTCCCAGCTATGGCCAGATGTTGATATGCCATTTTCTGGAGCTACAGGAATGCGTCCCGATTTGATTATCAATCCACATGCTTTTCCTTCGAGAATGACAATTGCAATGTTAATGGAGTCTGTCGCCGCTAAGGTAATACTATCTGGAAACGGAGTAACATATGTATTTTTTTTTTCCCTTCTTTTTTTCTTTTGTGATGAGAAACTTGGAAATACATTGAGAAAACCAAAAGAAACAGCCTAACGGCAGAGGAATAGGGAACCCCCTCTTAAGGAAAGCTAATCACAAAAGGGCTTTCCAATCACGAAGGATCATCGAAACAGAGTAATGTTATGATCTAGTTTAACTAGATATGAAATTGAAGGCACTTACATGAACAATTTATAATGAAGTAAACATAAATATTGGTAGAGTGCGATTCATTGCTCCTTTTAGTATTTCCGTTCAGCCATCTTTTGTAGTTACAGTTCAATCACTTGTTACAGGGAGGCTGTTTAAATGGAGAATTTATCAATGCCACGCCGTTTAAGAGTTCGGTAAAGAAAACAAATGCTGGAGATGAAGAGTCTAAAACTGAATCACTTGTTGATGAACTTGGCTCCACATTAGTTAAAAAGGGATTCAATTACCATGGTGTTGAGGTATTGTACAGTGGGGTTTATGGAACAGAGCTAACATGTGAAATTTTTATTGGACCTGTATATTATCAGCGTCTTCGGCACATGGTTTCTGACAAATATCAGGTGAAATTTTCTTATTTAATTTTTTTTTAATAGCCAATTACTATATTGACATTTTCACATTAGTTTTGAGGTCTTATCATTAGTGCCTTTATAAAGAATGAATTACTATTCACCTATTGGGGTGACATTGGCGTCTTCTTATTCTTAAGATATTATTATATTCTCATATTATTTCGTTTCATGTATCCTGAAGCAAGTAAATGCCTGCTTTTGGGGGTTAAACCAAAGCATAATATCTAAAATTGTTGATACATTTCTAGTAGTGTGATACATGCCTTGAGCTCTAGGGACCGTGCCAATACTTCTTTCTGTTTCACTGTGTTTTAACAAGTTGGAATATAGAATATGTATCATTTGGAAGGTCTGATGTTTTCTTAGTGCAGCATTGTCTATCTTCTCATTGAACACATGCAACAAAATCTGTGTGTATCACTATAGGCACTTGAGACTTTCTCTTGTTTTGGGTTTGAGAACTTGCAAGCTTGTTTCTTCACTTTTTTATGGGGTATTTGGTAGAAAAGAAACACTAGAATTTTTAGAGAGGGTGAGAGATCGGATGAAGAAGTTTGGGAGGGGTCAATTTTAATGTCCTCTTGTGGGCTTTAATCATTAAGCCTTTTTGTTACTATGATCTTGATCTTGTTCTGAGTCTTTTTTCTAGTTAGGTTCAAAATCCTTTTGTTTGAGCTTATTTTTTATATGCTCGTGTGTATTCTTTCATTTTTCTCACGATTTCTTACCAAAAAATTAAAAGAAGACATGACCTGTTGATTTATGTTTGTGTTATTATCAGGTTCGTTCGACCGGAACTGTAGATCAAGTCACTCGACAGCCTATCAAAGGTAGAAAAAAAGGTGGTGGCATACGTTTTGGTGAAATGGAGCGTGACTCAATGCTGGCACATGGAGCATCTTACTTATTACATGATAGGCTTCATACATGTTCTGATCATCACATTGCTGATGTGTGTTCACTTTGCGGCAGCATTCTTACGTCAACTTTAGTCCAGCCCCAGAAGCGTGCCGTGCGCGAAATTGGTGGTCTTCCCCCGGGGAAGGCTCCTAAAAGGGTTATATGTCATGCTTGCAAAACAAGTAAAGGTATGGAGACAGTGGCAATGCCTTATGTCTTTAAGTACCTGGCCGCAGAGTTGGCTGCAATGAACATAAAAATGACTCTCCAGCTAAGTAATGCAGCAGGAGCCTGATTTGAACCATGTTCATGTTTAAGATCTCTTCTTTGCTTGCTTCAGCATGTCAGTTTGGTTCATTCTAACACTCGTCGAACTTTGGCTAACAGTTGGATCAAACTCGACCAGTACCGAAAAGACAGCTGGGCTGCTGTCTGAGTGTCCTACATTTTTCTTTCAGGTTTTCTAAGTTATTGTCAAATCCCATTTTTGTTCAATTTAAAACGTGTGCTGACGTGTTTCTAAGGGTTAGTTCCATTGAGTTATTGCCATAATTTTCATTCCTTTCCTTAGGCAGCCATGTTGTAACATAAAACGAACGATTTTGTAATGTCTGATGAATTTTATGTATTATAATTTATTGAAAGCTGTGTTTGGTGGCTCTATCATCGAAATATAGAACTCTAAGTTATCTACTTACAAGGTTAATGACCTAAAATTTTACAGTGGGTTTAGGCCATAGGAGATTGATTTTTTTTTCTTTTCTTTTTCGAGTACAAGTCGAGAGTTACAACTCCTAACTTATAGTTGGGATCAATGATTGCATGCTAATGTTCGAGATTGGTTTGGAGATCGATCTTAAATAAGGTTATTATAGATTGATCTTAAATAGTTATATTACAAAATAAAAGGTTAAATTGATTGTCTATCAGTTTAAATTTAAAAAAAAAAAAAAAAAAAAAAAAAAGGATCACGTTAATTTTTATGATTCAGTAAAAAAGGGAATTGGAAATGGGAGGCATTTGCTGTAACTAATGTTTAAAATGAATTAAAGTGTTAAGTAGTGTAACTCTCCATCAATCTCATTGTCATTTTCAAATTTTAATTTGTGTCTTCTACCTCATTTACCTCAATATAATTTGTGTCGCTTATCATGAATCGATATATATTATTTTTTGTATTAAAATTTAAATATATTATTGTTAATCTTTTAACATAATATAGTATAACCAATACAATATGCAATTTAAACTAAATAAAGCTTAAATAATTATCTTATTTAAGCTTTATTTAGTTTAAATTGTAAATTAAAGCTTCAATGAAAACAAGAGATCACAATCTGTAAATAAATATCAATTCAACATTATGCATAATTGAAATATAATGCTGATTTTTACCACAATTGTAAATTAAAGCTTCAATGAAAACAAGGGATCACAATTTGTGCTATGACGTTTAGTGAAAGGAGGATATCTAAAAGATAGAATTATCAACCCATAAATTCAATGCATGGTTCCTTTTATTATGTTTTAATTAATTGAAGAGATACTCATAATTTCTTTGGAAACATACTCATAATTCATCAAACAATTCATTTCAAACAACACTAATGGACTATCTTATCCTGTACTGAAACAACTTAAATAGTTAAATGTAGGAATTAGAGAGCATTATCCAAAAGAGAAAAAGGAAAAAAAAAGGAAGAGAGAAACGGAAGAAAAATCAAATCTGCTTTCCTTATATTATCAACAAGGTATAAAGAATATTAAACAATAATGTACATTATATCAGCAGCAACCCCTAGACACCTGAAAAAACCGTTGTCGTCTAAAAAGAATTGATCTAAAATCAACAACCTACCTAAGAGAACAAAATTCCAAACCTTCAATCAAACCCTTTCTTACTACCATTTCATCTCTACTTCTACTAGCTACCAAGTACCAACCTTCTTCAGCACAACCATAAAAGACACATTATAATTTGGGGGGACACAAAACATACCTTTCTTGCTATGGAGACCTGTGCAGTTATTAGTTATCTGCGTCGCTTCGGGGTCTTCTGGCAATATGGACGTTAGTACTACGAAAAACGCTCTAATAATTCGACTCAAAACATATGCTAATCACCTGACAGATTTTGTTCTCCTGTTATTTTTTCCCTTCCCCCCAAGCGAAGGAATGTCTTGAGCAGACAATTCATCATCAAATCTCCTTTGCAAGGAATGGAAACTATTTAACACGAAATTCATGCCTAAAGACGGTTAGGTTTTGGGTGAACTTGTCCCTGTTCTTTGAATCCAAGCTTCGAGTGACATCTTTCATTAGTTTTTCAAAACAGAGGGAAAGCCGCGGGTGTTGATCCACTGCCTGCATTGTGACACAACAATTGAGCGTTAAAAGGATTCTTATTCTTGCTTTTTTTTCTCACCCCCAAATATGTAGCAGTTTCCTTAGAGCAGGCAATCTAAACAAAATAACGTCTATGAAATATGACTAACTATTCAAAATACCACTCTTCTTTTTCTTTAACATTTATTATTTTCTATCCGCATTCTCTCCCAACATAACATCAATCGGCATGGGAAGTCAATTGCAATTCTGATGAATAAGAGGAAAAGGAAACTTGCCTGAGAAGCCATGATCTGAGTCTTCAAATCGGCAAACATCTGCAAACAAATGACAATTTTTAAAGTCGCATTCCAGGTAATGCTTAAATCGTTCATTCAACAATATAATTGTCATTTGAATGCAAGTGAAAGAATTTTGAAGGCTTGTAAAAGAAATATGATAATTCAGGTGACAAAAGCACAATGGAGAAGATAATCAAAAAGGCCTTGTACGTACTTGACATTTTTAAAAATTATTTTCTGGTGGTTGCAGCGGACTGGTGGGGGTGATTGGGGAACGAAGTCCTATATATATCATTATAATCTAGTATGGATCATTGTGAATGCACTGACATTTGATTGTTCAAATAAGATCCAACCCAAGAAAGGGAAAGCTATTGGTCACGCACTTTCCAGTCTACGCAACACTTTAAGATTTAATAAATAGAAAGAGTACAAATCATTATACCTGTTCACTTATGAGTATCAAGCTCAACATTGGTCTGCTAAGACCCCATTGGTTACCACAATCCTCGAATAAAACGATCTCAAAAAGGGTCTTTAAAATCTGCAAACATAATGAACACACTCTTCTTTTTCAAAAGAGATATTAAAGATTGCAGATGAAACACACCCAAATGCCGGTTGAATGAAACGAAACGTACATGTCCGAATTTGAAAGGATTAAAATCATTTTGTCCATGTTCAAAGTTACTCTAAAACATGCATACTTAAAGCATGTTTGATTAAAGGCATGTTTCAAAATGATTTTAAATACGACAAAAAGTGATTTTAACTATTTTAAAATCACTCACAAACATGCCCAAGACGCTGTCACCTGAGATTTATCAAATCAATTATCCCTCCCTAGGGCTCATGCTGATAAATAATATTGTTCAATATAAGGAAAGGTTTATTGACGTGGATTTGATGATGAGATCGTTTTGTAATAACATAATAAATTACTATTCTAAAAACTGAAAGCTACTAGGTTATGATTCATTTCAGTTATTTTTTAACTGCAATAACGCTAACGCTATTTGTTTGAGGGACATTAAAAACTACAAAAACCAGAACCAAGATGCCCCCTCGACTTGAACAAATTTGTACATTCAGTACTAGAAAGTTGGAAATTCATCTGATGATAACAAGAGAGTTCCTTACTTCGGGAAACAAAGTGGGACAATCTGCAATGTGACGAGAGAGAGTAATAGCAGCAGGCGAAGATGGAGCCTCTCCCATAGTGATGTTCTTGAAATAGAAAGCTGCCAAGTTATCAACAGCCGATGCACACTGCAACACCAATTAAAAGACCTCTGGTTACATGTACATAATAAAAAAATATTCTCAAGATTGCCCAAGGAAAAACCTCCCACAGACCTCACTGTAAAAGTGACAAGTCATTGGTTAATAAAAGAAAACAATAAAGGAAAAACAGGAAACAATTGTAAGGAGAAAGGCTATGCACAACCATACCTGTGATGAAATATTTGTATCCAGACCTTTAAGGCCGGATTCAAGAGAACCAGCTATATGCATGAATGTGTTTGTGTCGAGATTTAGAATAAAAACAATATGACTGCTGAACAGAACCTCCAGAAAAGCAAAATATGCCCTAGTCAGCTGCAAAGAAACAGAGAACAGTCAAAATAAACGTCGTACAAGGAGAATAACTAAAAAGAAAATTCGAATAAAATTATCTGCCTAAAATAGTACACTAAATTCAAGAGGCTATACATAGAGCATCTCTCCTGTCAGAACTTTTCAGGCCTCTCCTAGCCTCGGTAATCCTATCATGTCTATGTTGCAGACACATTTACTATCTATGACTTGTTTGCAAAAGCCATCCTTCTCAAAGATAAAACTGCCTCTTTTACTCGTATTCCCAAACCCTGTCCATTTTTAGTAATTGACCGAGAAACTACATCCCATCCTACCCAATGATTGCAAATATCTAAAGTTGGCCCTTCCCACAACAAGTCCCTAATGCAGCAGTCAATCTTCTTGGGACCATCCAAACTCACATCAATCGATCTGAAGGTGGGGCGTTGCTTCTCTTTCATCTGCTGCATTAAGGGTGTTTTTCCATGGATTCCAGCCAAGTACCCAATGTAATTATCCTCCATAAAGAAGGGGGGGTCAAATTGTACAGTCAATGGTAAAGATGAAATGACAGCAAGCGTATTTCTGCTGGTACGAAACCACTATGGTTTTCCTTCACCATAATTCTCACCTCCATCAAATCCATCTAGATAATGATGGAGATGAAGTTGCGCCAACCTTTTCTGTTCTCATTCCCAGGGAGGATAAGCTTATTTAAGCCCTCAACAGCACCAAGCCTTGCAATTTCAACACAGTGTCCTTTCTTGTTGGATATTTTGTCTAACCAAAAAACAGTCTCCCAAACTCTTGTTTCATTGAAGAACTTAAGGATCAATGGAAGCTCACAAAGTCTGGTGAAACACACATGGAGCCAACATATTTTTTTCTCTAGCAAAGGCTAGGGAAAAGCTCCGTTCATTAGTAGCTTCATGAGGCTAAAGAAGTTCGGTTTTCTGGGGTCACTTGATATGGAAAAGGTCCATCTTTCAATTTTGATGAAAAGGAACGGTGTCGTGGATGGAGAAGCATGGCTGAAGGTGTGGGGTAGAAGGCAGGCGATGGAGGAGTGAGAGCC
Source organism: Cucurbita ficifolia (assembly GCA_033971965.1). Taxonomy (NCBI): domain Eukaryota; kingdom Viridiplantae; phylum Streptophyta; class Magnoliopsida; order Cucurbitales; family Cucurbitaceae; genus Cucurbita; species Cucurbita ficifolia. The sequence continues at coordinate 577,807 of CM066973.1, read as the reverse complement.
ATTGGGAGGAGAGAAAGGCTTTGAAAGAAAACACCAAGATGAAATTTTTACCACTCAAAAGTCTGAAATCTTTTATAACATTTCCTCTCCATAATACACTATGATATATTTAATCTTTTTATTCATATATTCTTAACCTTCTCCTCATTTGTATGCTTGAAAATTAAGACAAATGCCAAAAAGGACTAAATATCAAATGAGAAAATTACATTATGATATTCTACTCTAATGTCATTTTAAATCATAACTAGACTCAAAAGTTTCTATGGATAGATTACCATGTATAGTTTCTTTTATTCATATTCTTCACAAGAAAATAGTGCAAAGTTACGCATAAATTTTTATTAAGTTAAGCAATACCTTGGACTTGGAGTTGTTCTACAGTTGCACCCTTTTCTAAATATACGATACTCTACAACTTACAATCTTGTATTTGAAACTAAAACCATGAGCTAAAGGAAATAGTCCGCACACCTTTCGAAACGCCAATATGTCAGCCAAAGGAATTGACAGTGTCATCTTTAAAGCAATATCAAGTGCATCAGAAAGTGCTCGGTCACCATAGACTTCAAAAACTCCAAAATTGACATAGTTTCCAGCAAGAGCTGCAATAACAGCAATTTATAGAAAAGATTACTAAATTTGAAGTTCATACAATAGTTCCTAAAATTTCTAAGACAACAAGCATCTGATTCTGATTCTCTTCTCAATCTACACAACAAAAGTTAACAGAAAAACTTTGAACATGTACTATATGCACCATTGGCCTAGCTAATACAAGTGAACTTAGAAATATGAATCTAACTTAGAATCCTTACCTAACAAGTACAAGAGATAAAGGAAGCAGATAAAGCCCCAAAGATTATCAAGACATAAATAAATGACGAAATGGATGCAGCCACTCACAAAGTCAAGATAAAATTGACTGAAAAAAATGTTGTTAGCATGTTTCAAAATGAAAATTCTAATTTTCAGTAAATGAATTAAAGCCAGTAAGAGAAAGAAAAATATATTACCCACAAAAATAGCCAATAGCGCCAATCAAAATTGTAGTCATAGGATAGTTATATACTTACCTCTAGTTAGAATAGTCAAGGAAATCCAAATTCCCTTGTATTTGAAGGCATAGATATCAGCAGGGTTTGGGAGAGATAAAATTCTTGATCCATAAGCAACAATTAATTTGCTGACTTCTCGGAAAAGAAGTATGCCATTGGGAGATGATGAATCAAAAGTCAAGCGCTGTGCTTTGTTTAACACAAACTCAGCCATGAATTTCAATAATGGGGTTGTTACCTGAATATATCGTTTAATCATCATCCAACAGAGAAGAGAATACATGGTTATAAATAGAACAATAACAACATTCATTGTTTACATCTAGAAAATGTGATGCAGAAGTTTGGTTCCCAAACCTAAATGTCAAGAACCACTCTCAAATAACTGTATGTGTGTCATCTTTGGTTCAATGTGACAGCAAGAAACACTCTCAAATAACATTTGTTTCTGTGATCTCTACAGTAGGAACATTTGGACAGCAGCCTGAGATTGGTGATTTATCAAGGTCGTTTGGAAGCAAAGATAAGCACATTCTTAGAAATTTGGCAGAGGAGGTAAGAGGTGCAGATTTATCTAGCAGCATTCCCCCGAGGTGATGTGAAATACTTCTTTTTGGGTAAGGAAAGAAAAAGAAGTGATGGATTTAAATCTCAGAGCTTTTTGTGTGGTATCTTGGATGTTTGCCCGTGATCCATGGCAGAAGGTAAAACAAGCTTCGGAAGGTTACTTACAGTCTAAGGTATTAACTAATCTTTTTATGGTTGATAAGGCTTTGGTGAAAATTGATGATAGCTTTTTGGAAATGAAATTTTGACGGGAAATGTACGTCCATTGGAAATCTTCATTTGAAAATTGAAAAACTGAAAATTGGTCTAGTACAAGTCATTTTCATCCAGAGGTCATTGAAGGTTATTTTACTAAATATCTGGTTACTTCGCAGTTAGGCCATAGGCAACTTCCTTTGCTTGTTTCTCGTATTTCTGTTTGACTTACTGTGAAAGTGTGACAGTTAGCCAATTTCGTATACAAAGGCACAGATGGGCTCCACCTTGTTCATTTTTTAAAAGTTTTGTTTCTAGTTTAAAAAAAATAAAAATAAAAATAAAAATAAAAACTATATACCAAGTACCTCTGGTGTGTCCGTCCACTGAGAAATGCCTTTCAAGAAGAGAAGCATATGTGCAGGGTATAGCCAATCAAATAGAAGTCCATATGTTCTGCGACTGTAAGAGGAAGGAAAACGTATAAATAAGTCACAGGATTGAGATAATTATAAATATTCAAAAAAGTTACCTGTTTGTGGCCATAGCAATCCCTCGGAGATCTCTCATTAACCCAATAAGGGCATATTTTACAGCATCGGTGCGAAACAAGGAGTCAGAAGTTGATTCCAATTTGATAAAAGCCTAACATGTCATGAAATCTCAATTGAGCAAAGCTAAAACATGGCATATATGAGTCAATAAACTTTTCCCACTACCGCATCATAGTATATTCCCTCTTTTTATTAGTTATGATCAACATATGTATCAGCTCATTTTCCACAAAGAACTTAATTACGTTTTTTCTTAATTTCAATTAATTCTTCACACATTTTTTTAATTACAATTAACTCTTTTCACTCTATCGGTACCTATATTTGATCTCAGTCCTCAGACATGACGCTGAATTATTATTATAATTTTTTATGGATAAGCAAACCACTTCTCTTTTCTGAAGTCTGGGAAAAAAGAGATTCTTTGACCAAATAAAAAACAAGAAGACAAAATTTAAGAGCATTTTGGGAAGTAACTTGCTCCTGATACAGAGGCCATCCAACTTTCGTAGGACTGATGACAATATAATGTACAAAGGTTAAAAAAAGTAAATTGATAATCTAGACAATGAAATAATTAATTAGTTAAAGTCGTCTTTCATTGGCAAGATTTTATGTAGAACTACAACGAATATTAAAGAAATATGCTAAAATAAGAGTTTAACCCAGTCAAATAATTTGGTATGAAGAGAAATGAGAATTTTGCTAAAAATTAGCATGTGAGTTAATTGAAAGAGCTAGATACGCATATTTGCAGGCATGGCATGGCATGGGATGTAAGCAAGCATGCACATCGGCACATTTATATATTTGACAAGGATCAGAGAAATTAACCTGCAACAGTGGTTCCATTGAGGATTTAAATTTAACAGGGCTTTCCTCCACAAAAATTAGCCAGCCAATGGTGTAATAGAAAGTTGTCCTACTGCGAGAACATCTGTATTCTTCCAAGAAAGGAAACTGCTCCCTCTACAATTTCAGGTTGAAGAAAAACCTTTAAATGTGATGAGTGAAGGATATAACATAATTTGAGCTCAGATGAATAAGGAACTAAAAACATATCTTCGGCAAGTAGTACCGTATGATTTGCAACAATGAATTTAACAGTATCCAATTTCAAAAGCAGCTTCCCCGTCATGTATCTGAAAAGTAGGGGAGATCAGAAATCTATAATGTATGATTTCAATTTCATGAACTATAACATTTTTATCAAGTATTTTACCCAGATGCCAGCTCCAAAAACAAACTTAAGGTGTGATCAATGACCTCTTCACTCTGGGAATATACATAAAAAACTGATTTAAATCCATAACACATAGCAATATTATAATAAATACAAAGAATGAATAGATCTTTCACCTCAGTGTAACACTTGAGATTTGTTGCAATCTTGGTGACAATCACATTCAACAGTTGAAGATGGTCATGAAGTCCAAGGAGTTCAGAAAACCGCGCATATAACTGCTGCAATTGAAAAAAGGAATAAATAGATGTGACATATTACCCTTCATATAGAACAGAATAGTATATTTATTAATTACCTTGGAAGAATGCATTGCCTGGTCACCCACGTAAGACTTCCGAAAATTCTGGAAGAAGGTAAGAATAGCTCGATCAAGTCTTTGCTTGCTTGCTTCACTGTACCTCTGCAGAAGCGAAGGTAAATGAACTTGAGGATATGAAGCTTGCACAAATGATAATTTTTCTAGATGCAATATCGTTATTTTATGAGAAACAATCTTCAATAGAAAAAATGAGGTATGCAAAGATTCAATAGGTGGAATGAACGTATTTACTGGTCTATGTAAAATTATTGCTAAAATCCTCATTGAATCCAAATTTTTTATCCTAGCACAAACGTTATTTTATTAACCAGCTAATTTTTAGAGTGAAAGACAACTCTCGGATGCCTTTTTATCTGCAGAAAAGAATGCAGATAACTGGAGAAAAAGGAAAATAAAGGTTGGAGACCTATAAAGTGCTTATGACAAGATTGATCGAGTGCGTTACAGAAACCTTCCTGTAATTACTCTTCTTTTGTCATCAACCTAGATTAGAGTCCGTTTGTTTAACTCCACCCTCATGATCTGGGGATGCCTTCTCTCTATGGCCTGCCTTAAGACTGTTTTAGTGCTTTTGGTTATGAAATTTATAGCGTGTCCAATCACCCAAAAAAAAAACGACAGCCATGGTTAATACCTTTGGTTTGACTGGTAGTTTCCCAGGAGATTCAGATACTTTGGTTATGATGCAGTAATGTCCATCCGCTAGAAATTTTTCCCACGAGGGAACAACTCAAATGCCATCGTTTGCCTTTGAGGGCACTAATTAGCCTCTTCAAATACTTATTTCTCATCTTCCGATCATTTTCCTTAAATGCTATTTTTTGCTTTAGTGAGCACTGCGTACCCATTACTCCAACATCTAAAACAACCATTATTTATTAAACCTTTTATATAGGCTTACATTTTCATTAGCTAGGGTTCATTTTCTTTTTGTAAGGCTTCCTTCAAGATTGATTTCTGCATTTCCTTACCATTGGATAACATCCGTCAACAGTAATTTGATATTTATTCTGTCCTCTACATCTGCATTCCACCCTTTAAACCAGGGTCGCAGCTTGTGCTAATCCACCAAGAAGAAAGGGGTTATGTTGAATTTCATTTCTCAATCCGCAGATGTATCTTGCAACCTCATGGTAGTCAAATACAGCAAGTTGTCGCTGCACTAAGCCCTTGGAATCATCAAAATTCCATGCAACTCTCAAGCTCAATTCACATATTCCAAATGAGGTTGGGGTCCTCACAACACAACTCATAATTTGAAGAGTCCAACTAGGATATCCAAGGGAGGGGAGCAGCCTAAGGCATAGAGGCATGAAAAACGGAAGGAGTGGGGAGGGGTCCATGAGTAATGCATACTACTTAGGAATTATTTTATGCTGGGTGCTGAACAACATAGACTTTGGGGTTGGGATTTTTGTTGCATGACGTTTCTAGCAGGCACCAATTTTCAAATCTCTTGGAGGGTTCTGCGTATGAGCCTGGTGAGTATGACCCAAATAAATGGGTTGAAGAATTGCATACCATCTGTTTGCGTCTTGAAGAATTATCCTGGATAGCTGGGCTGTCGGTAAGTGGGGAAAGAAGGCTCAATTTGGAGACAGGAGAAAATAGAAACATGGTTACCAATAATATGAGCCGGGGTCGATGGATGAACTCATGGGCATGAAGTTTACAACATTTGTGACCACTAATGAAGAGAACCACCGATAAATGGTTTTTTTTTTTTTTTTAGAAACTGTGCTTTAATTGATAAAAATGAAAGAAAATACAAGGGCATACAAAAAATAAGCCCTATAAAAGAACGTTCCATAAACTACATATAGGGACTCCAATCCAATCAAATCAAACCAATATCATAATTAGAAAAAGGTCTAGTGACCGAAGCTCAATTCGCAAACCTGAATACTTGGATTCTGAATTTTATTCTGATCGGAGATATTTGAGGAGTGATTGTAGATGAACCTTCTATGGTCAGCAAGATAGGTGCAGTTAAGTATTAGTGGTCTTGACGCACACCTCGAGGATATGGTGTGTTTTGAGAGTAGAGTAATGTAAGGATTGTCATTAGATAAAGAATTTGTTAGAAACGATCGATTATAAGTTATAGCTTCTCCCCCTCCTTAAACAGTGCTTGACCCACACCTCGAGGATATGGTGTGTTATGAGAGTAGAGTAATGAAAGGATAGTAAGATGGAGGCAATTAGTCATTATTATTATTAGCAGTAGTAGTAGTAGCAGCAGCAGTATTGGGTTAAAAGAACCAACTTTAACTGTCGCAAATGAAAGTGCAAAAAAATGGCTTTAAGAAACAGGGTCAACCAAAGGAGCCGACAGAAGAAAACATCAAAGAAGACAAAATTACATTAAAAAAAAATTAAAGGTAGTTGCAAAAAAAGATAATAGTAATAGAAGACACTCAAAAGCGAGACCCGTTTATCTCTAAATGGTATCGTAATAAAGTTTCAGGCCCTATTTCCTTATGATTCAATCTCAAGACCTGGTTCCTATCAATATGGTAAAGGGTAATGCTTTTTGGTTCAGATGTAGATACTATTTAGCTCAAATAATGAACAGTTTTTCCACCTGCAGATACCATTGGTGAGAATTATAGAAACATGAGGCAGATATTTCAGACATACCTGGCTATGTAGACCATTGTCAGTAACATTTATCAATTGCAACACACGAGCTGACAGTTCAGCATCAAGAACTTCCTGCGATTCCACACTGATGACAGTAAAAGCTAAAATTAGGAAAAGTCAACAATTATCGTGAAATGAAAATTCCACCTTCCTGTGAAGCGGAAGAGTTATCTGACCTACAACCAGTGCATTGTTTTATTTTGACGACAGCAGCTATAATATGAACAATCCATGCAAGTTTGGCCTCAACAACTGAAAGTTCACTGTTATCACTACCTTGCAGCCGAGCTCTTTCCTATTTCAGTCAAACAAAAAGATATATTAAGTGACCGACAATACCACCAAGCAAAATAAGATTTCAACATGCTCATCAATAACAATACCGTGTATGTTCGCAATATGGGCTCCATGATATTTATGATGCACAAACTACTGGTTTCATACTGCAACTCATTTGAAAATGCAAGGGTCAAAACGCAAAAGGCACCAATCAAAACATGTAATGATGAAGCTAAATTTACATATTTAAAGGCCCAAGATCAATAGTAATTTTCAATTAAAAAATAAAAGAACGAAACCCCACACAAGATGATTTGGACCTGAAATCTGCAGAGGTATGGAAAGCAATCCAGTTGATCCTGTAAGACTTCAACGTTGTCTAATGGATTCTCAGAAAGATCATCCTGTAATCCAGCCTGCACATTATAGAGTCACATGGAGAAAGCTTCTTCTTACTTTGCAAGCAGAAATCTCTGAGTCTCAACAAAGAAAGATAGGTCACTCACCTGCACAGAGTTCAACCTTGATGTTATGAAACCTTCAGTAATTTTAGGCACAAACTCATCCAATAAACTTGGAGTGTCGCCTTTCAAATATGGAACAGATGACACCAATCTGGACCACAGCCCTAGGAGATAGTAAACGCTGCTGCTAGCCCACTGGCAACATTCCATTATTTTCATTAGTGATGCACACAGATATGATTTGTGGTTGATATCGATTATTTGTAGAATATTCCAATATAGATTCAACTATTTCAATAAACCTGCCAAGAATGCAAGGACTTCAAAGTAAACTCTGCCACTAAACGTATCCAATCACTATATCCCTCCACGTTCACAAGCTCAGACAGCTGCAAAACAATTGTATAGATGTGAGTAGCTCCTGCAGTCATACGTAAGCTTACATTTTATTAATTTAAAATATCTATATTAATCATAGTAATATCTATCCGACAAATCAAAAAAACAGATAAATATATCACTAAATCCTGAAGGAGAAATTTCAATTTTTATGTCAAAGAGCAAGCAAAAGAACAGACATGATTGATTACAGAGAAATTTGGTAGGTAAGAACCATATATCCTGTTCAAAAACCAAGGTCAAAACTTTGAGCCATCAAAGACTGAGGGAGGATGGCTGGGGGGGAAAATTAGCTTGGGCAAGTGTTTTTTAAATATAGAGGCTGCACCATGAAGGTAGTGTGCTGGTCTGGCTAGCAGTGGGATTAGAGATAGGCTAGTGGACCATGGGGGTTGGCTAAAGATTTAGTATTTTGTATATTTTGGTTCAAGTCAGCTTTTTTTGGTTGAACTAAACCAAATGAAATAAAATATTTTGGTTGTCTTTTGAACACCCCTCATAAAAGGTTATGGTTTCCTCCTAACCCACCTCTCTTATGAACTCAATCCAACACCTTAATATGGGTTCTCTAATTCCTTTGACCCATTTACCACATTCCTTGGTGCTTGAAACCTCTCCTCTACTTCCACCCCTATATGATCAAAGAAAAAGAGGAAGTTTTGTGCAAAAATAAATGCACCAAGTAAAATATAGACACAAAAGATGCAAAATGTTGTAGTATAAGCCACATAAAGTCAACTCTATCCGCACACAGGTACACAGTTCAGGTGAAAGTAGCTACAGAGCAGAAGAACAAGAATACCTGATAATTCACTCTAAAACGTCCAAGAAGACGGCAATACTCATGGTAATTATCATGATCAGCCAGACCTGATCACCAATAAAAAGTAGATAAGTAGAAAAAAAATGAACGAAATATAAACTAAAACAATTGGCAAAAAATAAAAATCTGGGTTTCAAAAGAACAAACAACTTTCCAAAATTTAATCATTAGGATGAAACTAACAAAGCCAAACTAATCATGATACTTGAGTTAGTTAAAAGCTGGCAAGTTATGAAGTATAATAATCAACTATTAGACAAAGAATTCTATAATCTTATACCTCCACAAGTTTCAAATTTCACCTTTTTTAAATGTAAACGTTAATAATGAGAGTATATTATCAGAAATTCAAGCGCCACAAGTAACTCCACTCAGCTATACTGATCAATTAACATAACCATGCTACAAGGACACAACAAAAGCTAAATGCAAGCTCCAAGTAACTCTTGGGTGTCAGAGTAACTTGCAATCGCACTTCTTCGAGGCTCACAAAGTGATTGTGCGGCACTTACTCTCGCACTTGAATAATTCAACCAACTTAAACTCGGATCCAATGGTACAAATAAACTATCTCATATCCTCTACCCCGTTCTTAAAAAATAAAGTTAGAGAAAATTTCGGAAAGCATTTTGAGAAAATAAATATTATACGCTAGCAAGTAATAAGGGACAAAAACTACAACATCGATAGATATAGCTCGAGTAGGTTGACTGACAACTAGTCGTACCCCACAGTACATTATGAGACAAATTGTCTTTAGCATGTGTAAAAATCAGACATGGCAAAAATTCAGAAGCCAACAAAAATACGCTAAAATGAGAGACATAAAAAGAAAGCAAGGTAAAAATGTTTTGGAATGGGCATGCGGCCATGGGCAACACGCTGTGGACAAGCATGACCGTGACATAAGGCACCTCACAAAAATAAAAAAAATACAAACAAAAATAAAGTTGACCATCCTAGAGTAGAAATTAAAAACAAGAAGTTTTTTTATTGGACAAGGACTTTTAGTTCTCCCCACCCATCTGTCCCCTCCGAAAAATAATAATTAAATATTAAAAAGTTTAAAAGTCAACCACAGCATATACATATATCAAAAGTACGAATGCAATAATAAACACACCTTGCCCAGTTTGTAGGATATCTTTAGTTCCTGTCATAAGATGGGCCAAAAATTTTGAACGGGCAGCATCATTTGAAAACAAAGAACGTCTAACAGAAGCCAGTCGCACCAAGCATTCCAGTGCCTAGAAGAAAATTTTGGAAGCCCATAAGAAAGTATTGTTAAACGAAAAAGTAAATTAGCAAATGAATCCGGAATTAAAAAGAATATCGATGAATAACTAGTATGTTTCAAAAAATGGATTTAAGAAGCCTTGTCACTGTGCTGTTCATCTCTACCAGAAAAAGACAAACCTGGATGCTAAACCAAATTTCTTAAGGTATTGTTCTACCTACTGTTTCAAGACAAGGGGGAGCCTTTAATTTGCAGCTTTTTATCTTATGGAACATTTGGCTTGAAAGATATAAGAGAATTTTAGAGAGGTGTGGTCTAAAACTAGGTTAAATGTTTAAATGTCTCTCCATGAATCTTCCAAGGAATGTGTAGTTTATCTATTGCATCTTACGCTCAACAACTGGAGCTTTTTTGTAATTTTTAGTTAAGTTCCTTTGTATAGGCCACATTTTGTGGTGGGATTTTTCTTTTTTTATTATCTACATGAATTCCTTCATTTGTCTTTAACGAAAGTTTGGTTCCTCATTAAATAAATAATAAAAGCTAACAGCTAAATCGAAGCCTGGAGCTTCACCTGGTTTCTCAATAAACAAAAATCAATATCCAGTAGCTGTAGTCATCAGGAAACAGTACAAACCTCTTTGGAAAGAGGCGCTTTTGTAATGGCGTAGTAATCAAAAAATATCTGTAGAGTTGAAGGATCCTCCAAAACTGGCTTCCAAGAAGATGGAATCTGCAAGGCCACCAAACATAATGCACGATCATCCCGATCTCTTTATATTTTTTGGATAAGAAACATTCCATTAACAACCAGGTAAAAGAAAAATAAGAAGGATATGAGATCTCCTCCTATCCTCGAAAAAGAGAGATTAGAAACATAGATTTGGCCAAAGAATTTCACGAGAGAACAAATTAAATCAAGGGTACATAAGCATCTCCACTCTTAGCATCAAATTATCAAGTTTGATGCTGACACCAAACCTCAATAAGCAGCCATAATTGTCTAAAAAAATAATAATAAACAAGCAGCCTTTACAGCTATAAGTCGCGGGGCCTTAACTTTGCCAACAAAAGGATTGTCCTTGTAAGCCTGAGCAAAAATATCTAAGAAATTTTTTCTAGCTCAACAGCACGTGAGGTGGAGATTCATAACCTAACTTCCTGGTCAATGACACATGTTTTAACCAATTGAGATAAGCAAGAAATTGCTAGATTTGCACCACCTAAGGCCAAAACTCCGAAACAACTGCCATCAAATCTAAACTAAAATACTTATAAGTGAAAAACACGTGTTCAAGAACTTTAGTCTCTTGACATTTATTCAATGAAAAGTTTTGGTTCTTGTTCAAAAAAAATGAAGAAGAGGAAAAAATTGTGTTCAAGAAATTTCCCATCTCTTTCATAAGGGGCACACCATAAAAGAATGAAGGTTTGGGCTTCTTTTCCATAAAGTTGTTGTACATGTTATGCTTGCCAAGACTATTCCAACCTTCAACGATAAAATTAAACGACAAATGGTAGACAACCAAATGAAATACCTGAACAGTACCAAACTCTTCCGAACTTTCATCAATGGAGGTCCCAACAAAATCAAAAGATAAACACTTCAGTGATAGAGAAAGTGCTAATTCTTGCAGACGACCAGCTACTGTATGCCACACAAAATAAAATCCATCAGTAAACGAGGCAAATAAAATTTTAAGGTAGAAAGGTTCAAAGAATTAAAAAATACTGGTTTGGTCATGTTGACAACTTAGTAAATTAGCATGTTACCATCGTTCTTCAACTGACATAAGGATGTTAAAGATATTTGGAAGATTTCGAACAAGGCTTGGTCCCTGAAGGAACAAGCAACTCTCCGATGATTTGTTGAAGGGAATCCTTGATTAGGCTAAAAAATCAACATGTCAGTATTAGAACAAGTTGCTGATGTCAAAAAATTACAAACTACATAATAATATAAAATACGAAATTCAACTTAAAGGTGCCTGAAATGTAGAAAAAGAAATAAATTCACGTTCATGCACACAGCCAATAAAACAACATAAACACAAGCAGCAAAATAGGTATACTGATTTTGAATGCAACCTTGCTATTTCATACAAAATGAGAATTTTTATTAATTGAACGTCAATCATTACAACCTAAAAGATATGGAGGATGAGATCCTCTGTGAAGACCAAGGGGGGATCAAGAGTCCATTTGTGCGTACACCACTATAAATATAAAAATTTAAATTTAAAAACTAAATACACGAAGCCCCCAAAAAGCCAATAAACATGCTTTCCTCCAACAAGTATTTGAACATAACCACTGTCTAAAATCTTCTGAAATTGTCTTCACCTACAATCAACAAGTAAAAGTTTAGTTTCTAATCCTCACAAATATTATCTAGGCTGAACTCAAAACCATGTAGGAAAATGATCGATAAAGAAATGTCTATCCTAGCAAAAAGCATTAGCAGGTCTAATTTACTTTAGGTCAATTGCTAGTTCATACACACAAGGGAATTTTTTTAATAAAAAGCTATACTTTATTTAGTAGAAATTAAATAATAAAGTTTAAAAGAGGATAAAAGCTCTTTATCTAAAAAAATTACGACACAGAAACAAAGTTTGAGAGCATAAAAATAAATTGACAGAAATAGAATGACTCCAATGAAGAAATATTAAGAATTAGACACCTAACTAGAAGCTAAAGTTATTACTCCAGGCAAAAAAGTTAAGTTTTGCACTTGTCTTCAAATTATTCCTTTCCAATCATATAATCCATTTGATTGAAGAAACAAATATCTTCACGAAGCCGACCTCTGTCTAGTACAATTGAGGATTAATACTCCTATATACGAAGTTAACAAACCAGCCACCACAAAACCATAAAAGGGGGAAACTAAAACAGGTTCGCTGTACAAATAAATACACATACAGCTACTGTGTATAAAAATGATCGTGCACTTTCACATCTACTAAAAAATGTCGCAAAATTAGAAAGAAAAAATTCAAGTGCAGAGGTGGTAGTAACCAAGCATAAACAAGTAATCAACTCATTCAACCAGCACTCCATATGCATATATAAAGCTGGCAAGCACAAATAAGAAGTCAATTCATTTAACTGACACATAACAAAAAATGGGGATAAAAACAATCTAGTCTGATTTTCTTCTAAAAATTCACACCTACCATAGCCAATAACTATATTAAAACCAAAATCTCAGAACAAACGAATTTATCCACAATGCAAGAATTTCCATTAGCAGTTTAGTCCACTCTTACGTTAATGTATGAAAGATGTCATAATAAAAACTTGCTCCTCTTTCTTATCCACACTGTCCTAATTATCACCCAGGTGCCTGAAAAGAGATTAAAATAGTACACTGGCATGTGGCAGATTCGTTCTTATGATTTTATCACCAAAAAGGCATCCAACTGGGAATAATGGAACTCTCCACAAACAACTACTCTCATCACCAAAATATTCGTTATTATTACAACTTCAATTTACAAGAAAAATACGTGTTAGGGAAACATCCGCATTTAAATCTCCCTTTCCCAAATAGATTAGTAATTTTCAGATAAGAAGGGTAGCTATAAGAAAACCAACCTGATTCATCTCAGATACAAGTTGGTTCAATATCTTCAAACCGATGGTGTAGTGTTCTGATGTTGCCTGCACGCAAAGAGGGTCATAAGAAATTAAGTGGAGTACTAGCCATAAAAATGATAACTGAAGCAATATAATTTCAAAAGAATATGAGCAACTACATTATCAGAACTATGGCTGGGGAGAAATCAAAGAGTTTTCAAGTTTCTTCCTTGGGCATACATTTTTTATTCAGCTTGTTTAAAGTCTATTCCTGGTGTTTTCTTTCCAAGTCTATTAGTGATTTCTCATTTGCTAACATTTTTTGTAATTGGCATGTTTTTAGAGGTGAATGGTTGCTAATCAACCGCAACCCCTCTTACTCAATTTTTGTGCAAGTTGTATTGTCGCAGCATATTTTTACACCGATACCAATTATGGTATAACCGGAAATTCATTCAACCTAATTGTTTCTTATCCAAAAAAAAAAATCCATTCAACCGAACTATTTAAACGAAGACCGGATGAGACATCTCCCACTACAACAGCTGGTGAAATTAATGGCTTTTTTTTTCCCTTTGTGCTGGTGAGAAGAAGGGAAGTGGACACATTGACGCGCTTTATGTATGACCAATGACATAGGTTATCACCTGTCTCAGGAAGTTCGTAGATTCTTTGACAATGTCTTGAAATCGGTCATCGTCAAACCAACCAAACTTTGTGAGTCGGCATAGTAGCTGAATTAAAGATGCACTGACAAAAGGCTGCAAATCAGGCCCTCTGGTGGCCAAGTAGTTGATAAGATAGCCTCCTGCAAATAACATTTATGACTACCAGTTAGAAGGAAAAAATTAGCATGCTGATAAAACAATAAGTTGATGCCAAGATACTCGAAAATTACGGATGTCTAAACGGAGTTGCAGCGCAAGGCTATGATCGGTGACTTGCTTCAACAAACTTGAGCTCGCAAGCATCAATGCATAAGGAGTCAATGCATGGTCGAGAATGTACTGGCATTGGGAAATGTAATCAGTATTCATAGAGAAGCACTTCAGAGTGTTTTCTGCATGGGCTCGCTCCACTGAGTCTTGAGAATTGTAAAGTCTTTCACACAATGCCTCTAACTGAGCTAATTCCATCGCTTCGAATTCTGAAAGAACGAATTGGTAAACAATCACTGATATCTCAGCATTATTTTCCTCTATCCTACAAAGGTCAGTATGTTACAACACAACAGATCTTTGCATTTCAGAATCAATCATCCACTAAAGAAACAACAACTCACTTGGTTAAGAAAAATGATCAAAGTAGCAGTAAGCGAGCAACAAACAAATCTCAGTGCATCAAAGGTCGAGGCAGAACTAGAAAACTAAAAAGCAGACACAGAGGCAAGAAAAATTCACTTACCCAGACGTTGGTTTCTGAATTAATGATTTGCACTGTGTGTACGGATTCAGGATTTCTTCCCAACTCAAAACGTTTGATTCCAATTAAAAGCCGATAGATTGATTGATTTTATTCCGAACATCCATATACATCAAGAATCAAGTTATCCTCATCAAGAACAACACACCAGTTAGATGATGGCAGAGCTTGTGAAGTAGAGTATCCACTGCAAGGATGAACAAAAAACGATGAACAAACGCCGGAGCTATCCTCCTCTTCCTGGTGGATGGAAGGAAAAAGAACACCGATGGATTCAGAAAGTAGATTGAAGATCGCCGCACAAAAAAGGAGGATAATCAGAGATTGAGGAGACGACTTTTGAGACTGGAAACGTGAATGGATGAAGCCGATTGGTTCTCTTTCCACGGCGTGCTCGAGAGAGAGAGAGATTGGTCGAAAGTTACAATTTACGAATGGCGTCTTGAAATGGCGTCTCGACATATAAATATGGCATCACCGTGAAATTTCGTGTGTTTGGGAGTCCTGGAAAGCAAAATGTCCAATATTCCCTTATTTTTACTCATCATTTAATTAGCTTTATATTATTTTTAATGTTAATTAAAATATTCGCTTTATCTGTTTATTGTTTAATTGGTCATCTAATATTCCTAATATTACTTAAATATTCGCTTATTTACTCCTTAATTAGCATGTTCTCCCATATATTCCACCAGAAAAATTAATTGTAAATAAAAAATATTTAAAAATTCACCCATTCATCTCTAGCGGTCTAAGCCCACCACTACCCGATATTGTCTTCGGTGGCTCCTAGTTTTGGACTTTCGCTCGAGATTTTAAAACACGTCTATTAGGGAGAGATTTTTACACCGTTGTAAATAATGTTTCGTTCTCCCCCACAATGTGGGATCTCACATCATCAAACATCTCTAACTTATTCTCCACTGTATTTTCCTCTAGTTCAACTGTTTTGGCTTTGACTGTCATCGTCAATTTCTCTCTCTAACTTTATGAGCGGTAACTCATTCGATATGATCGTCAATTTGGTAGACGGCTCCAGTTTATTCCCTACTGTTTTTCCGTTGGTTTATGTGGTTCTAGTTTTAACTGTTATCCCTATATTTCTCTCTTTTCATCTATTGCGATTTCTGTCTCGTTGATGTACGTTCAAGTTTAACAGTATGATATAGTCGTGTCTGGTCAGTTGTTGATCAACGTTATGATATAGTTTTGATAGAATGATACACTCGTGTCAAAATTTCATAAAATATATATAAGTGTCTGATAGCTCGTTGTTTCATCGACCAGCACAACATTTTCACCCTCTTTGTTCATTTGTATATGTGGAGGATTCACATATTTGCGTATATCACGTTTTTAAACTATTGGTGAAAATAGGTTGAATTAGCTTACAAGCTCATTAAGTGACGTGGAAATTACTATTACAATTAATGTAAAAATAGTCCATCTTATAAGTAGTCGTTAATAAACATAAATTATTTATTTATATAATTTTTTTTAATTCACAAATTAGATCGAAAAATTTGGAAAGTAAAAAAAATTAAAGTATATATTATTTAGACATAAATGTATGAAATAATATAATTTACGAGAGAGAAAATTGTTTTTCTTTTTCTTTAAATAAAAGGAATATATTCTAATGGCCATTTAAACTAGCAAGGGGCCCGCATTTATGATGTCGTTAGTGACGTCATATATTTGAGAACAACCGTTATTTAAAAGAAATGCATGGATGAAATTTATATTTTAATTTTAATTACACGTCACAAATTATGTTTTTGAAAAGAGACAATTAAATCGCTAATAGTGAAAACTCGACAGAAAAAAATATATTAAAATTTTTTTAGACGGAGGATTTTAAATCTCTAATTTGTAGATATTAATAAATGAAAAATGTAAATTTAGCTAAAATATTGTTTATTTAAAAAAATAATAATAATAATAAATGCACGTAGCTTATTCCATTTTAAAATTTAGTTACTAAAATATAAAATTACACATTGAATATAATATAAGCAATAATTTAAAATGACAGACGACCTATTGTCAGCAAATTGTTAAAAATACATGAGTCTCGGAATCTACCCCCATTGGGGGCTTAACATCTAGCGCATATTGTCTGCTTTGACCCATTACCTATGTCCAGATCTCATAATCCACCCCCTCAGGGGCTCAACATCTAGTGCATATTATCTATTTTGACCCGTTACGTATAAGTGTCAGCCTCACAATTTTTAAACGCGTATGTTAGAGAGAGATTTCCACACATGAATGCTTCGTTTCCCTCTTCAATCGATGTGAGATCTCACATTTAACATTGTCGAAGCTATGTGAGCATGATCAATAGCCTCCTTACGAATCCTGCGCGAACAATCCTTCCGTCCCCCACTCTATCCTTCACAACTACACCGCCATTTTCATCCCCGTACTCCTTCAGAGGCTCGACTTTGTTCGCCCGACTAGACAACTATTTGATGGAGTATTTTGGGTGAGGCTTCCTAGGGTGATAAAATCATATAAATAACCTAATCAACTTTTATTTTTAGCTTTAAGAGCCAAATTATTGGAAAAACGTATACAATATTATTATTATTATATATATATCTATATATATATGTTTTTTTTTTTAATTTCAACTAAAAATTAAAGACGGTATCAACAAGAGAGCGGGACGTCCAAACGCAACCCTCGATTGAATCCCGCCGTCGCAACCTCTTCTTTCACTCTCCAATGACCAATTTTCTGTTCAAAGTTCCTCTGCGTCTCTTTGCTCAAGATCTCCAGAAGTTTACAGGAAACGACTCCACAATTGCCCGCAAATTCCTCTCTTCTCTGTCTAAAATCTCTCAATCAACCAACAATCGGACGGTAGACTATCTTGTTCATACCCTTGGATTCTCCAAGGATTCAGCTCTCGCCGCTGCGAAGCGAATCCATCTCAAAACTACTGCAAATCCCGACTCTGTCATTGCTCTTTTCAAGGCCTATGGATTCACACTGTCCGATACTGCCAGCATCTTTTGCAGAAATCCTAATCTCCTCCTTGCCGATCCGGACACAATACTCAAACCTAAGTTTGAGTTTCTCTCTCGAAATGGTTTCACCGGTCATGTTCTCGTCGACGTGATCTCTAGGGATCCGTCAATTCTTAGAAGGAGTTTGAAGAAGCAGATTGTTCCGTGTATTGATTTTCTCAGAAATTTCTTTGGCTCTACTGATGGTATAGTCTCGCTCTTTTCTGCTAAACGTGGGACTTGGGTTTTGCGCAATTTTTCAGAATCTGTGGCTCCCAATATCGAACTATTGAGAGCTAATGGCGTGCCTGATTCGAACATCGCGAAGATGATTTGGGTGCGCCCGAGGACACTAGCAAGGGATGCGAAAGAGTTCAGTGACATCGTCGAGAAGACGAAGGAAGCTGGTTTTAATCCTTCGAGGCCGATGTTTACTTATGGGCTGTGTACGTTTTCAGGGATGAAAAAGGACAAATGGTTATCGAAACTGCATATTTTTACAAGTTCTGGGTGGTCAGAGGAGCAGTTTCAATCTCTATTTGTCAAGCAGCCCACGTTTATGAATTCGTCTGAAGAGCAAATAAAGAGGGCCTTGGATTTCGTTATGAACAAATTGGACTGGACGTACGAAGAAATTTCCAAGTACCCAAATGTACTTGATCTTAGTTTTGAAAAAAGGGTGGTTCCGAGGTCGTCTATTCTTCAGCACCTGATGTCAAAAGGTTTTATCAAGAAGACAAGTTTTGGCAGGGCATTTTTGATTAGCGAGGATAAGTTTTTGGTCAAGTTTGTGATGCAGTATCTTTCTGAGGATCCACATCTACTAGAGATGTACCAGAAGAAGATGACAGTTTTATAAACGCTTGGAGTGCAATTCAGGTAATTCGTCTCTTCTGTAAAAACTGTGCACTTCACTTGTGAGAAGATTGTAGGTTTGTGTATAAAACTTATGAAATTTCACAGATCTTAGAACTGTTATTCACTGACAGAAGACCCGTGAAGATTGTAGCATTTAGATCTTTTAGGAATGTTCTCACTTGCACGAGACTACCTGCCAAGAATCAAGTAACTATTTATGATGCTTAATTTTAAGAAATGATATACTTCAAACTATCCCCATAACATAGATGTCCCAATAAGAATCAACTACAATTGAGTTCATACTGTAATTAATTGACTTTCTGTGGGTCATTGGAGCTTCTGGTCGATTACCTTGTCCTATTCTATTAGCATGTTTACAGTACGAGATCCAATAACCTACCAAAAATCATGTAACTATAAAGTTTTTGTAAATGGAAAAAAATGTGAGATCCCACATCGATTGGAGAGAGGAATGAGTGCCAGCGAGGACGCTAGGCCCCGAAGGGGGTGGATTGTGAGGTGCACATTAAAGGTGAACCATTTTATCTTTAGTATGAAACTATCTGGTTTGTAGAGGTGAAGACTTCGCAGAAGATAGTTTAGATCTTTGAGGCTTAAAAGTTAAAACCAAACTTTCTAAATGGTAAATGTCCAGAGTAAATTGGTCTAGAAGGACTTTTGAGACACAGACTGAAGTCTGGATTTTGTAATGGATCTTTTCCAATCAAATACCTTGGTCACTGAGATGGAACCCAATAGGTTAATCAAAATAAAGTGGAGTATGAAAGGATGGAGATAGAGAGGAAGTGCGATTTGAGCTATGAGAGGAATCTTGAAGGAAAATACTTTCCATATACAACATTTAAAGAAGGTGGCAATGGCGTTTCAGTCTCAGGGAGGGACAACTCCTCATCAATCCCATGGCGGCCTCTCACTGTCTAGGTACTACACATCTCCCTATCTTCCACAAGTTCTTCAAAGAGTTAGAAGTGAAGGCCTTGTCCTCTAAATAGAAAAATTCTTCAGGAAAAAAGAAGTGGTTTCCTAACCAAAATGGTTAAACTGAATTCAAATAGAAGAATGAATAAGGTCCTGTTCTTTCCTTGATATCTAATTCCCTCCAAAAACTGACTGGAGACTATGAAAATCTATATGAGGGCAAGCCAGAAGATGGGGAATCCCCATTTGAAGCGGGCAAAAAGGCATTGAACACTGCTGAAATGATTCGGAATAGTAGTCTGTTGGTTAACTTTAATCCAAGATGGAGTTATATTTGTGAAAAGCTTTCTGATGATGACTTCATTGGAAGACAGGACACTTCGTACGTACGTGTAGTCCACTAGACCTTTTGGGTGGGGTTTTCCTCTTCCTCCCTCACTAGGCTGTCTTTTTTTTCGTTCTTTTGTTAATAATACAGTGTGAAAAGCAAAATGGAGATCTTAACTTCCTCTTTAATTCTGTCCTCTGTTGTGGAACCGTTGGTCTACACGCTAAAGGATTGAGTTGGTGCCAACTTAGTTTGGCCTTCTTACTCTGCGAACGACCTCCAGTTACTCCCTTTTAGGAGGATAAAGTTCTTTGGAGGATCATTGTAACAGTCCAAGTCCACCGCTAGCAGATATTGTCCTTTTTGGGCTTTCTCTCAAAGTTTTTAAAACACGTCTGCTAGGAAGAGGTTTCCACACCCTTATAAAGAAGGATTCGTTCCCCTCTCCAACCGACGTGGGATCTCACAATCCACCCCCCTTCGGGGTTCAATGTCCTTGTTGACACTCGTTCCTCCAATTGATGTGGGATCTCGCAATCAATCATGGTGAAGACTTATGAGTTAGGAATTATAGGTTCGGAAGGAGTAGGATAACTTTTGTGGGGGGAGGCAGGATAGTTTAAAATCAAAGAAATCTCTATTCTTCACACCCCACCATTTTTCTTCCAGATTCTCGTAATGCGACCCAAAACTTTAGATTAGCATTTTTCTTCTTCCTCAGGGGTCTAAGATGTTATTCATCCAAGAACATGAACTTCCTGTTAGCAACGATATTGTAAATGGGAACCTTCTTGGTGACTGCGTTCAAGTTGCTTCCAGTTTTAGAGCTCATACAGGGATTGAATGTTTCCAGCTTTTTTCTACCGTATGGAGCCACGTCGAGTATAGTATAGCTGAGTGTAAGGGATCACCAGATGCTTTCCATGAATGAATGTTGTAAATGTGTAAATGTGCATTATGAATCCTTTTCTGTTACTTCTGCTGCAGTTTGATTATGGTTTTGAATCCAGCATAACATATATTTAGTTCGGTTCGATGTTGCCCATGTCGTTCTCACCTTTGCGTTCCTGATGATGAATATATTCTTTTTTCAGGAGGAAAACAGGCAAAATTTTGGAAAGTACAGGTTTTATGGACATCAATTTCTGGCAGGATGGTCTTTGAAGAGAGGTTGAGATTCTGACCGGGTTTTGTTGGGTATTTTACCAAATTTTGGGATGCAGAGATCAATGTATTGTACTGGACCTACTATGGTTAATTAGCTCAAATTATTAATTATATTTTAGGAATTATAATAGTTAATTAGATAAAGGATTATTTATTTATTTACTTACTATCAATATATTATTATTTTGAGTTCATCAATTATGAGCCGTAGAAATCATCCTTGGGAATAGTCAACCGTTTTTTAAGCGTTCAGTCTTATTTTCTATTCCCTAAAAATAATTCGTTTTTATTTAACCAATTTATATGAAAACTGAACTGCAAACTAGCATGTATAAATTTTAAGTTTTATCAAAAATTCAATAATTGAAATCGGACATGTGAAAGTACAAAGACTAAAATGGAATGAGCGTGGGGAATGCTCGGGTTAGCCTCCAAAGATTTTGGTTGTCTTGATTTTTCATAGAGCTTCAAGAGTTGTGTGGCTAGCACGCAGTGCCTTTTGGAGTGGGCATGTACGCAAGAGTGTGAACATGGACTTCTACTCGTGCTTGCGTTAGGTAGGTTTTGATGGTTCTACCTATTTAAAGTTTGAGAATAGGTCGAGGGCGTTGCGCCCCCAATGCCTCTAATGATTGGCTTTACCCGATATAACTCGCACGCAGGCTCCAGCTATCTTGAGGGAAACTTTGGAGGAACCTGCTACTAGACGGTTCAATTAGTCTTTCGCCCCTATACCCAAGTCAGACGAGCGATTTGCACGTCAGTATCGTTGCGGGCCTCTACCAAAGTTTCCTCTCGCTTCCCTTCCCTCAGGCATAGTTCATCATCTTTCAGGTATTTGAAGTAATATTTAATTTCTCTATTTGCAACTTTTGTTCATTTTGATAGTAAAATTTATGATATATTAATTATAAATTGAATTGGGTTTCGATAACGTTCTAAACTTTTAATTTTAATTTTATGTTTTTATGTCTTCTAAATTTTAAATATGTTAATAATATATTAAATATAAAATTGAAAGTATTTTTTAAGTTAGTTTAGTGATAAAGAAGACGTTTGTTAAAAATTTAGTGTCTAATATTGTAATTTAATATTTATTAAAATGTTAATTCATTCATAAATTGACTGCTTCAAAGTTCAAACTAACCCCGTCTTCAAATTTAACCCTAATTCTCGCATTTCCATCCAACAGAACATCCCCACTCCTCATTTTACCATTTTACCCTTACCCGTTGATCTCAACGGTCATCTTCTCCTCCATATATATCTCCCTTGGTTCTTAACCCACCGGATTCTCCAGCAAACTCCCCTCTGGAATTACTGCGTTTCTTTTCACCATCAATCCTAATCTCTCCCCTGTTTTGACCCGACCCTACCGCTAGATCCGCTTCAGCCGCAACCTTCCATCTCCATCTCTGTTTCTCTCTTTCTTGCAACCTTCCAACCCTAACCATCAATCGTCATTCATCGCCACTCTTCGATGGAGTTTCAGATTGTCTTCAACCGTCCATTCTGAGAGAAAAATGAACAATGTCGGAATTTCTCCCCTGCTGTAGGGATGTGCAGGATCTTGCATTCGTCTCTGAGTTTTGAGCCTGCTGAACGATAGTTTATATACATATATTTATGCATGTCTGATTTGGTGGCCCGCACCGGACGGCAGCAGCAGCGGTACGATGCCGGTTGTCGCCTTATTGCTGGGTATATTCCCACCAATACTTTTTAAGATTCGTAGACTCCAGCGATTTAATGTTTGTATGTTTGTGTCCTTCCTTGCTTCCAAGTCGTTTTCGTGGACCATCTTTGTCAAAGTTTTGTGAAAAATGAAGCCGGCATTGTCTTTTTTTTTTAACTTCGTAATAGATATTGACTGCTTTGGTTTTCACTGTTGTTCTTGTTTCGGTATTGGTGTTTTTTTGATTCGTTGGTCGGTTCTTTAATCGATTAGGAGTATCGAGAAGGTTGGATTTGAATCGGGGAATTTCTTGTATATAACGTGTAACAATGGGAATTTGATTGGTTGATTTGGTGAGGAGTTCTAATTTCTACGTTTCTGAGACTGTTGCGCATCAAACAATTTCGAAATTGGCAGTAAGTTGTTTTATTGTACGGATTCTTTGACTTTTCTTTATGGACGCATTGTATTTCAGTGAGATCAAGTGGGATCATTTAGGTCATGAGATCATTATAGGAACTCTATGGTTGTTTTAGGTTTAAACTACTTTCCTACAGGTCTGCATAAATTTGAGTTCTCTCTATTTTTAATGATCGGTGAATCGAGACCTGAGTGCCGAAGTTCTGCCAGATTATTGATTTGTGGTTGAGTATCCAGAATGTTAATCTGTCACGAAAGTACTTTGGTGCCACATTGCATTAATGAAGGAATTTAAGTTAGGTTTAAGGAAGGAAAGGGGAAACTGATTCGCTCGTGAATCTATTTATTCTTTCACTCGGCTGATCTTACCTCATTCACCTCGGTAAAGCAGCTTGATCGATAGGGAGAGGGGGTCGATCTTTCTTTTCTTACTCATGGTGCTTCATCTCAGGTTCTTGCAACGTGGTTGATTGTGGTGAATGGATGTACAGATGATGGTTGGGTTGGCACCATCTGGAAATGAGGAGTCCGTGGAGTCTGAAGGACAATTTTTATACTCTGGAAACATGATGTCCTTTGTCTGTCATAACTAGCAGCGATAGATTATGATAGCAGATTCATGATTTTTTGATATTAGTGCATTGGCTTTTGGCTGAAGTGTATCACATCCTTGATGACTTGATGGAAAGTTGGCCATCTATATTCTTTCCATAAAGTTATCAATAATTTCTCTTCCCTCTTCATCCAGTCTTGATGATTCAAGCGACGCGAAAAAAGAAAGAATAAATCTGCATAAATGGAATAACATCATGATCTTTGAGCACTCTCAGTAGCATCATTCTCTTTTATACTTCTTTCAGTGCCTTCTTGTAGTTAATAAGAGATGGCTTATTTGAAATTTATCTCAGTGTCCCTTATGCATTGCATTCTATTCATCCGGGCTGCTCGTGTTTTAGCATTCACAGATATAGTTTATGAATGCATTTCCTGTATTATCTATCTGTGAATGCAAATTTTTCTTTTCTTTTGTAGGTGTATTCCCTTTAGGTATAAAAGTTCCGAAGGGAGTAGTGATGAAATTTCGGATAAAGTCGTGGAGGTGCTTATGATTGACACGCCTAGTGGCCCGGGCCTTTTGTTCCCAAAGGTACGAAGTTGTTTCCTTCACACTTTATGAGCTTATTTTATCTTAACATCAGCATTTTCTCTAAAAGGGAGGCTGGGAGAATGACGAGACGGTGGAGGAGGCTGCTGTAAGGGAAGCTATCGAAGAGGCCGGAGTTCGTGGTGAACTTATGGTGAAATAGTATTTTAAATACTTGAATTGTTTTTCTTGAGCTTCAAAAATCTTATGATACTCTATGACAGTGGTAGCTTTTTTCTCATTTATTTTTCTGTTATATCTGGATTACGTTGTGGTTGGTAACATGTGTGAGATACCACATTGGTTGGAGAGGGGAATGAAGCATTCCTTATAAGGGTGTGGAAATCTCTCCCTAGTAAATGCGTTTTTCTGTTCTATCTGGATTACGTTGTGGTTGGTAACATGTGTGAGATACCACATTGGTTGGAGAGGGGAATGAAGCATTCCATAAGGGTGTGGAAATCTCTCCCTAGTAAATGCGTTTTTCTGTTATATCTGGATTACGTTGTCGTTGGTAACATGTGAATGAAGCATTCCTTATAAGGGTGTGGAAATCTCTCCCTAGTAAATGCGTTTTTCTGTTATATCTGGATTACGTTGTTGTTGGTAACATGTGTGAGATACCACATTGGTTGTGGAGAGGGGAATGAAGCATTCCATAAGGGTGTGGAAATCTCTCTCTAGTAAATGCGTTTTTCTGTTATATCTGGATTACGTTGTCGTTGGTAACATGTGTGAGATACCACATTGGTTGTGGAGAGGGGAATGAAGCATTCCATAAGGGTGTGGAAATCTCTCCCGAGTAAATGCGTTTTAAAACCGTGAGGTTAACGACGAAACATAACGGAGCCAAAACGGACAATATTTGCTAAATGTGGATTTGGGCTGTTACAACGTATCAATTGAATGTTGCATTTTTGATAGAATAGTTTGGAGTTGGTGTCAGGAGATACTGCTTCTTACAAAAGTATTCTTGTTTTTGTTTACCTTCTCGGAGACTGACACGAAGAAGTGGGTTGTAAAATCTCTTGGCGTTCAGGGGTTCTTAGGAATCTATCACTTCAAGAGTAAAACACAGCAAGATGAGTTCAGTCCAGAAGGATTGTGTAGAGCGGCAATGTATGCTTTGTTTGTGAATGAGGAGCTTGAGTCATGGCCGGAGCAGAACACAAGAAACAGAAGCTGGGTGACCATTCCTGAGGCCATTGAAAGCTGCAGGCACGCGTGGATGAGAGATGCCCTTGTCATTGGTTTCAACAAATGGCATGCACAACATATGAATGATGAATCTTGACTTCATCCAACCCAACCCAACCTAAGCCCCATGTAAGCACATTTCCTTCCAACTACGCTGCATATTATAAATCTTTGAGGAACTAACACTGATTTTTCAAGAGTTTTATATATAGGCAGGCAATGTTTTTGGTTGCTCATTTACTATAATTTCTGTATTACTGACCCCTTCGATTTGGAGGGCATTCAATATTTATATATAAGCACCAGTTCCAGCTTCCTTGGAGCTTTTTCATATACTTGAGATTGTCTATGAATATGAAATCATCCTACTTTTAGCGTAGTGAATATGAAAACCATGACAGTGTCTGTTACAAATAGATTGGACGATCTATTAGGGGCTCCATAAGTTCCCGTCGAAATTTAGTCTCTATAATTGTAAATAATAGAATTAGTTGTTCTTCTGATGTCATGGTTTTATCTATGAGAGTGTCTGATTGGACGATCTATTTGGGGCCCCATAGGTTCATGAAAGTCGGAATTTAGTGTCTATGATTGTAAATAATTAGTTCCATGATATTTTACACTCTATAAGACTATTTATGAGATTATTTGTGAGGTCTCATCATTTTTATTTTTTTAACTATATGGACTAAATTCTCTCCGTTTATAATTTAATCTAAAATTGACCAATGTTTCTAGATAGAATTTGGGCTAATTTAACAAAAATAAATAACTTTATACTTGGTTTAAAAAATATTTTTTAAAAACAATTAATAATATTCTAAAAAATTAAAAAAATTACTATAATTAGAGTATTATTTGTTCTAAATTTTTTTATGTAAATATTAATGAATATTCAATGCCAAATAATTTTGTTTTATTTTGTTATGGATTTGATGTAAACGTCTGATGATTTTTTCTTAATTATTTATTGAACATTCATTTAAGTAAGGAGCTAATCAAATTCTTGAATTGTTTACAAAGAGTTGGTTAGAAATAATTATTTAATTATGATCACTAACACAAAGCTTTAAGCACTTAAAATATCTTTTGGATATAATTTTACAAGTTGTGCTTAGAAAAATGAAACACTAAAGAATATATTTTGATAATAATAATTTACCATTCAACTTATTTATTGAAAAAATTATCTTTTTGGTTCGTGTGTTTTTACGGGTCAATGAAGTTTTAAACCGTATAATTTTAGCCTTTAAGTTTTGAGAAATAACTTATCTCGAGGTAAGTCGAGAATGATCTTCAACAGGCAGGTTGCTTTGACGATAGACGGGCGGATAAGAAGGATCTAACTAATCATCTTTTAGGAGAGACGACAAGTCACTTTTGACGAAGCTACAAGTTCATATGCAAGTGAATGATTTATCAAGTGACCTTTATTTATGATTACAATAAGAGATTCGAACATCTTAACTTTTAATCGAAAATTTAATACTAACTTTTAAGTGTTTGATAATCGTTTCAGTATCCAATGCACAAAATTTATTCCAACTCACAATTGAATTCTTTGAACCCTAAACTAAAAATGTAAACTATGCACAATTCTGTCTCATACCAAGAACAATAATTTTGTGTAGACAACTCCAACAACTTCAACTCCCAATAATTTAATTCCTTTGGCTTTAGAATCAAAGAAAAATGAAAACTTTGAATCTGGGTCAGATTCTTCACTGAATAACACAATAAAAACTTGCAAAAAATTGATCAAACCATAAAGATTCAGGCAGCCGTCAGTCGATAATGCTCGACAATATTGTTAAGAATTTATGAATTTGATTATTGCTGGTTTACTGACACAGTGAGCTAAACTGACAAGCAAAATTGGAGTGTCATTTTGCTGAATTTCTTCCCCTCTCTGACACCGTGGAAGCCGAAGTAAAAACTTTCCATGGCTAAAAGACAATTCACGTCAAAAGGGCTAAATCCTTAAAATATAAAAAAACAGTAAATTACTGGCAATTAGTCCTTGAAAAGTGGAACATTTTCACGCAACGGTTCGTCTGGAGATTGGCGTGGCCTTGAACAAACCCCCCAAGCCCCCAAGCCCCTTGCCCTCCCCTCCCTTCGATTCACCCACACAGCAGCGCTGTCGTCTTCTTCCTCAGCTGCCCAGGTGAGTGAGTGAGTGAGTGAGTGAGTGAGTGCGTGAGTTCGAGCAAGAAACTGGCAATCATCAGCAAGTTTTTCAGTAGGTTTTTGCTTCACTTACCTGCAAATTTCAGCTGATTTCGACCATTTGTGCTGTCAGTGATGGATTCTTTTGGGGTTTTCTTGATTTTTGGCATCTGGGTTTCATTCTATTTGACTTGTAGTGTTGAGGGAAATCGTGGGTATCACTGATTTCTTTGCGTTAGCTTAGCTAGTGAGTTCATGGGTCATTTTCGTAGCCCCGTTGACGATTTAGTGGATACCCTCTTTCTAATTGCTTAGCTTCTCTGATGTTCTTGGGTTCATAAATCGTTTGAATGTTTCTTTAGATTTGAATGCTTGCTGTTCATTGTGATGGCTGGAGTAATGTTCGCGTGGATCTGTATTGTTCTTTACCTGTTCTTCTCTTACCTTGTAATTTGTTGCCGGAGCTTGTTTTCTTGGTTGTTCTTTCATTTGGTAAAGCTAAAGTTCTGTTGAGCAATGGAGTTCTTTGGCTACTTTTCAGGGATTGAGGTTAGAATAGAATTTGAAACTCGACGTATCCTAGATTTAGTGTTTGTTTCCGAGGTGCTCGGGTTTGATATTGTCGTATGTATTTGACGGTCTCGTTTGATAACCATTTAGTTTTTTGAAGCTAAGCCTACGAATAAGCTTTCACCTACGAGTTTCCTTGTTTTGTTAGCTACTTTTTACGTACATTTTCAAGAATCAAGGGAAGTATTGAAAACTAAACAAAGTAGTTCGTTGTAGAGCAATGACGAGAAAGTATTGAGAATTTAAATGTTTTCTTAAGAAAGACGAAGCTCGTTGTAGAGCAATGACGAGAAAGCAAACACAATTTAAAGAACGAATGCTTATCCTCATGGACTGATTTATCTGAGCCATAGATCCAATTCACTGATAGAAACCAGCTTAATTCTTGGGACTGCTGATACTCTTCGAACCATAGGCATCGCTTATACGATTCCTTTACTGGCTTACACCTTACCTCGTACTCGCTCGTTTCTTTTTTTATGATCGATATTGTATGCTAACCATTTTGTTGTCTCATAACATGTTTCCATTGGTGGCTTTGTTTGAAAGGCTCTTTAAAAGATGCCTTAGAGGACCAATTATGATTTGATGAATGAAGTCATGAATTGATGGGTTGTTATTTTCAGTTGCACGGGAAGACTGTCGATCCGTTCTTATCGCGTTTTTGATTTGGGATATGTGAGAGGTCAAATGGTTGTCGTTTAGAGGAAGCTATTAAGACAAGTGGTTCGCCATTCGCTCGTGGGGGTTTGTTTAATGTAAGCTTCTCTTGGTATCGAGCATTACTTAGAGAACTGGAAACAGAACTGTTGTGTTTTGGCTTCTTTTATAATACATTCTTCATCTTTAGTTACCCCATGCTAGGAAGAGTACAATCAAATTAACTATGTCCTAATCTTTTGGTTCTATGGAAGCTTAAGAAAATGATTCGTTATGCGAGATCCCACGTTGGTTAGAGAGGGGAACGAAACATTCCTTATAAGGGTGTGGAAACCTCTCCCTAGTAGATGTGTTTTAAAACCGTGAGGCTGATGGCGATACGTAATGGGTCAAAGCGGACAATATCTGCTAGCGGGGCCTCGGGTTGTTACAAATGGTATCAGAGCCAGTCACCGAACGGTGTGCTAGCGAGGATGCTGATCCCCGGTGGATTGTGAGATCCCACGTTGGTTGGAGAGAGGAACAAAACATTCCTTATAAGGGCGTGGAAACCTCTCCCTAGTAGACACGTTTTAAAACCGTGAGGCTGACGGTGATACGTAACGGGCCAAAACAGACAATATCTGCTAGCAGTGGCCTCGGGTTGTTACATGTTACTTCAACAATGCAAATCTGCGGTTCCTCAACTTATAAAGAATGTTCGTATTGATCGGTATTTCTGTGTATAACGTACACGGAGGTTGCGATGTTTTTTTGCTGGAAACAAGTTGACGAAAGCCTAGAAATGCGTCGTTTCCCAAACTAAGAGATAAAGGGATTTACAAGAAGACCTCCTAATTTTTAAGCTACAAATTTACTCTGTTTTAGTTAACTATTGCTATGTTTATTGACATAACTCCATAGTTGTTTACAGGTTCACCAGATTCACCTGATACAACTCGACTTTTTTTGTGAGTTTCAGAGCTTGTTCGTTAGAGGTTCGATCACAACACGTTGCCATATCGGTTCGTCGTACAAATATAAAGATAAGAGGCTTCTATGGCTACTGAGGGCAGTCCCAGGACTGATATCTCAACAGATGGGGACACAGACGAAAAAAGTCGGAGGGTAATGTACTACTGCACGTTCATTTCACACGACTCGGTCCCATCATTCTCAGTTCCTTTTATGATATGCATTTTGAGATGCAGGCCTGGATAATTTTTGGTCTCTAGTTAATGAAAATTCGATCATTGTCGTTTCCATAGTCTAATTTCCGTTTCTTTTGCAGTCTAACGATCAGGCCCTAACACTTGTTATGGCTTCGGATTCTAGTGACAGATCAAAGGATAAAACTGATCAGAAGGTTGTGTTCTTTGTATCGTTTTTCTAATTAATTCCTGGGTTCTTGAAATGATGTGTTGCTAAGCAATTTGATAATCGTTTGCAGACTCTTCGTCGGTTAGCTCAAAATCGTGAGGCTGCTAGGAAAAGTCGATTGAGGAAGAAAGTATGGCTTAAAATTTATACTTATGATATTTTATGCTACTTTTTACTCTCTCTTTTCTCAGTTATACAAATATCAATCTACAGCTTAGTGTAGGCTTTATCCATCCAAGAAAGATCTAATGATAGTTACAAGAAAGATCTCCAAGATGAAACAATATATGAAGTAGACTTAATGAAGGAGCGTATATTTCGATGTTTATCTTTAAAGACCCGAGGCTTTCAAGCCATAAATTCCCGAGAATGGTGTAGATAAAATTGAGCCAAAGAATCTTCTTTTCCTTCTTAAATGGGTGTGAGATCCCACATCAGTTGGAGAGGAGAACGAAACAATCTTTATAAGGGTGTGGAAACCTCTCCCTAGCAGACGCGTTTTAAAAACCTTGAGGGGAAGCCTGAAAAGGAAAGCCCAGAGAGGACAATATCTGTTAGTGGTGGGCTTGGGGGCGTTACTAATGGTATAAGAGCTAGACACCGGGAGATGTGCCAGCGAGGAGGCTGAGCTCCGAAGGGGGGGTGAACACGAGGTGGTGGGCCAACAAGGACGCTGAGCCCCGAAGGGAGGTGGATTGGGGGTCCCACATTGATTGGAGAAGGGAACGAGTGCCAGCGAGGACGCTGGGCCCAGAAGGGGGTGGATTTTGAGATCCCATATCAATTGGGGAGGAGAACGAAACATTCTTTATAAGGGTGTGGAAACCTCTCCTTAGCAGACACGTTTCAAAAACCTTGAGGGGAAAACCCAAAGGGAGGGTTACTTTGACTTTAAATTTTGTGCTCCCTCTTTTCGAGCACAAAGCAATATCTTCCCTCCCAACTCTGACTTATTTGTGATTGTATACAAGATTCTGCAAATTATGGATAGATTTCCATGGCCCCTTGGCTGTTTTGCAGCAATAATTAGTTCGGTTGCACGTATTCCGTGTTTATTATGAGTTTTCCTTATTGTCGCATCCACGTGCAGGCTTATGTTCAACAACTAGAGAGCAGTCGTTTAAAGCTGACACAACTCGAGCAGGAGCTTCAACGAGCACGACAGCAGGTTATATTTTCCATCTAACGACCATATCAATATTTTGATCGTGTTATTTGACTATTCGGGTCGTATTTGACTATGCTCTTCTTTGTTATACCTGTTCATAGGGAATTTTCATATCAAGCTCAGGTGACCAGACCCATTCAATGAGTGGAAATGGTATTCCATCTCTCCTCTCTGTTTAGTTAACTTTATAAATGTGATTATTTAAAGCTTCTATAGATGTTAGCTTCTGTTTATGGTAGCCCGAGTCGCATTCGAAATGTTTGTTTGATATGCTCGTTAATGAAGATGAGAAAAAGGGGAAGAACGAGAAAGCGTCGTTTTAATAAAAAAAGTTATGCACGCTCGAGATTTATGATCGAAGCGTTCATGATTCCCCCCTCCCCCCTCGAATTTATGTTCTATTTGGTTAAGTTCCATGCTACAACATGGACTCATATATACATTACTATCTTTTTGTAGGAGCCATGGCATTCGACGTAGAATATGCTCGATGGCTTGAAGATCACAACCGTCAAATGAACGAATTGAGATCCGCTGTTAATTCTCATGCAAGTGACCCGGAACTGCGTATTGTAGTCGATGGCATCTTGGTTCATTACGATGAGCTTTTCAGGCTCAAGGGAAATGCAGCGAAGGCTGATGTTTTCCATTTGTTATCAGGCATGTGGAAAACACCTGCCGAAAGATGTTTTCTTTGGCTCGGGGGTTTTCGTTCATCCGAGCTCCTAAAGGTGACGAACGCTCCCCTCCGTCCCTCTAAAAAGAATAGAGCAAAAAGGGTTTGAAGTGTAATTGAAGTTATTTTATTAACTGCAGCTTCTTGTAAATCAACTGGAGCCTCTAACAGAACAGCAGTTGGTGGGAATCACAAACTTGCAGCAGTCATCACAGCAAGCAGAAGATGCTTTATCACAAGGGATGGAGGCCTTGCAACAGTCCTTGGCCGAGACGTTGTCGAGTGGATCTCTCGGCTCCTCCAGTTCGTCGGGGAACGTTGCAAACTACATGGGTCAAATGGCTATGGCAATGGGTAAACTCGGGACGCTCGAGGGTTTTATACGCCAAGTAAGCATTCCAATACTACACAATATATGTATGTGTACATTCCGTTTATGCTCGTAATTGAATGTTAGCCTTTCATTGGGTGTCTGATGAGACCAGAGTCGAACCTAACCGTTGAGCCTATTTCTCGTTTTGATGAGTTTTGAAACTTTTCTTCTCCGCTTCCCTAGGACTGCTCCAATGAGTATAGAGTAAAGGCCAACTCAAATTCAAAACTTAGTTTTCTATGCCAACCACTTTTAGTGTATCATTTTTGAATGATCTTGTGAGATCCCACATTAGTTGGAGAGTGGAACGAAGCATTCTTTATGAGGGTGTGGAAATCTTTCCTTAGTAGATACGTTCTAGAACTTCGAGGGAAAGCCCAAAAAGGACAATATTTGCTAGCGGTGGGCTTAGGCTGTTACAAATGGTATCAGAGCCAGACACCGAGCAGTGTGCCAGCGAGGACGCTGAGCCCCCAAGGGGGTGGATTGTGAGATCCCACATTGTTGGAGAGGGAAACAAAGCATTCCTTATAAGGGTGTGGAAACCTCTCCCTAGTAGATGCGTTCTAAAACCTTGAGAGGAAGCCCAAAGAGGACAATATCTGCTAGTGGTGAGTTTGGACTGTTACAAATGATATGAGAGCCAAACATGTGCCAACAATGACGCTAGGCCCCAAGGAGGTGAATTGTGAGATCCCACATTGATTGGAGAGGGGAACGAAACATTCCTTATAAGGGTATGGAAACCTCTCCATCGTAGATGCGTTCTAAAACCTGAAGGGAAAGCCTTATAAGGGTGCATCAGTCTGTCGTTTGTTTTGTAATTATCAGTTACGTCGTGTACTATTTGTCTTGATGTTGTGCATTATACTTGGGTTCTGAAATTCCAGGCCGACAATCTACGACAACAGACACTTCAACAAATGCATCGAATATTGACAACTCGTCAGTCTGCTCGTGCGCTTCTCGCCGTACATGACTACTTCTCGAGGCTACGAGCTCTTAGTTCGCTGTGGCTTGCTCGTCCCCGAGAGTGAGAGTAAGGTATCATTCATTGGCAATGCCTTTCTTGTTGGGACTCAGATCTGTCACAAAGAATAATTTGTTTGTAATTTTGTATTTTAGGTGTTCTTCTTGTTACATCTGTATAAATATTGATACAAACAAACTCAACTTCCATTGTTTATTCGTAAATTAATAATACTCTTTATCTAGAACTACAAAACAAAGGCCCTTAATTCTTTTCAAACCTAAATGCAAATTCAAAATTCATCTATTTTAAAGACGGAAATGTAATTATCTATTTATACGAACTTTTTTATTAATGATATGTCTTTGCCAGTTGAATGGGATAGAATTAAAATATTCTAATTTGTTCTTAAATAATATATTGTCTCTTCAAAAAGACGAAAATGCCCTAAACAATAGTAGTAATGTGGAATGCAAGAACAAT
This sequence comes from Cucurbita ficifolia, assembly GCA_033971965.1. NCBI lineage: Eukaryota > Viridiplantae > Streptophyta > Magnoliopsida > Cucurbitales > Cucurbitaceae > Cucurbita > Cucurbita ficifolia. Next base: position 543,846 of record CM066973.1, on the reverse strand, counting down.
TGATCGACCTCGTAAGGGCGAAATGACGTCTTTCCTCAAATAATTTGGGTTCTTCCATGGCTGTTACAAATCGTCACTTCTAGAGTTCGTCTCGATTTGAACTTTGTCACAAATGTCGAAACAAACTCTGGAAAGGATGATTTGGACTTTCCCTTCTGAACTTCTCATCAAGGTTTTAAAATGCGTCTGCTAGGGAGATGAGAGGTTTCCACACCCTTATAAAGAATGTTTTTTAATCTCACCGTTAATCTTACTTGACATTGAAAAAAAAATCAAATTTATGCAATTACGTTACAAATCTTAAAAAACACGTGACAATAAAATAAGTCAAACATTTTTTTTTGTTTGATATCAACGAGTGTCTAGACTAGCTTGCGTTCATCTCGATTAATTTCACTAGACAACCATCTGACCCTATTACATTTGGTTGCCAGGAAGCATGATGTCTACGAAGAAAACGCCACGTCTGACCCTATTACACTCCATCTTGCCCTCTCTTATGGCGAGATTCCCTCTTAAAATTCCAGCCCGAGATCCCGACATCCCGTGATCCCGAGAACACATATTTGACAATAGGGTATAAGTAGATATATTCGAATCGATTTCCAAAGAGCCGAAAACGGTCTGAACCAAACCAACCCATTTTTAAAACCAACTAAAACTCTGTTAGTTGAACTGTTGCTACTACAAGATAACACTTCCTAAAGAAAAGAAAATTCTGTTTTCAGTACAAAATGATGGGAGCAAAGTAATAGTAGAAGAGTTCATACCCTATCATCATGCCTTTCCGCCATTCAAATCTCTGGTTAAAAAATGACTTACTAGAGGCCAAAAAACTCCATCGACGACTCAAAAGAACACGTTCGAGCTCCCAATTTCCCGCTGTGTTGATGAGGGTGTTCCTGATGTTCCTTTCTTCATAGCTCACATCTCTTTATCCATGATATCTCGCATCATCTGAATCGGAATGAGACCTTCGGTGCGGATAGCTTCTTTTTTCGGATCCGGGCTAATGAAGAAGAGAGTAGGCAGTCCTCTCACCTGAAACAAGGCATCTAGCTCAGATTTATCTTTCATACGAACAAAGACAATATCTTTCACAACTCGATTTGCTGATAATCGATGCGTTTGTAGATCATATAGATGAGAGTGTTTCGTGTAAGGACGCTTTGTCGTATAGAGACCAAACAAATAGGATAAGGAGAAAGGATTGATGTGTTTTCACCTGCATATCACGCGAGAATTCATATTCGTCATCTGTATCAACCTTGATGATCATTGCATTGTTCTCGTACTCGACCGCAAGCTGTGGTAAGAGCTACACGTTAGCAATTGCTTCCATGATTTCGAAAATGGGAGTCGAATAAGCACGTATTAGTTACAGCCTAATCCAACAACTCCGAATGTTAATCTATGTTCAAAGTTAATAGATAATGGCATCAGCTCAAGCAATCGTCTTGAACATCGACACGTTCAGCAAACAACACATTTGCAAATCATCAGATATAGCAGATCCATGAGGCAATGTGAAATTTGAAAACTAGCCCACTCTGGGGAATAATGGGAAGTTATGGCAGATGATGTAAGGCCTAAGAGATTTGAAAATATAAAACTTTCATGAATGAAAATGAATAGTAAAAGTGTTGTAAATATCACCAACATGACAATGAAAATATTACTGTTATGTTTGCAGACCACTTGGTTGTAGTGTGTGAGATCCTACATCGGTTGGAGAGGGGAACGAAACATTGCTTATAAGGGTGTGGAAACCTCTCCCTAACAGACGCGTTTTAAATCTGTGAGGTTGACGGCGATACGTAACGGGCCAATGTGGACAATATTTGCTAGTGGTGAGTTTGAATTATTACAAATGGTATCAGAGTCAGACATCGGGCGGTGTGCCAGCGAGGACGCTGGCCCCCCAAAGGGAGTGGATTGTGAGATCCCACATTAGTTGGAGAGGGGAAAGAAGCATTGCTTATGAAGGTGTGGAAACCTCTCCCTAACAGCCACGTTTTAAAACTGGGCTGACAGCAATACGTAACGGGCAAAAATAGACAATATTCCCTAGCAATGAGCTTGGACTGTTACGCAACAGATGAAACAAACATTTTGAGCTAGCATGTTGCTTGAACAAACCACAACTTTACTCCAGTGCATACACAAAATGAAAGTGCAAAAACTCCATCCAACCAACTTTATTCAAGCAAGTTGATAAGAACTATAATCTAGAGACTTGTTTATGGTGAGTCTTGCTCCCACAATTTCTCTGTTAAATAAAAATAACACAAATTCGCAGAAACATAAGTTTTGTATGTGATCACGAGCACAAAAATATCGCTCAACACTCAATCATCCACGGAAACCATACGTTTTTGTGACATTCAGAATACAAACAATGATTAGATTCTCCAACAAATAAAGATTAATAATAAATTACGTGTATCATTTTAAAGTAGACTGAACTCTCTACCTAAGATAGAGGCTAGATGTAAGAGTTCAAGCCCACCGCTAGCAGATATTGTCCGCTTTGACCCGTTACGTATCACCGTCAGCCTCACGGTTTTAAAACGTGTCTACTAGGGAGAGGTTTTCACACCCTTATAAAGAATGTTTCGTTCCCCTCTCCAACCAGTGTGAGATCTCACACTAGAGCACTAGAAGTAAAGAAAAAACGATGGGTGTATAGACTAGGAATTTCTTCCACCACCCAAAAAACGATCATGTGCAATGCCAATGCTAAACCACCATTACAGACCACAATATTACAGTGCCAAGCATGTGAATAGCCCAAATCACCATGGTACTACCATTACCCAAACTGACTACAGTAGCTTTACACATATATACAACTATCTGTACATCAAGCATGCGTTCCTCTTTACCACAATTATATAGAAGCTCATCCCAGTTGTTCCAGCTAAAAGGGAAAATGTAAACTAAACTGGAATAGCCTTTAGCCTATCTAAACCTACAATATATTTGAAATGATAATCAAACAGGATCCAAAACTTAAACCACTACTAAACCAAAATGTTTAAACTCATAGTGTGAGATCCCACACGATTGGAGAGGGGAACGAGTGCTAGCAAGGACGTTGGGCCTCCAAGGGGAGTGGATTGTGAGATCTCACGTCGGTTGTAGAGGGGAACAAAACATTCTTTATAAGGGTTGGAAACCTCTCCCTAGCTGACGCTTTTTAAAAACTTTGAGGGGAAACCCAAAGAAGACAATATCTACTAGCAGTGGGCTGGGAGAAAGGTTCACTAATGGATTTGAAAACCAGCATGGAACACATCAACTTATTAGCGAGGTTTTAACACAAGGACTCCTATCTAATACCATGTTGCTACAAACTAAAAAAACTTAAGCCGATGGATTAGAATATACATTCTTTGGACGCCATATTTGAAAATGAAGCATTTAGGCACATGTACAGCAAAGAAACGCCATATAAATGTGAGTTCATATCAAAGTGGCATGTAATTAGACGTACCATTTCAAGTTCTTGAGCCATTAGAATGCAGGGTCCACACCATGTAGCATAGAAATCGATTATAAGCGGTACATTTCTTTTCCCCTTCACCAGCTCCTGCACTTCCTCAGCCGTCATCTTCTTCTGCAGACCCAACACCAAAACAAGCACCTCAAAAATGATTAACCAAACCAATAGCCAAAAAGAAGCAAACAAATGGCAGCAAACCCACAAACAAAATCAAAGAAAACACAAGTTTACCACAAGATAATCGTCGTGGATGTACTTTCCCTTGGGGGGTTGGCACAGAATCCTTCTGGGAGTGGTTGAGAGGGAGAAGGGTGTGGTGGATGATGAAAGAAGTGCATTTTGTTGATGGGTTTTGGAGGAGGAGGAGAAAGGAATTGAAATGGAAGGTCGAATGGAGCTGAAATTAGAGATGGGGAAGAGATTGGCGGTGATTTGAAGGGTTTTGGGGGGCTGTAAGAGCGCCATTGACGATGGGGGAGAGGTTCAACTGTTGCAGTCGAGGGAAATCCTTCCTTTTAGCAATGGATATGGTTTGCTGACTGCTCCAGCCAGGTCGAATTGCCTCGAACTACGCTTCCAAGTTCTTTCTATCAGCCATATCCATTTGATTTGCGAGGGCTTTTAAAGTTTTCATTTTTGGTCCTTTTAATCACACCATTTATACGCTTAATTCAAAAGATTAAAAGGAAAAACTTAACTTATAACCAGAAGTTAATTTTTATCCAAATTTGTAATATGGATTCAATTTCATAATCATTTGAGTATTTTAAAATTGTGCTTGTTTTATTTTTACAACTTAGCCTCAATTTCAAAAAATTGATGTTTATAAGCTTAATTTTAAAATTTTAAAATTACGTGTATTAATATTCATTTTTTTGCAAAATTCTTTAATATAAATAATTTAATTTTTTAAAAAAGTTATAAAAATTGTGTTTTGCAAAAAGAAAAAATTCGATAACCTGTGATTTTTTAAATTTTTTTAATCTAAATTTCATTATAATCCATAAACTTTTTAGGTTGATTTAATTTTGATCTTTCCAAACAATCCATTTTAAATAAATTTTCAAATATTAGTTAGAAAGTTAATAAATAATCAAAGATAAATAGTAAAATACTTTTTTTTATACAAAACTTGAAGACTAAAATAAATCATCTAATAGTAATAAAAAAAAATGTTTATTTATCAAAATATCACTTGATCTACCAACTTAAATTTAGATTTAAAGTATTATTACTTTTGGAGTAAAAGGTCATAAATTTACCTGCAGAAATGAAACTTAACCAAAATTTACCTTATTTTCTTTTGCCCATGATGAACTGAGGGCCATCATGCTCAAAAGACTTACCATCATCTACTGTCAAAGAAAATCACATTTTTTTTAGCAGATCACAAGTTTATGTACTGTAAAATCACCAAAAATCAAGAGGCAAGAAGCAACATATTTATACCGTTTGTGTTGAGAGAGGAGTCCCACGTCGGCTAATTAAGGAGCTGATCATGAATTTATAAGTAACGAATACATCTCCATTGGTACGAGGCCGTTTGGAGAAATAAAAAAACAAAATAACGAGAGTTTATGTTCAAAGTGGGCAATATCATACCATTATGGAGAGTCGTGAGCCGTAAAAAAAAAAAAAAAAAAAAGGTAAAGAATAACTTTGCACTAATGTTTAGTATCGTTCATCTGCAATACTCAACATCTTACACTATTTCCACTATCTTTTTCAGAATCCAGAGGAAAACTCAAATGAAATGTTACTAGTCATCCATCATACCAATAAAGGTTTCATCATTCTAAAGTAATGGGAGAATGGGAGTTTGGTGAGCCTAGTGAAAAGCATGGATTTGGGTTAGCAATAAATCACTATAAAAATGGAGTGGATAAAAGATTGGTAATAGGATAAGAACAAAGAGGTAAAGGACAAGCACAAAGAAGGAAAGCAACCCAGAAATGGAATGAACCAAAACAGCAGATAGGTACAGAATCATATCCCGACATAAATTCTAGGTGGAACAGAGATTACATACCAAAGATCAGCCACACGATCATGTGAGTCACATGAAAATTTGTTGAATTCTAGGTGGAAAGTGTAGAATTTTGATACTGAACTATAATCTACAGATACATTTATGTTGAATTTGTACATGGAATTTGTTCAAACGAGGGAAAAAGAATTAATCCGATCACACATGAATATGGTGGAGAGTAATCAATCAATCAATCAATCAAAGAGGGGAAGATGGAGCAGAAGCCTATTCAGAGCATGAATTTATCAAACGATCCAACTGCAAATCCTCGAATACGTTACCGTCGATGTCGCCACTTGCAATCAGCTTCAACAATTCCACCGCCTTGGCTTTCCCCTTCTCACTGCCGTTCATGGCCACATCTCCAATTTCGCTCAAGATTCCAGATCCCAAATCCTTGATGTCCTCCTCCGCCCTCTCTCCTCCCCACCTCGCTAAATTCAACAACGCCGATACCGCGTTCTCCTTTGTCCTCTGACTCGAACCAGTCCCTGAATCCAACAAATCCACCAAAACTCCCAATCCGGAAACCTTACGAAATGCTAATTCGCTATCTTCACATCCCGCCACCTGCGCGACCACCGCCGACGCATCCTCAACAATCCCGGCGTGACTGCCGACCACAACCAAGGAGAATAACGGAGGAATCACTCCGAGATCGACCATAGTGGACCGATTCGGCTGACACAGCGCAATCCCAAACAACGCTTTCAGAGCATCCTTAATCGATCTCTGAGGAGATTTCCTAAATTTGAGAATATCAACAAGCGAATATATTATATCACGCTTTGAACCAATAATCGGGCGGTACTCATCCACAACGAGAAGACTATGGAGAGTCGCAGCACAGGACTGGACGGCGGCGGCAGAAGAAGAGGAATTATGATGGCCAAGCACATGAGAAATCGCGTCGAGGAGGCCATGTGTGGACATCAAAGCTTCACGGGAGGAAATTGAGAGATTAAGAAGCGTAGCAGCGGCGTCTTCTTGGGCAGCGTGAGAGGAGGAATACAGAGTCTCAGCCAAGTAAGGAATGGCACCAGTTTCGGCGATAAGCGATCGGCTCTCAGCGTCGTTCTTCGTCATCAATCGGAGCTCCGACAGGGATTCGCACCGGATTTGCTCGGAGACGGAGCTGAGACGAGAGACCAACGTGGAAGCCGTACGGCGCTTCACCTCCATCTTCAGCAACTGCAATGGAGTCGAATCGAATCGAATCGAAACGATAATCAAGAATTTGAGTGAGAAGAAATCTGGATTTGCAGAGGAATTTAGGTTTTTGTAGGAAATTTGAACGGAATTGAATTGGATAGAACGAAGAAGAAGAAGAAGAAAACCGAGGGTTTGGTGAGAAGAACTGAAATGACGAAAATAACCTCAACGTGTAGACGCAACGTATGTGGCGGCGGAGGGGTAGTGGGGTCCATAAATTTCCAGCAGACGAAATTGTTGTTTCCAACTTGGAATCTTTTTAAAGCATTGTGCGTTCAAACTTTTAAACCAATGGATTTTTTCCTATTTATTTATTTATAGTAATTTGTTTAATTAAAAAAATTATTAATTAAACTTGAACTTTTAATTAGTGGAATTATTATATATTTTCATTAATTTATTATTTATACACGAGTAACATGAAATATTATCCTCTTATCCTCTAGAGTACGTCGGTCGTAATACTTTTAATATTTCTCTCGTAAAATTAACAGTTATGTTTCAACATCCTTAATTATTTTATTTTTTGAAATTATAAAAATATATATTTTTTATTTGATATAGTTTGAAGTCGCATGGCATTGAAATATAATCGTAATAAATGATTTAATATTTAAAAATAAAACCACTATTTAAATATTTAAGTATTAGAAATTTTGAATTAAAAGATAATAGATAAAACTTATAATGGGGATGGAATTTTAAAATGTCAAAAAATTGGAAAAAGGATTTGAAGTGTGAACTCATCAATAGTCAAATATTCCATACTTATTTAAAGCATCTCACTCACCCAACAAAAGAGGCTAAAACTTTCTCATGTTCCAAAATTTTCAAATTGGATTTTTATTATATAGTTTTGGAATGGTATGACTGACATTTTTTAGTTTATAAAACTTAGAATCGAGAAATTTGGATTTGTGTAATATGTAATTCAGAGGCCCACGAGCCCTACGTGGGTCCAAAGTTCACGTAAGTTCTCAAAAATCACATAGATTGCACGTGGGACAGAGTTCATCGAGTAAAGGAGTGTGTGATCCCACATCGGTTGGAGAGGAAAACGAAGAATTCTTTATAAGGGTGTGGAAACCTCTCTCTAACAGACACGTTTTAAAATCGTGAGGCTGATGGCGATACATAATAGGTCAAAACGGACAATATCGGTTAGTGGTGGACTTGGGTTATTACAAGAAGTACGGTTGAGAAGTTGTAAGATGGGTCAAAACAAATATTGTTTGCTTTTACACGTTATGTATCGTTGTCAGCCTCATGGTTCTAAAACGCGTCTACTAGGGAGAGACTTTCAAACTCTTATAAGGAATGTTTCGTTATCCTCTCCAACCAATGTGAGATCTCATAATCAACCTCAAACATGACAATATCTACTAGCGGTGGACTTGAGTTGTTACAACAATAGTTTCATAAATTTTATAACTTCTCTATATATATGAATTTTATTAATATAATCACAAAAAAAAAAAAGTTTTAATTTTATTATTGGAATATTGAGTGTATTTTTCTTAAATCTTCAAAGATCATATTAGAGCAAAATTAATGTAGAGATCGTGCGTGAGTTGTGATGATTGAATAAAAATTGACTTATTTTTTAAAATATGATAAAAAAAATCTTAATTTTAGTACTTTTAATAACACAAAGTTGACTAAGTCAAGTTGGTTTGGTTGACTTTTTCAATTTCCAACTTACCCCAAATATAGATTTGACCCCCAAAAAAAGAAATATTCAACTTAGACCCCCATTAATTGGAATTGCTTTTTTCCTTTTGGTTAAAAAAATGGTCAAAATTACTAATTCGTCCTTATACTTTTTTAAGTGTTGCAATTAGCCCCTCTTTCCTACTAACGTGCGAGTCACATATTTGAAACTCAATTAAACGATAAACTAATAGCTAAAAGAAACGAGAGGCTGAATGCTCAAATGAAACGTTCAAGGGTATGATTGTAATAAAGTTGATAGTTAAAGGTGGTTTGTGTAATTTCCTAAAAGAATCAAAACAAGGGAATTCAATTGGTTTCTATAACAAAATCATGGCCTTAAACATCTATAGAAATATCCCCAAAAGCTTGGGCACCTTGTATCTCTTTTATAACTATGTTGTGTCCCAGTTTGGAATGTTAGCGGTTGCTTCATTCACCATCTTTACCAGGGTTACCTGCCAACAATGAAGAGAGAGGTCATGAGGACTGTGCACGGTTCGGTATGGTTTCCGAGTTTTATGCACTTTCCTCGTCAGGAATATGACCAAATAGTAAACTAAATCATTCTCATCATGGTTTTCTGTAACAGCCCAAGCCCACCGTAACCAGTAATCCAAATCATCCTCGACATGGTTTTCTGTAACTACACCCTTTAACGGCTTCCCCTCAAGGTTCTTAAAATGTGTCTGTGAGGGAGAGGTTTCCACACCCTTATAAGGAATGTTTTATTCCCCTCTCTAACCGAGGTGAGATCTCACAATCCATCCCCCTTAGGGGCCCAACGTCCTTGCTGGGACACCACCCGGTGTCTAGCTCTGATATCATTTTGTAACAGCCCAAGCCCACCGTTAGCCGAGCTTGCTGGGACACCACAATGATCAAACACATCTAATGCAGTTGAATGATCTACGAAGATAATGAAATCCAAGGAATTATACTCAATCAGCTAGAATGTCATTGTGGACAAGCGCACGGTCAAAGGGCAACAACAAAATCGACTTCTTACGATGCTAAGAACGAAAACAAACCGAAAAACATGCAGAATCTAAGACAAGGAGAAAGGATTTCCAGAAACGTACCACACTTTCAGGAACTCCGCGAGGGGGTAAAGAAATGTTTCTCGGAGGAGGTCCACGTAAATGCGACCTCTTGTCGAATCGCCATTCACCAATTTTACCATAAGTCAATTCGCCCTAATGATTTTCAGGAAAGTGAGTTCATTATAAGAGCTAAGATTATAAAAAAGAAAGGAACAAAGGCAAAGAAACTTCACCTTTAAGTTGTAGTCACATCCATAAGTATAATGTATAATGAACTTTTTACCAATGTCCAAGTCCCATGGTGGCTGACCAGTTAGAAAAGAAAAGGAAGGAACATCTCAAGATTGGTTTCAATATGGCTGACCAGTTAGAATCAATGGATGTCGTACCTGCAACATAAAATCTTTCCGAAGAACGTGCTGCACGCCGTGCAAAGCCGAAGCAACTGCATAAGCATACCTTCGGGGAAAAAGGGAGCTTTAGAAGATAGCATTTCACTACTGATTTTAAAATTTGTGTAATAGCACAAGCCCACCGCTAGCAGATATTATTTGCTTTGGTTCGTTACGTATCACCGTCAGCCTCACGGTTATAAAACGCGTCTACTAAGGAGAGGTTTCCACACCCTTATAAGGAATGCTTCATTCCCCTCTCCAGCTGATGTGGGATCTCATAATCCACCCCCTTGGAGCCCAGCATCCTCGCTGGCACACTGCTCAGTGTCTAGTTCTGATAATATTTGTAACAGTTCAAGCCCACTGCTAGCATATATTGTCTGCTTTGGCCCGTTACGCATCGCCGTCAGCCTCACGGTTATAAAACGCGTCTACTAGGGAGAGGTTTCCACACCCTTCTAAGGAATGCTCCGTTCCCCTCTCCAACCGATGTGGGATCTCACAGTCCACTCCCTTGGGGCCAATGTCCTCGCTGACACACTGCCCAGTGTCTAACTCTGATACCATTTGTAATAGCCCAAGCCCACCGCTAACAGATATTGTCCGCTTTGGCCCATTACATATCTCCGTCAGCCTCACGGGTTTAAAACACGTCTACTAGGAGAGGTTTCCACACCCTTCTAAGGAATGCTCTGTTCCCCTCTCCAACCGATGTGGGATCTCACAGTCCACTCCCTTGGGGCCAATGTCCTCGCTGACACACTGCCCAGTGTCTAACTCTGATACCATTTGTAATAGCCCAAGCCCACCGCTAACAGATATTGTCCGCTTTGGCCCATTACATATCTCCGTCAGCCTCACGGGTTTAAAACACGTCTACTAGGGAGAGGTTTCCACACCATTATAAGGAATGTTTCGTTTCCCTCTCCAACCGACATGGAATCTCACAATTTGGTCTAGTGTAGAATACAAAAGGTTTATTGTTTCTGAAAGCTTACATTTCTAGCACCCATCCGAAAACTTTATCCGCCTCAGGATCTTCTTTCATCTTCAATGAAACATTCATCCATGTAGGAGCAATCTTTTCCAGCAAATCCTGATAAACAAAACCGATATAGCACATCGAACAATAAACGTCGAGTCAGTAAAAAGAAAAGAGCTTCGAAAAGATTCATCAAAAAATGACAAATAATAAGAAATATCATGCTAAAAGGTGTTAATCTCCCAATCACCTTCCTGATAATCACGGGGGAGTTTCCGATCGGGTCGATATTGGTTACGGGGCCATATTCCTCAGGGAAGAACTTTCTCAAAACCTTTTCGTTTTGATCGGGTTTGATGTAGAAAAACGGAAACGCAGCTGGATAACCTTCGTTGGATAAATTAGGAAGCGGATTAACGAATATATGATCTGGTTCTGCCATTAATATATATCTGTAACATAAACAAAATCAAAGAGAATTCTAATAGTAATGTTTATGAGAGGTTCTATTCTTTAATGATTTTACATAAAATTCTCACTCTTCCTCTATTGTAGCCTTTTCCAGCCACTGCACAAAGGCCCATGGTCTGTTCAAAACAATGTAACCCTGAGAACAGAACAGACAAGTTTTATGAAAAACGAGACGAATCCAACTCATTTGAAAGAAGAAACGAGGACGTTCGAAGTAGCTATCAGTGAGTCAAATGAACACAAAGAAGAAAGCATGATCGGATCCTCACCCGGTCGACACCATCAGGAAGAGGATCCACCACCATAGTAGGAATCTCATCCATAAGGTTATCGGGTTTTCCCGAGTGCAACACACGAGTGAACCCTCCCATCTCGGAGTCAGGCAAGTCTTTCATCTTCTTGTACCAGTAATACATAATTCGACATTGCCATTGGCTGTATGGAGCATCGGTCGCTGTCAAAGCAACATGGTAAGGCAACTTTGTCTTCTGTTTTTTCACATTCTCTGGCATTTCAAGGACGGGGTCGATCGATAACCGATTGTACGAGTTATGTCCAACTCCCCTTCCCACGGATCCATTCCGGATAATAGCTATCACCAAATTATAAGTAACAAAGAAGAAAGCAAGAGCCAAGAGAATCAAAAACAGTGGGGAAGCCTGTCCTGTGTTCTTCCTCCCAATCATAGTAGCTATGTATGGGATCCAAATCAAGGACTTTCAAAATTCATTATAGCATAAGTTTTCTGAATTATCCTGAAAATTTTGTGCTTGCCTTTCAGATACACACGTCGAAGCAGTACGACGAACGACTTTTACAGTATAACTCGAGAAGCATTCGATTCCCGCAGACGTTTATTTCACTGCCAACAAACACAAGGAAGAAATAATGAGATTCTGGTTGAAATTTAGAGTCTTAAACCATCTCTTAGGTACAATTTTGGTTAAGGAATGCTACCTATCCGATGATCTATGCTGAAGGATTACATATTAAAACTCTCCTTCACAAATGTTAGCCACGGTGAAGCGATATTGTTCTCTTTGGGCTTTCCCTTTCGGGTTTCCCCTCAAAGTTTTTAAAACGCATTTGCTAGGGAGAGGTTTCCACACCCATATAAAGAATGTTTCATTCTCCTCCCCAACTGATGTGGGATCTCACAATCCACCCCCCTTCGAGAACCAGCGTCCTTGCTGGCACACCGCCTCGTATCCACCCTCCTTCAGGACTCAGGCTCCTCACTGACACATCTCCCCGTGTCTAGCTATGATACCATTTGTAATGGTCCAAACCCATCGCTAGCAGATATTGTCCTCTTTGGGCTTTCCCTTTCGGGCTTCCCCTCAAAGTTTTTAAAACTTGTCTACTAGGGAGAGGTTTCCACACCCTTGTAAACAATGCTTCGTTCTCCTCCCCAAGCGATGTGGGATCTCACAATCCACCTCCCTTCGGGGCCCAACATCCTTGCTAGCATACTGCCTCGTGTCCACCCCCTTCAGGGCTCAATCTCTTTGTTGGCACAACGTCCAATGTCTGGTAACAGCCTAAGCCCACCGCTAGCCGATATCGTCCTCTTTGGACTTTCCCTTTCGGGCTTCCCCTCAAGGTTTTTAAAACACGTTTGCTAGGGAGAGGTTTCTATAAGAATGCTTCGTTCTCCTCCCCAACCGACGTGGGATCTCACAGATATAACCCTCAATTCTCAAGCAAGCTTGCTATTTTAAACGAGGTAAACTCCAAACAGGACGGAGAAGAAAGAACAGATGCAACAATATTGAATGTATCAAAGTCAAAAACTAAAAGGGTGCAATGAGAGAAGCTGGAATGAAGAACAAAGAAGAAAAACAGGACAAAAAAAAAAATCAAGAACATAACAAACACTGCTTCAAAATTCAGAGCATCACCATAACTTTCAAAGATCTAACATCATATTTCATGAACAACTTTCGCCATCAAACCCAGAATGCACAAACAACACATAAACTATCAAAACAGATCTCAGAATCAGATTAAACTCTTCATGAACAATTGTGTGAGATCGAAAACAAACGGAGAAAAATCAAAACCATTAAGCATTGACTTCAGAATCCAGTAAAATCATGAAATGGGTACACCTCAAAACTGCAAAATCCATCATAAACCCAGAAAAACTCAACGATCATAGAGCTTCACAAACAATCAGAGATGAAAAACACAAGAACAGGGCCACGAACAGGTAGGTGTAGCGGTATTGATCGAAATTCAAAGCAAGGGAATCAAAAACTATGAAAATTATGAAGCATTTTCAGATCAAAAGAGGTCAAACCTTGAACATCAGCGAGTCGGGGACGAAGAAATGAAAACAAATTGAGAGATCTGGAAAAGTGGGTCTTGTGCTTCCGTCAGGACAGTCGCTCGTTGAATCTTTTTGGGTCTTTAACAAATTCTTGTTGAACCCTTTTGTTAATTAAACAAAATCTGGTTGAATCTTGATTAGTAGACTTTCCTTTTGTGTATTTTACTCCCCTAAAATTTTTGGACATTTTAATTTTGTCTGTAATTATACTTTAATCTGTTCATAATCCTTACTTGGGGCGGCTGCCTTTGTGGTCTAAATTAATAAAAATATTTATTTTGTAAAAAAAAACATTTAAAATTTTAAATATTAATAAATATTTTAATATAATTTTAAAATTTCAAATACTAATTTATTTAATAAAATTCTTATCAAGATTAAAATTTAATTTTTTTATACCAAATTTATACTCTTTATTAATTCATATTTTGAATGGATTATTTTTAAACGGTTAAAAAAAATATTTTATTTATTTTTTAAAATTACCATTATAATAATCATAAAAGTCGTCAAAATTATATTAAATTTAAGTTTCTATAACTCGTGGTCGGAAATCTAAACTTTTGTGATGTAAATTTGGAGTAAACAAAGAACGTGAGTTCAAATATTTTCTAATTTATTTTTACCTTTTTTTTCTATCGTAGAAATATTTTTCACGATACGACCATTTTTATTCAATCACGTTATTATTTAGTTTATTATTTGATATAACGACATAAATAATGCAACTAAAAATGGGTGATAAATAATTCGATAAGAACAATCAAACCATCAAACCCAACGAAGATAGTCATTTACATTTTTCGATATCAAGCTTCGGCTACCTCGGACTTCAAGCAGTCAACGTTGCACAACCCAACTGACCGCACTATATCTCCCAAGCTGTCAAATCACATCACAAATCGTTAAGATATTTCTACTTCTTCTAGTAGTTAGTAAGTTGTTCGAGTTTGACTTACCGGTCAAAGCTATTCCGCGCTCTTTCCGATGGTTCTACGTTGTTCTTTGCCTTTAGAAACCGATCCACGCTATTCCTCGACTTATGGGTAGCTCGAGATTTGTCTTTTTGATCGACAGTTGGTGGTGGTTTATGATCATGTTCGTGAACTTTGTTAGTTGGACGTAGTGTTTGTATGGCGGATATGAACTTACGAAGGTGATTTAAGTATTGTGGGTAAAGTTCTAAGTCACAATGGCTTCCTCCTTTGAGCCATAAGGGTTCATACTTGTCTTTGCAAAGCTCCCACAGCTGCTTTCCATGGGAACAATCCACAACTTTATCTTCGGTTCCCTGAAGAAACTTCCATTACTGATAAACCGTAAATCTTAAACCCTAAATCTTACAAGAAAAAATGACAGAAAAAACTTACATGAATCACTAAAACTGGACAATCAAGAAGTGGAATCTTGTCGATGTTCTGCAGTAATAAAAATATCTCAAAAATACTTCGACGTTTAAAAAATACATTTACTGTTAATTTTAGATGGCAACATTTAATATTTTAGTTTTAAAATACTTTTAAATTTTTAAAAAAATTTAAAAATACCCTTACATTTTTAAAAGTATTATTAATATTTTAACTTTTATAAAAAAAAAAATTAATTTTTTTACGAAAACCATCTATTTATATTTCATTAATTATTTTCACCTTTCATTTTTTAAATTTTTAAAAAAATTAAAGGATATTAATGAAATTTTCTAAATTTTAAGGGTGTTTTTGCAAATAAGGAAAAAAAAGAGGGTATATAAGCAAGAAAGGGAAACCTTGTAAATGTCGAACCAGAAAGTCTTCTTGAGAGGAGGATAGAGAACACGGAGGCCGGAGAGAATTGGGCTGTGGAGGACGACGGCCCTCACCGCCGGCAGCCGCGTGGCTAACTCCAGTGTGGGCCCACTGCCGACAGACTGTCCGTACAGAATTGTTTGGTCTTCTTTGACGCCGTATGTTTCTTGTAAGCATTTGTAGGCTGCTTCTATGTCGGCGTATGTGTCTTGTTCACTTGCCTAACCCACAATCTTAAACCTTTTACTAATTTCTTCTTTAAGAATTTTTCATAATACTTTAAAAAATAACAATAATAATAATAAAACTCTAAATAACTATTTATTAAAAATATTTATTTAGAGTTTATTAAAATATATTCATTTTTGTTTCCAAATAATCATTTATAATACTAAATGACAAAAAAAATCCATTAAAAAGACTCTAAATAATTATTTTTTAAATTTTCTTGAAATTGAAAGTTCAAAATTTCACATATATAAAAAAATAATTCAAAATAAATAGAAAATAGAAAATTATATATATATATAATATACCTTTCCAGAAGACTGTCCATAGCCAGAATAATCATATCTGCACAAAAAAAAAAAAAAATCTTTTGTTAATATAATTAAAAAAATTAATTTATATTTTATTTATTTAACTATTTTTAAATTGATAATAAAATTTATTAGGATAGTATTTGATATTACAGATTAGATAAAAAAACTCAATTATTCTCGATAATCAAATAAATAAATTAAATCGATTTGCTACATCAATTTGAATCTAACTAAAATCAATCACCCTCGATTATCGACGTAATTTCAATTATCGGTGTAAGTAATCGATTCAATTAATTCTCATACATGCAATGAATTGGTTCGTGAAACAAAAAAAGAACGAGTAATGCGACGGGTCTAAAATTTAGTGGATAACTATATTACACACGACAAACGACACGAGACGATCGAGAAAAATGACTAACCCCATGATGTTGACACCCAAATGGAGACTAAGTTGAACAAGAAGATGGTGAATCTGGCCAAGATCAGCAGCATTTCCATGGGAATAAAGCACTGTGAAGGAAGAACAAGAAGCCTTCACATACATAGCCACAATCTCGTTCCCTCTCCTCGTCCTCGTCCTCAAAACATCCACATTTTCTCTCTCCTCCACTGTCGAGATTCTCAATTTCCCGACCTCGTCGGTATACACGCTAAAAATAATAGCATAAACCAAAATTTATCATAACCCGTCAACTTAAATTATAAAAAAAATGAAAAATGAGAATTTAACATGGTATTAGAACAGGAGGTTTGGAGTTCGAACGTTCGTAACCTGTACGACGGCGGGTCGGGCGGGTAGAACGCGAACTTAGCGGCCATCGAGGAAGTTGCAGACCCCATTGGTGAAAGATTCAAGCTTTTTTTTTTAATTTTGATGATAGAATTGTTGCATGATGAAGTTGAAATGTTGGTGTGATTTTCTGTTTGGTTCCCGAGAAAATATTTGGAGTTTTTAAGGAAAAGGGAGGGAGGGAGGGAGGGAATTTATGTCGGATGAGAGTGTTTTTAAAGCAGAGGGGAGTGATTAGCGGCGGAAAAGCGGATGAACAGATCAGAAAAAATATATATATATATATTTTTTCTTTTTTTTATAAAGAAAAAAAACATTGAGGGGCCCTCCCCAAGAACATTAAGTTGGGGTTTTGTCGTTTAAGGAATTAAATCAGATGTTGGGATTTCATTCCACTGATTTAAGGAAGATTAGTATACCACTAATATGATTAAATTAATTCATATCCACAATTATAGGTTAAAATCTTATTATGTCGCATTACGATCTTAATCATAGGTTAAAATTTTATTATATAGTTAAGTAGTTGTTGAGTAAAAACAACTCGTTGATTCTAGAAGATTATAGAAAATCCTGGAATTTATAGATTACGATTCTCTATATGCTATACTACTTTAGCTTTTATTCTCCATTGGATAGTAAGGACGGTTCGTATCTAGTGGGAGTTGCATAGCTGAGGAATATTTGGCGAGAACTCAAATGTTTTCAAACTTGAAAAATAATGAAAAAAATATGATTTTTCAATTTTGTAAATTTGGTTTGATAATCATTTATTTTTTATTTTTAAAAATTAAGTCTATAAATATTATGTAAACATTGGCAGATATTGTCCGTTTTGGCCCGTTACGTATCGTCGTTAGTCTCACAATTTTAAAACATGTAGGTAAGGGAGAGGTTTCCACACTCTTATGAGGGATGCTCCGTTCCGCTCTCTAAACGATGTGGGATCTCACATACTATTTCCACCTACGAATTACTTGTTTACTGTGTTTTCCATTTTAATATATGCTTATATTTATCTCAATGTATGTATGTTCGAGCAACAAAATTAGGGTATGAGTCGAACCCTAATGACCAAATTTCCTCGAACTCTCAAATATGGAGACAATTTCATAGAATATTCCGACCCTTTTGCCAGATCTTCCTAACTTTTCGCTCGTTTGTGTGCTAAGCACGATCTCAAATTTGAGCTACTAATTTGGTTGTCTTCTATACCCTAGACTTCATTATTTTGTAGCTTAGTTCTTGAATTCATAGCTCTTTTTAAAAGGAAAATGAATGGGACATTAATGAAGAATCCTATAAACCCTAGCTTTTTGGGGAAAAGGTGATTGGTGATGTTTGGTGCCACATTCAAATGTTGGTATTTTAGGGAGAAAACTTCCCTTTTTTCTCTCAATATGCACCAAACATCTTCTCATTATAAAAGTAAATCATTCCAAATCATGTCTTGGGGCCTCCCCTTCCCTTTTTCTTTCATATACAATATTATTCGTTACTATATTGAACACGAGCATTCACTCGTCAAAGTCCATCCATAGAGATGTTAGGAGGAGTTTTAGGTTCACAGGGTCCGAGCAACTAGAGTTTTTGTTAAAGGGTTGAAGGAAGTTGAGCATTTTATGATATTCATAGCCCATTAGATCCTAACGTACCAGTAGGTAATGATCGTTACGCCCATTCAAAGATTTTGTTAGCTCATTCTTTGAAAGCAGGTTAGAGACAAGGAGATCTAACGATGAGTCATTGACCCAGATCCCCGATTCACTGGGAAGAGAGTGAAAGACCCATTACTTCTTCATTCATGGCCTATTACTTGACTCGAGGCAAAAGATTTCTATGTTTCTATGTGTTCACATGACACACCTTCTTTAGACGAGACAACGAGATGACAAGTTGATATTCAGTATAAAAACTATATGAAGGCTGTAAGCTGATCGACGCCCATACATTGACACACAAACATATAGCTCGACACGTGGAGTTTGGCTAAGGAAACAAGACTTTTATGTAGGTGTAGCTTTCCTTGTTACAACAAAAATATTAAAAATAAGAACACCTTGAAAAGAGAAAGATCTAAACTTCTTTTATATATATATATATATATATCATTACATATACCAAGAAAGAAATGAATAAATAAATAAAAGAAAACCTTTTGGCATTGAGAAAATAAAAAAATAAAAAAATAAAAAGAGAGAGGGCGTTGAAAACATAGCTTAGAAGTCCACCCTTGTTTGTTTGGATCCATGAAAAAAGCTGACCTCGTTCATCCCACAACGTTAGACAAGCGCACAACAACAACTCACACCTTCCTTTCTACGATGACACTTTTAATTAAAAATAAATAAATATATCAAAGTTCATCGATATCGATAATCTTCTCGTATCTGATAGCATACCTATCGGTTGCTCTAATAAAGTTGGACATTCATGTTTGGTTTGTCTATAGAGTAAGGTATCATCGTGAGCACACATGAACCCTAGCTCGGTTAGCCTTAATCTTCTCGTATTTGATAGCATACCTATCGTTTGCTCTAACAACGTTGGACATTCGTGTTTGGTTTGTTTATAGAGTAAGGTATCATCGTGAGCACACATGAACCCTAGCTCGGTTAGCTTATACTGTCGTTCATGTCTCATACTAAAGTTGAAGAAATAATTCGAAAGATTGATAACATTTTATAAATCAAGATCGAAATTTATAAAATGGCATCAGGGCTCATGAGAATTACTATAACGGATGTCATTTTATGAATGAGAATCGAAGCTTGAGATTATTGTTGAGACGTGAATTGTTCTCTTTTACTTCACATTACGTTGAACAATTCTCGAATTCTTTATGTAACAACGTAAGCCCACCACTAGCACATATTATCCGTTTTGGCCCGTTACATATCGTCATTAGCCTCACGATTTTAAAACGCATCCACTAAGGAGAGAATGAGAGATTTTCACACCCTTATAAGGAACTTTTCGTTCCCATCTCCCTTAGGGGAGGGGTCCAACATCCTCGTTGACATAGCATCCAGTGACTTGCTCTGATATCTTTTGTAACAGCCAAAGTCCACCGCTAGCAAGTATTGTCCATTTTGACTCGTTATGTATCACAGTTTAAAACATGTCTACTAGGGAGAGATTTCCACACCCTTATTAGAACTATTTCATTTCGTTCTCCAACCGATGTGTGATCTCACACTTTGACCTTTTTGAATAACGACAATTGCAAACAAATTCAAAAAGAACTCGTAGTATAGGCATGAACGTTCGACGATCGAGCTCGGTCCAATATATATATATTCAAAGAAAACGAGTTAGACACATGGGTTTGCACCAAAATTGATGCCAATACACACCTAACAAAAGATTTAGGTTTTCGAAACTTCCTAGAATGAATTGAATGAACAAGTTTTTTGGATTTCAAAGCATGAAAAACAGAGGGATGTTGGAGACAAGCAGTCCCATAGATTTGACTCAATCCCACTTTACACACTCTTTTCTATAAATATCTCCCTTTTGTCTCCTTCAACAACTCCTCTCCACTAAAAAAACCCTAAATTTAACCCTAAAACCCCATTTTTGTGCCACCATTTTCACTTCTTTCTTTACATCTCAAACAATCAAAGATGGGTTTTGTTAGGTTTGCTTGCTTTTTGCTGGTTGCTCTTCCTATTACATCACTTTCCATCATCAAGTTTCATCGAGGTCTCTATCCTTCATTCATTTCAATACGTAAATTTGGAAGCGGATTTTCTTTCGTTTAGTCGAGATTGAACTCGAATCAATTGAATTATGTTCGTAGCTCACGTTTGAATCAATTTGCTAATATAATGCTAGTTTTGTTGCACTTTATAGCCTTACATAGACTAGTAAACTGTTAACGAGTTTTCTTGTAGGGTTAGGGTTAGGGTTACTTATTTTCACTTCTCGAAAACGAAATCTGACTTTGTTTAAGAGCTCTACTAATGAATGCCCATGTTTTCTTTCTTTTTGGTTTAGGTTTAGAATACAAAGATGTAGCTCAAAGTCGAGATAGTTTTGTTAAGTAAATCAATATAAATCCTTTAATGTAGGGTGAGGTTACATGTTTTCACTTCTCGAAAACAAAATCTAACTTTGTTTAAGAGCTCTACATCTTCTAATGAATGCCCGTGTTTTCTTTCCTTTCGTTTTAGGCTTAGAATACAAAGACGTAGCTCAAGCTCGAGATAGTTTTGCTTCACGTGAAAAGGTACGTGAATATCTACCCTAATTTGTCTCGAGGATCCATGTATATCAATAATCTCACTCACTTTTTCCTTAGGAACTTTTGAGCAACAACATTGGAGGAAGAAGAAGATTGGAAGTGAAAGAAGGTATGCCATTGGAAAGTAGCAAGAGCTCAAAAATGGCTGTTTCAAGTTCTTTCAATGGTGAAAATGGCAAGAAGAAGAAGAAATTGAGGAATGGTTCTTCATTAGTTTATGAAAATGCTGATTATTTGACTCATATGCATCACCCACCAAAACACAATTGATGGGAACTTGAAGGCTTTGCTTAATTCAGTTTTGTTTTTATGTTATATATATATATATATATATATGAAACATATATCCAATTTTCCTTTACTTTTTGTTTAATATTAGAGTTTTTATATATTTTGTAATATTAAAAAAACGCTCGATCGTGAATCTCTATTGCTCGATGTGAGATTCTACATTGGTTGGAGAGGAGAACGAAACATTCCTTATAAGGGTGTGAAAACCTCTCCCTAGTAGACGCATTTTAAAATTGTGAGACTGATGACAATACGTAACGGGCCAAAGTAGACAATATTTACTAGCGGTGGCATCGAGCTGTTACACTCGAGGCATGAAATGGGTCTTGTAACTATTAAAGTATTTAGACTTTTTGAATTTTTTAAGAAAAAAAGTATTTTGACCAAAATACCCCTATACTATTTTTTTAATATCACTTATTTAACATATAATTGTGTGATTATGTAATTACAAATTAAAGTAATTATCATGTTAACATGGAAAAAGGTTTAAATATATTTTCCAATTATTCATATTTTTTAAATATTATTTTTTATTTGAAAAGATTTTATCTTCAATATTTTTATGCTTTATTCTTTCCATTTTTGAAAGAATGGATTCATGACTCTTAAATGCCAATAATATTATCAAGCAATATTTTTTTAAAAAATTGAGTTATTTATTTTAAATATATTATTATTTATTTTGAGATTAATTTGAAAATGCGAAGTTATGATATAGACTTTCTTTTTCTTCTATGAGAAATCCCCACTATAAAAACAACTTCCTCCTTTTCATTCTTTAAATGTATGTGGGGCCCGGGCGGGGAATTGAATCTAAACCTCTCGATCGATGATATAATTTATGTTAGTTGAGTTAGTTTGTTCGGTCAAATTCTCGTTCTACTCATAAATCATGTCAACTTTAGCTCAAAACAGGTTCGATTAATCTTCCATACCTTTCTATTCTCATTCTACTCACAAATCATGTCAACTTCAACTAAAACTGGTTCGATTAATCTTCCACAACTTTCTATTCTCGTTCTACTCATAAATCATGTCAACTTTAGCTCAAAACGGGTTCGGTTCGATTAATCTTCTACAACTTCCTATTCTCGTTCTACTCACAAATCATGTCAACTTTAGCTCAATACGGGTTCGATTAATCTTCCACAACTTCCTATTCTCGTTCTACTCACAAATTATGTCAACTTTAACTCAAAACGGGTTCGATTAATCTTCTACATGTTTCTCGATCTAAATCTAGTGAGCACGTACATTTCTTCCGATCAAATTATCAATGAATTTTGTTAATCACTCATGATTAGGTAGGAATAATCCAATTAACCTAAGAAATATCTAATACAACTTGATCTAAGAACAAACAATAATAATTAGAGCTGTTTGAGAGCTTAGTTTCTGGTTTCATGAGAAACAGATAATAACCATTAATTCACTAGAAATCTGTCACTCTCCTCCAACTTATCTCTTCTTTATGTCTCACTGTCTTCTCCCTCTTGTTCTTATTCTTCAAGTTGTATCAAATAACAAACAGCAAAATTATGGCTATGAAATG
Source organism: Cucurbita ficifolia (assembly GCA_033971965.1). Taxonomy (NCBI): domain Eukaryota; kingdom Viridiplantae; phylum Streptophyta; class Magnoliopsida; order Cucurbitales; family Cucurbitaceae; genus Cucurbita; species Cucurbita ficifolia. The sequence goes on along the minus strand of CM066973.1, from coordinate 520,953 downwards.
TTCACACAAAGTCGGTAGATGATGCATTCCAATCATTTCCAACCACCATTTTGGCTGCTCTACTTAACCATTGTCCTTCCTGATATGGAATCTTTAATCAAGATTTCGTTGGATTTAGCCAACAATGTAACAGCCCAGATCCACCGCTAATAAATGTTGTTCTCTTTGGGCTTTCCCTTTCAGACTTCCTCTCAAAAAATTGAAAACACGTTTGCTAGGGAGAGGTTTCTACACCCTTAAAAAGAATGTTTCGTTCTCCTCCTCAACCCCATCAAATGTGGGATCTCAATTACAAATAGTTGAGTGAGAAAGAGATCGAAAACTTCACATATTTTTAATCAATCTAAAGCTAGACCAAGAACATATATAACAAGGTGGTAGCAGCTAGAAGAACAAAGTAATTTTCAAGAAAGATTAGAAAAGAAAATACTAAAACCAAATCTACTAAGTTGATGCTACAATATTTACAGTAGAATCTAAGTACTAACCCTTTTTTAAATGCAATCTCTGGGAGAGAAATCAGAAAATCCTTGCTCCATCAAAGCCATCGAACTCTGTCATGACAACAAGTTGGTTGCTCAATATCAAAATTGGCAAGAAGTGCCAAGCCTTTGCCTCTGCCATTGACCAAGAGTGGTGGATTTTCGCTTAGCAAATGCCGGGGGAAGTAGCTCTTGAAACTTCTCTAAAAACAATGACCAAACTTCCTCATTCATATCTGCTAGCTTCACAAAGGTGACACTGGCTGGAAGCTGTTCATTTGCACTCCTGCGCCCAGAGGATGATGCATTGGTCATTATGTATCCGTTCTCAGGTCTTGTTCCAAAGAACTTTGCATGTTTCTTATTCTTCTCACCTAGACTGGTATTCTTCAGTGACATTGAAAGCTTTGAAATAGTTGGAATCCTTTTGGAAGTAAACAAATCGAGGTAGCCCCCTTGCTCGTCTTCCTCGCCGTTTTCTTCCTCGATGCCGAAAGGAAATGGTGTTGTTGGGAAAAAATCATCGGATTCTACCTCTTGGGTGAAACCTGACTCCACTTCATCGCAGTCTATATAAAACTGAAATCCCTCATCACTTAAATCATCAGCCTGGGGAGATAAGACCTCCCTCTCCTCGATCAGCTGCCTAGCCTTGATGCATATAAGTTCAAGTTCACTGGGATCCTCCTCTCCGCTGTGGAACTCTCTGGTCATCATCTCGCCAATTTCAGCAAGACAGAGACCAAATGCAGCAGCTTCCTTGAGGAAGATAGTGCAGAGAATCAGAACTCTGAGACAACCCTCACGAATCATGGGAAGCTCCATCCTTAACATTTCACTATCTTTAAATGGATTGAGATCTTTGATATACTTGAGCTCATCTTCTGAGAATGGGATTGAAGCCTGTGGCCAATGAATCCACTCGAAATATGGATCCTCTAATGTTTCAGGCAGGCAGAGTCCATGATCAATTGGAATAAGTTCCACTTGACCAAACCTCCCAACACCATCAAGTTTCCTAACTAAGAGATTTCCACCATGCCTATCTGTGTTAAAAACTCTAATGTCTAGAATGCCTATACGATGAACACCCACAACTGGGAAGCTGGAAGTCCCGTAATCACTGGCATCAAAGTCATGTGGTATGAATTCTTGGAACGATGCAAGCTTGCTAACCAACTTCTTCTTGCTTGGCTTGTTACCATTTACTCCATCATTGACATTGAAGATCGAGTGGGTAATCTTCACCAGGGCAGTGGGAGGCACATTAGCAAAGTGATTATAGTCAAGAAGATAAGCTGCAACCTCGCGAAATCCAGTCTCTCCAACACGCACTGATCGTTTTAACCCAGGTTCACCTAGAGATTTACCAACATATCCTTTTGGATTGTTTGGTCCAAAAGGTTCTTCATCTGTAGGCTTCACAATCGCAACGCTCTCACCTCTGTTATTTCTGAAATAGTATGCACCACCAAGTCCACTACGAACAGGAATAGGATCTACACCAATTTTAGTAGCTTTTATAATCTCACCAACCAGTTGTTTTATCCTAATAAAGCAATCAGAATGCCCCAATATCTCAATAGGGCCACTCTGATCTCTTTGCTGGATATCCCTTCCAGTAGGCGAGAGACATGGAGTTGACGAGCTTCTATGCAAAATGTTTCGCGTAAGAAGAAGCGGGGAATCATTTCGTACGCCGCTGAGGTCGTTCTTGAGCACCGTATCACCAAAGGTCAAGGAGCTCTCATCAGTTGGTACATTGAGCGCAAGCTGCAACCTCCTCTTCACAGTATGAGCATTATCACTCCAATCCAATTCCATCCCCAGGACACAACCAGTGTCGGTTTGCACAAAGACCCTTCTCCTCCCTGTAGCCTGCCTTCCTTCCATCCTCTTGCTGCCGCCATATTCTCCACCACTGAGAGGACTCGTAAACGCTGCCGCCACTGCCATTTGCGTCTGGACTGGACTGTCCAATTTACGATGCATTAAATACAAATGTGTAGCACACACAATGTTGGCAGCAGGCAAGAGAAGTGGCAATGGAAGAGAGTTCCTTCTCTCCCAGAAAAGTGCCCAACTCTAAAGCCGATGCTGAATGAGCTACAACAAATTCCTAAAAATCATTAATCAGCCACATAGTAACGCAATCCCACTCAAGATTCTCAATAAAGGAATGCCCACAAGAAACCAAGGGAATTCAAATACATAACCATCCAGCAGGATATGAAGAGCCCAAGATCTGCCAAAGAAACCCAATATCAAATTTTATTACACGAAGTTAATTCATGGCAACTAGAACACATCATGTATAAATTCCAGTACGGTGCAAGGGCCCCTATATTTACAACCTTGGAGCAAAAAAATAATAATAATCTAACAAAACAAAAGGTTCAATCGATTTCAACAAAAAAAATGACATTTATTACTGTTTCCGGGAAAGTAAGTAAAATCCTAACTTCTGAACATTGTATTAGTCTCAATGAATGCAAATATCACAACTTCTCGAGCCTCTGGTAGTTGAGAAACTCCACTGCCAGTCCTCATAAAAGGCTAAATAACTTCAGAACTAAATGCAAGGGATGCAGAGTAAAGAAAACGCACCATTCGCAGCTCAATTATTTCAATAAGTCGGTCTAAATCCAGATTGGTCTCAGAAGACTCAAAAAGAAATAATAAAAAATAACCATAATGCTAGTATCATCTCACACGCAATGCTGCAGAAACAATTATTCCTCATTCCATACCACCAGCTCCCCAAATCCATAAGCACACATGTCACAACATATTCCATCCCAAAATCTCAAGAGAAATTACCACAAACACAATCCTGAGACTGAACGTGAAATTCCACCAAAACGACATTGAATAATCCAACGACGAATTAGAAACAAAAACAAAACAAATCAACGAACAGACAAACACACAGCGAAATCAGAAAGAGAAAACTCACACTCGAACTAGAGATCTGAGAGGAGAAGCGCGAAAATCAAAGAACGTAGCTCATATCAATGAATGCGTCATTCAACTGTGAGAATCTGCAGAGGTATAATAACAAGAATCAAAATAAAGATCCTCGAAATGAGGCAAAGAACAGCTCCTTCTCCGTTCTCCGTTTCAGTTGTTGAAGCTCATTCCTTGATGTATCTCCATCAATGGAGTCGCCTTCTTCACGATTGTCTCTTTAACCTAAAGCGGAAAGCTAGGGTTAAATCACAAACTCTGGTTGGAAGCTTAGAACCAGAACTTTTCTCTCTATTCGTATTTGTGCTTCGTGATTCGAAGGCTAGAGAACAAGCAAAAATGGAGCCGGTGGAGAAGAGAGCGAATCTGGGCCGTCTGATGACGCTGGCAAAGATGGACACGTGGCCTAACGGTAATGGGCGAGTTTAGTAGTGGGACCCAGTTGCGAATGGCTTGGAGTATGTTGGGTGTCAGCGAGCAGCACGGGAATTTTTTATCGTTCGATGAATCAGCTGAAAACACGTACTAATCATTTTAATATTCGGGAGATTTTTTATTTTTTTATTTTTTGGTGGATTGTTTTACTGATTTGCCCCTGTCTTTCCGTCGATTTTACACCGTAAATCTAAATTGTTTCTTTTTTTTTTTTTAATTTAAAAATATGTCAAATATGTTTATATATTCAATTTTCTTTTAATTAATAAATTTATGAGATATAAATAAAATAAGTTCATTCATTTTTTCAATTTTTTAATAAAGACATATTTATCAATTTTTAATTCTTAATCTAAGATTTGCTTGATTTGATTTCTATTTTAGTGTATAATTTAGATTTTATTTTATTTTTTTATAACTGAATATCTAAAATTTAATTCATTTAAAAATAAATATTATTTAGAGGTTCAAAATAAGCCATTAAAAATAAAATATCAATTGTTTGAATAGTCTAAAATGCATTTATGGTGAATTAAATATGCATAAATAAATAAAAATAAAAATTTATTGAGTTTATTGGGGTTGTTTGAGTGATTTATTTGATTTTTTAAAAAAATAATTTTTTATTTATTTTCAAACATTTAATTAAAATTTACAAAAAAAAAAAAAAATATTAATAAATATAGATTGGTTTAATTTAATCCAATATAGTTTTCAGGGAGTCCCACGAACCAACCCAACCTACAAAGTTTTTGTTTATTTCAACTCAACCCAATATAAACGATACGAATTGGGTTGGGTTGATCAATTTTTTTGAACGCCCTAACTCGTTTTACTAGTTTTACTATTTCTGTTCTTATACTTTTAATTTATATTTATTATTGTCAGAGTATTTAAATTTTTAATTAGTTGATAAATTTTAGGATACAATATACTTTTGGTTATATTCTCGAAAGTTTAATGTAAGTATCTATTTGGTTCGTTAAAATTAGAAAATGACACTTTTGTCCTTGTAGTTTTTAAAAAAATAATTTTAATTGACGAAAAAATAAAAATGATAAGGTTAAATATATTATTTTTAAATACTTGATTTCTAGGCAGAAAGTATATGTTTTTCATATATGGAAATGGAAAATAAAATGTAAATCGAACTTAAAAAATGAAATAATTAAAACTATGTTGTAAAAAAAACACGTACCCTAAAGTTTTGATCCAATAATAATAATATAATAAATAAACCGAAATCATAAGATATATATATATATATATATATTTCTTCATTGGCTGAGTCAGAGTATGGCCGACCCTCCATTGAAAATGCCGACATGTTCTGATCACGTGCTGCCCATCCTTGTAACATGATCTTCTAATGTTAATATAAATAATATATATATATTTTTAAATTTAAATTATTACTAAATTTTTTAAAGTTAAAAATGGGAGAGTTATTTTTATTAATATAGTAAAAAGAAAATATGTCAACTGTACGGACACTGATGGACACGTCATTCCAATTCCGGTGGGTACGCGCACATGGGATTCTTCCCGGAGGCTACGCCTCCGGTTCGTGACGGACGTGTCTTATGACGTGCGGCCACGTACGCTCATGAACGTGCATCATTTTGGGACCCACTCCCACATTAGCTAATAGGATCATTACAGCTGGCAAATCTGAAATAGAAAATTTAAACCATACCAATAAAATATATAAAAAAGAAAACAAATATTCAGAAACTACCAACCACATTATTATTTTAGTATTTTCAAATCATTTATAGAGCACGATAATTTTTTTTTAATGATAATTTTAAATTAATCAACTTATTTTATTTTCGGGTTGAAACTAGAATATCGATCACATTATTTTTTAAAAAAATCGTAGATAAGAAAAATTATTAAACGAGTTCGTCAAAATTTGACCAATTTCTACTAACAGTTGGATGTGAATTACAAAATACACGTATCTACGTGATAGTTACCGTCTCTTCAATAATTATTTAAAGATTAAATAAAATATTATTTATTTTAACTCAAAGTAATCGAAAGAGTAGCTTTTTTAAAAGGAAAATAATGATTTATTATTTCAAACGCATATTTATTTTCAAATTGATAAAAAAAAAAAGTTTCTATTAGCTTTATATTTATAAAAATTTTAAAATATATTTTATGGTATATTTTCTTACTTAAAACTTATTATTATTATTATTTAAAAAAATTCAATAAAAAATTATCTTCAAGTTAGTAGGCTAATTTATTTATTTTTTTTTTGAAATTATATATAACATTTTAATATTTTAAAGTATGAGCACTGAAATTAAATAATATTTTATTTTGTTTGATCAATGGACGGATTAAATACGAGAATTCGGGCTCCTGGATCCAAATATCGGCCCAACTTATTGAATGTCAATTTGGGCCGGCCCATATTAGAACTCAAAATGGATCGGCCTACAAAGAGAGAAATCACGAGCAAAGCATGAGCTCAGCTGTATGGGATTCTTCTGACGGATGCATCTCACTGAAACTCGCTCGTGTTCGGCAGCAGGCAAATCCGGCGGTTTAAAGCGCCACAACGGCAGCTCCGTTCACCGATAACTGCCTCCAGGCGGCGGCAACTCTGCTGATCGGCCATGGCTGTTTTGTCTTTCATTCGTTAACATCAAATCTCAGCCAAGTTCCACTACTTTCCCCTCGCTTTCCTACTCTTTTTCATTGCTGGTCCTCAGATTACATCACCCTTCGATCTTGGTGCTTGGAAGCGTTCGAATTGGTACGATTCTGTGATTCTTCTGTTTTAGGAGCTGTACAGGGAGTTGAAGTGTCGGTACAGACGATTGGAGGTTTGGACCGTCCAATCTGAATAATATCTCAGTATGAGAACGGCGAAAAGCATTCAGGAAGACGATGAGTACGAGGAGGACGAGCTGGTTGCTAAAAGAGAGGGGCCTGCTTCTACTTACAACGCAAACAGTAGCATCGGAAACAGCAAAGGTATCTTGTTTCTGCACACTGGCTTACTCCTTTCCATACTAGATCCAATTCTTTGATTCTGGATTTCAGTTGACTATATTGTTCTCTCTATGTAATTCTAATGAGTTAATCAATTCGAAATCTTCTGATTTTAGTGCTTGTTACTTAGAATGATGATATCAGGGGAGCTTGTTTTTAAAGAAATTGGTTGTTTTTATTTAAGCTATATATTTATTTAAACTGTAATTGAACTTGGAACCAGATGGGAAGAACAATGATAAGGCTAATGCCATAAGGTCGAAGCACTCAGTCACGGAACAGCGCAGAAGAAGCAAGATTAATGAAAGGTAATCTCCGAACACAAGTGTTTCAAAATTGTTAAAGAGATTATTTTGATACAATTTTCAGGTCTATTTGTTCTATTGTTTGTGAATCATGAATATTGGAATTTCCGTCTACATTGAATGTACAGCCCCCTAACCAATCTCTATCTCGTTTCAGATTCCAGATTTTGAGAGATCTTATACCTCACAGTGACCAAAAGAGGGATACCGTGTCGTTCTTATTGGAGGTATGCAGTTGCTTATTGCAATCGAGATAATGTTGATGCTGTTAAGTGTTTGTTCTTCTTGTGCTACTGTGTGATATCTGCTTGTCTTCCACTAACTAAACTTAATCTTTCCATGCAGGTGATTGAGTATGTACAGTATTTACAGGAAAAGGTGCAGAAATACGAGGGTTCATATCAGAATTGGAGTGGGGAACCTACTAAGTTGATACCATGGGTAAATACCAAAGCTCTTCCTTTATTTTATCTGGGAGTTGTCATTCACTAACTTGCTTGCTTCAGCCGCTGCAATAGCTTTTACAAAAAGTGAGAAAATATTCCCTTTTGATTGGCGACCGGGTTTATTTAGTAATAACATTGTAATAAGATGAGCTGTGGAAAATATGCAAGCATAAGAAATATTAGTTGTTGGTACAACATAGGCGATTTTTAAAGTGTTTAACATCCATTCCCCCGAAACAATATCCGCGATACTAATGTTATATGATTCATAGTATAATTCTTTTAATCAAGAATTTTGGTCTGCTGAGGCGCTTCTATGTTTATTACTCTAAACTTTACCGTTTCATGCAGAGAAATAGTCATTGGCGTATGCCGACATTTGTTGGCCATCCCGAGTCTGTAAAAAATGGTTCTGCTTCAGAACCAATGTATTCGGGGAAGGTTGATGACAACAATATTTCAATTTCACCAGCCATGCTTGCGAGCTCACAGAATCCTCTCGAGTCCCACGCAGGCAGAGATATTCTACAGGATCCTGACATAACAAATAAAGTTCCACTTCCGATGTCTCTGGAAGGGAATACTCATGCTTCCATCCGTAGTGACGGTGTTCATGATCAATCTCTCCACGTTCCAATTTCTGATGCACAGACAACTGAGTGTCCCATCGCCAACAATGCATCAAGCCAACCGGAGGAGATGAGTATTCAAGGGGGGACAATAAGCGTTTCAAGTCTTTATTCAGAAGGGTTAGTTGTAAGATATTTATACTGATGTTTTTTCAAATATATTGGTAGATGTCTGAAGATTCCATGATCAGAAGTTTTCATGTCTTTGGTGGAGGATACCCTTGAGATTTTCATAACAAGATGAACTTTAAAAGTTTATATGATGTGTTTGTGTCATTTGATTGTTGCTTCATCTATGTTTACATCTAAAGCCATTACCAAGTTCATTTGAATATTAAATCTGGAGCCTGATTTTGTAAGAACTATATGGATTTTAAAACATCAAAACAATTATTTACTATCCATTATGTGGTCCTATGACTTGTTAGATATTTTTCTTCCTCTTTTATAAATGTAGTAACAATAATGATTTAACCTTTAGTAGAGCATGTTCAAACCCCCAGCATATAGGATGTCTGAATAGTTGCTTTTGGAGGCGTTCATTTGCTTGGTCTCTTCATAGGTTTTGGTAACAGCTCTGGAACTTGGTGCTGAGCAGGTTATTGAACAGCTTGACTCAAGCTTTGCAGAATACTGGACTGGATTTGTCACAGGCTAGTATCTCCGTTCAGATTGATCTGGGCAAGAGAGAGAATAAGAGAACGTCATTTGGAACGCCTATTTATAAGGTACGAAGCTGAAATCTCGAATCTTGATCTTCTGGTGTTTTGATAAGGTCGTCTAGTTCTATATATTGTCTTTCCTGATATTTTCCTTGTGATAAAATTATACTCTGGGTCTCTTGGTTGAATTATATACCTTAACCAGTTAAATTATACTTTGGTTGGCTTATATCCGTATTCTTCCATTACATGAATTTCGCATCCCATTCACTAACTGGATTAAGGTCTTCAATATCTGACCAGGAAACTGGGAATCCTCCCTCCGGCCACCCATCAATGGCAGCACATGTAGGGGACCTGGACAGTGAAGACGACTCAGATCAAGTCAAAAAGCGGCGTAGGACATGATTATCTGGCGTCTCGAGTCTCCAGTTCTCGGTGCAGTTACCATTTTTAACGTGTCGTATCTATTGTACAGATTTGCCTTTTATTTTCTTTGACCTTCGATACAATTTCTTCAAACTCATAGCAATATGAGTCTCAGTGTTAGGAATCCAATTTAAAGTTTGGTACCAGATTCCATGGCTCTGTACAGACCGTGTACTCTATGTTTGTAGAAATGGGAACCTCCCAAACAGAGCTTTAAAGACGGGTTATTTTTTTCCCCAGTAGAATATATAGCGATTGTCTCTACTGATTTTCCCTTTTATAATCTAAATTTTTTACAAGTTAATCTCAATTTTACGTACTTAAAAGCAAAATTGGACGATCTGATACGGTGAATTGTTCATTTCATGAATGGGTTTCTTTAACAATGTCTAATAAATTAGTGACAGAATTCAAGAACATTTCAAAACAGAAAGAATCGAATGAAAGCATATACACACACCTCTAATTAGTGTTTGAAAATTGAAACTAAAAAATACTTGTAAAATGATAGATCTGGGACGTCAAAAATTGTTTGGAGAAGTGGGTTTGGTAGCTTCAGCTCCTCCCACATCGAAAGATTTACAATTAAATGTAGCCTTTATAACTTGGGTGGTACCACAACTAATCGCCGAGCTTGGTAATGCGAGCTTGTAACCCAAATGGGGGCATTGAAGTGGTTGGAGGGTTGGCTCAGCCCACTGGGTAGGGTTTCATGGAGTGAATCTCTGGCCCGTCCATTCCAAGTAGGGAGTTGGGCCGCTGTCCTTGGGCGAAGGCCCAGAGGCAGCTGCCCTTAGAGACGGAGGAAACCGCGTGAGGCTGGCTTCACAGAGCAGCGTAACCTCCCGCTCCTGTCGGTGGAAGGATTGCGGGCCGGTTCTCCATATCCCAATAATACCCGATGGGTAGTCCTCAGCCTAACAACCACTTTTTTTGTCTTGGGCTGTGGGCTTTGGGCGAAGGCCCATTGTTCACTGTTCCTTAGAGCCGTAGGAAACCGCGTGAGGCTGGTTTCACAGAGCAGCGTTACCCTACCTCTCCTGTCGGTGGAAGAATAACGGGCCTGTTCTCCTAGGCCCAATAAGCCCGTTGGGTGGTCCTCAGCCTGACAACCACTTTTTTTTTCTATTTTTGTGCACAGTCCAGTTCATTTAATTAATATATTGTTTAATTTTTATTTCTTGTTTTCATCAATATAAATTGTTGTATTTATTTACTTTAAAATCAAAACCAATAATAATTTTTTCATACTCAGAAATATCTCATGACTCTGCAATTGAATAAATGGTCTGATTTTGTAATAAACAATGTAATATTTGTTAAGTTAAAAAAAACGTGTGTATTTAATACAGATGTTGACTTCTCATATACTACTCGTTTTAGTATATGATTTAGATGTTCGGCTAGTTTTAGTGTAACGTTTCTTTAAACAATTTCGATAAATAAAATATACGAGACAAAGTCAGAATAAAATTTTGAAATAATCACTTAAATAATACATACTCGATGAACGTCTTTATTAATGGTGGACAATTTCCTCAACAGAATGACTTCTTATCAAATGAAAGAATCGTCTCATAGAAGAACTTGTGATAAAAATTTAACTCTTGTGGAAGAGTTGTGATAATATGTCATATCGTGTTCTTATACAAATCAAAGAACAATATGAATGAGTGCAGAAACAAGAAACAACCAGAGAGAGAGAGAGAGAGAGAGAGAGAGAGAGAGAGAGAGAGAGAGATGAGGTATTACTAACACCTTAAATTTCAGATAATAGCAAAGAAATAATGCATCTTCTACTTACATGTGTGAACAGAATCTACCTCTACTGATAGCAAAGAAAGCACTCAGAATCTGCAGCATAGAAGCCCCTCCCTCCATCCTCTGTACTTCCGGTAATGCCTCCGTTCAGCTTTTACCATTTTAACCGGGCTACTATTCCATTCAGGCTGTAATCTGTAAATATCATTCACCTTGGATTACAATTTAGAACAGGATAGATCAAGAAGACAAGAGAGATTGCTACTTACATAGGGAAGGCAAAAGAGCGCGTGCTTGTCGTGCTACTTTCCGATCGAAGAGAGACGCTTCCAGAATAAGCTATTGGCCCCGAGTAAGTAACAAGGCTAGCTAATGGATCTAGAGCAGAGAAACTAGACTCGCCACTGTCGTGTGCAGTCTGGCTTGAAATTAATCGACTCGTCGAAACTTGGGTTCCAAATGCAGAATCGTTACTTCCACAACACTCCTGTGTCCCAGCACTACTGGTCATGGGTCCTGGGTTGTCTAAGTTGATATTTCCATGGTTTTCTTCTTCACCATTGGCCATGGGAGAGATTGAATTGTGATTCAATGAAGTACTTCCCTTCTCAAATTCATTATTATGAGCTGAAGGGTGTTGTGTTGGAATGTTTTCATTTGGTGATTCTGCCTCAGTTCCCAGAGCAGAATTGTCATTGCAAGATTCAACAGATTTGAAAGCTGAAGCAGGGTCTTCCGAGTTCGCTTTTTCACCAGATATCTGCCATCACAAGAAATCCAACCTACATCAACCAATTCTGAAAAGCATCAAACCTGAAAAGTTCAGAATCACTTGAGCTAAAAGGGCTCCAATATTCTATCCTAATTATATATTTCATCGTTGTCCCGAGAGTACACGCTTGAAAACGATAAGGATGGAAATAGAACATGAAGTGCAAGAGGAACATGTGTAACTGCCCAAGCCCACTGCTAGCAGATATTGTCCTATTTGGACTTTCCTTTTCGAGGTTTCCCTCAAAGTTTTTAAACGCGTCTGCTAGGGAGAGGTTTTCACACCCTTATAAAGGGTGTTTCGTTCTCCTCTCCAACCAATGTGAGATCTCACAACATGATTAATAACTTGACCAGAAATATGCATACCTGGATACCTAGGTTGTCTAAAGACTCGGAAGAGTGACTTTCCCTAACTAGCTTTTGCACCGGAACTTGTGGTTCACTTTGATCGAGTTTTGCTTCCTCTATCTGATTCAGATCCTTATCATCATTATGAGTACTCCAGTCCGTGGCAAAGTGATCTTCTAAAGAGATTTTTTTATTATCTGCAATGGACTCCAACACCTCAGAAGAATTCTTTTGTTCTTTTATAGATCCTTCATTTTGGTTCAAAGGCAGGGTTTTGTAGCTTGACTTCTCATCCGTACTCCTAAAGATGAAGTTGACCAAAGAAGGCACCCCTTCGTCAATGCAGATGTCCTTCACATCATTGACATTAATTTCTTTGTCACATACTATCATTTTCGACATTTGACATTCCATGACACTTTTGTCCACATACGAGTCTGAGGATTTCTTACCGGATGATGACATAAATGCATTAATACCTTCAGCATTATCATCAAAACAATCTACAGACGAGTGGTTAATTTGAGTGGTCAGGCAACTATTCCCACCACCAGTTGAAGATGGAGATTGAATGGCATCCTCGTGGTTTATCTTTTCTTGACACAAGAGACCAATCGGATCGATACTAATGATCTGGTGTTGCAACTCAGTATGGTGATTGCATTCAATAGATTCTTGAACACAATTTGATCTGGTCATTGAAGAGTAGAATGGAGGGTCACTTTCTGCAGATACATAATTACAAATGAACTTTAGAACCGCAAATTGGACAAAAAGCAGTAGATTGACGAGCGTAAATAGCACGAAAACTATAGTAAAAAACTCTCCTTTTACAAAACAACATAAGATCATTGGGTAGAAAAGCAAAGAGGTAACAAAAATGCAGAACTTCCAAGTAGAATACAAGACAAAAGAAATTGTTGTTACCCAGTTTCATTGTTAATACACGCCATGGAGGCAAAATGATCTTCAAAAGAATCAAACTTCAGGAAAGATAGGGTCTATATCCCTAAGCAAACCTGCCATAAAACATCAATGAATTAAAACAGAAATTCTACAACTCTGTAAACTTCTGTGAATGAGAGAACGAAGAAAAAGGATGAGCTTAAAGAAAGAGACAAATATAGATTTTGTAGTCCACCGTAGTATGAGCAATCAAACATAACAACTTCATAGCCAGCTTGATACTTAAACAAAGTGAAGAACAGTAGTTATTCCAAAGTAATGAATCGTCTCCTAAATATTCTCCTCAGAAATTGTAATATCTGAATTATTCTGAAGCAGAACAGGCAAATCTATTTGAATGATAATAAAGAGAAAAGGGTGAGTACAAACTGGCAAAAGCCAACTATTTCAACAGTTAGGGATACAATGAACAACATGTCAGCTCCTAGGTGATTGACTAGGTGCTGGGGTCCGGCCCCTCCAGAATCACTCATTTAAGAACCATATAGAACTAGCAGATTAATATTCGCAGTTTTCTATAAAAAGCAGCGAGTTTTGTATGAAAACTTAACTAAATCTCAACAAAGAAAGCTTAACCAATCAAATCAACAACAATCAGAAATATTAAGACCAAATTGATCATCCTGTAAAGAGCACATAAAAGCCATTATTACAGTCGTTATCATAGGATATCTTGCTTTAAAACATAATTAAAGAAAATTCTCTGGGCTATACGTGCTGGGAATCCAAAGCTTGTTACCAGTACTCAAAAATATAAAAGAAAAAAGAACGAGTGGTAAAAAAGTTGGAAGAACTTTTGAAAAGCAAACAAAACTTTCAACAGAAACATCATAACTCAAAATGATTAACAAAAGAAAAAGTGTATGAAATCACCCTTTATCAAAATTCCCCCACCCATTCTCCTTTATCTTCAACTAATGATGAAATCAACCCCAACCCTCAACCTCCACTTCAGTCTCAAGGGGGGGAAAAGGAAAGTAAATGAACAGAAAGAATTCAAAACATCAGAGAACAGGAAAAAGGAATATATGGAGACAGAAAAGTGAAAAGAATTCAAACAACAATAGAATATAGGGTTAAACGAGAAATTATGAAGAACAAAAGTATCAAAATCCATATGAAAACCTGAAACACAGATGGGGAAGAGTCGATAAAATTGAGACAGAAACCCCCTGATAATATAAAATGAATAAATGAATAAGAAACATCAAGAGGAAGACTGTAAAAAGGGGCTGAAGGAGCGCCCTAGTTTGGTGATTGAATTTATGGAACAGAGAGAAAGAAAGAACGGAACTGGTAATTTCTGTTAACAGCTTCAAAAAGGGCTTCCTGCCATGGCAGATTATACAGAACTTCTCTCTCTATCTCTCTCATTGCAATTAATAAAGCAAGAGAAAAACAAATGCGCTTACCAACTACGATCCCTAATTAATACTCCGCAGGTTTTAGTATTCAATTATATTCCGTTCAGTTAACACATAAACCTAACCCTGCTCTTTTCTTTCAACTTCAAATTACTTACCAAATCAATAACCTGCTGCTCCTCCTCCTCCTCCTTCTTCGCCGGGATTTCTCCTCGAACCTCCGCCGTATGCTACGTCGCCGATCACCGCACCAGAACAATCGAAAATGCGTCCTCTGTTCTTCTCCGATTCTCCAATTCCGTGTATCGTAATTGAATGAAATTATTATTGTGAACTTCGGTGACTGAACTCTTCGAGAATTCTTCAGGTGTTCACAAATCAAATATAAATTATCAATACAGCATCAAATAACAGCCGGTAAATTTCATAATATCTCTCGCCGGAAGATTGAACTCACCGGTAATTACTGTAACTCCGGCAATACGTAAGCGGCAGCTGCAGTAGTTTCTACAGAATCCATTTCTTCGTCGCCAAATGTTTTAATATGCACTTTTTTCTTTTTCCTTCTTTGAACTAATTCATTTAATTAATTGATTTATTTCATTTTGAGTGGGGCCCACATCTAAAGATTCATCGATCCCGGCATTCTGACCTTCATTTAAAAAATGAAAAATATAAAGGGAGTAGTGATTTGGAACGGCCGTGCCTAGAGTTGAAATCTTGAGCTCAGAACTTCTGGCCGTTGGATTTCAATGTAATACGATGGAAAATTTAAGGTGACTATTTTATTGTGGTGGGACAGGTGGCGCCGGAGGGTTAATGGACTCACACGTGTCACGAAGTAGATGGAAGCTTTCATATGACGATTGTTGACGTAATGTTAGTGGGCCCGGGATAGTTGTGTATATTTGGATCAAGTTTCAGTCGTTGATTATTATCTGACGTGGAAAAGGAACATATTTCAGTGTTCATAAACTAATGGTTCAAAATAAATTATTATTAAATGTTATTTAAAATTGTTTATTCAATTCTGTAACTATACAAAATATATACGTAATTATGCAAATTTCAAATCAGAGAATTCGTCAATTTGGTAAATACCAAAAAAAAAAAAAAAAAAATCCCAAATAAAAATACAGTTGAATCTCAAATAACATATTTTATTTCAACATGTTTTAATTTAATAAAAATGAAATAGTATATTTATTAATTTGATAAATTAGATCCTAAGGTTTAGTATTTTATAACGTAAAAATAACTAAGTCCGAACTAATGATATTGACATAATATTTAACTTTTATAATACATAGTGTTTAAAATTAATTTTAATTTAAAAACTATATACTAAAGTACATATTTATGATTGAAGTCAATGTTTAAATAAAGCTTTTTATTTAATTCTTTTTTAAATTTAATTTTAATGTTTAATAAATTATTACGAGGAGAATATACGTTTATTCTCGAAGATTTGAGAAACTATTTTCAAAACTAAGGTTTGAATTTGATGTTTAAGTTTTAAAATTGTATTTAATTGTACTCTAAAGTTTATAACTGATTTAAAGAATACATAATTAAAGTTTGGTTGACATATATTAATTATTGTGTCATCGTTCTATTAGGTCAACTACATTATTCAGAAATGAAATTCACCTCGAGAGTAAAATAAAAACAAAATTCAAATAAAAAAAATAAAAAACGTTAATTTTAAAAATTCAAGATCACACGTTAACTTTTAATTTTATATTTAATAAATTTTATACATATTCAATACTTTTTTAATTTAAAAAATAGTTTTATATTTTATACGACAGTATTTTTTTCAATATAAATAGCTTTTAAAATAGAAACTTTTGGAAATGAAATATTTAATAACTAAAAAGACTTAATAAA
This sequence comes from Cucurbita ficifolia, assembly GCA_033971965.1. Taxonomy (NCBI): domain Eukaryota; kingdom Viridiplantae; phylum Streptophyta; class Magnoliopsida; order Cucurbitales; family Cucurbitaceae; genus Cucurbita; species Cucurbita ficifolia. Next base: position 504,486 of record CM066973.1, on the reverse strand, counting down.
TTTGAGCAAAATATTTTACAACTCATATTTGAATGGTATTTTAAAATAATGACCTAAATAAATTTAAAGCTAATAAATACTTCACCTTTAATTTACTTTTTTCTTTAAATGGTTTGATATTTTATACTATAAAAATAAAGGCAAAAGGGTTGATGACCCAAATAAATGACAAAAACAACCTCAAAGGTCAATGAAAGCTTTGTTTGGGCATTGGCCTTTTCATGCTTCAAACTTCCAATTGGGTCTGCCCAACCCTAAATCCCGAAAGGTCTCGACCTAAGTTAGAGGCGGGAGCGCCTAAAAAACGGTGAGCTCGGAACATTCAAGTCGTTTTCACAGTAAAGAAAAACCAAAAATATAGTTCATTTCATAGCTTGGAGAGAGTTTTTTTAATATTCTTCAACCTTAGCTATTCAAGCAAGCAAGCAAGAATAGAGTGAAGTAATGTGGGGTATTGAATGCTTCAAAATCTTCAATAACTGAAGCCTTGAAGCTAATATTGAGTGATGTTCTTCAAAAGAAGAATCTCAGTAGAAGTCCTTTGGCTTGCCAACTTTAACGCCCAGTTCACCCAAGAACCCTGTTATGGCATTCTTCTGCCAGCTCTTGAAACTCCTGTGTAAGTCAACACCAGAAGCAGATCATCACATCTCATCATCCTCTAAGACTAGTTTTGTAACACAAAAAACTGATTGAACTTACTTGTGATCGAGGTGTGCTATGATCTCTCCGCCAGGGAAAGCCGAAGTAGTAGCCTCGTACGATGCTTTAATCGATTGTTTCCAGCTCCCGCCGATGCTTTTGTCGCTTGTATTGCCATTTGACAGCTTTGGATCTTCCATTGGCAAGGAATATCCAGAGAGCAAGTGGCTCACCCAAACTCCATCTTTTCTGGAAGTATTGAAAGAAAACATACATACATATATAAATTTCCAAAAACCAAGGGATAAGTAGTGTGTAACAGCCCAAGCCCTCCCTCCTTAGGGCCCAACGTCCTCGCTGGCACACCGTTCAGTGTCTGGCTCTGATACCATTTGTAACAGCTCAAGCCCACCGCTAGCATGTATTGTCCGCTTTGGCCCGTCAGCCTCACGATTTTAAAATGCGTTTGCTAGAGAGAGGTTTCCACACCCTTATAAAGAATATTTCGTTCCCCTCTCCAACCGATGTGGGATCTCACAATCCACCCTCTTCGGGGCCCAGCGTCCTCGCTGGCACTCGTTCCTCTCTCCAATTGATGTGGGATCTCACAATAAAAATGTGCACAGAAAAGAAAAAAGTAATTACTAGCAAACGAAGGCCTGAGAGATGAACACATTAACTGATAAAAGGATAGCCTAACTGGCCAATACTTACAGAACTATGTCCATGTGACGAGGTGCATAATGTCCACCCCCGATACCAAGAAGAACTTTATTGTTCTTGCTATGTTCCCTGATTCATGATGGGAATACAACATTATTTAACGCAAGAAACATTTAGAAGAACAGATATTCTTGTTGAGGAAACGATAATACAAGACCAAGCATATCTTAGAGGGAGGGAAGAATATATAGGCATGGAAATCAGGAAGCTGTTGACACCAATTCCAAGTGCTCAAAAACTAAAAGAGTTATGTAATTATTTCCTTAAATCATATCTAGACATCTCTTCCATGTGTGGGTTTAGGTTTTGTTTTGAATAATGTAGACCAACACATGAGGAGGGCGAGGTGGCGTTGGGAATTAGCTCCAGCAACATTTTACCATCGATCCTAAAAACACTATCACTAGGTTATGGGCGACTTATACTTTCGATAAAATCTTACAAGCTTGTTCTAGAAGTTGGATAGAGCGATTTCGGGATTAAATAGAAGTTGGAAAGATCACAGAACTAAGCAACTGAACAAAGGCTAGGCAATGAACTTCAATGATAAATCATGAGGACAACTTGTTTAAAACAATTAGTTGAAATTTAGTGGTAAATATTAGGAGAAAATAAAAACTGTATCAATCTATGCACCTGTTCCAATTTCCGACATCGACTCCTCCACCAATAGCAAGTCCTTCCCAGACTAGCTGCAAGCATCCAAAATGGTAAATCGATAAGGAATAATGTCATTGTTGCGTCGTGAAAATGATGATAACAGGAAAAAAAAAAGAGCCCTATCATAACCAATACAGAGTTATAAATGGTCATCCAGGAAAGGATTACTCAACTAGAGCAATAACTTTGGCAGCATCTTGCCTTCTCCAATAATCCTCTGTACTGCCTATACACCAAAATCAGAGAAAGAAACAATTCATTTTGACCAGAAGTAGAATATTGTATTTCATAAGCAAATAATCTTGTGAGCACTTCAATATATGCACTCAAGGAATTGATATTAGTTCATCAATATAAACAAATGCACAACATTGATCCAATCTGTCCCAAGCGACATAAAGAAGCTCTAAAGTTAACATGAACAAACCAACATTCAAATTTACAATAACTGGGGAAGGAAATTCAAACCTCTTGGACCCTGTTAAGCTAAGTCATGTTTGAACTCTAGCACTTATGGATATCAATCAATCGAGAAAGATATAACAAACAGCAGCACAAGCAACAAACCAAGCTAATAAGTCCACAGATTCATGATACACGCATAAAACCAAAAGAAACACTCACCAATTTCCAGAAACAGGGTTCGTTTATTTGTAATAGGTCCATGATGAGTACCCTCCAACGTAATCTACAATCAATTTCCATAGAAGTTAAAACTAAAACTCACAAGACTAGTCCAGAGTTCGCATTTCATCAGCAAATGACGAACTACAAAAGAAACAGAAGAGAAATATGGTTAACCTCAAACTCTGGCACTAGATTATGGGATTCTGCAATGGTTTTCAAGAGCCTCAGCCAGGGGCCTATACGAGGGCTCGGTGGCGCCGCCCATCCAGGCTTCCCTCCTTGCAGCGGAACTTCTCCATCCAGCAGATGAGGAACCCCTTTCGAACACAACAATTCACAACCAAAATTAGGGTTCCGAATTCCGATTCATTTCCGAAACGAGGTAAAAGAAACACAGAAATTGTACCAATCGGATGAACAGTGAGAGCAGGACGATTCGAAACGGCAGTATGCCGGCTGAAGAAAATGACCTCGTCCACCACCTCGCCGGTGAGCTCCTCCCATCGATTATCGAGATCGTCCTCAGCCACAATGCTCTTATCGTGTAGCAGTAACCTCACATCTCGATTAGCGAAGCTTTTTATATCCTGATGAACAGAAGAATCGGATTAATCGAAGGGGGAAACAGAACCGCTTCAGGTAAAAATGGGGGGATAAGTTCAGAAGACCTGGAGAGAAGGGCCGGGGCTCCATCCGGGCATGGCGAGGAGCTCATTCGCGGGGTTGATGGATGCTGGATCGATCGTCGTTGCCACCAGTAGCGTCACCATGGTCATCTCTTCGTTGGTGTGTCCGTGAATTGGGTGTTGCAGATTGATGGAGCTTTTGAGGCTGCGAATGGAATTTCTATGGGCGCATCAGCCAACTGTTTCTTGTGATTCTGTCCGGCGGCTCCGTGTCACGTTTGGTTTGGCGGTTGCGACTGTGGCAATGCATTCTTTTCCCCCTATTGATTGTTTTCGCCACCGTTGCATTCCATAAATACAGAAATTTGTTCCAAAAGAAAATTATTTAAAAATTTTCATTCTAACAATTTAGTTTTTTATTTCAAATTTTTATTTTATAAATAATAACGTGAATCAATAAAAATATCTTTTAATTTTATATTTGTTTTTCTAAAAAAATAATTAAGGATCAGAAAACTGTTAATATTTATTTAAAAAATACATTTCAACTCTGGAAAATATTTTTTTAATTTTTAATACTGTGTTTAAAAATACTCCGTAAGCTTCAAAAAAATTTCATTAATATTCGTAAAAATATAAAAAACGACTTTTAATATTTTTAAAAAGTAAAAAAATGTGCTTATCACTTGCATGTAAAAAGTTTAATAAGTTCATTAATATCCTCAAATGTGTTGAGCTGTATTCAGGTTGATTATTATAATATTTTTTATAAATAAATATTTAATTATTAGTTGAATAATAATTCATTAATTACTCAAAATTAAAATTTTACTTAAAATCTTAAAAATAAAATATAAATATAAATATAAAAAATCTCAATTTACTAATTTGTGGTGTATGGAGCGGAATTGGGCGCGAGGGTGTCCCAAAGGGACAGATGTTCTATGCTACGGGATTTCACAAGGCCGCTCTCATGGCTGCCAAACCAAAACCCCAGCTACTTCATAAAAGTATTGATCTCTCTCTCTCTCTCTCTCTTTCTGTCAATTAGGGTTTTGAGCAATCAAATCCGCTTGAATTTTGCAAATCTATTTCACTATCATCTTTCATCTTCTTCTGGTCTGTTGTTACAATCTCAATTTGTTGGCAGTTGCAGGGACAGCGGTGGAGAGCTCACCGAAAAGAGCGAGGACATTATCCACTCAGTCCTCCATGAAAGACGCCTTCGCTAAATATGCTGACTACCTTAATAACCTTGTAAGTTCATCCTTTTCTCCGTAGCTATCGTTGTTGCCTCATTTCTCTTTCTCTACGACGATTTCGCTATGAAGCTGAATGTTTCTGGACATTGAATTTTTTGTTGTTGTTGTTGTTGTTGTCGGTTGCTTTAATTTGTTTACTGTTTCTGATCATTGGCTTACTGGCTTGGATTGCTGTCGTTGAAATGTAATGTAGTTGATTTAGCTGATGTTTCTAACTTTACGATTGTTATTATGGAGCCATTTGTTGATTATTCAGCATCAAAAGCTCTTCTGGATGATTAATCGAGTTTGCATCAATTTATTGAAACTTCTTTTCTACTTGTTTGGTTCATATATTCAATTGACTAAATTTACAGAATGATAAACGGGAAAGAGTGGTGAAAGCAAGCCGTGATATTACAATGAACAGCAAAAAGGTCATTTTTCAAGTACACAGGTAGGACTATACCTGGCTGTTAATATCTATTTTTTCAGTTGTTCTTACTTTTTTCTTTTATATAATATTATTTTGCTGTCTTCTGTTTTCAACCTTTGAGATTCTTGAACGGTTGAACACATCAATCTATAAAAAATTTCACTTTTATCCATTTTGGATTCATGGTCTAGTTTTTGGTTCGAACTCATGATGAGTATGTGTATATATATGTATGTCGAATGTGGCTTAGTGGTATGATTATTAAAACAGAATCAGTAAACAAAACAAAGAGGAAGTTCTGGAAAAGGCAGAAAAGGACTTGGCAGATGTGACAACTCGGCATGTGTCCCGACTTGTAAAGGAACTACAGGGGACCGATTTCTGGAAGCTAAGGCGAGCATACTCACCGGGGGTAACCTTTCTGCCTTTTACCCTTTTTGGCCAGAAATTTAATGGTAAGTTGATCTGCTTAGCGTTGGCTTCTGCAGGTGCAAGAATATGTTGAAGCTGCAACATTATGTAAATTCTGCAAAACAGGAACTCTTTTGAGTCTTGATGAGATAAATGCTGTATTGTTACCCCTCAGTGATCCATCACTTGAGCCTTTACAAATTAACAATCTCGACTACATATTGGGGGTTAGTATCAAAGATCTGTTTCTTTTCATGGAATTATTTTGTTCAAAATGAATAGCATAAAAATACGTTATGTGCAAAGAGATCAGTAGCGTGCTTTGTGATATGTTCTTGTCGGTCAGTTAAGAATTACTAGAGTTCAACTGATTATTACTACTTGTGAAAACGGATAAACAAGTGAGGTCGCAAATGATTTTGTTAGTACATGTTAAACCCCTGTTTTAGAACAAGAGATGATAAATGCTCAATACAGCTTGCAGATTTGACTGGAGAACTGATGCGGTTGGCGATTGGTCGAATATCAGATGGAGAACTTGAGTTTGCTAAGAAGATATGCAGATTTGTTCGTGAGATTTACCGTGAGCTCACTCTACTAGTCCCGCATATGGACGATAATTCTGATATGAAAATGAAGATGGACACCATGCTTCAAAGTACGATGAAGATAGAAAATGGTATTTCTCTAAACGTTCATCTGTTTGATACTCTGAGCATGAACTACTTCATTTGTGCATTGAAAGTCAGAAACACGTTGAATGAGAATGTTTCTAACTAGTAGTGATAGGAATTGTGAAGTGCCCATTCATATTGTATAAAAGCATATTTGATCGACTAAGAAGTCAGAGGTTTGAAACTGTAACAGCCTAAGCCTACCGCTAACAAATACTGTCTGCTTTGGCCAATTACGTATCACTGTCAGCCTCACGATTTTAAAACGCGTCTATTAGGTAGAGGTTTCCACACACCTATAAGGAATGCTCGTTCCCCCCTCCAACCGATGTGGAATCTCACAATCCACCCCCCTTGAGGGTCTAGCATTCTCGCTGGCACACCGCTCGGTGTCTAGTTATGATACTATTTGTAATAGCTCAAGCCCACAGCTAGCAAATATTGTCGACTTTGGCTTGTTACGTATCGCTGTTAGTCACACAGTTTTAAACGTGTCTATTAGGGAGAGGTTTCCACACTCTTATAAGGATTCGTTTCCCTTCTGGTGGATATGGGATCTCGTAGAAACCCTGTACCCTCACAAGTGGAACTAAAAAAGAAATGATGTATGTATGAGCTATATATGGGTTGTGGGCTGAAAATCATTAGTTCACTAAAGCCTAGTAAATTTTGGTAGTTGTGAGCCCAAGGTTGGGAATGGGCTTCATTAGTTTACTCAATTTAAGCCTGTGACTTGGAAACTCTTAATCTGAAATCAGATCGAATGTGATTCATATCTTTCACATATCTCAACCTGTTTTTACTCTTTGCAGCTTGCTTCAGTGTTCATGTTAGAGGATCAGAATACATGCCACTACTTGGGTCGGATGATCCCGGTTCATTCTTGTCGGGAGTGCCCGATATCGAGCTATAAAGTCATTGTTGCCTCTCGGATCGCTCCAGGCATGCAAAATCTTTGTTAGTAACCAAGATTAACTTCTGCGAAGTCACGTATTTTGCTGTCGATTGCTTTGTTTTGAAAATGAAAACACTTGGAAGGTAGACATTCTTATCATGCCTAAATAGAGATCTAGAACATCAGTAGGAGAAAGCTTAGGACTTATGCAAATGTTTGTCAAGTTAGCCCAAGTGGGCCATGAACATCCTGTATTTTCTTTATTTCTTCTTCTTTCTTCTTTTATTTTTATGAAATTTTAATTAGGTATAGACATTCTTTGCAATAAATTTGGGCCAAAGGTAGTAGGTTTTGTGGGCCTATCAGCTGGTGGGGAGACCAGTACATGAGGAAGCAAGGAGGTGATGGTCGCTGGAAACATGTTCCTCTTGTCCCTTCATTTTTTCTATATATATATATATATAAACAAACAAAAATAGGGTAGTGATCAACTAGATCACTATATTATTTTTTATAAAAATTTATTACAATTCAGATAAGAAAGTGGGAGCTAGGGAAGTTGGAAGGCTAATTTTTAGTTCTAACTGCAATAAATTATTAGTTTTGTTTTAATTTTTAATTTTTAATTTTTTTCGAGTTCAACATTTTTTGGGCCAGTAATAAGTATCGCTAGCTAGATATCTTAAATAAATATCATTTCGAGTATACTCGAGAAAAAGTGTATAGCTTAAATTATTTATTACGCGTTCAATGACTAAAATATTTTGAAATTCAAAATTCAAAAAATTATTTGAAAAATATTATAAATAAATATAATTATTTTTGTCTTTAAAATGAATAATATCTCACAAAGTACGATATTCAAATCAAATGATTATTATTTTGAAAATTTGTAAATATTTTTAAATTGAAAAAAAAAAAAAAATTGGTTCGAGCGAGCACGAAGACCCAGTCAGCAAACGACACGCATGCATGGCGTTCCATAAAACGGGGGTTCAAAACGTGGTTATGGGAACTCGAAACTCTCCATAATAATATTCACGCAAATTAGGGGCCCAAATAAAAACAACAATAATAAATAAATAATTTATTTTAAATCAGAAGTGGGCCCATGCTCCAATTTCAATCTTCCGACGTGGACCGTTGACGTGGCAACGACAAGGTACCAAAAACGACCCTTCCCAACTTCCAAAAGCTTTCCTTTAAAAAGAATAATAAAAAATATCTCAAAACTTTATTTATTATTTAAAAATTATAAATAATATATTTAATCTTTTTTTTAACCTTTTAAACATGTGGATTCTCGTTAACATTTATCAAAGAAAATAAAGTAATAATAATAAAAATACTTTTGAAAATAATCAGCAAAATACAAAATATTTTCTTTAATTTAGGCAAAATAATATTATTAAAGTAAATTCCAAAAATACCCTCGTTAGCCCCTGCGACTCGTTTTCAGCCGGTGGCGCCGCCCCGGATATCACGTGCGCTTACTACTGGTCCCACGTGAGCGCGCGATGATATCGAAAAACCCCTCTGATTTCCGGTCAAATGCTTTGACCGTTGAAATTTAGAGTGGGCCCCATGCTAACTATAGGTGTAGACGTAGACTAGCGTCCACTAATCTCAATTAGTTCTTAATTAATTTAATTACCTAATTAGAAAAATAATAAGTATTTTAATTGAGCACGAGAGAAGATTTTTCCGGTGGGAAAAAGCCCATTAAATACATTATTAATTAGGATAAAGTTGTTTAATTAATATAATGAACCATTAGACCATTTTTAATAATAAAATACCAAATAATTACAAAATAATTTAATGATTTATCAAACATTATAATTCTCCTGCAATGAGACGTGAGAAAAAAAAATATTGAATTTTAAAAGGGTCATAAGTGTTTTATTCACTGAACATATTCGAATTGTCTTATTTTAAATAAAAATAAAGCGTAAAGCTAAATAAACCGAGACTTTTCATTTATGGCTCAAACATTCTTCCTTTTTTTTTTAATTTCTTAAATTTTAAATTATGAAGTTTTAGTATTTAATGAACGAGAGTCGGGATGAAATAATAATTAAACGAGAGCACTTTCTCTAAATTTAAATCTTATTTTAGCCCATGTGTTTTTATGTTTATTAAAATATCAAATAACTCGCTTTTAAAATATTTTCTCTTAATTTTAATATAAATAATGATTTATTTCAAAATTACTAAATTTTAAAATTTTGATTTTTTTAGTTTAATAATAAGTGGATGACTTATTTTTTAAACTTAATTTTAATCAATATTAAGGGATTTAAAATTTTTAATTTTTTTTTACTTGTTAAAACAAATTAGTGAGTGAATTAACTAAATTTAAACAAATTTCATAAATTTTATTTATTTATTTATTATTATTTTCATAATATAAAATAATAATTTCGATTTAAATTTGTAAAACCCGAAAATTACGACATGAACAGAGGAGGTTCAGATTGCAATACCATCATCGAACGCCTTGTCTTTTCAGAACCTTTCAATCGTACATCCCAAAGCAACTGATTCTGTATTGAAAAGCCCGAAGAAGATCCATCCATTATCATCAATCAAAAATCAATGTTCATCAAGAAACGGAGAGGCGAAAGAAAGACCAGCAAATTCTGCCGATTCTGAAGCAAAAAAGCGCCCCACAACGAAGTGGTAGCCCAGTTTTTGGCGATCATTCATTCGTTCATTCATTCTGTAAGTAAAAAGTTATGTAAGCATCTCTGTTTCGTCCACTTGGCTACACCATTAATAGGCCTGAAATTGAACTGCAGCAGCTACGAATTCAGAAGGACAGAGAGAAAAAGAGTCTGCCCTAAATCGCACAAACAGGCATTGTAGAAATTGGGGAGCTCAGAATGAGGGACCATGTGACAGCCCCACGAGGCCGGCCGGCAGTCGCCTTAAGACACGCGTGTGTGCGCGCGCACCAAGTGTTTGACAAAATGCCAAAACCAACAGGTTAGTGTCTTGCTTTGTTTTGCCTAACTATAATTAAACCCACTGCTAGGTTTAGTTTAGATTGTTGTTTGCTTGGCCTTAACCACACGCGTATGCGCATCAAGTGTTTGACAAAATGCCAAACCGAGTAGTTGGGTTTTGTTTTTTTGCCTAACTATAATAAATTCAATACATTTGATAAACTTAACTAAATTTACAAAATATATACGTTTATATATTTTAAAAATACTTTTTTAATTTTCAAAATTGGCTCGAATTTTAAAAACACTTTTATGGAAAGTATATAACCTAATCTAGAAGAAACTCATATGTAGAAATAATATTTATATGTTTAATTTTCAAAGATCAAAAAGTAAAAAAATGACCCTTTGAAATAATTCTTATATGCTTAATTTTTGAAGATCAAAAAGCCAAAAATCAAGTGGTCATCAAAACAAACCTAAACATTTAACTTTCATTTAATTTTGCTTTTATTTATTCAAAACCTTTATTATTAAATGGTGTCTGAAATGCACCCTTTGAAATTAATCCCATCGAGAAAATAAACTACACTAAAATAGTATTTAAATTCGTAAACTAACATCCCCTCCATGAACTATTAGTTTAATATCTTAATAGCAATGCATATCGTACATTACGGTGAATGGGTTCAATTAGACACTGAAATTTTGGTAGTTGATTGGTTTCTGTCTGATGTTTATTGCTATCCGAGCTGTATTTCGGCTGTTCCCTTCTAGTCCTCTGCTCACTCTTTGCCAGGGATTGAACGCGTGTGTTTCTTCATTGATTTGATTTCTTTTTTTTTAAGGGCGATTTTAATGAAGTTTGTCAAAAATTTATTAATAGAAAATTATTGTTGGGTTTGTTCAATTAAAGTAATAGGCATGCTGCATGCACAGCGTTTTGTAATGAATGCCCATTTATCAAACCAGTTGGTTCTGTCCAATTAGTATGAATTTAATCTTTACTTAATAATTTTAAATTATTCTCTCATCTGTGGACTTGATTTGAAGTATTATTATATGAAATATGGAAGAAACGTTGTGGGCTTGGGATCTGATTTTGCTCTTAGTTTGATTCTATGTTAAATTTTAATGAGCAGGATTGAAATTTTAACTTCATTTGGAACTTAAGAATCTGATCACAAATTGATTTTAAGGACAATAGAGATCCTAACCGTGAAAATCTATTGCTAGTATTGTCCGTTTTGGTTCGTTGCGTGTTGTCGTCAGCCTCACGGTTTTAAAACGCGTCTACTAAAGAGATCGTTTTACATCCTTATAAGAAATGTTTCATTCCCTCAATCTAGAATCTCGCATTAGGGTTTTAGGTGTGAAGGTCTAACTTGAACATTAATTCTGGTCATCCACTTGCCAATTTCTTGTCGAACTTTATGTGTTATGCAAAAAAAAAAAATGTCATTGTTAATAATTTATATGATTATTTAATTTTATTTAAATTTTGTTGCCACTTATTTTTTAGTTTTAGACATTTATCATATTCAATATATTAAAATTTTGAATTTATTAGGCACTACTAAAATTTGTAATATATTATTTCAAAGAAAAGTAAAAGGGACCAAGTTTATGGTTTCCGTTGAAGGCTGAATTTAATTTTAATGAAGAATTGGCAGAGTATTGACTTAAGCTGTGTAATTAAATGAAATGGAAGCTGCCAGCTTTATTCATTTTCAATGAACTGTTCAACTGCAACTAATCATAGTTATTGCATCCTCAGTTATCACTCAATCTGTCAAAACAACACAAAAAGAACAGCTATAAGCGTTAATCTCCACCCAATAAAATTGGCCGGAAGTTGTGGGGAGATTTAGCGCCCTCGGGTTCTTTCCAGCTCCACTGACCTTGGAGCTGTTTCGGGCTTTAAACCCACCGCCACATGTGTGATGGTACCGGCGCCGGCGGTCAATGTTCCCGCCGGCTAGAGTCCTCTGGTCCTTTTTGGGTTTTTTTGTTTTTGAGGAAATTTCCACGTATGATGATATGAATGTACTTATTCAGGATAACTGAGATTGGAATTGTTAACACAAGGACAAAGAGACCAAATAATGGAGATTTAAATCTCCATTATGAATAAATAATCGGAAAAAAAGGGTTTGACAGAGAGAGAAAGATGGAAGTGGGGAAGAAGTGTTGTGTGTTTTCTTGTACTTTTTTCAAGTTGCAGGTTTTGGAGTATCGTGTCGGGAGGTCTTATTTTTTTACTAATATCTTTTTGGTAAAAAAAAAAAAAGTATTGATTTTTGAAAATACTTTGTTTCATTCAAACCTTCCCAAAGCGAGCTCGAGATCTCCCTTGGCTTGTGTATATAATCTTCTCCTTTGCTTTCTCGTTGAATACAAAGCCTTGTTTGCGGCGTTTCAGAACAAACTGAGAAGAAACCTTCAACATTCTGAACAGATTACAAAATCCTCAGAGATCGAAAATGGGTATGTTCTCTTTGGTTTTCTCTCTGTGTCTCTCCTTCCCTTTCATCTGTTCTTCTCTCACTTGGTTTTTAGTCTCTTCTCTGGTTTTCTTGTTTGGGATTCTTCTCTTTTCCTCCTTATCATTTTCAGATCTCTCTCTCTCTAGATGGTCTGGTCATGGCTTTTGATACTTGTTTTCTGATTGGCTTTACAAGATTACCATGGCGCGTCTTATTTGTTGGTCTATTTACCCCTTTTCTCTTATTCCAGCAATCGACATGAACTTTTCCCATGATATTGATGATGAATATGTGAAGCTGATTAGAAGAATGAATCCAACCAGGTACATAATTTCCTTCCTTTCTCTGAAGAAAAAAAACACAACTTTCTTCTGTACAAAAATTAAGCTTTTAAGTTATGTCTTTTTCCAGGGTTGTTATTGACAATGAAGCCTGTAAGGATGCTACTGTTATAAGGGTATGATTTGAACTCTGTTTCTTATTTGTTGAAGTCTTCCATTTGGGTTACTTTATGCTCATTTCAACCATTTTGTTGCAGGTAGATAGCGCCAACAAACATAGGATTCTTCTTGAAGTCGTTCAAGTTCTTACTGATCTTAATCTCATCGTCACCAAAGCCTATATTTCTTGTGACGGTTGTTGGTTCATGGATGGTAAGTTTCTCTTTCCCATTTTTTTTCTCTTGTATCGGTTCTCTCCCCATCAGGATTTTCATGTGGTTTTGGCTTCTTGGACAGTTTTTAATGTCACTGATCAAGATGGAAACAAAGTTACAGATGAAGGGGTTTTAGACTATATCAAAAGGGTATGTGCTATGTGCCTGTTTCTATCTTTCTGTTGTATTTTTCTTTTCTTTCATGTGTTAAATTCAATTAATTCAACGCGGTTATGTTTTTTGGTTTTCAGTCGCTTGAATCGGATTCTTGTTTTGCATCCTCCATGAGATCTGTGGGTGTAAAACCATCGGTTGATTACACAGCAATTGAGCTTATTGGAAATGATAGACAAGGATTACTTTCTGAACTCAGCGCTGTCCTCACTCACCTCAAATGCAACGTTGTGCACGCTGAGGTGTGGACTCACAACACACGGGCGGCCGCTGTGATGCACGTCACCGACGACGAAACTGGTTCTGCAATTACTGATCTTGAGAGGCTATCTAGGATCAAGGGATTACTCTGTAATGTACTAAGGGGAAGCAACAATAGAACCAATGGAGCTAAGACGGTTGTGTCTCAAGGAGTCACTCACATTGACAGAAGGCTTCATCAGATGATGTTTGCTGATAGGGACTATGAACTTCTTGGTGAAGATTTAATGGACGAGAAGCAAAGGCCAAATGTCAAGGTTGTGAATTGGTGTGACATAGACTATTCTGTCATTACCATTCGGAGCAAAGATCGCCCGAAACTTCTTTTCGACACGATTTGCACGTTAACAGATATGCAATATGTGGTCTTCCATGCCAATGTAGTTGCTGAAGGGACAGAAGCCTATCAGGTAAGATTGCAATCACTTGCCTCTTTAGCAACTTAGAGACAATGTGGACTTGTTCTTTAGGCTTATTATGATATCTATTTTGAATTTGTAGGAATATTACATTAGACACATAGATGGATCTCCTGTTAAATCTGATGCAGAGAAACAAAGGGTAATTCAATGTCTTGAAGCTGCTATAAGGAGAAGAGTGTCTGAGGTGCGTGAAGAACGCTACCATATCCTCGAAACTAATGACGATTTTTCACGGTCTTTCGAGTTTTTTCGCATTGTTCGAATTGTTCGAATTGTTGATTTGTTGCTCTATCTTGTTTTTCAGGGCTTGAAGCTTGAGTTATGCACAACAGATAGAGTAGGCCTTCTCTCAGATGTCACCCGCATCTTCCGAGAGAACAGCCTGACTGTCACAAGAGCAGAGGTCTCAACTAAAGGCGGTAAGGCGATTAATACGTTCTACGTTCGTGATGCGTCGGGGTATCCAGTCGATTCGAAGACAATAGATTCCATTCGAGATTTGATCGGGCAAACAATACTGAAAGTGAAAGGCAGTCCTAAGGAACAAAAACAAGGTTCTTCTCAGGATTCACCAACTAGATTCTTATTTGGTGGTCTTTTTAGATCTAGATCTTTTGTAAATTTTGGGTTAATAAGGTCCTAATCATGAGGAGATTTACTGCTACTGAATTGATTTAAGCCCATCATGTAAATGCACCATAAATACTACATAGGAACCAAAACATGGAGAAGCATCAGCTCCTTCCTTCTTGTACATAACTCAAGAATTAGGCTCTTCTTTTAGCTTTTATTTCTCCGACTTAACCAAAATGAAAGTTTTCGTTTTTGTGTCTAATAAGTCTCTAGTGTGATGTCTCATATCGGTTGGAGAGAACGAAACCCCTTTTATAAGGGCATGAAAACCTCTCCCTAGCAGACGCGTTTTAAAAACCTTGAGGGGAAGCCCGAAAAGGAAAGTCCAAAGAAGACAATATCTGCTAGCGGTGGCCTTACCCTAAACTTATAAGAGAGGTAACATGGCGGGCGGGGTTAGAATGAAGAGTTGACATTTATTTTGGAATTGAGCTCAAAATTCCATAAATTTTCAAGGGTGGAGGAACCAAGGTGGAAGGATGTTGTTAATTGTTTCATATTTTGGGTTGTTGTTTTTTAAAGGAGACTTTGAAAGTTGAGGAAGCTTGACCTTTTTCATCCTCCAATATGGAATGGGAATAGTGGTTTGAACTTTGAGTAGTTTTTGGTATATTATTAAACAAAATCTAGAGGGAGACTTGATGATGGTGGCCTTTTAAACATCACTTTCAGATCAAGACACACACCTAATCTATGAATTTGGTTGTGTAAAGCAAATTCTTTGATCTTTTTCCCCATCAAACACATATTTTTTTTATCTTTTCTAAAGAACCATTAAAGGAAGTAATTTTCATTCCGACTTTCAAAAAGTGAGTACATGACGCTTCAATCCATTTGTATCATAAGGTTTAACTTCTCTTTAGAATCGTATAAGGTTTAACTTCTCTTTAGAATCGTGCTGATTACTATAAGCGAGGTATGAGCATCACATTTTTGGTGGGTTCTCAGGGGACCCATATGCTATCCTCTGTATAAACTATTTGGATGAACATAAGGTTCAATGTGTCGTGTTTATGTTGAGAGATGACTTGCTAAGAGATCCCTTGACACTAATGGAGACCCAACAACGTGTACACATAGAGCTTTTTGTTGAATTTTTTAATCCAACGACCACCAAAGTTCTTTGAGGTTGTAGTAGAACAAACGACTGGAATATAAACGACAATTCACGAGGCTTGTGTGCTTCACTCTAAAGTTGGTGGGTACAAAGGCCAAAAAGGTCGAACATTTTGTTATGGGCACGAATGAGTTCAAGCGATATTGGCTTTTGTAAACAAACACATTAGTAAGGGAAGACATATGTTATCACTAATTGAGATGCTAGTAACACGCAAATAGTAGAG
The DNA here is from genome assembly GCA_033971965.1 of Cucurbita ficifolia. Taxonomy (NCBI): domain Eukaryota; kingdom Viridiplantae; phylum Streptophyta; class Magnoliopsida; order Cucurbitales; family Cucurbitaceae; genus Cucurbita; species Cucurbita ficifolia. The sequence goes on along the minus strand of CM066973.1, from coordinate 488,629 downwards.
ACAAATATACTATTGATATCGAAGACTATTATCTAAAACATTGAATCATTCCGATTGTTCTCTAACTCTTTTTTTTTTTGTAATATATATATATATATATATATGGTAAATTTCGTTGCTTGGAAAGATTATTTAGATCATTTTTAGATAATTTTACTCGAATCTTTTCGTAATTATGTTGATTTGAAAGAATCGAGACAATTGAGAGTTTTCCAATACGTTTTTGCCATAAATTCCAAAGTTTTTGCCAAAGTTCTTTTGAATATCTTTAGGTGTAAAAAAAAGGGGAATGGGAAAAAGCAATTTGGTTATGGCAAGAAAGCTTAAAGAACAACACTTTTTTTTCCTTTTTTTTTTCTATGGTAGATGAGAATATAAAGAAGCTTTATTATTAAATATTCATTCTTTAGTTCTAAGATTTCAAACTCCATAACATAATCAAGCGATATGAAAAATGAATACCGTCTTCAAGGTCATCTTGTCCAACTCGAAATATTATAGATACAACAGAAATTCATAGCCTCGATAAAAATTAGGTTAGATCACACGTTTTGTTCTTAAAATTACGTGTATGTAATTCATGTTGGATGAAAGTCTCACGTCGGCTAATTTAGGGAATGATCATGAGTCTATAATAAAAAAATATTATCTCCATTGGTATGAGCTCTTTTAGAAAAGTCTAAAGCAAAGTTATGAGAGCTTATGCTCAAAGTGGACAATATCATATCATTGTGGAGAGTTGTGTTCATCTAACAATGCATAGTTCCTTGAATTTTAAAAATCATTTCATATGTTTTTAAACTTTTAATTTTGTGATAGACATTTGTTGTTCGGTTTTATACCTAATAATTTTTTTAATATAAAAGTCATAATGTTTGAAAAATGCATTGCATTTAGCCTTGAGCCTAAATATTAATAGAAAAATGTTAGAGAAATAATATATAATACATGAAGATGCAAAAATAATTAATATGGTATGAAAAATAACTCAAAAAGTAAAAAAAATAATAATAATAAATAAATAAATAAATCTTTTTGGGCTTGCTGCAGTTTCTTATCACTGAAAACGATGCGTTTTACTTTTTTTTTTTTTGGAATTTATATATTTAAAAAGTTATGTATTTGCGTGCTTTGATTCCTTGTCCCACGTGGAGAATCCAGTTTTTGGGAAGTTCTTTATTAATAAAATATATAAACATTGCAACCATGGTTAATTACGAAGTTAGCCTTTAGTAATTGTTAATGAAATAAATAATAAATTTAGTTATTCCAGTTTTTTAATTTATTTTAAAATATCCTTAAATTAAAAAGTGTTTTTGAATTTTCTAAAAGTTAGGTTTTATTTTAATAAGTAAATTTGGGAAGTTCAACAAAGGGCTCCAAAAGCGATTCGGTTGCAGCGTCGTGACAAACGAATGTTGTACACAAAGAAGACGATCCGATTGCAGCGTCGTGCTCTGATCCTCTCCCTTTCCTCATATGGTGCCACGCCAAAGCCATCAATTTGGCATCATTGTTCAAATCGAGCATAATATTACTAATAAGCGTCGTTAAACCGACTTCTAATTCTTTTATTATTTTTCATTATATGTTTATTTTGTATTTTTACTTTCCATTTTAGTCAATATATTTTTAAATGTTAATTTTTAAAATTAGTTCTTACAGTTGGTTTGATGGGTTGAGTCTTATTTTTATTTTTATTGCATAAAAACAAAAAAAATAAATATAAATAATAGATACTATTACTTAAAAAAAATTAATTATAGACAAACAATTAGTATGATATTACAAGGAGTAATGGGCCTTGTTTACAGACTGGGCCCTCCATAATAATGGGCCGGTAATAGATAGTAAACCGGTGGCCCAAGGTCCAAACCGAACTTAAGCCTTTATATAATTAAAATTTTAGTATTTTTTGGGGTTGGAAAATAAACATTATATAATTTAATATGATAATACATAATCAAGTAAAAAGCAATTATAAACATTATATAATTAATTAATCTACTTGGGCAAGACATCTGATTAGGGCAGGAATTAAATCATAAATTTTAAAGTAAGACTAATCTTTTACATAAAAAATGTTGGGAGACAATTGATTGCACAATGACCAAAACACCCTAAAACTAATTTTTAACCTCATTTATATCATCATCCTAATAATAATCCGTTAGTATACATGCACAACAGGACCCAAACCACAAAGAGGCTTCATACTCATGAAGCTATTCAATGAACTGGATGAGTAACAAACACAATAAATATGAATATTAGCTCGGGCCAAAATTTTGATTGGTTCTCTAGGGAAGCAAATGCAACGATTCGATCGATCGAATTGGATTGAGGTTGCTCTTTCTTTCTTTGTGGTCGATTCACTTTCATGGCAGTGTATGATGTGGTGTTTTGTTTGTCCTCTTGGAGACCTATGAAACACAAATCAAACCCCCCATTGGTTTCATTTTCTTCTCTTCCTTCCCTTTCCCAACTGCCCCGATTTGAAGGCGTGCTCTTGTTGTTGAAGGAAGGCGCTCGCCTTTTTGTATCGTTCTGCTCTTTCTTCTTCCTGCAGTGCCTTGTCTCTTGCCTTCACATCGAACAAGAAATGGTTATCCTTGCGTAGTTCACGTGCTGCTCCTTTAGCTTCACGTTTTAAAAGTTTCTGCAGCTTTCTTTTTTCAACTCGTTCACGATCTGGATCGTAGTCTCTGCCCTTAACGAAGCTGCGAAAGTGAGAACAAGAAATTGCAACAATTAGTACTCTGTTTTAGGCCACTAGAGGGCATGAATAAAACTAAAGACAAAATAGAAGGAAAGTACTTCTCCTCAAATTTTGGATTGAGTAATTTGATTGGCACAGCCTTCTGCTTCCTCATTCTAAGAGGTTGCCGCCCCATATAATACTCCTCCGTTTTGGCTTCAATTGCTTCAGCAACTTTTCTGAATTTATCACGTAATACATCCGGCATGTTCTCCTGCAGTGTCAATTCGTGTAAAATTGTCGAGAATGGCATGAAGATTTCGGGGAAGGATTTCAATTGACCATATACGTTAACAAAGCCATCAAGAGTTTCAATAACTGTCAACAGCACCCCGGCCCTGCAGTTTCGAAGACCAAACCTTCATCTATCAATATATATAACACGAAACGTACAATATCATTATCAATATAACAATACGAAACATATAAATGGATATTCAGTTCTCAATGAAAAGGTATCTTCACTCTGGTACTTCCAAAAACGTCAGATCAATTTGGGAAAGTAGGTATGAAAAATCATATACATGGTGATAGGAGCCAAAAGGAACGTCTCAATCTATATTCCTAGCATCCTTCAAGAATTAAGAGTTTGGCCACTTCTTTTTCATTTGGAATAGTTTAGAAACTTTTCGCTCTCAAGATCAATTTCGTTAAAACGCTAGAATAACTCCAATGCACCCCTCCCCAACGAGAAAAAGAAGAGAGAAAAGTGGAAAGTGGATGCGACTATAGCAAAGTGCATAGAAAAGACCGTACCGACACACACACACAAGGGTACCTGTAATTGTCGGAGCTAAAAACGGAAGAATGTTCAGTCAAATTCACCATAAAGAAGAAGTCCAGGGGGGTAATCTCGTTTGTAGGATTCTGTATACGCAGCAACTGCCCAAGTGCTTGTAAATCCACTAGATTACAAATCGGCTGGAAAAAAATGGGTATCCTTGGTCATTTGCAATAGTTATACTACAAGCAAATGGGAATACTTGGACAGTGGACGAAAGACAACCAAAAAATAATGGTGTGAACTTTTCAGTATACCTGGGGATTTTGAGAGGGTAATGACCTTCTACCAGCAGCTGCGATCAACAAAGTTTGGAGAAAGTTTATTGCTTCAGGACAGAACTTCAAAGATTGTTTGGCTACCTGCATTTTAAATGGAGCTTTCCTTGAGAAAAATGGCAGAAAAGGTACTCCATGAAAAAATAATAGTTAAAATAAAACAACGCAAACATTCACTTAACAAATGCAAAATAGACTAGAAGTTATCAGAGGTAACTAACATAGCTACATTCATGTAAAGAATGCAATTAGCTTAACATACATAGAGCAGCAGAGAACACAAGAAAGAGCCAATTGTAATGTCCCGACCCGTGACAATGGGGCAACGCATCAAATATTCACACATCAACAATATTGCGGGTGTGATGACCACATGGTGGAAGTCAGAGCAAGGAAATATCATTGACCACAGCCTCAAGAGAATCAGAGTTTTGGAAGAAGGCCATGAGCTATTCTCTGCAAGAAAAAATTCAGTTATGTACAAAGGTATTTTGGTGTATATACTACAGGAGGAAGGAAATATACCTGGATTCTTATTATCAACACAAAACTGTTGATGAGTGTGGGATATCCTCGTCCTAGCACATGTAGCAGCATAGAAAGGAATCTGCCTACTCATCTCCATCAATGGCTTGAGAAGCAAATTTAGTAGCTCCACGTTTAATGGTTTCTTATTTGTTGACACAGCAAAATATTGCAAAAGTATGCCATAGAATCTCTGAACGAGACATTAATACGAATGGTTAGAAAGCAACCCAATAACAATCAGAACGTACATATGCATTCCAAACAAAGAGGATAAATCCTATTGCAATGTTGGAGTGGAGACGTGTATATATCATAAGCATCCAAGAAATGAGATGGATATATATATATATACACACACACAACATACAAAAGGAGCTTAATAGAAAGTAAGATGCATTCAAGGCCATAGTCACGATTCATGAAAAGGCTGTTTGTTTTGTAATAAACACCAAATTTCTAGAAATTTAGTATTTATATGTAAGATGAATGAAGGTAAGATCAGGCACTAAATTACTGAGTAGAATAAATGAGCACAACACTCGGTGTAACTAGTGACAACCCTAGGTCATAAAAAACCTCCATTTACAGTAGCCAAGACGGAAACAAGATGAAAGAAATGAAAATAACTAAAAGTACACTGGATATAAAGAACGTTCCCTTATAGTTACTCCTGAAGCCTGAATTAAAAGAAAGGTGGGAGAAATGAAAGCAGACTAAAATTACTCTGCACATATAAATTCCCCAAGTAGTTTAAAGCAATAACATTTTATATGTCAATTTAATATATTAATAGCTTTCGATGTGTTTCTGACTTCTGATAAACAAGTTGAACAAGAGAACTACCAGCAGACATAATGCAATGCAACTTGATTCTACCAAAAAACGTATAAACAATGATGTATTATGTGAGAACATAAAAATATAAAATAAGAGCATACCTGCATTTTTTCCAGATTTTTTTCTGTCAACTGGATAGCATTACTTGCCCGAATTCGATCAATGATCAAGATTACATCGCTATCTGAACAATCAGCCAATAATGACAAAAATTGATTAAAGCTCTCTGGTGCTTCAATTATATAAGGAAGTTCTGGTTTATTTTCACGCTTCGTATTCTTTTCTAATTTCTTGGCATCTTCAGAGCTTCCTTCACTTTTACTACTTTTAACAATGGCACACTTGTTTGCCTTTTTAGGATGGTTCTCATCCTGTTCTTTGTCTTCTTTACTTGCTTCATCGTCCTCTTCTGAATCAGAGTCGAGAATGTCATCATCACTCTGTTCCCAATCCTTCAAAGAATGCCTCTTTCCACGAGTGTTATCATCTTCCTCGGATTCATCATCAGAATCCCCACCCACATCATCACTACTGTCTGTATCTTCTGCAGAATCATCATCTTCACTTTCAGTGCCATCAGCAACCTTTCTTTCAAAAATCTCATCAACCCATCCCTTTTTATGATTGTGCTCATCATCATCAAGCGTGAATGAATCACCAAGATCATCCCCAGATATAAATTTTCGTTTCTGTACAGATGCATTTTCAGCATCACCGTCTTCGTCATCACTAGAATTATCTGGCGCAAGCATCCGTTTCTGTCTTTCCTCCTGAAATGTAAAATGTCATTGAAGTTAATAAGCAGAAATGTCAACTTCTCAAATGTCAGCTACTAAACATCTCATAGTCTTCGATGATGATATGTAGGGCAAATATCAATGTATACCCACAACTTTTTTAAGAAGTGTACACACGTGTGCGTTAATGATTTTTAAATTGCAAGCTTAACCCGATTCACTTATGACCACCTAGGGGTTAATTTATAGAATTACAAGTCTTTGCATGTGTGAACTAAAATTTTTTAAATGGAATCTAACGGAGGGAGTAAATTTATACACTAGTGAAACTACGGGAATTGGTACAATTATTAGTTTAGAGTTTTTATTGATATAACCCCAGTTTAGGAGGTTTTTATTGTTCTAAATTTCACAATCCTTTAAGAAGCAAGAAATTTTCATATTGACATACAACAATTCCTAACTAAACTTGTCCTACATTCTACAAATCATTCAAGAAGCAAAAAAAAAAAAGTTCATATAAATAAAGGAACTCCTCAATACTTCGATAGAATATAATATCAATCACGGTTATAAATAGTAGATCATTAATGCACTTACCACATTGAAGTGACAATACATCAGTAAACTCAAAAATATTACATACCAATTTTCTGTAATTCACACAAATAGTCGCTATCAATAACATGCTAGACACCATTAAAATACTCTGTTTTCCTTCACCTAAACACGAATTGAACTAGAACACAAACTGGAAAGAAGAAAGTTTGTATTAGAAAATCTAGGCCTCCATCACATGGTTACAATCATAAAATACCTCTAATTGTTCAAGCCGTTCCCGTTCCTCCTGGGCAATTTCTTCAGGGGTCTTCGTCCTGTCAGAGGGGCGTGCACGTATTTCCATTGCCATCTCTTTGACAAGCTTGTCAAAAGCATCAGGTTTGTCCTACATCATGCAGAAAGAAGTCCTGAAGTTGTTAGCATGAAAAATGTCATAATTAAAAAAAAAAAAAAAAAAAAGCTAGAAGTTGACATATAAATAATAAAGAAAAGGAAACATTGAAAATAACCAAAAGAGGAAAACGAGTGCATACTACACAAAGAAGTCCTGAAGTTGTTTACTAAATTTTAAAAAAGATAATAACAATAATAATAATTACAGGATGGAAGATGACTGAAAAACAGAACTACATAATAAACTTGGTGAAATTCAGAAAACATACAATTTAATACCTGATTAAAATTTTCAGTTTTCCCAGCAGCGAGCAAATTATCCTTCTTCAAATGCTCATTTGGAATACTCTTTTGAACAAGAGCTTTCAAGGCATTTGCGTTACCAGAACTAGTGAGAGATAATAATGCCTCAGACTGAACCAACGACTCAAACTTCTTGTCCAGTTCTTCAATGAGTTGTTCATTTTCTTCCTTATCCTTTGCTTTTTGTGCCTGATAAAAAGTTTGACACATAAAAAGAATAGATTCAGGAAAAAAGAAAGAAAACGAAAATTATCAGAATTTGTACAGGTGCAACTACAGGACGGTAAGAAAAAAGTTCTCACCTTGAAAAATTTGCTCTTTGCGATAATCTCATCCATCACTTCCTTCTTGCTTTTGCGTTTCTGTAAATTTAGATTATTGGTTTCAGAAACACTCAATGCCTTGAAACAAGTAGGGATACGCATATATGAGCTTAAACATGCATGCAACAAGTGTTTACATCCAAATACATTCATAACTACAGACCCATTGCGTAGCCTAAAGTACAAAAGCAATTGTGTCGTATAAAACTTGTATGGAGTGTGCAACAACAGGAAGACAATGAAGTTTTCACATTTTTTCCTCCCTGTCGAGGGATAACTTCGGAAGTAAGAGAGGAGAGACTTGTAAAATTACAGCTACAACATTATGAAAGGGAAAAAATCAAACAACATACATATGTGCTGCAAGTATGAAAACAATCAGTTTGTCCATATACGTTGATGACATAAAAAGAAAGAAAAATTAGACAGCAAGGAATCTCACGTTTTCCTCTCCCTCTAATAAACCACCTTTTTGTTGATACGGTGCACCATGATAAGCCCCTTCTGCATAGTACAATGAGCGGTATTAATGATATTTCAAAGAAACAAAAGAACAAGCTGATATAGGACTAGTATTCCAACAAGTGTTCATCGGCATTAACAGATTTCCAAATTCAACAAAAGATAGGGATAACCAATAATAAGAAACTAAGTCAGGGGTTCATTTTCTTTCAAATAATTAACTAAACTAAAAAAGGCATTAGGCTCCGAAAAACTAAGGCCGCATTTGGGGAAAAAATTAACAAAGTTGTTGTGCAGTGATATACATTAACAAAAGCTTTACACGTACTCTTAGTTTCAGCAGCTTCTGCATCGTCATCGTCGTCCGGCATTACTTCTTCCTCGAAATCGTCGTTTGCAGGTAACGCGCCAAGACTATTGCTTCCAAAATAATCGTCCTCTTCTCCATCAGATAAGTTAAATTTGCTGCTCTTGTTCAATTTTATCTAAAGAAAAGTGCCATCAGAACAGATAACAGTAAATGATGCCAGAACCAAATGTTCGAAGCAGACCAATGCACTCACCTTCCGTTCGCGCTGCGAACGTAAAATAGCCTTGTCAAACTCCCCAAGCTCTTCGTCCTGCTCCCCAATTCGCTTATCGGAAAATTCTGTAGACTTACCACTTTGCTCGTACTCCCTTAACAGCGTCTTTTTCCTCTGCCTCACAAAACGCACACAAAATTAAAAACCTAATGATCAAACCAAAGGAAGAAACAACACTTGCCTAAAGTAAAGCAAAAATCAATCAGTTAACAAGAATTATCAAGGGAGACACTACCTTTTCAATCGCAAGCGAACGAGCAAGACCAGTACGACGCTCTTCTCCCTTACGTTTCTTCCCAAGGACGTCAAATTTCCTGCGAGACCAAATGCTCTCGAATGGATTCGCCTTCGGAGCACTGACCTTCATCGACAACGCTTTCGGACCAGCACTCTTCTTCTTCTTCTTGCTCTTCTTGTCCTTCTTATCATTGTTGCTCGAGCTAAGGTTTGATAACTTAGCCATGGATTCACCAAGGAAGAGATTTGAACAGATGCCTCTAGGGTTTATGCAGTGCAGGGTTTTGGTCGAAGAAGAAACCTCTCTACTTCAACCTTTCGTCACTTCAGATGGTAGCCGCCAAATATCAAAAGCTTATGGAGAAGGAACCGCGGTTCGAGTGCATTGGGCCGTAATCAAGTGGCCCAACAAGGCCCAAAACTATGGACGGCCCAACTATAAGCGCAAGAAGTTACAGCCCAGCCCAGCCCAGCCCAGCGCATTCTATTTGGTATTTAAAGAAAATTGAATTTTTATCCGGTGGCGGTGATGTTTGATAACTATTTCAATTTTAATCTTAAAAACTTCGAAAAAAATAGCATACAAAGAAAAACAACATTAAATTATTAAATTTTTGTAAATTTTGGTAAAACTATTTAATGTTTAATTTATGCATTAATAAAATTAATGAGAAATTAATATAGTTAAAATTAATGAGGGAATTAGTATAGAAATCAAATAGAGCATAGAAATTGCAACATTTAACTACGTTTAATCTAATTTGATGACATTTGAAGCTCAATGAAATTTGATAAACGTCAAAATTTTAGAGAGTCATCGGGTTCCATTTTTTAGGTTAAAAGTATTATAAGGTGAGAGATTCGACCCTCTACCCTCTCGATAAAGGGTACATGTCTTATGTCTCGAGCTATGCTCATGGATCATCCACATGCCATCATTACTAAACAAAACTCGACACTAGGATCTTATTTCTTAGGTTAAACTCATGAAGATCCAAATTCCAAAGCTTACAAAACCCATAAGCTTACAGAGTAATCGGGTACCATTTTTTAGATTAGAGTAGTATAAGATGAGAGATTCGAACCTCTAATCTCTCGATAAAGGGTACCTGTCTTATATCCCGAGCTAGCTCGTGGGTCATCCAAAACCATCATTAGTAAACAAAACTCGACACTACGATCACCTTTCTTAGGTTCATTCAACTCATGAAGATCCAAATATCAAAATTCCAAAGCTTTTACAAAGAAACCCTAAACCCTAAACCCTAGCTACCATTAAAACTATTGCATGCATTGTTGAAGAAAAACAAGCTAAAGTGATCTAAACCCTAAAAGCCACCAACTTTTCCAAAAAGCACTTTCTTGGGAACGAAACAACTTTATTTGGCCACAACAATATCACCACAAAATAACAACACACAACAAAAAGTAGTTCATATATTGTCTTTCACTTAACACAACAAAACCCTCCATACATATTACCCATCCATTACACATATAGGTTATAATTAATTCATTCCATTTTCTATTATTCAAGCCGCCCCGTCACCGTCTTCTTCTTCTTCCGAATCCCTAACGTGCAACGGGATTCACAGGTGACCATCAAAACTCGCAAGCCTATACGCTCAAAAGCAAAGAACACGTAACGTTATCATAGCTTCCGAGTTTCAACTCGAGTTTCAAAAGTCATTCCGAACTCGAAAAACTAGTAAAAGTTACCCGATGTTAAGCGACGGGTGAGGAGCTGATGGGAATAAGAAAGACAGTGCATTGTAACCATGTTGCTGCTGCTGCTCCCACTCTGCCTGCTGAGCCATTGCTACACTCTTCTCCTTCTCCTTGATCTTAATTTCGTTTAACGAAACATAAATTATAATTAAGCATCGTAAACTAAAGCTTAAACGAATAAGTTAGATTATATTTATGGTTCGTTTTAGATCATTTAAATCGAAAAAAATAGCGTTTTAAACTAAACGGTATGATCACCTGCTTCGCTAGGAGAGCGTTTTGTTCCTGAATTGCTCGTTCCTGGTAAAAATAAATGAGAATGTGAAGTAAATTAATTAGAACAAAATCGAAAATTAAAATATTTTAAAGATTTTTAAAAAAAAGTAAGAGAAATTTGCCTTTCTCTGAAGAGCAGAGATGGAATCATGCATGAGTTGGTTCTGAAACAAAAATTCCAATATAAATTATTCATTAAAAAAACATTACAAAAAAAAAAAAAAAAAACATAAAAACAAGAAATTCAAACATCCTTACTTTCCTCGAACGAACATGTTTGAGTGCAGTGTCGATTTGTTGCTCCAAGTTTTGCAGTTCTTTGACGCTTAATGAATCCAAATCTTCTCCCATGTAATGACTGCAATTATCAAGAACGGGTATTAAATTTTCATCGACACGATATCGATATTAATAACGAGAGATAAAGATCGAGACTTCGACGTTCAAAACATTGTATGAACTTACCTGTTGTTTCTTTGTAAGAGTTCGACTCGGGATTTGAGTCTATAATACTCGAGAGTCCAATTTTCCTGAGAAAATTCAGATTCAGAAGCTGCAATTTGTTGCCTACCCACATACGAATATCGTTCATAACGTTCGAGTATTTTCTCCATGCTGCAACAACAAAATTTATCAGATTAAAAGCATAAGCAAAGTGATTAAGTTAGATGCTCGAATCTCAACGTAACACTATGGAACGAAAACAATCAGCTCAATAAAATCCGAGATCATGAATCGAAAGATCCTCGAGCAACTTAACCCATACAAGATCTATTTCCAAATCGAAAACTTTCACCCTAATTTCAGCTCGATCACTCGATATCCTATGATTTTCACAAACCCTAATCCAAAATTTGCCAACAAAAAACAAGATTTCAAGCATAAACTTTCACAAACTAATATCATAAACAAATTTGAAAAAGAAAATCATGGAAATAAAAACAAGATTAAATAAAAAAAATTGATGTTATGAACAGTATAGATAATGATCTCAAACTTAAATGATATCTATCTCTCTCCATCAATTCAATCTCTGAGTATCTATCTCTCACAGAAGAAGCAACCATTAATATAAAACATCAACCAATCACTGTTCGAAATGATTTAAGCTGAATTGACAGCCAAATATTATATATATATATATATATAGATATATATATTAAAGGATTTGGAATAAACAAAGGGGTTTTGAAAGTTAGGGCCTAGATTTGAAGCATATAAACACCAAGTGTTACTGTTCTATATCATGTCTTGTCCTAGACAAGAATAACATATTTCCCATCAAATCATCTCTCTCTCTCTCTCTTACTTTGAATTAGAACACTCATGAATGCTTCAATTAGGGTTAGGGTTTATCTTTTCTCTCAACATAAAGTTGAAAATTTTATATTGTTCTTGAAGAAAGCCCTAAATTTGGTGTGGAAGAAGAAAGAAAATGAAATTTGAGTAAAATAATTCATGAATGTATGTAAAGATCACGTGCAAAATCAATGTGCGATAACTCCATGTATCGCTCAGGTGGTCGAGCTATATATTCTCGATGTAAAATTTCAAGATTTGCATCTCTTACCTCTTAGTCAATGATATATGTCTTAACTAGTTGAGTTATGCTCAAATTGATAAGTGATGATTTACAAAAAAAAAAAAATATATGTAATATATTATTTTTAACAGAGAAACGAGCTACTTATTAAACATAAACATGTCGATTTTAAGGATGTTTTCCAGATATATACCTACAAATTTCTTAAAGAAAGTTAAGTTTATTGTTTAATATTTTCAAACAATTTTCAAAATCATTAATAAAAATAGTAGTTTATTTTTTTAAAATAATTTTTCCTTTGATTTATTCTGTTTTCAATAACATAAATAATTACAAAAAATAATAATAATAAAAGAAAAACATAAAAATCCCCCGACAAACCCTTGATTACTTGCTTCACATTTCCTAATTTTAATGTTACAAAACATCATATGTTCCTTATTTTCAAAATGTTCTCTCAATAATATTCTATTTTTAAATAAACTAGTTGAAAAATAATAAATTTTAGAGAACAATAAATAAAAAAAAGAATCAAACAACAATATTTACCATTACAAATAAAACAATAACAATATTAAAAAACATGTCTAGATAACTAGGTTACTGTTCTGTTCCTCAAATTACTTCATTACTTTCTTCATAATTCAATTTAACACATTATCTTACACAAAACATAAGAATTTCATACACATTATAATTTTTAATATAAGCTATTTAAAAATATATATATATCATTAACTATAGGCTTAAAAATAATTACCAAACCACTGTCTAACTACTGTATATGAAGAACACATGCAAATAAATAAATGGGTAGAGGAAACTAGATCCTCATTCCCATGCTTCAAGAACTGTTCACTTTCTTTTGTTCTGCTACCAACCACTTCACAAGTACAAAACCTAAGCTCAAATTCATGGGAAAATTATCAATTCCACTATACAAAAATAACCCATTTCAAAAAATCCAAAACGGTTCGATCCAAGATCGAAATCAAAGAACCCGCTTGGGTTAACGTAGAAAGCAAGATAAAAGTTTCAAGCTTTTATTAAATCGAGATCTAATCAAATCACAACTCAACCCACAAGCTTAGGTACTCGATCATAACAAGCCTGAAGGAAAACTCAAGCCTCATTGTACTCGATCGAAAACAACCCATTTAAAAAAAAATCCAAAAGATTTCGATCTAAGATCGAAATCAAAGAACCCGCTCGAGTTAACGTAGAAAGCAAGCTAAAAGTTACAAGCTTTCATTAAATCGAGATCAAATTAAATCATGACTCAACCCACAAGCTTAGGTACACGATTATGACAAGTCTTAAGAAAAATTCAAACCTCATTGTAACTTTTCGCTCGATTTGGCAATTTTGTTGAATTGTAAGAAAAAAGTCGGTGTTAAGTGGTAGAAAGAGAGAGAAAAAAAACAAATTAATAGGTCGGAGATGAAAGTTTTATGGAATTTGCTAGATCGGTGTAACGAAATCATCACCGAACCCAAAAGTTAAAGCGAATAGGGCATGACGATACGAAGAAGAACCCTAATTGAAAAAGGAAGTGGGAGTTAAGTGACAGTGAGGAGCAGGAAATCAGAAGAAATAGCCAAATTTGGGGCCATGGGGGGAAAAAAGAGAGAATCCAAAGATGAACACATTCCTATAACCATAATTTAAAAGAAATTTAAGGTCGAAAATAAAAACGAAAAATAAGAGAGACCCATTTAGAAAACATGAAGAAATTAAATGGGTTGCATTAAAAACCCTAAAAACACAACAAAAACATTAAATTTACCAAAAAAAAGACACAAAAATAATAAATAAATAATAATAATAACAATAATAATAATAATGGGGTGACCTGGAATCAGAGGAGTATTCAAAGAGCTTTCCTTTGTGGGAGAAAACAATCAAAGCAACTTCAGCATCACAGAGAACAGAGATTTCATGAGCCTTCTTCAGCAAACCAGCTTTCCTTTTGGAGAAAGTAACCTGCCTGTTTATTTTGTTTTCAATTCTTTTCAGTTGAACCCTACCTCTTCCCATTTTTACAATCCAACCCCAAAAAAACCCCTTTTTTTTTGCTTAAAAACCCTTCTTTTTTCTTCGTGTTTTCAAACCAGCCCCAGTTCCCAAAACAACACACGGAAAAGGGAAAGAAACCACAAGAACAGAAAGAAAAGGGGTCCGAATGAAATGAAAAAGATTAGGTTTTCGGAAATGGGTTGCTGCCTGTTGTTGCCTATTGTTATAAGGAATCAGGGAGGGAGAGAGAGAGAAAGAGGAAACAAGTGGTTTTGGAAGCGGAAAGTGGTTTTGGAGAAAAGTGGTTTTTGGTGAAGTGCTGTCGAGAGGTGATAGGGTGAATGAAAGATGAAGAACTGGGTGTATCGTTAAGAGATGTGGGGGTCGCTTGTACGGATACAGATTAAAGTATTTATTTATTTATTTTATTTTAATTTCCATTTCTATTATAGAGAAGGGCGTTTATGGTTTGTGTTGACGGCGCCTGTTTACGTATAAGACCTAGACCACAAAACCCATAATAATGGAGAAATTTATTTATTTGGATGGACCATCAATTTCCAATTTTTTTTAATTTTTTTTTTAATCTTTTTTATTATCAGATAAAGCCTTTTGTTTCCGATGGAAACGAGCACGAATAAATCACTTTCCGACCTTGTAAATTGCAAAAGATGTCCACGGGAAGCCTTCTTCGTCTTCTAGCCTTTTATTTTCAATATTGTCCGTTTCGGCCTTATGGTTTTAAAACATGTCTACTAGGGAGAAGTTTCCACACCTTTATACTGAATCATTTGTTCTCCTCTCCAACCGATGTGGGATCTCTCAATTCACCCCTCGAGGGCTTAACGTTTTCGCTAGCACACCGTCTGATGTCTAACTTTGATACAATTTGTAACGGACAAAAGCATACAATATCTACTAGAAGTGGGTTTAGGTGGTTACACTTCATCTTCATGAAATTCTCCGTTTGTATTGAGTAGCTAAAGAAATACACATATTTATAAATATATATACATAAAATAAACTATTTTCGTGACTTATTTTTATATATGTCTATCTAGATATATTTATATATATAATCAACGGGATAGAGAATTGAGCGGAGTTAGGGATGAAGAGGGAAATACAGTCTCCATCCTCAGCCTGTTTATCTATCCCCAATTGCTCCTCATTCTCGATTTAAATAGAAATTCTCTATACCATTCAAGGAGGGACCTATGAGCCCGACCCGACAAATTAAATAGGTCTATATGAAATTGATTTAAAGTTTTTTTATTAGTGATGTACTCCACAATGCTATGAATTTCAGTAAGATTTGTTAATTTGGTAGTTTTTTTTAAGTATGAAATTCAAAATTACAAGAGTTTATTAAAATAAATAAATAAATAAAATGAGAGACAAATAATAATGATAATAATTGAACAAAAAATAGAGTGAGATGTACAAACGTACGTATCAAATCTATTTTTGTAATCTAATGCACTTTATTTTGTCTTATTATGTCTAATTTATTACACTATTGTGATTATTTAATAGACATATCGATAATTAAATTAATAATATCAACAAGTATTATAAAATCATGCCAAAATAAATGAAATTAAAAAAAAATAACATTAAAAGCTGGAAAAAAGAATTAAATTTTTATATACGAATTTAATTATTTCTACAATCATTCACCAGCATTTAGTACAAATTATTTCATTAAATTCGTACGTTAAATTTTATGGATTAAATTTACATCTGTATTGCATTTAATAAACTCCCCACCCCTTCAAAGTTTTAAATTTTAATAAATGCAATAACTTTTTTTACCATAAAAAAATTTAATATATATTCTAAGATATTAATTGAAGCTTTTGTTTTTATTAAATTTCAATGTTACACGAGCGCTAAATATCAACATGTTTATTTAATTTAAAGGATGAGAAATCTTCATTTACACGTAAACAGATTTTTTTCATTCTGTTTTTATATATATATATATATTATTTTTCTCGTCTGAACATGAACATGAATGTTGAAATAGGAGATAGGGACAGAGATAAAGAAAGTTTTCTGGTCTGAACATCTCTGTTTTAAATTATAAATGTATCCCAAAATAATAATAAATAATTTTTAAAAAATGCATTAATTAATGATGCCTATATATCTATATATATTATTATTATTTTTTTTTTTTTGTACACTATTAAATAATTTCATTGGATTCTTGAATTATTGTGGAAGGTTTTGACTACATTTATGGTAAAAAAAATGAGTAGCTCAAGTTTTTAATTAATGAATATTTTATTTTTATGACCTATAATTTTAGAAACAATTATTATTTTTTTTCTAGCTAAACGGATGTGTCGAGATTCTAACTTTTGATTCATTGATGACAAATTTAATGTCAGAATAGTACTGAGGTCGATATCTAAGATTTGTGATACAGTCATACAATCGAAAATTTAAAACAAATATACGAGTGTCATTCTGTATGATTAAAAATTTTAACATATTTTTTTAGCAACGTTCAAACAAAAGACCAAAAGTCAAAGGTTCAAATCTCGCTACCCAAAATCAGTCTTCACTCGAAGAAATTAAACAATGTAATCAGATTTCAACCGAACCCGAGAACAAAAAAATAAGATGAAAATCAAGCATTAGATCATATATGGTTCATGTATTAATTACTACATATATTATTGTCACATTGGGTTGAAATAGAGTATGGTTTGATGTAATATATTTTTATAAGATAAGATCAAAGCATCATCCAATGCGAAGGCAAACCATTGCCTTCTGGCTCAGAGCTTATGCCATTTTCTTGATTTGAAATCTCTGTAGGGTTGTAACTGTAAATAACCCACAAATTAAATTAGATATTTAAATTTATATAAAAAATGAAATTAAGGGTTTTTTTTAATAATAATAATTAAAAAATTTACCTATTTTCCAATGCAATATTATTGCTGTGAAGAAAGGCCTCAGGTTGTCCACAGTAATGCAAATTGTTGGCTTCCGAAGCTTCCCATGATGAATGAACAGCTGCGCTGCTTTCTTCCAACTGCCCATTCAAAGGAATGCATAGCCACATATTAGGGTTAAGATGTTCGGGTCACGGTTTTGGTGAATCTAGGTTCGTGAAGCTCGAGTTTTGGTTTATTTGTTCGATTTCGTTGGTGGGTTTATGAATTGTATCGAATTTAAATATGACTCGGTTTATAAAACGTTTATTACAATCTTCTAGGTTGAAGGTTCGATGTTTCATCCATATGTTTGAGTTTGCGTTTTATAAATACGAGTAAAGTAGCGTTAAATTCTCAAAATAGATGTCCACCGAGCACCATCGGAATCCATCCCATCTCCATCATCGTCTTCTACTTCAATCTTCATTCTCACTAATTTTTTCCGTTTATTTTTCTAGGATCGGGTTCTCTACAAGATTTGGCAGAATCGGGAGCAGAGACAGAGAATATAATATCCGTCCCAGTTCCCGTTTAACTAAAGGGAAGAAATCTCTCTCATCCTTCTCCATTTTCTGTTTAAACGAGAATTACCCATCTCATTTCTGGCGGGTCCAAGTCCCGACTCCATAGATTAAATAGACATATCTACTCGTAAGGTTTTTTTTTTACCTACCACTAATTTTAGGGGTAATTCAGTGCAGTAAAAAAAAATCACGTCATCATAAATTCTTGGATATTTTAAATATATCTAACCTAATTTAAACCAAATAAATATTAAATCTCATAATAAATTAATTGGTGCACTTAATTATTCCATACCTTCCTCCTCAAAGCTTGATTAGTTTCCAGCAGTAATCCTTCCTATAAACCAATGAAGAAAATTAACCCATTTAATTTCAAACATCCAACGGTAAAAAAAAAAAACTACCTTCTTTTTTAGCTCAGATAACTGATCAAACACCGTTTGGTTCTGCAAAATTTCAATAATTCAACATAATTAATAATTAATAAATAAAAACCCGACTTTAATTATACAAAAAAAAAAAAAAAAAAACCGAGCATAACTGAACGGTCATAAAATTTGTGCCCTTAATCACAAGATCGGGTTCGAATCCGCTACCTCCGCTCGTTGAACTCGAACATTAATTTTACCTTAGTGCACCTGATTTGCTTCAGAGACGTTTCTAATTGAATTTCGAGTTGGTCCAATTCCTTCGTCTCCAAATCTTCCAATTCTTCTCCAAGAATTCGCCTACACAACACAATAATAATAATTAATTAATAAATAAATAAAGAGAAAAAAAGGGTTTTTTTTTTATAAATTAAAAAATTAAATAAGAATGAAGAACAGCTTGAAGAAGATCCTCCCACGGCGGAGGAGGAGGGTTGCGCCACCTCTGTGAATGCTGCAGACCTTCCACTTCAGCTTTCAGCTTCAAATACTCCTCGTACCATTTCTGTGTCCAAAAACATTCCGACCAAGGGCACGAGAGTAATTTTGAAATAGTTAAAATCACTTTTACCGAACATAATTGAAACGGGTCCCATTTTATATAATTAAACCTAATCGAGCAAAGACGAGAAATGACCTCGGTGTCCTTGAGATGATGGGAGGCTGCCAAAGCTCCATAGCTATGTCTTTGATACCTCTCCAACGTCTTGGCTATACTGCAATTGGTTAACGAAAAGAACCCATCTCGAGTTCGATATAAACAGATCAAATCAAGCCACGGAGCTACACGAACGCTCCGAACAAAAAAGGTTAGAGATTCGAATCGAGACATGCCTGGAAGAGCTGGAGAATTCATAGAGCTTGCCACCGGTGGAGAAGACGATGAGAGCCACCTCAGCATCACACAAAATGGAGAGCTCATAAGCCTTTTTAAGAAGCCCATTTCTTCGTTTTGTGAAGGTTACCTGTCGGTTTATTTTGTTCTCTATCTTCTTCAGCTCCACCTTCCCTCTTCCCATCCTTTTTTTTTTCTTTTTAAAAATTTAATTTTTTGCATTAAACTTGTTCTATTTATAACTCTCTCTCTCTCTCTTCCAAAACCCTAGAGAGAGAAGAGAATCCCATATTCATAAACCCCTTTAACTTTATGTAGCTTGTAATACATTGTCACCGTCTCCTTTTGTGTCGGCTTTTCCCGACAATTTAAGTATAACCGAGTAGATAAGACACTTATAACGAATCCTAATATTGATAGTATGGAAACCTCTCCCTGCCAGAGGTGTGTTAAAATCGTGTATCTGCAAGTGGAGGAGCTTGAACTATTACAAATGGTATTAGAGCCCAACACTGGGCTTCCAATGAGGTGGATTGTGAGATCCCACATTGGTTGGAGAGGATGACGAAGTATTCCTTATAAGAGTATGCCTTATAAGAGTATGGAAACCTCTCCCTAACAGACGTGTGTTAAAACCGTGAGTAATACGTAACGAACCAAAACAAGCAATATCTGCTAGTGGTGGACTTGGGTTGTTACAATTTAGCCACCCTCGAAAGTTAAGATACTTAAAACATTCGATAAAGTTCAAATTACCTTTTAAATTTCTCTTTCACTATGAAAGATTTAAGTTTTATTCCTAGGATTATAATCACAAATAGCAATCTTTTTGTATTGAAATGAACAACAATATATAGTTAATGTTGTGGTCTAACCCTAAAAAAAAATAAAAAAATAAACTAATTTTTTTCAATTTAAGAAATAAAAAAATAACAAATTCCATTTTTAAAAAAGTAGGCCCCACTGTCATCTCTTGGGTGTTTGAAGCCCTAATCCTACAGTCATTTGAAGCTTGTTGGGACATTACGTGTCGACGTTTGAGTGGTGGTGACCCTTATACCACTATATGTTGTCTCAAGTTACTTTTGTAAAATGACGATTACACCCTTGAGAAAACTTGAATATTACATGGGTTGGCTTCTTTTAAAAGAGAGGGAGGAGGGGTGGATGGTAAATTCGTATTACATGTTTCTATCCCATTCCAAAGGCGACCTTTTTGGGTGATTGACGTTGAAAAAGAAATAAAACTAGGTCAAGACCAAATAGAGCACACTTTCGGATAATGTTTTGATTCTCAACCTCCAAAAAATTAGAGAAATTCATTTAATGTGTCACATTTATCATATGAAACATAAAGCTATCATTCGGTCTCGGTCGCTCGAGCATTATTAATGAAACATAAAGCTACCATTTGGTCTCAGTGGCCCAAATATTATTACGAAACATAAAGCTACCATTCGGTCTCATAGCCGAGTATTATTAACAAAACATAAAGTTATCATTCGATCTCAGTGGCCCGAGTATTGATTCGGTCTCGGTCACCCGAATATTATTAACGAAATGTTGCCATGACACGTTTTCGTAGTTAAGCTGTCGAGATATGCTTAAACAGTGTCTATAACCTAAAAATGTGTAAATGAGTCGGTTGTTGGCTAAACCTATAGCTAGACCTGGGTTTATTTTAGATCGATCGGCAAAATCATTCAATTGATAAACTCTCGATAATCCCGATCAGCACAAAGAGCTCTGAAGTACGTGTTGTAGACATCGAGTCGAATCGATTTATTGAATGGTGTAAAGAAATCCAACAAATCAAGGAAAATAAATTTATAAGGAATGAAATAATTTGCCTTTTGCTTTTCAATTTTTTGGCTTCTTCCCTTCATTGTATCAAACAAGAAGCAAAGAAAAGACATAGTAAGAAAGCAATATCTTGACATGAATTTGGCACAAGAGCTTGATGTGTTTATGTTTTTGGACTCACATACTCTACACTAACACAGCCCTAGCACATGGACAAAGTACCATAAAGATGCTTCCATAGTTGTCGCTACAAAATTCAGGGATGGACTGAATCGACACTCGTCTATATACTATCTTCTTTGGGTTTCCCCGTTAAGGGCCAGTAGAGAGAGGTTTGCTTCGTTTCCCTCTCCAGCCAATGTGGGATCTCACAACCCACTTCCACTCGGTGCCTGGCTCTGATACCATGCACATATTGTCCGCTTTTGTCCATTACGTATCGTCGTCATCTCACAATCCACTCCCGTAAAGTGCCTAGCTCTAGTACCATGCAGATATTGTCCGCTTTGGCTCCGTTACGTATCGTCGGCAACCTCAAGCACGTATTTTAGAGTTGCGCAGTGAAACCGGTACTCATTCAGATACTATCCTCTTTGGGCTTTCCCTAAAGGTTTTTGGGTTTTTCCCCTCGGGCTTTCTCGTTAAGGGCCAGTAGAGAGAGATTTGCTTAGTTTCCCTCTCCAACCAATGTGGGATCTCACAACCCACTTCCGCTCGGTGCCTGGTTCTAATACCATATACATATTGTCCGCTTTTACTCGTTACGTATCGTTCTCATCTCACAATCTACCCTCGTAAAGTGCCTGGCTTTGGTACCATGCAGATATTGTTCGGTTTAGCTCCGTTACGTATCGTCGTCAGTCTCACGCACGTCTTTTAGAGTTGCGCAGTGAAACAGTACTCATTCAGATACTATTCTCTTTAGGCTTTCCCATTACGCATCTATTAGGGAGAGGTTTCCACACAAAATGAGATCTCATACTAAACATTATAAAGAATATAAAAAATGAATTTAAAATTTTAAAAGTATTTTTTAATAAAAAAAAAGCCACAAAATATTATCTAAAAATATAAAAAATGGTTCAAATATTATTATATTAATGTTTTTCCTTTTAATATATGCTCAAAGCATACTATAAGACAGCCCTAAAATATAGTGCCCTAATTATTAACTATGGGCCACTCATATATCATAGTGTTGTGGAAGAATCAAAAGTGGAATCTTGTTGGATCATTGCTCAAAGGTCTAATCTTTTTCATACATGCATTCAAACCATTTCCATACAAATCATTTTTAGCATATAGTTTTTATATACGTCACATGCTACATTTTTCTTTGCATACCCTAAGCTATTTTGTTTCATTAAATATTATAATTCCTTTATTATTAGGGTTTTTTTATTATGCAAAATTTAAATTCCGACCCTTAAACTATAGGGTAAGTCGGTAATGTCTGGTAACGGATAATTTAGCCAAATGTTTAATATATTGTTAAAGTGGTCATAATATAAAATATTATAATTTTTAAAATACAATTTAGCCACTAATAAAATAAAGGGAAAAATCATGGTATTTTAGTTAATATGGTAAAAAGTGAGGACGAAAGAGAAAATAGGATAAGGACAATGGAAAGCATAAAGAGAGGGGTGAGTTGGGGTGATTAGGTGTAGAAAACGTGTCGAGCGGTGATTGGCCAAGAGTCAAAATACTCATATTGGTCTGAAAAAGGTAGGTCCCACTTGATTTCTTATCAAAAGCCACTGCTCCACTCCAGCTGTCATCACAAGTCGACACGTCTCCACCGAATATATCTCGATTTCAGTTCCAACTCCCAAAATTATTATTCATAAATAATAAATATCCTATTTTTACTATTTTTATTTCTTTATTAATATTTAATAATATAGACTTATTTCGGATATTCTTTCCAATAAATAGCTACCATTTCATTTATTTATTTATATTTTTTAGTGCGAGCTTACGTTTTCATTTGATTAGGTAAAAACACACCTTTTTTTTTCTTGTACTTTCTTACACCAAAATTAAATAGACAATCTATATATATATATTTATTAAATTCATGTTGATCTTACGAGAGAAATGAGGAAAAGGTCGGTCCAGCTGGTAGTAAAGGCTTGACTTCAATTATGGTCTCGATTACAAAGAAACCCTTATTTACCCTATCCTATAATTTGTAATTTATCGAGGTTGATACTGAAGCTACAGACCCAATGCTGGAATATGGATAGGGTATTGATTTTTTTTATATGTTTTCAACTAGATGTAATCCTCAAACTGAGGCTGGTTGGTTCCTTTGTCGTCGCCGGGGAGCCCAGTCAAAAGAAAGAGTGATAGGTGGCCGAGCCCATAAGGACCATGTGAAACGACTGCAGGCCAAAGGACAAGACTCGTCTTTCTTGAAAAGTAAAACAGAGTAAGTGGTCGACTCTCAATTATTCTCCCTCTGATATATTTTCATACGAAGATACCTGCCAATACGAACCGTAGCCAATATGAAGTATGTTCATAGATACTTCCTTTAGAAGAACATTTATTTTATTATGGGCCTCTTTGAAAAGCCATTAAAAAATTAAAACTTGGCCCAATAACATAATGGAGTTATTGGGCTTTCAACTTAACAAGGCCCAATAGAATAATGGCCATTTAAGTTGCAACACAATTGACCAAAAAAAAAAAAAAAAAAAAATAAATAAATGTTAGGTCATATTTACAAAATTATTATAAAAAAATTGTAATATAACCAAAATAGTTTTTGGCGGAAACGTTTTCTTCGCACGCTCTCTTAATTCCTTCCCGCTTCTCCCTTGGTGGCATTTGTTCGTTCTGGACCTCCCTCCCGCTCTTCGATTCATAGAATCATTTCTATTGCCTTCTTGTACTCTCTCAATCTGGATCAGGAACGTCCGCTTTCACTTTCTCTGCGCCCTGATTGAATATCATCCGAAGAATTGCTCGGAGAAAAGGTAATCACGTTTCGTGTTGTAAATTTTAGTCGCACTCTTTCCTCTCGGTACTTAGCTCAATGATAACGTTTTTTCGGTTGATTATATTATCAATTGTTATTAGCGTCTCTTTCTGAAACTGCTCGTATGTGTTTGCATAGCATGACAATTCAATGCGTTTGTAAGATTTGGTGTTGCGTGCTCAACCGATTCAATCAGCTGATTACTTGGCCTATATTTCGATTTGATTCAGCTTTTCTATTTGATTTTGGTTTGGTCGAATGTTTTGCGGCTTTCGTTTGGCAATTATCGGCGTTGGATTTACTTTAGACTCTGATATCATTAGTTTTTCTTAATTTAACTTTGATTTCCTTGTTGATTTACGGGGAAATTTATGGAGTTTTGAATATATTTCTCAACATCGGTTTTCCAGAGAATCATATTCGTACTAATGAATGATTTGCTCTTACTACTTACTCGAGAAATCCTGGACAATTTACTGAGAACAGATCGATTGCGAAAGTGGTGGAGTTCGCTCTATAGGATTTTTTTTTTCTTTATTACCATCATATACGTAGTTGTATGTTATGTTGCAAGGATAAGCTATGAGATATTATGATGTTACTGATATTCAGGCAGGAGCTAAGTATTTCTGCAGATGGTTTTGTTGTTTATCTACTGTTAGTCATGGAGTCTATTGAAATCAGACAGCCTATAGTTTGTCGCAGTTATCTTTTAGCCTCTCAAGATTTTTTCATTATTCGTAGAGAAGAGAGGTTGGGATCTGGTTAGACATTTAAGCAAAATTAATTTTGATCCTAAAGTAGATGATGACTTTTCTGCTAGTTAATTTGCTTTAAACATTGGTGTCACACTATGCTGTAGCCTTTTGCTGTACTTTACATTCTTTTAAGGTAGGGCATTCATTACATCTCAACACTTCAATGACCAAACATATAATTTCCAAGTTTTGTTGAGCCAGCATTCCCTTGATATTTCTCTAAAAATCCTACTCTCAGCATATGACACACATTCCCTTTGTATAGTAAGTGTTAGTAGAAATGCTTCCTAAAAGTGCCAAGTTCTATTAAGTATTACTTCTCTTTTAATTTAATATTTACCCTCTCTTGGCTGGAGTTGTGGTCTATTCTATCTAGATAGCCTCTATTTAGTTCTAAAATTACTTAATATTTTTGTAAACTCGATATTTGGTATTGGGTATTGTTATATTTTAATTATTGAAGTGTTGTTTAGAACTTCTGATGAAGAGATAGCCAATTTTTGAAGGTATTGTTGGTTAGTTGGAACTTGTAAGTATTTAGTAAATTACTTTTTATGGTTTCGTTATGGTCTTCAATGATCGAGCTTTTTTATCTTTTTTTTTTCTCCCTCATTACAGCAAACAGAAAAAAAAAAAAGGTACTGTTGGATATGGTAGGTGTACGTATCCGGCTAAATAGATGGCAGCAAGCAGCAGTTGCACTTGGTTCAGCAGTAGGTGCCTTGCTCAATCCACGCCGAGCAGATCTAATAGCAGCTCTTGGGGAGACAACCGGAAAGCCAGCATTTGAAAGAGTCCTCGAGAGGATGAAAAGAAGTGCGGAAGGCAGAGTAAGCTCTTAATTTTGTAATGCTATGTTTAATGTTTCCATCTTTCATATTCCTTCGTCGTTTGCAAGTCTTTTCTCATGGAATAAAAATGAAAAATCGAATATGCTTATATTTAAGATGATGAAGAATAAAAAATAAAATGAATCATCTCTATATCTTTGAAGAGAATGGTTATCTTGTATAACTGATGGAATTGCTTTTATTTGATTGCTGCAGACACAACTTGGTTTAGTTTTTCTTTTTTAAATTCATTTTTGAGAATGAATGGGACTTGTAATTTATTGAGTTGATGTGCTTGTGTAGTCCTATTGGATAATGTAATGGGCTGAGAAACTCATGCATTTCTTTCTTCCCCTCCCCATCAAGGCTTCTTTTCCTCCCTTGGAAACAAAAACATGAAACACTAGTTTAACCGAAGTGTTGGCGTTGGAAGTGCTCTAGAACATATGATATGGAGCAATGCAACTAAGTTGGAACCTGCAATTTACCATTTGAAATGAATATTTTAGTTTCTTTTATTTCATGCTCTTGCCCTGTTAAATCGTTTCATTTTTTCCATTTGGCTAATATGGAAGGCATCAACATTTTAAATTTATTGAGAGATGTCATCGTCATTTTGGCTCAGTTCTTTCCTTTCCGTCATGTCACTTGTCCCAAATGAACTTTATCATGATGTTCCCAGTTTCAGCTTGCTAAATTTATTTTTCATCTGTTGTATGACTAGAATCTCTTGAAATTCCTTGGTACCATGCATAGGCTTTCGTGAGTCGTCCATTTGAATATGAAACAAAACAAATGTCTTCTTCAGGCAGTGTTGTTGGAGCGACCACGTGTTTTATCATCAGAAGTTGGGCATGCGTGGGACCTTCCATCCAACACATTTGGCGCTGCATATGCCAATTTTATGGGTTCCAGGAACTTTTCTCCAGATGACCGGCCTCCTGTTCGATTCATGGATACTGACGAACTGGAATATGTTGCCATGCGAGCTCGCGAGGTTCATGACTTTTGGCACACGCTTTTTGGTCTTCCCACGAACTTGATTGGTGAGTCGGCATTGAAGGTTATTGAATTTGAGCAAATGCACCTCCCAATGTGCATGCTGTCCGTTTTGGGAGGCACAGCGAGATTCAATGATAAACAGAGAAATTTGTTCTTCCAGCACTACTTCCCTTGGGCCATCCGTGCTGGCATGCGGTGCAATGATCTCATGTGCGTATATTATGAGCGACACTTCCACGAGGATTTAGATGACGTGCGGGCGAAATGGGGAATAATTCCTGCACCTCCATCTCCAAAAGTTAACGTTTCTTGATAAGTAAGATGAAGGTGTTAAATCAACCAGAACCCACCCATATCTTGTTTTCTTGCAACTTGCTACCTTACACTTTGTTTTGGGTCTTAAATCTTGACTTTCAATAGGTCTCATTGATGATCCATAGCAAAGTATGGGAATACGACCCCAACCAGCCCATCACCGTCCATCTTGATGCTGACTTCGTTCATGGATGCCACGGAATATTCTCCTGATAAGGTATGTAATAAACAGTCATTATTAACTTTAGACGATCCGACGTCATACATCTTTCATTGAGCAAATTTATTTGATAAGCTTGAGCCCATTATCTCAGCAGTAAATGTAGAGGATACTTGCAGGGTTGTAGTAATGAGTATCCACTCTATTTAGGGAAAAAAAAAAAACCATTTGCTATATATTACGACTCAAATTGAATTTTTTATATTGTAAACTATATTATAATTTCTTAAAAGTATCTAGTTGAGATTGAAGAAAGGTTAAAACGAACATGCATAAATTCAAGATTGTGTTCTTCACCATAGTTCATTAAAATTTTCATATGATTAGGCCTCATCTTTCTCAAAAAAGGAAAAGGAAGTCTCTCGTTATTCTACTTCTATAAAAGGTATGATCCTTTGTTACACTTCTCTATAAAAAAAAGGCTCTTAACTCACTAAAAGACATCTCTCTCCATCGGTTTAAACAACATATTCCAATTGGATTACTCAGTCCTGACATTTTGTTTGGTCCATACTAAAATCTTACTGATGGTGGGATATGTAACACAGAACCCTATACTTTTCATTATTAAATCAATAAACTTGGAAAGGGTGGAATATTTTGGGAAAGTATTTTTGGGTCTATAAGAACTAGGAAACACATTTCTCTTGGAAAGAAAAATGCTAACTCTCTCTCTCTGTCTAGTACACCTCTATCGAAGTATATATTTTTTTTTGGAAGAATTTCACGATTACAATAAAATAGTTCCATACCATGATGGTCATGTCAGAATCATTAAAAATAACCTAAGGTCTGAAAATATTATAACATTATGGGAGGGAGTATATACAAAAGTAATAGGAAGGTTTATTATCTTTCTATTCGAAGTTTAGCAACCTTCCTTAATAGTTTCTTCTTATTCTCTTTTCAAACAATCTTCCCTTTAAAAAGATATCCCATCCACGGAACCACACTCCCCTTTCTATAAAGTTTAGGTACTTTTGGAGATATTATAGTTAAATCAATGTCTAGAGAGAAAAATATAACATGCAATATCAGATTTGGTGGCATTGTTTATGACAAAGGCAGGCCAAAATCAAATAGCATAAGTTTTTATTAAATTGATACCTATAGGATGGATCTATAATCCCAGTCTGATTGGTGGCCGCAGGGGAAGAGAAAAAGGTTGGGATTCTGTCCTGAGAGTGAGACAAGGAAGTAGGGCGGCGCCGTAATGGGAATTGTGTGACAGTGTAAATGTAAGTGTGGCCACACTGCCCACTATATTTATTTCCACTGACCGTACAAATAATCTATTACATATTTATTCTCTTCTGAGATAATCTGTCAAAGTGTCTCTGTTCTGTTCCCACGCTTGTGTGTTTTCTTTGTATATATATATATATATATATATATCTATTCCGTAACCTGTGTCTTTATTTTATCTTTGTTTTTGTACCATTTGTTAAGGTTATGTTGAGATTAAAGTATTGTTTAGTCTGTCCACTTTGATTATGGTATCATACTGAAAGTTCTTGAGTTTTGGGATTTGCTGGTTGTGTGATATTCTAAATAGGTGGACAGGTGCTTGTTTGATGCTTGTTTGGGGGAGGGATTTACTCGCTTAGAACATTGTTTGGCTACACATCTACGTGCAGTGTATAGGTATCTCTCTTCACACTCTATTAAAATTCTTGAACATTAATTGCCTACAAATAATACTTTGTTGTGTTGTATATATATTTCTTCTTATATATACCCTATTAAAATTTTGACAATTAGTAAACTGAGTTTTAATTTTTCATTTTCGTACTCTCATTTAGCTGTAAAAAAACGGATGGTAGGAAGGTAGCTACACACCAGTGTGTAATCAAGTATCATTCCTTTCGATTTCATCTAATTAGCCTTCTAACTTATGATATCTATTCTTAATTTCTATTAGTGGGTAATCTTGCAAAATCTCTAAAGATTCTATATTTGAGACATGCTTTACGAAATAACCATAAGATTTAAAGAATTATTCGATAAAAAAAAAAACAATCATTCAACATCTATCAATCAAAAAAGCTTCTATGTCAAATTACCAATCCCTCCAAATTTCTATTTTTGTGTACGAATAATAAAAAAGCTAAGGGTGGGCTACCCAATCTTTTATCTTCATATTTTTGGTATTTCATTTTAGGTGAGGAAGTTGATGAATTAGTTGATTTTCTTTTTTTTTTTTTACTAAATTTAGTTCAATACTAAAAATAAATATTTGAAATGATGAATATATAATTGAAACATGTAAACCTTAAAAGACAAAATGGTAATAAAATTTACAAAATGATATGTACACATACTTCAGAAATAGTTAACCTATAAAATTTAAAGAACTTTCTAACAAGTGAAAAACAATTCAATAAGACAAGGGCATACTTGCAAATAAGGAGAACTAACTTTTCAAAAACCTTTGACATATTTATTTTAAATAACCTTTTTCAAATTTTATGATCGTGAAAATTCTAAAATTAATACTTTTTAATATATATTTAGGCCTAAAGAAAAGGAAAAAAAAAAAAACCTGAATTATTAAAAAAATGAGGTGGATATTGTTAGTGGGTGGGCCTCCCCGAATCCGAACCCCATTTAACACAAATTCAATCTCTCTCTCCCAATTATTTTAACCAGGGTTAATTTATTTTTCTAACCACAGTTAAAAAATCCTTTTCTATTTAACCCCTCTCCCACTCTAATTTCCTGCCGTCTCCTTCCCTTTCATTCTTTCTGTTCTACTTGGCGCCAAACCAGATTCAACCAACCATGTCATCACCGAACTTCCAAACTCTTCTTCTCCATTTCCCTTCTTCCATTTCCCAAAGCTTCCCAGCCCTTCTCTCAGCTCTGCTTCTTCTCTCCATTTTCGCCTTCTTCCTTCACCCCGGCGGCCTCGCTTGGGCCCTTTCCAAGTCCAAAACCGCCGCCTCTGCCGCCATCCCCGGCCCCTCCGGCTTCCCATTCATCGGTCTCCTCCATGTCTTCACTCTCTCAAAAACCCCTCACAAAGCCCTCTCTGCACTTTCCAATAAATTCAAAGCACACCCTTTAATGGCCTTCTCTATTGGCCTAACCAAATTCGTCATTTCAAGCCACCCGGATTTCGCCAAGGAAATTCTCAATAGCGCTTCCTTTGCTGATAGGCCTGTGAAGGAATCTGCTTATGAACTTCTTTTCCACAGAGCAATGGGGTTTGCTCCTTATGGTGAGTATTGGAGGAATTTGAGAAGGATTTCAGCTACTTATATGTTTAGTCCTAAGAGAATAAGTGCATTTGAAGGGTTTAGAAGGGAACTTGGAGGGAAAATGATAAGGGAAGTTGAGGACTCCATGGCTTTGAATGGGGAAGTTAGAGTTAAGGAGATTCTTCATTTTGGGTCTTTGAATAATGTTATGATGACTGTTTTTGGTAAGTGTTATGAGTTTAGTGGATTGGGGAATGATGGGGTTATGCTTGAGGAACTGGTGGGTGAAGGGTATGAATTGCTTGGGATTTTCAATTGGAGTGATCATTTTCCCTTTCTTGGTTGGTTGGATTTACAAGGTGTGAGGAAAAGATGTAGATGTTTGGCTTCTAAAGTGAATGTTTTTGTGGGAAAAATCATCGACGAACATAGAATGAGAAGGAAAGTTAAGCCACATCACGAACAAGAACAGGAACAGGAAGAACAAGAACAAGAAGAACAAAAACAAAAACAAGAGCAGGAACAGGAACACGAACAAGAACGTGGACATAATAGAGACTTTGTTGATGTTCTACTTGATTTGGAGAAAGATGACAAGCTCTCAGATTCCGACATGATTGCTGTTCTTTGGGTATGTCCTTTTCTTGTTCTTGCTCCATTTTTTAAAATCAATTTAGGCGCTAACTTGAGTGTAAAGCAATTCATTTCATGACTTTTTCTATCAAATTTTGGACAGGAAATGATTTTTCGAGGAACAGACACAGTGGCAATACTGCTGGAATGGATCTTAGCTCGAATGGTTCAACACCCAGAAATCCAAATCAAAGCTCAAAACGAAATCGATTCAGTAATTGGCGAAAGAACAAGACCCATTTCAGATTCTGATATCCCAAATCTTCCATTTCTTCAATCCATTGTGAAGGAGTGTTTAAGACTGCACCCACCAGGGCCACTTCTATCATGGGCCAGGCTCGCAGTCAACGACGTGGACGTCGGCGGGCGGTTGATTCCTGCCGGGACGACGGCGATGGTGAACATGTGGGCAATAACACACAACGAAAAGGTTTGGTCGGAGGCTGAGAAGTTCGAGCCAAATAGGTTCATGGCAGAGGAAGTGAGTGTTATGGGAAGTGATTTGAGATTGGCTCCATTTGGGGCAGGGAGAAGAGTGTGCCCTGGAAAAGCAATGGCATTGGCCACTGTTCATCTCTGGTTGGCTCAGTTGCTTCAAGCTTTCAAATGGGTTCCTTCTGAAATGGACATTAATGGCGTTGACTTGTCAGAATGCCTCAAACTCTCTTTGGAAATGCAATCTCCATTGATTTGCAGAGCTATCCCTAGGGTTTGCTAACATCAAATGAGTTTCATTTTTAGTAATGGGTTTGCGTTGTTTTTGCTGTTGTTCAAAAAAATGAGTTTCTTCTGAAATGGGGAAGGAAAGGATAGAACTTTCCCCTTTGTGTTGTTACTTAGATAGTGAGTTAGGATTTTTCAAGATTCATAAGGGCTTATAATTTAATTCGTTGAAACGTACTACTCATGATATAGGGTTCGAGCCCTGTTATCTTCACCTGATACAATGTCAGCCGAAGTCTATGCCATCTTGCATATCTTAATCTAGCAACGTGGAATCAAATAGTTGTCGTTGCCCTTTAGCGACGCCTCCTACGCTCTTGCAGCACGCCCCTTTTGAGCAATACGGCTTTTATAATGCGCTAAGCAACAACTATTTGGTCTATATTCTCAAGTAAGTGGTAATCTAGGTTTAGAAAGCATATATTTAAGATATGAATTAATATTCGTTAATATTTTATTTTTTTTGCTTTTTAATGGAATAAAATTTTGATTAGATGACATATCCATTCCCTATTAGTTGATGATCAAAGATTATATGAAATTTAAACACTAAGAAGAACAAACCAATAATAAAGTGATGAATCCTACTAAAAAAAGTTATTCAACTTGTAATCTAATTACATTATTCATACTAAACTATGTATTATATCATAATATTTATCCATTTAATATCATCTTAATTAATTTAATATTGATTTATTAGACTCGATGATGCATATAAATAACATAAATAAATAATAAAATTATTTATATATATATATTTTTATTAAAATCATAAAGGGGGGTTTTTTTTGAAGCTTTTATTTTAATGAGAAATGGCAACAGAATCATATCTTACTTCAGCTTCTTCATCTTCTCTTTTTTGTTGTCTTGATTTTGGGCCTATTGGGCTTGTTGCGTTATTGGGCCATTTAAGGATATATGGGCCCAAATCGCCTCGAAAACCTGTGGCCTATTCCCGTAAATAACCATCCTTCTTGTTTTCAATTGTTTAAAATTGGAATCGCTATTTAAAATATGGTCAAATATCTTAATCGCTCATTTAAGCGCAAGTTGACTTATTTAATTATAAAAGAAAACTTTAGTTGACTTAAGTAAACCATTTAATAATGTTTTTAATGAGGGATTAATACTCCGTATTTATGATTGGGTCGGGTATTTATGAGTTGGGTAACAACCCATGCCTAAAATTTAAAATTTGAATTCGACACTTTATAGCCATGACATTCCTATGCATCCTTTACGGTGGTCACGTAAGCCATTCAATATAGAACTGCTCCAACCAAGCACATTTAACTATGAAATTCCTATTGAGCCACTAAAAAGAAAAGTATACTCCGTTGGTATAGGTAATAACTTTCAATTCTTTTAAACATTTTTTAATCATCGTATCATCAGAATCGCTCTCATTTGAACGTGGTCACGGTTCATTCATATACCCCTCATTTACTCGAGTGTCGCATGCTAGATTGGACCGAGTTGAGACATTTTCTAAACCCAATTAAATGGTTGGAATTATATATTTTTTTTCTAGATCCAAACAACCATTGACCATGATTAATGCCTTAAACCTTTATTTTTCTTTCTAATTGCCATGTGTTAAGGATTTAACCTTTTTCTTAAACAAGTTTTGGATGCTATGGCCCAATGGAAGATTTTCTAATTGATTTTTTTGGTACAATATATATATATATATATATATATATTTATTTATTTAAATATTTTATTGCATTTAATGAGAAAAATTGTTCATACTTTAGCAACCAAATTATGGGTAAATTATAAATTAGCCCTAACTTGGGGACTTTGATGCAATTCCTCGTTTCTATTATTAGTGGTTGTTTGAAAATTACAAAAATAATCCAAACTAAAAATATAAAATTTTGTTTAGTGGGCCTTATGTGCCTAATAATTGAATTCATAATGAACATGTCATATTAATAATATAAACAACATAAAAGACATAATCTAGCATGATCCAAAATTAAAAGGTGTAATATAATTAAATATCATATTAATTTTCAACTTTAGTCCATCAACTATCTACAAAAATTTTAAAATTATAATTTTCGTGTTCAGTATTATTTTGAGTTCAAGCTCATAGCTAGCAGATATTGTCCGATTCGGCTCGTTACATATTGTTGTCAGCTTTACGGTTTTTAAAACGTTACCTCTCCACCCAATGCGGCAATCCACCCTCCTTGGAGGCCCAGAGTCCTCGCTGGCACGCCGCCTGATGTCTAGGTTTAATATAGCCTAAGCCACCGCTAACAGATATTGTCCGTTTTGGCCTGTTACGTATCGCCGTTCGCCTCACGGTTTTTAAAAGGAATGTTTCAGAGAGATTTCTACACCCTTATAAGAAATGTTTCGTTCCCCTCTCCAATCGATATGTCATCTCACAATCCACCCCATTAGGGACCCAATGTTCTCGTAGGCACACCGTTCAGTGTCTGGCTCTGATATCATTTATAACAATTCAAGTCCACCACTAACTGATATTGTCCGCTTTGACTCATTACGTATCGCCGTCAGCCTCACAATTTTTAAAACGTGGCAACTAGGGAGAGATTTCCACACCCTAATAAAAAAATGATTCGTTTATCTCTCTAACCGACGTGGGATCTCACACGGTCACAATTATTTTGTTAGAAAAAAGGAAAAAAATAAATAAAGAAGAATAGAAGGGCATATGGGCAATTATGGAATTGGGGAAGGGTTCTTTTGAAAAGAATAAAAGAAACGTAAAAGGTGGGAGGAAAGTTGGCGCGTTGAAGGGGGGGGGGCGGTCTAAAATTCCATTAGAACGTGAAGCCTTTGTCCCTTTCTGGCTGGCTGCGGCTGCGGTAACGTTGTCCGACACGTTCTTTCCTTAGCTGTTTTTTTTTTCTTTTTCTTACTCTTTAATTATTTTTTTAATTACGGCAGTTTTAGCTGTCACAAGAATTGTCAACATAATTGACTTCCACACATACATCCGTTCCCATTTCCAATTTCAAATTTATAATTATTTCAAAATTTCGTAACAAATTTTAAAAAATTAATAAATAAAAATTGACAGATCCAGATCCAGAAAACCCGATTATCCAAATGGCCCAAGAACAATCTCAAATCTATATATATATATAATCGTCGTCTCCGTTCTCTTCGCTCCAAGTCCAATCCAAGTCCTCTCTTCTCTGATTGAAGCTTCTGCAACTCTGAATTTGGTTAACAATGGCGGAAGCTTCAGTAAAACCCACTCCCCTTTTGAAAGATGAACTCGATATCGTCATCCCTACCATCCGGAACCTCGATTTCTTGGAGATGTGGAGACCGTTCTTCGAGCAATACCATTTGATCATCGTTCAAGATGGTGATCCTTCGAAGACCATCAAGGTTCCTGAAGGATTCGACTATGAACTCTATAATCGGAACGATATCAATCGGATTCTTGGTCCGAAGGCCTCTTGCATTTCGTTTAAGGATTCTGCTTGTCGATGCTTCGGCTATATGGTTTCCAAGAAGAAGTACATCTACACGATTGACGATGATTGCTTTGTAAGATCTACTTGATTTTGCTAGTTGACTTCGTTTTTTGAGTTTTGTTTTGCTATTTGTTGATGGCTATTGTTTATGAGATCTAACTGCTTGTTGAATTGGTTGTGGCTGGACTTGATTTTGGATTGTTTTTTGATTTTCTTGTTCTGAGTTCTGGCTTGTGTGGTTAAATCCATTTTGTTCTTGCAAATTATGAACAGATATTGGATTTGTATATGTTAGTGGAGGAACAGATCTTGTGGAAATGCTTGTTTGTTTGAAGAAGTTCTCCTGTTCTTGAGAATTATAGCTTTCTTTCAATGAGTCCTATATTGTGAGATCCTACGTCGGTTGGAGAGGAGAACGAAACATTCTTTATAAGGATATGGAAACCTCTCCCTAGCAGACGCGTTTTAAAAATCTTGAGGGGAAGCCCGAAAGGAAAAGTCCAAAAAGGACAATATTTGTTAGCGGTGGGCTTATGTCGTTACACATACACTCCCTTTATGTTCTGGTCAATGATATCAGAAAGGTTTAGTGTACGTAACCAATCAGCTTAAGCTTTTAAGTTTAATAGTTGTTTAGCGGATGATTCGACCTTCCAGGACCGTCGAGTTTACTTGTAAATGTTACTGATGCTAAGTAGTTGAGAAGTCCTTGTTACTGATATAGTGAATATGTGAAGATTTTGATTCGTTTTCATATTTACAAAGATGATCTATGTGCTTCAAAGATGATCAAATTTTGATGGATTCTTGTAAATCTGTCGTTGCAGGTTGCGAAGGACCCATCGAACAAGGATATCAACGCACTCGAGCAGCACATAAAGAACCTTCTATCACCAGCCACCCCAAATTTCTTCAACACTCTGTATGATCCATACAGAGAAGGTGCAGATTTTGTCCGTGGATACCCTTTCAGTCTTCGTGAGGGTGTCCCGACTGCAGTTTCTCATGGACTCTGGCTTAACATTCCTGACTACGATGCTCCAACGCAGCTCGTCAAGCCTCGTGAAAGGAACTCCAGGTCTGTGTGATATCTGCCATGCTTCGCTTTGTTTTTAGACTCGACTTCCATGCTTGCTTTATTGAGATGTTCTGTGTAAATCTTGTTTAGGTATGTAGATGCAGTGTTGACAATTCCCAAGGGAACCTTGTTTCCCATGTGTGGAATGAATCTCGGATTCAACCGTGAACTGATCGGACCTGCTATGTATTTTGGACTCATGGGAGACGGTCAGCCGATAGGACGATACGACGACATGTGGGCTGGTTGGTGTGTGAAGGTATGTATATAAGCGCTCCGCCCAAACGACCCTTTGACTCGTGTTGATCTAAGAATATATTGGTTGATGAACTTGTTGTGTTTCAGGTGATTTGTGACCATATGGGGTGGGGAGTTAAGACAGGACTGCCTTACATATGGCACAGCAAAGCCAGCAACCCATTCACCAACCTGAGAAAGGAGTACAAAGGGATCTTCTGGCAAGAAGATCTGATCCCGTTCTTCCAATCGGTCGTCCTCCCGAAAGAATGCACGACGGTTCAGAAATGCTACATCGAACTGTCGAAGCTAGTGAAGGAGAAGCTTGGCCCCATCGATCCCTACTTCGTTAAGCTCTCCGAGGCAATGGTCACTTGGATTGAAGCTTGGGATGAGCTCAACCCTGCTGGAGACGTCTCCAAGTAGATTTCATGACTCTTTTGCTATCTTTTTCCCCTTCAGCATAATTTAAAGCTTAGAATGTTTGCTGTGTTATTTGTTTTGTGTATCCTTTCCTTGCCAAACATTGAATTGAGATCAATAACATGGGTTGCTCCTAATCGAATGGTGTATCGGGTATTTGACATGGGTGCCATGTGCCACTTTTTTATAGGTCGAGAATATGTCATAGACTCATGGGTCAATTTCTGATCGCTTGAAAATGTCACATGTCAGGTTCTAATAGGTTGAGAATATGTCACAGACTTCTAGGTCAATTTCTAATAGCTCGAGAATATGTCACCGACTCTTGGGTCAATTTCTAATACCGCTTCTAATAGGTTGAGAATATATCATAGACTCGTGGGTCAATTTCTAATAGTTCAAGAATATGTCACAAGACTCTTGAGTCAATTTCTGATAGCTCAAGAATATGTCACGTGTTAGCTTTTAATGGTTCAAGAATATCTAATCATCTAAATTAATTGTACGGGAAATTAATTTTTTTAATAAAAAAAATTGGGATTTCTCCATCTAGTTTTGATTTTATTTTTCTTCATCTAATTTTGATTAAAAGCAAAATATGGAAATAAAATAAAACCAAAATTGGATGAAATTAAAATGAAGCGCGTAAAAAAGGAAATCGCCGTTGCCGGGGATCGAACCCGGGTCACCCGCGTGACAGGCGGGAATACTCACCACTATACTACAACGACATGATTGAACTAAATTCGAATTTTAATTTATTTATTTCTATTATGATTTTTATTTAATTTTAAAATCAAATTTTCTATATACCCTTTCAAAATAATTGCTTAATAGAGTTTGCTTAACATAGCTTCATATGTTATTTAAGATAATTAAAAGAAGAATTGAACTACAAATTAAAAACTATATATTTATGATTAATACAATCATTTTTAAAATTATAATTATAAAAATTATTAACAATACTAGTTCAATATAATTAAATTATCGAAATTTAGGGCCAAATTTATAACTAAGCCAACGTGGATAAATTAAAATTTTAAAAATCAATGGTCGGATTTACTCGTTAACTAAAAAAGAATAGAAAATTAAAAAAAAAAAAAAACGAATATGTATTTTTAGTAATTTATTAATTGAAAAAATCGCGTGTAATAAATAAATAATTTCACAAGTATCTTCCCAGACTGCGTGCTAGGTACGAGTACACCAGCCCACTCATTTCTTTGTTCCCTCTCAAACACTGAAGTTCGCCTCAGATCCGATCGTCGCCGGAAGGTTTGCGCCGATTTCTAACCCTTACACTTAGATCTTCTCTTACCGTCGTATTTTTGCTTTCTTGTCGCTCATTTCAGTTTCCGAATTCACGTTTTCGCTGTCATTGAACCAAGGATTTCATCTCAATGCGTGATTGTTTTAGCGTCTTTTTGCTCGATTACTTAGCGATATACAATTGTTTGTTTAGCTTCACTTGCATTCCTTGCCCAGATCTACTTGGTTTCTCTCTTTTCTACTGCCAGATGTGTGCGGTTGGAACTGTTCTCTTTGCCTTTAATTTGAGATCGAGGTGTTGTGATGTTTGTTGTTCGTGATTTTCCCCTATCTCTGTTTGTATTATCGTCTATTACCTCTTGATTGCTGCACTGATCAGATCTTGGTTGTGCTTAGGGTTTGTTTGGCATGCCTGATGTTGCTAAATTATGAGCGTGCTTATGTTTATTGATCGTATTAAAGATTACCAGACGATCTACAGTAAATGTCTACATTTTAACTGTTTCTTACTTTTGGGCGAAGTGATCAAAATTTGAGTTGGGTTTTTTAGGGTAGAAGGCAGGTGGAACGTGGCTCCTGCGCTCCTGTGCAACTTTTTGTCGATAAATATAAAACAACTGTAGTAGGTTGACAGAAATGGTGTTCGTGTTTTGAAATTGATGTAATAGCTCAATTTCTCATGTTCCATGTCTTTGCTTTGGTTGTCTTCTAGGATCAATATTTTATTTGGAAATTGATTGCTCTTAACTTATCCTCTTTAGAGCACGACAACACCTTTACAACTTTCTATTTATTGTGCAACGTAGGTCATGTTAGTATATTCATGATTAGGGTTGTGGTTTTACTTATTTAGAGGACAATCCTTTACCTCAGAAAATTAGGACTATTTGGTACATGCTGAAGTTAGAGAAGCCCCTAAATGGTTATAACAAAGCAATGATTAACATGGAAATATGGATCGAGTGGGATGTTCAAACATCAATTTCAACGTTTTGTTTCTGTATAGGCTTGATTTCTTACACTATAACTCGAGATTCAAAATTTTCTTTTGATTCTTGGATAAGTTATATGCAATATATAGATTTCTAAGCATGCTTTTGAGGTCCTTCAGCCATGTATTTTCACCCATTTATGTTCTAACCTTCATTTATTTTTTTGTTTACTGTTTCTTCTGGTTGGAAGGCAAGCTTCTGAGTTGTGACATTTGAAAGAAATCAAAGAGCCATGGGCCGTGGAGTTAGCAGTGGTGGTGGGCAGAGCTCATTGGGGTATCTGTTTGGAAGTGGAGAATCTCCCAATGCAGGTGCCCCCAAAGCACCAGCACCAGCACCAGCTCCAGCACCAGCACCACGTTCTAATGAAGGAAAGCCTGTATCCAAACCAGCAGCTTCCAAACCTGCTGCTACTGCTTCACCACCTGCAGATTCTGGCAAGCAGATTCCGGCTGGTATTCATAGTAGCTCCTCAAACAACTATTTGAGGGCTGATGGTCAGAACACTGGCAATTTTATAACGGTATAGCTACATTTAGGATTATTCTGCAATTGATCTTGTCTTACCTAACTACTAGCATGTTGTTAATAACTGCGGGATAACTAATTTTGTTTCAGTTTAACATGTTTCAAATACAGTTTGTTTGGTCTATCAACGAATCTTTCTATCCAATCTAGACGATACGATGGTCAACTAACCTTACTTCCCTCACTTTCCCATGTGCCCTAATGAGTGACATTTGACATGATGTGTCATTCTGTCCTTAAATATTGCAAATACATCCTGAATATTTCGAGGAGTATGACATAGTGCATATCCTAAAAAAAAGAATGTTTGTGTTACCATTCAATATGTTAAAATGTTAATATATGGGAGCAAACAAGGAAAATGTGTTACTTGGATTTGGATGTAAGTAATTACTTTTAGACCACAGAATTATGTCACAGCCATGTCTAGGTAATAAGAGTATTGTGCAGCCGCTATGATAACCCACTTGCTCATCTTTCTTCTTAATCACATTTTAGGCTGTTGTTTCAAATTCTTCCATTTTCCTGTCCCATCTTTGAATTGTTGAAGACATCATCATATCAATAACTTATCTTCATGATTATTTTCTCAAATTGCACTCGAGGACGTCCACATCTCTTCAGCTTGTTTTAACCAACCCCCCTTCTAGAGTGATTGATCGGCTTTCTTTTGTGGATGCAGGATCGGCCTTCAACCAAGGTCCACGCAGCTCCTGGTGGTGGATCTTCTCTGGATTATCTGTTTGGTGGTGCTGGTGGAAAATGAAAGCTGCCAAATCATAAATAACTAAATAGAGCCTATTTGACTATCCAATTTATGTGAATTTTATATGATGTTGAAGTTGAAGGGCAATGTTTTTCGATCTGGAATATGATACTATGGGGCGGGACGATAACGATATGCTTTACGATGTGTAGATGCTATGGTTGCTGCTGCTCTGTTGTTGGGTTTTATTCAATCAAATTTTTATTTTGGGCTCATGAAAAGCTGTTGTGGAGCTGTCTGTGTCTGTCAAGGGATCTTTCTTACAAGTAATGCATAACTTTCTCTTTTGCTTTGCCCTTATGGTCTTCTGTCTTTACTCAGATTATGACCACATTTTGATTGAAGGCCACCCCTTTTGAATACTATGGCTACTGAAGAATGGGTCCTTTCCTTCTGTGCTTTCTATTTCATGAAATTCTTGTTGATTTGGATGGGTAACAGGGTAAGAACGATGAACATACAGAACATGGATTATTGGTTTTATTAAGTTCAATTGAACTCCTTAAGATTAAGTTCAGAATTAATCCTTTTGCTAAGTAAAAATATCAGAACTAATCTCTTTTTATCTTTATTATAGATTCAAAGAATTACTTGTTTTTTCATACAATTACATGAACTGTTTTTTGTGGGTTACTTGATTTTTTAGTATTAATTTGTTTTTGTGGTTGGAATTTGGCTAAAATCTAAATGTTTCATATTATGAAAACTTGTAAACAAATTGAGAGGGAAAAAAAAACAATTTTTAGTTAAAAATTTACCTTTCTTGAGTGAACCGAAAACTGATTAGAAAATAACTTTATTAAATAATTTACAAAGTGAACAAGTAAGTCGTTGTAGTATAGTGGTAAGTATTCCCGCCTGTCACGCGGGTGACCCGGGTTCGATCCCCGGCAACGGCGATTTCTTTTTAATTGCCTTTTTTTTTTTTGTTTTGTTAATCGTGGATTTTACTTTTAATTCCAATAATTTATTATTGATGGGTAGCTTCCACTTGGGTGGTAACTTTAGAATTCAAGAAGAACACGAAAACATTGCAAAGAACCAGAACCAAAATTATAGGATTATCGGTAGATTAAACCACAATTTAACTGCCGAAGCCACCATAATCGCCATCCTTTAGCACATTTCATTATCGGTCTCCGCTGTTCAACATCAGTCCACTCATCGCCCACCTTCTGAATCTGAAATTTCTTGTTGTTCTTCAATTTCTGCATCTGGGTCTTTTTGTTATGCCGATTCAAGCGTTTTCATTCTCATAATTATGCCAAAAACAGGTCAGTTCCCTTCCTTTTCCGCCGCTTTTATCTGGGTTTTGTTTCATTCCACCGTTTAGCTGAAGATCATGTTCGTAGTTTTCCAGGATGAGCTTCTTGAACTCGATTCTTCTTGTCGAATGGATGAGCTCTATTTTGTTCCTTTCTTTGTGGGTTTTGAGAATAATTTAGTTTTTTGAGCTCCATTTAAGTAGATTTTATGAGACCTTCCCTCACTCTTTCGAATACTGTCCATTTGGTTGAGTTTGTTTATCATAAATCATGCCTCTAATCTTAATTGTTCATGCTCAATCTTGTATTTCCCTAACTTTTATGTTATTAATCTCAATGTTAGTGATGTAATTCAGCCTTTTCTCGTAGGAATCTTGGCTTTTCAAGAACACTTTCATGATTCCTTAAGTTTATTTTCAAAGTTTCCAGCAATTTGAGGCATTGGCTACTTCACTTTTCGACCCTTCGCTATCGATATCCAATGGACGCTTCACGAGGATCGTTGTTTACTATTCCAAATCCACATTCTTGAATCATTGCTGAGTTCTTGATGCAGAAGGATATGAACAATATTGGGGTAAAGAAGAGAGGCCATGGGAATCGTTCTTGGATAAAGATTGATCAGGAAGGGAATTCAGAGGTTTTGGAGCTTGAGAAGGCTACTATAATGAGGCATTGTTCTTTACCTTCAAGAGATATGCGACTTTTGGATCCGCTCTTCCTTTGTCCGTCCACAATTCTCGGAAGG
Source organism: Cucurbita ficifolia (assembly GCA_033971965.1). NCBI lineage: Eukaryota > Viridiplantae > Streptophyta > Magnoliopsida > Cucurbitales > Cucurbitaceae > Cucurbita > Cucurbita ficifolia. The sequence goes on along the minus strand of CM066973.1, from coordinate 446,300 downwards.
GAGAAGGCGATCGTTGTCAGTCTCGAGCAAATTCGGTGTATAATCACAGCTGATGAGGTGATTCTGATGAACTCCTTAGATGGATGTGCTGCTCAGTATAAGTCAGAGCTGTGCAAGCGTCTCCATGCAAGTAAAGATCAATCAGGTAATGAATTATGTTTTACAGCAATACATTGTGATTTTGTTATCAAGCATGTCATTTATAGGATAATTTGGTTATAGTGTTTCGAATACAAGTATATGGTTTACTCCCCCGGAGGCGAGCTGGTCGTAGGTTCGATCGTTCGGTTCGAAAACTTGATAACATGAGACCCTTTTTTTGTCTTTGCCTTAGGAGTGAGTGATGCCTCTAGGAGATTAGTGGACTTTTGGTTGTTAGCACAATGTTACGAAAAATACTTCCTCGACACACAATGGCAAGGTGTCGGCCCCGATACTCCGTTGTTATCATAAAACAATATATGTTTTTTGAACAAAAACGAATAAAAGATAATACTAATTAAAAATGGTTTATAGTTCATAGACTTCAAATGGTTATATAGTAAACAATTTATAACTAAGTGTAAAGGTTATATAGTAAAAAATTTATAGCAAGTAAAACTATATATGGTAGATGATTATATCTGATAAAACTATATATACAGTGCATGGTTATATCTGGTAAAACTATAATAGTAAATGGTTATATCTAGGTAGATGGTTATATATGGTAAAACTATATACAGTACATGGTTATATCGAGTAAAGTTATATATAGTAAATTGAACCATATATATACCTCTTAGTCGGTGTTTTACTTTTCTGCATTCGCTGTATTTTCTCTTATACGTACCTGAAGTCGTCAATATAAACCTTTTGCCAATATTTCTCCTTATATTTTCTCTCTCCGTTCTTTGTGTTCATCTAGATCGAGTGTGTGCATTGTTGTGTGATCCTAACACCTTTTCCCTTTGATGAACGAATAAAAAGAGAATGTATTTGGAAGGAATGCAGGTAAGAAGAATGAAAAAATGTTCCTACTTTCCTAGTAAGAACAAACTAATGGGTGTCGGGCAAACTGTCATTGCCAACTTGGTCTCGTTCTTTCGGATTGGAGTCCGTTCTTGTAGTTAGTGTTGCGACTTCTTTTGTGGGCTTGTTTTTTGTATGCCCTTGTATATTCTTTCATCTTTCTCAATTAAGCTCAATTCCTTACCGTAATAGTCCAAGCCCACCGCTAGCAGATATTGTCCGCTTTGGCCCGTTACGTATTGCCTCAGTCTCACGGTTTTAAAACGCGTCTATTAGGGAGAGGTTTCTACATCACTATGAGAAATGTTTCGTTCCCCTCTCCAACCGATGTGGGATCTCACAATCCACCCCCTTGGGGGCCAACGTCCTCGCTGGCACACCGCTCAGTGTCTAGCTCTGATACCATTTGTAACAGCCGAAACTCACCACTAGCAAATATTGTCCACTTTGGCCTGTTACGTATCGCCGTCAGTCTCATGATTTTAAAACGCGTCTATTAGGGAAAGGTCTCCACACCAATATAAGGACTGTTTCGTTCCCCTCTACAACCGACGTAGGATCTCACACTTACGTCCAAAAAAGGACTAATCATGGTGAATTTATTACACTAATACTAAGACTAAATATATGGGTTTTGTTTTTCTGTCTTGAAACCGCCACCAAATGCTCTGTTGAAAGAATGAAAAAAGAGTGTCGTAGTTGTAGCTGCTTATGATGATACTTCCCAATTTGTACAGATGATTTGCCCTTTGAATTTAGGGCACTGGAGCTGGCGCTGGAACTTACTTGTTCATTTCTTGACACTCAGGTATCTCTCTCGCTGGTACCATTGCATGTGTGCATTGATATCAGCTAAATATTCAATGTGGTATATTTTTGGTATTGCTCTGACCCAATAATCCGACCAACCTGGACTACCCACCAACCGAAACCATAAAAGTTGGGTTAAGTTAGTTGGTTTGGTTTGGGTTGAATTTTTGGCAATTTGGTTTATGGGTTGACATATTTTGGTCGGGTCGACCCGACCAACCCGAAAATAAGGTTATAACCCAACTCATATCCTACTTGTAAAAAGATTAAGTCTAACGTTTGTAACTTATGTTAGTGATGTGTGACTTGTGCATATTTGATATTTGAACTTTACGAGATTTTAGTCGTTAATGTAACATGTATTATAGATAAGTAGGATTTTTTATATAGTTATTAATAAAAAAAAATTGACTACTCAACCTGACAATAGAGGGTTGGGTTGGGTTGAGTTAGGTTGTGAACTCTATTCGGGTTGCTTGAGCCACCAACACAACCAACTTGAAATTTCGAGTTGGTTCAAAAGATTTTTCCAACTCAACCCGTATATACCGGAACTGGGAAAGGAACTGAGTTTTAGGTTTCAAACATGAAAGTGAATACTACTTTCATCGAAGATCATATATTAGGAGGTCAAACCAAGGACCTATGGTATTTCGTTTGGCCATTAAAAAAAAGCAAAAATGGCCAAATGGTGTCGATGAAGTCCAATGGGAGCCATACTTGAAATGACAATCCATAAAAAAACATCTACATGCAGATCTACTAAAACAAGACGATAACCAAAAGCAATTACTGAATAGCTTAGTAAAATAGATATGACTGCTATAGATGGTCCGATACTGAATAAACGCACATCACCTCTAGATGGAAGCGGATTTTCTTTAAAAAGTCCATAAGCTCTGGCAACAGCCATTACTGGTTTATGCAGGCTTAGAGCTACTGTTATGTACTTCTAAATTAGGAATCCATATCCTAAACAATTCTCACTGTTGTGTTAGCTGGTCTTTGAACTGCTTTATCTTCTTCGGCTCGACAGATGAAGGGGATGGAAATCGAGATATACCCTCTACTGGATGCTTTAGCGTCTTCAATAAACACGCTTAATCTCGAAAGAGTTCGAAGATTTAAAGGCAACCTTCTGTCCTTGACTCAACAAGTGCAAAAGGTAAGTATCCCGGAACTTTGTAATCTTTTGCAGCTACGTTTTTTTGCGTCGTTGCGTTATATATTATCGTATCATGTCGAATATCAGGTACGTGATGAAGTCGAGCATCTGATGGACGATGATGGGGATATGGCAGAGATGTTTCTGACAGAAAAGAAACAAAGATTGGAGGCGAACATCCGAAGTAACTTGTATCTCGAAACTAGTTTCTTTGGGAAACCAAAATCTGCTCCTGTTTCACCAGTGGGTTCTACCAATGGATCTTATAAATTACAAAGGGCTTTTAGCAGTATTGTAAACTCGAGCAGCTTGATGAGTTCATCAAACGGTGGTGATAACGTCGAACAATTGGAGATGCTGCTCGAGGCATACTTCGTGGTCATTGACGACATGCTCAGTAAATTGTTGTCGGTATGCCACTTAGGTTCTTGTATAGCAGCGTATCGGTGAGAGCGCTTAGAAAATGAGATTCAAACGTGCTGATATTGAAACTTTTTTGATGAATTATGCAGCTCAAAGAATCTATAGATGACACAGAAGATCTGATCAACATAAAACTGGTAATTCTGTGATTTCTAAGATGCTTTATGGTTAGTTAATCACATGGAAATGCAAGAATGAATGCAATGGGAAGCTTCTTTCTTTGTGGATTAACAGGGCAACGTTCAGAACCAGCTGATACAATTCCAGGTGCTTTTCACTGCAGCTACGTTCTTGGCTACGATGTTTGCGGCGTTAACTGCAGTTTTCGGCATGAATTTTTCCGACGATGTCTTCGAGCATCCGACTTCTTTCCAGTGGATAGTTTACTTGACCTTGATTGCCTGTGGCCTTGTGTTTATCTCTTTTCTATTCTATTTTAGGTACAAGAAAATCTTCCCATTGTAATTGAGCCTGCAAATGAATATATACATGGATGTATGAATGGTTGAGTTATGCTCAATTTGACATATAATTTAGAACTCACAAGTACCCAGCAAAATATGTCGGGTAAACTCGAGTTTTCCAACTTTAGATTTAGCACACCGAAATTTATTAAACTATTACAAACATCTCCTAAAAATCAATACCATCACTCAACTTTCTTCATTCCATTCAGTAAGAAGTCAATCATTCAAAACAAGATATCTGAAATATCAATAGATAGAGCTTTCATGGCAGAAACAAGGACAGAAAAATGGCATTTCATCCGATAATAAACAGTTGCTGTGTGTCTTGCATATGATTTTATGCATACATGAAAGCTTTTGGTTCGTTCTGTTGAACAAAACATGCTAAAAAGGCTTAATATCGGTAATATGTAGATAGTGATATAGCCTAATGCACCAAACAATAAGCAGAGAGATCTTGTACCATTCGTTGCATGGTCGAACACCATGTTACGAAGCCAGTGTTGTGCTGGGGCAACTATCAACTGCACAGGCTAAAATGTCCTTATAATCCCTTGATAGTCTGAAAGAATCATAAACCCTTCCATCACTACTCTTCTTGTACTCAAACAAAAGGTTTGAATGGTCAAATGCAGTAAGCTTGACAAATCCATAATCATAATCTCTGTAAATACTCCATTTTGTTTGGAGTGTGATAAATGGTGAAAGGCTTGCCCCTCCCCCACCAGCAACAACATGAATTGTTCCATTCAAGGCGCCCTTATAGAGGTGTTTCTCATCATTGGTACAAATATTCTGTGCAAGAAATGGAAGGCAATGCATTAGCTTATTGCATGTTGATGATTGTACTTACTATATAGTCTGGAATTTATAACTAAGATCTATATGGTCACATGAACACTATTATCAAATTTTCGCGAAAATTAAAAGTAATACATGTATATTTCATAGTTAAACAAAGGCAACATGGGGAAAAAGAAATTATTGCAACAAAATTTAAGAATACCTGGTAGATGGGACATGTTCTCTCGTAACTATGCACATGGCCATATATAGCGAGATCAACCTTATATTTCTGCCAGAGACTTTGAAGGCTCTCACGGCCCATTGGTTCTGAAGATGACCCTTGCTCAGCATAAAATGTGCAAGAAGAGTAACCCAACACACGATGAGCCAGAAAAATTAGCCATGGCTGCTTTTGCCTATCAACAGATGCTAGACAGTGCTCAATGAACTTATATTGTTCTGTTCCCTCTCTCCAGTCGAGTTCTGTGTTGGCAACGCAGAAGCGAAACATACCGTAGTCTGAGACATACCTGATGTAATAGGTATATATGTTCAACTGAGGAATTGTTCATTAAAATCTAGAGAACAATGAAAATCTGGAACAAATATGTGTTCATAAAGCCATAATTATATTTTTTACTTTACATAATAAAATGGTAGGAGATAAGGTCTCAGAGAATATTGTTTTACGGTGTGAACAGGCATAATAAAAGAGCAGCTCTACAATCAACACTAAAATATCAGTGAAATCAAATTAAATCTAGTCGGAAGTTATCAAAACAAGCTTCATTACCAAAACTTTTCCCGATTCTCAGCAGGGACATAGAACATATTTTGAGCCACTACACCACATTCTCCCCCTGAATCCATGGTGTCATAGAAGGACCCACTCCCTGGCCAGTCACGCTCATGGTTACCACTAAAACAACATATGATCAGTTGCTAAAACAAACAAGAAAGATAATTGCCAGACAATGTGTAAGCCATTTAGGGGAGGAAGTACCTAGCAATCATGTAAGGCACTGTTGATGCAATAGGCCCAATTTGTGCAGTAAACTGATCCCACTGTGAAAGATATCCATTCGCATAACATATATCTCCAATGTGGAAAATGATATCAATATTTTTCAAATCTTGTATAAGCGTTCTAGTAGTATTGAGAGAGCCATGCTGGAAATCGTTGAATTCATTAGAGCCATCAGCTTCATCCTGTGTAGTATATTACATAAAGATAAGTTCCAAGTCTTTATATGGTCAATGGTCATGAACTAAATGAAACAATTATGTTTGCCAGAAAAGCAACTTTTGGATGAGCAAATATAACTATCGTTGCTATAAAACATTTTGTTTGAACTTGTTTTTTAAGCATATAAATGAATGAACTATTGAACATACTTGATTTGAATTTAACTACGAACCTTTGCTGTAGGATGTTGCAGCATTCAGAAATTGGTAGATTGCTTTTTCTTTTTTTTTCATAAATAACTTTTTTTATGATTTTAATTAAATCAAATAGTTGAGGAGTCAAACTTCTATGTCTAACTGTGTGAGTGTGTGTAAATGTTCTTCACATGATTGTGTCTTCCTTTCTGAAAAGCTACATGCCATGCTGTAGCTATGTCCATACCATAATTTAGGAAACATTTACTCGATCGTTTGTATGCTAAGAATTTACCAAAAAAAGTTCATCTCAGTGAGTTCATATCATAATTATGGTTCGTGGACTTGTAAATGTAAGAATCTAGCAAAAGGTCCAAACCTTTCCCATGTCACCAAAAATAACAACTCTTTGTAACGAATTTTGACCAGGATAAGGCGGGGCTCTGAACTTATATGTTGAGCTCCAAATGTATGAGCCATTGGTTAATCTATGTCCCAACTTGTATGTGTACCTACAGTAAAGAGTAAAAGAAAATATTAGCAGTCCGAAGTCTGTAATAGCCACCCTCTCAGAAGGCTATTGTTATATTGTAATTTATTTTTGATATTGCAATATAGCTTTTGGATTGCTTTCTTAAAATTGGGGTCCTAACAGCGTAACGTTCATATGCATATCAACGGTATAAATAATCTTAAATATCCTATTACATTTGGAGCTGTTTAACGGGATGATCTACATATAGCTATGAACAAAAATTTGGGATTCATATTACTTACTCATTGTTGGGCCACAATTCCTTAAGAAAACTGGTGTGTATAAATCCAGGGTCCCGCCATCCCACTGTCCTTGCAGGTGCACCTAAAAAGATAATCTATGAGATGAAATATCTTTAAATGAAAAATAGAAAATAACATAAGTTTGGGATACTTAAAAAACATGAGATCAGAAAATAATACGACAGTAGGAATTGAGCAGCAGCTACTAAACTGTTTGGCAGGGAAATGTAGCATATCTCCTATAAATAGCTGTAGCAGATCTATATTTAAGGAATTTACATACCACACATGCTGTTACGATCGAAAGTCAGTGTGCCCGCTGGGGATCGCATAAGGACTTTTCCATTTTGGCTCCACTCAACCAAAGGTTCAGCCTCATCAATTCCGTATCCACTTGTCCATGTTACAGTCATCTGAGTATCAATGGTTAAACCATATCATCTTCATATAGATTTAGCTAACAAATCAAAAGCACGAGCGATTATCACAAACCTCAAGAGCTGGTAAACTAAGGGAAACTAATGCTTGGTTGTGTTGAAAATTTATCTATTCACTAAAAATAACCTAGAAAACCAGTTATGTGAACACAATTGCTAGCTTATACTTACTTCATTCCAATCTTTTCCTTGTGCCAAGCGTGGGTAAAGTGGTGCATCAGGATTTGCAAAAGTTACTCGGTTTGATATTGCCACCACCTTCGGCTAAATATGAAAAGGGAATTAATAAGATAAAATGTATGCAAACAAACTCACCAAAACGTTTGCCAAGGTTAAGTTCAATTATGAATATTTATAAAGGAGAAAGCAAGTGAAATTAGCTAACACAGATGATTGTATGTTGATATGATAACATTGTTCGGTGCATGAGACAAACTGTCGGGTATATGCACACCGATACGAGAGAGACCAGACAGACTAACATAAAACAGTGAGAAACTAGTTCATATGAGAATTACATCTCATCTGCAGGATGTGCATGCCTTGCCTTGAATGAACCAACAACATCAAACTAGGTTCTGTATTCAAAGTTTAACTAACCATCAATAGCAGAATAATGAAAAAGTTAAACTAAATCAACTTGATAGGAAGGTTGATTCTATAAGATACAAGAATATGCCATGGCCAACTTACATAATTTATATACTAACCCTAGATGTCCATACCCCATAAACATCTATCATCACAATGATATGATAGGTATTATTCGCTTGGGAGGCTGAATTCCAAGGAGAGGGGAAAAGGCAAGAATACAAATCCCAGAAGTAAAAAGGACATAATAGTTGGGTCCTCATTGATAATGGCAAGTATTATTCACTGTAGGTTCTGGCTTGTGAGCTTACATAATCCAGAAAGAAATTATTCACTTTTTTATACAAAGAAACATCTGTATGATAGTGCAAGAGTTCAGAACACAATCCTAAAAGCAGTGAAGCAGAAAATGAATGGATAAGATCAAACAACACAGGAATGTTTAAAAAAAAGAAAAACTGTTTGTTGGTACCAAATTTATTGTCCATAGATATTTTGAATCGATGAAGTGAAGAAAACAAAAAAAGAACAGCATACTTCCGCTAAACCACCAGAAAATAATGCAAACGAGAAGTCGGATCTCTGGTTTATCAGCTGAAGTTTCAAAAGCCCTTGTCCAGTAGTTTTGTACTTGGGATTTGTGTGATTGGCATACAGAAACTGCAATAAACTTCATATAATTAGTTGGCTATTGAACTCTCTACGCTGCAGAGAGAGGCTAAATATAGACGAAATTCATGAAACAACTTAAAAATCAAGTGGAATGAACCTTGATAGGTGCAGAACACAATAATGGTGGATATACTCTTGGATTCTCCATAGGGCAGGAAGAAGAACTGAAATAGAATAACAAAGTTTTGCATTCAATCATTGAAACCACCATACTAGCATGAAATAAACACAAAAATGCTCTAAAGAAACTCAAAATTGAAACCAATGTAGATAACCTGAAATTGGCTGGAGAAAATACTCCAATCCAATCATCAGAGGACGGGTTTGGAGAACTATACTTTAATGTCACCCATTCTGTATTCTCGCCCTGCAACAGAAAACAGATTTTCTCAATAAAAAACAAGTTCTAAGACAAATACATGTTAGCTTCCAAAATTGGCATTTCTATAGAGTTAAAAACACGATCATCACCGAATTAGACCAAAACATAGGGCATTGAAGCTTGCCTTCAATCCAAGAACAGATGGAGAGGCTTTAACATCAGCATTTTCATTAAGAGCGAATGTAGATTTATGAATGGCAATATTCGAGAAAGGATGGCTTCCATGTGATTTGACTTGTTGCAGTGTCGCTAGAATCCATAATATTCCCAGGCAGAGAAATTCCAGGGGCCTCATCACACGCGATATCTGAACTGAACTGAACTGAACCAAAAGACCAGAAATCAAATCGGTAAGAAGATTTTAGCAAACTCCTCGCCAAAAATGACGATATAAATTGTGCAAATCAATGAAAGTAAGTGGAAAACAGATCAACATGAACGGAAAAAAGTCAGTAAAACTGGAAGTAAACCTCGTCCTTGCAAAGCAGTTCAAATCGGTACAAAAAACAATCTCCTCCACTTGAAACCAAGCTCTCGAGCACTTAGCTAATCACTCAAGAAGCGAACTCAAAAATCATATTCCATAACGAAATTAGATATGGTTTAAGAATGGCGATCAATAAGTACCTGCAGAAGAACGAAGCTGAAAAGGATCGGAGTTCGAATTTTGACGAAACTTTTAAGTGCTAGAAACTGTCCATTGTCAACAACAGAGCGGATCCTTCAAATTCGAATTCAGTTGGAGCGGATGATGAGAAACAGCCATTGGTGAAGAGCTTTAAATAATCGAAAGGTGTGAGGAATCTTGCAAGAAGATTCCGGTTATCTCCGGTTCTTACACTATAATTGCGAGACTTTTGGTCGCCGGAGAGTTGACGCCGTCGGTCAAACATTTCCCAGACCAAAATCCACTGTTTTACCATTTATGTGCAAATTAAGATAATTAAATTGCAATATTTTTTTCTTTAAAAAAAGTTAATAACTGTTTTAAAAAATAAAAAAGGTTAAATTTTTAATAAATAAATAAATAATTGAACTTTTTATTTAGTGTTATTACAAATTCCCATTATATTCGTTCTAGTTTTTTATATTGCATATAAAAATAATTAAATTATATAATAAATTTAAAAATATTTCAAATTTTATTTTATCTGAGTTCACATAATTTTAAATATTCAATTTTAGATAAGTCTTAAAATTAGTAATTTAAAATGAATTAAATAGAAAAACTAACCTATAAAAAATTAAATATTTAATATATTTTTTTAATGTTAAAATGACAACGGCTGTCATCATTACGCGTGTCAAACAGGATGAAGAAAAATGATCATGGATAGATTCCTTTTAAGGAAAGATATGTGAACACATTGATTGTCAAAATTATTTCTTTTTTTTTTTTTTTAACAATTCTAATATTAAATTTTAATTTTTTTTAAAGAAATATAAATGAGAGACGAAAAAATTGTTAGCGGTGTTCCTCGACAATAGTGACAACAAAAAGAAAGGAACCAATAACTTAGATTGAAGTAAAACATATGAAAAAGGACTAGAGAATGGGTCGGGGAGGTGGTCGACACTGTGGGGGAAAGATTTGAGACTATTCATAAGTTCCAAACCTAACGGTGAACTACGAACACGAGTCACAGATAGGACTCATATACTTGGTATACGAGTTTTTGACACCTAACTGATAGAATTTTGTTATAACGTGTTGCGCCACATTTGGTAAGTTGCATAGGTGGTACACAATTTACGTTAAATTGCAATCACGAGTCGTATTTTATCGAGTGGCTCGTGTCCACGAGCCGAGCTAACCTATTTTTGACTTTTTTTTTATTTGTTTTATTTATTTAAATTACATTATTTATAATAAAAAAAATAAAATTATGGAAAGAAGAAGAAATTATAAATAAAAATTTGAAGGGCAAACCACAATTTTCGCGCATCAACCAAACCACCACTCCCAAACGAATCCAACGGTTGAGATTCAGTTTTGTTCTTGCCCATTCCCTCTTGCTTTCTATATTCGCTTATTCTTCTTTCCTTGTCCTCTGGTTGTCTCTGTCCTTTTCGCATTTCTGCTCCATTTTTGCAGCTTTCTGAAACAATGTCTTCGTCCGAGAAGGAGAGAGAGACACAGGTCTACTTGGCCAAGCTCGCCGAGCAGGCCGAGCGCTATGACGGTATGGTCGCTATTCGCTTTTCTACTTCTGCTGCATTGTTTTTCTAATTTGTTTTGTGTTCTTTCCGATTTTTGATTCTGTTTGTTTTTCCGTGTTGTGTTCTTTTTTCTTTTGAGGTGCGATTTACGAATATGTAGGCAATGATCTGTTGTTTTGTTCTGGATTTTGATTTGTGTTGGGAAATGTGGATGGGAAATTGTTGATGTTAGTTTTTAGGTTCTTTGTTTCCTGTAAGATTATCTTAGCGTTCGGCATTGGTTCTGATTTCGAATATTTAGTTGAAATGGTAATTCATTTCTACCTCTTGATTCTCTGTTTCGTTGGAGGTTCTTTCAGCGTTCGGCATTGCCTCTGATACCGAATTTTTGTTGTTGAAATGATAATTGATTTCGACCTCTTGCTTCGCTTTTGTGTTTGAGAAAAGTTATCAATTATTGGATCTTCTGCATGATCGCTGTGTTAGATGCTCAATATTTATCTGATGCCTCGTTGATTTCTTGAGTAATTTGAGGATGTTTCATATCTGTGAGGTGAAATTTTTTTCTTTATGGTGTTGATTCATTCATCCAACGATGCAGAAATGGTTGAGTGTATGAAGAATATTGCAAAGCTTGACCTCGAACTAACTGTGGAGGAAAGGAACCTTCTTTCTGTCGGGTACAAAAATGTCATAGGTGCACGACGAGCCTCTTGGCGCATCATGTCTTCAATTGAGCAGAAAGAGGAGTCTAAGGGAAATGAGAACATTGTAAAATTGATAAAGGGTTACCGCCAGAAAGTAGAGGAGGAACTTTCAAAGATTTGTGGTGATATTCTCTCTATCATAGACAAGCATCTAATCCCCCATTCGTCCTCTGCAGAAGCCACTGTATTCTACTACAAGATGTGAGTTGTTTCGTTATTATCAATTTCAACTTTGACTCTCAGCATATTTTTTCTCATTGGGTGAGTAATTTATATGTTTGGAACCTAGAAAGAAACAAAAAACGGATTGTTATAGTTCGAATCCAAATGATACAGATTTAATATAATGGATTTCTGTTTTTCTGTGCTTCTTTTTGGGATATCAGTGGCTTTTGATCATACCCTGTACACCACGAGGAGACTTTACAGATCCTAATGTTGGGGTTATCTGTTTTAATTCATTCTTAAAATCTGTGAGATAGGCCATAGATAGGTTGATGGTGAATATTGATTGATGTTTCTGTTATCTTGTCCATCCTTTTCTGTAATAGTATATGTAATGTGTACAATTATGATCATAATCTGTTTTAACAAATATTAGTATGCTGTTTGTAGTTACATGTCATAGCATGCATGATTTCAGGAAAGGTGACTACTATCGCTATCTTGCTGAGTTCAAGACAGATCAAGATAGAAAAGAAGCTGCTGATCAATCATTGAAGGGATATGAGGCATTTATTTTCTCTTAACATTCAAGCTCACATTAGAAATACAAAACAGTAACTGTTTGCTATTTCTAGATTAAAACATTGCATCCTCTGCAATTATTTGAGGTGCCCTATTGCCATTTTTGTAACAGGCTGCCTCAGGCACTGCGAATACTGAACTCCCATCAACCCACCCCATCCGGCTTGGCCTTGCTCTCAATTTTTCTGTCTTCTACTATGAGATTATGAATTCTCCTGAGAGGTATTATTAAGCCTAGTTTTCAGTTATCGGTATTAAGATTGAAAACCTTTACCCTCGTAATGTAATGTGATTCTTCTTGCAGAGCTTGCCATTTAGCTAAACAAGCTTTTGATGAGGCAATTGCAGAGTTGGATACCTTGAGTGAGGAATCATACAAGGACAGCACTCTAATCATGCAACTGTTGAGAGACAACCTCACCCTCTGGACCTCAGATTTGCCTGAAGACGGCGGTATATGTCATTATTGATTCTAGAATAATGTCTTATTGTTTGTCCATATACATAGCATGTTGTTCAGGATCTTCCATCCACTGTTTTTCGTTGATTCTCATATAACACTTAAATGCTGAATTTAACCACTATTGGTTGGCCTAGTTGTCAACAACCAGAGAATGGGTTCAAGACATACCAACCTAGAATTTAAGATCTTACTAGTTATCTTGGCAACTAATAGGGTTAGATGATTATCTCACGAGAATAGTCAAGGTGCACGAAATCTACCCATCATGGATGTTGCAAAAAAAATGCTGCATTTCAGAATTTAAGATCTTACAGTTATCTTGGCAACTAAATATAGTAGGGTTAGATGATTATCTCATGAGAATAATAGTCAAGGTGCACGAATTCTACCCCGGTCACTTGCGGATATTGGAAAAAATGCTGCATTTCAGATTTCTCTACTCGCTTATCTGATGAAAATTTAATCTGTTGTTGCACATCTACTAATTTATGAACGACATCAGGTGAAGAGAATGTCAAAGCTGAGGATTCCAAGCCTGTTGAACCTGAGGTAAGTCATTAAAGTCCTTTCCTGTTTCGATCTCATAAATTCAGTATCTACTTTCTATTACTCTTTGATGACTTGAAATTAATTCATTACTTAGGCCCAGCAAGCGAAATGAGAGAGCCCCTCTACACATCATCTAGAGATCGGATTTCTTTCCAAAGAGAATTTAAAGAATAGCTCTACAGTGTGGGATTGGACTGCACTATCAGATTTCTTGTGGCGTTTTTTTATTCATTTGGTCCAACTAAAGCTGGAGTTTTTTTTGCCAAGCTTTTGTTTCAAGTTCAAATTCACCTCTTCTTTCATGTTGCTGATTCGTAAAACTAAGTGGATAATTGAATCATAACTTATCTCTATTATTGTTATACATTTTATGATAGTATCAAATATATCCACATACTTGTGTTTTTGTTCATTTTATGATAATATCACATATATTCTCATAATGATCTATTAGACAGAATTGGATTTCATAGGTAAGAGATCAATTAGATTTTAAAATTTTAAAATTTATTAAGCAAATTAGACATGAAATTAAAAGTTACACAAATCATGATTTAGCAACATGAAAAGTTGTGATATTCTCCCCCACTTAAACTAGTAATCATCCTCGATGACTTACTTGGGAGAATAATCACGCCACTGTGACCCTAGATAGATAGCATAAAATATAAGTTAGGATGTGCATGCGGCTAAGCAACAGACAATTTGGCCTACATTTTGTAGCTTAAATGATTTCATCCGTAACAAAAGAAAATTACCATTTACACAAAAACTACTCCTAGAACTGATAGCACTAGGCACTGTTCTTGCTCTAGCTTCAGTTCCTACCATGTTACCAAGTGAAAAATGAAAACTATTGTGTGCATTTTGTCCTGCAAGACACAGCCATTCAGAAAACTCAGCACTACATATCGAGTCGAAAGGTCGAAAACTGCTGACCAAGGCATAATCATTAATTCGAGTTGGCCATATTATTCACCAAAATCAAAACTACTGAACTAAGTTTTGCTTCTCTAATTTTCTCAGAAGACATTAAACAAATATATTAGAATCTAAAATGGGGGAAAAAAAGGCATAATCCTAACATTCATCCCGCCAAGATTAAAATTCGTAGACTAATAATGTACAAATATAGGACAACATTTCTTTATGAAGAGAAACTTTGGCAGGCTTGGCATACCAATTAGCGCAGCTCAGATCTTCCAAGTAGGAACGTACCCCTGCAAAATATCAAACTAAATATGATCAACTTTAAAATTCCCGTGAAGTGCACCATTCTTAAGCTTTTAGTTAAGAAGATGATGATTATGTTTGGATTGTTTTGTTTGCGTATATTGTTTCTTCTGTAGCAGTTACCTATGCAACATAGTTGGTGCCGAAGTCGAGATTGAACAGCATATCCCTACGATTCTCTGTTCCCATTCGAATTTTGAAACTTTTGGCCTGGTAATCCACCCGATCATTACTATCGTAATCCATCTCTCGAATACATCGCCTCCTCACCTTTTTCAGCATTTGTTTTGAAGGTGCAAATCCAGCAATAACCTTCCAAGAATGTTTTGTGACGTAATTAGCACCATCATGAAAGGAAACACAAATCTACAAATATATACAGGTTAACTAAAACAACACTTTTACCATATCATCAATTGCAGCGAGAGCAGATTTGGGATCTCGGTTAATGAGATGAGCATCAACAAGCAATGAATAAGATGTTGCATTTGGTTTGACGCCCAAACCTACTAAATGTTCAAACACCCTTGCAGCTTCAAATGTCTACAAAGTGGCCATAGTAAGTCAGCAAAATTTTCAGTTTATATGGTCAAAATAAGTGTGATATCCACAAGAACATGTAGAGAATAAGTAATGCTTCACTATGCATACGGTACCCCTTGCACCAAAATCATAGCGATCAAACCCATAAACAATGCTTGTTAATCTTTTTTTCATCCATCAAACATTGGTCCAGTCCATGGCATCTCAGCAGTTAATTGTACATGTGTCTATGTGTGAATAAGGGAAGGGTATAAAAGGTTAAAGACTGACCTTCTTTAGCTTTCCAAATGCGTACATCAGAGCGTTGTATGAATGGATATCAGGGGTCAAACCAAAACCGGAACTAATCGCTTCAAATGTTTGGTAAGCACGATCAAGGTCCCATATATTTGCACAGCCTAAAATCACACAATTCAATGCAGCAACAGACTTGTAAGGAGGATCTGCACGGCTCAAGTTTTCCAGTTGAAAATAAACCTAACAAAGGAGAGAATATTAGAATGGTAACTCTGATGAATTAAAGGAAGGAAATAAAACTACTCGGCTTCCATGAACTTCTAAATTTAGTTAGTGAATATCACATTTCAAGAAAGGAAGCATGCTAGGTATCTAGTCAATGAAACACATCACATAAACCTTTTGAGTGCATTTCATGTGAGCGAGACAATTGCACTATATGTACTTCGGTCGACTTTTATCTTTGTTATCATAGTTAATATTCTTCTAGATCTCCCACCACAAAATTTATTGTCCATAAGAGCCCATACATAGCACTGTCAAAGAAAGATACTGCAATTTTTAATTACTTCCAATTCTTAAAAGTGTATTTTCCACCCGTCCTCCACCGCTCCATATTGGTACTGAAAGTTCATTGTTCAAGTGAAACACTTCATGTCCTGGTTATATATAAGAACTTTGCAGAAAGCATCAATGTTATTTGAATATTAAGAACAATGCTAGACCAATTAAAAAAAAAAGCATGGTACCATATTATATTTTATACTACATTACTTATAAACAGAAAAATGGAAATTGCAGATATGTAATTTTTACTGGTAAAAAGTTATACCGTGTCCAGGGTCTCAAAACCCTTCTTAGAGCATGCCACAACTAATGGATATAAAGAAGTGAATGGGGAAAACATTTCTTCAGCAGCTCCATCATCAGAAGTCCTATAAGCCTCTTCAAACTCATGTAGGGTAGTAAAGGCCCTCTGCAGATTCCCAAATGATGCAAGAGCATAAATCTTTCCAAGGTAAGATTCGGGATTTGGGACCTTCTTTTGTCGCAATGAGCGCTTTAGAATAGCCCAAGCTGCATCTAAAAGAGAAGAGCTGTAGGTTCTACCTGCAGTTCCAAGAGCAGATACAACTATTCCTTCATCCACTGAAAGATGAACTGGAGGCCTTGCATTTTCACCCCGAGCAATCCATCTGGCCATAAATTCTAGAGCATAATAAGCTAGTTTACTATTATCCTCTTGCATTGCTACTTCAGCAATATAATTACACAAGTTCCATGTTGGGCAAAGAGCTTTATTCTGAACAGTTGCCTGTTACACCATCAAGAAAAGTAATGAAGCAATAAGCAAAAAACTATTTTCTTAGCCATTAATTGAACTGGTCTATTACCTTGCACCTATCAATTACAGACACCAATGTGTCCAGCCTGCCTTTTTTCACACAGCTCCGCACACATTCAGTGAACACTTTCAACGACAACATATGACCTGATTTTAAGGTCAAATCAATATATTTCAAGGCAGCATCAATCTGATCCGTTGACAACAGCATTCCAATTACCAAATCATATGATTCATCATCAGGCATTGACTCTCCTCCTGTCTGCAACATACTGATAACAAGAAAGAAAATAATGTTTAAAGGCTACCATATTCAAACTGAACTATGAGAACTTGTGACAACAATGTTTTAGTTTTGATAAAGGCCGCTATTCTTGTAGAGAACATATGCTTCTTTGGGGGATTTGAATCTCTTAACCTTTTGGTCGATACATGCTTTATAGCAGTTGAACTATGCTCATGTTAGAACATATGCTTAATTGAATATACTGTTATAAAAGAGTGCATTTGATAGTAAATCAGGCAAAGTGCAGTGCAATTCTAAGGACAAAATCTTGCATAAAACAAGAAATGACAATGAAGAGTTTCACAAGTTTATACTCGGTCGCCAACTAAATTCATGTTTCTGCCTGGTAGTTTGCAATCCTGCAAGTTAATCTCCAATAACAGGATGAGATCAAGATCAATAACTAAACGTATAGGGTATTTTTCCCTGAAAGTTGAAATCTTGGGAAGATATTCACTTGAAACAACCATTATTGTCACCCAGCAGTATTCTATTATCATCAAATTTTGCAGGAAGGACCTTCTATAAATGTTATTATCAATCTACGCTATATTCGCAAGACTTCAAACTTCCTATTTTTGTATGAGTAACTTCAAAGCATAATTCAAGTTATGAGGATCAACGCTGAACCTAAACAATGTAAAACTTTTAAATCCGAAAGAACAAGCAATAATAAAGAAATTTAATAAAGAGGCTAATCCAGAGAGGAACAAAAGCAGTTGAAGACTTTCACATCTGTTGAAAATTGAATGATGAATATGATTCAAAATCTAACCGTTCAATCAATTTTTCGGCAGCTTCAGTCTCCCTAGCTTGGTACATCGCCTTCAATACTAAATTGAATGATGCACTGTTAGGTGAGATCGCATAGTCCTCCATTTGAGCCACTAGATCCAGAAGCTCCCCAGCCGTGGCATTAACCATCAAGTTCGCCCTCAAATAATTGTTATACAAATTAACATCCGGCTTATTAGGCTTGCCATTCTTATCCAGCGACCGAATCCAAGACTCAAACAACTGCTTCATATCATCCCAGCGCTGGGAAGCCATCCAATCAGCAAACACATTCAACAAGCTCTGGACATCGAGCGTTTGAGACAATGCTTGAATTCGAGAACTGGGGGATTGGTTAAGGAATCCGAGGGGGATCAGAGACTGAGTCATAGAAGCGTTAGGGATTGGATTGCGCCAGTTCTCGTTGTACAGAGGGCTACCAGAGGCGGGATTCGGAGGAAGTGGAGTTGAAGGAACGTCCGCCGGTTCATTGGCGAGCTGAGGTTCTTGAGAGAGAAATGTGAAGGTGGTGATGGGCTTGAAGGAGCAGACATTGTTGAGGTTCGAGTTTCTGATTAGAGTGTGAGTTCGAGAGAGAATCGCCATTTTGGACGCCATGAACGGAGCATCAAAGCTGGAGAAATGGCCTTCACAGTGAGGAGGAAGAAGAAATGGCGTCAGTAGCAGTTAGGGTTTTGCCACTTTGAGCAATAGAGACGAGAAGAAGCCATCCACAGGGGGCCAGGTTTAAAAGGGTAATATCGTAAATTTCAAGTCTAAATATCTAAATAGCCCACTGCCCGTGCCCGTTCCCCGAGGCATGCTCCTAGTCCTGGTAAGCGAAGAACTAAGGTTATTTTTGCAAATATAACTTTTATAAATATCTTCTAAAAATCGTAAAATAACATTTATTGCATATTCTTTTTTTAAAAAATCAATTTATTGTATATTCTAAATACTTTTGATTTAGGGGGAAAAACATTTTAACCTGGAATTTCACAAATTTATAATTATTTATCATGAACTTTAATTTCTTTAATAATTTTTTTATTTTAATAAATTAAGTATGTGACTGTCTAGGTCAGCTGACATACATCTGGACTATTTTTAGAAAACAACCTATTGATCCTATTACATTTGGTTGTTAAGGTAATTTGTAGAGTATCAAGTCCTAAAATAGGTGCTGATCGTGACTTAAACTCATTCCTTCTATGCCCTCTGTTATTTACATTTTTATCCCTTGACTATTAGGTTTATTGTAACCGACTCATGCTCAGGATTTAGAATTCGAATTTGGCACACAGTGTCCTCGAGCATGCCTTTGTCCTCACTTGCATGGATCCCAGAAAATTTCTAAGAGGTCACGTAACATAGAATTGCTCCAAGTAAAACACGTTTAATCCTGAAATTTCTATGATTGAGCAATCGAAAAGGAAGCTGCACAGTATAAGTAGTAACTTTTTTTTTTAAAAGTCTTTCATAGTCATCCTATCACTAGGATTGCTCTTGTTTGGATGTCATCTTGGTTCATTCATACTCCTCATTTACAAGTTGCAAATTGTAGAACGTTTGAAATTTCGAGAAAAGCCTAATAAACGAGATAAAGTTCCATACTTTTCTTCCTTTTTCTCATAAAGCTTCCTTTCTAGAATCTTAGCTTTTCGAGCCGTTTACGAAATTTCTGTAACTACTGTTTTACTAGCTTTAATACTCGTCGATTTTCATTCGGTTAGTTCCGTAGCTAGTTTTTTCAGACGAGCGAAAAACTTTGAAAGCTCCATTATAAGTCATAATTCATGTTATGTGTGGGTTTATAATCCCTAGGGAATATAGAATTCCACGTTCCATTCATCACTTCAACCACCTTTACAACACTGATACCCACAAAAAGTGAAGTGATCTCAAAGCAACCACAAATTTCAAACCTTCCTCATTCTTTTGCCCATTTTGATCATTTTGGCTTCATTTTACCTAAGCTTGGTATCATTCACTAATGGATGATCCAAAAAGATATCTGTTCTTAATCATCTGTGATAGCAAAACCCAGCTTTAATAGACTCATGTTCTTGATTTCAATCATTTTTACCAACAAAATGGCCCAATTCATAGCCTTCAACGATCAAAATTGATGTTTTTCAATCTCAAAACCACAAATTTTGATACCCATTAGCCAAAATTCTAAAATTTCGACTCCAAATTATGCTGATTATCATACCCTTTATCCAAATTAGCTCTTGTTTAGCTAATAGTGTTTAACTTTTGGATGCAAAGAATCTAAATATCTCATAGAACAAAAGGGAAATGGAAGGAAAAAGAAAGAAAAAGAAGAAAAAAAAAGGTGAATAGAGACACACAAGCACCGCCTCCACATTCTTTCCCCACTAGAAATCTCTATTTCCCTTCCCTCTCTCTCTCTCTGCTTCGCCACAGCTCTCTGTTCTGTTCTCTCTCACAGTTCGTGTTCATCCATGGCGGTTCTCTTGTTCTTTTCCTTGATGTTCATGGCCTTCACCTCTCATTCAGGTAACCCTTTTGTTCTTTCAGGCTTTTCTGCAACTTCAATGGATTTTTACACAAGAATCGCTTAAACCCTTTGAAGATTTTCATCTAGAATCGAGATTTTTCACTAACCCTTGTTTTAAATCTTCTTTAGATGCTACATATTGTGTTTGTAAAGATGGATTAAGCGACCAAGCCCTTCAAAAGTCACTGGATTATGCTTGTGGAGCTGGAGCCGATTGTTCTCCAATTCTTCAAAATGGGGTTTGTTTTCAGCCTAATACTGTCAAAGATCATTGTAGCTATGCTGTTAATAGCTATTTTCAGCGCAAGGGTCAAGTCCAAGGGAGCTGTGATTTTTCAGGCACTGCCATGGCTAGCCAGTCTCCTCCTGGTATCACTGATTCATATCATTTTTCACTCATTTTCTTCACCAACTGCCTTGTTTTTGTTGCTTAATCTTTGTTGGGTCTGTTTTTCTTGTGTTTTTTTTCAATAGCTGGAGCTTCTGGGTGTGTTTATCCTTCAAGTCCCAGGTACCATCTTCAAATTGTTCATAGTTTTTCAAGAATTGTTCATATCTCTAATGGAAAGTGGCTGATACTCATGCATTTTCATTTGTTTCTTTACTCAAAGTTACCTTTTCCTCAACTTTTTGAACTGATTTTAGTGAGAATCTGCTGCTTGATAGCATAAAAGAAGGCGCTCTTTTAAGAATCCAATTCCATTCTGGCTTTGTTCATAGCTGTTCATCTTTTTCTCCTTAGAAACTTACCTAATCCTGTTTAGATGAAAGTTATCCTTCACTTTTACTGTCTCTTTCACAGTTTTTCTACGCTATCTATGTGCGGTTCTTCTCTTTTTTACATCCAATGACAAAATTTACCATTAGTGACAATGACATGAACAAATCAACAATTCAACACCCCTTTCCCTCTTCTCTGTTTCAGCAACGCAGGAACCCCGTCGACCACCGTCCCAGGCACGACGCCAGGAACAATCACGAACCCATCAACAACACCACCCTCAACCATGACCCCAGGTATGACACCACCCTCAACCATGACACCAGGTATCACCCCGCCCTCGGTGTTTGGGGGCGGGATAAGCCCGACAGGCGGGGTCGGGCTCGGTGGTAGCGGGAGTAGCATGGATGGAAGCGCTGCCATTGCAGCAGCAGCAGCCTCTAACATGTTGTTGTTGTTGTTCATAGCCATTGTGACATCTTGGTTAGCTCTGTTGTGTTAGGCTCAATAAGGCATTAGTTGATTTGTTGTAATGTTGTTTGATGTGGGTGGAGAATATGGTTCCTTATTTGAGTGGTGGTATGATTTTGTGGAATGGGAACCTGATCCTCTTAGATGTTTTTTCACCTTTTGTGTATTTATTAGAGGCTGTATTTTGCTTAATTTAATGGGGGGTTTTTGCACCCACTAATCAATAATTATGCTCTTTTTTCATTGTTAATTTGTTTTATAATAAGGTTTTTATGGGTTGTGTTACTATGGTTAAAACATTTTTATTTAATTTTATTATATGGTTTATATATATATATATATATATATATATATATATATATATATATGAAGGGAATGGAAGGTAACATGGAAAGGGACAAAAAATGGAATGAAAACACATGGTACCCAACTTTAATAATGGGATATATATATATAGGTGTGAATAGACTGATGAACTACCTGCCAACTATTTGCTTGAATATCATGAGTAAATATCTTTTTTATTATTAGTTTCTTTTTAATATTTTATTTTGGCTTACGAATGTTATGACGAGTGTCGGGAACGTTTGAGTTTTGGGGAATAAATACATGTTTATTATTGTTGAGCTATGTTCGTGTTGGTTAGTGGAGTTTTTTAGTTAGCCCACTGTTAACTGATATTGTCGGACCAATATGGTCGTCAACTTCAGCGCGTCTGCTAGGGAGAGGTTTTCTTTCCCTCTTTAGCCCGGTGTCTAGCTTTGATACCATTTGTAATAGCTCAAATTCACTGCTAGCGGATATTGTTTACTTAGGCCCGCTACGTATTGTTGTCAGATTCACGGTTTTAAAATGCGTTTGCTAGTTAGGGAGAGGTTTCTACACCCTACCGATGTGGGATCTTACAATCTACCTCCCTTGGATGCCCAGTGTTCTTTCTGGCCCATTGCTCAGTGTCTAGCTCTGATACCATTTGTAATAGCTCAAGTCCATCGCTAGCAGATATTGTCCGTTTTGGCCCGTTATGTATCGCCGGAAATCTCACGGTTTTAAAACGTGTATGTTAGGGAGAGATTTTCACACCCTTGTAAGCAATGTGTTGTTCTCTCCAACCGTCGCAGAATCTCACATAAGGGCGAAAATTTGAATTGACTGAACCATCGACTAATCAGTTCATGTAGGTAAGGCACCATCTGGCTGTTCGCCTCGGTTTTCAATTTTCTTTCACTTTTTTAATGAATTAACTGTCACGTCAATTTAAATGTATAATATTGTAAATAATTTTAGGTTTATTTTTTAATTTATATTCGTGTTAATTTTTATTCATAATTTTTAATGAAAAAATCTTCAAGGATATTTTGGGGAATATGGAAATTTGAGGTTAAAATAAAAAAATTATAAAAGAGTAGAAACATAATTAAAGATGTTTAAAATACAATATTAGTAATTCTCGAAAAGAAAAAAGGATATTATACCGAGACGGAAATGGAAGGATGAACATTAAACAGACTTGAGCCTTAAAAAAAGACTACAAATTCGCTGTTGACTGCAAATTGAGCCAAAAAAATTTCATTATTTAATTTGATTTCATCCCAGTATGAAAGCTTGGTAGGTTAGAAATTCATTTCACAGATTGTGATTTGATTCATTTTTTTCGAGAGTGAGAGCGCGCCATGGATCGTAATCAGCCACTGCGACCACCATCTCCGCAGCCTCGTCAAGAATCCGGCGGCGGTTTCTCATCCATACTCACTGTTTTCGCCTCCTTCATCGCCATCTTTTCCATGGTATCATATCGCTTCCTCGTCGAGCTGCGAAACGCGCTAGGTTTCGTGGTTTTGTCTTTTGAATTCCATTTTGTTACGGCTTAGTCTTCGATGAGCGAGTATTGATATACCTTTTGTTTATCTGAGGTCAAAGGCTTTTGTCCAAGCTGAATGCGTTTTTTTTTGTTGTTGTTGTCTGTGTTGTCATCGTTGCGAAATGGAGTTAGAGAAAGCTAATAAGTTTGAGTTATACTTCCTTATATTGCACTTCGTTGGTCGGCTTCATGTACCTGAGAACCTGTCTATTGGATTTGTAATACTTTCATAACTACTACTGTTTGATTGTGTACTTGGTTGTTTACTTGTTTTTAACTCATATTCAGTGTCATATGTGGAAGTTACGAAGAGATTATCCATCGATTAAGATAGATGTGGAGTCTATTGCACAAGTTTCTTTAATTATTGCCATCAAGCATATATTATTAATTTTGTTTTAGAGAAAAGGAAGAACATATGATTTATCTTCTGTCACGTAGTGGTCTTGTGATTCTGATATTCTAGCAGTATGATTGAAACAGTCGTGGCTATCAAAAGTAGGGGCCTGAAATAGTTGAGAAAATTTGACCAAATTGTCTAATAAGAAAAAAGGTTCAGCAAATTTAAGCAGACAGTGAAGAAACAAAACATTTGAGATCCCACATCGGTTGGAGAGGAGAATGAAGCATTCCTTATAAGGGTGTGGAAACCTCTCCCTAGTAGATGCATTTTAAAACCGTGAGGTTGACGGCGATACGTAACGGGCCAAAACGGATAATATTTGCTAGCGGTGGGTTTTTACTATTACAAATGGTATCAGAGTCAGACACCGAGTAGTGTGCCAATGAGGACGCTGGACCTCCAAGGGGGGTGGATTGTAAGATCTCACATCGGATGGAGAGGAGAATGAAGCTTCCTTATAAGGGTGTGGAAACCTCTCCCTAATAGACGAGTTTTAAAACTGTGAGGGTGACGGCGATTCGTTACGGGCCGAAGTGGACAATATTTGCTAGCGGTAGGCTTGGACTGTTACAAAACATGACAAATTTCACGTTTCAGACATGGCAGGTCTACTATGCTTAGTAAATTAATGAGAATTTGGATCACTATTAGTGTTATTTGGGCAATCAGGCAAGTGAAAAATTGAACCTCTTTACTTATTGGGTGTTTTAGCTATGCAAGTCTTGTTACAGGCACAACTTGGTCAAGAAATTGTATCAATTTTGAAATCATTGTACTTGATCTGGTTGATTTTAGTGGTTGTATGACTGCATTTTTATGCATGCAGGTGCTGATTCCATCTCAATCAAACTTCAAAAGTAACTTATCTATTTTACACCAAGTACCAGAAGGTCATGTGGGGGTATATTGGAGAGGAGGTGCCCTTCTGAAGACGATAACGGATCCAGGTTTAAGTCTCTCCGTTCCACCCGATTTTTCATGGTTATACAGATCATATGTCCTACTGCCTTTATTCATGTTAAAATTTCAGGTTTCCATCTAAAGTTGCCTCTGTTAACCCAGTTTGTGCCTGTTCAAGTGACCCTCCAGACTGATCAAGTAAATAAGATTTATTTACAACTACTATGATGATATAAGCATTACAATATTTTTCATTGGGGACACAAAATTCTTAATGCCAATTTTAGGATTTCAGTACTTTGAAGAGGTCCTAATTGATGTCCTTGATGCAGGTTAGGGATATTCCATGTGGTACTAAAGGGGGTGTAATGATCAATTTCGAGAAAATCGAGGTGAAATTACTAGGAAATTACTTCCCAATAATTGATGTTAGATTTTCTTATTCTTCATCTTAGTTCATAAGGATGCTGCTTTCAGGTTGTCAATCGCCTCCGCAAAGAATATGTGCATGAAACCCTGGTCCACTATGGTGTGAATTATGATAACATATGGATATATGACAAGATTCATCATGAAATCAATCAGTTTTGTAGCTCTCACAGTCTTCAGCAAGTTTATATTGATGTTTTCGATCAGGTACGTAAAAATAAACGTAAAATGTGTGCTTTTAAAACCTTGCGTAGTTTTGTGATTGTTTCTATTCACACAAGCATCCTGCAGAGCTGATACGAGCAACATGCTAAGTGTATATTCTAGCTATTAACTTACTGCCTTACTTGTTGAGTCATTTGTGTCGAGTATATTTTTCTTTTCTTCAGCTGTGAATTCTTTCAAGGAATCCATTCAAGGCTTTAAAAGCAGATGTTTCCATAAATTCGTCGTAGATACTTTTCTCCCTTGGCATCGAGCATTTCTTTCGCATCAATGATCCGTGACTGTTTTTCATATTCAGATTGATGAAAAGATGAAAGATGCCCTCCAAGGTGACTGTACACGTTATGCCCCAGGTATTGAAATAATCAGTGTTCGTGTAACAAAGCCCACCATCCCACATTCTATCAGAAAGAACTTTGAAGACATGGAAGTGGAGCGTACAAAGGTGCATCTCTAACATGGGAAAACATTCTTTTTCTTGTTCTGTTTGAGTTTTCAATGGAGGTATAAGTCACAAAGGCTAGCGTTGAAAGCATACGTTGAATGTATGAAGGAGCATCATTGCATACTCATAATCTTTCATGTCTTTCGGTTCAAAACCATGTTTACACTTTCAATTCCAAAAATGTCTATATTGATCGGCATCGATACAGATTACCGCTCGTCTTAATTCTAATGCTATGCAATCTTGACATACTTGGATAGGTTTTAATAGCTATAGAGAGACAAAGGGTAGTGGAGAAAGAGGCAGAAACCAACAAAAAAATGGCAATTAGTGAAGCTGAGAAGAATGCTAACGTTAGCAGGATCCTCATGGAACAGAAACTGATGGAGAAGGAGAGTTCCAGGAGGCAGCAAGAAATCGATAACCACATCTATCTTGCTCGTGAAAAAAGCCTCGCGGATGCCAATTATTACCGGTACTTCTCTCCTTTCGCTTTTCCAACCTCACCTCGATTTTTCGAAGTGAGAAATGAATGCAGTTTTAGAAAACCCGAATCTGTAGTGACATTCATGTCTTTTCATCTTTTTATCAGTGTTCTAAAAGAAGCTGAAGCGAACAAGTTGAAGCTTACACCCCAGTTTCTTGAGCTTAAATTCATCGAGGCCATTGCTGATAATACAAAGATTTTCTTTGGGGACAAGGCACTCGCTCTGTCTTTTTGCTCTCGATATATATGTGTGTTACGTGCCTATAACTAACTCGGTAGCTTTGGTTCTGCTAGGTTCCCAACATGGTTTTGGATCAGAGGTTGCTCGGAAACTTCCTGCATCAGGTTTCAGAAGATGCATCAAGAAAAGCATCCGGAGATGAAACCTTAGAAATATAGATCCAAGATTCAGCCTCTAATGATCAGGTATACGGGTCTTCCTCTCTTTCTTTCTCAATATTGGAAAAACTCTCTTATGGTACATGTCAAAAGAATTCTTCACGGAGCACGAACAGGTTCTTTCTTTCATCCTTCCGAGATCGAACTGTTTACTTTGCAGAGGGCACGTGGAGGGAAACTTTGGTATTTGGATATTATTTATATCAAATTCATTTCTTTATGAGAAAGTTAGGATTCTTCGTGTTCTTTTGCTCGGTGAAGTTTCGGATAAAAACGTTATAGCATTTCAAGTGAATCAGTAGTAACCCTTGGTTATTCAATGTTGTTGTCTAATGCACGAACTTCTGCTTGACCAGGAAAGAGTGAAGATGCTTGATTGTGATCTCCTGTCTGATGGGAAGCTGAGTAAATACCTGCCGGAATCTCCTTATCTTGTTTAGCAAAGAATTCTTCTTCACCAATTTTGAGTACCTTACTAAGCAATGTGATTTGAGCCTCCTTTTGAATAAAATTAGATAAAAGAATAATGGTTAAATGGCAAATTTGATACTATAATTTGTAAACAATTAGAATTTAGTTTCTATCGTTTTGAAAGTTAGAACTTCAATTCTTTTGATCCGATAAAATTTCATAAATAGTTCCTATAGTTTGACAAAATTTCGTAGATACTTTTGTTTTAGTGCATTCTACAAAAATGACAACCTTAGATTTCCACAAAATTAGAAATGGAAAATATTCATGAATTTAATTGTTTAAGAATACTGACGTAGTATCTCATGAGTTATCGGTTAAATTATATTTTTGTATGTAAAAGAGGAAAAAAGAGGATTTAACTAAACTATCTTCACTCTCCACGTGCATATTCCCAAGTTTTTTAATCTACAAAATAATGTATAAATAATTTTATGGTTGTCACCATTACAAATTGGGGATGTAGCTCAAATGGTAGAGCGCTCGCTTTGCATGCGAGAGGTACAGGGTTCGATACCCTGCATCTCCATCTTTTCTTGCATTGATGCTTTTTATGACCTAAACAAACATGAAAAGTAGTTTTATGGTAAATTTTACTTAGATTGTTATTCTAACAAATTGGGGATGTAGCTCAAATGGTAGAGCGCTCGCTTTGCATGCGAGAGGTACAGGGTTCGATACCCTGCATCTCCACTTTTTTTTTTGTATTTTTTTTGTATTTTTTCCTTCCCTCGAAATCTGGTTTGTTCATCTTCTAGTTTAAATTGGAGCTGTCTAAATTCACCTCCATTTTGTTCTTCCATGCCCAAAAATGGCAGTCGCCAAATATCGCCATATTATCATCAGTAAGTTCCCATTTAGCTTCATCTTTCACCAACGTTTCAGTTCCTTGACTTCCGATTCCATCAACCCCACGGCGGCGCCACCTACCGCCGCCCCCCACAACAACATTCAACTGGCAATTGAACCGACCCACCTCCGCCGCGTCTGTACCGTTCTATATCAGCAGCAGAACTCCTCCGATCTCAGACTTCACTCCAAACTTCGCGCCTGTAGTTTCAACCTCTCGCACGAATTCTTCCTCCAGGTCTGCAACACCTTCCCTTACTCATGGCGACCCGTTTATCGCTTCTTCCAATTCACTGAAACCGACCCCAATTTCACTCACACGGCGGTCTCTTTCAACAAGATGATTGATATTGTTGGAAAATCTCGAAATATCGATCTCTTGTGGGATTTGATTCAGGAAATGGGACGGCGGCGTTTGGTGACGGATAAGACCTTCGTTGTTGCTCTGAGAGCGTTGGCGGCGGCAAGGGAATTGAAGAAATGTGTGGAGCTTTTCCATTTGATGAATGGATATGGGTTTGGTTATAGCTTAGTGACTTTGAATAAAGTAGTTGAGAAATTGTGTGGCTGTAAACTTGTGGATGAGGCTAAGTTTCTGGTTTTGAAATTGAAGGAATGGATCAAGGCTGATGGGGTTACTTACAAGTTATTGATTAAGGGATTTTGTGATGTGGGAGATGTGATTGAAGCTTCAAAGATGTGGAACTTAATGGTGGAAGAAGGGTTTGAGGCTGAAATGGAAGCTGTGGAGGAGATGATGAATGTTCTTTTCAAGGCCAACAAATTCGATGAAGCTTTGAAACTTTTTCAGGCAATGAGAACAAACAGGATGAATGATTTGATCCCTTCAACTTACAGTCTTGTGATTAAATGGTTATGCAACAAAGCCAAGACGAGGCAGGCCTATTATGTGTTCGACGAAATGCTTAAGAGAGGGCTTGAAGCTGATAATTCAGCACATTCTTCACTAATCTATGGGGTTTTAGCTAGAGGGAGGAGGAGGGAAGCTTATAACATAATGGGAAGAATTGAGAATCCTGATTTGAGTGTTTATCATGCTATGATGAAGGGGCTTTTGAGGTTGCGACGGGCAAGTGAAGCGACCCAAGTTTTTCGGGTAATGATTGAAAGAGGGTGTGAGCCTATAATGCATACATATGTAATGTTGTTGCAAGGACATCTAGGGAAAAGGGGGAGGAAGGGATTGGATCCATTAGTGAATTTTGATACCATTTTTGTTGGAGGTTTGGTGAAGTTTGGGAAGTCATTGGAGGCCACAAAGTATGTGGAGAGATCGATGGAAAGAGGGCTTGAAGTGCCAAGATTTGATTACAACAAGTTTTTGCATTACTACTCAAATGAGGAGGGAGTGGTAATGTTTAGAGAGGTGGGGAATAGGTTGAGAGAAGTTGGATTGGTTGATTTGGCTGATATATTTCAGAGGTTTGGGGAGAAAATGACCACTAGAGATAGGAGGAGAGATCGAGCAACGGTGTCGTCTCATATTTGAAATGCCCTATTGGATTACAAATCGCTATGATGTCGAGCAAGATATTGGCTGTGTCGAGTTGAAAGGATCAGGTGTTTGAGGTGAGATAGGAGGAGAGATCGAGCAATGGCGTCGTCTCAGATTTGAAATGCCCTATTGGATTACAAATCGCTATGATGTTAGCAAGATATTGGCTGTGTCGAGTTGAAAGGACCAGGTGTTTGAGGTGAAATAGGAGGAGAGATCGAGCAACGGTGTCGTCTCGGATTTGGGAACTGCCAATCCATTCAAGGTTAGGATGTTTTTGATTCTCATGCTTGGCTTAATCTATATAAGAAATTGGATGTTAATTAGTGAAAATTGATACTCTATATTTCCACATTAATAACTCTGTACAAAGAAAAAAATGATAGGATTGTTCTTGGATTTTGAAATCACACTGATTCATGCCCCTGCAAATAGTAACATGCTAGTAAATATAAAGGCCATTTGTACCAGAATCATAGGATTGTTCTTGGATTTTGAATTTAGGGTAAACTGATTTTCACTCTATAAGATGTTGAGGTGATTGACATAATATCCGAACCCCCGCCCTTAACCACACCCAAGTTCCATAGCTTTGGGTCCGCTATCCCGATCATGATTTTCCTACTCCCATAGAAAAAAGTCCTTCCCCTCCGAACCCTAACACTATAGTTTGTAGCCACGTGCTCTAATCCTCTAAGCTTCCAGAAATAACAGAATAAAATACTAAGCTTCCAGAGATAACAGAATAAAATACTAAGCTTCCAGAGATAACATAATAAAATACTAAGGATAACATAATAAAATACTAAGCTTCCAGAGATAACAAAATAAAATACTAAGCTGCCAGAGATAACATAATAAAATACTAAGCTTCCAAAGATAACAGAATAAAATACTAAGCTTCTAGAAATAACAGAATAAAATACTAAGCTTCCAGATATAACAGAATAAAATACTACTAAGCTTCCAGAAATAACAGAATAAAATAACAGAATATATAACACAATATAAAGTAGCAGCAAGAGCAAGAGATAATAGAAATAGGTTGTGTATAGATCATCAAGACATCAGCAATATTACCATTTTTGTAAAAATAGATGTAATTTTAAATTATGGATTAAATTACTTTAAATAAAATATTATAATAATTTAAAAATTCATCTAAAATAAAAGCGATGAAGAGATTAGAATTATTGGAAATGAACAAATTAGTTTAAAATATAATACGTGGTGGCCGAGGTGCAAAAATGGAAAGAAAAAATAGAAAATTAAAGAAATTGGCATATATGATTAAAATTTAAAAGGAATGTGAACTGGGCGACTTCTCCTGAGTTGGATTTCCCCATAAGGCCAATGTCTCTCCCAACTTTAAAAAAGTAGGCGATTCCTTTAACGCCATTTTGTCACCATCGCCGCCGTCACCACCTCCGTCACTACCGATTCGAATTCCGAAACCACTCCTCTTTTTTCTCTTCTGTTTCTGCGCTATGGTGACCGGAGGAAGAGGCGCCGCTGTAGGCATCGGCGTGGCGGTGGTGATGGTGGTGTTAGGGATTCAGATTTGTTCGGCGCAGATTTCCAGAAGCGGTTTTCCGAGCGGTTTTGTTTTCGGAACGGCCTCCTCTGCTTTTCAGGTTCCGTTTTTTTTTTCCGTTCTAACTAACTATTCTCAACTTTAATAGTTACAAGTTTTTCTTAAAAAAAAAAAATAATGAATAATAAATTAAATTATATTTAAATTTAGTCTTAAATGAACATTCAAATGAATTATGGTAGTAAAATTTATGTTTATCTTCCTAATTTATGAATTATTTGGATGTTAATATTGGTTTATTTAATTATGAATTATTCGGATGTTAATATTGGTTTACATAAAAGAAAATTGATATTTATAAATTAAAAATTTATCAATTATGGTTCACAGTATGAAGGAGCTGTGAAGGAGGGCGGAAGGGGGCCTACAATTTGGGACACATTTTCTCATTCATTTGGTAATTATTATTATTATTATTATTATTATTTTATAATTTTTGAAAAATAAATAAATAAAATAACATAAAGGCTAAATATAATTAGTGCGAATTTTAAATAAATAAAATAAATTTATGATGGAATTAGTTTAAAAATTCTTCCAAAACTAATTTGAATTTATTGTTAATAAAGTAAATAACTATACCATTAATATATTCGAACATTTATTTTAGTTTTATTTAATTATATACTTATTTCTTTCCATTATTCATTTATCTATCTTAAAAATAAAAATTACATAATTTTTTTAATAAATGACTCAAATAATTCAAAGTATCTCAACCCAAATTGAATTGAGTTAATTTAATATTTAATAAAAGTTGTTTTGCTTTAATAAAAGTTGTTTTGCTTTAAAAATTTACAATCATAATATTTGATTTAGATTTAAAAATTTTGTAATTTTTGAAAGTTGATATCAACTTAATTATACACATTTTTTAAATTAAAACATATAGTATTTTTTTATTCAATTAATACGCTATATTTTTAAATTAAAGCACCCCAACACATTAAGAATAATTTAAAATTTAAAATTTAAAAATATGGAGGAGTTTACATATATTTAGTTTGAAATAAATAAATAAATTATTTAAGGTTTTCTTTTTAGTAATATTGTGAATTATGAAATGATGCAGGGAAGGTGATTGATTTTAGTAACGCAGATGAGGCAGTGGACCAGTACCACCGGTATCCGGTAACAATATTTATAACTTTAATATCAATTATTGAGAAGAAAAAAAAAACGAAATTAAATTAATAATAATAAAATGGAAACAGGAAGATATTAAACTTATGAAGGATATGGGTATGGACGCCTACCGATTCTCCATTGCCTGGTCTCGGATTTTCCCAAGTAATTCTTCTTTTTATTTTTATTTTCTAAAAGGTCATAATAGTAAAATTACAACATCCGATCTCTTAATAAAAAAAATAATATATGACGTATTTTTGTTTCGTAAGATGGAAGCGGAGAGATCAACCAAGCTGGAGTCGATCATTACAACGATTTCATTAATGTTTTGTTAGCTCAAGGTAACTTTTATTATTTTTAATTAAATTACAAGTTTAATTTATAAATCTATAAATTTTTATTAAGATTGTAATTTTTGGTTTTTATAGATTTATTATTTTAAAAATTGAGATTTATTAAATATTTTAAAATGTATTATTTAGTCTAAGAGTCTAATTAAATAAAAATTTAATAATTTAGAAATAACTATTTCATAGTTAAAAGATTTTTTAAAGTTTAAGAAATTAAATGTTTAGGATAATTTAACTTATCTTATGTTAATAATAATAATAATAATAATAAATAATAATAATAATAAACCTATGTTCTTCTTCAACTTCTGTAACTGTTTGTTGAACCAGGAATCGAACCTTATGTTACTCTCTATCATTGGGACCTTCCTCAAGCCCTAGAAGACAGATACACTGGCTGGCTCAGCCCCCAAATCATGTAAATCCCTAAACCCTAACCCTAATTCTTCATTCCTCCATTTCAATTCCCGGCTTCCAAATTTGCAGACAAGATTTCGCGGTTTTCGCCGAGACGTGCTTTCAGAAGTTTGGCGATCGAGTGAAGAATTGGATTACGTTCAATGAACCGCACACCTTCGCTACACAGGGCTACGACATCGGTCTTCATGCGCCGGGTCGCTGCTCCATTCTTCTCCATCTTAAGTGTCGGAATGGCAACTCTGCAACCGAGCCTTACATTGTTGCGCACAATCTTCTCCTATCTCACGCCGCTGTCTCCGATATTTACCGGAGAAAGTATCAGGTAGGAACGCTAATGAGATTTTTATTGAAATTCGTGTCGCTTAGATGGTATTCTGTCTGTTCGTGGTTTGATTTCGTTTGAGATTGTGGATTATTTTGATAAATGGCGTGAAATTTGGGGATTCTGCAGAAAAGCCAGGGAGGAGTGATTGGGATCTCGCTTGATGTTATCTGGTTCGTACCAGGTACGAATTCCACCGATGACATTCAAGCAACCCAAAGAGCTCAGGATTTTCAGCTCGGATGGTGATTTCTTTAAACAACCTGTTTTCAGTTTCACCAAATTGGAGATCATGTTGTGATTTAAGTTCATTCACTTTCAGGTTTCTCAATCCGTTGATATTTGGTGAATATCCAAGCTCCATGAGAAGCAGAGTTGGAGGGCGGCTACCGACGTTTTCCGCGTCCGAGTCGGCTTTAGTGAAAGGATCTCTGGATTTCGTTGGCATAAATCACTACACCACATTTTACGCTTATCACAACAGCTCAAACATTATTGGTGTTGTTCTGAATGACAGCATTGCTGATTCTGGTGCCTTCACAGTTCGTAAGAATTCTTCAATCCAAACATCACCTCTTTTGAATAATTTAGACATATCTGAATCAAATTTGAAGTTTGCCCTTCTTAAATTCTCTCCAATGGTTCCATTTCTTGTTTATGCAGCATTCAAAGGGCTGAAAACCATTGCAGAAAGGGTAGGGTGCTGCTCTAATCTTTGACAGAATCAGAAGACACAAACACAAGGAACTCAATTTTTTTGTTTATGAGCTTTCAGGCAAATTCTATATGGTTATACATAGTTCCTAGTGGGATGCGCAGTTTAATGAATTACATCAAGAACAACTATGGAAATCCACTAGTGATCATCACTGAAAATGGTAAAACACAGCTCGAAACACAGAACTTTTGACAAAAAGTAAAGATCTAACTCGTTGTTGTCGGGATTATAACAGGGATGGATGATCCAAACGACCGATCTAAACCGATCAAAGAAGCATTAAAGGATGAGAAAAGGATCAGATACCACAATGGCTACTTAACAAACCTTCTAGGTGCCATCAAGTGAGTTCTTCATGTTCTTGTTCATCAGTGTGACAATTTTAGTTGTGTGGTTTTCTGAGATGCAAAATCTGGTTGTGTGGGCTGTAGGGAAGATGGGTGCAATGTGAAAGGGTACTTTGCTTGGTCTCTGTTGGATAATTGGGAGTGGTCTGCTGGTTTCACTTCAAGGTTTGGCCTTTACTATGTTGATTACAAGGACAAGCTGAAGAGATACCCCAAGGACTCGGTTCAATGGTTCAAGAATTTCTTGGCTTCTTAGAACTCAGAGCATCTTAAAAGAAGGTTAGCCCACAGTTTCATGCTTTTGTCTTTGTTTTTGTTGTCATTGGATACATTATTGTGCAAAGCTATATTTAACATTATTGAGCAAAGTGCAACTTTTTCTATTTTTCATGAGAGATTATTTTCTAATGCCTTTTTTTTTTTTTACCTTATGGGGGCAGTTATTCTATGATATTGGGCTTGGCCCAACTTATAAAGCCCAGAAAAAGGCCCATTTACATATTCTTCATTGGTTTTTGGACATAAATGACCAATTACCAAATATGCAATCAAATGGTTTGACTTGTTAAAACTAAATCCTTATTTTTTCTCTCTCTTATTTTTTTATTTTTTTTATTTTTTTTTGGATAAAGGAGAAGTCGAGTTATATTCAATATATTGACCTTTCAACGATAGAAAAGTTTTTATTTTAATAATAATTATTCATACTTATGAAAGCAACATTTTTTTTCTTTTCACAAAAAAAGTGTTTTTTTTTGGCCCCCCATTAGCTAATTTATTAAGACTAAAATAATTTAGGACTAATGACCCTCTTTAATTAAACTGCAACACTTATATAATCAAATATCTAATTACAATATTAGATTTGATTGATTAGTTAAAGTATTATGGTTGTTATTATTATTAGGTTTAATTACGAGTTTAGTCTGAAATTTTTTGTGTCTATTTTGTTCTTGAACTTTAAAAATCCCTTCATGAAAGTTTAATTTTATTTAATTAATCCCTAAATTTTAAAAAATATATAAAAAAAATTAATTTTGCTAGACTCTAATATAGAGAATTTGAGGAAGAAATACTTGCCTTCTCCCAATTGAAGAGAAGGATTTATATACCCGTTTAGGGTTTTGCAGACTCTTCCTCTTCTTCTTTGCTCGATGTTTCGGTCATTTTTGTGTTTAGGTCTGCTTTTTATCTCGTATTATGCCTCATTTACCTATTTGACCCTTATTTATTATTATTATTATTTTGCAATTTTGAATTTGTTATTATAATCCAATTTCATCCATAAAAAGATAAAACGTTGAATGTTTAGAGACTAAATTTACACCGACAATCAATCGACATTAGCCTATCCTTTCCCTCCACTTACCAAAAGTTGAAATCTTCAAAATCTCTTGAATCGACAATGTGGGGCAGTGCTTATAATCCAACACGTGTCATTAAATTTATTATTATTTTTTGTTTTAAAAAAATAAATTTTATTTTATTAAAGAGTCTTGAGTGGCTTTAGGCCCCACCAAAAAGTAAAAACAAAATTTAACATAAATGTCAACTAGGTAGCGCAAGGTAATTTTCGTGAGATAAAATGTAGGTATTCCACTGTTAGTAGATGTTGTCTGCTTTAACCTGTTACCAGTCTCACGATTTTGGAGAGGTTTCCACATCTTATAAGGAATGTTTCGTTCCCTTCTCCAACCAATGTGAGATCTCACAGTCCACCTCTCTTAGGGTCCAACGTTCTCGCTGGCACATTGCTTGATGTCTAACTTTGATACCATTTGTAACAGCTCAAGTCCACCGCTAGCAGATGTACGTTTTGGTCCATTACGTATCGTGGCTAGTCTCACGGTTTTAAAACACGTCTATTAGGAAATTTTTTTTACTTTTTTATAAATAATGTTCCGTTTCCCTCTCCAACTTATGGAAGATCTCTTATCACGAAAAAAAAAAAAAAATTAATGAAAGAGTTGGTTGGGTTGGTAATGTAAAAAGCAAATGTGGAGGGGTGTGGAAGTGAAAATGGCATTCTTGCTTTAGAATCAAGTTAGCTTATTAATTAAAAAGAAATAAAGAAAATAATAATAATAATAATAATAAAGATTCTCATTAGTTCCCCTTTCTCTATCCTTCTCTCTCTCCTCTTTCTAATATTCCCTCCAAAAACAAGCACGTGATCACAATGCCTTACTTCAATTATTACTATATTGTTATTCCCAAATTTAGATATTCAAATTACTTTCATACCCTTCCTCCTTCATCCTAATTTAGATATACACAAGGACATTAAAGTAAAACACCACGTAAAATTTCACAAACTTTATTATTTATAATATTACCTAATAAATAAATAGAATAGACGAAAATATGAATTAACGAATTTATAAGTTGAAACTCGTTCAGAATCTCGAGAAAATGTTTGGTATAAATATTGTTGAAAATCATAAATTTGCAATATAAAGATTGGAAAATAGACCCATAGAGCATAGCATATAATATATATATATATATATATTTATATAATGGGTTGCCATAAGTTATTTAATGGCTTAATTAAATATATGCTTAGGGTTAGGGCATTAAATTGGGGGACACTAACTCCCAACCCAACCACTATCAAATTATTAAAAACCTACCCTAACTTATATTAAATTTAAAATTTATCAAAATTTGGCCTAAAAGTATATCATAATGTAACTTAAAAATAAAAAATATTTTCTTAAATGGTACTCGTGTAGTGCCACGTAGGATCCACTATATAGTAGAGATGTCCGAAGCAAAGTAAAAACAAGGAGCCCTTTTCCATCCTCGTCGTTGCCTCCTATTTCAATCTCTAAAATTCTTTATTTATTTTTTAGTTCTCTGCCTTATTTATATATATTAACAAATATTCCTTTCGAATAAATTTTTAATAGATAATTTTAATATAAAGTCGTTTTATTAGGGAAGATAAATCAATTTTATTTAATTTTGAACAGTTTCAATAATGAAATAATTATAATTACGATAATAACCCCAAAACAAACCCATAATAATTTTTTCAACCACTCGTTAATAGCTCTATAAATCCTGTGCTTTCTCTGCATTAATGTTTGATTGGTCCCACCCATTTTCATTATCTATTTTTTTCCATTCTAATTTTGTCTAAATATTTGACCTAATCCATTTAATTTTCGAGATTTAAATTTAATTTCTATTTAGTCCCTCAAATTTTAAAAATTACACATTAGGTATCTAAAGATTGAATTTGATTAGTCCGTAGAGTTTGAATTTAGTTTCTCGATAATTCTCGAGTTGAGTTGATATTAGTTCAGTTTACCTAACAAATTTAAATATATTTCTTTTTTATTTAAAGATCAATTATAAATTATTTTTTATTTTTTATTTACTTATTTCTATATTATACACATTTTAAAAACATTTTAGACTAAGAAAATATTTAATATAGTTTCATATATTATATCTTTTAATGTTTGAGTTATTTACTAATACTAATATTGAGCTATTTTAATATAAAGTTATACCATATAATAATATAATTAAATGCGACATAATCTCTAAAGGGAAAAATAAAATAAGGTTGGGGACAAATTCTCTTCCATCCTTATGATAATATTTCTTATTTTAGGAGAAATAATAAATCCATTTTTATGTGTATATATATTTAGATGGTATAGCTACCTTATAAAAGCTTCTATTTTTTTTATAAAAAAATTATTATTTTATTTTTTAAATAAATACTAAATTATATGTCTAATATTTTATCAATTTAAACATAACTCAACTAATTAATATATTATATCATCGATAAGAACTAAGTAGGGTGAACTAGAATTAGTTAGAATTTTTTTAATTTATTTAAAAATATTCAATAATATATCGAATATACGCGATAGGCTTGAGTAACTATGGTTATACCAATACAAAGTTTAAAATTTAATGTGTAATTATAGCTATTCCCGAAGTAAGCTAAGATGCTTAAATTGGTCGAATGGGAATCAAAATGAGCAACGAGCTATTCTCGAGGTAAGCTAAGATGCTTAAATTGGTCGATTGGGATCAAAATGAGTAACGAATGAGTAGAATCAAAAGTCGTATTAGATGCTTTATAGGAGACGAGTAGCCTTTTACCTTTTTTCTACGAGGCGGCAATGTGTCGACATCGTGGCATCTATGGGTATCAACAATTTTTATCAATATTTTTTTATTTATTAATATTAATATTTCCACGTAGACATTTTAAATGAAGCCAAATAAAGTAATTAAAGAGCTTTTATAATTTCCATCGATGCGCGTGGGTCCCACGCGCCCCTCATTGTCCCCGGTTCCATGCTTAAATATCAGCCTCCCGTACGAGCTGAGAAGTTGACGCCCATTTTTCTAATTAATTTAAAAAAATTATATAATTTAAAATTAAAAATATATTTATAAATTAATTTTATTATTTATTTAAATTTCTGGTTATCTTCCCTTCTGTCATCTCTCTCGAACTGTATTTTGACGCGACATAGCTTTCTAAAAAACCTTTCAAAAAGTTCAGAAACTACGCGTCCTTTCCATTTCTCAACGTACCTTTCTCCCCATTTCCTTCTCCTCTGCAAACCCTAATTCCTTCCTCTTTCTCTCTCTTCTTTCTCTCTCTCCTCCAATTTTCACTCTCCAACTCTGTGATTTTCCTCTGATTTCACCTCCTTCCCCTTCGATTATGGACCGCGATCCTCCGCCGAACTTCTCCACCGCCGATTCCTCCAATAATTGGACGAGCTCTTCACTCGCCTCTGCCTCCGTCGACGCTGATTACCTTCTCTCCGGCGATAGAGAAACCACTATCCTCACTGAATTCGGATGGAATTTCGACTCCGATGAAGTTCAGCCTTCTCGATTTCTCGACTCCGACCAGATCGCCACCGATAACAACGCCGATTTTGCCGGAACCTCCACCGGCGGTCTACAGAGCCCTGACGTTCCTGTTCCGCTTGCCTCCAATCCTTCATTGTCTTCGAGCTCGAGCGGAGAGCCGCCAGAGAAACAGCCTGAGATTCCGTGAGTTCCGTTCCGATCAATTAAACGATATCTTCATACTTCATCTTTGTGTTTCCGATTCTGCAATTTTAATGGCGATTAACTTCTGATTTTTCTCTCTTTTTAAAAACGAAAAATCGCAGGTTCGTTTCCGATTATTGGTAAAATTTTAAGAACCTTATTCAAATTCGTGAGGTTGTTCTAGTTCTTGCTTCGTTGTATTGTTAGGTTCCGATTGGAAAAGAGAACGCGAAAATTGGGGGAGAGATGCAAGAACTCTTTGCTTGAATCCATTCTCCAACTTGGGGAGGTAGTTTCGTAAATTCGGTGAAAGCAGGGGCCAACGAATATAAATGCATGAAAATATAGGGACCGTTTTGCAGTTTTTAGAAAAACTAGTCCTCCAGCATCGCCGTTATTGCGGCGGGAATGCCATTTCCTTATCCCTATTTCTTTTTCTAAATGGAAATCTCAAATAATTCCGACTCTTATTTTAAAATCTTTAAAAATAATCGAAGGAAAATCAAAATTTAAAAGCATAAACCTCTGAGGGTTTTTTTTTATAAAAAAATATTTATTCTGAATCTAATTAACGAAGAATAATTCTTATTTATTAAAAATTTGGATGGTTGGCATTATTTGTTCGATGTGCTTTTCATTCCTGTAATATCGCATGTGTATATTTATTTATTTAATTTTAATGCATATACTTAAAATTTATGATGCTGAGAAAAAATATATTGTTTTATTTATTTTTCTTTGAAATTTTCTGGTCCATAATGGGTCTATCGTTACCTAATTCTTTGTTGTTCCTTTGAAATGATTGATCGTTTGCCCTTGTCTAATTACATCATAATCATTGAATTATGGTTTCTTGTGCTATTTTTTTCTGCTTAATGCAATGCACCTTGGCTTTCTTTTTCCAATTAAATTGATATTTAACTAATTTAATTAATGCAGAAGTGAGGATTCGAATCTCTAACCCGTCGAAGTTATAATGTTTTAATCTTTATGAACTAGGT
The DNA here is from genome assembly GCA_033971965.1 of Cucurbita ficifolia. Taxonomy (NCBI): domain Eukaryota; kingdom Viridiplantae; phylum Streptophyta; class Magnoliopsida; order Cucurbitales; family Cucurbitaceae; genus Cucurbita; species Cucurbita ficifolia. The sequence continues at coordinate 405,734 of CM066973.1, read as the reverse complement.
TAGATATAGTATGGTTCGATTTTTTTGACGGGTTTCGAAGCAATTCATTTGATAAATGTAAGATTGGTTTGATTTTCAAGATTTTGCTTTTACTTTATAAATTTGTAGGTGAAATATTTTGTAGGCGGAATAAGGTAAAAAAGAAGGGGCAAAAGCGAATCCGGCAGCCACGATTTGCATTCATGACCAAAAGCGAAGTGGATCATCTTGAAGATGGCTACCGTTGGAGGAAATATGGACAAAAGGCTGTCAAGAATAGTCCATTTCCCAGGTTTTTATCCATATATTACCCTATTTCTCATTAATTTTAAGTTTATTTCTGAATTTACATTCATTTTCTACCCATTTTCTCATATATAAATTCACATTTCTTAAAATCCTATGCTTTCTGATCATTTTATCGGTTGAAGGTTTGAATCTCCGTCCTTGCCACTGTATTGAAATATCGAAAAAGAAGGGTTTATATGTCACTTCCCATGTTAGGTGCATAAAAAATGTATAATTCAACAATATCTATAAGAAATGGTATTCGTTCTTTATTCTATAATAATTAATGGAAGAATATCTCTCCCTCGAAATATATATAAGCTATATTTTCATACTCTTTTCTAGACTTTTAATAACGTCGGATATCAGGATATACCAGAAAAGGTATAAAAGTATATTATAGCGTCTTTCGTTAGCCATCGTATCCACTATTTCTAATAGCGATGGATGATCCAATACAATCCCTTTCCTTAGATTTATAGTAGAATGAAACCCTAAGATACTATTTTCACAGACCCTTCAATCATGTTTTAAGAATCAAACACGGATATGAAACGTATTTACTCGGTTCAGAGCGTAAGCTAGTGATGCTTTCGGCTACTGGACTCTCGCCATCTGTAGTGCAGCACGACACTTGTATTACTCTCCCACAATCCCATTTTCACGGTTTAAGCGTATTGATATTGTACATTCAAACCCAGAGTATTGTGTTTTGCTCTCATAATCATTGAGAACGTGAGACAAAAGTTAAAAAGCTTGATTTTATGTGTTGCTTCCACATATCTCTTTCAAAGCAACAAAAGCAAAAGAAAGGATAATATATGGATAGACAAATAAAGATTCATCTGTCTTGTCTTTGTCTTGTCGCATAATTAGCTCTTAATTTATTCCCAGGAGTTATTATAGGTGCACCAACAGCAAATGCACCGTGAAGAAAAGGGTAGAACGCTCGTCTGAAGATCCAACGGTTGTGATAACAACTTACGAAGGCCAACACTGTCATCACACCGTTGGATTCCCTCGTGGAGGACTCAACATGGCTCATGAAGCTGCTTTTGGGACTCAATTTTCACCTCAAATGGCTCAGTTCTTTTACCCTGAAGCTCAGCCATCGCCCAGAATTAACCCTCACTCGCAGAATTTACCATCAGTGGCACCGTCACAAGAAGAGCCTACAAATTCACCCCAAGTGGCTTCGGATGAGGGCTTACTAGGCGATATTGTGGCGCCAGGCATGCGTAGAAAATGACCCACTGGCCCAATTTGTGGTACGAAATCCCTGCACTAACCTCATCTCTATAAATATTTAACTTATTTTTTTTATTTATTAAAATTATTGAGATGGTGCCGTTAAAAATCACGACTCTCCACAATGGTATGATATTGTTCACTTTGAGTCTAAGCTCTCATAACTTTGCTTTGGACTTCTCCAAAAGGCCTCGTACCAATAGAGATAGTATTCCTTGATTATAATCCATGATCTTTATCTTTCTCTAAATTAGTCAATGTGGAACTTTCATCCGACATATGCATATGCTTTTGGAGAGAGGGTATGTTTTGAAATTATTGATATCGTCATTTTGCTTGAATTTGTATAAATCAGAAGGGTTGTTGGTTGTTGTCGCCTATTTTTCTTTGTCTTGTTTTAGATTTAACTCATTGGGTACCTACCATGTATGAATGTATTGAAATTGAATCAAATGTTGTTTAATTCGCATTGTTTAGGATCAAAATTTGTTTGATTTCTTATTTCTCGTGTTGTAGTATTTGACGACCTACATCCATTTCGAGAGTCTACTAGACCGCCTTGCGACCATTTCAGTTGGTCGATAGCGATTCTTTATAGATGCAGAACCAGGGTTTGTTTGGTCCTTAATCACGCCCTAGCCACAAGGCAAAGGTTCATCCACTAAACTCCGGTTCTTTAGATTTTGCCCTTAAAAAAAGTGATAAATGTCGATAGTGTTAGGTTGAATGACGTTGTGATCTCGAAGATTCTCCTACTATGTATAGATATAACCTCTTCTACGTTTAACAAATAATTTAGAAGTTTTTTTTTTTTTAAGATTCTAAATACGTTGCCGAACACGTTAAAAACCCGTGTAAAAACATGGAATACAACTCGGTTATGTATTATACTCCATGTTTTGAGATCACCCACTACCCTAAATCTTCCTTTGGATGATTTTTTTGGAGAAATTTCATCTTTTGTGAAGGTTAAAATTTCTATAAAGTTACCTTGGGAGTAAATCTTGATCATGAAAAACAGCGACTTATGGCGTTACAAACAGTCAATAAATTTTACTGTGCTTCCCAGAGCCGTAAAAAACACGAAGACAAAGTCAGTAGAACTCAGTTTCCTTTAAGAAAAAGCTTCATTAAAAGAACAAAACAAACCCAAATCTTACAGCCTTTTGTTCTGTGAACTGAAAGGGAAATTGGAAGGAACAGAAACCCTTAGGGCTAGCTGTTGCATGTGAAACCCTTTTATTTTCATTATTAAATTAATGTTTCTTCGTTCGTAAGTTACTTTCACTGTTCCATTCCATTAATGGGTAAAAAGGCTTTTCGACGCTCCCATGTTCTTGTCCTTCTGTCTTTCCTCTTACCCTCTCATTGGTCTTTTTTTTTCGTTTTACTTTTATTCATCTCTTGCATATTATGTCTTTCTTAATCTTTTATCATTTATGTTTTTTCCCGGGTTTTACGGTAAAATATAAGGTTACTGAGATCATGTTAATTATTGTCGAGTCAAGCTCTCTTTTAACGTACGTTATGCTATTTTTCAAGACTTATTTCTTATTCTTTGAACATGTTGGGAATGATTCATCAAGTTCTTATAAACCCGACTTAATTCACGTTCATCGGATAAGTAATATCATTTTTGTGGTCGGTTTCGTAAGTTTTAGTATCACCTTCAAATATCTTTACTTTTGTGTATTTGATTTCAATTTTACCTCCTAACAATTTTTTTACAGAAATCGTCAACAATTGAAACAAGAGCGATATTGAAGTTAAGAATGAAACCCGTAAGTGTATTTCGTAGAAAAGATCATGATCGAGATGCATAGGGTGTCTTCTTTTTAGGGTAAAATGTGTGAACCCAATAAATTTAGGGTTGAAACCTATGATAAGGAAGGGTGTTATTAGGTAAACTACCCTACAAAGGGAGATATGGAGACAAAGAAGAGTAAAGGGTGTAGGGTAAGTTTTAGGTATTTAAGGGCACAATGACATAAAGAAAGGAGAAAAATCAAAATATTGACCATTCTTTTGGAGGAAAAAGGCTTTTATTGATATGATGGGACTCCACTTCTATCCATGCATTCATCAAAATCTATATATTTTGTATTTTTTATTTTTTAGGTAGTGGGTCAATTTGTGTTGATATTATTGGATCTTAAACTTCAAAATTTTGTGGATACAAAAAAATAATTATTATTATAATGATTTTTTTTTTCTTTAATTCATTGATTAGTCATTAATTTTTTTTTATAGATAGTTTAGACTAAGGAAAAACGCTCACTTTTTTTCACAGGTACTGATAGTTAATCCGATTAAAAGTGTAGGATCTTTTATCGTTCTCGTCGGGGTATAATAGAGTATGATGGTGTGAGATCTCACATCAATTAGAGAGGAACAAAGTATTTTTTTATCCGGGGGTGGAAACCTCTCCTTAACAGACGCATTTTAAAAACTTGAGGGGAAAGTCCGGAAATGAAAGCTCAAAGAGGACAATATTGACTAGCGGTGAGTTTGGGCTGTTACAAATGATATTAGAGCTAGACACCGGATAATGTGCCAGCAAGAAGGCTCAGTCCCGAAGGTGGTGGACACGAGGCGGTGTGCCAGCAAAGACGCTAGGCCCCGAAGGGGATAGATTGGGGGGTCTCACATCGATTAAAGAAGGGAATGAGTGTCAACGAGGACGCTGGGCTCCAAAGGGGAGTGGATTGTGAGATCCCACGTCGATTAAGGAGGGGAACGAAACATTTTTTATAAGGGTATGGACCGAATAAATAATATAAAAAAATCGCTAAAGGTATGAACGAAATCAAGAGATGAGAAAAGAACGTAATGTATTTTGAATCATAATACAAAACAATGGCTTCATTTGTATAGAAAACAGAGATAAATATATTCAAATCTGAGACCAATACATCCATAAGTGTAATCTAAGCAAGAGCTAATGTTTCTGCTATAGATAGATATAGGAGAAGGACAAGCATTTGAGCTCAAAAATGTACAATCCAAACCATCTCTAAACTAAAGCACAATCGTTGCAAGATTACCAACCGGGACTCGTTGTCGTCGACGGGGCCGTCTCGTCGTCTTCCCCCACCCAGTCAGCCTCCTATTGTCAAGTCCCATCTCATCAGCAGCAGCATTACTAGGAACATTCTCAGCTGGCTGTGTAGAGGGGCTGCTGCTGCTGCTAGTCATGGATCGTCGCCTTCCTCTGCCACACGCAGCGTTTCTCGACGAGTTCCTCTTTGTCGAGCTCGAATTCCACGCATGACCCATTGCTCTCATTAGCCCTCCAAATGTGTTAAGATCTTCTGTAACTTCTTGTCTTGATAGAGAAGTAAGGCCTGGAAGAATGTCCCTTTGGAAGTCCCTCCGTTGCCTGCCTCGCCTCGCCTGCCCTTTCCGAGGGCGGCTTTGCACTAAATTAGCTGCATCTTCTTCCATTGTTATATGCCCTGGAAGAACCAGTGGCTTAGGCATATACTCCTCTGCCTTGGCTTCTGCTAGCCCCAATGTCATGGATTCAAAGGAATCCATCCCTTCTTGATACTCTTTTTCATAATCATTTGAATATAAGACAGCCATCTCCACCAACAAATCAAAGGCATTGTCCATACAATCCTCCAAATGGCTGTCACAAAGAGATGAAGCAATGGAAACTATTGCCTCTGCTGCTAATTCCATGACCCCATCTTGTTCGTTTACGGCTTCGTATCGCCGTTTCGAGTCTAATTCGGGCGTTGTTTCTATAATTTCATCAGAACTTGCAGGAGCCTCCTCCAAATCTATCTCTCCCCACGTTCGGACATTCGATTTAGGGGTCGGTATCAAACATTCTTCGTCGTCGTCGCTTAGACTCAAGTTCAAATCAATGAGAACTTTTGCTTCATTCAATTCAGCAACCAGAGGATCACAAGGCAAGTTGATATCAAATACTGCTCTCTTGGGATCCTGCAATCCCTCAGAAACTGATAATGTTCTTAGTTTTTGACTCTTACAAGACATGTCTGATTCAAACTCTTTGTTGAAGATGTCATCACTAAGCAAATGACCAGCTTTCCCTCTGAGCCAAGGCAACAATGTACAATTTTCCTTAAAACCTCTCTCTTTTGTACATTTCGTGTCCACAGAACTCGAGTTCTCGAGGAGTTTCAACGCAACGGAAGGGCTCGAGTCTTTCGGAGTCGTATCGTTACCATTACCCGGCTTCCAAAAGTTGCAGCTGACAGAAGAGGGGTGACCCATTTCTTCCTTGAACTCAGATGAACACCCAAGAACAGCCCTGTTATAGTATGATAACTTACTAAAATCAGGAGCAGTGAGCTGCGGTGTGGACGTATGAGTAGGGACGAACGAGCTCGAGTTCAATGGTTCACCCTTGATCTTCTCATGACATCTTTTGGTAAACTGCAAACCGAAAACCGACCCGTCTCTCGACTGTTCTACGCTATCTTTATCTGTTGAATGAAACAGTGGAGCTTCATGAAGTTCATAGAGAGAACTTACAGGTTGAGAAGAAACAGGCCATATTTTAGTTTGAAGTCCTTGAAGAATGTTATTATTATCCAAATCACTTAAACAACTCGTATTCTTTTCGAAACGAGCGCTCGATTGACGAGTGTTTCGCAGGCAACCAGTCCGCTCGCCATCATCAGCAGCATAGAACTTGATATCCCTTCCAAGATCAATCATTTGGTTCTTGTTATGATGGTGACTTGATATGTCAGGCTCACTATCAATGTACTCATCAGCAGGGAGCTGAAGATCCAATACTTTTCGTCTAAACTTTGTCGGTCGGGATTCAAGAACCTGCACGTCCCTCGTGTCGTTTTGTAGTGAAAAAAAACAAGGCTTCTGGCTAGAAACCATAGAAGAATGAACTTCTTCAACACCTGAAATAGAAAACCTGGCATTAGACGAATTCGCCACACGAAAATATGGCAGATTCCGTCTCGAACCATCTTCAGAAGTAACTTGAGATGTCATGGGGCTAGAAGAGAGCAATGAGTCTACAGCTAACTGATTTCTGCAAAGCTCTGCAGATTTGATTCTATCCATAAGATCTCGTTGTTTTCGGTATAGACGATGCAGTTCGAACACCTGCAGTTCGACACAAGAAGCAATATCTGGCTTATAGCTAGACTTCCAATGAGAGATTTCATTAAAAACTTAACTCAATCATGTTGAAATGAAGAACATTGTATGGAGAGTTCAGGGAGATAGAAGAAGAAATGCACCTGATTCTTGAAGATGGCCTCATGTTCAAGCATTGTCTGCTTCACCACATTCTTATCATGGCCTAGATATCCATTGGTGCTAGTTCTTGGTAAGAACACATTGGGATATTGTGCATTTGTGAAGCCTCTTTCACCATAAAAGAGGTGCCAATTATGGCTGTTAGTATCATTGTTAAGTTCCCTCATTGGGTAAAAGCCTGGCAAGGAACTTTTGCATTGCACTTTAGTCCCCATTCCTGAAAATCAAAGACGTTTAACACATCAAAGTTATAAGAGTTCAACTTTAGGAGGGAATCCCATTGAAGATGCAGTTCATAATCATTGGTCTTCAAAGAAACACACCAAAATGATTTATAAGAAACTGTGGACTTTCCCTTGAGGTTTTTAAAATGCATCTACTAGGGAGAGGTTTCTACACCCTTGTAAAGAATGCTTCGTTCCCCTCTCCGATTAATGTGGGGTCTCACAATCCACCCTCTTTCAGGTCCTAGTGTTTTCGTTGGCACTCGTTCCCCTCTCCAATTAATGTGGGGTTTCACAATCCACCCTCCTTCAGGTCCCAACGCTCTCGCTGACACTTGTTCTGGGGTCTCACAATCCACTCTCCTTCAGGTCCCAACGTTCTCGCTGACACTTGTTCCCCCTCTCCAACCGATGTGCAATCTCACAATCCACCCCCATTTAGGGCCCAGTGTCCTCACTGACACTCTTTCCCCTCCCCAATCGATGTGGGATCTCACAATCCACCCCCCTTCGGAGCCCATTGGCACTTGTTCCCTTCTCCAATCAATGTGGGGTCTCACAATCCACCCTCTTTCGGGGCTCAGCGTCCTCGCTAGCACATCGCCCGGTGTCTAACTCTTATCCCATTTGTAACAGCCCAAGCCCACCACTAGCAGATCCATCATAATTCAAACACTCGAACCTCATAACGAGAGTACAACATCAGCAATACAACCAGTGAACTCAGAAAATGGAAGTTCAATCGAAAGAGGAACCATAGAGAACATTCCACAATGAACTCCAAACAACGCTCCCTTGAACTAATCAAAACTAGAAAGTGAAGGACCATTCCATCAGAGCATAAAATGAACAAAGCAGGCCAATCAGCTCAAGCTTTTCCCTCAAAGAAATCACAGATAAAATGGAAGGTCTTCAGAGATACCCAGAAAGTCCACAAGGAAAATTTAGTGTTTAAGAAGTCTTCTCTCAGTAAAAAGACAAATCTACAAGTCCACAAAAGTCAATACAACAAAGCAACCCAGATATTGGCTCAAATCACCAATCAAAATCATCAGAATCCTAAAATTCAGTGCAAAAGCAAATGCATGATGGAGCCAAAAGGGTAATCATAGAAACCACAAACACCCAACAATTCCCCAAAATACAGCACAGAACCAACCAAAAAGTGGGAAAAACACAATCAAAGTGCTAAAACAAGCAATCAAACGATCAAACCAAAAGAACCCATCAATCAAATAATCAAAAAAACGAAGAACAGAACAAAATTACCTCAATCGAACACCGCACAATCAAAAATCGCTCTCGGATTCAACAAATAACGGGAATCCCCATTCAGAATCTCATCGTACTCCCTCCATCAAAGACAATAACAAAGCAATAGATATCAAAACTGATTAAGAACAAGAACAAGAACAAGAACAAGAACAAGTTGGGAATATCGCAAAGCCATGAAAAAAGGGGTTTAGATCGTCTTGGGGTAGAAGAAAAGAAGCAGAGATTTCAAAGTTTTGAGATGAAAAGATAGAGAGAAGGGGTCTTTTAGAGAGAGATCCTAGAAGGGAAATCTCCAAAAACCACAACAAACAAGCGAACAATCTCCCAAGGAAGTGACCCGAAATTTGTCAACATCCGCTTCCACTTTATTCTCTCCTCTTCCTTTTTTTAACTATTTCCTTCATTTTTTTCTCCAAAATCAAAGAAATCAAAGAAATGGGGGGCTTCGATTTCTTCAAGATTCGCGCTCCCTTTATGAACAGATAATGAAGGACAAATATCTCAAAATCCCGCTTCCTAAATCACAGTTGTGGAAGAATATAATACAATCGCTCTAAACCCATTAGCTGTTTTAATTAATAGATTAATGAAGGAATTAAAAGGAAGCAGAATTTTGGAAAAAGATTTTATTTTTGTTTTCATTTTCACGTTATTAATTGGGAAATTTGGTGTGGGTCCCCGTGGTTGTGTACTACGGAAAGAATGAGGATTTGGATGAAGAAGGAAAATGCCCTTGTGCTAACTCAAAATTACAGAAATGGGATTTCTTTTTTTCTTTTTCTTTTTTTTTTAATTGGCGGATTGGTTGATCTTGTGTCAGCTATAGCAGTGAGACTCCATTGGTGCCTCTCTTTTCATGCTGTCCAATCTTATTTTCTACCAATATTATTATTATTATTATTTTTTTTTTTTTTATTACCCATCAATTTTAAATAAATTATATTATAAATTTTTCATTTTTATTTATTTGATTTTTAAACTCCAATTCTCTAAGATTTTAATTTTAATTTAATAAATTGTGTTAAAAAGAAAATGATTAAATTAGAAAGAGAGATTTCCAACTTTAAGTGGAAAAAGGGGTTTTTTCCTTTTTTTTTTTTTTAAGGAAAAGTTAGGGAAAGAATATTAATCAATAAATAATTAAAAATATTGAAACATGTTGGATTTTTTTTTTAAAATAGCACTTAAATTGATTTGAGTTTTAATAATTTAAAATAACTCGTTCGATAATTTAAATATTTAATGTGTTTATTTAATTTTATGAATTAATTTTGATTTAAATAAAATTAAAATTTGAAAATTGTAATTTAAAAAAAAAAAAAAAAAAAAAAAAAAAAGAAGAGGGGGCTATTAGGAAGTACAAAGCGTCGGGGAATCATAATAATTAAAGCAGATTTATTTTACCTTTTAAATTTCTTGTTATGGACGTTAGCGTTGTTAAGAGACCCGTGTGGGGCCCACCTTCCTCTGCATATGTCACTCTCATGGAAAATGAGTGACGGTTTCCAATGTCCAAGATTTTCTTAAACTACTTGCATTGGGCCCCACCTTCTGCTGGGAGATGCCCTTCCCTGAGGCTATATATGTCATTTACCATTTTTTTTTTTACTTTTAAATTTTTATTTATTCATATATATATATATTATTTTTTTTAAAAATTACAATGTTATTCTTAAACCGACGTTCAATCTTCTTCACCATCCTATAAATAATAAAAAGTAGTTTAATTTCATAATATAACGGGGCGGGGTTGCGCGCGAGCCGAGTGCCATAGGTGCACAAGAGTACTTTGCGCCACAACCATCTCTTTTTTATAGGTTCTACGGACCGATGTCTGCTGCTTCATCTGGGAGAAAAGAATCATTGATATGTCGGTGATTAGAAGGAAGAACCACCATAAAAATCTTCCTCGTGTATCATCTGTAGCAAAACTATGAACGGGAGCTAGCAATTCAGACCGTATTGAAAAGGTTCCTGAGACACAGCATGGAAAAGTCACAATATTCAAAAAACGAGGTCCAAGAATGAAGAATGGGTAAAATGACGGAATGAATACGAGCTGTGGCTAATAGTCGAGGCATATAGTCTTATACAATTTAATTTTAATAAATGCAAAGAACAATAAATAAAACCACCAAATAATTTAATAATTAATTTCAAAGTATTAGAATTGAATTGATGAGCCAAAATTAGGGTTCCTTCCTTCAAATTCTTATGGTCAAATTGGGCCCACATATTCCATTGAATAACCTTTTAATCACCTTTATCATTCATTTCTCTTCTTCTTCACACTTTCTTAAAGTTCTTAACATAATTATTATTGACCATCATTTTATTTTTTTTTTATTTTTTTAATTTCAAATCGGAGTTTTGCCCCAGTTTATACTATTCAAATTCATCGAGTTTGTCATAATATTTGGTCATCCATATTCGAGACATCCAGACCTTTTTATATTCTCGAGCTATTTTTATAATATAATCTTTACATACCTACTATTATATATTTTTAAATTGATGTACCCATGCAAAAAGTTTATGTATTTTTTACATTAAATTACAAATTTATTTGTTATACAATGCATAACCATATAAATAAATGATAAGTTAATTGCTTACTCAACTGGTTAATGCATTATAATCTCGATCCAAAGGTCAGTTGTTCAAATTTTCACCCCTCATACTATTGAACGCTTTTGGAGAATCTCATACCTACAGATAAATGTAACTAATAGCATATATGAGATTGTAACTATTCTCCCAATCGAGTATTCAATACGAACTCCACATAAAAACCTCGTTTGGATGTTTGAAATTAGTCTTAAAACATCCTTACAGAAAGGGGAAAAAGGGAAGTGAAAGCAAACAGTATTTTAACTCAGAAATGAACATTAAAGCTACTAAACTTCATCAATTGAATTGATGATAATAGACAGAGATCATAATATTTATATAATCCACAGAGAATGTATATGGCATCCAATATTTAGCATAAAATTGAGTTAAAGATGCAAGTTGTTGGACTAAATACTTGGGATGATGAGAAAGTTTCAGTTCCATTGGGCTATACCTGTGAATTCCACTGCTTCTTTGGTTGCCGATGTAAGCTAAGTTGAAGCAACAGTAACTGTGAACAAAAGTGATGTAGCCAAATTAGAACTGCAACATATATCATTATCAAGTCAGTTGATTAATTCTTATTGATACTCACAGCTTTGGAGAGGAGAACGGAGTATTTCTTATAAGGGTGTGGAAACATCTCCCTAGTGGAAGTGTTTTACAATTTTGAGGGGAAACCTGAAAGGGAAAGCGCAAAGAGGACAATATCTGCTAGCGGTGAGCTTGTATTGTTACAAATGGTATCAGAGCCAGACATCGGGCAGTGTGCCAGCGAGGACGCTAGGTCTCCAAGAGGGGTGGATTGTGAGATCCCACATCGGTTAGAGAGGGAGACAGAGCCTTCCTTATAAGGGTGTGGAAACCTCTCCCTAGTGGACACGTTTTAAAACCTTGAGGGGAAACCTGAAAGGGAAAGCCCAAATAGAACAATATCTATTAGCGGTGGGGTTGGGCTGTTACAAGTCGTATCAGAGCCAGACACCGAGCGGTGTACCAGCGAAGACCCTGAGTCCCCAAGGTAGATGGATTTGAGATCCCACATCGGTTGGAGAGAGGAACAGAACATTCTTTATAAGGGTATGAAAACTTCTCCCTAATGGATGCGTTTTAAAACTTTAAGGGAAAACCCAAAAGAAAAATCCAAAGAGGACAATATTCGCTAGTGGTGGACTTAAGCTGTTACCGTTGTTTAGGTATAACACTCTTGAAACTTGATATCAACACAACGAGAAGAAAACAACAAGATGCTATGTCGATAACATGTACGATACTGATTTGGAATTTCAGCTATCAAGTTTCATTGAATCACCTGAAAATCAATGAATATGGAAACCCTTCCCAGACACGGGGAGAGTTGAAGGAGCAATGCAAGAAACGAGATGAACAAACCACTTTGGAAGGCATTGAACGATGGATTTCTACAGATGCGTGTCGATCAATCATTGCCCCATTGATCATCATCTTAATATGGGTTGGGAATAATATAAGGGAAACTTTACCGTCGACCAATGATATTTAAACCTTTGTCTTGCATTTCACTCTTTGAAGTTACCCTTTTTGATTCTTGCTGCTTGATGATATCTGCTTCAACCTTTGTCAAGTAAAACAGACAATACACAATCTATGCCCTTATGAGTTATGAATGTCATTTTATTTCAAATAAAGCAAACGACAAACCTGAACTCAGTTAGCTTCTTCTCAATTCTTGGCCAATTTCATACTGCTCAATGTTCAACGCGTGCTGCACAAAAATAATCCATACCAGGAAAATCTTGTTTAGTTAAAAATGAGAGCGCTAGCAAATCAATAACAAAACAACAGCCTGCTATACCTGTACTCGTGTTGCCACGTCTAGCTAGAAAAGGAAATGTAACAACCTAAACCCACGGCTAGCAGATATTGTCCTCTTTGGCCTTTCCTTTTTGGGATTCCCCTCAAAGTTGTTAAAACGCGTCTGCTGGGGAGAGGTTTCCACACCTTTATAAAGAATGTTTTGTTCTCCTCCCAACCGATGTGGGATCTCACGATCCACCCCCTTCGAGGCACAGCATCCTCACTAGCACTCATTCCCTTCTCCAATCAATGTGAGACCTTCCCAATCCACCCCTTCGGAACCCAACGTCCTTGCTGACACACTGTCTATGTCCACCACCCTTCGAGGCTCAGCCTCCTCGCTTGCACATCGCCCGGTGTCTGGTTCTGATACCATTTGAAATAGCCCAAGTCCACAGCTAGCAAATATTGTCATTTTTTAACTTCCCCTCAAAGTTTTAAAACCGCGTCTGCTAGAGAGGTTTCTACACCCTTACCCCAACCGATGTGGGATATCACAGGAAAAACTAAAAAATCATTGTTAGCGTTCTCACTGCGTTCTACACGAGCACCCAATCCTTGTCCACCCCCTTTAAACAACCCTCCAGCTTTAACCTTAAAATTTCCTCGTTTCAATCTACAGGGCTGGCTAGTTAAGGAAAATCTTGTCTGCTTGAAATTCATTCTCAGTGAAAGTGCCTATCCATAAACCATAGGATCTCCCAAGGCTGTCACAGCGTTTATTGACAAATCCTGCACCATTTCTGCTTAACAGGTAAACTCTGCTTCTTGATTAATGAACAAAATTGTACGATAGTGATTACATGCCCTCAGTCTCATGATTTTCGAAGCAACACAGATCTACACAATTCACCACAAATCACTCTTTTTTGTGTGTGTGAGAAAGAAGCCGAGAGAAAAAATCACTAAAAATTAAAATACGGATTTCCATTCATACTGTTCCTCAAGGATTGATAAGAATCACATCAGCATCAAACAGTAACGACAGAGACAAGATAACAGAAACAAAGTTTATGTACGGTTTAATCCGATGAGACGCTACCGGAGCTCGGTTAAACAATGACTAACGATTTAATAAGCGCCTAAAGTAATGAAAATCAAAGCTCAAATGTTGAACAATTTCTTGAATCTCCACACTACACGTTACAATTTCTCGGCAACTAAACAGATAAATCGGTGAACACCGCAGATTAATTCCATAGATTGTGTTTTTCTACGAAGACGGAGAAACATAAAATGCAGCCGAAGCTAGAATTAGTAACAAGGCCGGAGAACGCACCTGACCGCCGCCGGAGAAGCGACGAGAAGCACTTTTTTGGCAAGCAGAAGAGGTGAAAAGTGAGTTCCAAGCGGCGGGAAGGGCCTCATCTAACGACGTCGTATTCACGTCCTTCGCTTATTAGAAATTATATATCAAATGTGTTGTTACTTAAAAAGTCCAATTTTATGTAATTTTTTTAATACAACAAATTATCGGTTCCATTTATATCTTAAACTCAGCATAATATATCAATTTACTTCACAAATTTTTTATTTTATACTTCAATTTTTGCTAAAATTATCTAATAATTTAAAATTTTAAAAATAAATAATCACCAAAAAAAATAAAAAAATTCTATGACATAATATTAAATTCACACATACTAAATTAAAAAATTACAACATTAAAAATATTATAAAAAATTGTTTAAATTATCTATATTAGTTATGGAGATAACATAAGGAAGATCGGTCAATTAGGACAACGACATATAAGATTGGTCGATGGATCCTAAGCACGGATGGTCGAACTCTAGCCCTTATCACAATTTAGAGGTGACCAACATCTAAGCATAGGTACAAGTAGGTGTGAGACCACTACGACAATGATTGACTGATACCTATCACGAGTTGGAAAAAATCTTAATGTAGCATTTGGTCATTAAAAGTGTCACAGCGTCCGTTCTTATGTGTAGCCACAACTCTTGTACTATTCATTAAAAAATAGCACTAGGCACGTTGCTCGACTTGACTCGTCCTAATCAAACTCATCAACATTAATTATTACAAATTATACTTCCAAACTTACCAAAAATAGTAAATAATTAAAAAAATCAAGTTAAATATGTTATTTTAGATCATATTTTTTATTTTATCTTTAATATTATAAACTCTAATTTATTGATATTTTATTAAAATTTATTTTTATTCAGCTATTATTTTTCACAAAACATCAAAATTCATAGACAAAAAATAGATATAAGCTCAAAATATATTTTATCAATTAAAATACAAAATACCCGTAGGGTTAAATATGATAATAAAATTAAAATATGCTAATTTTACCCTATTTAATAATTTAATTTTTGTTTTTGTTATAGGATATGGACTAATGAAATTAGATTAAATTATCATTAAAAAAAGAAACTATTTTACAATTAAAACATAAAAAATAAAACAAGTTTTTTTTATTATAAAAAACAGAAATTAAAATGAAAAAAATGGAATTTTTGCTTTTATTTCCCAAAAAATAAAAATACAGGGTGTCAAAAGAAATAGAAGGAAAAAAACAAAAATCAAGTGGTAAAGTGGGGGCCACCCCAGTACTCTGCCCATTATGAGTGGGACCCACGTGATTAGCAAAAAGAGTGGGACCCACCAATGAATAATTGCCCCTCTCTCTGTATGGTATAAAGAGTGTGTGTCTGTGACTCTCCAAAATTTATTTTTATTTTTATTAAGTAAAGTTTTTACAAATTATAATTGTTTTTTTTTGTTTCTTATATTCACAAATTTATATTTTATAAAATTCTTAATGATTAAATTTAAATTTTGAACTAAAAGTTTAGAAATTAAGCAATAACTTTTGTTTAATTTTTTTTAAAATATTAATAGAAAGAATTAAAAACAAAGAAAAAGAAAAAAAGAGACCAAACAAAGAGCGATTTCATGTTCCAGAAATTTACACGGAGAGAAGATCAGGGTTTCTCCATCCTCCTCTCTCCGCCTTTAATCTCAGGTTTGCCTTCGATTCATTCTTCATGATCTGTTCTTGTTCTTGTTCTTGTTCTTGTTCTTATTCAAATCGAATCGGTTTTTTCGTTGTGATTCCTTTTTGTTTATTGTTTCCCACTTCACTCTATTTTAAGGTATTTCTTTGATCGTTTCTCCTATTCTTCTCACTTTTCATCTTTATGTTATTGTTCCTGATTTCTTTTGTTTGTTTTTTGTTTTGTGGATTAAGCTCGTTTAGTTCGCTGAAGAGATTGTAGATATTGTTGAGCTGTTGATGAGGGGAAAGGAGCGTGTTGTAGTTTATTTTGATTGATTCGGTTGCTTGTGTGCTCTTCGGAAGAAGGGGAACGGAGCAAATTGAATCAAGCAGGCGGATGGAGATAGAAGTTTTGGTCCCGATTAAGGATAATGTGGAGGATGAAGCTTTAATGTTCGACCACATAAATATGGAAATCAAAACTGGGGAGAATGGAGTTGGTGTTCAGAAGGGTGGTGTTTATGCTCCTGCATCAGAGAATGGTGAGGGAAGTAGCGTTGTATTCTCTAGAGAAGGACCTCTTGTGAAGAAAGAATCCGTTCTAGCTCATGTTGCCCACGATTGTAGTTCCAGTGAACAGAATCCCAAGTCCATGCTCGTGGTGACAGATTTTAAGCAGGGAAGGAAAGGGAAGTCCAGTCATGAAAAGAAACTTAGCAGACAAGACAGATTTGAGTTAGGTCGGTTGTTTCAGGGTGCTGTAAGCTCACATGATTGGGGGCTTGCAGAGAGTTTGATTGCGTTGGCAGATCCTCAGACTCTTAATGATGCTTTGTGTATCACCTTGGATTCAATCTGGTTTTTGAGCACACAGCAAGAACTTCAAGGAATAACTGGATTAATTAAGAACATCATTGTGAGTGGAGCTTATGACTTTACCAGAGCAGCTCTTAGGACCTCGTTTCTGGCTTCGTGTGTCTCTGCCTGCCAGAGTCGAACAATGAGTCTTGCTGATACTGTAACCGTCATGGCACAGAGGTGAAGCGTAATGACATAGTTTTTTTTTTTATAAGAAACCGAACTTTCATTTAGAATTATGAAGGAATAAGTTTGTTCTTTTTGTTACTGCATGAATTTTTTTTCATTACAATAGAAAGGAGCTGCTTACATCTGTTAGAATTATTATCCCTTAAGAGAAAATGTAGTACAAAGAAAGACCTTTCCAAATATTTAGCCAATTTGACTAACAATGCTTTTAGCTATATCATATAGAACCCTTAAGGTATCTTAGTGAATTGGTGACTTCAGTTAATTCCATAGTTCGGCTCAAATAACTTTTATATGTCTACTTGAAGGGGGGATCCCATAGGTGGAAACCGGTAATCGGTTGTGTTACTATCTCTCATATGCAAATGGCCCCGTAATATTGTTCACTCGTAATCACTACTGTTTAAGTTCAAATTGTTCTCTTCTCCCAACTAGTTATGAGAAGTTGCAAAGTATTGATATCTTTCATTTGGTTTCCTTCAATATGTTATGAGAAGTCTTGGTTCTGTTACATATGTGGTCCTCTTAAGGTTTTTGGCAATAGCGAGATGCATTTTTCTTCCTTGTAGCCTAGTATAATTTCCATCATTTTCATCTTCCATAATACCATGTTTTCATTTCCTTTTCTTAGCTTAGATCTGTCTTTGTTCCTCTTATTGTTTAATGGAATCTAATATTTTGCGATATTTTCCTTTTAATCAAAATGTATAATATAGTAACAAGCCATTATATCTCCTACGTTTGACATTTCAATCCTTGCAGGTTGCGTGAGCGTCTCCAAGAGTGCAATGGAGATGAGATCTTAAAAGCAGAGGCTGGCAGTAAGGTTCAAAAGTTTACCGAATGGGCTCTGAAATGCATTGGATTTCATTCTGGGTGCCATAGAAACCAGGACCGAGTGACTCAAAGCTCAGCTGCTGAGATCCAGCTTCAGTTATCCGCTTTCAAATTTTTCCTAGATTTTGCTGGCAATCAACTTACTGGAAAAGATTTCACAGAGGCCTTTGATGCTGCTTGTTTCCCACTCACTCTCTTTTCTAGTTCTTTTGATCCCGGATGGGCAGCCGGAATATCAGCGACAGCAATCCAAGGTTTATTATGTTTGCTGGTGGAGGGTGGTGCTGACAATGTTAACCAGTGCTTCCTTGAAGCTTCTCGCTTCGGAAGCACAGAACTCGTGCGCATTTTATTACAGGTACAATAAATTTATTGTTCATATTATCTACTTATTGTTCACATTATCACTTTTAAGATTTTCTGGATTAAATTATTTAAGTTGGATCCGAGATCAAACCCAAACTAAAATCCAGAAAAATAAATTCTTCAGTACTCTTGAAACCCACAGACAAGAATTGATAAGAAACCGATCAAGATCTTGGACTTCCAGCTTACTATACTATTTGACGATTTGAAGATTTGAAGCTGACTCTAGAAGTATATGGAAATTTTAAATTGATTATGTCAACCCCAAGTCACATCTAATATATGACTCGTACGTTTTGACATTTTGCTCCATATTGAATGTTGCATTTCGTTCAAGCATATGCGTAATGTTCCATACCTTTATCTCTTAGTTTACTAATGTTCATACATTTGTTTCACTCGATTGATATTTTTTGTGCATTTTTACATTAATATCAAGTTTATCTTATGTTAGTTGATATCTACTGAATATTTGATGATTGCACAGAGCCACTTTCTGATGTATACTATAGCTTGTAAAATGAATTATGTATGCAATAATAAAGTAAAAGACTGAAGTACAGATTTCGTTATTGAACGTCTATAAGAATATTACAGCACTCAGACAAAGTGAGAAATTAATCGTGCAGCAGCAAGTTGACAAAGAAATTATGTTGTTATTCATCCATTTGGTCTGATACAAAAATTTATTTTACCTTTCCATCCATTGAAGAGTCTTTAGAACTTATGTCTCATTATCCTGACACTCGTGTTTCTTCTTTTCTGATTTGTAGATTGCCCAAAGGAACAGCTTGGACGTCGATGTCGACCTGGCATTGGGTTTTGCTTCTCACTATTGTAAGATTGGCACAATGGAGTGTTTGGTGGAAGAGGGTAACGCCATAGCATTTTTGGGTCCTCTGATGAGAGCAGCTGAAAGGGGCTGTTTGCCTGTTGTTGAATGGTTTGTGAGAAGAGGTTGTCAGGACATGGAACTCTGTCTTGCCCTCACAGCGGCTACGTCTAGCAGCCAAATTAATGTCGCCGATTATCTTCTTCCCCGTGTTCCTCAACACGTACTTGCTGCCCTTAGCATTGAAATTCTTAAGGCTGCTGGGGAACGGAGTAGTGGTTCTCTTGATGGCGTGGAGTTTCTCCTTCATTCGAACTTTCTTGGCGATGCTTCTGCAACGTATGCTGTTGCAGACAGTATCTCCAAGTCAACCGACGAGTCTGTTGCTCCTGAGCTTAGATTTTTTCTTTGGGAGCACTGGTCGGAGGCAGCTTACTTGGATGGGTTGAGACAAGGTCAAGAAAATTACTTAAATTTTGTACGGATTTTGAGGTGGGGTGGATCCCCAATTTCTTTGAGAGATATTCCACCACCCCTGAGGGTTGCAATAGCTTACCTACCGTTGTACAGGGAATGTATAAAAGTGAATGGATGCTTGTTTTCACAAAAGCTAAGGGGGCAGCTGGTTGAAGCCGCTAGAAGGCTTGGAGGGGGCGGGGCGTTAGAAGAGGCGAGCCAAGGCAGGGAGCTCTTGGCTGTTTTGGAGCACCATCTTCCTCCATTTTTGCTTCACAAGTTCTAGGTTACTTAGCAATGCTTCTCGTATTGCATAGAAAAGAATCGAAGAACGAAAAAGAGAATGCAAAAAGGAGCTTTGCGAGATGTGATCGAAATTCAATTCAACGGGATGGCACGGAGCATTTGCAGCTTGCCTATTTTTCTTGTGAGCCTATATGCAGTCAGTCTGCATGGTTATTTTTGAGATAGGTACACTGTTTTGAATGGATGATTCATCATATCTATATGTTAAACGCACACGATGCTATGTAATCTAGGACGTGAAGCAATCACGGGTTCTGAACGATGTGTACATTATTGGTATATAACCATCTTCTATTCTCTTCTCTCGTGGATTAATGATAATGAGGAAACTCAGACCACGTCGTCGAGTAGTGGCAAATACAACCATCTCATGCTGTATGTAATGTGTTCTAGAGGCCAGTAAGAATGTTTTGTTCTTTTATATGCTTTAATAATGATAAAATTAAAGGACTTAAAAGGAGGCAACCATATAGTAGGTTACTAACAAGCAACAATCCACAAAAAGAGTAACTGTGCGTTCAGCAGTTCATAGATAATTAACAAAAAGGCCTCTTCAATATAATCTTTGTTCATTGCGCATCATAAATCACACAATGCCACAAACGAAAGCCCTCATATCTTTATTCTACACGAACAGTTGAAAGACAAAGCTGAGCAAAGAAAATTTGAGAATTGAAATCGTTAAACCTATCGTTTCTTTCGAGCAGTTTCAGCATAAGAACCTCTGACCTTGAGGAAAGCAAAGCCACCGACCCACCCGTTATTACCCGACTTCAGTACCAGACATGACGTGGCTTTTTGCAATTTTATGAAGCATTCTACCATAAGCAAAGACAGCAGAGAGATCACAAGACTGCAAAAAACCGCAACACTAGGGATAATGGAAATCGTTCGACCTTATTTCTTGACTACTTCAGGTCGTACTCGAACACCGACGCCAGCTCCATCTGTAGAAAAAGTGAAATTGAAACAGATATTACTTACAAAAATAGTTAAAGAGTATGGGGATACTTAAATACAATGAAAATTCATCAACTGAAGCACAAATAAGCTCTACAATAAACAAACTTAAACAACTTACAGCAGTCAAAGCACCCTCAGAACCCTTATTTCCAGCTTTACCACCAGCTCGATCGAAAGCCTTAAAAAGGAGTGAGGAGGCGGGTGCAAAAAATACAAAACGATCAGAAATCACATAGCTCCTTCAAAAACAATTTTCTAGGTTGGATACTTGTTAACAATCAATTCAGATCATATTTACCTGTTCTAAGTTCTCAGTGGTCAAGACGCTAAATACACATGGAATACCTACAAACGCATATGAAAATCGCTTGAGTTTCGTCTGGCGTCAACTAAGAGATGAAGAAAGAGTAGAACTAAGATGACAACATGGATATAAATGGTCTCTAAAAAGATGGTTACAGAGATTACTTGTATTGTAGCTATCAACACTGATATTCAAGTCTATCGAAAATTTCAACACTAGTTGACACAGATAAAGGGTAACAGATAATTTTCATATCAGTTATATAAGAACAAGAACAAGAACATAGCTCACCATAGCTCCCAACTGCTTAAACCTAAAACCATTATTGTTACAAATCGAACTATTACCAAAGCCTAGCGTGCAACTGAGGGAGAAATATAAGCTTGAATTTGAGAAATCGTCTTTTTTAATAAAAAAGATAGGAATGTGCAAGCCATGGCACAATTTATATTTATCTGCATCTACTTATGAATCTAAAACAACCAGGTTCTTATTTTCCTTGTCATACCCTGAAATTCCTTAACCCCTCACGGTTTATTGAGGTCAAAACTAGAACAATTAAGCCAACTTCACTACAATATTTAGTATTTAGAAACTAGTACGATCTTATATATCTCAAGATATGATGGCACCAAAATTCTTAAACATAACAATTGGATTCAAAAGCCATAACCACTATGTTCAATGCTCAACCCTCGAGGTTGAACTTATAAAAGAAAAGCAATCCAAAACAAAAATTGGTAAGTTGAACTAATAGGCTACAAGAATATAAACTTTTACTAAAGAAAGAAAAGAAAACCAACCTGATTTTAAACCGGCAGAGAGTACTCCAGAAGCAGCAGAGTTTACAACGGCATCATAGTGGGATGTATCACCTCTAATCTATCATAAGGAAGTGGTTCATGATATAAATAAGTGCGCACCAAGACTAGATATTATATAAGAGGACTCGATATATGTTACGGGAAATCACACCACAGCTCCAATGCATAAGATAGCATGGTACTTTCCAGATGTCCCAAGCCTTTCAGCGACTACAGGAATATCAAAGCTCCCTGGAACCCAGACGACCTGATATGATAGAGAGGTGAATAACATAGTCAACATGCCAAATAAAGTTAAAGCTGCAAGTCAACAAGCAGAGGTCAGATTCACACTCTCTCATGCAAATCTGATGAAAGGTGTAGATTTTGCTACCCAACTCTACATAAACCCATGATATCTAGTTAAATTTGTTTACATATACTCATGGCATCGACGAGAATCTATTTTCAGAACATATTTATTCACAAGCCTGCTCGCCGTAATCTTAATGTTGTTATACACCAGTTGGCTGATTTGATCAATTAAAGGCAATGAAACTCAGTTTCCAACACTAGCAAACAAACCAGAAGGTTTGAATTTCACATATAGTATGCTGAAGTGCTTACATCAATATCCTCGTCTTGAACTGAATAACTTTTGAATGTAGACAAAGCTCCCTCGAGCATTGGCCTTGTCACAATTTCGTTGAACCGCCCCACAACCTTCATCAAAGCAAAAAAATGTCTTCAATAATGCAAGCATGAAATAACAATGTCATGATTAAATTCTACGAGCCCATTGCTAAAAATGACAATGGGGGAAAAAACTCAGTTTAGACTCATGATAACAGAATTCGCTCGTACGGCTGCAGCAAAAAGGCTAAAAAAGAAGTTCAGTTTCATACATCACAAGAAAACAAGGCAAAATCACTCCAATACAATCCCTATAATCTAAAATTCTCATCCACAGGTATGTTTCATTGTAGCCAAGCCGAGAAATTTCTCATTTCCGCAGCCACAACTGTGACTATCACATTCATAACCTTTGAATTCGGTGCAAGCAACAAATCAAAAGAGCGCTCATTAGTAGCGAATAATTTACCAGACGAGACTGCATCATCTAGAAGCATGTTTCTTAACTAGACTACGACCTTTTAGGTACACGATAAAGAAACACCATTCGCAAATCCGAAATTATTAACAAAATGCCATTCAAATAGCCTCAAGAACGAAGGCAGATAAGGAAGAATTAGAAGAACAAGAAGGCATCAAAAAAAAAAAAAAAAAAAAAAAAAAAAAGAGCAGGAAAGAGAAATGACCACAGCGAAGCGAAGGCCACCAGCTTTGGCAAGAGAGCCGACGATGTGGCGAACGGCATCCGTCTGCGCAAAAGAGGAACGGTGATGCTTTGTAGGAGAGGCATCATTCGCAAGCTTCAATTGGGACGAAAATGAGAGGGATTGAGATTTTGCAGGAGTTGGCCCCTGAGATTGAAGTTGAGTGCGATTGAAGTTGGAATTGGAAAATGCGAGCGTCAGATTTTGACGGTAAACCAAGCCCTGAGCCGCACCAGCAAACGAGACAGCCATTATCAACCCAAAAAAGAAGCGCCGCGAAGAAGAAGACGAAGAACCAGTGGGCGTTTCTGCTTCTGCTCGCTTGACTCCTGAACCAGTGAGATGCAATATATATATATATATATATATATATATATATAAAAGAATAGATAATTTAATCACTTAAATATATTTATTTTAACAACCCAAACCCAACTCTATGCTAAGCAAAGTCATGAAACATGATGAAATTTTTTTAGCTTAAATTTAGACATTAAATTAGATAAATATAATTTTTAAAGTTAATATTTGAGAATTTTTCTAATTTTTTATATTATTTAATTTAATTATGATAATTTATCTTTTTTGAAGAGGAGCTAACTATTTAAATTTATTATCTGATAATTTTAATATTTATTTTTTCAATGTCATGAAATTAATAATTAGTACTTTTTTTTTACAAAATAATAATTAAAGATTTTAAATATATATATATATATATATATATATGTAATAATTAACATCTTTATTACAAATTATTTTATCTTTGTTATTTAATTAATCTGCATGAATCATGATGTGCATTATATATATATATAAAAGAAAGATTGCACATGAAAACTAGGAAAGCACGAAGCAAGCCTGGTCTGTTTGCTATGTTTTTTGTTTAGATATTAAAAATTGAATTTCTTTATTTTTTCTTGGACGATTTAAAACGAGGAGAAGTTTCTAAGCCTTTATAACAAATATTTTATTCGCCTCTTTAGCCAATATGAAATTTTTTCACACTAAATAATAGAACTTAATAAATGCGTTATTAAATTGGATTTAGTTTCTACCGGCCAATTTTGTTACCTTCTGTTGAGTTAAAATAATAATAATAATAATAATAATAATCTTCGTTCAATCTTCTAAATTAGATAGAAGCAATTGCCTCGACAAACTCTTCAATGTTCTTATCAGAGCTGCCACCCTCATCCATGGCTTCTATAGCCAAATTTCTCAACTTGATTGAGTTTTGTTTAATCTCTTTCTGTTCATCTCCTTGAACAACGTGGCGAATGGAGGCTTCTAACTCTAATTTTGTAGGAATCCCTTTGTCATTCATTTGAACTCGAGCTCCCACTTTCCAAACATCAGCGACGAACTTGGCGTTCGTCGTTTGATCGATCCACTGCGGAACTGCGACCATCGGCACACCTAAGCTTAGAGCTTCTATCGTCGAGTTCCAACCGCAGTGCGTGACGAAGCAACTTACGGACTTGTGAGACAGAACTTGTAATTGACAACACCACTTGACAACTAAACCTTTGTGTGATGTATGTTGTACGAAGTTGTTGGGAAGCTTTTCTTGTTCTGATTCTCTCAGGACCCATAAGAAAGAAAGGTTAGTGCCCGTGAGGAAATTGGCCAATTCCTTCACTTGTTCTTCTGGTAACATAACTAAGCTTCCAAATGAGATGTAAATGACTGAAGCAATTTCTTTTGAGTCTAACCATTGAAAAATCTTGCAATTGTTGAGATTTTGACGATTTAGACCGTATGTTTTGTCATCCTTCAAGCGGCCCTCCAAATGTGCCGATGGAATGCTTGGTCCGATCGTCTTGACTGGCCATTTTTGTGCTATCCAATTAACAACCTGGATGTAAGGGATTCATAAAAATTCCATAATCAACACCGGAAGAAGAAAACTAAAAACATTAAAGTTCATCTCATCTTTTGTTTTGAAATTTATGCGTCAGAGAATCTCCATATCCAAAACTAAGCATAGTAGTGAAGAGTTGTGTCACCCTACGATTGAATTATATCAAATTTATTTTTCAACAAGGGAACCTCTCAATATAATTCGAACCTATATTCAGTTCTTACCATATGTCATAAAAAAAAAACAAAAAAAACAAATGGATATAGTAGGATTCTTGAAAATTTCTTCAATTTCTTCCTCAAAATCGAATGATTATTCATCTGCTTCTCATGTTCTATGAATAGCCGGGCCATTGAGTAATATCCAATAAAATATATTTAGGGAATTGGGAATATACACCTCTAGATGACCAAATAATTAAAAGAGACACGGGTATAATATGTTTATGTTTATGTTGAGTTTTATTTCATTTTGAGGTAATTTCAATAAGGTTTAATATTGAACTCTATTGTTAATTTTTCTAAAAAAAATAGTTTCTATTAATTTTATTTCTATAATTTTGAAAATTATTATTATTATTATTATTATTATTATTATTATATAAACAATTAAAAAAAAAACAAAGATGATTTTATAAAAAAAAATTTAATCAGTATTTTTGGATTTTTTTAAAAGTCTTTTTAAGTATTATTGAATTTTTTAAAAGTTTTGTATTTTTGAAATATAGTATAAAATTTAGGAGTATTTTATTAATTTTTGATAATCATCATTAAGCAAATGTTATTATGAAATGAACAATATTTCTAGGTTTAGACCTAAATTTTTAAATACGAATCAAACACGATTCAACAAGCATTCACATACCTTCATCTCCAGCTGATCGAAAGTGTTGACGAAAATCCATTTCGCGTTCTTGAGACTAGAAAATTGACTGGTCATGAATTTCAGAACCAGTTCTGGCTCGTAGGGGAAATACGGCAGATCCTCTGTTTGAAGAACAGGCAACGGCGGAATCGAAATCCCCGCCGCCACATTTTCCACCGGAGGAATGCTGAATGATCCTTCATAGACCTGATTCAGAATGTGATTGACGACACAAGACTCAGTGAACAACGGCGCCGAATCGATCCCTCGCAGTCTTGCCACATCCATCGCCCAAGGCATTACAGAATCGAAAACGACGAAGCGCGGAGGATCGTAACCAGAACTTCTTAGTGTTCCGTCGATGAAATCCCCAAACGATTTCGATACGACGGCCTCGAAGCTCTCGTGCTCGTCCTTCAGCGACCGAATCGGTTCGGTGCGGACGTCGGAGATGAATCGAAGATCGATTCGATACGACGGAGGAAGATTGATTTCGAGAGATTTAGTCGCAGAGGTAGTGGTGAGAAATGTTATTCGAAGGCCTTTTGAGGCCAATCGCTTTGCGAATTGAAGCATTGGACTCAGGTGGCCTTGCTTCGGATAAGCGAACAGCACCACATGGCTCGATCGCCTTCCGCCGTTCGCCGTCGTGTTGCTCATTCTCGCCGGTATCTCTCGGTAATGAAGATTGAAATCGTTAAATAGGAGTTCGTCTCAGACCTGCTCTTACTCTCAACGATTACGTTTGGAGTACTTATTTATTGATCAGTAAGCTTGTACGGACATTATAATTCCTTTTTTATTATTTGTAATTTAACTATTTTAATATTGTACTTTTTAGACTATAATTAGCAAAAGAATTTGGAAAAATGATTTTTTTAAAAATTATTTTCTTAAGCTGATTTATGAAATAAATTTTGAAGGAGTGTTACATATATTTAAGCTGATTTATGAAATAAATTTTGAAGGAGTGTTACATATATTTAAGCTGATTTATGAAATAAATTTTGAAGGAGTGTTACATATATAACTGATATATTAATTTTACATTTTAAATTGAATTCTCAAACTGATTTTTGCAAAAAAAAATCTATAAATAAAAAAGATGTGGCTTTGGTGGGTGCCCCCAACACATGAAACACGATGATTTATGAAATATTATTTTCTTTTTTCTTTTTTAAATTTTTAAAAAAGTAATTGAGATTTGATTTGAGTCTCCCAATTTATATATTTTAATTATTGATATGTAATAAAAGTTACATTATATTATATTATTTTGACGTTACTTGCTATTTTATAAATCATATTTTTATATTTAAAAATGGTTTTAAAGATGCGTTTGATTTTAATAAGATTAGTACATGTAGCTAACAAAAATCAGCCACATATTAAATTTATTTAAAATAGTTGTAAAGTTCAAGAAAAATAGTATATAGTATTCCTTAATTTTCCAATTATAAATATTTAAAATCATAAATATAAATAATTTTATAATTAGTGCCGTAACTACTGAGTAAGTTAAAAATAGTTTTTGATCGAGATGCTCAACTGAGCGCCTCGAGCATTGAGTTCCAACCGCAGTGCATGAAGAAGTAATCGAGCCAGGACCTGGTGATGGGAGCACGAGATGACCACAACACCATTCTCTCCAACAAAACATAACCAGGGGGCTTGCTGTGGAGCCATTTGAGATAGACATCTTGGTTGAGTTCGTACAGGCTCAGACCATAGTTGTTGTTCCTACGGTTTTCATTAGTCCTGTGCCATATTCGAACCGACCAAGCTACGATAAGTTTCGTTGTCAACCTGAACCTGGTCTCATTCGTTCCACAGCCATCGCTCCAAGGTTCAAAAACTTCAATGTAAGAACAATCTACAACAATGAGGATGCACAATGATACTCAGATAATTTGGTCGGAGAAATTTTCAACTAATAATAGCAATCAAATAAGACTAATTTTGATACGATACGATCACGATACCGTAAAGTTCGTATCAAATTCATTATTTAGCAATAGCAACGAAAAAATCCGTACGCTTCCGAGGCCTCCGTCTTCCAAATCCAGATGAATGATAGGGATTCCAAATGAGCAACCTTGATAAAATTAATGAACAACATGACAAGTAGAAAAAGCAGATACAATTTCATGAAGATTGTTCTTCCAGTCCTAATTCTGGCCATAGATAAATTTGATTCCAAAGCCCATCCCAGTTGTGAATGCAGTTAATATACACAAAGGAATTGATAATGAACATACAGAATAAAGGGATCATACAGATCAAACAATCCTTCGGTAAATAACATAGCTCATTATTGTTGATGATACTCGGGGTTGAATGCAAGTGCCTCTCGGTAGATCAGCTCTTTCATTTGTTCCTCGGTAAGCGCGTGCTGCTCGAAGTCGAAGCTGAAGGGTGTCATGCAGACAGGCTCGTCACTAATGTCGTGCAATGAAGTCAAATATGGATGAGCTAGAGCATCTTCAACTGCAAAAACATACATAGATGATAACAAAAAACACCAATAAAAATGAGAACTAAAAGAATCAAATATGGGTATATCAGCCAGCATCCAGAGACACAGTTCACAGTTACGAAAATGTTCGAAAAATACATTGAATTAACAGAAGAATGGCCATCTACGTAGTTCAGAAATCAGACAATTCAAACACCCGAACGAGGAAACCAATCAGTATGGGCTTGCCTTAACCCAATTGGGATTTATATTTAATTGAAGAGATCAATAAATTAGTATTGCCCTGTGATCAGACAACGGGATACGGTACAAAGTATTTCGGTGCCTGATAACATAACAAGAAAAAATGGCAATATTAACTCACCGGTAATTCTCTGTCCAGGATCAAATGCTAG
The DNA here is from genome assembly GCA_033971965.1 of Cucurbita ficifolia. NCBI lineage: Eukaryota > Viridiplantae > Streptophyta > Magnoliopsida > Cucurbitales > Cucurbitaceae > Cucurbita > Cucurbita ficifolia. The sequence goes on along the minus strand of CM066973.1, from coordinate 377,194 downwards.
CATCTTCTCCACCAGATCAATGGCTGAAGGATGAACATGTGGAAACTTTTCAGTGAACGACTGCCGATGGTAGTGAGGAAGTTGTCGTATGTATCTTTTAGCGTTCTCGTTCAAGAAACCAAGATCGGCCTCTGATGGGGTGCCAATCAGCTGCATGATAGATCAGAGCAGACTAAAACAGTAAACAAATGAATACCATTGATAACAAGAATTGTTTGTGAAGTACGGCTATATTTCATAGGAGTTGCTTCTGAGGGTATTTTTCACACCTAATACTATTTAGATGCACATACATATATGCATACTGGGGTGAAAACCAGCCAGTTCAATTTGATCTGTTTAACATGGACCGAAACAAAACCAAACTGTCGAAATTAAAAACGGAAGGACCTCTTCAGATTGTAGCGTTGTCTTGTACTATTATGTCCAAAATAAGTTTAGTTTAGGTAGGTTCAGCTCCGTCAAGTTTTAAATACTAAAAGATTTGAATGTTCTTGATATACACCCAACACATGAGAACTATTCACAGAAGGGGCTTTCTAAAGCTTAAACAGCTTATTTCTTTCTTTCTTTCATGATCAATAGGCAAATAGTATATTGATTTTCTCTTATTTTCTTATTTATATATAAGAAACTATTTCGTTCAAATGAATTTTGACCACCAAAATTGGACGACTGTGTTGCTGTTAAGAACCAAACATGAAGAGTATCAAGAGTGAGTATGAAAGTACCTCCAAAAGCAAGCGTAACTGATGCACATGATCTCGACCAGGAAACAAGGGCTTCCGATCCATCAGTTCCATAAAAATACAACCAACAGACCAGACATCAATAGCTGCTGTGTAATCAGAAGAATTAAGTAAGAGCTCTGGTGCACGGTACCATCTAGTAACCACATATTCCGTCATAAAGTCAGTTTCAGAAGTAACACGAGCAAGCCCAAAATCGCATATTTTCAGGTCACAGTTAGCATTTAATAGCAGATTGGAAGGCTTCAAATCTCTGTGTAGAACATTTGCTGAATGTATGTACTTCAATCCACGAAGAATCTGGTACAGGAAGTACTGCATGATACATAAAGACGGTAATTATTTTGATGTAGAAACCAATAGAAGTATCCCATTAAAGGATGTTACATGGTCGTATGTTACTTGATAAGATTGAGTATGAAGGGAAAAATTCCATGCATGTCTAACGCTACGTCATTTCTCGACATCCTCAAAAGTTTTAAAATCTTGTTGTCCATCTAAAGCATCTAAACAGAATTGTTTTAACAACCATGAGATTGAACAAGATCCAATACTAGAATTATTATCAAAGGAATTCCAGTATCTGAATTATGTCCAAGTCCCCTACTTCCTCTATCGTCTAAAGTTCAGGTTCCAACACGTTCTTGCATTCCACAGACTGAATTGAAGGGTATTTCCGGTCAGCAAGATTGAAAAATCTAGGATACACATTTGAAAAGGGACAACCCACATCAAGCTTTTTTCTGAAATTCCACCAAACATTCACTTTCCATTGAATTATGGGAAATTTTATAGTTTACTAGGAAATAAACATCCTGTTAAGCTCAGTTGTCCGATAGCCAGACTATTTGAAAGGGTGTTTGCAAGGTAGAGGAGGACTAGGCGTCCACCAAAAAACTAAAATCAAGAGCAGAAAATGAGATAACTACAAAGAAAATGTCGGGTCGGGACTTTCACACAACACACATCATAGCTTAGTATAGTATTTTCAATAGGGTATGCCATCCCCTAGGAGTAGCCTGTTTTCATCTTTTAAAGCTAGCTCAGAATTTTGAAGAATGGAAACAATATTGTACCAACCAAAAAAGACTATCCTAGATCAAGCTTAGCCTCCGAACTTACTTTATAAATGCTTCTGAAGATTTACTAAAATAATTGGAAGAACGCACAAATTCTAAATGATCCAGAGGGTTGATATCTAAATATTTTAAAACGCAGAAATAATCCACCAACAAGTACGTGTACAGAATATAACCTGACAGTGCTCCTCTGATAATGCTTGGTTTGAACGAATTATTTGATGAAGGTCGGTATCCATTAACTCATATGCTATGTAAACATCATTAAATGTTTCCCTTAGAGGCGGAGGAATGATATCCCTAATTGCAACAACCTGAATCACCACCATCAGTAATACAATAATACAAACATTTCAAAAACACTATAACTCATCTCATGGGGGCATTAGCACAACAAAACTATTAAAAAAAAAAAAAAATCATATCTAATTGTACAATAATCCATTTCAAAGTAAAAACATAACTTCACAACATTATTGTGCTGTACAGAAACTACCACCAAACTAAAAGTTAATAAGTAGAGTTAAAGAGAAAAATAGAACAAAACGAAATCCAATGAAATAGACCCAATGTACATTTTCAACATTTAAGAGATCATAACACCAACGATTCTTTAGAAGATCATAGTAATATCATTCCATAATTATGTAATTCCAATATATTGTGATGACATCCAAATTAAACCTTGACACCCTACCAGAGTTAAAATGTATTGATGGCAGGATGTGCGGTTGCAAATTGCAGTTTGCTTTCACATAATCTTAGTTTTATTAAGTTCAGTAAAAGAGATCTTTATACAGTAGGGTTAAATCTTAATTCTTATTAAAAGATTTTCCCTAACAATTTTCCCTAACCTACACCCTAGGTTTGAACACAGGATAACAACCATTAGAAGAAGGAGAAATTTATGCATTCTTAATAGTTTTTTGTGAGATATGGATTTTAAGTATTATGTGTACTACATTTGCTAGGTATTGAATCATGTTAAGTAAGTAGTTCCATTATTGGACAAATTTCTTAAGTTGCTTTGGAACTGGAAGTTTAAAAGCCTCGTGCACTATTTCTTTCTAAATTATAAATCCTTTAGAATTGTACTCAGTCCCATTATTCTTATACCTATGTATATCCAAGCACTCAAAGGACAACAGTCTAACCCTACAATATTTGGTTGCCAAGGTAACTCATAAGAAATTAAATTCTATTTAAGTCACCAGTACCCCTCCCTGACAAAAATCTAAAGGAGTGCTTTCCAATTTGATTGAATCATATGGATAAGCTACAATTACAAAAGAATTTTTTGTGCTTCAAGCACCACCAGGAAGCTAGAGACCGAGTATTACTACAAAAGGAAGCAAAAGAAGAAGACTTATTTTGAAAGACAAGGTGGTTTCTTTCAAGCCAATGGTTCCAAAAAAGCACTCCCACAGCCAAATTACATCTAGTATTCCTTACAAGAACAAATTCCTTCATGACATGGAAATTAACAAAAATAAGGGGAAAAGCCTACCGGCCCAATTGCAACAAAAAAATGCTCCCTTAATGGAGATAATAGAGGAAAAAAAAAGTTCAAAAGAAAAAAAAAATGGAACTAGTGCTCCAGGTAGGCTACAAAAACCATTTCTAGTTAAGAACGGTCTTTTTTTGGGGGGGGTGGGGGGAGGGCATTTTTAGAACAAACTCTACTTTCCGATGAAAACTGATGAATGGCTTCCTTAAGCCATCTTAGGGTGGTGGTTTAAGGACAAAGCAACGAGAAGTTATTCAAGGAGGCTGGAACAACGTGACTGACTATGAATGGCTTCCTCCCTCCATATTATTTAACTTTTACATTAAATTTTAAATAAATATTTTATGAACCTCCTACTTTTCTCTTACCTTAAATATTTACTTATACACATTGAGATGAGGGAAAATGAACTTATGTATTCATGACAGAGCTCCAATGCAATGAACTTATGTTAGATGAGAGAAAATCCAGCAAAGAGAGTTGGATAAGAGGCTGAAGATGAAGCTAGATGAGTAAGGACTCAGGAGGACTGAAGGGAAGTTTAGTGCTAGATTAAAGCAACAAGCATGTACACACTCCGAGCTTCTTGGTCAATAGCAAAAGAACCAGTCAGTCAAATGAATGTTTGTAACAAAAGAGCAGGAAAGCCTAGGGAATATGAACGCTACAGACTCTCAAATTTTCCTGTAATGAAGGCAGAAGGAATTTCACCTCTCCTCTATCCTCTTTCATACACATTCACTGTAACAGCCCAAGCACACCGCTAGCATATATTGTCCTCTTTGGATTTTCCCTTTCGGACTTCCCCTCAAGGTTTTTACAACGCGTCTGTTAGGGAGAGGTTTCCACACCTTTATAAAGAATGTTTCGTTCTCCTCCCCAATCGATGTGGGATCTCACATTCACACTGAAATTTACAATTAGTTGAGTCAAGTCTCTTTTTAACTCTTTCTTTTTTCTTTTTTCATATTTCTCTTACACCTCCATTCTCCTTGGTGAACATCTTGTTTCCCATTCATTAGAAAAGAGACAACTTTACTTGATGCAGTACAATAACATAGTACTGTCATGCTGCATATAAGTTGATAGAAAAACTACTGATGATTTAGAATGAAAAAGCTTGTCACCTGCTAACTAATATACTTTAGGAGTTCTGATTTCCATTTCAGACTAAGGTACAGCATTTTTTGTCCTTGTAAAATAATTGATGATTGTGATACAAAAGTGAGGATTTTAAAGCAGGAAAAACCATTCTAGCCAAATAGCTCAATATCATACAAGAAGAATTCTACTTCTATGTTCTTTTTTGGGTATGTTTCAAGATTATTACTTAGTCAGGGACTCCTCGAGAATAATTCTTTCTACAGATGAACCAGATGAAGGAAGGAAAATGGAACCGAAAGCTTCAACGTCAACCAATGTACATGATGAAAGTTTTTTAAAGCTTAAACTTCCAGAAAGTTACTTCTCCTTCAGCTTTCCAGATGATAAAAGACAGGAAAAGGTTAAAAGAAGCAGATTTCACATATCTTATAATCACTCACTGACGTTTTCATGATCCATGTGCCGAAGCAGCTTGATCTCGCGAAGAGTTCTCTTAGCATCGATCTTGTTGTCAAACGCATTAGCAATCTTCTTGATCGCCACATGCTCATTCGTCTCGGAGTTGAGAGAAGAACTGATCAATCAAACCGCACTCCACAAATCAACAACAGTAAACAAAGATACAAACGAAAACAGAACTCCAAAGCATTGACAAAACAAAACAAAGCAAAGCAAAGCAAAACTCCAAAGAAAAGGGATCGCATAGACCAGACGATGCCGTAAGCGCCTTTGCCAATAGGCATGATTGGAGGCTTGTACTTTGCCGTAACTTCGAAGATGTTCCCAAAGATGTTGTACTGAATGAATCGCCCTCCATGGCTCAAAGTCGCCGGAATATTTTCCATCCCCATCGGTGGTGGCTGGTGTCCCGCCGGGTCATGCTGCGGCGGCGGAACAGACGCCGCCTCCGACATGACGGTGTCGTCCGGCTGCGAAGCTCCTCCGTCCATTAAAATTGAGCTCGATGTGAAATTGAATGGGTTTTTTACCAGCTGAATTTGAAAAAACTTTAAGCCCTAGAGCTTAATTAGAATCAAAATTGAAAAGAAAAGAGATGGATCTGATCTGACCGTCCCTACTTATAAAAGTTGCCGCAGCCCTTACTCCAATTTTTTGTTGTTGTTCTTCTTCTTCTTCCTTTTTTTGTTGTAAAGTTAAGTTTTATCTTCTAATAATTAACAGAGAACTCTCCATTTCCCACGACGCAGGAAATTACTAACAAACAAATTAGTTTATTGATTAGTTGCATTAATTTCCCTTTTCTTTTTTGGATGTGTTTTATTTTCATTTTAATTAATAATTCTATTTTCTTTATTTCTTTAATATAAATCTGATTTTGGGAATATTTTTGGCAAATTTAAAGATCTGACTCATTAAGTGTACCTTAAAATGTATTGATTTTAAATCAATACATTTTAATATAAAGTTTAATGAAATATTAAAATATGAGTCATGTCCTTTGATTAATTTTTTTTTATAATTCTAATGCATTCGTAATTTTTTCCTTCTCGTTTTTTAATATTTTTAATAAAAAATTGTTTGAGAAACTAAAACGTGTTTGGATTGAGTTCTAAAAGAAAAATATATTCTTAAGATTTATAGATTTTAATAATCATTTAATATATTATGTTAAAATGAATTTAAAAAATAGATAATTTGAGTTGACACCTAATTCTAAGTATAAAGGGAAAAAATCATTTTTAAGGTTTAATTAACATATCCCACGTGCCAGTGGGATAGAGTAGCTACGTTTGTTTGGTGTCCCAAGTTTGTACCGAGAGTGAGAGAAGGAAACTTGCTCACGCTTTCCAGGCCCTGAAGCGACTCATGTGATTACCAAAACAAATAAAAGGAGACAGATGCTTTCTTCGTTCGGCCCTTACTTATAAGTTTTTTAAAATAACAAAAATACCCTTACATTACCTTCACTTTTCATGCCAACGTCACTCATGTTTGATTGACCCGCTAGATACCACTCGCAATCACCGCTACTTAACTGTTAGAGACCGCCATTAAAGACTAATGCAACCACATCACTGCCAATAACCACCATATTTTGTTGTCATCTTATCAGCTACAACCATTTTGACAACTACTGCAGGTGGACATAGTATTTGTCCAAAGATTTTAAGTATAGAACAAAACTAAACAAACTTGTATATTAGAAAAAAAAAACAAAAAAAAAATGTAATAAACATATAAATGTTTTAATTTTAATTTTTTTGATATAAAAATATATTTCTAAGTAACATTTTTTTCCTAATTCAAACACACCCTTAACATAATCAGAGCAATTTGAGAGGAAATCTCAAACCTAAGTCAACATTTAGACATGCCAAACCCACCAAAAAAAAGTCCAACACATAGTCCAAAAGTTGACCACAATTTTTTTTTTTTTTTTTTAAAATAACCTCAACGTTTATCTATTTTGTATCTCTACTTTAAAAAATATGCTTTGGCTTTTGTACCTTTAACCATATTCTAAAGTTGACCAATTTAAAGATTTTGTTTAAAAGTAAAAGGATTAAATTTTAAAATTTTAAAATTTAAAAGTACATAGACTAGAATAGAATAAGTTTCGAAGTAGAAGAACCAAAACGTTCCTACCTAAGTGATATAACGCAGAATGTATCTTTCTATTTTCACAGCAACAAATATATAGAATGGTAAAGGAAATGCATAAAAGTAGCATAGATAGATATAGAGGAAAGGAACTCAGTCTACCACGTGAATGAAGGCAGTACATAAGACGGATACGCATCATATTTTGAAGCAAGAGCTTTGACAGAATTAAAATCAGCAATTTCGTCAAAATTACCAAGACCAAGTTCGGTTGCATGAATGCCACCAGTTGTGAAGACTGATTGGATTCCGGCTGCATTTGCGCCCTTGATGTCATGGTGGAGTGAATCGCCAACAGCAATGGAATCAGAGGCATCCACACCAACCATAGACATTGCTGCTTGGTAGATAATCTGATATCATAGGGAAAATGATGACTACAATAATGGTATCGAGGAAGTTCCTATTGGCTACAAAAATTCAGAAGATAATCGCATCCAACCAATTCGACCAAATGGCATTCGCCTATCTATAAGGCTGAACCTTAATGCGATTTTACGGTTAGAACTTAACCTTTTATAAAATTTAAGTTAGAGAGTCTAAATGGTTAGATACTAAAACTTAGAGACTAAATTATTAAGTTTAGACTATAGTTCGTGTCTAATAGGTTCTTGAATACTAAAAAGTATCTGAAAGTGTTTAATATGTTCTTGAATTGTAGAATGATCAAATACATTCGACTCTCTTTTTTTATAAATTTTATTCGATGCAAAAAACTGATGGAAGGTCATGACCAAAATGTAGTTGTACTTGAATCTAATATCAAAGGCCATATGAATTAATACGAACAATTCGAGCAAGGCTAAACGAATTAAAACAATCAATATCACCTTATCAGGTTTGCCCATCCATTTCACTTCACCACCGAGCTTTTCATATTTGGATGCAAGTGTACCTGCAAACACCACTAGTTCTCATTACATTGGCTAATTAAACAATAAAAGTCTTGGTGTTCTATATCACCAGCATACAAAGAGCCCTACAAACTAAGGACCTGAGTGGGATTTTTCCTTCAGAGAATTTTTTTTTGAGAATTTTTTAAATTTGGGATCTATCATTTCATTTTCCTACAACTCAAATCACGTAACAATTCCTGTAAAAAGAGCCCTACAAACTAAGAACTTGAGTTATCATAAACACATTTTCTCTGCGTAAAATAATTTCTGAATCTCAATCAGGCTTTCACTGCATTGATTTACCATTGATAAGTGAACATTTTTCTGGATAAGAGAGGAAAAATTTCATATAAAAAACAATGGAGATACAAATAGGGAGGGAAAAAAAGAAAATAAAGAGGTGAAGAGATGAATCTCCTCCCAAGTAACCAAATACATATTTCTTACCAGGCATTACACGCAAATCTCTAGCCTCAACAGTCACATAATCTGGGTTGGCTACCACCATGGGAATCTTTTTGGCTGCACACTGCTCCAATATTTTCTCGAGTTCCTCGAGTGTCATTGGAAGTGGATCACCGGAAGGATGCCCCAAAGCTTCAGTACCATGGGCCAATATAAACTCAGCTTCTTCAACATTGTCCACAACTCTTAGTCCCAGACCCTACAGACAGGAAAAATCCAGAGTTCACTACAAGATCCCCCGTCACATTTTCACGTCTCTGCTTTCAGAGTTTTCACAATTTCCAGTAACTCATGCATTTTAGTCCCTTGAAAATTGAAAAATAAGGGAATCAAATTAGACAGCAAATATAACTGCGCTGAGAAAGCGCTCAATTATCCTTGCACAAGGCTGCAAATTTCAAGTCTCTTTTCTTTGTGTGTGTGTGTGTGCATCAGGGATCGACTGTGTATAGGAACTGAACGACGACAGAAACACCAACACATTCACAGATCTGACTCAACCTCAAGTGATATGGCTCCACGGGAACTCCAAGTCATGTGAATGCAAGATCTACCAAGAGCAGCAAACCACGCATCATCCCTCCTTTTGATAGCAGAAACCATAAAATGAGTTCACTAAAATGGAAAGCCTCCCATAAAATCAATCTCGAAGAAACAAATATAATAACAAAAAGAAGACCAAACGTGGAGGTAGCTGCTGGACTTAGGTATGCATTTTTTTTGTCCATTAAGCAGTCTCAGTGTTGCCAGATACGATAATAATATTCATGGTTAGATAACAAGCATGCGCTCTGCATTTTGGAAGGGGACAATCATGAACACGGTAAGAGGCAAACTGCTCCAACGATGAAAAAAAAATAGAGAAATATCTACTTAAGCAACCAGTGAATAATGGTAAGAGAAATATACTATGCAGCGTACATGATGTTGTTCCCAGTGTAAACGAATTACGTTGAATCAAATATACTTGGCGACCATGGATGAAATGGGGTTGGTGTTAGCTTGCGAGTATAAAATACAAAGGCTAGGAGCTTGACAAAGTTTTAAAAAAAGATTATCAACCTGTGCAGGTACCGATGAGTAAGTTCTCCACTTGTAATGGCTCCAACAAATAGACTGGGGTCAAATCCAAGGCTCTTCAATTTTTCCATTGTCGTTGATGATCGTCTTGAAGAATTACTTATGATAACCATCTTAGTACCACATTCTGCCAACTTTTCCACTGCGTCAAAATGGAAGTAATGCAATTATTAGCGTTGTGCTCAAACTCTAATGTGCTGAAGCTAACCCAGTCAGTGAAAGGAAAGTCATCAAAGAGCTAAATCAAATGAATGGCAACGCACACGCTACAACAGCTCCAGGATAAGGCTGTTTTCCATCATGCAGAACTCCAAATTGATCCAAAAACCATGCCTGCACAGTCACCAGCATATTTATCACGATCTCACGAGACAGAAATCCAACATAGCAGCATTTGAGAATTGAGCCACTTTGAGAAGTACTCGAATGTGTGGCGTACGTCGTAGCATTTAAAGATAAGTTAGGCTACACTACATTTCCAAGATTTTGCAAAACCAAAAACTGAGTTGCCATGGATATAATTAAACAAACATTGGAGACTTCTCCACCTCAACTCAACTTCAACAACTATTGATCCAATAAAAGCTTCAAGTCAAGAAACGCCATTAAAAGTGTTGGAACTGAAGTGGACGAAGAAATTCAAGCTTTGATTCGGTTAGAAATGGAATGAAACATTCGGTTAAGAAAGTTCCATCGATCCGGTAAGAGTTTAAAGTCAAAAAACGCAATCGAAAGGAATGAAATTGAAACAAACTTTGAAATTCAACCTTTGATTCGGTTTAGAAATGAAGTAGGAAGAACCAGAATTCAATACGATCAAATCGTGGGGAAGCAATACTAATCAGATTACCTTAAAGCGACGCGTCTCAGCTAGCTGTTGAAGGCCATTCAAGCTCTGAAACAGGTGGGACTCGGGCGCCATCACAGACCATCCAGGCGCCATTTTCTCCTCTGCTCTAAAGATTTCTTTGGTTCTAATTATACGAATTTTTTTAAAAAAACAAATAGGGGTGAAAATTATAATAGAGAGAGAGGAACAAAATTATTTACTTTGGGCTTTCGGCCCAATAATAAACGAGCCCATACCCATTTGACTCTTACGGACCGGCCCATTTCATGTGGAATATCAATTTTCGCGGAAAAAGAAAATAATAATAATAATAATAATAATAAAAAATAGTCACCATGGCGGTGGCGGCAACCTAAAACGTCAACTATGTCATACGATCTCAACCGTTGATCACGTCACCTTAGGGTTCATATAAATATCAGATCCTTCGACCAAAAAACTCCTCTGATTGCTGAGGCCGTCTCCGCGTTTCTCTTTCCCTCAGTCTACTTCAGGACTTGGCTTTCGAGATGGTGAGTCTTTTGCTCAACTCCTAAAGAATATTCTAGTTTTTTCAATCGTTCTTGAATCTCAGCTGAATTTTAGCATTCAGTTGATGTAATGGTACAGAAATTAGCTGCATTTTGTAATTGTTTTTTCTCTCTTGCGAATCTCGACGTTGCATTAGCTTATAATTCGGCTATATACTTGCATTCAATTGATATGTTCTGTTGTTTGATCGAGTTGTTTTCAAGAACATTGTGTCTCATTTATGATACTTGTTAATGAGTTTGGTGTCGAAGTATAGTAAGTTTAAGTCGTATATATTTTGCTCATTATGTTCGTTTCTTGCCGACGATTGTTACATGTGAATTATCACTGGCATGTCTGAGATCTTTAGGCGTTTGGGGAATGATTGAAGCAACTGCATTGTTTCGCTTGATTTTGTTTTTGATGTTTAAGTATTGCTCCGAGAAATCAGACAAAAATTTATTAATTTTTTTTGCAGGCTTTTGCGAAAGCTCAAAAGACGAAAGCATACTTCAAACGATACCAGGTCAAGTTCAAGAGAAGAAGAGGTATTTCCAATTTCTTGTTGTTTTATCTTGATGAGTAGACTTGAGAAGTTAATTTTCAGTTTCTAATATTGATCTCTCCTCCTGATAATGTACAGATGGTAAGACTGATTACCGTGCTAGGATTCGCCTCATTAATCAAGACAAGAACAAGTACAACACTCCCAAGTACCGCTTTGTTATTAGAATTGTATCCTTATGCAGTTTGCTAAGTAGCGCAAGTGATGTTTTGTTTTATTTTCCAGTTGTTTCTTGATAAACTTGCAATGAGTGTTTTGGATCTTCCTCTCCCTTTTTCCCCTACTTCATTTTTCATGTTAGGGATACGAATGCAAGCCTCGACAGTAAGAATTTTTAGTTGGATGCATCATTTAATTAGAGTCACAAGATGCAGGTTCTGTGGATTGGTCTATTGATTTATGTTGCAAGCTTTGATAGGCTGTCTTGTGCTATTCTGTGGTATAGTTATTCATCAAATTTATTAATAGGATCAGTTCTTTTCCTTTTATGGTTCATTTAGATTCCTGCAAGTTCTCAATTTTCTATAATTTCCTTCGAATACATTTGACTTTCTGTTAATGGCTATAAGTACCTTTTTATGTGCATCTGTTGTTATGAATGGTGAGCTCTACTTGTGTTCACTTGAGAAATGGGAACCTTGACGTTAATATCTAGTCTAATAAGGATATTACAGCACAAATATTATCTTCTAGCATTGCTGGTGACATGGTTCTTGCTTCTGCTTATTCTCATGAGCTGCCTCATTACGGTCTTGAAGTTGGTCTAACAAATTATGCAGCAGGTACTATTTTTGCACTGCAAGTCTCTGGTTGAGTTTTTTTCCCCATCTTTTTCTAACTTCTTCATTTGTCTGAAATGGGTGTCTGAAACGTGTGTAGCCTACTGCACTGGACTTCTCTTGGCTCGCCGTGTCTTGAAGAAGCTTGAGATGGATGATGAGTACGAGGGTAATCTTGAGGTAATCTATCAGTCCCTCCATCTTCTCTCAAAAAAGAAGAAAATGAAATCTAAATAAAATGAAGTTCACCTCTTCTGTTATGGCTTACCCATTCCATTAAAAGTTTTATCCACTGAAAGTGTTTGTATAATTAGGTTACCGGAGAGGATTACTCTGTGGAACCCACAGATAGCCGAAGGCCTTTCAGAGCCCTCCTTGATGTAGGTTTAGTCCGAACAACAACAGGAAATCGTGTTTTTGGTGCCCTCAAGGTATTTTTAGCTATTCCATTTAAGATGAACTTCAAGATCCGTCCTTTTTCTTCTATTTGCAATATTTTTATATGGTTTGATGAGTGTTGCATGAGTGCCTTTATTTATTTTTTTAGCCCATGGCTGGATACAAAATGACTAATATATCTTGTTGAACCAACTTTATACATTTCTGTGACATGTATATGTGTGTGTTTTCTGTATTTTGTTCGTTCCAACGTCTGTTTCAAATTTGAGCTTCAATGTTCATTATAATTTTGCTGCTTATTATAATTGTGATGATAAGCCCTCAAGTTCACTGCAGTATCTGTTTGCGTTGTAATTTGAAAGAGTACAATTTTACAATTGGGACAGTAAATATTAGTGGCTCTTGGTATCTTTTTTCAAACCACTGTATTTTTGGAGACTGAAGCTATATATTTCACGTCACACAGGGAGCTTTAGATGGTGGATTGGATGTCCCTCACTCTGTCAAGAGGTTTGCTGGATTTTCAAAGGACAGCAAGGAGCTGGATGCCGATGTTCATCGCAAATACATATTTGGAGGCCACGTTGCTGCCTATATGAGGGTAAATTTTCATAAGTTTTTTCTTTATAACTAGTACAAAAGTTTTAATATTAGTGCCCAATTGAATTAGAATAGCCATGAAAATTCATGTTCACTCTGAGTTGTATCACCAGACCTTGATGGAGGATGAGCCAGAGAAGTACCAATCTCAATTCAGTGAATATATCAAGAAGGGGATAGACGCTGACAACATTGAGGAGTTGTTGAAAAAAGTTCACTCTGCCATCCGTTCAGAACCCTTGGTGAGGAAGGTTGAGAAGCAACCACCAAAGAAGCACAAGAGGTAAATGTCGAAACTCCGTTCGTTTTTCATGATTGAACTAGCATTTTTAGTTCTGCATTCTTACGTGGTTTGTCTGATAGGTATAACTTGAAGAAGCTCACGTATGAAGAAAGGAAGGCCAAGTTGGTTGAGCGTTTGAATGCGTTGAATTCTGCTGCTGGAGCTGATGACGACGAAGACGATGAAGAGTGATTCAACCCGACACAAACTGTATTTCTACCAATTCTATCATTACAAACTCCTCAGTTTAAGTGAGAAGATCTATAGATTATTTTTTATGAGTCTCCCTGAGGCAATTTTGCAGCATTGTTTAAGCATTTAGTGTTCTAGTTTTAGATTGGCGAAGTTCATTTTTGGGAGACTGGATATGAAGATGTTAACTTGGTTGTGTGTTTATTTATTGCCAATTGCATCTTTTATTTTCATGTGGTTGATTCGTTGGATAGAATGCTTGATGCTTGGGACTGACCTTATCTTGGACAAAAATAGATGGGAATTAATTATTCCTTTAGATTTTTGGGTTTTATTTATTATTATTTTTTAAAAAATTTGGATTGAATTTCGTTTTATTTGTTGAGTTTGTTTTTTGAACAATTTTTAAGAAGTAATTTAGGGTTCCAAGTTAGGTTAAATTACAAAATTTTGTCTCGTTATATTATGTTTGAATTAGTTTCTATTTGTTAAAGCTTTTTAAAATGGTTTGATCTATAACAACTTTATCTAATTACTGAGACTAATAAATTAATTTTATAAATGGTAGGGATAAAAAAAAAATTATATAAATTATGATGTAGTGGTTGAAATTATTTTATATAATAGTTTTATGTTTTTATACAACAATAATTAAAAAATGGATGTTTCGTTTACTTCATGATGTTCGTATATTTCTTTTCCTTTCCGAATTAACCAGCTAGGTCATTTTATTTATTTATTTATTTAATTTTAATTTAAAAAATAATCAACTAATGTCATAACTGGGCGGAATTAATTAACATACTAACCACAACTAAAATTTCGGCATTTTATTTTAAAATATTATTTTCATTTTTTATTATTTCAAATCTTATCAGAAATTATCTCCAAACCAAAAAAAAATCTTATCGGAATAGGAAAAATCCAAAGAAGAAAAAACGATTTGACAAATTATCCTAAAATATTTATTTATTTTTCAATAAATACCAAACTAATTTTTAGCAAAAATAATCATGAGTACCCCTAGAGAGAAAAAAAAGAAAAAAAGAAAAAAAAGAAAACTAGAAAAACATAAAATTAAATTTCCAAAAAAGTTTAGAACAAAGAAATTAACAAAAATCATGATCCAAATACTGAAGTTCTTAGCTTCTGAAAACTTCTGTGCTTGTAGATGTAGAACATAAAATTAGTAATAAATAAAATAGGAAGAAAAAATTAAATGATTAGTTGAATGGCTGAGCAGTGTCTAATCCAGTGTGATCATGAAGTGACAGAGATTAGCATTAATCAGAGGCAGCGAGCAAAGCCACATGGAATCAAGAACAAGATTTTCACACCCCACCAATAGCAAAACGAGAGGCGAAGAACAACAGTTGCAGATGAAGTTCCTTCAATAAGCCACACGATTCCATCCCTTCTATCTAATTTCTCTTTCAACTTTCTTCACCCAATCCCGTCTTTCGAACATTCATCTCTCACGATCTTCATGTAAGTTCTGCTCTGTTCAGCTCTTCTCAGCTCACTGCACTCTCGCACTATCATTTTTTCAGTTGTGTTTTGATACCTAGTTCTTCCATGGATCGGCAATGGTTCGCTTAGTTTTGATCTGAATTCATCGTATTTTTGTTCTAGCTTTGAGGTTTTTGTTATGAATAGTTTTGAATTTCGGAGTTTCTATGCTCTCTCTCTCGCGCGCGCGCGCTAATCTGAACTTTCTTCTTTAGGATGAAAGGCTGTTGAAGCTTTTTCCCTCATTACTGCGATTAGTTGGATTCAGTTCAAAATGTTGTCGGTTTGCTCGGCGACGCCTAGCTGCTCTTCTCAATCTAAGGTTATCTTGTGCTCTTGAACTATCTTTATTCATCATTTCTTTTTCCTAGAATGCTTTAAATACTTCAAAATTGATGACACTCCTCTGCTGGAGAATCAATCAATTAGTATTTAGTTGATGGCGCCCTCTTAATTTGGTGCCGTGCTGTTCTAACGGATGAGATTTTACTCGAAGGCTGTTTGATGTCTGGGATACTCGATCCTTGTTACTGCATGCGTAATCAAATGTTTCTGACATGGAACAATGAAATAAACCTGCAGATTACTTTCCATGGCGGCCTGAGACTCTTGCTCCCATCCCAAAAGGGCGTTCAAGTTGGTAGCCATGGAGGTTTTCCTAAAGCTTTTGCCACAAGATCTTCTTTCTCTGATTTGGCTACAAGCGCTCAACAGCAATTATCCATAGGTAATAATAGTTATTGTTTTCCAAATGAATCAAATCATCTAAGTTGTAGAAATCTCGTTAGTTGTTGTACATTTGGTAACAATAAATGAAGAACTCCACATTTTGGCAGGTGGAGTGAAATATGTAGAGAATTCCAGTTTATCAGCAGGAGGAGAGGCACTCCTTGATGTTTCTGGACAACATGGTGAAATTCCATCAGTTCATGAAACCGTGTTAACCGATAACATTGCATCTGAGAAAACGATCTTCGTGTCTGACTCTCTAAATATCGATAACAATTCAGTTTTGAATACGAAAGCAAGTGCTTTGGATTTCTTGGATCGTGTCAGCGAATCCTTTAATGCTTCTATTCAACAAGGGGAAAATCTTATCGAAAAATCCTTGGATACAATTAACTCATCAACATCAGCCTTGATTAAACGGGGCAATCAAAGTGTTGATGATGCCTTCAATAGTATATTCTCATCTGTTGATCAGATTGGGGACCAAGGTCGTAATCGACTGTCCAACTTGTCAACTGGGTTCAAGGAAGGCTCGTTCAAAGCGTCTGTTTCCGCGATCGACGTATTGAGACAAGCAGTTGTTGCAATTGAGGATTCTCTAGCAAATGCAACTTCATTTGTTGTCTACTCATATGGATCAGTCAAGGAAGTCTTTCCGCCTGAAATCAGGGATGCTCTAAGTTCATCTGAGCAAAGAGCATCTGAAATCTTTAGCCCTGTCAGGACTGGTTTTCAGAAGGTATTGGTTAAAAGTTTATTTGGGTCTTATTTGATTGTTTAAAAGATGTATATTACATGTCTTGAGCATCCAAATTACAATATATTATACATCAAATGTATTTTTGGAAAGCAGATTTACCTCACTGTTGAGAGTTTGGAGAAAATCCTTGGCTTAGATCCAAGTGATCCGCTTGTTCCATTTGTACTCCTCATTGGAAGCTCTGTCACTCTGTGGTATGATTATTCTTTACGCTTGAGGACATTATCATTATGCTGCGTCATGGAGGACATAGAATCCATTTCTTGAGGTTTAAGATTTAAATCAGATTTGTGCAGGGTTTTCTATTGGAGGAGGACATATGGTGGTTATTCTGGAGATTTATCGCCTCAATCAACTTTCGAGCTTCTGAAAGGATCAGAAAACGCTGTTCTTATTGATGTCCGGCCTGAGGCAAGAGACTGTAAAATTTCATGGCCTTTGTATTCACAACATTGAGCATGTTTAAGTCCTTTCTCCAGATAATAACTATTGTGTTGAACGTTTCATTTGAGCCTACTCTTCTACTGTTCCATGAAATACACACATACACACACACACACATATATAAAAAAGAAATATAGACTTTTTCTTAATGAAGTCATGAAAATTTTTAGTACCAGATTCAAATTTTAAATTGTTGTTGTTGATCTTTTTTTTTCTTCCTTTTTTCTGTAGGATTTGAGAGAAAAAGATGGGATTCCTGATCTTAGACGTAGAGCGCGAGCTCGCTATGCAAGTGTAACTCTACCAGAGGTTGGTTGTGTGCATTGTTTTATTTGGAAGTATCCAGAAAAATGATAAGTTCTTACTTGACACAAAAAACAAGCACTGTACTCTATTCCATGCTTCTTCTTATAGCTATTTTTGCCCTTAATTTTCAGGTTGATGACTCTATCCGGAAGTTAGTAACCAATGGAAGAGACCTTGATGACGCTTTACTTGCTTCTGTCATCCGGAACTTGAAGATTGTTGAGGTAGTCGGTTTTTTCTCTTTTAAGTGGCCTTTGAGTACTTGGCCTATTAGAAAATAGTATTTGGTTTGATTAATGATGTGATTATTGGCTTGTGCTCTCTGTAGGACAGGTCCAAGGTTATCATCATGGATGCCAATGGTACAGGCTCTAAAAACATTGCAAGATCATTGAGAAAACTTGGGGTCAAGGCATGTATTCTATATTCCAAACATTCTTTTCAAGGAACGTAGAAACACTTCCAAAATTTCAAACTTTGTTTGATCATGAGAATTTTAATACATGCTGGAGACAGCGTGGTTGGGAAACTTAGCTGTAGGTTGAAATATTAGCACATCTAATTTTATCCTTCATATAATGTGAGATCCCACTTGTTGGAGAGGGGAACGAAGCATTCCTTATAAGGGTGTGGAAACCTCTCCCTAGCAAACACGTTTTAAAACCGTGAGGCTGACAGTGATACGTAATGAGCCAAAGCAGACAATATCTGCTAGCGGTGGACTTGGACTGTTACAAATGGTATCAGAGCCAAGCACCAGGCGGTGTGCCAACAAGGATGTTAGGCTCCCATGGGGGGTGGATTGTGAGATCTCATTGGTTGGAGAGGGAAACAAAGCATTCCTTATAAGGATGTGGAAACCTCTCCCTGGCAGACGCACTTTAAAACCGTGAGGCTAACGGCAATACGTAATAGGCCAAAGCGAACAATATCTGCTAGCGGTGGATTTGGACTATTACATATAACCTATTCTCCGAAGAAATGTGCTGTTGAATTACTTACCAATATCTTTATATTATAGCATTATTGTTATTATTATTCTGGGTAACCCTAAGAAAAAAATCTTACAAATCCAGTAATTGAATGTTCCTTGCATTCATAATTGCTCAAGACTCAATGCCCTTTTGATATTTACTTCACAGAAACCATACTTGATCGAAGGTGGATTTCGGTCCTGGGTGAAGGAGGGCCTCCGCATCAAGGAGCTCAAATCTGAAACAGCACTTAGCATACTTAATGAGGTATCTAACGTTTTTTGCTGTGTAGTCAAAATTATGAAAATAGCTCAAAGAAATATCTAGTTCTCATGTAAACTTGTCTCTTCTGAGTCAAACTGCAATCATTTCAGGAAGCTGAAGCAATCTTGGCGGAAATAAATCCATCTCCCGTGCAAGTTTTGGGTTATGGTTTGGTAAGGTTAACTTTACATTCACAATATTTCAGCAAGAAGTTGATGACCATTGAACTGATTTTTATTTATGGCTTTTGCTCCTGTTAATTAACTCCATGTGCACTGCAATCAGAGGAATAGAGAGATAGGCTGTCAGGATTCCTCTAACAAGAAATATACACAAACAAACTATATTGCAACATCATCAAAGGTTACAATATCCAAAGGCTGTGTCACCAAAGTCCCTACACTAAAGACAATACCAAAATCTTCTCCCATTCTAAAAACCCCAACTCCCCCTATTTTCTAAATAAGTGTAACGAACCAAGCCCACTACTAGCAAATATAGTCTTCTTTGGACTTTCCCTTTTGGGCTTCCCCTCAAGGTTTTTAAAATGCGTCTGTTAGGGAGAGGTTTCCACACCTTTATACAGAATGTTTCGTTTCCCTCTCCAACCAATGTGAGATCTCACAATCTACCCCTCTTCAAGGCCCAGCGTCCTTGCTGGCACTCGTTTCCCTCTCCAATCAATATGGGATCTCACAATCCATTCCTTCGGGGCCCAGCGTTCTCGCTGGCACTCGTTCCACTCTCCAATTGATGTGGGATCTCACATGCTCGATATCAAGTTTATATTGGCTTGATAAATTCATTCATTTCACATTTACATAAAAGACAATCTTCCCTGTATTTTGTTTTTTCTTTCCCTTATGTTGGTTGTTCCTGGTGGGTGGGTGGTGGTTGTTCTGATTTACATCTTTCTCTAAACTTCGTTTTCCATTTTGTTCAGGGTCTCGCTGCAACTTTATATGCTTTACTAGGTAATGCAAATCTCAAATTTTTTGCTTGCATAAACTCTATCGGTTGGGTTTCACAAAGCAGAACTTTAATACTCCACCTTTCTACAAATATGTTCTGCATTTGTTACTCAATCTCAACTGAAGTGGATATCCTTTAATCCTTAATTCTTGCTTTTGATATCGACCCGAAAGGAGTTTGTTTAATCTTTTTCTGATGTATAATTTGTTATCTGTCAGAGTGGGAGACATCCTTACAAATAATTGCCATCCTTGGCCTCGGTCAGGTACTTCTTATGATACTCAACTTGAACTTTTCTACACTTGCAAGTAGAAATATTAGGTTGTCTACTTTGGAAGTACCATTACTCTACTGTTATATTGACATGGTATGGCAACTCCACCAGACAATTTATCGGCGAGTTTCTTCCTATAATGATGCTGAAGATTTAACTAAAGATGTCAGGTGAAGTTTAACTATCTAAGACCAGTTTAAAATTTGATAATTTTTGCACCAAAAATCTCTAACTATTCCCATATTGTGGATTCTTTTAGGCTGTTGCTTACTCCAGTCAGTCTTGGAGCTCAGGCATTATCATGGGCGGCCGGGAAAGTTGAGACGAACGGCGTTGGACTACCGACGTCTCCTTCGTCCTCGGATGTGCAAAACAGGGTGCTGCAGGCTGCTGCAAAGCACGAATCTCAGCCTTCAGTGGATGAAGGTATCCAAAACAGACCGGCGGAGGGTGCAATTCCAGTCAGTGAGGGTGTGGATCTTTCTGAGGCATAGAACAAGATTTTCTGGGATTGCATATTAATGCTTGTTGATGAAAGCCCCTTCTTCTGATCTGATCTTGATTGTTGATCCAGGTACACTAACAGTATAGCATGTTCAAATAGATGACTGCTTGGATCAGTTACTCAAGAAAATTTGTGAGCTAATTGCATTGCCTTTTATTCTCTCTCTCTCTTCAGAAAAGATGTAGAGTTCTTTGCAAATACTAAATCAATATTGTCTTGCAGTATTACATGTTGATATTAAACTTGCATGGTATAATATTTTTTAAATAGTTTCTTATCTAAATTTATACTAAAATGTTGAAACTTTTGAAAAAAGAAACTAAAATATATGTTTAGTTTCGTAATTATTAGTTAAAGAATTCTACCAACACCTTTAAATTTTAAGCGTAACAAAAGTCTTTTCACTTGTTCACTCACGATTTTAAAACATGTTTATTAGGGAGAAGTTTGCACACCTTTACAAAGAAGATTTCGTTTTCCTCTCCAACCAATATAGGATGGGGATCCCACCATTTGTAACAACCCAAACTCCCCCACCGCTGCTAATAGATATTATTTGTTTTGGCATGGTACGTATCGTCGTCAGCCTCACAGTTACAGTTTTAAAACGCCTTTGAATATGGTTATACTTTTTGTAATAATTGTGTTGTAATAATTGTGTTGGGTTATACTGAGTACATATAAATTTGTTTGAATATGGTTGGATTGGGAGATGGGCTTTATACGAGTTGGGCCGAGATCAGATATTTGTTGTATATGAGATTTGAAGTTATTGGGCTCAAAAGCCCAATAAGTAGAGAACTTTAAGAAAGCAGGCCCATCTTCTTGATGAGTAACCGAAGCCGAGTTTTACTGAACTCGTGAGGGCTTATTTGTAATTCAATCTTATGCGGTTAGGGTTTTCTTTTCGCTCATCTTCTTCAGAGCCTATAAAACCCGCCTTCAACCACTCAATTGTTCGTAATCCGCTTGCGGTGATCTTCTACGAGTTCCAGTTTCTAGGGTTTCTTCTTCGTTATTCTCAGCGTTTTCATTTAGGGTTGTTTCTTTCGTAATGGTCTGTTCTAGTTTTTCCTTTATTTCTCTTTTGAAAATTATATTTCGATTTGCGTGATGGAAGAAGAAAAATGGAGGAAAGCCAATTTGCAGAGCAAGGGCGTCGATTTATAATGGCGTGAATTGCATTGAAGGTTGGCCATATAAACGTTAGCGGTTCTCCGTGCCTGTCAAATTTCATTAGTTTTGATTATGGCCTCGAACAAGTCGCTACATTCATTTCGATCTCATTCTCTTCTTCTGTTCATCATTATTCATGTTTTGATTCGCTAGTCTTTTATCTGACGAACTCTCCGAGTGTCTCCTGTTTTTATTCAGTTTCTGGATTTTCCACATGAAATTAGATCTAGAAAGTATAAATGAATTCGATCACCGTTCTTAGCTGACGAGTCTCTTTTACTAATTTGAGATTCGATCAGTGTTCAATTTATGTCAGATTTTTTAAAATCCTTTCAGCGTTGCTTCCCAATCTCTTTTTTCTTCGCACGAGAAAAAAGGGTCTTTTTAAGTGATTTTTTTTCAGAAAATTATTTAGTTAGTACTTTTTAGGTTGAAGTGCAATCTCTAGTATCTATGGGGAAAGGTCGGAGGGTTGAAGAAAACAGAGTCCGCAATGGATTGTGGCGCCGAATATGGGCGAACCCGAGGGTGTTTGACGCTGGCGGAACGTGCACGGTGTGGAGGAGTCGGGTGCCTTCCACCCAATTTTGAAGACCTAAAACAGCTGATTGATTATAAATTCAAAACCCAAACAGGGATTTGGTCACTAATTTCGTTAATATCAAGACACGGATTTGTATTAAAGAACATAATTATAATGTATAAATTGTAGATTATTTTGTTGCTGAGGAACCAGATATTACGGCAGACGTAAGTTACACAAAAAGAAGAAAAGACGTAGAGAACGCATAAACTCTCCTACTTCGTATCTCTAATTGACTCTTATCGCATGATTTTCATATCACAGTACACAAGAACACGAATTACTTTTTCCTTTCCTTTTACATTAGCGATTATTCAAAACGGAGCAATATTCTTCATTCTGTTGCTTCTTTGCACCTACTACAGCTTAACCTCCCGATTGAAAATCCAACTGAACGGAACGGTTGGACCTTCTTTCGCCCGTGCCTGAGCTCTTTCTTCTAGCCTTCTTATTCTTGCAGGTAACCCACACACATAATCCTGAGCCTTCTGCCCCTCGCCTGATAGTCCTCTGAGCTGTTCCACCTTCCATCTCCCAACCAAAAACTCCACTATGTCGGCGTAGTCCTTGGCTGTGTAGACCCCCAGCCTCTGAGCAACTGCCGAGAAGTGATCGAAGAGGTTGTCGTCACGGCCATCGTACATCATATGCGCTGGCATTCTAATGTTCTTCCTCATCATGTCTTCCAAACATAGGACGGTTCCTTCAGGGTCTATCTCAAACAGCTTTTCAACGATTTTTGTATATGCAGCCTCGTGTCGCTTCTCGTCTGCAGCAATTGTTCCACATAATTGGGCTAACTTTATGTCTCCGTGTTCCTTTGCTAGTCTGGCAGTGTTCCCATGGGAGATAAAGGTTGCTCTCTCTTGAAATGAGGTGTATATAAATCCTAGGTAAGGGTTGTTTTCAGTCCCTGGGTCCTATATAAACACAATCCATATGAAATTTTAACAAAAAATTTAGCAGGACTAGTGATAAAATGGAAAAATTGTGTCAATATCTAGCAAAATGCATGGAATACTCCAAAATGCTTCAGCAGTTGAGGTTGTAATGAATTAAGTACAGCATTCTATGGAAGTGTGTGTGCTTTCGTGTGCCTTAATGTGCATACTGTTCTCTTAATAACTCATGGGTTTGATGAAAAGCAAATTGTGAAAGTAATGTGATGGGGAAAAGGAAAATTCGATAGTGTTAGATGGATTCTCACCATTCCTGATCCAATCAAATACTGAATAGTTTTCTGAACCTGCCTCATATCCACTCGCCCAGATAGGTAAAGATATTTGTTTAGTAGGTCACCATGCCTGTTCTCTTCAGCAGTCCAAGCCCTCGTCCAAATCGCCCAAGAACTGAGGCTTGCTCCAGTTTCATCCCTAATTCCATCCATTGTATTAAGCATTGTCTGGTAAGTAGGAAGGGCATCTTCAGTAATCATGTCTCCAACTAAAACGACGAAGTAATCATCAGGGAGTTCTTTTGCCCTCTCTCTAAGTTCCATCACTTGCTCGTGAAATCCCTCAGATGCTGGATCTGGCAAGAAATCCAGTGGTTGCCAACACCTCTCCACTGGTTTCAAATGAACTAAAATGTTCTCTGCTGCCCAACCCTCCAAACATTTAAACATCTCTATCTTCTGTGGTGGCATCGAGTGAGTTACCTGAAGATGTACTTCCCTAGGAGGCATAAGGGGTTTCTTAAGGGCCTCGACCTCCCTGGTATGTTTACGAAACACACAAAACAAGGCAAAATAGTTAAGCAACAGAGATTTCTCGTTCCTGCATAGGCCGATTGCCTTTCTAAATAATTAAGTTCCAACATTTCCTTCATGGAACCGAGCTGTTTTACAATTAAAAATACTGTCCAAAGGTAGAACAAGTAAGGAATCGTATCACAGTCGAGATGTATACCCTGAAAAACTTACGGTTTATGAACATATAAGCAGAGAAATGTCAGGAAAAAGGAATAAATAAGCTGCGGAAGATCAGAACGAAGAATAAATGAGCAAGATAGAACACTCGCAACAAGACAGAAAAGTGAACACCGCTCCGCCAAATACACCAAAGAATACCAAATGAACAACATGAAAGCACACAGTTAACTACAGATCAAATTTAGGGCCACAGGAAAGAAAACTGAACATCTATTTTCATTTTCTGGAATTATAACAGAATAAGGAAGAAACCTATTTGTACCGGTAGGAATGAGCCATAATCACTCAGTCGACGTGATATGCAATAGAAAACGAAAAAAAATAGAACGATAACAATGCAATTGAAACGGCTTCATATTCATCGCCATTCAGGAACACTCTCCATTATAATAAAAGAGATCAAAACCTATACACAAAGATTTGGAAAACAGAATAAGAAAAAAGAAAAGAGTACCTACCTGGAAGTGGAGCGGAGAGTGGAGGCCACAACGAACTTAGGAGATCTGAAACTCGCAAGCTGCGGCATCGCAAAGGACGGCAACTTAGGAGATTGAGAGGTGAGAAGATGGAATTGGAGCGCCATTATCCAACTGTTTCAGTATGGACCTTCCTTATTCCGGTGAGCTCGTCGGAAAACGGTTCCTCGGAAGAAGAAGAACAGTGGCGTGGCGTGGCCTGGAAATGGACCAAGAAATGGAGGCCGCTTTACGTATGTGACTGTGATGCTAAGACTGGACGGCAACGGCCACTACCTCAATTCTCTCTCTTTCGCTCTCTAAATGAATACCAGAAGGCGCACAGCTTATTCTGACATGTAAAGTGCTTTTTATATTCAAAAAAAACTTTTACAAAATAATAATAATAATAAAACCTTTTAAATAACAATCCTTCAAAAATAAAACATACTCGGTGATTAATTATTATTTATCATAATTCAGTGGTCATGGTTCATTATTATCTATTATTATTTCACATATTCTCAATATTATTATTATATAATTTGAGTTAAATTGTCAATTTTGTTAATTAAATATATTTAATTTTTTTAAAAAAATCATATATCCAAATTTTGAATTTGGATTATAATTTTTTTTTAAAATAAGAAACTAAATATACTTTTTAATAAATTACCAAACATTATTTACTCATAAATAATAAAATTAAATTAAAAAAGAAAAGGCAACAATAAATTTAAGTATTAAAAAATAAACCTCCTACTTTTTAATGCAATCTTCCATTAATTAATAATATTAAATTAATGGAATTTCTTGGTGGAATGTAGGCGTTAATTACCACAAAATTATTTATATTTTGGCATATGACGTATAGAATTCAAAATAAATTAGTATCATCATTAGGACCCATTTACCAACTCAAAAGAATATATGCCTAAAATAATGTAATATATGTCAATAATACAACAATAGGTTATTAAATGCTCACTAATTCAATTTCAAAAAATAAAATAAACCATAAAATATATTTTCCCTAATTTTAGAATAATTGTCAATAATACAAAATTTTAATTTCAAAGAAAAAAAAACCATTAAATATTTTTCCATTATATATCTTACTTATTAGTTCCATTAATATATAAAAATTAATGAGATAGGTAAAATAGGGTTTGAGATTGGATCGTCTTTTTAGTTTATTGATTTTTTAAAATTTAATTAAATATTTCTTTTTTGGTTTAAGATATATATTTTTTATTTTTTTAAATAACATTTCTTAAAATTTTAAATTTTGGCTATTATATATAAATATACATATAAAAGTTTTAAAAAAATAACAAAGAAAATAAATATTAGACGTATATATTTCTTAAACTTAATAAACATACTTATAATTAATACAAAATTTGTAAACTCGAGAAAATACATGTTATTAAGCTTAATACAAACTAACTACTGAAACAATTAATTTATTAAGCAATAGTATTGTGAGCATACTTTATTACATAAACTAAATAGTAACATCACCAAAACAATTAATTTAATAAGTAATAACCGATAAAATTGTTGGAAACCAAGAAAATTAATTTATCAAGTGGAGAAAATAGTTGAAAACTTATTACTACAACATCAAAGATCTAATTTTTTTTATGTGTTGTATTAAAATTAAGTATGAATTTTTATTCTATGACCTCTCTCTTTTGTAGTGTATAAACATATTTCTCGAGCCATCTTGTGAAATCCTTGGAGAGGGAACGGGAATCTCTCTCTAGCGGGCGTTTTAAAAAATGGTGAAGTTAACAACTTTACGAGCCAAAACTGATAATATCTACGGGCGAGTGGATCCGCTATTGTTTAAAGGGTGATTTTACAAGAGTTGTCTAGATTGGGGCATCTTCCATTTGAAGAGCTCCAACAAAAGAAAACTTGAAATTGAAATATTTGCCGTCGACAATGGCGTCCGCCGACGGCCAACGGCGGGCCCTTCGCAAAATGCAAAATATTCCAAGCTTCCAATTTTGACTTTGGGTCGCCGCGGTCGCTGCATTTTCGACACGTGATTCAAATGCATCCTTTTTTTTTTTGTTTTTTTTGGGTCGGTCTTCCCATAGAAACCGTCAATTCAACCCTAAGGAAAAACCTAACGAAGTAAACAATTCTGTATTTATTTATTTATTTATCTATTTATTTAAACCCTATTTTTGCTCTTCGCCGTTCATCGCTTTTCATTTCATCTCAATATCCTTTTTCCGATTCAAACCGGCGGTTTCTTTACTCTCTCAGAATGGATCCGATTGCGCTGAGTCAGATTGCCACCGGCCTGAGCGTGTTGGCCGGCGCGGTGGTGGTGAAGTCCGTCATTGAGCAAAAGCCGATGGCCAGGCCGATGCCGAGGTGCGCCACATGTAATGGGTCGGGTCGGGTTACATGCCTATGTGTCCGGTGGTCCGATGGAGATGTTGGGTGCCGATCGTGTTCCGGGTCGGGTCGGATGTCGTGTAGAAGCTGCGGTGGCGGCGGAAGAGGGCGGCCGATCACCGTGCAGTTATCGGCTAGCCAACCCAACAGCCGATTTTGAAGGATTCCTTTTAATGGGACTTTTCTTAGAATGTTACATTGAATTTTTACTATAGGTTTAAAGGTACAAATTTTGTACTTGTAACTTGGTGGAGTAAATACTTAGTTTTCCAACCATAATATATACCATTTAATTACTACCATTTAAATTTCATAACGTTTGGGTGTGCAACTAATTAGGTTTTTTCTCGGGGCCATTTTTTCATTAATTTTTAAAAATTCATAACTCTTTTGGTTCACTCTATTAGTTTTTTCGCAGCTCATCCCTAACAAATATTGTCTTGTTTGAGCTTTCCTTTTGAGTTTACTTCGTTCTCCCCTCCCGACAATATGAGATCTTACAATCCAGTTGAGGCCCAACGTCTTCACTAGCACTCGTTCCCCTCTCTAGTTGATGTGGGATTTCGAGGCTCAACATTCTCGCTGGCACACCGCTCGGTGTTCATCCCCTTTGGGGCCCATTGTCCTAATTGACACACCGTCCGATGTCTGGTTTTGATACCATTTGTAACACCGCTAGTAGATATTGTTCTCTTTGGGCTTTTCTTTTTGGACTTCCCCTCAACGTTTTTAAAATGCGTTTGCTGGAGAGAGGTTTCCACACCCTTATAAAAAAAATGTTTCGTTACCCTCTCTCACAATTCACTCCATTTGAGCCCAGCGTTCTCACTGGCACTCGTTCCCCTCTCCAATCGAGGTGAGATCTCACAAATTAGGTATTCTCCTAGCATTAGAAAGTTACCCGACTAATATTTGTTAACGAAATAAATTGACTCGGTTTGATTGGATCGGTCGAATTTGATGGTGGAATGAAGTTTTGGGCTTGATGATGAGGGATCTTTTCCATTTTCATTCCTCAGCCCACCCTAAAGACCATCACCATCAGAATTATCCAAGTCCATTACTTGTAAAATTCTCTCTTTCACTGTTACAAATCAAAACATGCTTAATTTAAACTCAACAACATAATTATACTAACTGAGCTCCCAATTATGAAGGGGTGTGGCTTTGATTTCACAACAGATTCAGCTAATGATTAGAGATTCAAAGAAGAAGAAGACACCGACCAAGAAAAAACCCAAAATTTGTGGGATTTAAGGAAGCAAAACTGTAGTTTTAACACCTACAAATCATAGCATTATCATTCAATCAAATGACTTATCTACACAAATCTCCACCAAATATCAAACAATTAAAAGCAGGGTTTGGTAAGATGACACATATAATCAACAAACAAATCTCGAAAATGGCAAGAAAAAGAGTGCAATTTGACTATGAAACCTGTCTCAAAAGCGCTTTCAGCCATGTGGGCAATCATGCATTGGCTTGAAGAAGAGTAGATTTCATTGAGGACTTTTCACAAACACCTTGAAAGCACCTCCAGCTTTTCGATTTTGAAAAGTGGAGTAAACCAGTTGGCATCCATTCGGATTTGGGTACAGAAACGAACCAAGTTTTCTTTGAGGAGAAGCAAAAGAATTGAATGAAAAACAAAAGAAAAACAGAGGATTTGATGATTTGATCTGATCGGCATGAAATGATTAGGGGATCTTATGAGAACTGAAGGGTTGGGCAGTGAAATTTGGTGGTTATTATTACCACAAATAGCAAATTTCTCACGGTAACAATTTGGAAGCCAGAAGACAAAGCAAAGGGATTTGGTGTTGGTCCCCTCTTTAAGGAATTATGAGGCCCTTCTCTTTGTGTCCATCTTTTTTCGGTTCAGATTTGGCAGCCGCTTTTCATTATTCACCCTTCACATGCCCCGCTCCCGTTCTTGCCCGGTGTCACGACCATGCTTATCTTTGTCCCTGCTTTTTAAGAGCAAGGTTGGAGGCTTGAAATACATCATCCGAACGACAACCCAAGTTTTAGTTGACTAAGATGAAGTGGAGAGGTTTCCACACCCCCTTATAACGAATTTGTGTTTTCCCCTCTCCAACCGATGTGGGATCTCACAATCCACCTCCCTAAGGGGCCCAGTGTCTTCGCTGACACACTATTATGTATGGCCATCAGCCTCACGATTTTAAAATAAGTATGTTAGGAAGAGGTTTCCACACCCTTGTAACAAATGTCTCGTTCCCCTCTCCAACGGATATGAGATCTCACAGCACTAATAGTCTTAAGATTTTGACACTCTAGAATTGTAGAGAAAATTGCGAAAACCACTCTTAAATTATAAACAACTTTATATTATGTAGTGTTGAGCTGTCATGTCGAGTGGATTGAAATAATCTTTATGATTCCTTGTAGCATTAAAGCGTTTAATTATAAAAAAATTAGTAAGTTTAAAAGGATGGATAAAATTAAAAGTTTATAGAAAAATATAAAACAATTTTATTTTGTAACGTAAAAGAGAGTAACACTGAAAGGGTTTTTAGATCCCAATGAAAGGTGGTTGCGTGGTCCCCAAATCGAGAGGCTAATAATGAACCAAATCTTGAAGTTTTGGGAGTGATAAAAAATGGAGGAGTTACTTGAAGGTGTTGGGTGCAGTGGATTATTGCCCACCACACTGAAAGTAATTCAACTCTGGGAGGCAGAGGCATGCATTGAGGTTGGGGACAGAGGTTTTGGCCAATCATGTTTCCTCTCTCTCTCTCTCTCTCTCTCTCTCTCTCTCTCTCTCTCTCATTGACTTCTTTATTGAATGCTTTGATTTTTGAATCTTGTTGTTGGTAGGGTCATAGTTGGAATTATACAATATTATGCGCTGACATGTCATCTCGGGTTCTCGAGTGGAAATGGGTTTAGACGAATACGTCTTTACGACGTAGTCTATTCATGTTTTTTGTATTCGATATGACGTAGTCTTCTCTAAATTCTTTCAATTCAGTGTTCATCGAAATTAGGGTTTACAACCTCTAAATTAGCTCCCCTCGTTCGACTGGAAAAAAATGAATCCTCGATACAACATTGAGACGCTAGGCTTTCCAAAAACGTAGTATTTTCATTAAAGGATGTGTGCTCGTTCCATTCTTTGATGGAGGACATAATATGTAACAACCTATGCTCAGGATTTGAATCAGGATACATAATCCAGATTTATCATCTGATGGCCTCGGTATTCTCCTGCGAAATGGTCATGTTACCTACGTTTTCTTTACTCGGGTATCACATAATAGATTCTCTCCTTCGAACACGAGCTAAATTCGACCGACTAACTTTTAGGAGTGATATGTACTTAAACGACCAAATAGTACTATACCCTACTAGGGTCTCGAGGCACTCGAGCTCATTTAATGCAATCGATACACTCATTTATATAACTAAACAAAGATGTTTACTCAACTCTTAACTTTGATTTGACTCGAGTAACAAACGGTCGTTTAATAGGTATGATTTCATTTCAATGTTTAGCTCTTCTTTTAAGCAAAGAACTGTCTAGCCTTCATTAATCCTCCTTAGCTTTGAGTTAAAAGATTTTGAAAAGAAAGGTAAAAAAAAAAATATTAATTGATTTCATGACGTGGCAAACAAAATTGAACGGTGATAAATGCATTTTAATAAATTAGGAAATATTTCAAACAAAAATGTGTAAGAATAATTTAATGGAAGAAAAGTCATATATATCATAATTAAAGAGATTAGATACCGACCCTTTTTAATTAATGTGATTAAATGATGCATCTATTGCTTACTTTGCTTCACCATAAATACCTAATCTCATTACTCTTCCAAATAAATATGTATATAAAACATATTATATAGTTTGTGTATATATATACGTATATAAATATATTATATAGTTGGTGTATCATACTCTTCGCTAAAGTATTATACTTCCGACCAAAAGCTAAAGGTTTAAACCTTCCTCTCGTTGAATAATATAAATTAATAAATGATCGCAAGAATTATGAAAATGATCGCGTTTTTTTAATTACGTTCAAGTGTATTAAATGGTTAAGTTTTCTATAAATATTATTTTATTTTCTCTCTATAAATTTTAAGATTTTTTCTTTTAATATAATTTTTAAAAACAAAAGAATATTTTAAGAGATCAATTAAATTTTAAAAAATATATATATAAATAAAATAAACAATGTCGGTGGAAGTTGGAAATGGAAGTGGATACCCGTGGCCGGTACTGTCATTTTGGTTTAACTTTTGTGTTCCGATATCGCAGTCAACGGTCAACCTTCTCTTATTTTCGTAATAATAATATTATTATTACTATGATCATAACCAGAGGATGTTTTTGTACCGTTCTTTCTGGTTGCTTTCTGTTCAAGATATGTAAAGGTGTAACAGCTCAAGCTCACCGCTATCGGATATTGTCCTCTTTAAGCTTTGTCTTTCGGATTCCCCTCAAGGTTTACTAATGAGGGGTTTCCATACCCTTTTAAAAAATGTTTGGTTCCTCTCTCCAACCGATTTGGGATCTGACACAAGGAATGTTGAAGCTATTAGGGGCTGAATCCAAATTTCAAATCTTGATCCATAATTAGTGAGTATTGGTTATTATTATTTTTTTTTTTTGTTAAAACTATTAATAAAAATTTAAATATTTTGTGAGTATTAGTTGAATTTGATGTAATTTGTTTAAAGCATGGGAAGGTGATTATTGGCGTTTCCTACCTAACAAAAGGGCTAATTTTTAATTAAAAAATGTATTTAATGAAGTAATTATATACCAAACGAATAAACATGCATTATTTGTTAATTCATTATTTATTAATTGCTAACATCAAATACCAACTTGGTTTAGAAGTTAGGAGATTCAATTTAATTATTAGAAAGAAAACAAATTAAATTAAGCTTATCCGATAAGTCACAGACGACGTAAATTAGCTAGTTGTATACATTGATAATGCATGAAAAATAAATTTAATTAATCGAGAGAAGGTCGATATGCGATTATAACGAATACGACACATAGCTAAATTATTAATGACTCGAATTTAGGGATAAAGCGACCTAAATTAGCTTAACCACTTTCGTTAATAATTACTAATAATCTTTTTTAAAGATTTGATTTAACTTAAGTAATTTAATTAATTAGCAAGAAATAATAGAAATTGCAATAATCGAGGTTTATTTATTTATTTATTTTTCTTTTTTCTTTTTTCTTTTTATAATTTTAATTGAGTAGCTTATTAAAGTTCGAGCTTTTTCTGCATTTTAATAATTATTTAATATTAAACAAACTTAAAAAATCACATTTTTTAATTAAAGAAATTATATTTTTCTGACAAACATGAAAATATTACTTAGAAGCTCACGTGAGACGGAGGGTCTCAAAAGTAAAGGAAATAAAAAGATCAAAAGTAAGAAATAGAATGGTTTATTTTCATGAATAAAATTATTAAAATTATTTTAAAAATGATAATTAGCTTAAAATAATGTTTTTCGTGTTTGTTTCAACTTTTAACTCTAAAATCATTTATTTTTTTTTAATTTAATCACTATTATTTGTTTAAAATTTTCCATTACAAACATTATTAGTTTTTTAATCCAAACATTTTCTTAAAAATATTTTGTCACATAATTAGAAAAATATCTAACATGTCGGGTATGGATATTGTTTGGTCTCTGTTTGAACTAACCAAGTTGATATAAATAGAATTGTCTGATCATAAGTGAATGAGAACACTATTGATATAACTTAATTTGCATACCGATTTAAGCACTAGACTACGAGCACTACACCACATCGGTGCATGATTTTTGTGCAAGGACTACAATTACAACCGCCCCATTCCACCTCAAATCCAGCATCAACGTCGGTGACTTGAGCCATAATTCCACATCGTCTATGATTAAACATTAAAGAGGAGAGTGGAGCTGATCAAGCCCAACATCACGTCCACGCAAGATCTTTGTCCCTTGGACTACTGTTCAAACTACGACATCAAAAAACGTTGACTTACCTAAAATTTCACGCCAACAAATATATTAGTAATTTTAATTTAACACCGAAAAGATATATTTAACGGAGTATAATTATTGAAATTGGTGTTCTAGAAGAGGGGT
Source organism: Cucurbita ficifolia (assembly GCA_033971965.1). Lineage (NCBI taxonomy): Eukaryota > Viridiplantae > Streptophyta > Magnoliopsida > Cucurbitales > Cucurbitaceae > Cucurbita > Cucurbita ficifolia. The sequence goes on along the minus strand of CM066973.1, from coordinate 344,083 downwards.
AGGGGGGCGAGGAGTGGTTGAGAAGGGGGTGGGATTGACTTAAAAAGTTAATAATCCGATCGGCCGGCGGTGGTTGGGTTAGGGTTAGACGCCGACGGAGGCCATGCTGACAGACATTTTTGCATTAATAGCCATTCATTTATTTTCTAATTTAGTTGCACTTTGAATTTTAAAATAATTCTTTTTAATTTCTTTATAGTCTTCTCCAACTGCTGCTTATGCCACTAAACTTGTCGGGTTTCTAATTAATTTTGGTCTATTATTTTTGTCCCTTTCTTCATTAATCACAAACCTCACAACAGACATATAGAGCCAAACATTTTATATATGTTTAAATTTCGTCATTTATTTTAATAATATCCTTATTTTCTTCAAAAGTTGTAATTCCATTTTTATTTTTTAAAACGTCTTAAATTTTATAAGAATATTAAACAAGAAGTCAATTTGTCAAGTTGTCGTTTTCTGAAACTTAATCCAAGGGTTCGAGTCATCGTTGTGTCGTTCCATGTTGTAGAAGATTTCTACCCAAAGAATAATTTTGAAAAAAATCGAGGGTAATATTGTAACTTTTAAAAAGATGAGAATGTCCATCGGAACAGTGGTAGGGTCAATAGTTTCGTATTTAGGCAGAAACATTTAGCAACAAAAAAAATATTTAACCCGACATTTGCTCTCCAAACAAAGCTAGATATTTTCGGAGAACATATGTAACCGCTGAAGCCCACCGCTAGCAGATATTGTCCCATTACGTATCGTCGTCAACCTCAAGTCCAAGCCCATCGTTAGTAGATATTATTCGTTTTGACCCATTATATATCACTCTTAGCCTCACGATTCTAAAACGGGTCGACTAGGGAGAGATTTTCACACTATTATAAGGAATGCTTAGTTATCCTCTCAAATTGATACGAGATCTCACAAAATCTCTTGCTACACACCTCGAGTAAATTAAGAATCCAAAAAAAAAAAAGGGGGGGAAAAGAAGATGGTAGTTGGTGATGTTCAAGATTTTGATCTATGAATGTTGATTAAGATATTGTTTAATGTGTATTATAATATTTTAATTCAAACTAATTAAACCGATAAACACTATTAATATTTTTACTTTTTAACTATATTTAAATTTTTTAAAATCTTTCTTAAAAAAAGATATTTGAAAGAATTAAAAAAAAAAGAGAAATGGAGAAATAAATAAAAGGAAATAAGAGAGGGTGAGGCGGACTGCCAACTCATTTGTTCATGTTTTAATGGCAAGCTGTTATAATTTAGGCGCTTTTGAAAACAGCAACAAACCCCCAAAAAAGCGCTTCTACGAGAAGCAGGCCAAGTCAAAGCCAAGCCAAGTCAAAGCCAAGCTAAGCCAAGCCAAGCCAAGCCAAGCCAAGCCAAGCGCGAAGGTAATTCTACTAATACAAACATATATACATCCATACATTCATACCACCTCGCCCTATCCTATCTGTCACCCCCAACAAACATTATTAATTTCCAACAGAAACCAATTAATAATTTTTTTATTTTTTTAAAATTAATTAAATTTTATTTTCGTAGTACACTAAAACAGGGTAGCACTCTAAAAAGCTGCCTTCCTCAGCCCATCTGGGTCAACCCAATTTTGACCTTTGAATACGACAACAACCCCAAGGCTAATTTCGTACATTCACTACCTCTCCTATAATTTCTTCTTTATATATATATATATATATATATATATATATATATGAGCTCTTGTTTGTTGCTTCCTTCCCTTTTCCCTCTGCGTTTGACTGTGTCAGATATCAGCCTCTCCCATGAGAACCAACATGAAGAAGAGAGCTTCACAGACAAATTTACAGTATTTTTCCGGTTCCCCCAAAAGAAAGCGCTTTTCCCCGCCGCGCTCTTCCGCCGGGATTGCTGATTTTTTTCAGTCCTTGCCGGACGACCTCCTCATCTCTATCCTCTCTAAGCTCAGCGCCACCGCTTCTTCCCCTTCCGATTTCATCAGCGCTTTGATTACGTACGTTATACCTTTTTTTTTTCCCCTTTCTTTCTTTTTCCTTTTTGGGTTATGAATCGATTTGGCTGATTGAATTTGGTGTAACAGATGCAAGAGATTCAACAATTTAGGGCGTCATTCGCTTGTTTTGTCCAAGGCTTCCCAGAAAACTTTGGCAATCGGAGCTAAAAACTGGTCGGAATCCGCTCACCGGTTTCTTAAACACTGCGTTGACGCCGGCAACGTTGAGGCTTGCTATATTCTCGGCATGGTAACCACATACACCTTGAAAATTTTAACGATTTTTTGTTTTTGGGTCTCTGAATTTCTGTTTTTTTTTTCTCAGATTCGGTTTTACTGTCTGCAAAACCGAGGGAGTGGAGCTTCTTTAATGGCGAAGGCGGCGATTAGCTCCCACGCGCCGGCGTTGTATTCACTTGCTGTTATACAGTTCAACGGTAGCGGTGGCTCGAAGAACGATAAGGATTTGAGAGCCGGAGTGGCGCTTTGCGCCAGGGCTGCGTTTTTGGGCCATATTGATGCTTTAAGGGAGCTTGGACATTGCCTTCAAGATGGCTATGGTGTTTGTCAGAACATTATGGAGGGCCGTCGGTTTCTCGTCCAAGCCAACGCACGGGAACTCGCTGCCGTTCTGTCGTCAACGGCGGCGACTGTTGCCGGCGGACCTGCGCGTTCTTGGGTCACGTGCAATCCACACACACACCACCGTTCGGCGGTGGGGTCGTCCACCGAGTGCCCGTTGCTAAGCGATTTCGGCTGTAATGTCCCGGCGGCGGAGGCTCATCCGGCGAGCAGGTTTATGGCGGAGTGGTTCGCTATACGCGGCGGCCCACCGGGGCCGGGGCTGAGACTCTGTTCGCACGTGGGGTGTGGGCGGCCGGAGACAAGGAGACACGAGTTTCGCCGGTGTTCGGTTTGTGGGATTGTTAACTACTGCTCACGTGCCTGTCAGGCGCTTGATTGGAAGGTGCAGCATAAGGCGGAATGTTCGCCTTTGGAGGTATGGGCGGAAAATGAGGGCGAAGGTGGTGTAGGCGAGGGCGACGGTGGAGTTGTAAATGAAAACGAAGCGGAGGATGTTATACAAGAGAGTTAAATTAAACGGAGGTGAAGACTAAATCTGAATGATTCTTACGGTTTTAGGAATTTAAACGGCGAGTAAGGGGTGTTGTAACGGAAGAGGAAAACAGGAGGTACCTAACAAAACAAAAGCCTTAAATCCCACCTCCCCCACTTTTTCGTTTTTCTTTTACTTTTGTCAATATAATTTTTGTAGAGTACAGTGCATCCATTGTCACCTTCGATCTTAGGTATTTAAAGTTTTTAATTTTTTAGATTTTCAGAATCTTCAAAATTTCCTAATTCTATTATATCCTTTTTCACAATTATTCCTTTTTCTTTTTCTTTTTCTTTTTCCTTTTCTTTTTCTTCGGAAAGGTTTGGTTTCCTTTTGTATTTAATTTTTCTTTTAAAAATTCATTTATAATCTTTGACAATCTAATTAAAGATCTAATTAAAGGGGTTTTCACTAATTATCTAATTGCATAGGGTACGGACTAATGAGATTAAGAAAATGCATCTCCCACAAAATTCAAACAAAAACTTGAAACTATATGAAGGAAATATACAAATGGAAAAATACAAATTATATGACGTCATTTTTAATGAACAAAATGTAGTAAAATCTCCGCCATACTAATAAAAAAAATCAAAATTTTAAAAATTAGGTTTCGGTTAGAGTATTCTTAGTCGATAATACATATATTTAAATCTGAAATTCTAAAAAGAACCCTACCTGTTAATCCTAGGTTTGAACTGAAAGAGAGGATGTGAGAGGGGGGAGAAGAGAATAGAGAGAGAGAGAAAGAAGCAATTATTCTAACATTCTTTTTGAAGCTTTTGAGATCATGGTGGTTTGCTCTTTTGAAGGGTCAAATGCATTTAAGTGAATTCAAGTAAAAGGGGAGGGAAAATAAAATAAAAAAGTAAAAAGTAAAAAGGGAACGAGGGGGGGAAAAGAGAGAGAGAAAGGAAAGTAGTGGGAAGACACACACAAAAACACTTGCAAGTGGAGGACCTAATCTTTTTGCTTTTTTTCTTCCTCAAAATCAATTATAATAAAGAAAAAAATGTATATTTAATTAACAATTAGATACATAGAGATGGGGGTGCACTTATTCTGTCTTTTTCATCATCAATTATTCCCCTCCCCCCCCTTTTTTTTCCTGGATATATTTATATATAAATGCACTATTTGCCAATTGCTAGCTTTATTGCTGGGATTTAATGCTACGGCAAGGACCCTGCTACCTATCTATAATATTTAGACAAATTTAATACCATTCAATTTTTATCATTCAAAAAAATGGCTATTCATTTATTTTTATTAAACCCTAAGACAATTCTTCCTATTTCTTTTACGAAATCTTTTCTTTATTTTTATTTTTGCTGCTACTAGAAATATTAAAATTCCACGCCGAAATTTTTTTCATATTCAAGTGAGGCCGAGAAGTGGGACTCTTCACGTCTTCTGACTTGTCTCCAATCACAAATTATTAAACCATAAATATTTTACTTTCTAGTATTATATTGACTTACAAATTTTATGAAATTAGTCAACAATTTTTTTTAAAATTTCCTTCTAAACTTAAATTTCTTTTAAAAAAAAAATGTAAAAATCTTTAAAAAGTTCTGTAAAAAAACTCCAAATTGAATAAAAATTAAGCTTTAATGTCATTTTTCTTTCAATTTTGTACCGTACTTAAGTTTATAATTCATTGGATGCCTATAGGAATATATTTCTTCTTTTTAACAATCTTCAAACAAAAAAAAAATTTATGAGAGAATAAAGATTGAAACACTTTTTAAAAATTAAAGTTATCTAAGTTTAAAGTAAGGGTGGATGAAATAAACAAAGATGCCCGAGAAAACATAAGGAACCTAAGAAAGGATAATTAATTAATTAATTAATTAATTAAAAATAGAAAGATTAAAAGGTATAAAAAAAGAGTTAGAATGTAAAGTTGTACCTGCATAGAGAGTTGTGGCGGCCGCTCCTCGGAAAAGGAAGAGAGAGAGAGAGAGAGGGAGAGTTGTGAAGGATTATAATGGACGCTAACATTAAAAAATTAGTAAAGACGAAATAAAAAGGTAAAAAAATTTGTAGGTGAAAGCGTGGGGGTGGTGCAAAATAAGAATGTAGGCCTAAGAGAGAAATTAAGTAATTTTAATAATTCCAAACAAAACTTGTTCTTAGTTAAAACACTTACGGGTAGGCGATCCGATCCAATGGTTTGTGTCTGATGTCAGCGTTGAATCCGATCCAATGAAAGGGAGGATGCCACAAGTGGTTTCTATCTATCTGAGAAAACAAAGTCATACTTGGTTACCGCAAGCATTGGTTGGTTGTACCATTTCTGGTGGAATCAGAGTTTTTAAGTATTCAAAAGTTTGTCGTCACTTACCCATCTTCTTCTTGTTCTTGTTGGAGTTTCCATGTGGGTATATATATATATATATATATTAGAGTTGAAAAGAAGAAAAACATGAAATGCATACGTAAGGCTCGGGCATGCGGCTACGGTTTGAAAGAGGTTCTGAATCGTTACCATGGCTTCTTCTTTTCAGCTAAATCTGAGTGGATTCACGCGTTTACCTAATTGTCCAAATAGAAACAATGATTTGTTCATTATTTAAGAACGTAAGGCAAGTATTGAGATCCTTTAAAACAAAGCCAACGCTCGGAATTATAGAAGATGGTGCATACCATACCAAGTCTTCGGCATCCTTTGGCTTCAACAAATCCATCTCCCTTTTGACGTTTTGAAGAGTATGATATGAAGCCTGAAATTGAAAAATGTCAAAGAGTCAAAATTAAAAGTGGATATCAAGCGTTTTGAAATTCTATTGATTCAGCTCAGAAATAAGCAAAAGAAAAAGATACCAATATCATTTCCAAGTAAATGAACGATTATTGAGCAGAACATCAGCAATTTCTGATTGGTCATTTTGGTAACTATTGATCTGTCCTTCAGATTCTCGCTAGTTGTTGAGCCTAGTTGTTGCTCATGACTGTAACAGCCTAAGCCTATTGCTAGTAAATATTGTCTGCTTTGACCAGTTACGTATTATCATGGGTCTCATAGTTTTAAAACTCGTCTGTTAAATAGAGGTTTCCACACCCTTATAAGGAATACTTCGTTCCCCTCTCCAACCGATATGGGATCTCACAATCACTTTCCTCCTCACACAGATCAAGCACGCTCTTTACCTGTGCATAAAAGTTGTTTCATCTCCATAAATTTCAATCCCTTACTTCAAGAGCTAATAAAAAAAATGCTTGCTGTTGACGTTTCCAACCTCCATCCTTCATGGATTTTTAGTCCAGGGATGATGGCCTGTTCCTCTGTGTAACTCCTGAAGAGTGGAGGGCTGCAATAAGATAATTGTAATTAGAGATCTCTTCGAACGACAAATTTGTTTTAGAGGAGAAAATATCCTTTTCTACTGTCATAAGAAAGTTGCCTGAGCTTTGTATGCAAGTAGCACCACAAATTAACAATTGGTTAGCCGGTGTTAAGCAAGAAAAATGCATCACAATAGCATGTGAAGTACAAATGCTCCCAACGATTGAAGCAAACATTGAACAATTGTGAAAAAGAGTATGTCAAGAAACATATGGTAATATCATAGTAGAGGAGCTTCATCAATATGGTGCGCTGAGACAAAGAATCAGTCATGTGGATACCAAACAAGCTATATCTTGTAGTACTTGGTGGAAATTCACATTTTAGAAACTTCAACGCTCTCATTCTAAATGTGAATTCGCTTTGGCCATTACCTCTCCGGGCATATTATCCAATGTTCTCTTCAGTTGAACCAGTGTACGAACCATCTTACAAACAGAACTCCTGTAGTTCAACTCATTGTCATGTATCCAGCTGCTAGTATTAAGAAAAAATGTAAGGAAGTGTTAGGAATCACGGATCTTCAAAATGGTACGATATTGTCCACTTTGAGAGTATAAACTCTCGTAATTTTGTTTTTGTTTTCTTCAAAAAGCCTCGTGCCAATGGAGATATGTTTCTTCCTTATAAACCTACGATCTTCTTATTAATTAGCTTATGCGAGACTGCTCCTCCCAATAATCTTAGAAATTTGGTTCTCAATTAGCTGTATCTCATCTTTCAATCTTTCAATGTTAGGAAAAAAGAGCGCCGGGTTGCAAGTTAAGTTGAATACTAAGGAACATATTTCGTACATGACTAAAATACTGAGCTACTGAAGTCTAGCAGGAGATGAAAATTAGGAAACTAAGTGCATCAGTTTAACGAGTAGAGAGCGAGCTACACTTAGCAACCAGGCAAACAAACAGATTCAAGTTCAGCTATCTATCGCCACAATTATCCGCAATAGAAATTTCAAATCCATCTCCAAGACACGAGAATTGATTAATAAAATATAATAAGTTTCGAAGGAACTAACCAGGAGAAGAGAGTCCTGCTCCGTGATCTCTGCTTCCTTAAATTTCTGTGCAACAACCTGGATGAAAATATCGGTTTCAGAAAGAGCCAATTAGAAGTAAATTTGAAACGACAGAGAGAGAGTAATGATCAAGAAAGAAAAATATGATTCTCCTAGAGCTTGTATAACTCACCGTGTGTTTCAGAAAATGGAGAAATGGAAGAGGAGAGATGCCTTTCGAGAGATCAGTTTCAAAATATTGAAATGGCAGGAGACGAATAAGAAATGTGGCGGGAGATGAAGATGAAGATCGATGGGTACACTACTGTTTTATATTCGGCTTAGAAATATTAACCATGGTTACGAAATTAACCAGCATGGTTTATTGTGCTTACGGACGCTAAACGCAAGTCTTTCAGTTTTTACTTGTTTACTAAAACGACTTTTATTACTCAGTGGTTCTTTTTCTTTTCTTTTCCTTTTTTTTTTATTGTGATTTATTGAGATAAATGAAAATAGATGGCTAGGACGAGCCTCATTCCTCCTCTGCCCCTCCCGTGGACATCTCTAGTGGTATATCTTGTGATTAAAATTTAAAAATAAAAGTATTTAGTAAATTTAAAACTTTAATATTTATTGTATCACTTGGCTATACTCTCTGAGAGCGCACTAGAGAAGAACGAAACATTTCTTATAAATATGTATACGCCTCTCCTTAGTAGACATGTGTTAAAACCGTGAGGTTGACAGTTATACGTAACGAGCTAAACAGATAATATCTACCGATAGTGAATTTGAACGGTTACAAATGGTATCAGAGCTAAATATCAAGCAGTGTACCAACGAAGACGTTAGACTCCAAAAGACCCGAATTGTGAGATCCTATATTAGTTGGTGCTTTTAAGGATATAGAAACCTCACCCTAGTAGACAGATTATTAAATTACGAGACTAACAACAATACATCAGACAATATCTACTAGGACTGTTACACAAATACTTTTAACCATATAATCAACTCGTTACCAAAAGAATTTGAGGGATTTGCATTTCCAGAGAAAATGGCAATTCAAATTTACCATGTCAAAGGACACTCGTCAATTCAACTTAAGAACTCATGAAATTAAATAATAATAATAATAATAATAATAACTTTTTTCTTCATTAATCCAATTTTCCTCCCTTGTTGATTGGGAAATAAAAATAAATGGAAAAATACTAAGATAATAATAATAATATGGTTAGTTCTTATTCCAACAATCTTCACAAAATCTTAGTACATATTAGCGGCTTGCCTTTCAAAGGAATTCAGCGAGGGATAAACGGCAGCTGCTATTTTCTGGCGAAGGTTGAACTTTTGAGCTATAAGTGGTCTGACATCTTCAACTCCCACAAGTGTTTCCAAAAATGGAAGCAATAGAAGCAATTCTCTGTCTGAACGATCATCAAACCAGCTCTCTATTGGGATTCCATTGTCCACTTGGAACCCAAATGCCTGAAATAAAACATGGAACATATATATATAGAACATTTCAAGCTTCATAACGAATAAAATATCAGGCGTTCTAACTTAGAAATGGTAACACGGTCGGGGTTACCTGTGGGGAATTATCGACGATGATAACGCGTGCCAAATCACGCCCGAGAACTGAGAGATCTTTGATGTAGTTCCCATCAACAAAAACACACGACTCGCGAAAAACGCGGTGACGAAATATTTTCCTCTTTGGATCAAGAACATTCAGGAGTTGTTCTGCATAAATACTCTGGCTAGCTGTAAATATGATGATCTCGAAGTGTTGGGCAACTGCTTCCATGAAGTCTCTGAGATAAGGTCGGCATCGTACGTAAACCGTATGCTCCTGGAGGTTGAAATTTACAGGGAAGGTAAAATCGGCATCAACACATGGCTCGAGTGTAGAGTGCACCAGAGTTTCTGCAAAATGAAGGTACACGGTGGGTTGTTTTAAAAGGTTCAATTTAAGAACATGAACGTTTATAATAACCCCCCACTTATAATAACATGGTAAAAATGGCAAATGCTAACTAAGCACTTTAGAATATAGAGAAGCTGAACATGTTTGGAGTCTATAAAAGTGTTTTTAAGCGATTCAAAAGTCATTCCAAATAGACCCCATAATCTCTCCCCTGGTTAGAAAGAAAAGAGTGGGCTATTTAATAAAAACCTTCACAATGACTAGTGTATATTCATCATATGAAACAAGCACGATATTGAGGTTAAAACTTGTTACCGTCCAAGTCCAAAACAAGAGTCGTAGAAGGACAACTCCGAGTCTGTTTTGGTAGTAGCATAGGTCGATAAGTTGGGACGACTGCTGATAAATCAGGCAGATTTTTAATGAAGAAATACGGATCAAAATCATCTATTTCCTCGTATTCATCATCCTGCACGTGAACTTCAGCTGCCATAGTATCATGGGCATGCTCGTCGACACACTCAAGCTTAGAGTTCTTCATGGCAAGATATATAGCGGATACTTCAGATGATAGACCTGCATCCCCTAGATCTGCATTATGAGAACAAATTTCTTGAACCTAACAGTTCAACGCCACTAAATTTCATGATATCAGAGAATCTCAAATTAGCAAATGTGGCCTTAGTGTAATTCTTATCCTAATCACATAAATTAAAACCTAAATTAAACCTAAATTACAATCCAAGCGTGTTACAGAATAATTTTCACTCCAAAGAAAAATAATGTCCTCCATGAATTAATTTCATCATCTACCTCCATTATGAGATTCTCCTCCAGCGTGAGCAGATGCATGAAAAGCAGGAGAAAATATGGTTTCTGATGCAGACTTATCAATGTCATCATCATAAGCCTGCCAAACGAATTACAGATAAGAAATAACCCTCATGGAAAGCTACACATGATGTAGGTCCGTTTGTCTAGGCAGTATTCATGAATAATTTACCTTGAAGCCCAAGGTAGCACCATCAGTTGCATCATGGTCCAAACAAGCACCAGAACTCTCATTGCGTAGAAAATCATATTTAATGTTCAAATCGGTTAAAACATCTTCTTCATTATTTTTTGATGGCAAACCACCTGAAAATGAGACGAACAATTCAACAAAATCTAACACGATTGAACTTAGATGCTTTAAACGTATATGGGTTTCCACCAACCCATGAAAAGAAAAACTCTAGTAAAAGAATTACGCGAGTAGACATGTGATTAGCAGCTTACCAACAGTACGTTTTCTAGCAGAGGATATTAATCGTTCAGTAATATTCTTTTCTACAACTTGTATGGTTTCATTATATTTTCTTTGAGATCGTAGAACCTTGGGACTGACAACCTCTCGAGCAGCATTTCTCCCATGACCTTTTTTCTTTGTCTGCATTTTCCAAATTGCTGGGAAGAACTTCCAATCTCAAGCTCACTATAATTAACAGAGATATTTAAACGAAACTGATTTAGAAACAACTTTCACTATAATTAACAGTACTAGAGCTCAAAATTACCAACGTACAATGAAATTAGCCGCAGATCAAAGCTAAAATTCTTTATAAACACCCAGTTAACGAATTTTAAATTCAGAAATTAACCACCAACGCAATATGTCCGAGTAATTGAGAGCACGTCCAACATAAAGAGCCAAATCAAAGAAATTTAAATTCAGAAATGTTTTAGGGTTTACGACAAGAACTTTAAAACATACCAAACTTCCGAATCATCAGCAGTAGATTATCGATTAATATATCCACAACATTCGAATTGAACAAACAAACATTAAGAAACACGGTGATTACAACAGAGTAAAACCCACAATCCATTGTCTGAAATAACAGAAATTACGCAGCAAGCTAGAGATCGGCAGAGTCAAGAAATGATACCAAAATTCCGGAGTAAGAAAGCTAAAGAAAGCAAACAGTAGCAAAATAAACAAGGCTCAAAGCCAGAAAATCAAAGCTAAACAGTACCTGAGGCAAAAATTTAACCAGAAGAAGATCACAGAAAGCGGAGGGAAGCAGCTTCTTTACTTCGACTGATATCAGACCGGAAAAAGTGCAGAATATCAGTTCAAAAAAGATATTGAACGGGAGATCGAGCTGAAGCTGGAGCAATCAGAAGAAACCCTAGCCTGGTTTTTGCAGAGACGAAAACAGAGGATTGGATTTTAGAAGTTTGGAGGTTTTTCCCTCCCAATGAAAGCGAAAAGAGAGAGGGAAAGCAGAGGGATCGAAAATTAAGTTTCGTTCGGACAAAAGGATGAGAAGATAAATAAGTATTTTTGTTTTTTAATTTTAATTTTTTTTAAATGAAATGTAGCTCGTCTTTTTCCTACTCGCGATTAACGTCAAAATTACCGTACTCGCTCTGTTTTACTGCCACGTTAATTGGATCCACAACTTCGTTTATTTAATTTTCGCTCTCAGAATTTGACTTCTGTTTCTCTTTGATAGGGATCTCTATTTCCTGAATATTTAAGACAGGCCCCAATTTCCCAGTAAGCAACAAATTTATCTTTATAAAATTTAGACAACTATTTTTTAAAATTAATTTATGAGGATTTTCGGTGTGGAGGTATTCGGTAATAAGGAGAAAATATTGTGGACGAATTTGGGAATATCGAAAACTATTGGGCTAATCATGAAATTTTGGTACACCTGTTGCCTCGTTGGAGGAATCTTTTTTGAAATTTCAAAATTGAGCGCCGCATGGAAAAATGAAGCTGCTCTACGATAGCTCCTCGACCGTTCGTTTGTTACTTTCAAATTTAATCTGCTCGACGTGGTGACTCGGATGTTTGCCACGTGTAGGGACCAATATTGGCAATTATTGGTAGGCTAGTAGTTGGGCCAGACCAAGTGTATTTTTTTTTTATTAATTTAAATTCAAATATAAAAGTTTTTAAAATAATATTCACATGTATTATTAATATTTTTCAAATACATTTATAGTTAACTTCTTTAATTGAAAAGATTAATATATATTTTTTTTTAACTTTGAATTTTAAATTTTGTAATAATATCCTCAAACCAACCAAATCTCATTTCTTAATCTGATCGAAATAGGATTTTCGGGACCATGAATAAATCCAAGTCACTCCTTAATCCAAACGATCTTTTCAGGCATTTGCCCTCGATTCAATCGGAAAATCGAATCGAGCCTTTCATTTTCTGAGTCATAGCTAAAAAAACACCATGATCATATACAATTCCATACACTCCAAGGGTTGGTTTCAGCATCTGTTTTAACATCAACTTTCGCCAAAACCAACCAGAACTAACCGAACCGACAATGGGGAAACTTTCACCCGGTTGGCATTGTACATATAGTCAGGCAAACGCTAAAAACTCGAACCGAACCGACATAGAAATACATCATTCAACCAACTACAAGTGCAGATATTTTCTTTACTTCATCAAAAACCGCCACCGAACATTTGAGTTTCGGGCTAATTATCAACTAAGCAAAAAATGATATCAAAGCTAAGCTAAAACACTAGAAATGAGAAGCACTCATAAGCTAAATACCAGAGTGAGGTAGGCATTCTGCATCACAATGTCAAGATTCTTCTTTACTGTATCTTGTTGAGCACTTCCATGGGAGGAATTTCAGCAAAGAGACATTCCACATTCCAATAGAATAAATTTGCAGTCGCGGAGTCGAAAAGCCTCACCTCGGAGGAGGCGGTGGAACGTGGGATTTCGTCATTCCAACCCAAGCAACGAGTCCAACAGCAAGGATGATCCATCCACATATGTCATATTTGAGATCACTGCTCTTGTTCTTGGAACTCTGGTGTTTGTAAATTGTACCACATCAAAGAAAATAACAAATAACCCCTGTTGTTAGCAAGCAGATCAAATGCTCTCTACCAAAAGATTAGAGAAAACAATCCAAGATAAATAACCTTAGTGTTTGAAGCAGCAGTAGCAGTAGCAGAAGCAGAAGATCCCCCACCTGAAGGCCCTGCAGTCTGCTGACCGATTCCATGCTTGTGGATCTCCGAATGAAATTCAGGTGCCTGAGACAACAGAACGATCAGAAATCTAGTAATGGCCGTTCTTCCAAATAGAGATTCGGTTTCTTCCAATACTAATAACATGAACCCATATCTAGCAACCAGAGTACCCAAAATATAGCAACAGTAGCAATGGACCAATTATAGCCTCTCCTTTTTCGTAAAGACTGTGAGATCCCACATCGGTTGGAGAAGGGAGCTAAGCATTCTTTATAAGGGTGTGGAAACCTCTCCCTAGAATACACGTTTTAAAACCTTGAGGGGAAGCCCAAGAGGAAAATATCGGTTAGCGGTGGGCTTGGGCTGTTACAAAGACGGTGAGCAGAAACGTTTGAAGAAGGAAATATGGAATCTTGGGAGAAAAGCACAAGCTTATATTGAACATAATTACATGCCACTGATCTTTGGGAAACTTGTATATATATATATATATACACTACATTTTACAGTAACAATATTCAAAAGACTGAAATTCCTCAAAAAACTGATTAAATTTCTTTTCAAACATATGAGCCTAATGACATAAACAAAACCTAGGAACAATGAAATGCAAATAGAGGAGGAGAAGGGAGAGGATTCTAACCACATGAACAAAACCTACCTCATTTTAATGGAAGTAATCCTCAATCCAATCTTAACTCTATTATGCATGTGGCAACAAACCCCAAAGCCTAAAGCAAGGAAGACTAACAGTAAGAATCAGAATACTTGCTCACAAAAATGGCCTCCATAGATACTAATACCACACTGTCCTAGAATCCCAACTACAACACCTATCAAGTTTAAAGATACCAACAATTGTTGCACGATACATTGTAGCATCACCTTTGCAGTGACTTCCAGGGACTTGCGATAAAGCTCGTTACTAGGATCCTGAGGAGGAAAATCCCAACCATTTAGAATAAACAAAAGTTACAGAATTACAAAACTTAGATTACTTCAATAAAATCTACATTTATCACCTCATCTACTGCCTTCTGGAAACAATCACGAGCTTTGTCAAAATAGACCTGGGCCTCATTTGGGTCGGGAGTCAGAAATGCATGTGAAGTGTGGGCATTTCCAAGACACCAAAGAGCGTCATGCTTCGTGGGGTTAATAGCCAAAGCCTCCTCCAGCTTCAAAACAGCGTCTGCAGGATTAAGTTCAGTTTGTTTTCATCCGTACATGTTAGTTCATCATGGCATGATACAACCAACGCAGATTCTTAAACATGTAGAAGGGCGATGAACGTACCTCTGATCATATCCTTCGAATCAGAAACATTCTGGAATTGAGATAACTCAAGCAACGCCCCGCCCCACTTGGTCAAATTCTGAAAAATGCATGAACAGAACGATATGACGAGACGATAATCTACAGTTTTAAATAGCTTAAATTGAATGAGAACATGAATTTCCTAGTGCTATCCACCCCCTTCCCTCAAAACAGCAATTCAGCTAAAAGACCAAGCATACAAAAACGAGAAAACACGACAGAAACTGGCGAAAATCGATGACAAGTTCAGTGGAGAGTAAGATCAGATGAAGATATAATAAGAAACATGAAATTAAGTAATAGGAAGGAAGAAAGAGATACATCAGCATCAAGGGGGTTGGTGGCGTAGTTAGCTTCGGCGGTTTTTCTAGCGTGCTCGGAGAGAAGAAGGTGATCAAAATCCTCCTGAGAAAACTCCATGGTTGACGAACGGAGAAACGAGAGTAAACGAGGGATTCAGAGAAAGAGAACCCGTCCCCTAATGTTTTTCTCCGACTCCAATTCTAGTGGCAATGGGTTCAATTACCCAGTAGGGTTCAATTCCATCCCAGAGGGCTTTGATTTGGGCCAAATTTTGGCCCATTTTGTTGGCCCGAATTCAAAATTCGCGGTATTTTAAGAAAATAGGATAAATTAATAAAAATATTTGCACTTTGTTCTGATTCTTTTTAAAATTTCTAACTTTTAAATAAAAAATTCAAAAGTATTCATTTAATTAGTATTTAATTTTTGGAAGAAATAAAAAATAGAGTTTTCTTAAATTTATTTTTAAAAAATTTAAAAGTTAATCTATGTCCATATATTGGGACACCCTTTTAAAAGTTACCAGAATTTTAATATTACTTTTAAAATTTCATAGACATTTTTTAAACATATTATTAACGATAATAATAGTTTTGAAATAAAGTATATTTTTATTAATTTAGCGAAAGAAGTGAAATAGGGACACCCCTTCATTATTATGTTGTAATTGCATTCAGCTCCATTTTTCATTTTTAGTTTTAAATTGTCGAGGTTTTCATTCATTTTAATATTACATTTTGTCGAGGAAGAAAATGCTCGTAGTAGTATATCAATTTAATAAGGTTAATGAAGATCAAAGCACAAAACATATTACAAGCAATATATAGTCAAAAGTCGGAATGAAAAGTTTTCCCACAAGTAATGCTTATCGATTATCGGTTCAAAATAAGAATCATATTTATATTAATACAAACGTAGCACAACAAAAGCAACGAAGTAAAAATGACCATTTTTTACTTTCATTAGGAATCAATTAATACAAACGTGTCAATTAAGCGTAGTTCGACTAATATAAAGTATATATCATCAACCAAAAGATTAGAGATTTAAATCAGTCACATAATAACAACAATAATAAATACAAATAGCATTATTTTTCAATTGAAAATGACTTTTAACTCAATCTTAAAACTAGTAAACAATGACCACGTGTGTATATATACATATATATCTACATATGTGTGTATATATATGTGTGTATATATACATATATATCTACATATATGTGTGTATATATATGTGTATATATACATATATATCTACATATATGTGTGCGCATATATGTGTGTATATATATATGTTTGTATATATGTGTGTATATATATAGACTAAAATTAATTTGAAAACATGGATCTATCAGTTTCGTAAAGGAAAGCACAAGAAAGAAAAGCAAAGAAGTTGATAAGAGAAGTTGACAGTTGCAGCTGCAAGCAATTGAACAAATCGAAAGACATAGTACACCATCAAAGTAGCCAAATCAAGAGTTACAACAGACCAACTATTCGGTAAAACAGAGTTATCATCACGTGTTTCAGTGTCCTGTGTACTAAATAAAACTCAAACAGCTACCTTTTTACTTGCATTATACAACAAAACACTCACCAATCAGGATTTTGTTGACAGCGTATGAAGTTTACAAAATGCATCATCATCCTCGCCAACCCGAAAATGGAACTTGACTTGGATTCTCCAGCAGAAGCAAATCTAATTTGATAAGAAAAAGTCCAAACCAATTCCATATATAGTGTAGAATAAGTGGTTTTAGCTGGTTTAGTAAGGGTAAGGGGATGAACGAGATACTTTTTTAGCGGCTTACAATCTTCTTGTGTATGTCAGATGGCTGTTGATGCAAGGAAAGTTCGGATGCGCTGCAGCAGTTCGGCTTTCACTGAATCTGGAACTGAAGCTGCAAGACGTCATTCAAACGAGAGTCAGAATCGATTTTGGCAAGAAGAACCATCAATAAGATAAGACGATAATTAAACGTTCACGTATCAAAACCCAACTCTGCAATCAGTGTGCAGCAAGGGAGCAAGACAAGTAATGTTATGGTGAGAATCTTTCAACATGGTGTGCATTTTTTTTACAAATCTGTGAGTGTTTTGGACCAGCTTGCACATACCTCAACTATTCCCACAGACAAAACTATCATGACATGCAAGGTTTAATTGGCAGATGGTTATGACTTGAAATCTTTCTCTTCCGTGTTAAGCCGGTTCTTTGGAATGGTATGAAAATCAAGCTTAGGTAGGAGTTGTGGAGGATTTTTCCTAGATTCTTACCGACTCGTTTCAGAATATCCCTCGATAATGAAACACATATGCACACTATATGCATAACAGGTATTTACCTTTATAATATGTAAGACATGAAATTCGCCACAAGGTTTGAATAGTTTGTGTCTACTTTCTATCAACCAAGCTTAACTCATCAGTTATATAAAAGACCTGCAGTATTGTTTTAGAGTTTTTTTAATTTTTTTTTTAACTTTTTTAGTGGATGTTTTATTTATCAATCATTCTCCAAATCCTAAGACCCGATTTGACTCCTTGTAATTTGATTAGATTTAAAGGAATTCTTCCAACGTAAAGGCTTTCCTACTGTTGTTGATTTTTTTCATGAGGTTGAAAGCTATGATCTCATACATTGATTCAGAAGGACTACTCATATTTGATAACAACAATTTGGGGTAATACGTAATATTTGTTGAGGAATGTTGCGTGCACATGGATCTTAAAGGGACAGGTCATGCAGATGAAGTTTGTTGAACCTCATCTTGGGCCATGAAAGGACTAAAACTTGGAGGCTTTCTAGAATACATAAATATGGAGTTTTCTTCCATCATATGTATTGTTTTTTAGATGATGTGTCATGTCAAGGATCCTTTCGGCAGGGGAAAAGATCAACCACGCACTTAATTCACGGTATCTATATCACTAGTAGTTAGCAGCAAGCTATCATATTTTATTTACAAAAGTATACAACTACAAAATAACCATTAAACAGTTGAGTGTAGATCCAAGTTCAATTAAAGTCAAGAATTCTTGCACAAATCAGCATAAAAGCATAAATAGGATCCCGATCTTTTACCATATAAAAAAAAAAAGACAATAACATCCAAGAGTCGCCAAAAGAATCGCGTTCTCACAATTTTCATGATTTCACAAGCTCAATATGACAATATGCATATAGAGTGGCACACATTTTAGACCATAAAATAAAAGAAGCACCGGATATTAAAACCCGGTGATAATTTCTGATTTATAGATCATGTATAGCATTAGGAGTATAATGAAATATTGATCTCACTTCTATATAAAGGGGGTAACGAGATGTACTAAAACCCCAACTTCCAGAATAAGCAATTTATTGCTATTGGTCGAAGAAGCTGATAATGAAATACAAACAGGTGGGAGGAGTTATTGCAATGCCAGAAGCCTAGAACTGTCTGCTGCATTATGCCGTTACTGAAGTTCTTAGTTTAAAATAATTCAATCTTTTAATTTCAGGTCGAATGATAGAAAGTTGTTGGGAGATTTATGATAAATGCAACCAATAGCAACCGCTTCTAGAATGGTAAGTGATAACAAACCTCTGCCTTTAGGAGTAATGACCTGCACAAGGTCATCAACACTAACATTGTTCCTTCCTTTCTTCCTTACATATGCCCTGGAGAAACAATGGGGAGATAAAAGTCTTAGCCTCGGAACTGAAAGAATTAATATGATCATATAGCACAGCTCCAGTTGCCGTTTGAATTAATTTCAAAGCTATCTTTACACGTAAAGCCAAGCACTCCAGCATTGTAGGAAGTAATTTCCAATATCACCATCTCGACTGAACAAGAATACACATACTAGTGATTTTTCTTTCAACAACTTCTCGTTAATTAACGACTAATACCTAAACCTAATTTGTATCTAGACTGGCAATGAAACAACGGAACAGGAATGAACACAGATTTCAAGAAATTTTTTGAAACAATAAATCGATAGATGAAATGAATGAATACAAAAGAGAGTAGGTAGAGGAAACCTGCAAAGTGCTTTCATCTCATCTTTCCAGCCGCATTCGATGAGCCTTTCTCTCAAAAGCTCTTTTAACCGCTCCTTTTCGCCACTTTCAATCAGCTGCGCACAACGAAACAATGAAATTGAGTCAAAATCCAACAGAAAACAAACGAGCCGAATAAACTTCAGACCTTGATATTGATTGTTTCTTGAAAAGTAGGCTGCTGTTCTCGATCATCCTCCGGTTCGGGCGTCGGAGGCCGATTAATGGAAGTCCTCCTGTCGCGCCACAAATTAGGGCATCGCAATTATAGCCATAGAGTGAAGCTTCAACAATTAGGCCCATGGATGCGAAAATTTCAATTTCCAAAAGTGACGATCTGATGAAAGACGACATGAAATCTGACTTATGATACACTTACATTTTATTGGAAGGATTGTGATAAGAGATTCCTGAAAAGTTTCACTTTCACGGCGACAGAGCCCGTCCAACGACTCAAGCGACTCGCCAGCTGACTGGAGACGACGAGGACCGGCGAGTCTATTAATCTTATCTATTTATATATTTATAGTTTTTTAGACTAAATTGTAAACGAAACATTAAAAAATTATTGCAACTAAAAAAATAAAAAGGGACATTATTTGAACAATAAATAAAATTTATGGGTATTTTTTTGGTAACATAATAAATATGAAAAAAAGTAATAAATTATATAAAAAAACGTATGCTATTAATAATAATAATAAATATAAATTATAATATTATTTAATCCTAAAATAAATTATTCTTTATCTCTTATGATATGTTGTCTTAATTTAGTTGAAATTTTGAATATTTATCTTCTCGCCCTTAATAAATAATTTCTACACAAATAAATTAACCCATAATCTCAATTATTTTCAAGCATCTAATAAATTAACCCATAATCTCAAAATTGAGAAAACTAATTTTAAGCTTTTTTTATAAAAAAAAATTATCATGACTAAATTTGAAGTGAAATTAAAATTAGGGAGTAAATTTATATTTTAACCCAAACTTATTATATCCCGCCGGGAAAAAACCTCTGAAGGATCCTTAAATGCCGAAAGAGCCCCTGTAACTTTGCGAAAAAAACCCACCATACTGCGCAAACCAAACAGTAGTTCAGGGTTATTATCGTCATATTAAAGTTTCGAGACACATCATTCCCGCCATCGAATTTTTGCAGGTCATACAGATTCCGGGAATGGCGGTAAGAGAAATCCGGCGGGGCTATCCGTCCGGGATTTCCGATGGGACGAGTGAAGAGGATGATGAAGATCGACAATGACATCGGTAAAGTTAATTCAGAAGCCCAGTTTATAGTCTCATACGCCAAAAATCTGCAGATGTCGCCGCTGAGAAGAAACGGAAGACCATGAAGCTTGAACACATTGGAATCGCCGTCAAGAGGCATCGACTGATGAGTGATTTTCTCCTCGATTCGCTTCTTCTTCCATCTCAGCCGTAGGATGCTCCGGCGAAGGATGAGAATCGCACTTGCACTGTCGTCGGTAAACCGCTTCCTGAAAGAACCCGTCGAATCGATGATTTCTTTCGCCGGCCAGCAAAGACAACGTCGGCGATCAGTCTTCATAAGATAAAAGGTATTGTTTAATTTTTAGCGTTTGTTTGCTATCAAGTCCATATTTTATGATTAGACGAGAAATCTTGTTTGTTTCTGAACATCAAACATTTTAAGTTATCCATTTGAAGAAATTGTCATCTAAATATCGCAAAAGAAGGACAAAAATCAAAAGAGTGAACTGAATAGATGCAATTAAGATGAAATTTGATACAATGTAGACAATCAAAATGAGGGGTGGTTGATTTTCACTCTCTACTTATAAACATTATCTGGGAAATCGAGATGGGGTCTGTACAGGAAGGATCAAGTGGAATAAAAAGGAAATTCAAAGATAGAATAAATACTCGAGTATCTTCTCTATCCTCTGTTAAGACATAAGCTTATTTGAAGGCTACAATGGTTCTCTCAAACTTTATTCTGTGGGATTATCTTTATGAATGACATTTGAGCTTGAAATCGTGTAGTGAACTCTAAGGAGATATGGGGCCAGAAAATGTGGATACCACTGAAGCTGTTTCATCTCTGATCTGTGAAACAAGGTTGTGCCGAAGAGTCGTATGCTGTTCAGGTGAGGTTTTCCCTTCCTTCATGAAAGAGGTGCCTACATTTGCTGAATTTGTGCTGTTTGATCCCAATTGCTGGATTCCTAGAGAAAGCCTTCTGTTCAAAGTCATGGCATTGCTATAACCTCCATTAATGCTAGCATTTGAAAGACGCCGACTGCTGGTGCTTGGTCTTGATCCATAGAAGCTTTCTGGCTCGATTGCTACCTGGGTTTGAAATTTCTTCTTCTCCTGCTAGAAAAATTATCATGAACCGTCTAAAGACCATTGCTTAAGCTTTTTGCTGCTGAGTAGTTTAAATTATGTGATGGGGTTATGGGGAAAGAAGAGATACTCTTTCAGCATGTTATAGATTCATATTTAAAAGTCTGCAGCAGGGTAACGTTGTACTTACCCTTAGTCTCATCTTCTCTTCCTCTTTTTCCTGTCTCAGGGCATTATATTCCTCCAGCATTGCTAGCAAAGGCACCTGAAAATAGGACACATGTTTTCATGAAATTAACAGATAATTTGGTATTTTTAGGAAGAAGGGAGATGCAAAGAAGAACTGGGTTCTTTTTTTATATACATATTTTATGGAGAAGGCAAGGATGCTTTATGTACGGCTCAAGCCCACCGCTAGCAGATATTGTCCTCTTTGGGATTTCCTTTTTGGGTTTCTTCAAGGTTTTTAAAATGTGTCTATTAGGGAGAGATTTTCACACCCTTATAAAGAATGTTTCATTCTCCTCTCCAACCGATGTGGGATCTCACAATATTAGGGGGTCTCACATTGATTAGAGAGGAGAACGAGTGCCAGCGAGGATGTTGAGCTCCGAAGGGGGTGAATTGTGAGATCCCATATCAGTTGGAGAGGAGAACGAAACATTTTTTACAAGGGTGTGGAAATCTCTCTCTAGCAGACGCGTTTTAAAAATCTTGAGGGGAAGCTCGGAAGGTAAAGCCCAAAGAGGACAATATCTGATAGCAGTGAGCTTGAGAGCGTAGGGAAGGTACTTCAATCAGTGTATCTATGGTTTTGGTTTTCTTTTTCTGCCTTGACCATCTCACCATATTAGGTTCTTAGTTGCATGCTTTTGGAATATCATTCATGAAACTTATAATCATGTTCTCAAATGATGATTATATAGCTTACCTCATCGTACAAGAACACTTTACTTCTTTCTGCCTCCCAGCTCTTAGTCTTTGCCAAGAGCAATTCCACCAAAGCTGCAGTTTACATAATTTTCAAGAGGAGAAAGATAGTGAAGTCATTTGAAATCCTATTTATATGTTCAAATTTCAAGAAGCTCACATCTCTTTGGCTTGGAAAGATATTGTACCGAAAGATGGTCTGGCCAATTTAACACAGCCCATCTTTAAAGCCTTCCTTGCAGTTCATGGAAATTATTGCTGATATTACCTGGAATTTTGTTGACTGTTATTCTTGCTCGTTCCGCACGTCTGAGATTCTTGTGAGCACCTCTGCTGACAGAGTATCGGCTTTGGTCCTGAAAGCTCAATAATTACTACTTATGACTAAGATTTCAGTCAAGTAATTGTCTTTATAGCTTGCAGGAAAATTACCAACCATGCTATATTCTTCCAACCACCGCTCTTCATCACATGCTAACATCCATTTCTCAACTTTCTCCATTATAGTCTTCCGGCTAGATGCTTCTTCTTTTGCTCTTGATATTTGTTCATCCATGCTTGTTAGGAGATTGACATGATCAATTTCCCCTTTGGCAGTACATAGAAGTTAGTATCTGGATAATAGATTTGCATAAAGTATATGATATTCCCCAACATTGATGTCATCACGCACTGTACCAGAATTTATAAGATTTATGATCTTTTCCATTTCTAATCTTGAAGGTATCTCCATGTGTGATTTGTTGCATATATCTTCTAGCTCTTTCTGTTTCTTGATAAATAGCTCTTTCATCATGCTTGCTTTCAGTTGATCAAGTCTCTTGACTTCAGCCTCAGCCTTGAATTTTTTTTTCACATAATTAGCACCTAATTCATTAAATTTTCTATTTACCATTACCACACGTCTGTAGTACCTGCTCGATTATATATAACGCAAGGCTCCCAGGATCAGATATTTCAGGTGATGAAACTGATAATAGTCGAATTACATGGGAAAATAATCGGCGATCGCCATAAGGTGAATCCATAAGATCCCACAAGTTTGTCAATGCTTTCCCTAGATTGTGAAGCTGCAGAATACATTGCAGAAATTTATCAAATAATGTTTTGTTTTACAGTATTGGAGCAGTTGGCATTTGAAGATTTAAATCATCAGTTTAAATGTAGGTATGCTATAACTCTTGGTTTCACCTGGCTTTGATGACTTTTATTATTTTGATACAACAATAACAGTTGTGTTTCAGTTGGTTGTTATGGTTTTATGCTTTTGATAACCTTGAACAACTGATCGGATTTAGATTTAGCTGCCCCAAGACTACTGCTAGCAGATATTGTCCTCTTTGGGCGGCTTTCCCTTTTGGGCTTTTCTTCAAGGTTTTAAAACACGTCTACTAGGAGAGGTTTCCACACCCTTATAAGGAATGTTTTGTTCCCCTCTCCAACCGACGTGGGATCTCACAATCCACCCTCCTTGGGAGCCACCGTCCTCACTGGCACACCGTTCGGTGTCTGGCTCTGATACCATTTGTAACGGCCCAAGACCACCGCTAGCAGATATTGTCCTCTTTGGGCGGCTTTCCCTTTTGGGCTTCCCCTCAAGGTTTTAAAACGCGTCTGCTAAGTAGAGGTTTCCACACCCTTATAAAGAATGTTTCGTTCTCCTCTCCAACCGATATGGGCTCTCAAACTTTTTGTTTTTGGGATGTAACATAAATATGTTGTTTGGCAAGTATAAGTTTCATCACCTTTTCAAGCCGTTGCTGCTTTTCTTCTTTAAGAGACTCCACCGTACGTTTAAGCTTTTCTAAAATGGAGTCGCTAATATTTTTTGATCTTCCCGATGGTTCGTCCAAGCTTGGGTGAATCTTGGTGATGATCGTGGAAGCATCTATCCCCAACGTTGCAGACAGTTTATGGACTGTGTCTATATATTTCTCCACTCTCTGAAGCCTTTCATTCTGTCAAAGAAAATCGAAAAGAATTGGAATGTAAACGAACTTAGAAGTTGAAAATATTAAGTAGATCTTAATTCCATGGCTCAAATTTGCACCTTTTCACTGTGAAGTCTCTGTAACTCATTCTGATACTCCTCAAGTTTCTTCAGAGAAAGATCATTCTCATTCACTATGACAATAGGAGTGGAATCATCATTCTCATTCACTATTTCTGCAGAAATATTCAGGATTTGTCCTTGTACGTCTCTGAACTGTTTCATCCTCTCCTCTTTTCTTAGCCGCATCTCCCTAAGAGCTGGAGTTATGGAATCAAGCTGCTCTTTCAAAGTTCCCGCCATCTTTTCTGGCTGATCAGACACGTCCAATCAACATATACTATTGGGTGAGAACTTCGGTCATATCATATCATATTACATATAAAAATGATTGATGTTATGATTATATCATGATAGCTGATCATTCTAAGTTATGATTTGAACTGATAGAACAAGTTTGGAGGATAATCATTGCGTACCCGTCCAGGAAGAGAACGTTCTCCAAGGGACAGCAGAAGATGCGTAAACTCAGCCTCGGCTTCTGCAAGTTCTTGGTGAAGTCGAGATCTCGACACGTTTGCACCATCAACTTTTTTCCGGTGCACTTCTAGACACTCCTGTTCTAAATCCAGAAGAACTTTCTCTCTGTCAAACTGATCTTCTCCCACTTCGTCCCAAATCATCTGTTATCATTAGTTTACGTAAAGAAAGAAACAAATAAAGAAAGAAAGAAAGAAAGAAAAGACAAATTCAACGTCCATGCCTGCAACTCCTTAAGTAGATATCCACATGAGGTTTCAAGCATAGTGGAACTTCGCATTCCAATTGGGGTTTGAAATGAAGCCATCCTTTCTTAGAAACTTTGGATTGGATTAGATTGGATTGTTTTCCTGAACCTCAAGCCTGCAAAGTTTGAGCTAATCAACTGAAAGTGCAGGAAAAGCTTGAAGTGGGTTGGAGAAAGAGAAAGTGAGAGAGAGAGAGAGAGGTGGGTTTTAGTTTTTGCTTAAACGACAAGCGTAGGGTGTCTGTGACAGAGGGTGGGTATTATGCGTTGTGTGTATGCTTTAGTTTGAAGGATGGCCATTTATCATGAGATCTCACGTTGATTGGGGAGGAGAACGAAATATTTTTTATAAGGGTGTGAAAATCTCTCCCTAACCGACGTGTTTTAAAAACCTTGAGAAAAAGTCTGAAAGGGAAAGCCCGAAGAGTACAATATCTGCTAAAAACCTTGGATCGTTACATTTATTATCTTACCTCTTCAGCTTTATCCTAACCTTCCTCTTTCCTTTTCTCCCTCCATATCATTTCCTCTTCCATTTTATTAACCATTAAGACAGCAAGTCTCCGTCTACCTCCATTAATAAGATGGTCTCTCTTATTCCAAGTCCTTCTCACTCCTACACCTCTTTACACTCTCTCCACCTCCAAAAAAAAAAAAAAAAAAAAAAAACTAAAGCCTTGATTCTCAAGCAATCAATATGATTATGAATACAAAATTAGCCTTACTTGGTGTGGCAATCAAACGCTTGTCTTATAGTGGCGTTCCAATCCAGTTCTAACAATGCACTTTTCGAACCGAGAAAGCGGAAGTGCTTGACGTTGCATATTAGAACTCATTCGTATCATTATGTACGATAAAAGGGAGGAGGGAAGCTCTAACAAAAAAAATATGCTAGCCATTCATACCTTGATGAACAAAATGATAAGTGAAATGATTGTGATGTTTAGTGAGACAAATGGTGTTGGTTGGTTATGTACATGAAAAATTTGATCTACGTTAGTTCGAAACAGAGCTTGCTTTATATTATTTGCTGCAAAAACAAGATTTTGGTTTCCTCAAATTTGTAATTGTAGGTTTGTTTGTTCCCACCTTTTTCTGCGATTAGTATTCCTTGTTGTTTCTTATCAGGTTGAAAGTAGAATGGAGAGAGGTTAGGGATACCAAGAGTGTGAAGGACTCAATGAAACTGATAAAGACATTGGCGTTAGTGACTTCACAGCTTCAAGAACTTGGAAGACAAAACTCAAACCAACGAATCGGCCCCCCAAGACATGTAAGCTTGCTTCCTCAATAGCTATTATTATATTATATGCATTACATCCAAATATTACATATAGTTCTTTATTCTTAAAGTAAGAAATTATAGGAAGAATTAAGAGCTTTAAAAGATTGAGGATTGACTAGTGGGGACCACCTCCACATTTAGCTTAAAGTAAGAAATTATACCTTAATTTATATTATTACACTTTTTTTTTTTTTTTATGTTAAAGATGATATAAATAAGAGAGAGTTAAATTAAATTATTGAATTGCTGTTAAGTCCCAACAAACTGATTTGAACGTTGGAATTAATACAATTAATACCAAATACTTTTCTCTTCCTATGTTCTTTAACAAATATGGTCTTTTGTTATTATTGAATACTCTTCGAGATATGTTGCAATCATACCTTTATATTTTGATTTTTTTTAAAAAAAATAATAATATTAATTGTATTTTCAAGATGAAATAAATTATAATAACACTATTAATTTTTATATGATTGTAAATAATATACTTTTAGACCTAGCAATAATATCAATTTTTATCATATAATTTAACAAAAAGATATTTTCTGGACAAAAATGAATAAAAGTTACTCACCTATTGTTTTATATGACACTAAATAATTTTAATAACATTAAAAGGTATTATTACATAATTCTAACTACTTTCAAGTACAGGTAATGATGCCAATATTTTCTACCTAATCAATTTGTATAACTGCAAGAATACAATGTCTATAACCGTTTTGGATCTTACGACAATGACATGATCCAAGCCATGAAAATACAAAAGAATTCCTATTACAAACAGCCAGCTCAAAAACGAAATCCCCCAAATTTCTCAAAATGTTCTATACAAGCCTGCCTCCACAATTAGAACACTCTCAAGCCAGTCAAGCTCATGAGCCATATTACAAGGTTGCTCTAATTTTCTTTAAAGAATGTGAAAGTTGATGATTTACTTTGAAATGTTAGGAAAGTGAGAGTTTAGAGATGCTGTACCAGAAAAAACAGGGCTACAGTGTTCATCTTCTTCGCCACCAGTCCGGGATTTTCAACCGTCTGCTTCGGTGAACAGCAAGTTTGACAGCGGGAAGCCTGTGCTTAACCTGTCTCCATAACATGTTGACGGCATCTTCCTTTTCAGGAGGGTACTGAAATTCATAGTGATGGGAGATATTCTTTAGTTGCTTCCACATTTCAATCCATCTCTCTTTAGGAAATTGCCTGAGTTTATCAACCATGTAACCAGGTTGCAGTGCCTCTTCGAACGAAAAAAACAACGAGAATCGAGTGTAGTCAATTTCATCCTCAAATGGCAGCTCTATTTGATCGCTAACGACGACAGGAACACAGTGGCTTACGATAGCATCGAATAGCCGACAAGATGATGGCGTGTCTCCTGCGGGATGCAGGCAGAACTTTGATGAACGCATCCCTTCAGAAGACTGGAGTAAAAGAAGAAATAGAAAAGAATGAGATACACTGGATTTTCTTTTATTAATTCCTTACCATAAAACCTTACACAAAACAGACCTACCCATATGAAAACAAACTTTCCATTCTTCAAAAAGTTCATTTCTCTTGGTGCAAAACAGACCTACCCATACGAAAACAAACTTTTCTCCTTCAAAAAGTTCATTTGTCTTGGTGAGCAAAGGGAAGGAACCTAGGCTATATCCACAGAAGTGAAATTCAAAAGGTAAAAATAGTATATTATTCAAAAAATAATCTTGTTTCTTGGACCTCTAACCTTCTTTTCCTACCATCCAAAACCACCCCATTTTTAGATTAGACATGAGAAAAAAGATTATGGGCTTTTGATTGAAAGCATACGAAAAAAAACAAGTATGGATAAGAAAAATGGTTCGATTTTTTGGTTTGGATAAGGAATATGATATATTTCACCGAGTTTAAAGCAGCAGAGTAGAATGCATAAAGTTTTTCCAATAGAAATGGTCAAATGGAAATTATTTAGCAATAAGCTAACTGCACCTACATCATACCGTTTTTATGCTTTTCTCCGTTGCAGCGCTACGTTCATAGTGAACATCATCGTGACCATCTAATATCTTCGCCAGTTTGACACGAATAATTCCATCCTGAAACATGTTGATAGGAAATATCAGTTACTAACAATTCCAAGTCAAACACACAGTTCTCCTTCCCCAAGAAAAGAATCCCATTTTGGAATGGGAGGGTATGTATCAGCCATGAAACTTCAGTCACTTACATCTTTTCTGAACGTCTTTCCCTGAAAGAAGAGTAATGTCTTACGAGACTCGAATGGATCCGGAGGGTCATCATCAATGAACGAACTCACGACATGCACATACGGAGATACCACATCTTTTCCCAAATTCGACATGGCTTTTGGATAGCGGCCAAAATCCACTACAATTTGAATCGAGGCATTCACCTGGTCTCGGAGAAATCTGAAGGCATTAGGATGTGTCATGGGAATGACATGGTCTCTACCCCTAGACCTCTGCCAATACTTCGATTCGCTCAAGAATTTCATAAGTTCGATCTGAGGAAACATCAGTAAGCCACTCAATTGACTGAAGTACAATCACTTTTATCTACATGACTCGTCAAACAAAAGTTCATATAACTTTCTTTTCAACGCTTTCAGAACTGAGAATATAAAACTATAGATAAGAAAATCCTAATAGTATGACAAATTAGATGATGACACTCAGAAGAACATAGTAAAATGTAAAACCAAATCTATAGATCTCTGGGGTGAGAATTCAAACGGATGTTTCTTTGGAAAAATAACAAAGGATGGAACCTACTTTTCATTAAGCATTCCAAAATGTAGGAAGACATTGACAGGACTTGCAACCACAGGATTTGCATCTTTCTGATCATATAAACTATCCCTGATCTGAAAAATTCACTCAATCTGAGATTGTTAAACTGTATCGGATTCACTTTTCAGTAAGAATACAGTAGAGCTTTCCCCCTTTACATCCACTTGCTCATTGTTAAGCCATCAACAGAAGCGTAGATGGAAAAATTGAATATCATCACAATCCAAGAACTGCACTAGAATCAGCTAAATGTAGCACAATCAATTTGAAACATACTAGACATGCTATAGTTAAAGCATCCAATGCCTTAATAGAGGATATTGCAATGCTCTAAATAAGGAATTGATACGAAACTACATAATTCCACAAGAGCCACGAACTTAAAACTGTATAACCAAGTACAAGGTACCTGCAATTGGTGATCAATCTCCGTGGCCGGATCGGTCATGTTGCGTCCATGTGAATTGAAACTCAACGAAGAGAAAAACGGAACAAAGAAGGCATCGGCATTCTCTGGATCCATTACTCTAACCACGTCTCTGCCATCACCAGCACCTTCATGTATAAGCGAACCCATCATCCAATACTCCACACTATGCTGCCGCTTCAACCCCCAGTTTTTGGGCCATAGCGGCCAAGTGGAAGCGGTGACTGGAGTCTGGTCCAAGTTTCGGCGATTCATAATCCCGACATTGAAACGACGGGGAAGGTCGTACATGTACACCCTGAGGGGAGAGTCGGCGGCACATGGGAAGGGGGAAATTGGCTGAGACTGAAGCAGAGTGAAGAAGTACGATCTGATGTCGACGGTTCCGACGAGGACTGAACAAGAAATGAAGAAGATGACTGAGAATATGAGGAACAATGTAGCTTTTCGATTCATTTCCGGAGATCGTCGCCCACAAATTCTCTCTGAACCGAGTTCTTGTGAATTATAACCAGACGGTTCGTTTCTCGGTTGCCTTCAAACGAGAACGAGTTATTATTAACCTTGGATAAATTATAGAAAATATTTTTAAAAAATTTCAAAAATACTTTTTTTAGACTAAATTAATATAAATGTCGTAGTTTTTTTAAAATTTAAAAATAGTAATTTGTTTTAAAAAAAATGCTCGTACCATTAACATTATTTATTTTTATATAAAAGAAAATAGTTGAATTTTTTTATCATCAATATATATTGATACGAAGACCATCAACTAGACCATAATTTTGCGACCATGGTCTACTCCGATATAATTTAATCATAGCTTATGGAAATGGCCTTGGTTTGTACTCTTATCTCGAGTGGATTCCTTATATATTAATAAAGCATAGGTAACTCGTATATTTGTTAAAAAAAATATATACGGATAAAAAGCCAAAAAAAAAAAACTAAAATAAAAGAAATGGTTGGCCCACATATTTAAGTCAAATGTTTGTAGAGCTCCAAGTGGCAAATTATTCAATAAAGTCATGATTATTAACGTCTCCTTAAAATCAGTTAATATGGTTTTTAAAATTTATCAGCTACTCTACTATTTCTCTTATATATATTAATTGACTTAAAACTACTTTTTTTCCTTTTTTTTTACGATTTTCTAGAATAATTTTGAACAATTATAACACTTAAAATCACCCAACAAACTTATTTGGATGCATCCCAATTCCAAGAATTCCTTTCTGAGCACGCAATCGTCACCATTCACAAAAATCCAAAAGTAATTAGATGCCAATTAAACGGGCACGATTGCATTAAATGGAATCTTCAAAATACACGCGTAGCATTGAATTACCTTACCCCAAACGGAGTCGTTTTGGCATCTCGTTTCTATAATTCGCCGTCTATCGGTGGCTTAACCGATGATTAGCACATAATTTCATCTTAAGCATTTTGTATAAATAGAATGGCTCGAAGACAGTGGATTATGCAAATTACTTCACATTGGCATCGTCGCGCCAAATTTTCAGAGTTCAGATTCAGATCGTTGAGCTGGTGGACATGGCTCTCCGATTCAATTCCGATGATGCGACTGGCTATAAGCTATTGCTCTGTTTAGCTGTCATGTATGGCCTTATGTCGATGCTGGTTCACTCCATTGTTCACATGAAGTTTGTCAAGCCGCTCGCAGTTGATGCGCCTCTTCATCGATTCTCTGAAGCCAGAGCGGTGGAGCATGTAAGAATTTTGTCTCAAGAGATCGATGGCCGCCAGGTATGCGGGTGTTCGCATGCATTTTAGTTTGTTTCTACCAGGAAACTTCATTTTGGATGATGATTTGAGCTTTTCCAGCTCTGTTTCTTTCACTTGGTAACCACTAATGTGCGTTAGGGAAGAAACCAGCAATTGATTTGTCATTTTTTATAAATAAACAGCTTAATGTGTTTGTAAGATTTAGTCTTGGGTTTATGTACGCATATATATATATTTTTTGTAGGAGGGTCGTCCTGGTTTTAGAGAAGCTGCTCGATATATAAAAGGGCAGTTGGAGATGATGAAGGAGCGTGCTAGTGATAAATTTCGGTCAGCGTAGTTTCTCATGTCGACTAACGAAGCTATTCAATTTTTAATTGCTTCTGTTGTTTTATACTGACGAAATGGTCCGCTATGTCATACCTGCATGTGCTTCTTGATAATTGAAGTTTGATTGCTGTATTGCTGAAGTTGTTTATTTTACAGAATCGAGATCGAGGAGACAGTTGTTGATGGTTCCTTTAATATGATTTTTCTGGGCCACAGCATATCACTGGGATATCGAAACCACACTAATATCTTAATGAGGTATACTTGAATTTGCATTTTAAACATATAATTGACCTGGGAACTGCTTAAATCTCTTATCACTGAACGAAAAAGAATTCGTGATGTGGGATTAGTCATTCATGTGTTGTGATTCATGTTCCAACTTCCGAACAACAAAGCATAGCCTTTTCAGGCAGTATGACTAATTTACTATGACTTCACTCTTGTTGGATGACAGAATTTCATCAGTGGACTCACTAGACACCGACCCATCAGTTCTAATTAATGGTCATTTTGATAGTCCACTTGGTTCGCCGGGTGCTGGTGATTGTGGCTCATGTGTTGGTGGGTACTGGAAAACCCTTGTCAATGAAAAGTAACTTTGCACTATTTTGATTGATCATGACACTCTCTTATCACATATTTCACTGTCACAGCATCAATGCTAGAAGTTGGTAGACTTATTGTAGACTCTGGATGGATTCCTCCTCGTCCTGTTATTTTTCTCTTCAACGGTGCAGAAGAGCTGTTTATGTTGGTAGGCATTCAGGCTTTTGTTCTTACCGAAAAATGAACTGTGACTTTCCACTATTATTGTATTTGTGGCAGCCTTCATGATTATAATTTGTGCTTTAGAGGAAGGTATAATTCAAGAGTTTTTTTTTTTTTTCTCTGTCTGCTTGTCTAGATACTGTAAAATGATGGCTGCTACGTTGGATGTCAAACTTAAAGTGTTTTTATTTGAATTTGGTACAAACATACGCTCAAAGTTAATGTTGGGCTTTATCTTTGTTCAGATGTTGTGATTAGTCAGTTTTGAACAATCCTTCCGCCCTGGTCTGGAAATTTCCGAAGTTCTCTAGCTTACAGCAAGCATTTGACTTATGCTGTATAATGTTTCAGGGTGCACATGGATTTATGGAGAAACATAGGTGGCGTGATACAATTGGAGCTTTTGTAAATGTCGAAGCATCTGGTACTGGAGGTTTAGGTAAGAAATAATCCTTATTGATTGTTATGGCACTGGAAATCCTGAAGTCTTGTTCATTTATGATTAAGTTTCAGAGTTTAAGTGACAATGTGCTACAAAATGAGTTCTTTTTTCAGCGATTGAACTTGAAGAAAATAGAGTATTATGGGTTTTCCACGAAATATTTGTACCTTCATAACGTTAGAATGGAACATGTTGACACTGATGACAAAGCTTGTATTGATTCAAATTTTATTTATGAAGTAATTTGAAATGTATGGCCCAGAGAGAAACTTAACCTTTTTCCCAATAAATAAATAAAAAAAGTCCTGCATGTCGTGCCACATTATCATTTCTCTAATTTGGTCATTTTTTTGTTAATAGATTTAGTTTGTCAATCTGGACCTGGCTCATGGCCTTCACGTATTTATGCTCAGTCTGCTGTGTACCCCATGGCACACAGTGCTGCTCAGGTTCTTCTTTAGCTATTATTCTTCTCCAGTTTTATGTTTTTGTATTGCAAAGGAGAATCTTAGTTTCAAATTACGATTACCTGTTTGTTTTCATCCATAGACATCTCCATCAATACCCTGTTGAGGCAACAGGTTGTTATTTTCATATTTCAACAGCTAAATCAAATATCTTCCTTTGTTTTCGAGATTGTGCATCCAGTTATAAAACTGCTGTATTTTTCACCTGTGTACTGTTTATTGGTTTTTCTAATTTGCATGCAGGATGTGTTTCCAGTTATTCCAGGAGATACAGATTATAGGATGTTTTCTGAGGATTACGGCAACATACCTGGCCTAGATATTATCTTTATTTTGGGTGGTTACTTTTACCATACCTCATATGATACAGTGGAGAGACTATTGTATGCATCACATCTGCTGTTTTGGTACAGATACATGATTTGGATTTTCATATATTTTTGTTCTTCAAAATTTTCTGAGACATTCAATGGCATTTAGACCTGGAAGCGTCCAAGCACGAGGAGACAATTTGTTCAGCTTAATAAAGGGCTTTGCCAATTCTTCGATGCTTCAAAACTTTAATAAGCAAGCATCTCCTGAAATTACTATCCATCAGGACAAAGACGATGGGGCTATTTTCTTTGATTACCTCTCATGGTTTATGGTATGCTTTGAATATTGTTACACTTTGGTTATTTTACTAGTACGAGCTTAATGATTGCCATTACTAGCCATGAATTTTAGGTTTTTTATTCTAGAAGGCTTGCTCTGGTACTTCACAAAATTCCAATAGCCGTCTTCCTAGTAATGCCATTCCTTTTGAACTTACGGGATTTTAGCATGACTTCATGTTTGGCAACATTTTCTGATTTGACAAAAGGTAAAATAATTTCTGCTCACATTTTTTTTGTTAAGAAGCTTCGTCAACTGCTCCTCTACTTTGCTTTTCCATTATACATCAACTTTAATGTTTGATTTTTCATTTTGCTTTAAATTTAAAGTTTATGGTGAAAGCTTGCCAAAATTGTGTCATTGAATCAGCATTGTTGATTTTTTTATCTTCAGGATTTTTGTTTCATGCCTTGGGGTTTCTTCTTGCTATTGTTTCTCCAATTATGTTTTCCATCCTAAGATTGCTATTCACCAACTATTCCATGAACTGGTGCGTATTTTCTCTTTTTTTACTTGTCTGTTAGCTCTCTCTTATCTCTACAGTTAGATATGGATACAGATATATTTTGGCTTGATGTGTTAATAAATAGTATGGTTAATTTCACTACTGTTGCTATGGTATCTAAGTGGCTCAAGTAACTCACGAAGGACCTACCTTTCTGGTGGCCACAGTCTGATTTGATGACATTGAAGCAATTTTTATATTCTCATTGACATTTGGAACTTAAATTCAGGTTTTCACGTCCGTACTTGGCTTATCTGATGTTCATCCCCTGCTCACTAGTTGGTCTTCTGATTCCAAGAACTATTTGGAGTTGCTTTCCTCTCTCCCAAGATGTTTCGGTTCTTCAGACCTCAAAAGAGGTGAAATTCTATTTTGGTATTTCTTTAGATGAAACTAGTTTTACCTCTAGTCATATCTTATGCTTTAAAACTCTAATTTTAGGTTTTCCCCTTCTTGGTGGCTGGATATAATGGACTATCAATCAACTCATCTATTCATATTTCTTCTTTCATCTCATCTCATCCGTGTTACAGTTGAATGATAAATGTCAGGCTAAAATTTGATGAGATATTGCAACAATACTTTCCAGTGAATTACTTGCTTTAAAATTATTTTTAAAATTCTGGACGTTTCCTGCATCAGTGAGAGTTACAAGATGCTTGCAACGATCCTTCATTAGTATTGAAAGGAGAAAAAAAAAAGGGGGGGAAAAAAAGTGCGATATGTAATGCACTTTATGTCTCTTTTTTGGCTTTTTTATCAGAATCAACATAGCAAATCGACTTATTTATTTTTTATTTTAAGTTTATCAATTAACTACCTTGGCTTAACCCTCTTGTCAATTAGGGCCATGTAAAATAATAAAGGGCCTAGAGGAAATGGGTTCAAACCATGATGGCCACCTACCCAGAAGTTAATATCCTACTTTCCTTGACATTTAAATATATTAAGGTCAGATAGTTTATATGTGCAACCTGGGCATATAAAACTCAAAAAAGTTTTATCAATTGAATTATTCAATAAATATGAAGTGTACAGCTATTGCAACAATATAAAGCAAGTGTCAACTGGTTTGATATATCTCACAAGTCATTTACTCCTTGGGCTTAGTAAGCCTATCTGCATACACGATGAATTTGCTCTGGGATTTCCTTAATGCAGAAATTTTATTTGTTACATTTCTTTTTTCTGAAAACTATTCTTTGAAATTTCTTGATTCAGTCTTTATGTGATTTACTATTAGACTGTGTCCTTCCATATGATCGATGAAGACTTGAACCTATCCACCTTGTTTTGGATATGACAAAAACTTTATCCGATATCTTGACTCATCCATAGTCTGGAAAGCTAATCCCAATGTCTTTGCTTGATGTTAGTGAGGTCTTGTTCCATTAAGCTGCATGCATATACATGCAAGTTTTATTAGTTTTGTTCTAGAAGTTCCATTAGACCGTCAACTTCTTTATGTTCATTGGGTTAGTAACAAATTTGGTGCACCCATCATGTCCTACCACTTTTGGTTAATCTTTTGGTTCATTGGGTTACTAGCTTTGTACTATGATGTGCAATCTTTGGAATGCTCATTTTGGGTTATAAATTGACAACTTTAAAAGCTTAGTGGTATAAAATGTATATGTAACATCAATCATATTGACATCACGTATCCCATGTAACTTGCTGAGGTCTAATTTGACATTTCAATCTCACAGGCAGTGTCTGATGAAGCAAGGTTTTGGGGCGCATTTGGATTCTTTTCCAGTTTGACAATGGTATGTTGAAGGATATGGTTTATAAGATATCATTTCACCAAAGTGAACGGGCTTGTAATGGAAGAATTAATATTAATATTAATATTATTGTTATTGTAATTATTATTTTTTAATTTCAAAGGGTTGATTGCTCAAAGAAGTTTCCTAAATGCAGGCATATCTTTTAGCAGGGCTTAGTGGTGGCTTCTTGACCTTCTTCACGTGCATTTCTATGCTTGCTGCCTGGTTGTCATTTACCGTGGCAGCCAAATATTATGGCCACAGGTCTCTCAGGTTGTAATTTGCACATTACGATTTAGAATTATGACTTGATGCTAATGATATGATTTCTAAGCAAAAAGGTTTCTGCCTGATGTTCTCTAATCATTTGAATCAAATCTTCCTCTATGATAATTTTCCTGTCAGACAGAGGTAGTTTACTGGTGTGATCAGAGTATGAACAAAATCCTACTTTGCTTAGTGTGAGTGCGTTCTTAACAAAAAAATTATTTCAAGTCTGTCAACCTGGAATATTTAACAAACCATAATATGACCTGAACACATTAATATGTTATTATTCAAAATATTAGGACTCGCAATAAACAAAATAAAGTTACTAACCGCCAAGGTTCCACTTAATAATTGTAAAATGATGAAACATCTTGAAGCATATGTCTACGTAGGGAATCTAATATCTATTGTGTATCTGCGGTTGCATGCTCAAAAAACAAGTCTAACAAATTATAAAGTTCCATTTCAACGATCTTTTGCTACATCCTCTATCATTACCATCTATCCTAATGAAATGGAGGCCTCTACCAATTGTAATTTCTTCTTGCCCAATGTATTTTCCAAATATTAATAAATTTTCTCCATTTTGTTTTTGCTGCATCCAGAATATCCAAGCGTGTTTTGGCCTGACCTATATTGAAATGAATTGTTATAAATTCTCACACTCATTTGCATGTTTCATGTGTTGGGAGTTGCAGTGTTTACTATGTTGATAGTCACATGTCTGGCATCCAAAAAAAGTGAACTGATAGGTCAGGAAATTAGTTTGACTGTTCACCCTTACCAATGGTATAATGGATGCAGGCTTGAATCTGGATATTTTTAGGCATGTTTCTTTCTGGGCTCTGGAGTATGGTTGTATCAGTTCGTCAATTCTGATTGAATCTATTAATTTAATTATAAATAAATTTATTATGGGATTCTTAGCTTGTAGATAAAATTTCTTTCTTCCAGCTCTTATTCCACATATCGTTGATGAATCTGTTGGTTTTATTCCCTTTTTTCCACTTGAATGATATTTTCCCTTTTAAAAATCATCTCTTATCAGTACTCCTGTTGTTAGATTGGTGAAAGAAATTCTTGTAGTCTGATCAAAGTTTATTTGTTAGGTCAATATTGTTTTATGTGATACCAATGGTTCCATACCTTGCATACTCTGTGTATTTTGGAGGCTTCCTTGCCCAATTTTTAATTGAGAAGACGGGCATGATGGGCTCCATTCCACCTCCGTATGGTCAGTATCCTAAACTGGAATATTTTTCCATCAAATATCTAGTTCAGCATCTACTTTTCATTTCTGTTACCTCGCTGACCTAAATAGTTTTTATGCACAAAGGCATGTGGGATTCTAAGTGTGATATCCATTCAACAGTCTTCATATCTTATTAACTGGGATACGCCCACTGCCTTTTCACATGTTACCTGGCTGGAGAAACATTGTAAAATGATCATTTG
Source organism: Cucurbita ficifolia (assembly GCA_033971965.1). Classification (NCBI taxonomy): domain Eukaryota; kingdom Viridiplantae; phylum Streptophyta; class Magnoliopsida; order Cucurbitales; family Cucurbitaceae; genus Cucurbita; species Cucurbita ficifolia. The sequence continues at coordinate 306,055 of CM066973.1, read as the reverse complement.
ATGAGCTCTCGGTCTTCAGTTCCAACATTCTTATAAGATATAAACAGCTTTTTTGAAATTCCAATTTTTGGAACTGGAGTTTCATATTATTATTTTTTCAATGTTAGAGTACTTCGACAAATTTTTTGCAAGAGGCAGCTTGAACTTTGTTTATGGTATCTGTCACTTCTGTTTATGTTTCTTATAATACTTTTTATATCTTCTGGGTGTGTGTGTTGGGTTGGGAGGATCGGAACTCTATATCTTTTCCCATCATGTTCCATATTTTATTAGAAAGAAAAGATTCCAATCCAAGAGGCTCTTTATAGTTTTTTTTACTGTGTATATTGATGTCTTATCTTGTAAGTTTATTTCTTCTTAACTGGAACTTTTCTACTATGCATTGTATGCTAAAGAGGCATTCTCAAAATTTGCCCGGTTATTCCATTTATCACTGGAAAATGGGAAATTTTAAAATGGTCAAATGTTCTTGCAGGGTATTTCATTCCAGATATTGTAGTGGCGGCTACTATTGGAGTTGTAACTAGTGTGTGCGTTGGTCCTCTAATTCCAGTTTGTGGACACTGGTTAGCTAGGTCATCCATCTTGCAATTCTTGTTGCAGCTTATTGTAATTGCGTTGGCTGTTTCCTCGCAATTCTTTCCATATAGTATGGCTGCTCCGAAGAGGGTAGTTCTTCAGCAAACTTATCTTACTTCAGGTATTAAGACACTTTTAAAATATTCTCTTAGAATTTTGATGAGGTGCAATGATCAATACTGTAGACCTAGACTATAATAGGAATTTTTTTAGTACTCTTGTACTGCATACTCCCTCTGTCCACACTATGAATTTTGTTTCATAAATTCTTTAAACCCCACATCATTCTAAAATAGTGTCGAGGTAACTAAAAATGAATTAGAGTAGCACCCATACTCCCGGAGTCTAGGAAAATTTCCTACTAAAATCTTTTCTTTTCTCAACCGACTTACCCACTGCAGTTTGTGTCTCTGTGTGTGTGCGCCTGTGTTAAAAATTTTGGGCATTGTAAAATACTGCACTAGCACTTCCCAATTTGTAAGACTGCTCTCATTGCAGTTTTTAAGTAGTCCCCTGTGCTTTCTACTTGATCTACGTGCTCTGCTTAAGTGTTGTAGATGTCAAGATAACAGATTCAAGAAGTTTATAAACTTCAGAGATAACATTTCTGTTCGAAATTTTAACAAAACTTCGTTAGCTAATTTATAAATATTAGCAATCTACAATTTTCATCCTTAGGGTAGAATTAATTTTTCCCCTTTTTAAACGTTTTATTGACAATTCTTACCAAATAATAACAAACAAACCTTTCTATTGACCTGAAATCATTGCTTTTAGTTTTTCTGAATTGGCACTATATTTTGTCACAGGTCCAAATCATCTTGAGAACTCCAGTTATGAAATCTCTGTGGTGGATTCTAATTCTCTAATCTTTCTTTTCAAACATGCTCCTGATGTGGCGAAGGAATTGCAGACTGATTTAGATCTGTCTTTTGAAACTGCAAATTTGTCTCGCCAAGAGAACTGGCTGGTATGTTGCTGTAGATTAGAAAAAAGTGTGACTAATAGGACTTTGACCTTTCAATTTATGATGAATTTTAAAAAACGTTTATTAAACACAAAATTGGAAGTTTATTCGACTCTTTTTAAAGTTCACGGACTTATTTATTACAATTAAACTAAGAAAGTTTAGGAAATTAATTTGTAGTTCATTTTTAAAATAGACTTAGAAATTCAAGAAACAAAATCGTAATCAGGACTATACCATAGGCCTTAGGATTGATGTGAGTGGTATGAAATTTTGGATCCGCTTTCCTTCCGCAGGCACTTTTTCCTGTTTCCTTCTTGTTCACTAGAAGTTTGAAGTTCCCTGCCAAAGAATCAACTGCAAAGCAAGATTTATACTTCCCTTACTTGATTGCCAGTAAGCCACAAACAATTTCGGATAATGGATCTCGAAGGGTTTACTTGGAACTTTCTCTAGGGTATGTAACTCAATTCTTTTGTTACCCCAGGCTAGAATCCAGGACACAGCTATGATTTGAAATATAATTTACATGGTTAATATGTGCAACACTATATTAGCTGATCCTAGTCGACAATATATTCATGCACTGTAATGAGTTGTGAACATGCTATTTGTTCTTTTTCTTTTTCTTGCAAGAATGAACTAAGATAATATAAAAAAGCTATAGTTGTTTGTTTCTTGCAGCCTCTTTGCTTTTATAACCTAAAATCGTATAGGCAGAACGACTCTCATATCGTGTAGGGTTGGGGAATCTGTGTTCGTATGTAGTAAAATAGCAAAAATAAAATTTGTCCACAATACCTTCCTGGTGGATTAAGCATGTTAGTTCTTTTGATACTAAGCTTAGTTTTGTTTCTGACGGCTGATCCTTCTTCTAGTTCCTTGGAGGAGATTTGGGTCACAGTTCTAAACATCACTGGGCCTTTATCAAGTTGGTCATTTGCAGACAATAAGCTTCCAGGTTAGTTCGGGACCCTGTCTCGCATCTGATCTCCATTTTCTTTCTGACATAAATTGTTCTCCTCACAAATTGGAACAGCACCCGAGACACTCAACGGTGGGCCGCCCTCATACATATGTAGACTTAGCGGAGCCAGCCACAGAAACTGGACATTTTGGCTAGAGGTATGACAAGCTCACACATCGTAGTGGTCACATTGCATTCTTTCCTCATATTTTGCTTTTATCCAATATATAGTAACCAAGGATTTTTGCCAATACATTCTCTTCAATACATTTAGTGAACACGATTTCTTGTTCTAATTGAGAAACTCTCACTATAAGCAAGTTCATCAATATTTCACAATTAGCCATCTTCTCGCCTAGTCAAACTGGTTGAAGCATATGTCAATAGGTCAGATGTTTGAATTCCCCGCTCCAAAAACTAGCTACCTTCTTCTTGCACTTTAGTATTTTCTTCTAATTAGCTGTACAAGCTTGCTTACAGTCTGAGAAGATGCAACTTAATACCGAACGTTTTGCTATTATGACGAGTCATGAAGTGAAATTTGCTATAAGATGCAAGTGTGTTAGACCTGTTTATGAGGCTCATGCTCAGCTCTCTGGGAAATGTAGGCTAACAATCAGGAAGAATTGAGAATCAACGTCGCTGTACTGGATCAACAGTTGACAAGTGAAGTAAAGAAGTTGAAAAGTCTTTTCCCAGAATGGGTTGATGTCATTGCATATTCCAGCTTCATGTCTGCGTACACCTTCTGATTCATCATCCTCGCCCGGGTGCTATGGATCCACAAGAGTTATGGCTGATCGAATCGGGTTCAGGTTCAGGTTTAACTTATTGAATGTTTCTTTCTCCTCCATCCAACCAGGCTCATAGGAAAATAATTTTAGAACATTTTAATGTTTAAGAGCTTGATTAGTTTGATTGTAGAATAGCTGTGATATTCTGTTTTCTTTAGTGATGAGAACTGTTTCTCCATATGGATTTGAAAATTTTAGATGCTTCTAATGTTCCAGTGTTTGTAAGATTTGTTAACTAATTAAACTATATTTTATTTTTAACGTTAATGGTGGACAATTATTCTTGATTGTCATTTAATCATGTTTTAATTAACATAAGATGACCATTTTAGGTTTAATAATTTTATAGATGTCAACTTTATGCCCAAAAAAACACTAAATTGTCTGGTCTTTTAAACTTTAATACTTTTAACCTAATTCTAAAAAATATTACAAATATGAAAAAGAAAAAAAAACCTATATTTTATTAGGAAAGTTAAAATATAGACTATTAAATAATAAAAAATTCAAAATAGCAACACAAATATTCTATATTATTATTAGGAAGGAAAAAAAACGACAGATTTGCAAATATTTTATTTAACAACATATTATTGACAATTTTTTTAAAAGTAATTTCAACTAAAATGTGGGATTCGTCTTGCAAGTGATGATAATACAATTTGTAAATATATAGATATATATTTTCTAAAAAGTAATAATTTGTTGAACTCTTTAAAAAAATACTAGAAATATACAAAATAGGCCAAGCCCATGATAGCCCAAACCAGAAATTGGGTTGGTCTTAACCCACTTTTGACTTTTTTAGGGTTTTGTGGAGTTTGTCCTTCTCTGCTATGAACCTAATTCAAGCACTTCTTCTTCTTCTTCCTCGGTCACGGTGAAATTCAACTGTTTTTCAGAAGCCAAAGTTGCAGCTGTCGCTATGGTTCGTCTTCTATCCTCTTGTTTTATTCTTCATAACAATGTCATCTGAGGTTTAAGTGAGCGAGTAATATTGAATTCCTGTTTATGTTCATTGTTGTAGGTTAAGTACTCGAGGGAACCCGACAATCCCACTAAGTGTATGTTTCTTGTTCTACTCTTTTTCTTGTGGATTTCGTTCGATTTCTGTTTGAAGCTCTGCATTTCTTTTGTTTATCTTCTATCGGCTTGAATTTTATGGCTTCATTGATATTTTTGCCTTGAATGAACTGACACTTCGTTCTTTCTCTTTTCAGCCTGCAAAGCCAGAGGTTCGGATCTCAGAGTCCACTTTAAGGTAGGTTTAATTCCTCACCATTTCGAGCTTTGATATTTTCTTTCTTAGTTTCCATGAATTGTTTTCTACTTCTTTCCGATGGACAAAATGTTTGATTCAGGGCCATATTTCCTTTCCGGCGCAAGTAATTGATTGGATAAGTGATAATATATGTGAGCTTTCGCCTTTTCCAGACCTGAAAAGAAGTGCTGAATCCTTATGTTTTTTGCCACTCGCATTAACCCGACATCGTCTAGCTTTCCATGATATACTTCTGTGTAACCTGATGAGAAAAGCAGGGCTTCTGTTGCCTTCTATGAACAGGGCTCTCGTAAACTTCAGGGAAATTATATGCATTGTTATTGGGTGAACCTCTGTAACCCATAGTGTCTGAAGGTTCAGTAAATGATGCGACATATTTCAGCTTGTATCTTGACTTGCATATTTCTGTACATCATGTTGTGGATCATACTAACGACGATTACATGTCAATCTTTATATTGTAGAACACAAGGGAAACCGCCCATGCCATCAGGAAGTTGCCGCTGGTCAAGGCCAAGAGGTATCTAGAGGATGTACTTGCCCACAAACAGGCCATTCCTTTTCGTCGCTTCTGTGGTGGTGTTGGACGAACTGCCCAAGCAAAGAACAGGCATTCCAATGGCCAAGGGCGCTGGCCTGTCAAATCTGCCAAGTTTATTCTAGATTTGCTTGTGAATGCCGAGAGTAACGCTGAAGTATGTAATTCCTGGTTTAGTTTCACCCTGAACTGTTGCTCATAAGTTCTTTTTCACTGTTGCTTACAAGTATTATGTTCTTTCAGGTAAAGGGTCTGGATGTTGATTTGCTCCACGTATCTCACATCCAAGTAAACCAAGCTCAGAAGCAAAGACGTCGTACCTACCGTGCTCACGGAAGAATCAACCGTATGTTCTACTTATTTTTCTCTGGATGTCTGTTTGACCATCCTGCCTGACATTTCCTTTCCCTTTGTTTTCCTTAGCATACATGTCTTCTCCTTGCCATATTGAGTTGATTTTGTCAGAGAAAGAAGAGCCTGTTAAGAAGGAGGTAACCAATGAGATTGCCTAATTTACATTTGTGCTGTGAAAGATAGATAGATTGCTTTCTTATTGTTCATGATTTTACAGCCCGAGACTCAGCTGGCTACTGGCAAATCGAAGAAAGGTCGAGCGATCCGAAGTGGTGCTTCTTCTTGAATCAAAAGTACAAATTTTGATGTGGGTTTTACAGTGCCGTTTCTTTTTTGAAGTGAGTTTAATTATAAGTCACTATATAGAACGAGGTATTATGATTTAGATGTTTTGTGTGACATGTTATACTCGGAACCTCTTCCAGTTCAAGTTGCTATCACATTATGGTAATTTGATTCAATTTTTCATAATGAGATCAGATTGACACCCCCATGGCATAGTCAGTGGCCACTATTGGTCTTCTTCCGCTAAACCAACAAATAAATAACAGTGACATTTTTCAATTTAAATTTTTAAGTTTGTGTCCATAGATTGTATAAAAAAAAAAAACTTAAAAGATTTTTCAATTAATTTTGTGTATCCTTCATTATTGACCTATTCTATATTTTACTCAATCCAAAAGGTCAGAATTTTATATATAATAGATAATTAGTTTAAAGATTTTTTATAACAAACTAGAAATTCAATTATCTATTATACAGGTCAAAATATCTATTAGACAAAACAGAATTAAGGTTAAACTTGTATAATATAATTATATTGTTATAAAAAAATGTTTATGTTAATAAACAACACTTGCAGAGCAAATTTACAAACGATTAGAAAGATTATGGATGGGGCACTGACCAGAGGAATCTCAGTTTTCGTTATAGATGGAAAAAGAGCTGATAATCACATGAAATTTAGCATTAGAATTCTGAAATCGTCAATTTTCTTAGCAAGTTTATTCAACATGCAAGAGTTCGGAGAAGTAAAAGGAAAGTATATACACTGGGGGGTTTATATATGTTGCTGATGGCTTTGCTCCTACTTGTTTTCATTCCTCATTGCCCTCAAAATGGGATCATCCTCCAATGAGTCGTCATCTTCGTCTTCCAACTCGTCCAACTCGTCCAGTATTGACTGGTTCACTCTCTTACGAGATTGTCTCCTATGCTTCTTGAGCTCCAACCTTGGTTCTGCTTGCTGAGCACCCATATCTCCAACCTTAATCCTGCAAAGAAAAGTTCTTCCATCACTATAGTTTTGGATTCGTCTCATCATATGAGAACCAAGAAGGATTTGAGGTAACCACTCAATATTATATATATCATTAAAGGCATAAGGTCAGTAGGAGGACTATTGGAGGCATTCATACAAACAAGTTATAGTTCCTTTCGACAACGATGCCCCTAATCCTGAAGAAGCAAGTATCACATATGCTAAATGAATATAAATGCATATAAAACTTCAATCAGAATATTTCATGAAATGTGATTAATAATCTTTGTTGCACAAGATGAGATCCTCGAAAGTAATTACGATATCGAACTGATACATGCTTAGAGAAAGCAGCGAAGATGGGGTCTCTACTTCCTTATTACTATAAAAGTCACAGCAGTATTGCCAAATGATCAAAGGCACATTTACAAAACATTTGCAGACATTCCCTTTCAATGTTTAGCGTTCTAATTTGTTTAAAATAAAAAAAAGGCTGAAAGGAAATAACATCGCAGATCAATGGATTGTATTTAATGTATTACCCCTCTCAAGCACAGATCAAAGCAGCAATATTTTAGTGTAATTATTCACAATCTTTAAGGTAAACATACCTTACATCCCCCTCTCTTTTCGTTCCAAATGTTCTCAACTGGAATTCTTCCCTAATTCTGATTTCATCAAGAAGTTGGAAATAGTATTGATATCGCTCCCAATCTCCATTAATAACACAACCCGGTTCGCCAAGATGTAAGCAATCGTTAAAAGAGCATTTAGCAGGTTCACTGGCAAGAAGCTTGTTCCGGATCTGTACAAAGAAGTTAGCTCAACACAAGAAATTCCACAGAAGTTGAAGTTTATGCCAGAAATTTTAAGCATTGGTAATGATTTCAACAGTGCTAAGTAATGATGTACACCTCAGGGAAGGCTTGGGCAAGAGAATGCTTGGTTATTTTCATCAAACTAGGCTGGTTAAAACCAGGAGTATCTGCCAGATAGCCCCCTCCCAACAACGGTAGGAGAGAAACATGACGGGTAGTATGCTTCCCTCTACCACTTCTCGTAGAAACTTCTGCAACACGCTGATCCTCAAACCACTTGCTATCTCGAATCTGTGAATAGACCAGAAGAATATACAGTCTTATGAGTCGAGTGATCAAGAAAGCCCCAGAATTAATACACTAATCAACAAAAACAACAAAGTTGAAATTGAAAGAATGATTGAACACACGGGATCAAACCAATTATCTCCCTCTACAGCATCAGCAGCACGGTTATTGCTTCTCAGAGCGTTGATGAGACTTGATTTCCCAACTCCACTTGGACCCACAATAACTGTAGTTTGATCTCTCAAAATATATGCTAGGGAATCAAGTCCAATCCTTGTTTGAACACTGCAAAAAAGGGGGTCATAGCCCCAGCTGCGCAGTCTGGACTTCCAAGAAACTACTGTCTGCAATATGCCATTCCTAATAACTGTCAGCATTAAGAAGGAAACGCATGCATGCGTAGTTACAAGAAACTTTGAACAATCACTGCTCACCTAGAGAGATTCAAGCAGGATCCAAAACTAGAGAGTATGCACTATGTCAAGCAATGCAAGAACTAAGTTTATGTTACAAGTTAAGGCATGACATTATAAGAAAAAGAAGCGTTCATGAGAATAGTTGTGAGATCCCACATCGGTTGGAGAGAAGAACGAAGCAGTTTTTCTAAAGGTGTGGAAACCTCTCCCTAGCATACACGTTTTAAAAACATTGATGGGAAGCTCGAAAGGGAAAGCCCAAACAAGACAATATGTGGTAGCGGTGGGTATCAGTACAGTTAAAAGCTAGTGAAAACTTACTGATTAAGTAATTTGACATAGTCAATTGATGTTAGTGCCACTCATTTAGGGTAGTGGCTTGTAATTAGGAGGGACCTGACTTAGACACTTAGTGGGAATAGTAAGAGAGATTTGTAAGGTTAGTAGTCTAATCAGTGGATTAGGTCCTACAAATTCACGTAAATTTCTCATTTCAATACACATAATAGAATTGAAGCACTTTTTTCATGCTATGTCTCTCTTGTTTCCACTAATTAAGAGAGATTTGGAAGGTTTGTTCTCTTTGTTTTTCGTCAAGTAGTAGGACTAGAGCATGCTTTCATTGAAGCTCGTTTATACCTTCACATTTCCAAATTATGAACAGAAGTTGCTAAATTACCATAGCTACATTGTAGGACTAGAACATGAACTGTGAATCCTCTTTTCACACGATATTAAACCTTCAGAGATTAAGTTGAGTTTCAGGTGTTAAAAAAATCCTTCATGTACAACATTCTGCTGGATTACTCTTATTCATAAGAAAACGTATTGGCAGATGATGCTAGAGATTTCAGATATAGCCTAAGCGACCAAAATAGTTATGATCAGAGAGTTTAGTAAGTATAAGATTCAAACTATAACCTCTTCATCGACGAGTTCCAATTTGTTGAGACCCAGCGTCAGGGGAATTCCGGTAGACTCTGCTTCCACTAGAAACCTTGTAAGTGTAAAAGGCTCTAACTTCGGCTGATCTATGGAGAAGAGCACAAGCAAATGGTCCACATTGGCTACCGGAGGATCAAGGATCTCCGAGCTTCTTTGGAAGACATTCTCGATCATTCCCCTGCGGTCCACCCAATCAATGGAACCAACGACCACCTTGTCCCCGACTAACACTCTCCTCTTTATCTTCTTCAGCACCGCCTTCACTACGCAGAGCAACTCAATTCCAAGGCGAGAAGAATTCGAAGAATCGCCTTCTAAGCTTCCAGAACGCTCCGAATCGTTGTTCGAGCTGTCAGAAAGCCGAGAAGGAAGCGACTGAACAATTACGCGCATGAAATTAGCTTGAGCAGCAGCAACGGTGCCGATGGCTTGAGATTCGGAGAGAGGAGGAATATCTTGGGGAGAGAGAACCGGTGCAAGAGACGAATAATTCTTGAAAGTATGTTTAGCTCGGAGTAGATTCTTGCTTGGCGGAGGTTTATTGGAGACATTGTTAGGGTTATGCTGTTTGGCAACGATTGAGAGGCATCGGACGTTGAAGCATCGCCGGAGAACATTTCCGAAGACCGGGACTGATGCAATGGCAGCGATGGAGGTGGAGTGGTGGCGGAGCATAGAAATGGAAGCAATCGCCATGAAGGTAACTAAATTCAGATATCGACTTCTGAGATTGAAGAAAATTCAAAACTAAAACGAATTCACTCCTAGAAAAGCGCAGACTCAACTTGAAAATGAATATTCAAGACATCTTTAGCTTCGTCATCGTTGAATCTAGAGCAATTATCTCTTCCACCGGAGAAGATGAAGGCATTTCAGTGAGAATCCGACGGTCGAACCTTCCATACCAAAGCGGAGCTAATTGTCGTTCCCGTCCAGAACTACTTGCCGTATGACTAAAATGGGCCATACAGGGTCAAGCGCAGCCCATTTAACACATTTGAATGATGAGCGAGGCCCATTTATATATGGGCTCTCTTTAGTCTTTCTCATAGAGGCCCAACCCCGTTTTTGCCTAGAAGGAGTTCTTGAATTTTTTATTATCTATTCGAATTTTTTTTAGATTCAGAAACCTATTAAAAATTTAAGTCTTATTTGACTAAAAAAATGATTATATTTATTATATCAATTAATTGTTAGAAAAATATAAGTTATAAAAGATTTATTAAATATAAAATTAAAAGTTTAGAGATGTATTAAATACAAAATTAAAAAGAAAAATTATTTATTAGATAAAAATTTAAAAACTACACTTATAATTTAATTTTAAAATTATTATCTCGTCCCCTCAGTATTTTTAATATTATATTAAACAAATCTTGGTTCTTTTAAAATAATCAAAAGTATAATTGTGAGTGGGTAGACGTCTATAAATTACCATTCTAAAAAAAATAAAAAATAAAAAAATAATTCCTAACCAAATTTAATAAAGTCGGGTTATCTGGTAAAAAAGAGTTGAAAATAATAATAATAAATAATTAAAAGAAAAAAAGATAAAAATAATTGGAAGAAGATAAGGTGACGATGGTTGGTGATGGGTTGCTTTGAAGTGAGGTGTGGAAGGTTCGGCCTTATCGCTGTTTATGCACTTTTGACCATTCCAATAACAACGACTGTACCCTCTCGGAACCCGTGGAGCCACACCCATTCTTGAAAGCCCCGTGTTCTTCTTCTTCAATACGTCAATTTAATTCAAAATTAATTAACATAAAAAACTAATTTAAATAACGTTCTCCTCATTGTTTTTTTAGATTTTAAATTGTATAATTTTACTACGCAAAGGAATAAGTTGATTGAAATTTGAGTTTTTATAATTTATATTTAGATAATTTAGAAGTCAACTAATTTAATAATTTTGATCAACTTATCTATTAAATATTTGTTTGACAACGAAAACATGCGCTCAAATTGTGTTTGGATACGTAACGGAGCCATGGATTGATTTTGAAGCCAAAACTTAATCATTTAACCAAACACTTCTCCATAAACTTTCCGCGGCTTATCTTTATCCTTTATCAAAAATTTCTAAATTAAATTTTATATTTTAGCTAAATTTCAAAATTCTCCGTCTTGAGTATTTATTCTATCATCTTTTGAGATACAGTAGGTTTAAATTCTCGTGATTTTCATGTTAAATATATTATAATATAAATATTTTTAAAAATTAAAACAAAACCCGTCATCTTGATAAATAAATACTTTTTTTTTAATTTTAGATGTGAATTTAATTTTTCAATGAATTATATTTTAAATTTTGAAAAATTAAAATTCTAACACTAATATCTTTGTCTATTTCAATTAAATATAATTTAATTAAATTAGATCTCCGACCATTTCAATCTAATTTAATCTCGTAATTATTAAAAATGTTTTGTCCTCTAAATTAAGTGTTACCCATTCCTTTTATTTTAAAAGAAAAATCGAAAATTAACATTTTTTTAATTTGAGACATTCATTTTATTTATTTAATTATGACCCAATCGAATTTAGTTTAATTTCAGAAATTTATAATTAAAAGGATTGAGGTGGATCCAAATCGATAGCTTATCTCAACCCCACAACCATATCTTTAAAGGTCAAATTTATTTATTTAATTTTTTAAGTGACAAATAAAATATAAAAAAAAAAAAGATAGACTAAGCAATTTGAGTCGGTTCGAAACCTATCGATGCGCAATTTCGACGGTCCATATCGTAAAACTATATTTTTTTTAATAAAATCACTTTATTCTTTTATTCGGATTTTTTAAGTCCAATAATCACCCCGCCCAGTTGTCGTCCATCATCGCCCCGATAGGCATTTAAATAGATTAAAGAGTTAAATTTAAATATTTTTAAAATTATATTATATAAAATACATCTAGTTTATATTAACTTTGAAATAACTACATTTAAATACGTTGATTTTTCGTTCGTTTTTTTACTTTAAAAATAATTTTATAATTTTAGGAACACGAATAAAAATGGATGATATTAATATATGTATATATAAACAAAATAGAAGGGACGTGTCCAATAATGGCAAATAAGACGTCCACAATGACGTGGAAGAGTGGGAATGGAGGTGAAGCGCTCGTCCCTATCGAAGGAATGGGGTCTTAAAAAAAGCCCTAGCGAGTTCCATCAATGGCGGTCGCTACAATTTGGCCGCTCAAACGGGGCCCTCCACCTTCGTCATTCCACAATCCACGCCATACGCCGTCAATTTCAACTCAGCCCCCTCCAATTTTGATTTGATCGTCGCTCCTTCCTCTCACGAGGACCACTACGCTCACCAGCGCCGATCGCCATCGAATCTGACCTCCATTTGCGTCGACGTCGCTGCTGTCTTCTTCCGATTATGAACAGAAATCGACGCCCTCTTTTTTCCCCTCCACTCGTAATTCTTCACCAAAAGCAGAAGAAAATCCGAGGTCCAAGGTTCACGGAATTGCAGCAAACCGTGGAAAGTGAAATCCAGGTAGAGTTTGATTGTTGTTGTTCTTAGAGAAGCGCGCTAATGGGTTCCACAAGTTTTGTTTGTGGTAATTCCTCTGAATAATGTTCGTAATGAGCATTGCCAACCAAAATGGGTCGTCTCTGTCACTTGGAATCCAAATGCGACCAATGTGGTTGTGTGGTAATGGCAACGCAATCCATGCGAATCAAGAGTCCAGCTTAAGCCACGTTTACTCTCGACCTAAAATTTAATATCTTGAGAGATATCTTCTTAAGAAAACAAATTAATTTGTTTATTTTTAAAAATATGGTTTAAAAGAAAATAACAAAATATATGAAATTTGTAGTGAATAAGATAGGTTTTAGATGATTACAAATTTATAATCCTCTGTAAGGTGGTACAGCTCTTTATGGTACAACTTTTAAAATGTCTTATGAAAGGTACAATCTTAAGCTATATAAAGGCACGTGGTTTAAATGACATGTTTACAATCATTTAAGCTCGACATGATCAATCTTACTTGTTAAGTAATTCGAATTTCAAACAAGTATCATTGTCTCGAGATATCTGATCAACAAAGTAGTTCAAATCTTACTTCATGCTCGTATCCAATTAGATTGGATGGAGCAAGATTAGAGAGATTCAAGAATTATACAAAAATCAATATTAATATAAAGTAGTTTAATTTCACCATTTAAAATGGGATGAAATTAAAAGATTGGAATTAAGAACCGAAAACTGTTACCTAATAAAGTAGGTTAAAAAAATGAAGGAGGGTTGTTTGGATAAAATTAGCATATTTTAAGAAAGAAAGTCCACTTCGGGAGGTATAAATCGTTGAAGCCATAAATAAAGTTATTATTTGTCTAATTAAGTAATTATTGTCCAACTTGCCGTCCCTCCTGTTATTTTCTTCATTTCCTTTTTTGACTTTTTGCCCACTATGAATGACATTTATTGAAATTGAGTTAGGGGCAATTTTGTAATGCTACCTCCAATTATTGAATAAAATAAAACTATATATATATATATATATATATATATATATATATATGGCCCTCTATTTCCATTTGAGGGAAATTCCTAAAAATGATATTTCATTATTTTTAACCTATTGTCTTTCTTTTTTTAATAATTATTTAATTAACGAAATTTTGATTGATTTTAAGATTTTTTTAAAATTCAAATTTATATAAAATCCGTGTATTGATCATCGTTATTTATAAAATTATATATAGTTTTTAAAAACGTTTTATTAATTTTTAAAGACTTTATGGGCAATATTCCAAAGTATCAATACTAAAAAAAAAAAATCCGGGGGATTAATTTTATTTGAAAAAATTGAGGCGATTTCAAAATTTAAATTTAATTTAAAATTATATATTTATCTGGATATTGCCTTGCAAAATATTATTTTTTTTAAAGGCGAAATTACTAATTTAATTTTTGGTTAGTTGTGAAAATTGTTTGAGCTTTCCGAAATTACTAAATTAATCTTATGATCAAAGAAAGTTTAGTTGAAGATTAAGGTTAAGAATAAGATAATAAAATTAGGAACAGGTAATTAATTCATTAATTAAGTTGTTTTATTTCGCTAATTCCTTAATTCGGGGAACACAAAAGACGACAATTATCGTCTCCTTCGTGTCTTGGCAAGCAATTGCGCGGAAAATCTCATTCTGACGTGGTCCGCTTCTGTCAGTTTTATCCTTTTCTTTTCTTCATTCCTATTTTTGGTTTTCTATAAATCCTCTTCAATCTCAGCCCCACCCTAGACCAACCACATCTTCTTCATTTTTTTCAAATCTCTCAACAACCCTCTTTGCTGCTGCTGCTGCCTCTCTTCCTGGTAATCTTCTCTTTATGATCTTGAATCTACTGTATTGATTCTGTTTTCCCCCGCTCGATTCCGGTTTGTGTTTGCTGCAGATCTGGTGGTCTTTTCTTTTCTTTTCTTTTCTGTTTTAGATCAGTTTACTTCAGTGGATCTTTGTATCCATGGAGTTTGGATTTGTGTGGTTCTTGTTCTTAATTTTTCGGAGGCGGGGGGTGAAATGGATTACTTTTGTACTTTGTAGTTGTGCAGCTTGTTACATCCTATGCAATGCTGTGTTGTTGTGTTTATGCGGCTGTTTATGCTTTGCCATTGTTTGCTTGCTCTAGATTCTGCTGTTCATCGATTTTTTAGGGTCTTGAATTGTCGGCTCAATTTCTGAGTTCAGTGTTCATGTTTCTATATCGTTTCTGATGGTTGTGATTTTGATGCGATGGAAGTTTTGTTGACCTTTGAGAACGAACAGCTTAACTTTTCCTGGTTCATCTTGTTTTTCGCGATTCTATAATGTTGAGGGATTCTTTTACTTTTATTCAATTTTTGAGTTCAGTGTCTGTGTAGAAGATTAATTGATTCCAGATCCGGTGGAAGAGCTTTTGTCTTGTACCCTCTTGAAGGGGACTGTTGGATCCAATTTGTTGGCTGCTTTTCTTGTATTTCCCTCCATATCTCTGCTAAGCTCGGCTTCTATCTGCTTCATTATGAAGAAGCTGCTGAGATATTTACTGTATCTTTGTTCGGCACCGCCATTCTCACCCTTCGAATACTGAATAAGAAAACGTGTCAAACCCAATACTCGATGTTTGACGAGTCTTTGTTGCCCATGCATGTGTCGCTTGTTTGTGCATCTTCTATTATTTTTTGTTTCTCCTTCTACCTCTGTTGAAAGATAAGCTCAAATGATATGAACTCGTTTTGGTTTTATATCCTTGTCATATCATTTTAAGCTTGGACCTTATAATTCTTGTGATCTGGGACTTCAAGTAATAATCAATCGATTTGTATTTGCCTTTGACATTAAGCGTGTAATCTTATGACTTTCCATATTTCAGACTTTCAGTTTCTCTCTATTCTCAAATGGAAGTTATGGGGGGCTAACTGGGCGAGTTCTATGGCATTGACTGGTATGTTTTTCTTTCAAATCTGACACTGTACATACATGCTCATCAGCTGTCACTTTCACGAGAACTTGGGTTATAAGCTTTATGCTGCACGATGTGTAGGTATTTTGGCAATGCATAGAGAAAGAGGGAACTCTATAAAGTTGCAGAACATCACTCATACTGCCATATCTAGTAAATATAAGCGTGAGTTTTCTGGCATGGACTTTGAATCAGATTGGACAAGACACAGAAAGTCCTCTGCATTTGCTGCTCAAGTGATCCGTTCTGCAACTTCCTTTATGCCTTGGTCTTGCAGAATCCCAATTAGTAAAGGATATCACGAATTTCTTTAATTGAACTCAATCAAGTTATTGCACTGTTTGAGCGATACTGTTGAAGAAAAACAGTCGTCGTTGTACATGATTTAATTGGTTACTTTATTTGTATAATGCCTGGATTCATTTCTGGAAAGAAGAGGTTCACAGAAATAAACATGTGCATCATCAACACTGTTAAAAAGAATTCAGTTAGTCATTCGAAAAGCGATACCGGATCCACTCAGTTTGATTATGAGTCTGACAAGTCTCTCTTTCCTGGCTTGCCCGATGATGTCGCAAAACTGTGCCTTGCCCTGGTTCCACGTTCTAGCCACCCATCTATGGCTGGTGTCTGCAAGAATTGGAGGTCATTCATTAAAGGCAAGGATTTCATAACCGAGAGGAAATTAGCTGGTGCTGTTGAGGAGTGGCTGTACTTCTTAACTATGGATACTGAAAGGAAGGAGTGCCACTGGGAAGTATTTGATCGTGTAGAACACAAATTCCGAATTCTTCCCCCGATGCCTGGGGTAGTGAAGGCTGGTTTTGAAGTGGTGGTTTTGAACGGGAAGCTTCTTGTCATAGCTGGTTATTCGATTGCTGACGGGACTGATTCTGTATCATCCGACGTTTATCAATATGATTCTTGCCTTAACAGGTCTGTTATCCATGTTAACCTTAGAGAAGTTGCTTTTATACTCGTTATGATTAACGTTAGGCCTGTTTTTTTTTAATTCATATTATTCAATTATTTTTTATTTTTATAATCCTATACAATGATTTTTCTTGATATAAAAAAAGAAGTTGAAATCGCGCTGCTATTAATTTCAACACTCCATGTTTATGGTAGTGTTGACTGTTAAGAAGGCGCTTCTTTATTTGTAGTTATAGTGGATTGAGCTTCTGTTTATGATTGCTTTTTAATTTCTCTGCTTGCTACGGGGAAAGTAGAGTTGGGATTTCTCTAGTTAGTCATGTGACTTCAAACATGGATGCAGGTGGAGCAAATTAGCCAATTTGAATGTAGCTCGATATGACTTTGCTTGTGCTGCGGTTGATGGAATTGTCTATGTGGTTGGAGGCTATGGGATAGAAGGCGACAATCTATCAAGTGCTGAGGTGTATGACCCCGAAACTGACAAGTGGACTCTAATCGAAAGCCTCCGCCGCCCTCGATCAGGCTGTTTTGCATGTGGATTTGACGGTAAGCTGTACGTCATGGGTGGAAGGTCAAGCTTCACCATTGGAAATTCGAAGTTCGTCGACGTGTACAATCCCAAGAGACATAGTTGGAACGAGATGAAGAATGGTTGTGTAATGGTCACTGCTCATGCTGTAGTAGGTAAGAAACTCTTCTGTATGGAATGGAAGAACCAACGAAAGCTATCTATGTTCAATCCAGAGGATAATTCATGGAAGATGGTACCTGTTCCATTAACTGGTAGCTCTAGCATTGGATTTCGGTTTGGCATAGTGGATGGGAAGCTGTTGCTCTTCTCGTTGAAGAACGAACCCGAGTACCGTACTTTGTTGTACGATCCAAATGCAGCTCCGGGTTCGGAATGGAAGACCTCAGACATAAAACCATCTGGCTTGTGCTTGTGCAGTGTGACCATCAAGGTTTGACAATGGAAGCGTCATTTTAGAGTGAAAGACTCACTTTTTATCCAGTTTGACTTATTTGTTAGCAGATTCTAATTCGTCCTCCATTTCTATTATCTGACAATGAATGATTTGGTCAATCATTTAAAGCATCATTCTTATCTTAATGATCTAGTGGAGAATCAATCCTTTGATGATGTTTGTTTTAAAACACGCTTGGAATCCAGATAGATAGATACTCATGAAGTAAACTTTACATTGCTTCAACTTGCCGCTGCTACTCATGGAATGTGTTGATTGCTGATCAAATCATGTCAAGTGAAGTCGAAGGTGTCAGCTGAACCCGGTAATCGTCTGGTCGGGCCTTTGAAGTTCGAACTTAGAACCTTCAAAGTGATGGCTTTGTTAAGAATCTGTTTCAGAAGACTGATGTGTGGTATGATATCCAACCCCTACTGCAGGGAATGAACTACTCCCATGTAAGATGATGCATGAAAGATTGAGATTTGTACATAGGTAAATATGGTATCTGGTGAATGATTTACTTTTCCCTACAACAAAGTGGCCAAAAATTCGAATCTCTTACCTCTACTGAACAAGTTTGAAAGTTCAAATAAACCTTAATATCGAGTCCTATGTTCGTTTTTTTTTTTTTTTTTTTTTTTTTTTTTGTGTGTGGATACTGTATTATAACCTTTACCAACACAAAGGAGTGGAATAAAATATGTAATTAACCTTTTTATTTTGTTATAAAGAAGAAAACAAGAATTAATATATCATTTTCAAAAAGTTTGGATTGGAAACAAAACAGTAAGGTGTATACACAGATTTAACTCATAAATCTATTTAGACACTGACCTGCCGCCTATGTGGAGGGAGGTTATACAGCAGTCGATGGAAAAGATGGCCAAAACTATTCCTGCTTGATTTTTCCAGCAAAGAGAACTACAATGACAAATAACGTTACAGAAACAACACCCATTTCTATTTCTTAAAGCTTGATCTCTCCCCCGGATGAACCATATAGTCAAGAGAAACCATGAACTAAAATATTGAGAAGAGCCATGAGATCCATTCTGGTTCATTTTCATCTCCAATTCACTACCAATATTCAAACCAGCATTGCTAGGATCAACAGTGTAGATAAAATGTGTACTACAACACTACATTTAAATGGCTCTTTGAACTTCCAGTCCTTTACTTAAAAGGCCGAAGTCGATGTAGATCAACATTCCATTATGCAATCATCAGACCAGAGATTTAAGGATTGTTGGAAATAGGCAATGAAAATGAGATGCGACGAAGGAAAGATCATGCTAAAGTTGGAGAAAAGAGGTTGTAAAAACCAGTCGAAGCAGCAGGAACCCGCTTCGACGCAAATGGAAATACAGCTTTAGTCATCAAAATCAAGCAGAAACTTGGTATTTTTGAAATTTGGCTCGATCCCCTTCTATTTTCTACTCAACAACTATCTAGACTGCTGCCTACCTCAAGTGATAGAACATCAATGGTATGTGTCTTAAGTAGAAGTATAATGCACTAAAGAAAACAAAACTCTTTTGTTTTCTGATAAGAAATGTAACACAACAATGATCTTCCTCTTTGACATTTTTGAGGATGCATAGCAAGCAAAACAACTTGTAATGGAATGCTCATGTATTTATAAATGGGTTTAAATAGCTTTCAACCATGTCACTACAGAAATCTAACTTCAAAGACCCTCTTACTAAAATAAGACTGTGAGGCGCACACACACACATGCTAAATAAACCACAAAACAGGGAATATAGGCATAGCTCAGAAGAATATTATTGAGACTCCCATTGAGAAGCACCCCACAGCTACCCAAGGACTCAAACGTTCACCTGATTCACAAACAGAACATCACCCCGTCAGATAATAATGATTGTTATTCTTGCCAAATGACAACAAAATCTATGAGATACTGATTGAAATAGGTGTAACTTAGACTTTGTTCTTTCTCCCATGTCCCCCGTTGCGTGATTGTGTATATAAATACGAATATGAACAAGAGAAATCTAAAAGGCCGAAAAGCTACCGAGTTTTTTTAACAATAAAGAAGCTAAATACTTTTTTTTGGGTGCAATACATCAGAAATTCAGTCTCATTAAGAGAGACGAATGCTGGAAGAACCAAAGAGAAAAGAAGAAAGAAAGAGTTCAGATGTTCTACAGTTTATGTATAAATTGTTCCAGAAAAATATTCATGCAATAGAGCAATTGTGCAAATTTAACCAAGAATCCTACCTATTCTTGCTGCTTTCCAAAAGAAGCCACGGAACCTGTCAGACGAGCAACTCGATTAAAAACGATATGGAATTTATAATGTAATCATATTTTGAACATAAGAGGTAGTGATTTCGCACACCAAGAACATCAATATCGGTGATCAATAGCACTACCATGATAATAAATCAATCAACACCTAACATATTGTACAGGAAATTCAATTTTACGAATTAAGGAAAGAATGGGGGTCTCTCCAAGCATCAAATTAATTCCAGTTATGTTAGAGAGAAGGAAAAGAAAGTAGCAACATGAAATGAAAACTCAAAACAATTAGCCAACATGCTCGAAGCCTGATTATCTAAATTTATCACAATGCAGTATACAGCATAAGAGAAATGAAGAAATTACCCATTCCTCTGTTCAAGAATAGCAGGAAACTGCATCTTCACATAGGTACAGGTACAAATTCCCAGAAGGATTACTGTCAGAAACGAATGAAAATTGAACAAAGCCGACTGAAAAACAAACATCGACCATGTCAGCGATTAATAGCTCCTATTTATCCAAGCTATGACTATTTTCATAGTCCATACACCAAAGACCAGGGTCCTTTACCATTTTCAAAATGCCAGGTATTAATCACGCTAACAATCTTCACTATTCAATTCAACCTAGAAATAGGATAAAATAAGTTAGGAACGGACTGAAATGAAGTTCAATACACACATCCATATCATTCATGATTGAGGACAAACTCTCCTGATAATTTGAAAACTTCACAGTAAATAAATTAGGCTCTTCGATTTTTACAAAAGTCATACACCATTTTGAAGTTCCATTAAGATTTTGGGCACCACAAAGCTAAACTAAACAATCTCTGTGCAGAAACTGTTACGAAATGTAGTTCCTCATAGATACTGAAAGCTGAAGGAGTAAACCTCGAATTCGATTTACGAATCGGGAATGGGTAACAATGTTAAAACATTAACTTTCTCCAACAAAGATCCGAATCTCTCGATATCCAAGAAACAATTTGTTCGAACCCATTAATCTAAAAGCCTAAATCCAACTAAATCTTCAACACCGAATCCAATAACATCGAAAACACAAATTCAAACAAATCATAGAGTACTTACAGAAAGTACAGGAATTGCTATTAAGAAAAGAAACAGCGAGTCGCAGAGAGTCTCAGATCGCAGTCCTTCGAAAACGAATGAACGGGAGGAAAGGAACTTGTTGACCTCCCAACAGCCAAAGGATTGAACAGCGGCGAGCAAAAGCGCTTCTGAGTGAGATTTTTCCTCCGGTTGTCAACGAAATGACGAATGATTCCGCAGTTCAGACGAGCTCCAGCGATTCGGCCATTGCTTTATAGGAACTTTATACTTTTTACAATTACCAAATGAATACTTTGGTGTGAGGGGTTCTCCAAGTCATTCCAAATATTTTTAATGTAATTCTTAATTGGTTAAATTATATTTGAAAATTAAAAAAAAAAGAAAAAGAAAATTAATATTTTAGCAATTCATAAAAACCTAATTAAATTTGTAACTTAACATTCTTAATTCTTTATTTAATTTGACCCTGTGAAACCTAGTCTTCAATATATATTTAATAGTTTTCCTGCATAACTAAATTTTATCTTCTACTTTTTAAAATTTTGACAAATAAAAAAAAAGGTAAATAAAAGTACTATAATAATTTTTTTATGAAATATTGAGACCAAAATGAATAAAAATAGAAAGTTTAATGTAATAATCAAGGCAATATTTACCACTCCATTTTTTGTTTTTGAAAAGTGTTCTTATTTTCTCATTATTTTTTATAACCAGTTTCTTTTTTTTCTTCTTTAAGAAAATGTTTATTCAAATTTCAAAAAAAATTAAAACTTGACTATATAAATAAAGTAGTTTAAAAAATTTAATTTTTTTTTTCTCTTGTAAAAATTAACAATCTTGCCCATCTTCCATCACAAGTCCATGATTATATAATTAAGGGGGGAAAATGGCCCATATGAGTAACCTGAAAAGAACAAGAAGCATGGTAATAAGGTAGTCCAATGGAGAAATGGATTCAAAATTTAGGAAACATAGACACAATATCCTCCAAGCAGCCATAATTGTAATAACATGACAGAAAGATCCTTAAAGTACTAGAATCAAACTTTTTAAGGGTCTGTAAAGTTTACACCTAGAGCATCTCTTTAGAATCAGCTTCCCCCTTAGCACAAATGAACAGCGAGAAAACGTCTTAACCTGCTTATATGTCTGTATGGGATTGATTCTCAATCAATGTTTTCACCCATTTCCTGATCCACTGTGGTTGGCGTCACTGGATAGTAGTTGTAATGAAGCTCCCCTACATCATCGCCAGATACCTTTTTCCATCCATTTGGTCCCACGTAATAAACTGATCAATCACATTCAAATCACGAGTGAAACGAGAGAATTTGAGTACTACAAACACGAGGAAACATTTAGACAGGAGCATACCGCTAGCAACTCCACCACTGGCTCCATCTCGGAAAGTTGCGTGATAAATAGCTCGTCTAGCAAGTTCGGCAGCTTCTTCGACAGACAAGTCATAACGATATCTGCTTGGTAACACAACAAAGTATTCAAGAAGTTATATAAATCAACGTAGATAATGAAGGGAGAAAAAGGTAAGAGGAAAGAATATTGAATAATGTCTGTACCAACACCATCAGGTATTGCAGAGGGTGCATTAACTCGACAGAAGGCAAAAATTGTGCATTCAAGATCAAGAAATCTAATCATAATTACAAGCTGAGATGTACCTTCTAAACTAATTCTAATTGGGGGGACGGGGGTTTTGCTGAGTTTCCTTTTACATGGAGAGATATTGCAGAGAAAGGGTGTTGAATTCAATCGCTATTTAGTTTAACTTAAAACACCATTTTAAAACAAAATACTACTTACAAAATGCCAGCAGTTTAGTTTTTTTTTAAATATTAGAAGCCTGCAAGTTTAATGTCCTAAGTAGGTGGTCACCATGGAGTTCTCTTCACTTTCTTTTACTATTTTTTGTTACTGTACTCCAATGTTCCTAGGCCAATTCCTGCCAAATCGTGGTGGTTCACTGAAAAAGCTACATTGTTTGTCCTAACATACGGTAAGGAGTTGAGAAATGTTAAAGACAGCCTGATAACGGAGAATCACACTTACCCATTATCCAAGACACCATAGGCATAAGGTGAACCAGATCCAACAGAAAATCTTGTTCCTTTTAGCCTCCCTCCCTCACTGTCCACATAGTATAGACCAGGACCCTACAAAATTTTTGCAGAAGCACAGAAGAAAGTAAGCTATGGGTCATTGTAAAAGAAGAAAACGAAAACAAAACAATTTCATTACAATTTTCATCTTAAATAAGAAAATAAAGATGAATAAAAGTTTTATTACTGTTTCATCCCATCCAGCAATCATAGTCCCAACAGAAAGACCCATTCCACGATAGGAGTACAGAATGTTTGCCAGTAACTTTGATGCTCCTGCAACTGAAATCCGGCGCTTGTTTGCTAATTCGTGACGGCGGCACTAAATCATATCATTTTAAATATTATGATCAGCTAACCACATGCGAAAAACCCAAAATGTCAACTTTGGCAAGGTACAATTAATCGAATTTGCTCATTTACAAGTTGAGTCGTTGAGACTGGAAAACTCTAAAAGTAGAGTTAAAGAGATTAAAACGATGGTAGTACAAGGCAACCCTTTCTTAATAAAAATTAAGAATCCTACAATTAAATATTGGCCAATTACCTTGACACCGAGGTTTCTGTGCCAAAACTGGCAATCGGCAGCACCTCCAGCCATTGTGCCAAGCATGTAAGGATTGATTTCAATAATCTTTTTCACAGATTGCGATGCTGCACAAATTTAAAAACAAATGTAAAGTTCAGAATGAAGAATGGTACTCAAAAGACGACACAATAACTTACAATACAATGGAGGGTGAGGGGAGGGAGAACAAATGGCATAAAGCTAAACAGTAAAATGTGAACAAATGCATCAAGCTGCACAGAGAATTCTATCATAGGGGCACATACCCTGAATCGCTAAAAGGGATTAAGTAACTTAGGATAGCGCTTTGAAGTTTCATGATATCCACACAAAACACGTCTAGAAATTAAAGCTCAAATTTGTTTAAAGAACACATGTAATAAAATAAACATACATATATAGCCTCCCATGCTGGCACGCGAATCAGCAGCAACCATGACTCCTTCCTTAAAAATGAAAGCCAGCGTTGTTGTTCCTTTAGCTGGCTTCACCATCTGAATGGCCTCTTTCTGAAAGCCATCAAACTGATATACGGGGAACATCAAAGTCAGAAAAATCAATTCTACAAAAGAGTATGCAGCCCAGAAAGCGGTATGAGATATGATTTACAAATTACGTCACTGGAATTAGGGACTTCGAAGGATGGAGCAGCTGAAAACCCTTCCAAAATCTCCATTTTTGGTCCAAACAGCGGAGCACTTGTTTGAAGACCACTGGTATCGAGCTTCATGTTTCAACTCCTGTTATGACCAAAAATTAAGATTTAGTACAGGGTTCGCCTTACAAAGAAATTATCCACACAACAAGATTTTAGTTAGAAAAAAGAAAAAAAAAAGTCCAGAAAAACACGTTCAACTACGCCGATAACCGAGCTAGTTCTATTTCACAGAATTAACGAAAACTAAATTTGGAACATCCTGCCCGGAAAAATAGTCAAAACACTCGCGTCCGATAAACAAATAATCGTCCGAACCGATTTGACATCAAAAGACACTTCAAACTCCTTAGCCATCAAAAATAGAATCGTGTGATCAAAATCTCAGCACCCCGTCCTCAAATTCTATCAGAAACCAAAACAGATCCATAAAATCCTCGGAATGCAAGCAATTTTCAACTAAGAACAGATCGATAACAAAATCCTAATGACCGAAATTGATTCCAATCAGCAATGTATCATAAATCCGCATATGA
The DNA here is from genome assembly GCA_033971965.1 of Cucurbita ficifolia. NCBI lineage: Eukaryota > Viridiplantae > Streptophyta > Magnoliopsida > Cucurbitales > Cucurbitaceae > Cucurbita > Cucurbita ficifolia. The sequence goes on along the minus strand of CM066973.1, from coordinate 281,252 downwards.
ACTCGAAAGAACTAAACAAGAGCGAACTCTTACTACTTAAACTTTACCTTTACCTAGAATCTTGAGCAACGGGAGAACAGAAACACGAACTAAAAACAAACAAAATATACAACGTCCAAGGAAATGATCGAAATGGAGGCGAAAAATGCCGCAAGAATACGGATGTTTACAGGAAGGTCGAACACAAGTTTCGTGTCCTCCAGGAAACCAACGGGCTTAATGGGCTTGCGCTTGGCCCATATTTTTATTTGGTCAGTTAACTGTGATGATGGTAATGGGCCTTGGGGCTTGTGGCCCAATCTTGACCCAATTTTAAAATAATAATACAAAAAATAGTTTTTGTTTTTTTTTTTTTTATTATTTTAACTTTATAACTGAAATATGCAATGCCCTCTCGGTGCCGTACTTTTAGCTCATTAATAAATCGTGCTCCAAGCCGCGAATTAAATTTACTCGTTCCGCACTTTTCGCCTTTTTGCCCTTCCACCGCCATTAACCCTCTCTCTCTCTCTCTCTCTCTCTCTCTATATATATGAAAAATAATTTCTATATATTATTAATTGAGATATATATAAAAAAAAACTAATTATCATTTTTAAAAATGGACTGACAACAAAAACTAAGGGATATTTTTGTAATTTTAGTTGAATAATAATAATAATTATGATTATAATAATATTATTATTATTAATAATAAATTTTCCAATAAATTCAATGAACCATAGCTTTATACAAATCTTTATAAAGAAAAATAAAACCTTTTTCCAAACTGACAAAACTACCGAAGTTTAAATCAAATTAAACATGAACAGCCTAAGATGTTGCGTTATTAGGTTGTCTGAAACACAAAAATGTCCTAACCAATGTAATAATAACACGTGTTAGTTAGTTTTAATAATGTGATTTATTCAATTAGTTAGGCTGGAAGACACATCATCATGACAAGTCATTATGAGAGTACTCCAAATATGATTTTAAGCTTTCTCTTTTGTTTTGAATATTAAAATAATAATAAACTCTCTTGACCTTATCATTAACCTTTAATTCAAATTGGAAAAATTAAAATAATGAATAAATAATTATATTAATAATAGTCGTTAAAGGTAGGTCGACCATAACTTATTTTGCATAATCGGATTGTAAACTACAACGAAAATCATTGGTATTTGTAATGCAACATATAGTTACGGGGCTGCCCTAAAAGTCGAGCACGAGATATAACCTCCAATAAAATAAATATGAGGTAATTACAAAAAATAATATTATTTATCGCTAACCACTTTTTATATTAACAATGACATGCGTAGACTGAAATTAATTTTGATCAGAATTGTTAGTCAATTAAGTAATAAATAAGTAGAAAAATATCTTTCTCAATTTGAAATTTACCAAAAAAACGAGACTTACAAAGTCTACTCAAATATCAACTTTGAAAAATGAATAATTAATTTTTATTTATTTAAAAATTTCAATTGGTTTCACATCATTATTAAAAATATATTTTTTCTATATCTTTTTGTTAAAGATATTTAGTACTAAAGTAGAGTTTACCATATATATCATATTTGATATTTTATTATAAGGCAAATATGACGTTCGTTCAAATATGTAGATGTTTGCCTTCCTATCATAGTTATCTTTCCATTTATTGTTATTTCCATTTATTACTATTTCCATATTCTTGTAATTTATTTGATTATAAATGGAGAACTTTCACACAATTTTTAAGTGTGGTGGATTAAGCAAACATTCTCGCTTTTTAATGAAGTAGTAAAAAAAGTATACTTTGTAATTTATTGAATAAGTAATGACAATTAGCAATATATTTTCAATGAACAGTATTGAGATTAAATGGACAGCCAAACATTCATTCAAAGCTGCAGGCTAATTATTGAGAATATTAATTGAAAACTAAATCGACCATGATAGGGACCCAATAATTTAAAATAACAGTAAAAAGGCCATTGGTGGGGGAGGCCACGTAATCATGAACACGACATCATTATGAAATTTCCTAATAAATTAATCGACTAATCAAATTTAATTAGATGTTTTTGGCGGTTAATTACTTGTCATTTACACAAAACAAGACTTTTAACTCGATGACGTGACCCTTTGGTTTGGGGTTTTGTGCCCCAAAACGTTGGTATTTTGTTTAAATTAAAAAAACCCATCTGGTTTTTTATTTGTGGGCCCCGGTTTTATTTGCGGTTGGATCATGTTCTTAAACACCGAACCGTCGTTAATAAATAAATAAATAAATAATGGAAAAAAGGTTTCCAAGCATCATCAACCATGTCTTTTTCTTTTTATTTAATCTAAAGTTGGTTTGCCGAATTTGAACTCTAAAAAAAATAAAGAAAAAAAATGGTGTGCCGAATTGTATTTATTTATTTATAAATAATATAATATTATAGATGAAATTTTGTATTAATTACATTTAAGATAATCAAGTGATTCTGAACTGGAAAAAAAATCAGATTTCTGATGTGGTAACGGTCAAAGAAAATTGTTGACGGCAATATTGAACCTGGGTGCTGACGTGGCGAATATGAATCAATTTTTTTCCGCAGTAAAAAAGGAGGAAGCAAGGTAAAAACAAAGGATAAGAAACCGGGGGTTACGGAAGGGGAAAACGGCTTGGCCGGTTGAAATCACGGGTTAAAAGACATGACCACGTGGCTATTTGAGAGCCCATAATATTTTAATCACATAAAAATCTGGCGGCTGTTCTGTTTTTCCCCCACACTAGTCTGCATGGAGACGCCTGCTGCCAATATAAATCCACTGCCTCACCAACTTTACCATAATGCCCCTCTTCAATTTTCTTTCAAATATTTATATCATTTTAAAAAATTAATCAGCACTATTTAAACATTTTCATTTCACTATTTAATTTATCAAAATTTTATACATAGGTTAAAATTTATCAGTGGTTTACATTTTAAAATAAAGGATAATAGGACTTTTTTTTTTTGAAAGAAAAATATGAGTTGCCATTTGATATTCATTATTTTTTCTAGTTTAATAATATATTGGTGGAATTTAAAACATTTAATATTTAGATAAAAATGGAATGATCCTCCATGATATCAGTAATAATTAAATAGAGTTTGAGCGAGATTTTATTGAATTAAAATGGAAAATTGTTATAAAGGACAGATAGGTCAATTCACCTAATTTATTACAGATCTGCTAACCGACAAATTCGATGGTCGGCAAGGCAATTGTCGGCCAGTGAGCTAATGGGGACAGTGTATAAAATTTTCGTCCCTTTTTTTTTTTTTGTTTGGAACAACAATTTTGCACATAAATCCAACTTTTTAAATAATTAAAAGAGACAGACATTTGTCAATTTTTTTTTTTTTGAAATATCGATTTGCTTACACATTTTTTTGGTTAAAAAAAACATATTTATTTATTTGTATTAAAATTTGAATTGGTTCTGACTCAAGTATTCGAACTATTACAGAGTTAGGTCAGATCTTTTTCGATTTAGATTAAGTTTAAATTTTTAGAAAATCGAAACTTCAGTCGACATAATATTTGACATTATATTAGTGATAAATAAGGTGAAATTTGAGTTATTAATATAATATATAGTATAAATAAAAAATGGCTAAAAATTAGAGCCATAGGTAGAGGTATAGTCGTAATAATTTGTTGTATTTTTTAAGGATTGTTTTTGTTTTTTCAACCGTCTTCCCATTGGGAAGAAAAAAAAGCGTAAATCCTCTTTTCCTCTCCGTTCCGAGAAATCTGCTTACCTATTTTAAACATTTATTGATTTGTTTTTATTATATTATTATTTAAAAAAGAGTATCTGTTCTTGCGCGGGGACGGAGATGATTAATGGAACGAAAATGTGCTGAGCATAGGGAGCCTCTGATTCTGTTTGTTTCCTGAGACAATTTGTGAATTTTATGAAGCCTCCTTGGTTGGCTCTGTTTTTTCTGGTACGTTTTCTCTGTTTCAAATCTGTTCTTCTTTACTCTCCACCACCTGATTCTCCCATTCTCTTACCTTCCATTCTCGCTTCTTTTTCTTTTCCATTATCCAATTCGTTCCGTTCATTTTGGCGAAGATTGGAGCTTCATCGTGGTTTGCTTGCTGTGTATTGGTTCGTGTAACATAGGTTTGGATTGGATTGGATTTGATTTGATTTGATTTGACTTGATTTTCTACATGTTTGTTGTTTTGAATGCTTTTATGCAATGGTTGTTGTTTCGGCAAGATCTTCGCTCAGGAAGTCGTTTTTCGAATTTCTTGTATGTAGATATTCAATTTTTTTCCGATTCCGAGGCTTGTACTCCTCGGCAATACGTATCTATCTCTGTATATTCCGTCTTTGAACCTTCAATTCGAGCCGATGGAAGATATGTTTAAATCAGAGTTCATTGTCCGTTATCGCGGTCTCTCAATTTTTTGTCTCCTTTGGTATTTGATAAAATGTCTAAATCAGTCGGCGTTTCCCTAATTATTCGTCGTTAGATGGATAATTGAGTTGCTATTTATCCTGTGTCTTTTTATTATTTTCGTCTATTCTCAGATTAGTGTTCTGTGAATCTCGTTCTCGCACTGTAGTATAGGACAATTTTTACGCGCCACCAATTCTTATAAGTAATCTTTTGTGGCGTCTCAATTTCAATTATTAATAAGGTTTAGGTTGACTCATAGGCTCTCTAATTTGCTTGTGAATAAAAGTAAAGGAGGATTATGTTAGCTAAAGCAATAATGGTTTGCTTTTATAATCATTTTTTTTTTCTTTTGTGTCTGTTAGCTGTAAAGAATTTCGTTGCCTTCTCTAAAAATTGTTTTATAATTATCTTGCAACGCAGATGACATAACCTTTTAGTTAACGGTGAGCTTGAACAATGGATATTATGGAGGTTGAGGAAAGTCTAGTTGCAGCACGTGATGCCAAGGTATGTGGAATGGATTAAACTAAGGTCGTATTGTGTTCAAAAGTCTTTAAACTCTTGAACCCTCCTACATCCTGACTGGCGTGATTTTATCTTCTGTTCTGTTTTCATGAATTATCTATATCGTTTTGTTAACCTTGTGTGGTGTGGAGTTTCATAAATACTTTGTAAGGAATCAGGAATAATTAAGTGTAATTGTACTGTGGTTTGGCTGGTTCGATTTGGTTTTGGTTGAATATTTAGTTACATGTAAATTTTGTCGTATGTGTTGGGTTCATGATGATCTGAAATTTCTTGCACCATTTTCTACGATCACAACAAATTTCGCCTTCAAGAAGTGTGATCGGACAACTAAGGGGTAAAAGTTCGGTATTTTGTAGAATGATTTTTGAAGTTAATCATTTTGGCTTGCTCTTGTTAGAAGTTAATGCTTCAATCAATATTGATAATATGGCACAGGGTAAGTAATCTAGTTTCATCCTTTGTTTTAGCTACATGGAGGAATGTGCAAGGCTCTTTCTTCAATATATTGTAAAGCATCATCAATTTTCCCTTCATTGGAAGAAGCACGACCTCGGAGCAAATCTGGTATCCAGGCATTATGCTCGTTGCATGTGGCCTTGGAAAAAGCCAAAAATACTCTCCTACATTGTACAGAGAGCAGCAAACTTTACTTGGTTAGTACAGTGATTGTATCCCTGAAATTTTTCCTATTCAGTGTAGCTGGCTCTATGGGGTTTTTAGGGCCATTAGCGTCATACAGAAGCACTAATTTTTAACCCGATGGGTAATGAAGTTGTCATGGAGCTTTTCTGTTACTACTTCGGTTCTTAACATATTTTTTGCATGTTGTAGGCTATAACTGGGGACTCTGTCCTGTTGAAGTTTAAGAAGGTAAAATGTGCTCTACAGGATAGCCTTCAACGTGTTGAAGATATTGTTCCACAGTCAATTGGCCATCAGGTACCATAATCTTTGGTAAATCTTATTAGTAAATACTGCCTGAATATTGTGCTGTGTTGACACCCTTTTAATTTATATGTCAGGTTCAGGAGATTATGAAGGAACTGGATAGTACTCAATTTTTCCTAGACCCTTTGGAGAAGCAAGTTGGTGATGACATTATTTTATTGCTCCAACGAGGACGAACATTTAGCAACACTGTTGACAACAATGAGCTTGAGACTTTTCACCAAGCTGCTATAAGACTTGGAATAAACTCCTCTAGAGCAGCTCTTGCAGAGAGAAGAGCACTAAAGAAACTAATAGACCGGTCTCGCACTGAAGAGGATAAGAGGAAGGAATCAATTGTAGCATATCTTTTGCATCTCATGAGGAAGTACTCCAAGTTATTTAGAAGCGAGGTATCTGATGACAATGATTCACAGGGTTCTGGACCTTGTTCACCCACTGTTCAGAGCTCTCTCGAGGACAGTGGACCTGGTGGAAATGGACAAGCCTTTGAAAGGCAGCTAACAAAGCTTGGTACTTTTAACATGAAGCCAACAAATCTCAGATTGGAGCAGATTCCCCTTCCACCTGATGAGTTGAGGTGTCCTATATCATTGCAGCTTATGTATGATCCGGTCATAATTGCTTCCGGGCAAACATATGAAAGGATTTGCATAGAGAAGTGGTTAAGTGATGGGCATAACACCTGCCCAAAAACTCAACAGGAACTTTCACATTTTTCATTGACGCCAAATTACTGTGTTAAGGGCCTTATTGCAAACTGGTGTGAACAGAATGGAGTTCCTGCTCCTGATGGGCCTCCAGATAGTCTTGACCTCAATTACTGGAGGCTATCTGAATCAGTGTCTCTAAATTCGTCACCTGTGGACACAGTTGGTTCTTGTAAGTTGAAAGATGTTAAATTTGTTCTGGTTGAAGAAAAGGGTACAACCGAGGAGCTCAAAGAAAATGTAGTGGATGACAACTATGCTGAAGACCAGGAGTCCGACACAAATATGCTTATTAGATACGAACAGTATTTGAAAGTTTTGAATGACGAAGTTGACTTGAGGAAAAAGTTGGAAGTTGTGGAGCAAATAAGACTGTTGCTCAAGGATGATGACGAGGCGAGGATTCTTATGGGAGCTAATGGATTTGTCCAGGGACTTCTACGCTACTTGGAGAGAGCTGTGGAAGAACAAAATGTTAAGGCTCAGGAAAGTGCAGCAATGGCTCTTTTCAACCTTGCAGTCAACAACGACAGGTTTGTTGCCTTCCCAATCCTTTTGCCTCAATTACAGTCTATTTTTCTTTGCTATATATTACACAGCATATCAATTGTTTGTAAGGTGGCATGTATGTGAATTAGTACATTGTTTTTCACTTTTGCTTCTTTTTTTTAGCAATAAGTACCTTCACTTTTCACTCTTAACTTTAACCATGTGAACAATTAAAAATCAAGCAGTTCAATACGCAAAAAGGTATGCAACATTTTAGTTCTCCAAAACCTTCCTCGATTTAGAAAATGTGTAGAACTAGATAGATTTTACATCATTTACCAGTACTGACTTGAATGAAAGGAATAGGAGTTGGGATATCGAAATGCTTCAGATTGTTCAATGAAAGAAATAGACTGTTTAACTGTTTTCTTTTATCCTTAAGAGTTGAAAAAAGTTCCTTTTATTAATTTGATAAAAGTAATGCTAATTATTGAAGTTATGTACTCTATGTATCTTTATTCAGACCTACATTTTTGTCGTAACATGTGTTTTTTTGGCAAATGCATTCATTTTGATCTATAAAATCATAGTGTATTATATATATGATGTCGGGAAGCATATTTTCTCAGGAACAAGGAAATAATGCTGGCAGAAGGTGTGATTTCATTGTTGGAGGAAATGATTATGAACCCAAATTGTCACGGATCTGCAACGGCCCTTTATCTCAATGTCTCCTGTCTGGAAGAAGCCAAATCTATTATCGGCTCAAGTTGTGCAGTCCCGTTCTTGACTCAACTCCTCCACACTGATACTGAAACACTATGCAAACTTGATGCACTTCACACACTTTACAATCTCTCAACCGTGCCCTCCAATATTCCCAACCTGGTTTCTTCTGGAATCATCAGGGGACTTCAATCCCTTCTTGCTGCTCCTCTCGGTCGAACATGGACCGAAAAGTGCATAGCCATCTCCATAAATTTGGCTGCAGATGAATCAGGTATAGATCAAATGGCATCTACTCCAGAACTCATCAGTGGGTTGGCAGCAATATTAGACAATGGCGAATCGATTGAGCAGGAACAAGCAGTTGCTTGTCTCTTGATTCTTTGCAACGGGAGTGAGAGGTGCAGTGAGATGGTCCTACAGGAAGGCGTAATTCCCGGGCTGGTGTCGATGTCTGTGAATGGGACAGCAAGAGGCAAAGAGAAGGCTCAAAAGCTTCTGATGTTGTTCAGGGTGCAACGACAACAGGAGCCACCAACACCAACACCAATATCGTCACCGTCACCGCCACAGTCACAGTCACCAATACCGACACCGACACCGACACCGACACGAACACGAACACCGGCACCAACACGGAAACCGTCACTGAAACTGTCGAAGCGATCGGAGAGCAGCGGGACATCCATGCCTGTGGCGGAATCAAAGCCACTGTGCAAGACAATTTCAAGAAAAAAATCAATAAGAGCTTTAAGCTTTTTATGGAAAACCAAAGGCTGTTCAGTGTACCAATGATAAGAAGCTCATTGGTGTTGTAAATTTAAGTTAATTTTTTTTTTTTTCTTTTGGGTTTTCATTTAATCTGGAAGATGAGATGTACATGCAACCTGTAATTAATTCATGGAGTTTTGGCTTCTAATTCCCCAACTCATTTGTGATAGATTTCATCTTTGATAAAATTCCAACACACAGAAACACAGAAATAGACAAACCCATCGATTCTGTTACTTTTAAGTTTTAATTGGTCTAAGGGTAACTCCCATAATGCCCCATTTTCAGATATCTTTTAAAACACAAAAACAAGTGTTGCATTTTTTAATCTAGAAATAAAAGTTCTATTAATAAACAAATGGTCCTAACTCATCAACAAGCCCGTCTAGCTCAGTTGGTAGAGCGCAAGGCTCTTAACCTTGTGGTCGTGGGTTCGAACCCCACGGTGGGCGCTCTTTTTTTCTTTTGAGGTTCAAGCTCATATTTGTATTACCTGTTTTTTTTAAAAAAAAAATTATTATTATTATTATTTATAAATTTAGAGGATAAATTGATATTAGTATATGTCTGGAGTTTTAGTTAAAAATTCACGAAGTTTAGGAATAACAATTGTATTTTACCCAATGTATTATAATCCAAAATCCTATATATATATATATATATATATAAAAACTTGTGTAAAAGTAAACAGAGCATAAGAATCAATGAAGTCAAACTCTAATATGCTCAATAATAACAAACAAAAGAACTTAATTATATATCAAGATTCAAGTTGTTTCAAAACTTGTGTTAAAAAAAAAAAATATATACAGACCACAAACAATTTCATATATATATACAGCATATACACAAAAGATACAGTTACAAAACCCAGTTCTGCAAAAAAGGTTAGATTGTTGTGTGATATGTTCAAAGAAATGAAGCTGAACGTGGCATCAAGTTTCCTCTCGGCTTTCCTGTTGGTTTCATCAGCCAACTTGTCTCGAACAATTCCAAAATATCATCTTCGCAGTCCTTTACCTCTTCTTTTTTACTTGTCATCCCTTCATTTCCTTCTGCTTTTTCCTCTGATTCTTCCATTTTTGCTTTCCCACTCTCGCTGCCTTCCACTTTTTTGGTACTGCCCTTCTCCTTCTTTTCAAATTCTTCTTTTCCTTCCATGGCTCTGTTGTAAGTGCCCTTTTCATTCTCTTTGCAATCATCTTCCTTCCCTTCCCTTCCCATTTTCACAACTTCTTTACTACTGCCGTTCATGGCTCCTTGTTGTGTTTCAGAAACACACGAGATGGTTCCTTCGGATTTAACTGCTGATTCGGATCCATTACGACCCTTATTGTAGTTCATATCAACCAAAATTTCCTTCTCTCTAGTACCATCTCTCCCCCAGTTCATTAAAATGGTTATCATGAACTCCAGCAAAGATATGGCGTGGGTCACTGCCCACTCTAGGAACAGAACCTGGTTGAAGCAGGGTAACTTGTCGACAGCATCAGCAAACTTTCCAGGAAAAGTTTCAACCATGTGAAGAACGTCGTCGATCTTATCAAAAACGAGTCTGGAAGGAGGAAAAATCTTCTCCACAAAGTTTGCAATTGCCAATAAACTATCATCAATGAAGGAGAGGAATAATGACCACTGATATTGCAGGACAAGAATCAAAGGGTGCACAAGCTTGGTTATTTGGACCATTTTTCTTGTTGTAGAGCCCAACCATCCATCAAGATTCTGAGCTCTTGAGAAGATGCCGTGGGCTATGGCCAGAAAAGAAACGCTACAGGTGTGTAGTGGACGTCGTGGAGAACTCATCCTGTAGATTAAAAAAAACACAACAAAGATTTGCACAATATCCACGAGAATAATGAACCAAATAAATTAATGTCAAATTATTTGTTAGAAAGAGTGTTCGATAGTCTTCAAATCCTAGAGCCTCCGCTATTCTCAAACTAATTTCACTCTCATGTATTTTTTTTTCCTTTGCGTAATCACAATCTGTTCGCTATGCGAAAGGGAACGCAATGCTCGGGAAGCAAATTCGAAAATAATCAATAATTCAGTTTTTTATACTTATATCTGGAAAGGTGTTGTTCGATATTTCTTGGAGAGTCGAGAAGAAAATGTTCCACAAAAGAAAACAAACGTGCTGGTTTTGCGAACAATAATCGCCGCATTAGATGATTCGTTTGGTAAGCCCCAAATCTCAGACATCGAGACTAAAAGACAAAGGAATTTTCTCAATTTAACCAATTCTGCGAAATTAATTCGCAGATGCTTCCAAATTGTACTTTGAACAAAATAAAAAGTATCAGAGAACTATCACAGAGAGACGGAACCTTTCATCGATTCCGTCAATTCGATTATTCTCTTCATTACTTCAAAAAAGTCGCAAACAAGATGTTAATTCGCATTTGAAGTTCAAGATTTTTTACCTTTGAGTTGTGGAAAGCTCCGCTGAATTCATCAATCACCTAGGAAATCTCCAAGAGTAAATCGCAATAAAAGACCGATCAACAGTTCCTCGGACTCACTTCGGATGGAATGGAGAGAGAGAGAGAGAGAGAGAGAGAGAGAGAGAGAGAGGAATTAAAAGTCGAATTCGAAAGTATTCATATGCTTACCGAAAGAGTGTTTAATGGCGGGAGAGTTTCGTGGGTCGCCAACAGAGGAAAATTCAACGGATGTAAATGCGGGTTCCTGTAACCTGAATTTGCAACCAAGAACTGCAAGAAACGCTTATGGCGACCAAATGAAATGGCGGATTCACCATTTAAGCAGAAGAAACCGTTTCCTTACGAAATTCTCTCTTCTTCGCGCACTCCTCTCTCTTGAATGTTTTTTTTCCTCTCACCACTCAAAACAGAAAATAATAATTAAAAAAAAGGGTTGAAACTGAGAATGAGATCGACATTATATTTGTAAATAAAATGGAAAAAAAAAATATATATTCTCCTTTTTCTGCTAAGCTGTTATTTTCATACTAAAAAAAAATGTTTTTCTCAGTCATTACAGATTAAATTATAAATTTGACTCAAATTAAAAAATTAATCTTTGAAAGGGTTTGGGATTTTATAAAGATTTAATTCCAACCATATGAATTATTTATAAAGATTTAAGCAAATTATAATAAAAAAAATTAAAAAATTTAAAGCTATAGAGACTAAACTAAACTATAACATGAATCAAAATTTCAAAGATTTGAATGAATGAATGAAGTCATCATTCCATATGATCTAAGGCTACCACCAAATAAGATGAACTCCTAGGATTCATGGTATAAGACAAAGATCACAATAAAAGAAATTCGAACTCCAAAAAGTGTAGACAGACCAATGATCAGAGTCCTCCAACACTACAAAATATGACGAGATCTTGTTCATCCTTGGCTTCATAATCCCCAATTTTCCATAAATAAAATCCAACACTACAAAATTCAATTGCACTGTCAATCATTAATTTTAAACGTTTAAAAACAATGCTAAACTGGTGAAAGAAAATGCAGAATAAATAGCAATTCAAGCTCCAAGCGTAAATAGACCAATATTCAGAGTCTTCGGATTCTAACAAATGCAAACCAAAGTAAAGAAACACAAAGCATAAGAATTACCCATACGTATCAACGCCTGTCTGTTTTGCCAGTAGAACGCTTTCCTGAATACAAGTGTTTTGGTTTCAATGTTGGGATTACTCTATCTGCCTCACCACGACGAGCATTCTTATTCCTCTTCTTCACTGATTTCTTTGCAATCTTTAATGCCTTCACCTTTTGGACTGAGTCCTTGAAACCATCGCCAGGGACAACCTCACTTGGTGGCCGAGACATAGACCTAGATCTTGACAAGGATCTGGACCTCATACGCAGCTTCTTATTTGGTGTTTCTTCATCCACATCCATAGCAGAAGAGCCGTTGGTATCTCCCCTGTCAGGAGATCTCTCCCTCTTACGCCCTCGTGACTTACTACGTGCACGGTTAATTGCCAAACTTGGATCCAGACCCAAAACTGATAGCTGTCTCCCCATTCTCCCTGTTGTGTATTTCCGATCTTTATCAAATTTCCTTGGTACAGTGGGTCGGCTTTCTGCAGTGCTCTTCTTGATCCTATGCTGTTGAATAAGCACACTTTTCTTTCTCCTGATCTCTGCCAAAGCTTCTTTTTCCTCAGGAGTCAATTCAGCACCATCCATCTCAAAATCGTTCTCAGGTTCCTCTACTTGTCGGTGCCCTTCTTCCCTTTCCAACTCTTCAAGTCTATATAGAATATCAGGATCAATGAAGTCAGAAACATTGTGCCCATCTAGAATTTCAGGTATGATGTCTTCTTTCCATTCATCATTGGCTAATATATAATTCTTCTTTAAACTGGCAGAATAGACACCCGCACCACCATTCTCATCTTCCAGATCCCTTTCAGTTTTCCTAACTTGCTTTTCTGCAGCTTCTTTAGCCCTAGCTTCCAACACTGCCTCAGGTATGCAAGGTGGTCTTTCTTTCTGGTCCCGAGGCTTTGGCATTGCTACATGAAACCGATTCAAGCAATCATTTATCCTTTTGGATTTCATCTTCAATTCTACCCTCTGATTTAACAATCTCTCGCAGGCAGCATTCTTAACAGAAATGACACCTTCCTCTGTCAAAGTGCTCATAGTAAGTAACACCCCCCCTTCACCTGCAGAATCATCTCCTTCACCGATCACAGTTTTCATAGCTTCAGACTTCATTTCCTGGACCAACTTCTTGTCTTCCTCTGATATACCATCCAGTGGCTGCAAATCAGTTTTGTTGCAGACTATAATCAATGGTTTGTTCATAAACAGAGACTTTATACTGTGAAAGAGAGCTGCCTGCTGAGCAATTGTATAACCACAGGACCCAGATATGTCAAGGAAAAATAAAACAGCAGCTCTCAAATGAGCCAAAGCAGTAATACTACACATCTCAATAATGTTACGATCTTCAAATGGCCGATCCAAAATTCCTGGTGTGTCAATCACTTGGTACCTCAAGTACTTATAGTCAGTGTGACCCACAAAGAGCGACTTTGTTGTGAAAGCATAGGGTTGGACGTCGACGTCAGCTCTAGTAATCTTGTTAATAAATGAGCTCTTGCCAACATTAGGGTACCCACAAATCAAAATTGTTCTGGTATTCGGGTCAATTGATGGAAGTCTTGCCATGTGCTGTCTAATCTGTTCTAAGTAAGCCAAACTAGGCCCAATTCTCTTTATCACAGTACACATCCTTCCAAGAGCAGCAACCTTCAGACACTTGCAACGGTAGAGTGAATCCCCATATTTTAACAATTTCACATAGTCCTTAGCAATCTTACTTATGAGGTTCCTTGCAGTATTAATCTGACCAAGAGCAAGCTTATAATGATCTTTGTTGTACAGAACGTGTAGGAGATCGCCATAAAAAGGATGGATATCATCCAGCCGAGGGAATTCATCGATGATGGTAGAGAGCTTTTCATGGAAGTTCGTCTGCGTATATTTTACTTTCCTCATATAAAACTGGCGCAAGCGAGATATGGCATAACCCTTGTGGACAACAGTGGGCGTTTGTCTCTGGGTACGGGAGAGAATAATATCAATAAAATCCTTTCCATTAGGCACCACGGTAATCTTCTTGAAGTTGTACTGCACCATTTTCTACCCTGAAACAAGCATTTGTTCGCATCAAATTGAAAAAAATAGTTCTCGTGTATTTAAAATAAAATAAAAAAAATGTATCAATTAAAATAATAATATGGCTACATGTAAAAAGTTAAAGGCTTCAAGAACTATTCCTGGAAACATGCCGTCTAGAAACTATAAGAAATCACGAAAATAGTTCTGAATTTGAAGTCGGTTTAGTGAGCAAAAAAACCACTGAAGGTAAGTTTAGAATACTGAGATGCCAAACAGCAAGAAGAAACAGACATGTCTAACATGATGAAAAGTGCACAACGCAAGATCAAAATACTAACTCCACAAAATTCAGATTTATTACCCCTTACGCACCTTTAACACCTCTTTAATCTTATCTCTAGAATTATGAGTATTCGTGACGCCTGGGTTGGATAAATTTTAAGCAAATATATAGTGAAGTACCAAAATCTGTCATAAAACAGGAGACGCGAGCATGATTGAATTTTCGGATTTCAAACGTAGAAAAAATAACAAAAAGCACCATAATAAACAGCTTAAATTCTCTACGAAGAACGGAGCTTTCAGGTAAAACTAGTCACATTCCCGAGATTCCTATACCCGCGACACAATCGATTTGTTAGCTAATCTCACACATATCGTAAGGGCAGCAGAGAAAAACAGAATCATACTCCAAAAGACAAATAACAAACCTAGGGTTTTCTTTTCCTTCTCGTTTGATGGTTCAGAAAACTCAAATGGTAGATTTTGATATCCTTCCCTGCAAACACAACAGAATGAGCCCGAAAAGTACGGGAAATCAGATAAAAATACAGTGAGAAAGCTAGTGATTGAGGAATTGCTTGGTCGAATTAGAGTCGGCTCAGAGATTTCTAGAGAGTGAAGAAGGGAAGAATAGGTAGCTGCATTCGGACTTCGGAGAGCCGCAGCGAAAAGGAGACAGAGGACGGCTGAAGTAGGGTTTTAGGCGCCACTTCTTTTCTGTAAGAATAACTTCGCTATATATACATTTGCTAAATTGCCCTACTTTGCTTCTCTTTTTTTTTTTTTTTTTTTTTTTCCAGTTCACTTAATTTTTATAAATTTTATTATTATAATTTTAAATGTTAAATTTACCTCTTTCTCTTAGGAATTTGATATTGACTATTTACCATGCTTTATCAAATTATGATAACAAAATTTTGATTTATAGAAACTAAATTTAAATTTTCTAATAACCATATGGATTATTTATACATTTTCATAGAAATTTTAACTCTTATCATCATAAAAAATTATTAAAATTCGTGTTTTGATAAAAGGGTGAATTTAAGTTCAAATGTAAGACTGCGATGCTTCGAGCTTTGCTACTTTAGCGTTCTAAGTGTTCAATTATTCTTGTCTTATTCTCACGTGCATGTTTAACGACTCAGTTGATGTTACTTGTTTGCTTGTATGCATGATATGTGATTGTCACAATTGATCAAATTAAAGAGCATAAAAGTTGGCCACTATGTATGTTTTAATGCCCTTTTCACGACTACATAGCTTGCATAGACTATATAGGATAAAACATGTTCTAAATATTTTTTTTTCACTTATATAAAATATTAAAATTTTCAAACAATTAGCGTTGGGTGATCTCCATTTTTCCATTTTTCACATTTTTCACCTTATTCAAGATTCGACTTCTTATCTTATGGTCGAGATCAAAATTTAACGATAGTTGACTTATATTCATATTAGCTTCCAAGTGTGTGAGTGCTCTTGACAAAAAAACAACAATTCGAGAACTACTTCATTTAACAGTACTTTTATCAGAAGCATCTCAAACTGGCCTAAACATGGCTCCTTCAGTATCCCCAGCAAGTTCACCATTGTTGAATCTCAAAAACTTATATTTAAAGCTTAACTTTCCCCTTTATTGATGTTGCACGAGGAGATGAAAATTTTGTTCAGATGAGTACAACATAAAAGAAGACATTGATATCAACCATCAAATGGTGTTAAGAGAGGCATTGAAAATACACCAAAGACAAGATTTATAATAATTCTAGCCTCGAACGCTTCAAAGACTAGAAACGAGTTTCTTCGAGACACTAATAAGTCATTTTTGAAACAGAAAACAGACATGACCTCGAGACGCTTGAGTCACACCAAGCATTCATTTATCTGGGGAAGTTTTGTTATTTGCAGTTCCCATCAAAGTTGGAATTCCCTACATAGCATAGGATAAGAAGTGTTCAGTGTTGTCTCATAAGATGAAAAAAAAAAAAAAATCTTACATGATGCTTGAAAACAAGGTTCACACCTCTACTAATGAGTGTTACAGAATTGGGCAGAAAATTGAATCAATCTTTTTTGCATCATTAACTGAAGAGAAGAATCACCCAGAATAAGTGAAAATGTCTAACAACATTGGATAGATGAAATTCTTAGAAAGAAAACCACTAAAAATGCAATGGGTCACTGACTTCTGCATGAGTCCTTTGATTGACCCACACAATGCCAGACCACTTTTTTTTTTACTTGAACGTCCAATGATCAACAGCAAATGAGAACTCATGCTCACGAGTCACTAATGAGTCCTTTGATCGACCCACAGAATCATGGCAAAAAATGGGTAAATATAAAAAAAACTACGAAGAATGTTTTGTAACAGACCAAGCCCACCATTAGTAGATATTGTCCGCTTCGGCCCGTTACGTATCGCCGTCAGCCTCTCAGTTTTAAAAGGCGTCTACTAGGGAAAGGTTTCCACACTCTTATAAGGAATGCTTCGTTCTCCTCTCCAGTAGATGTGGGTTCTCACATGTTTATTAGTAACGACTGCAGCAGGAATTTCCAAGTTCGAAAAGCTGCATCATGAACTTGCCTGCTTTCCTATCCAAAAAAGCAAGAAAAGAAAATTCATGTTCTGCAATTTGACTTAAATGAGATAGGAAGGACGCTCCCCATTGCAGTTGGCTAGGGAATTTTAAGTGGCTTCTAACATCATCCATTCTCCCCATGGGTGGTTTTTCTTCCAGTATTCATAAATCAAACCCGTTTCAGGAAGGAGGTAAAATAATAAATTAAATTAAAATATCCATTCAGATCTTACATGTTTACTTGCATCAGCAAATCAATATCAGACGACAGTTTTCACCCTTGGGATGCTGATTATTGGGCTACAAGAGCCAAGTTAAATCTACTAAAACAAGCTCATCTTATGTTTGCTAATCAAAGTAGGGTGGAAAAGATTCAAATAAACCTGAAAGAGAATCCTATGCAGCGGCCTGGATCAACTCCCTTTCTGCATGTTCCCTGATCCTTCTTTCAAGCTCAGGCCTAAAATGCCTTATAAGACCCTGCACAGGCCAAGCAGCAGCATCACCAAGGGCGCAAATGGTGTGCCCTTCAATCTGTTTTGTAACCTCTTGTAGCATGTCAATTTCCTCCAGCTTCGCATTTCCAACTTTCATTCTTTCCATTATCATCCAAAGCCATCCTGTACCTTCTCTGCAGGGAGTGCACTGTCCACAGCTTTCGTGCTTGTAAAAATAAGAGAGCCTAGCAATAGCATCCACAACATCAGTTGATTTATCCATAACAATTACAGCTGCAGTGCCCAATCCAGACTGGACAGCCTTTAGTGCATCATAATCCATAAGGACATCATCACATATATGCTTGGGAAGCAATGGAACTGAAGAACCTCCGGGAATTACTGCAAGCAAGTTATCCCATCCACCTCTAACCCCTCCACAGTGCCTTTCAATTAACTCTTTCAGTGGAATGCTCATTTCCTCTTCAACAGTGCAAGGCTTATTCACGTGTCCCGATATACAAAACAATTTGGTACCAGAGTTGTTCTTCCTCCCAAAACTGGCAAACCATTCTGGTCCGCGCCTTAAAATAGTAGGAGAAACAGCCACCGTCTCCACATTTGTAACAGTGGTGGGGCATCCATATAAACCTGCATTAGCAGGGAAAGGAGGCTTCAATCTTGGTTTCCCTTGTTTCCCTTCAAGGCTTTCCAATAGAGCTGTTTCTTCACCACAAATGTAAGCTCCAGCACCAAAGTGGATGTGAACATCAAAATCATAACCAGTTCCACAGGCATTCTTGCCCAATAATCCAGCTTCATAAGCCTCTTTTCTGGCCTTTTCAAGGTTTCTTCGCTCATTCACATACTCACCTCGGATGTATATGTAAGCTGCAGTAGCCCTCATCCCAACTCCAGCAATCAGACAACCTTCCAAAAGTTTGTGTGGATCGTGCCGCATGATTTCCCTGTCCTTACAGGTTCCGGGTTCACTTTCATCAGCATTGACAACAAGATAGGAAGGGCGACCATCAGATACTTTTGGCATGAATGACCATTTGAGTCCAGATGGAAACCCAGCACCACCACGACCGCGGAGGCCAGACTTCTTGACTTCGTTGACAATCCAATCGGTACCCTTGAGTACCAAATCTTTAGTTCTGTACCAATCACCACGTTTCACGGCACCTTTGAGAAAGGGGTCATGTAAACCGTATAAGTTGGTAAAGATTCGGTCCTCATCCTTCAAGCCACCAAAATGAGTTTTCTCTGGAGGTGGAGGAGGTGGGGGAGGCTGAGGGCTGCTAGTAGCAGCTGCACCCTGATTGCTAAATGCTCTCAACCCTATACCCCATCTATCATTATAACTCCTTGTCAATACTGTTCGTTGAAGATAGAGCATGCCCCGAACAGGTGCCTAAAGAATAGTTCATATCAATATACTAGGTCGCTGGGTGAATAATTTTTGGTAATTCAATCACGTGTAATGTAAAACCAGTTAATGATAATCCGTTTAAATGTGGAAAGAACAAAAACAAACAAACAAACAAAGAAAACAAGAAGAAGAGAAGGATGCACTTAGAAAACCACCGTGAATTTATTCACAGACCTAATGCCAACTTACAAACAGATGCTGAAGAACGTAAAAACTTCTCGTCAAATAGCTTATGTCCGTGACAATTTTTGAACGATGAGTACAAACAGAAAAATCAAAATCACTCGAAACAACAAATCATCATCTAAATTTCCTCGAAACATTCGAACTCAAACACGAAATCAGAACAAACCGGAAATGAAATTTGAACTTAAGAAAGCGACAGAAAACAAATGAGAAATTAGTAATCGGCGCCGAAGAATTACAGATTCCTTACCATAGCATGAAGTGCTTCAGAAGGGTTTGAATCCTGAGACGCGCAGGCGATAGAGGGAGATTTGCAGGATCGAAGAGAAGAGGGAGGTCAGAGAGGTACAGAGATAAACTGCCGAGTGGCGATCTCTAGTAAGCAATAGCTACGGTTGCGATTTCCTGATCACGATGGTATTTACATCGAACGGCTGAGATTGAACTGCGCTTCGTGATGGTTAAGAGGGACACGTAAATACTAAATCTTAAAAATAATTGCAGCCATTAATTTAATGTGATTTTTCTTTTTAAAAAATAAATGTGTTAGTCTTCCTATGAATTTTGGAACATATTCTCTTGCACAAAAACAAATAATTTTTATAATTAAAAAAACAATTTAAAGATTTGTGGAAAATACATAATTAAATTTGGCCAAAATAAAATAAAACCCATAAATACATAAACTAAATATGATATTTTGATTAAAAATTATTATTATGGAATTTTTTTTTTTTTGGAATGTAATTAAAATTTATTTTGCTGTGATGTGAAGCAATGTTAACATTTATTTTCCTTCAGAATAAAGAGAAATAACAAACAAAAAAAAGCAGATTCCAATCTTACGATATGGATCAAACATGTTCTTATGCTAAAATGCCCAAAATCTAGTCAAGAGGCATATCTCCATTTCTGTTCCTTCCTAATTCAACGGTCCTGATTATCAAAATCTTCATGTGATGAACAATTTGATTCCAACCGACTGCTATAATTCAAGACCAGAAATATTCCTCGGTATGTTCGTCGGCAATCTAGTTGATTCTGTTCGAACCCTTTCCCTCAAAACCAATTACCAAATTGTGTTGTTGAGAGAGCTTTGATCTTCAACTTCAATGGCTGAGCTTGAAGATTCTCAAGCTCATCTTCCACTTCTTGATTCAAAACAGAATCAGAGTTCACAAGCGACCAGGCGAGGAGACGAGGAAGAAGAACATTTGGACAGAACACTGAAGCTGCTGGACACATTGCTTGGTCTTTTGGGGTTCCATCAATCCTCTGTGTTGGGCTGTGCTCTGTCTTGGTCTGGTTTTGTTCTTGTCGGTGTTGTTCTGCCTGTTGTGGTGCTGGAACTCGCTGATTGCGCTGCCTGTGAGATGTTCCAGGTTAAGGATTTTGAGCTTAATACAGTGGTCTCACAAGCTTGTCTTGCAGCTGTGTCTCTGCTTTGTCTTTCTCACAACCTCAGAAAATATGGCGTCAAGAGGTTCCTCACTGTTGATAGGCAGATCAGCTCTTTGGCTCGGTATCGCAAAGACTATGTCAAGAAGATTCAGGTGAGCTTCAATCTGCTGTTTGAGAAATAGCAACATTAGAACTCTTTGCTCAACATCGATCGCACTAACACACCCACAAATAGAAATACAAAGATTTAAGTGGTCGAAGAGAAGAAATTCTCGTACGTCCACAGGTAGCAACCAATCTCAATAATCAAACAAAGTCTCTCAACAAAGTTCCTCCCAAATGTCCCTCAACAAATACAAAATGACACTCAAACTCAATCAAACTGAATACTCCTCAACCATCCTAGACAACCCTTTATGTAAGGATAGACGATTTATGTATCAAAATGAGAATATGAACCAAAAGGGTTACGAACTAAATAGAGTTATGAACCAAAAGAATTATGAACTCATGAGAGTTATGAATCAAATAAATGTCAATACATGCCTAAGAGATGCATGAACCTATTTTTCATGACAACTTACAACAGTAATGCGTGCGCATCAAAAGTGTTCATTTTCAGGATATCTTTGTCGTGTAACTTTGACTATCTATCTTCACAGGGATCGATACGTTTGCTCGTCTTCTGGGCACTTCCATGTTTCATTCTGAAGGCTACTCAAGAGATAATTCGAATATTATATGCGGAACGAGTATCATCATGGGGCCTATCTGTTGGTATCTTACTGGCTATGACCATATCTTGGACTTACCTGAGCTTGGTCTCTTTATCAGCCGCCATTGTGTTTCATTTGATGTGCAATTTGCAAGTGATCCACTTTGATGAGTACACCAAGCTACTGCAAACCGAGTCTGAAGTTTTGTTTTTAATAGAGGAGCATATTTTCCTGCGCTATCATTTGTCCAAGATAAGCCACAGATTCAGAATCTTTCTTCTTCTAGAGTTCTTGGTTGTAACTGCTAGCCAGTTCATGACTCTATTCCAGACGACAAGATACAGTGCAATGATTACCCTCATAAATGGTGGTGGTTTTGCAGTAAGTTCTTCAGCTTTTTGCTACCTGCAACTATCTTTTTCACATACATGTAGCTATGAGTTCAGACTTAGAGATGGGATTATATCCCAGGTTTTATGCTGATTTATCAGCAAAGTCGACCCATTGTAACAGTCCAAGTCCACCGCTAGTAGATATTGTTTTCTTTGGGCTTTCTCTTTCGGACTTCCCCTCAAAGTTTTTAAAACATGTATGCTAGGTAGAGGTTTCCACGTCCTTATAAATAATGTTTCGTTCTCCTCCCCAACTGGTGTGGGATCTCACAATCCACCCCCCTTCGATGCCCAGCTTCCTCGCTGTCACTCGTTTCCTTCTCCAATTAATGTGGGATCTCCCAATTCACCTCCTTCGGGGCTCAGCCTCCTCGCTGACACATCGCCCGGTGTCTAGCTCTGATACCATTTGTATTAGCCCAAGCCCACCGCTAACAGATATTGTTCTCTTTGGGGTTTCCCTTCCGAACTTCTCCTCAAGGTTTTAAAAATACGTCTGCTAGGGAGAGGTTTCCACACCCTTTATAAAGAATGTTTCGTTCTCCTCCTCAACCGATGTGGAATCTCACATTGATTGTCCTTATTTTTTACTCTCTAACTTTTAGGTCTCTGCAATTGTTCAAGTGGTTGGAGTCATTCTTTGCTTACATGGAGCAACAAAGATTTCCCACAGAGCCCAAGGAATCGCATCAGTAGCTAGTAGATGGCATGCTCTTGTCACTTGTGGTCCAGGTGATGTATCTCAGCCTCGATATCCAAATGGCAACGCAGACGCTACCAGTAGACTGAGCACAATGGCAAGCACTTACTCCGAAAGTGATTTGGAGTCCTTGGATATTGTTACAATGCCTACAACGACACAGCTAGCTTCTTACATGTCCTCCTATCATAAAAGAGAAGCATTTGGTAAGAAACTCAGACATTCATCAAGTAACTATGCATTTTCTTAACTCTATCAATAATTTGCACAATAGTATCTTCAAAACTCGAACTTACAATGCTGTTACTTACGATTTTAAGTTGCTCCCCATGGTGCAGTCATGTATTTGCATATGAATCCTGGAGGAATAACGATTTTCGGGTGGACAGTTAATAGAGCTCTGTTGAACACTTTGTTTTTTATTGAACTTACACTGATCACCTTCGTGCTTGGGCAGACCTTAGTTTTTTCCTGAAGTTTCAGAAAGTTAAGTAGCCGTCCAAATGGTTCTGTTTGTAGAACCCTTCACACTCGAATGGTATACGTGTAAAATTATTCACTAGCTGGCGCCATTTTTGTATCTCAACATGTTTTTTTATTCATTTGCGAGTAATCAATCCCAATTGTTGGGGTTATTTTCATTCCCTCTTATCGTCAATTCTTCCTATCATGAGTTATATGCTATTTAAGCCGAGATGTTTCTTTCTTTGCTATAGTCATATAACGTTGCTTTCTTCAATTCTTTCAAATCTTGCTTTCAACTCTCTTTCTAAAATCTCTCTCTGCCCCCGTTTTTTAGTTGGCTGACTTACACGGTGGTGAGAGTGAGTGTCGCACTATGTTTATCACATTTTCTAGATTTATCCTTAAAATATACATTTATATATAAGAAAAACTTTCTATAACATTCTAGAAACATCTAGATAATGGACACATACAATTATTGGGCTTGACCTAGTTGAACTAAAAAAGTCGCAACCTAACCCGACCCGTGAACCCTCATACAATACATTGATTTAATCAAGAGAGCTCGTGTTAAGAACAATAAAAATCATGGGTTATGGACAGTAACCAATTAATTTGTTTGATAATAATTTTGTTGCTAACTACAAGCAAAGAGACAAGAAGACAATAAGACACTACAAGCAACTAAAAACGAGAACAGACAATAATTCACTTCAAAATTTCAGTGTTTTATAACAATTCTAAGGTAAATGCATTTTACAGATAGTGAAGGGAAGAAATGGGAAATAAATATAGAATGATTTTACCAGCAGCACAATGAAGGCAGCTTGAAGGAGAAAGAAGAAGGCAAGTGGCCAGTCCTCCTAATATAATCAGCTTTTTCAGAAGTCCTTACAGATTTCTTATTTAGTTTTGCCTCTGCATTTGCACGTTTCTCTTCAGCTATTCTTCTTGTGGCTGCTAGTTTATCTGCCAGCATTTCTTCCGCACAAGCTTTCATTTTCTCTGCCTTTTTCTGTTCAATACAATGAACAAAACATTCAGAGCTTCGAAAAAGTGTCCATGCTGCAATTCAGTCGTTAAATCTACTACGTTTAGTTTCATATTTGTAATGTGAGATCCCACATCGATTGGAGAGGGGAACGAGTGCTAGCGAGAACGCTGGGCCCCGAATGGGGGTGAATTGTGAGATCCCACATCGGTTGGGGAGGAGAACGAATCATTCTTTATAAGGGTGTGGAAACTTCTCTCTAGCAGACGCATTTTAAAAACTTCGAGGGGAAGCTCGAAAGGGAAAGCCCAAAGAGAACAATATCTGCTAGCGGTGGGTTTGAGCGGTTACATGTAACCTTAAAAGCTTCGTAATAGCTTTTATGGGTATTGGATCTTTCATTTGGATGTGATAAAGAGGGGATAGAGTTCACAGCTAGTATAAGTTATGAACGAAGATCAATTGTGTTACGACTTGAGCTGGCTAAAAAGCATAAAAGAAGAGAGAAAATTGGGTGAGTTTTCCAGATTTGAGCTAGACAAAAAAATGGGAGAGCCTTGCTGCACCTTTAAAATCTTTAATCCAATCTTTCCATTTGATCTCTTTTGCACGTTTAAAGAAAATACGTCATATAAGAAAGTTAACCACAGATACATTTTAGGAGGTTTAGCGAAACTATAGGACTGTAATAAGAGGACAGGTTGAAATCAAGCTCAACTGCACATTCAAATTAGAAACAAGTAAAAATCTGGCTGGGTACCTCAAATTTTCTCATTTTTGACTCAGCTTTCCTCTTCTCGCTGGTTTCCCATGCTTGTATCTTCACTTCTTCACGTTTGTACCTAGAAATGCAAAACAATCAGCATATCATGAACATCCAAGTTAAATCTAGCATTTTAGGCTCTGTAACAGCCTAACCCCACCGCTAGTAGATATTGTCCGATTTGGCTCATTACGTATCGCTGTCAGCTTTACGGTTTTAAAACGCGTTTGTTAGGGAGAAGGTCTAGCCCTACTTTAACCAATGCCTCGCACCGTCCAGTAACTTGGCTCTGATACTATTTGTAACAGTCCAAGTCCACCGCTAGCGGATACTGTCCGCTTTGGCCCGTTACGTATCGTCGACGACCTCACGGTTTTAAAACGCATCTACTAGGGAGAGGTTTCCACACCCTTATAAGGAATGTTTCGTTCCCCTCTTCAACCGATGTGAGATCTCACAATTAGAAGGATTGCAATGGGGAAGAAGACATCCAATCATTTCAGTTTTTCCACTTTGATCATCTGAAAGAATGTATGTCCCATTTCTTTGCTTTGAGTTTTATGATGAAAAACGAAAAGTCCCACAAAATAGATTGCTTTCAAAACTTACAACGAATTTGCTGAACTTCAAAAAGAAAGCCTAAGTTATCAATCAGGTCATGTGTTAAGAACTAGAAGGGCAAAGGCTAAACTAGAGGAGTAATGAAGAAAAGGGTACAAAGGGTCACCTTGCCATATGCTTGGCTCGTTCGGCTTCATCCCAAGCCATTGCTCTAGTTTCCATAGAGCTCATGTTTACAGCCTGATCAGAGCTCTGGTTTTTCACCACCATGGCAGTAGAAGCAAAACCTGCTTGACGATCTTCAATGGCTGGCATTTCATGGTGAGGCCTTGCTGGGGTGGAAGATCCAGAAGTTATAGGGCTCTGAAGCACAGGGGTGGTGGCTCTGACTGGAGTAGCCGTCCTCGAGGGCTCCTGACTCGCTATGGGAGTCATCTCTGTCCCCATGTCCCTCAAGCACACAGACCTAACCACCGTGTTGCAGCTCTCCAATGGCTTATTGATTCTCCAAATGGGTTCATCACATTTCATCATCTTTGTTTCTGCTTCACTTTGACTGCTCATTGCAGAAGCAAAGGCACCATTTTCTTCTCGCCCTTCACTCCTTTTATCTCCACCGCTCAAATACTCATGCTCCTGTTGTGGCACAGCAGCTATAAGCCGCAAGTCATCAGCATTCGAGTTTCTATGCTTGATTTTAGACTCCTCTTTTTCTCCTCCTTTTGGCAACCGAAAAATCCATTTCTGTGCATCGTCCCACTTCGATGGAGTTGATTTAGCTGTGGCCACCCGGCGATGGAAACTGCCATTAGCTCCATTTCCTCTTTGAAACTCAAAACTCATAGCCTTTTCATGTTTTGATCCATTTTTGTGATACCCATTCTCCTCCCTCCCCTTCATTTTGGTCCAAAAAAAAAAAAAAAAACTCACTCTCTCACAGTCATTTTATCAAACACTAGGCGTGTAAGCTTCAAAGATAACTCAGAAAAACTGAACCACAACTTCAAGTACATCCCAAAAACAGATCTATATCCCATAAACATCCACAAAAACAACTTAATGCAAAGAAATTAACGACATCGAGATTTCAATAGTAGCCGAAAGAGATATCCCAGAGCCCACAGAATAGAGAAAACTTTTCGTTCGCATTCAGAAGACGAATGAGGAAATGAAAGCAACAAAACCCGACAAGAAGTAGAATCTCACCATGTCTGAATGCTGAAACTTACGTCACTGAAGAAGATAAAGGGACCCATCTGAAGCAGTAAAGGCCATGAACATTAAGAAATTAACTCAAGAGTAAAAGAAATGTGTTATTTCCATAGCAGAGAAGCTCAGAATCGCAGGGAAATTAATGGAAGACAGTACAAACGTAATGATATGTAGAAGAAGAAGCTGCAAGGCACTGATTATATGAACTTCACAACATCGAAGGGATAATCAAATCAAAAGGGGCTGGTGGGTTTGGTTTGAAAGAGCTAAATTCCATGGGGAACTATAAATTTGACGCATTAAAAGCTGATAGTTGCAGATCTATCATAGAGAGGAATTATAAAAACGAGGGAAGGAATGGAAACAAACAAGCAAATCTGCGGCAACTTGGCAAGTAATTCCAAGAGAATAATATATGAATTTGCATGGAAATTGATGGACTTTTTTCACTGAGCAGTTCACATGGGCTGCAAACTGCAAACCGGTCAGAATCTATCCCTCTCCCATGAAAGAATTCTTGAGAGTGATAATACAGAGTTTAAAAAGATTTTTTTTTTTTTGGGTTGAATGTAATAAAAACATTATCCTGAAAAGATTTTAAAATGATGAACCAATACTCATAAAATATTGCATTCCGAGAGAATTAAAATATATTTTAGAACATCGAGAATTCAAATTCGTAACTGGAATAACGAACAGTTTAACGGGAATATAGAAATGGGCCATTAGAAAATGGGACCACCAGACGATCCATGGCTGGGCCCAAAAAAGATGGGATGAGGCCCAAACAAAATGGGCTGAGGCCCATGTAAGTGTGGATCCATTTGATCCAATTTGTCGTTTTTTATATATATATTTGTGTACCACTAAAAATTTAGTCCTTTTACTCCGAATAAATCTTAATATCGATCCATTTATTTTTTAAAATAAAAACAGCAGTGATTTCAGCTTCAGAAACTTTAATTTCTCATAATGTTACAAAAGTCGCAAAGAAAAATTCATTGCATAAGTTACTCAGGAATATTAAAAGTTAAAATTACTTTTTAAAAATATTTTTTTAGTCCTTCAGAATCAATTTAATTTTTTTAAACACT
The DNA here is from genome assembly GCA_033971965.1 of Cucurbita ficifolia. Classification (NCBI taxonomy): domain Eukaryota; kingdom Viridiplantae; phylum Streptophyta; class Magnoliopsida; order Cucurbitales; family Cucurbitaceae; genus Cucurbita; species Cucurbita ficifolia. The sequence continues at coordinate 253,819 of CM066973.1, read as the reverse complement.
ATTTTTACACTGTAAAATTGATTTTGAATATGACTTTAAATTTATTTAAAACTTTATGGTAGCTAAAAGGAAATTAATGCTTTACAATATTTTGAATTAAAAAAAGTCATTCAATGAGCGTAGGAATTAATTTGGAAAGATTTGGTGGGTTACCTAACTCTCACTTTCCAAACTATGAACATTAGGGTTAAATCCAACAACAAAAAATGTGCGCGCAAAGACGCAATTACCATTTAACCGTTTTCTCAACCACGCCGTTTCGGAGGAACGATTAATCTTGCGGTGGTATTATGGTAATTAAGTTATATTCCACGAAATTTACATTTTTAACCCTCCATCGAAACTCAAGCTGTTCCTCAACTATTTCTTTCATAGTTCCTCCACTGGCTGCTCTAACTTTGGTTTCATCGCCACTTTACCACGTACACATTTCCTCCGGCGATCCCAAAGCCATAACTTGAGATATTCACTTTCGTGTTCTTTCATCTTTATAAATATCGAATCTGTTGGTTGCTTGCATTTCTGGCTATAATTTCGCGGTTTCGTTCTGCTTCTGGGATTTTCTGTGTGCGGAGACCTCCCGGAGTTTTCATGGCGGCTATTACCGGTTCGAATGCTGTTGCTTTTAGTAAGGTTGGAATTTTTGGTAAATTTGAAGGAGGCGCTGGTCGGAGAGCCGGTTCTGTTCAGCAATGGCTCCCGATTAGCGGTGGAGCTGGATCGAATCGGCTTCGAGGTCGATTTGGCATCCAGTTAAGATCGAAGAGTGCTTTTGCTTCTACTGGTATGACTGCTTACAATGTTTTGAGATTTATTTGTATTCGTGTTTGCTTTAGTGATTAGAAGCGAGTCGAGAGAGAGTGCATTCATAATTGATCATGGCGAGTGAAATGCTGAACGCGTCTTTAAGCTCTTAATCATCCTGTTTATAATTGTTCGAGGTTTTGTGTTAATTGTTACCGGTAGTTGTTAAAGTCGGCCACCTTTATTATTCGGGAAGTTAGTTTTAGAAACTTTTGCTTATGCCTTTGGTATTCATCATTATAATGGACACGCAGGAATAAAAGCTCAGGTTGCTACAGCGGGACAGGCAAGCATTAAGGAAATCCAACAAGTGGAAGCGCCTGTGGCTATTGTGACTGGAGCCTCGAGAGGAATCGGAAGAGCTATCGCATTGAGCTTAGGAAAGGCGGGTTGTAAGGTACATCTCTTTTCTACTTGTGTATAAGGCTCTATTACTTCATTGTGGTTAAAAACGTTGCATGAGATCGGACTTGAAAATATGTTTCTTCCCTTCGTGGATGCATTTTTTCTGCTAGCATTCAGTTTTAGAGATGAAATATGGAAAAAGGTTTCTCTAATTGTATCCAGCTGTTTTATAGAGTTTTTTCGTTTTTGCTGCATAAGCTGAATTCCTGTTTATGATTTGTTTTCAGAAGACATCATCGTCCAGTCAATTTCTGTATCATTTTATCTGTTGGAACTATTGATTTGAATCTTCTATCAATCAATTTTTTTGTAGGTCCTGGTTAATTATGCTAGATCGTCAAAGGAGGCTGAGGAGGTTTCCAAAGAGGTAAATAATTCACCTATTTCATTTTTCATCTCTTGAATTGTATTTGGCCATTCTGCTAATGATGTAAAGCCGCACATATGGAGGCTGTTCATCAAGCAGAATGCTCAAAAGACGATGAGAAGGGACTTGGAAATTTCCGCACAGTTATTAGACTGATTGATAGAGAATAAGGTTACATCAATGAATTAAGCATACTACGCTTTTAGTTTCAAATACAAAGCTTGATGTATGTACTGGTTTGACAATTTGAGTTCAATTCTTACAAATGCTTGGTTATTGATTCTGTAACAAGGTTCAAACCACAAATTTTTGTGAAGATAACAAATTTTAACATTTTATATGCAACAGATAGGAACCACTAAATTTGACTCTAGAAAAGGGCGAAAGGTGAAAGTTGGTAGCCCTTTGAGACTTTCCTTTTTTAAAAAAAATAATTAAATAACACTGTGCTAGTATAATTCTTTCTAATTGTTCTAACCAACCTACCAACTCATCTGCTCTTTAGTAACAAATTAATTCACCTATTTACTAATTAGGCCCCAATACTTATTTAAAAACAAATTAATTAAGTCCAAATGCTTATTTAATAACAAATTAATTAAGCCCCAATGCTTATTTACTACCAAATTAATTGAGCCCTAAAATTCTTTTCTCACTACAACCATCATAGAGCCTTCAGACTTCATTACCCAAGCACGAAACAGTTCTTTTATGACTGACTTAATTCGTCTTATTTGACTAAACGTTTTTTTTTTTTGAATTTTTTTTTTATGGCGTTTCTTCTGCCTTCTGTTTAATTAGGTTGCTGAACAAGGTCATTCTACTTTCTGAAGCATATAGTCCTGGTTTTTTTTTCAGCATATTATTCCGGAAGTAATAAAGTGCCAATGAATAAAATTAGGACATTCATGTTGTGCGAGAGTCCTATTTCCCTAACCTGCAATATTGCCGCTCAATTTCTTCTGGTGATGATGTTGACTTGCTGATTCATTTTGAAAAGATGATGATTAAATTGTCTTTGTTGCTCGCAGATTGAGGGTTTTGGGGGGCAGGCTCTTACTTTTGGTGGAGATGTGTCAAAGGAGGCTGATGTGGATTCAATGATTAAGACAGTAAGCTACTTCACTTTTCTGACTAAACTAGTCTATGCCATTTACTTGTTACTCACTTGCATGGTTGTCATTTGTACAGGCGATTGATGCTTGGGGAACCGTTGATATATTGATCAACAATGCAGGTGTGTAACTTCAACATTCTCCAGCATCCTGGCTATTTAACTTGACTGCTCTTACCCAGTGTTTTCATGGTAATCAGGAATCACTCGCGATGGTTTGATGATGAGAATGAAGACATCTCAATGGCAGGAGGTGATTGATCTGAATCTTACCGGTGTTTATCTTTGCACTCAGGCAGCATCCAAAGTTATGATGAAAAAGAAGAAGGTAAGCTCACCACCCTTGTATTTTTCAAATTAGAAATAGGCAGCTGAGATCATAAATCTTCTGGATCTTAAGATGCAATATGGTTTTAACTTTTCCTATTAGAATATCTGTAAATATTTACTGCCAGATTCTACGAGTGCCTCCATAGAACTTAAACGCTCAAATCCTTTTAAAAAGTATATTCCCGATCCTATAATTCACTCTAGGTTTGAGTTGCCATTGTGCACATTAGCCAAAGTTCAGATGTTTTATTCTCTCCAATTACAAACTCTCCCTTAAACGAACGGGAAGGGAGAAATGGAAATGTCCTACTCACTTTGAGACTTTTTATTCAGGGAAGAATAATCAATATATCATCAGTTGTTGGCCTTATTGGAAATGCGGGCCAAACGAACTACAGTGCCGCAAAGGCAGGAGTGATTGGTCTGACAAAGGCCGTTGCCAAGGAATATGCAAGCAGAAACATCAACGTAGGCTCTGCAATTTCAACTTCTTTAATAAGAATGGTTTCTTATGTATAATGCTGAAGGCTAGTGGACAATGTGAAGCATCATAATAAAATTTTCTTCCAGGTTAATGCTGTTGCTCCTGGGTTTATTGCGTCCGACATGACTGCCAAGCTTGGGCCAGAGATTGAGAAGAAAATTATGGATTCCATCCCCATGGGTGAGTCCAGGAAACTCCTATATGATTGTTGTGATTTCATTGATTCATAATAAGTAAGTTGTTCTGAAAAAATATATGATGATCGTAACAATATTTCAATTCCCCATTGTTTCAGCAAGATATGGCCAACCCGAAGAAGTTGCTGGACTTGTTGAATTCTTGGCTCTTAACCCTGCAGCTAGTTACATTACAGGACAGGTGCGGAAAGTTCCATTTTCCTTTTTCTTTTAATATCCGTTTTCTTTGCACGATTACAAGTGAGAGTTGCTTCTTCATTTCATCAATGTATGTTTGATTTGCAGGTTTTCACCATCGATGGCGGGATGGTTATGTAGGTCAGTCGTCATTTGCTCATATAATTCGGAATCTGATTTTATTGTCAAACGATACATGTTGCTTTTGGCCACTTTCTGCCTTTTAACCCCAGATTTTGTTGAAGCCTTTCTAAGAAATTTCTATGTAGTATCAAACTCTAGATCCTTATCATTTGTATTATTTTTGCTTATAGTTCTATAATGACTTTCTAAATCGTTCGATCTGTGTTCGAACAAACATCCTTGAGCTGCTTACGACACGTCACCACTGCAAGCATTCCAATTCAACCAGCTAATATCAGCCTCTTTTTTCTTTTTCATTCTATTGACAGGTTATCTTCAGCTATTAATATTATGTATTATTTGGTTCCACTGCTCGCGTGAGGGAAAATTGAATAGTTTCATATATACATATATGATGAAAAATAGTTTCAGTATAAATAAATACAACAATTCTATTCTCAGCCACCAACCTTAGCGAAAATGTCCAGCTGTGGGGTTAGACAATAGATTCTCTATCCTGTTTTATATCCTTTCATCTACCAAAATAATAATAATTAAAAATTGTGATAATTTTGTATTCTATTGTAAAAATGGTTCTCAAGATTGGGTAATATGTTTGTACATGATAAAGATTAAAATACTACAAATTTTAGAATTAAAATTTATGAACTACATATATATATATAATTAATTAATTAATCATTTATGCAACTTTTGGTGATACATGGTATAAAAAGTCACGTCACACCTGTGATTCGCGAAAAAGGAACCTTGAGGTTTGAGTTAAAGACGGCAGCAGACTTAGCGCCAAAAGTAGAATACAACAGAAAGAAAAGAAAAAAAAAAGGGGCAAAGACATTGTGTGGTCCTTGGGATGGGAACTAGATTCCATTGAATCACGTTCTCATATGGTTCTTCAAGTTCTTGGCCAGAACCATAAGTGTTCTTGCTTATTGATTCAAGTTCTATGTACACTCACTTAACATTATGCTACCAGAGAACCAAAATTCTTGTCATTCTGGCTTTCCCTCTTGCAGCTGATCGGATCTTCGACAGCCAGACCTTGCGCGCCGAAACAGAAGTACTGGTTCATCAACATCTTTCTGTTGAAGGAATCTTGTCTGACCTTTGTAATTGCCACTTTCCTTTTGGAGCAAGAGACTCCATCAATGCCAGTTGACATTGGAGATGACATGGGAGTCCCCGCAAAGGTACTCGATAGCGATCGGGCTGGAACTGCTAACTTTGGTGTTGCTTGGATAACGCCGTGCATCAATCCAGCAGCAAACCTTTTCCTGGTTGAGGGGCTTGGAGAAATGGTCATGGCTGGATGTGTTCTTCTGTTGTGTGGAAGGCACGAAATGTCTGAATATTGACGTCTAAGTGAAACTTGGTTTGGTTGTGAAGTTCTTGATATATCACACAGCTCTGAACAATAATCATCTATCCAATCTGTTCTGGCAGACCTTTTCTCTTTACTCTTAGGCCATCCCAAGAAGAAGTTCAGCGGTTTCGTCGTATGATTTACGGAGGTTGGCTTCTTGTCTGATGAATCAAATGAATCGCATTCGACGATGCCATCCGAGCATAAATCGAAGTCCTCATCTACTTGATCACGAGTTGCATCAGACACATTTTCGATGCCTGTGTACAAGAATATCTCTGCATCTGGAACTCTGAAAGAAGTTCCAGGACTGCTTCCAATGCCCTGCATTTTCAAATGGGAAACGAAAGCATTTGTTGCCGTATAATCACGACGACTCGAGATCCCTCCAGCAGAAACAAATCGCTTGATCAGAATCTCTAAAGACGGCGATCGTGGCTGTTGTTCGAGAAGATCAAGAGGGGTCAAGCCATCCTCATCAGTAATGTTCAAGTCTATTGATGGCACAGACAATAGCAGCTCCACCAAATCACACTGAACATTCTCCGTTACCGACACGTGAAGCGCAGTTTTTCCATCGTTGTTCCTGATGTTGATGATCTCTTCTACGTTCATCAACCCGACGTGTATCAGACGCTCCATGAGCTCGATCTGCCGGTCTAATCTTCTAAAGCCAGAGGTTCTAAAACCAGCAACAGCCAGATGAAGAAAAGTATCTCCATAGGAGTTTGACAGAGAAGTTAAAGAGGGAGATTCATGAATCAAAAACTCCACCACAGCCAAGTGACCCATATATGCAGCCACATGCAATGAGGTGTTTCCTTGACCATCAGTGCTTGAAATGATATCAAAGGAAGCCACCAGATTCTTCACTACCTGCAAGAACAATTGTCAAAAACAATCTATAGCAGCTGGAGAAACGATGAAATCCAATCAAACACAGAAAACTCAGCATGGTTTTAGACAAGAACAAGAAGAACACAAGAACATCCAGACAAGAACAAGAAGAACAAGAAGAACACAAAACTCCAAGATCTGACCTCAATCTGTCCTCTTGCAGCAGCTGTATGAAGAATGGTGGATCCCTGAGCGTCCCTGTAAATCAGAACATCAGGGCAGTCCCCAATAAGCTCTGTCATGACCACCAAATTCCCTCCTCTAGCAGCACAGTGAATAGCCCTGTTCATCATTTCCCACTTGAAAGCTAAAGGTATTTCCATTTCACTTTCATTCGATTCCTCCATTGTTCCCTCTCCAGGACTTGGGCAACACCTCAAGGAAAGAGCAAAATCCAGCAAAAGCTTAAAAGCCTCACAGTTCTTACTCCTGGCTGCAGCATAAAGAATATCAGTGACACCATATTCTCCTTCTCCAAAAACCAGAAGAGGGTCTTTCTCCAGGAGCTCCATTACAAATTCTCTGTCCCCAGCTGAAGCAGCTGTGTACAAAAGCCAGCCGCCATAGCCAGCACGAATGAGAGAATTTTTGCCCCCTTTAAGCTCACCTTCGAGGAGGAGCTTTTTGGCAACATAAGAGCGGCTTTTCGCCACATCTTCAAACTGAGCTTCATCGTCCCACACCGTTTCAAGGCGGCGGATACGGCGGAGAGATGTGAGTTTGATGAGAAGATTGGGGTCTAAATGGAGAAGCTCTCTAACAACGTCGTAAAACCCATTGGCCGCCGCCCAATCAATCGGCGTAGCGTACCACCATTGCTCGCCTGTACTCTCCCAACGAAGAGGGAAGAACAATGGAGGCATTTTGATCAAAACCCACCTACAAATGTTTGAGATAAAATCGACAAAAGAAACAGACCCAGAAAGTGAAATTTTCAGAGGAAAACGAAAAAGACCCAAATATGGATTCCTTTCCAAAAAGGGAATTCTGGGAAAAGCAAGATAGGCTGAGCTGGTCGCAATCTTGAATCAAACCAATAGCAAGAAGAAGAGACGACCCATTAAGATAACAAGTAAAACAAAGGGATTGGAGAAAGAGATGGTGCCAAATCTCTTCGAATGAATCCAAGAAGCTCAAGAAATGGCGGAGAAATGAGAATTCAGCAGCGAAACTAACAAAAAAAATGAGAATGATGAGGATTTTATTTGGAGGGAAATGAAAAGTTGAGATAATGCCTCGAATTCCTTTGAAGATTCCGCTGCCTCGTGACGGTGAGCAGTAAATTAAGCACAAAAAGAATGAGAGAGAGAGAGAGAGAGAGGATTCAACTGTTCAACCGCCTTTGTTGAAGATGACAAACAGACAGCTACCAGAAATCAACCATCATTGGAAATTAAAAACAATTTTTTTCTTTTTTTCTGTTTGGGTTTTGGCTGTGGGAATCATTCATGGATGTTCTGAAAAGGGAATTGAAACTGAAGATTGTTGGTGGTGGCAATGGTAATGGAATGAACACTAATTTAGATTGTGCAGAGACATGTGGAGGAGGAGGAGGAGGAGGAGGAGGGTGGGTCAGCCATGTTCTTGCTGATTGCTAAAAACTCACTACTACGGCATTTCATGGTGGTGAGACAAGAAAGGTCTGTGAACCATTTTCAATAAAAGATTAAAAAAAATATTCTTTTGATGTAAAAAGAAAAGTGCACATTTAAAAAATTGACTTTTTTTTTCCTTTTTTGCATTGCTTTTTAGTTAAAAAGTGAAAAAAAAAGTAAATTTGAATCAGTAAAAACTCACAACTGATAATTCTATTCAGAATAAAATTATTGAATATTACCAAAAGTATAACCATTTCTGTAATTTAAACACTTTTTTGTGCCCATTCCATATATAAACAAACAGAAGAGATTTACCTTCATCATGTGATTTTAATTAATTAATTAATTAAAAAATTTAAAAAGAAAAAAAAGAAAAAAAAAAAGGATTAAGAGCCATATGTAGCACATGGTTCTGTGACATTGGATCCATAAATCTTCAACAAATCCAGACTTTGTCTTTTGTGAAGGTTTTTACTCTTTTTCTGAAATTGTCTATTAAAGATTTTTTACATGCTTTTAAAAAAATTTGAAAGAAAATCTACGAGTATAAGTATATATCGTAACCAATTGAGCTATACTACCATTTCACTACTTCTTTGTCTTTCTTCCTCCACTGCACAATTCTTCATCCTTCCTGTATTTCTTCACAAGAACATACATGCACAATTCTTCATCCTTCCTGTATTTCTTCACAAGAACATACATGAAGAACATACATTCTCTTCTCTCTTCTGCCATGGCCACCGCCAACAGATGGTTAAAGCCTGAGGTTTCTTTCTTTTCCCTTTCATTTTCCATTACTTTCTGTTTGGCTGCTGAGAAAACCATAAAGAAAACAAAGAACTTTACCAATCAAATCTTTATTTCCTTGAATGTATATTTGCAGGTGTATCCTCTCTTTGCTGTAGTTGGTGTGGCTGTTGGCATCTGTGGGATGCAGCTTGTTAGAAACCTAACCACCACCAACCCTGAAGTCAGCTAAATATTTCAAGTTGTACAAAATATGACTGTATAATGGAAATGCTAACATTTTGATCAAGACAAGAAGAGGGGAGCTTTCTATTCAGAAATCTGAAGTGTTCTGATTTGTTCTGAATGAACATGTCAGGGTTATCAAGCAGGAGAGAGCTGCAGGAATTCTTGATAACTTCGAAGAAGGAGAGAGGTATTCAGAGCATGGCCCTTGAAAGTTCCTCAAGAACAAGACCCCCTCAGATTATGCCTTCCATCAACAAATTCATCTCAGATCCAAACTAAACACAATTCTGTTACTGACCTTTGAAAACATAATGATCCACTAATAAGCTGGTATAATCCAAAGATAGGTTCAGTTGTGAGGCAGCAATAATCTTCAGCTTGGTTGAAGGAACAAGAAAAGTAATGGTATCGCTTCACATTTGTGTATTCCATAGACACCCTCTAAAACATGCATTCTCTGTACAGATACTGCCAACAATCCATATTATATACACAGGGAGAAGATAACCTGTCAAAATTGCACAAGCAGAGTCTGTGCACAAACGCCATAGTTGTTTACATGGATGGATTTAGTGTATGGATTACAAGTAAAGACGGAGTACTAAAACCAAGTCCCACAATCAAGGGCACTGAAGCCAAGGTTCTTTTAACATATTGGCATAATTGTGCACTTGCTCAACTTACACCGCGGTATAATGCACCAGGACGTAGATCATCCATATTATCGATGTTTCTATACCCATCAAACTCCCGAAGGCACGTCCAGGCCCGACGAGCTAAAAATTCTCGGTACTCATCTTCAGTGTAAAATATTTTTTCTTCAGTATGTACTGGTAAGTGGTCAGATTCATCATAGAGGCAGATTTTAACAGCCAACCCTGAAATTAGAAGTTCAACTGCTCTTACATGCATTACTTTGCCTAAAATCTGCAGCTTGGTGCTATAATGTTTACAAGAATCATAACAGTCAATGCAAACACAAGAAGGAGTACCTTCATCAAGGTGAAGAGTGTAGTTTCCTAAAGGCATGTCCCTGTCTAGACTTCTGACAACCTGGTCCTCATCCTCTAACCAAAATGCACGTTTAGTTCTCAACCTAAATGCAGACTTGATTGCCTCCTTGATGGCTTCTGAGGTGCCATCGACACCGATTCTTCTTGTGTAGTCTCCCCACTTCACTGTTATAACTCTCCCGCCAAATGCCTGACCTTCCCCACCTGCCAAGAAGGTGGTAAATAGACAGAAACTGGAACGATTAAAGGCTCAAAAGCAGCATGCAGCTCAAACAATGGCAGGATTGGTTTTTACAAGAGAGGCATTCAGAAGTGAATCTTCTTGCCCGCATATTTGTTTAATCGAAATGATGGGTCAAACCAATAACTATGGTATACGTATAGCCACCAACTACAAAGTTATGTATCAACATATAAGGGGACCTGTGCCAATGTGTTCAAAATTGTAGTTTCCAAAATACTACAGGCTTTTAGCAGCTGATTCGTGAGTGAAATCGAAAAGAATTTTCTAAAAGAAAAAGGCAGCTTTAATATAGAATTATTTTGAGTGAAATGCAAAGCCGAATCTTAATACCGAGATTGCTAATGCGTAAACTCAGGGCCTAAACCTACAGGAGTATAGCTATAGTCTAGAAAGTAATATCAACATAATATTCAAAATGGTTGAATTTTGGTTACGAAATACTACCATTTCCGGGTGCCTCTCTCCAATTCCAAGGTGGGATGCCGGTTGCAGCAACTGCATCAGCTGTTGTGATGGCAAGGGGATGTCCATCGTGATCCAGCTGTCTTTCAAGATTGAGTGAGGGCCTGCCACCAGCTGCATGCAAGGAAACTTAGGAGAAAACTTTTTTTCTTGTTTATATCAAGAACGTGGTATAAAAATTGAATTGCCACTACAATTTTTTTTAAAAAAATGCTTATTTGCAATCACATAATCGGAAATTATGACCTACATGAAAATAAACTCATAGTAGAGATTACACTTTATTCATCAATAGTATACTTTTACAATAAAAAAATCTACAGTACATACTAAATCAATTTGAGGGCAGGGTTATTTAGACAAGATATATGATGTGGTTGCACCAAGAAGAGAACAGAACTAAATCTTCCAGGTGAACAGGAAATTCAAGAAACTCAAACGAAGATGTAACATGCCGGTTCTCTAATTTTAAAACCATCAATTTGGTCACAGGAGCATTAAATATAAAATTTTTACCGATAAGACAAAAATTATGGGTTTATTTGTAACAACTGAACTGTTCAAAAAGCAACACTTCAAGTTCTGTATGCGAGGAGTCTCATAGGCCTGAAAGTAATATGCCAAATAGGCCTGAAAGTTGAGAGTGGTGAGACTAATACTCAATTGACATTACCCAAATGGCTGCCTCGGTCAACAGGAACCGCAAAAGTTAGTGCTGAACATATTTTCATAAACAGAAAAATTAACCCTGGACATAGACACCAATTTCAAATGCACACAAGAAATTAATTGCATGACATATGCGTTCAATCAAGTCATGTTCTAAAGCAGCTAATGAGTTTATTCTATATTTATACAGAATCATAGGAATTATAATCATGGTATGATTCTATTGTGCAAGAGATCCACCAGCTTAGAACGTGTTACAGCCACTGATATGATCCTTGTTGTACTATCAATTCTGTCCTTTTCTTCCTAGTATGCCAAGAATTCAACTTTTACATAATGACACTCTTGAAAAATGCAAACTAGAAATCTCAAGTTTCCACAGGCAGTTTTATAATAATATGTGGTGCATACTAGAATCTCCCTCCACAATTAAACAGCAAATCCACTAGGTGTGATTCTCTTTGCCATTCTCTATCCCTTCTAGAAAAGTAAAAGTTGAATGATGAATGCTAGCAACTATCATCAGCCACACAAAGAAACTCAAAGTTGAATGATGAATTCTAGCAAATATGATGTGAAGAAAATAGTAAAACAAATAACATTAAAGTAACAGAAAATAACAAGTATATCGTACCTTCGACAGGTCCAAACGATAGAGCATTATCCTCAATTCCTGCATTGGGATAAAATTACAATGCTTGTCACAGTTCTCTTGTGACCCCAGAACCAGACTAATCATAACCCTACTGCTCTTACTATTTGCACATCATATTTCGAACCTAACAAACTTAAAGATAATTTTTTTTACCTGATTAAGGAAAGAAAACAGAAAACAAAGATGATTCCCCACCCCCCTAGAAGACTAAGAACAACAAAATAAAGAACCACTTTAAATTTCTACACTACAAACGTCAGTTCAGATGGATATATCATTTCCAAATCCAGATATCTTCATATATACAGCTGAACCCTTTTAGGGATGATATCCTAGTACTATAATTGTTCATAAATCAGAACACAGCATGTTTGAAGGAATAAGTTTGCGGAGAATTATAACATTAAGGTATTGCTAAATAATGAAAGTAGACCTAAAGTGTGTGGGTGATGAATTTTCCTGAATATTGAGATTCGCCGCATAACACTACCCCATTCACCCTCCCAATGCCAAGAATCGAAAGTTACCTTTGTCTGAGAATTGTATGTAGGAATCAATCTTGGGTGGCGTAGGGCTCTTGTACTGCGCATTTTTGCTTCTCTCCTTCAAAATTTCTTCAATCTCCTTGTAATACGACATCTTAGCAGAGCCACTTCCCCTGTCGTGGTGCTTAGCCTTCTTGAACTCCTTCAGCAAGTTCCTCCACTTATCAGTACACATAGTAGGAGAGCGATCAAAGCCTCTTTCCCTCATCTTAGCCGATATCTGGTCCCACAGATGCTTGTTCGATTTCGAGGTATTGAACAATCCATCCATCCCCCTTCGTAGTGAAATTAAGCTTCTCGTCTCATCCTGAACCCAAGTCTCCGCTCGCTTCTTCGGCGGCTTGACTTCATGATCCTCACCACTGCTATCGCCGAGCATCATTTGGTGCTGCTGATGAGTCTGTTGTTGCTGATGAGGTTGAATATGATGGTCGCCATTAGAAGCCACCTCGATCATCATATCTCTGCTGCCTTCTTCTTTGTAAATATCGATTGGGCGAGGCTTATCAGACAAGTACATACCTCTGAATCAGGGGATTCCGTCAAATTTCGAGGAAGATGGGACTTGGAGGGTATTAGCGATGAACCCACAGCTTAGGATTTAGGAGCAGTGGCTTGAATTTCCATTTCTCTTTTAACTTTCTGGGACTGTAAGTCCAGACTGAGTCCTTGCAGGTCCGTAGACCGTAAGTCCAGACTGAGTCCTTGCAGGTCCGTAGACCGTAAGTCTGAGGGTTGAAGCCAGTGAACAGGCGAAGGTCGCGTGTGATGCCGGAGAAACAGGGAATAATCGTACGGATAAGAAGTAGAAATAGAGAAATTATGAAGTTTTAAGACTTTTTTGGAATTTATGATTTCTTTTTTCCTTTTTTTCTCTAAATTTGATTCAATCCATATTAGTCAAATATCATTAATGGGTATTATCACATTATCATACAAATATACGAACTTTTATACCATATAATATTATCGGTACAACGCGTGTATTATTTATTAAGAGGTCATAAATTTACGGTGGTCCGTCTTTTCATACAAATTAGGACTTTTTTTCTTCTAAGAGTATAAATCGCCCGTTCTTGAACCATAATTTTGATAGTAAGAAAATAAGTACATGTAATTATACTCATTTTGGCATATGATATTATTGGCTTAATAAATTTAGATTTAAAATAGACGGTATCACATTATCTAAAGTTTACATTTAAATTAAATAGTTAATAAAAATTTAATGGTAATATAAAAAAAACCATTTTATAATTAAAGCAAGATAGAAATTACACTATTGAAGCATTGACCAAAAGCTATATTATTTTTTGTTTAAAAAAATAATATATATTAGAAACCTTATCTTCTAAATAATATCCCAAGCGAGATTTGCAGGCGGCCCAAAAGTTGAGAACTTCTAATCAAAATTTTGTATAGAAAAGGGGCCCGACCCTGGTTTGCACCGGCGGAAGAAACCCTCAATTCTATTCCCACCATCCACGCAATTACCAGCTCGAGCTTCAAGTTTCATTTCTATGGCGCCTCTCTCCTCTATTCTGTAATCTGCTAATTAAAGGATGAATTTCTCAATCTGGAGCGTCTCGAAGTTTTCTTCATGCAGATTCCTCTTTCAATCGATTGCCGCGCGTCGCTTCATTTTCAGCTCGTCAAGTTGATGCATTCAGCTCAACTTCTCTTTCGGGTACTTCGTCAAACACCTTATCTGCTACTCGTTTCCTGTTATTGTATGTATTTTGATTCGGTTTCGGGCTTGCGCTTGGGTTCCCGTTTCAATATTCAGATGGTTTGTGTTCTTTTTCTCCGTCCGTATCGTCTACTTCTTGAAGATTAGAAACAAGTTTTTCAACTTGGCATTGTTACTGTGTGCGCCCTTGTGATATCATTTTTTTTCTCAACTTTCTGTTCTTGAAAGTTAATCTTGTTATCTTCAACTTCGTACTTCCAATTTTATGTCTAAAATCATTCATAAAGTTCGAATCAAAGTTTTCTAGGGCTAGAGAAACAGAAAGAAAGTACTATACATAGAGTTCATTTCTTGAAAAGAGAGAAATATATGTCTTGGATTTATCATTTGTGAATTTGAAATTTATAAACTCTGCATTGTCCTTGGGAGAACTTCACGCATTTGGTAAAAATTTGATTGCTTATAGCATCCAAAGTTGAAGCAAGTCATTTCTTGAAGTGTTGAGAAGATTCCTTTCACTGTTTTAGATTGTTTTCTTGCATGCCAAGCAGCTTGTTGCCATGAAGAAGAGTAGAAATTGATTCTTTTCTTCATAGAAGGTAACAAGCTCGTCAACACCATGGCCATAACAATTGTTTGTACTTTTTTTATGCTTTACCAGCAAAAACTGTTTAGCCTAATTTTCTTAGCTGAACCTTTAGCAGTCTGTGGGTTTTGCAGGACGACTCATCAAAGTAACTCTTCAGTCGACCCTGCCCTTTTGTCAACAATGAGCAACACCTCTATTGCTAGAATCTGCTGCAGACATCCTACATCAAATGCAAGGCTGTTCTCAAAACGAAAGCAATGGAATGGTTCAAGAACCTTTTCAACAAGCATCTCACTGCCTAAATCCGTGACCAACCCTCTGGTCATCGGTTTACCCTCAGCTTTGATTATAGCTTCCCAGGTCACCCCATCGGATGCCCCTCAGCGCTCGGAAGAATGGTTTGCGCTAAGGAGAGACAGGCTGACTACAAGCACATTCAGCACAGCCTTAGGCTTCTGGAAAGGAAACCGTCGCTTTGAGCTATGGCATGAGAAAGTGTTTCCTTCAGAGGTTAAAAAACCAGAAGCACGACAGCAGTATGCCATGGAGTGGGGTGTGCTCAATGAAGAAAATGCCATCCATCGGTATAAAAGCATCACAGGCCGAGATGTGAGCTTTTTAGGATTTGCAACTCACTCTGAACAGCAATTGGACTGGCTAGGCGCGTCCCCCGACGGCCTATTGGGATGCTTTCCAGGAGGAGGGATCCTGGAAGTCAAATGTCCATACAACAAGGGAAAGCCCGAGAAGGGACTGCCCTGGTCGACCATGCCTTTCTATTACATGCCACAGGTACAGGGTCAGTTGGAGATAATGGACAGGGAGTGGGCGGATTTGTATTGCTGGACACCAAATGGAAGCACGATATTTCGCGTTTGTAGAGAACGTGGTTACTGGGAATTGCTTCATGAAATGTTAAGGGAATTTTGGTGGGAAAATGTTGTTCCTGCAAGGGAGGCTTTATCATTGGGAAGAGAGGAGGAGGTGAAGTCGTATAAGCCAACATCCACACACAAGCTGACTGGAGTTGCAATTGGTAAGAGCATTAAGTTAGCAAGCGACGCCAAATTGCTGTGCAGGGAGATAGCTGGGCATGTTGAATTTTACAGATGATTTTTGGTTTGAATGTGATGTATTGTTCCCTATTTTGGAATTCCATTTCCCAACATGTATTTGTTCCATGATTTCATGAGTGGTAATATTTAATACACATTCAATTTTAGCCTACGATTGGTATGAGCCGCCCTCTCTTTGGTGTTTCTGCATTGATGTTCATGATGACAATGGCATTCAAAATCTGGTTAACATCTAAAAAGCATTTCTGTAAACAGGCCAAAGGATGTTCAAATATATAATCAAAACAATAAGAAACAGGCCTGAGAAAGTTTATTTTTGGTGATAATTAGGCTAGAACTGGCCTAGCAAGAGGAAGCACACAGCTTCCACATATACAATAACATTTATTGTTTATTTCATCCCCCTGTCCAGATCCACAGGTAGTCCAACACAAGCAAAAGTACTGCAGGATGACGAAAGGAGGATATACGTGCATCAAATCAAAATGTTGAGATGAGTTCTATCGAGCAGCTTGGAAGGGTGCCGAAGCAACTTCGATAAACGGCGTAAAGCACCTGAGAATGTACAAGGCCAAGAAGAAATTCCATCCACGGCCAGCTTTATTCATGAAGATACCAAGACTATAACAGAGACGCCAAACTTCCCACATACTATGCAGATACCAGAAACTCAGGATATTGGACCGATATCAGCTTGTGTTCCGTTTTCTGATAGCCTCAGAGCTGAGCTTAGTCAGGGCAGAGTACATCCTTGTAGAATAGAGACACCATTCATTATTAATGGTACGATTAAGATCCTAGATTCACACAGAGGTCTTCATCCAAGCTTGATCGACAATATATACACATCAAACAGCGATAGTAAAAAAGTCTTCTGTAGCACAAGAAACTGTTCGTCTTATTCCTTGCCTCACTAATTTGATTTGCTACTTATTCTCTTAAAAGTACCATTCAACAGTGGATATATATATATATATATATTTTTTTTGGCTTTTCGTCTTCCCCCCTTCAACTCTTGATATGATTAACGTGGCAGCTGCCAAAAAGAGAACCTGAAGGAAGCTCTTTTTTTGTGGTTTTTTCTTTTTTTTTTTTTCCATGAAGTGCACGTTGCCCTTCTAGCCATGTAGAAAAAAGCCATCTTCCTGTTCCCCAGGCGCAGATTGATCCCTGCAATCCTGTTTCTCTCTGCACTTCAGTAATGGCTTCCAGCAATCTGAGCAAAGCAATTCCAAAGTAAAGGTTTCCACATACTCATTCTCATTAACACATCGACCACACTGGACACACCGCGATATACAAAGGGTGCAAGCCCTACATGCCTGAGTTGCAAGTCCGCTTCCCTGACAACCATCTGCTGGGCAATCATAGACAAGCCTCGGGTTTTCGCATCTTGGACAAATTTCAATATCAATAGCGCGTTCATCATCACAAGACACATAAAAGTTTCCCCTGTGATAAAAATGTGGCTTATAAGAACTTTCCTGCATGAGGTTGCAGTCACTTCCCAATAAGAACTTCAACTCTTTAAAATGTTCTTGTGTCACCCCATATAATCCACCAATTCTTAGACGTTTCACTCCTTGGGTACTTGTCAACTTGAAAGCCCTCAAGCTACTAATAACTCCTTCAATACTGAGTCTAGTACATCCAGGAACAGACAACTGAATAAACATGCAGAGGACAAATATTTTAGTAACATGCCCGGTCAGGAAATGATAGCATGATGTAGTGCTAAGAAATAAGTTGCATATTCACACTTTGCACAAAATAGTGCCCCTGGTGGAAACTATTCTTTTGCCAAGTGTTAGGATCAAACGCATGTCAAAGATAAATCTTGTTGACATGTCCGAAGAATATCCCTGTACCAATTTTAAAAACACTAATGTGAATGCTGACATGAGTAACTTTGTGGCTTTTAGCATAAGACATCCTAACTAACCTAGCATTAGTAATTCCAATTCAATGTGTCAATAAAGAAACTTCTGTTTCGAAATAACATTATTAGGAAACTCCGGAAATGTCCAAATTCACAAAAGAAACCTAAATAACAGAAAGTAAAAAGTATGTACAAGGCTTTCTAGCAGTGATTCATAACATCAAGCTAGGTAGGTAACATATCCAAGTGCCAATATAAAGGAAAATAAACTGTGAATCTGTAAATGGATCAAGCAAAGACAGGAATTTCAAATTAAACAACGAGACAATTCAGCTAATTATGAAAGAGCAAAAAATGGAAGAAGTTATGCGTACTTTTGTCAGCCTAGGATTGCTTTCAAGCACGCACTTCAGGCCCTCGTCTGTAATTCTTGGGCATTCCACCAGACTCAAGCATTGCAGGTTACCTAGAGCCCTGTTAGTTAATTGCAAAAGAGTGTCATTACTTATCTTCTCGTTCAATGGTTGATCTATGTGAATGTTCGTCCATAAAAGGGGGTCCCCCTGTACAACTGAATGCAGAGATCGGCAAACCCTTCCAATAGAGCAGAGATCCTGAACACCTAAATAATAAAGAGCAAAGTTTAAGCCTTCATGAGGAGCTCCTCCATCTACCTCCCAATAGATGCAATTCTGCTCCTGACATTCTGCAACCTGCTGCTCACAATAGGTAGGAGGATCGTCATTAGCGGAAGATACTTCAGTCACACTACAAATGGATCCAAAATCACAACAGCAGGTCACATCGCCAGTTTCCTTTCCATCCAGACACCCATCACAGCTACACATCGGATTAGGCTTCTGAACAACTCTTTTAATCTCAGGAAAGGCTTGGAACTTCAGAGCGTTGTTCCAAATAAAATTCAGACCTGCAAAGAACTCGGCGTTCCCTTCGCCAGCACCACCCCTGTCGCTAACACACTCAGCATAGTCCACTTCCATGTCCTCAAGCCATCCTGTAATTGCTGTAAAAGTGGTACTTATATCCATGCCAAATGGATCAGCAGGTAAAACATCAAGAATGTCCTCGGAGCCAGGGCCCTGCGAACTATCTGAACATATATCCTTTCCACGATCAAAACAAGCATCCACCTCCCGGCCAAGATGCCATAGCTTTCCACAGCTTTCGGCATTGTTCTCATGAATGCCATCAACAATATAACCATTGGCAATCCTCATTGGAGAAACTAAATTGTCCTCAGAATGGTGCAAGGGAAAGATAGGACGACAAGAGAAATTAAGAGCCATCACGGATCCTACCTACCCCAACCTAAATCTACAACCCTAAATTCCCAAAATTCTCCAAGAAAAAACTAGGATAAAAAGGCGAAAGGCATGGGAAATGAAATAGAAGGGGAAGACAAAAAGAAAAGGGATAAATAATTACAAGAAACCCCTAATTTGGATGGCAGACTAAAACAACGCACCAGAAATTTAGAGTTTCTTGCGAAAAAAAAACTTTCTTAGCTCGATCAAAAAGGGGGGAGGGGGAACGATGATCAATCGCGCCGAAAGTATCTACATAATAAGAAACAACGACAATTTTTTTCGCTTTTGAAATGAACTCAAACTAATTAAACTATTAATCGTTTTCGTTTTTTCTATATTCACCTAAATTCCTCAATTAGAACTCGTTAGAGCCAAATAAACCAGCAGATTCGAAAAGAAGAAAAAAAACAAACAAACAATCGAAGGTAACCGGAACGGTTGAAGAAAGAGTAGGAGAAGAAAAACCTTAGAATGTGATGAGCAAAGAGAAGAAAAAAACAAAGTGATGAAGAACGATACCCTATGAAGAACAGATGAAGTAATCGAGAAACGAAGTATGGATCTCTTGGAATCGAATCCTCGGCAATGAAGATTTTCTCTGGATGGGAATTTTACACGGAAAAAGAGAAAAACGATGATCTTTCTCGAGAGGAAATTCGACTCCAAGAGAGAGAGAGAGAGAGCGAGCGAGCGCGGAGGGTAAGGAACCTGCCGATCGAGTTCAGAGAGAGAAAGTGCAGGAAAGTGCGATAAAAGAAAACAAAAGGTTAAATTATAAGGCTCTACAACGTGAAAAGCGTCAAAAATCTCTTTTTTTTTCCTTCTTAATATTATTCTTAATACATACAACAAATATGTAATACAAATTTTAACTTTCATTTTTTTACACATATTGCATATAAAATTAAATTCATTAAATTCATTTTATGTAAAATAACTCTAACTTTCTTCCAATTATTAAATTTCCTTTCCAATACTATTAATACGTAAACTTATAATTAAAAACAACATGTTTTTAATTTGGTCACCAAATAGCCACACAAGTAAAACTTGTTTAAAATCACTGTCCTTATTTTATTTATTTTAAATTAATATAGATAGATTAATTTTGAGATCTATTAAAATTATATAATTTAAATGTTTGGAAGTAGGTAGATTAATAAAAAATTAGAGCGAGGAGAAACCGAAGTGTAACGGTGAATCGTCCGCATTGAAAGAGAGTCAAAGAGAAAATGACCCGTGTTGGTTGAATGCCAGTGGTTGCGTTGTGGCGGGAGCGGGAATCTAATGCTCTTATGGCCCTTGGATGTTGATCACACCGATGGCATTCACTTTAGCAGTGACTTGATGAGGTTTGGGTTTTGAGTTGAATTGGTTTGATCGGACGGTTCAAAATTGTAGTTTTGGATTACGACGGATCTCTGCAGTTGGATTAATTTTGAAAAGCTAAATTATAGATTTGTGTTTATAACCACTCAAACATGAATTGGAGTGAACTCTATTAACCCCGGTCTCCTACCTACCAATGGGAGAGAGAACTTGTTGGATGTCTTGACGCCCTTTTCAAATTAAAAAGAAAAGTATCTTTATTTTTTCATATAATTGACGTTAGCTAAACCATATTTCTTTTAAATGTCCTATTTTTTTATTTTAGAATTTTTAAATTTCATATTCAATTTAGAACGAGATATTTTAGAGTATGAGAATAGAAATGAGATGAGCGTCAAGCCATAGGAATTCCTTTCATGGCGGTTGAAGACAATTTATTTATATATATATTTTTTTCTTTGGTATATTCCATCTCGAGGAAAAAATGGTTGTTGGGACAAAACAATTTCACCTTTTCTATTAAATAAATAAAAATAAAAATTAAATTGAATCCTTTTTAATTACCATTATAAGCATAATTCAACAATTTCAAATAAAAAAAAAAATCACAATAAAGTTGTCGTTTTTAATTTATAAATCAACGATCTACGTATATATATACAACAAATTCGAATTTATTAGGGAAGAGGCCCATTGTGATTGGGCATCCACCACTGGAATTAAAAAAGGGGTTTATTTATTGATTCGAAATATCAGTCAACAGCGGAAGCCACAAAGAGGAGAAAAGGCGAAGCAGAGACCCACTAATCTCTCTCTCTAAGTATTTCGGAAGCCATCTCCCCCCTCACAAATCCTTCCTTTTATCGGATTCCGAGGCTCTCTGTTCCCCTGTTCTCGCTTGGCCTTTTTTTTGTTTCTCATCGCCATTCCAAATCCTGACCCTTCGCTTCTGTGTTTTTGTTTTCAATTTCAATTTCAAATTGAACCCTAAGAGTGACTTGGGCGGAAGAACTCCGACGGATATGTGTTGATTGTTGATTAATTCTGTCTCTTTTTTGACTGGGGATCTTTTAGAATCGTCTTCGGAACGGGATTTCAGATCTTTGGTATTGAGTGTTTTTGTCGTTTTGGTGTTTCGATTCAAATCTGGGGTCAAAGCACGCTGGCTAGGTTTTCCGGAATAGCAGATTATATGTTCGATTACGCTTCTTGGTGTTTTGTTGAATCAAATGAGTTCAGGACAGGGTTCTTGTCTGATTTGTTGTAGGGATGAGTCTGCTTACTGTTTAGACGAAAAGGGTGGCTTTGGTTTGCTTTGTTCATTTCGTTGATGCTGGTAAAGTGCCTGCTATGATTACTGCTTCCTACGGTTTACATGGGAAGAATGGAGTGCTTTCTGGATTGATAGAATTGTTGTAGCGCTCAACACCTTTTGGAGGCCAAGAAAAAAAGCGTTTTACTTTTTTGTTACTTTATAGGTTTATATGAATTATGATCAAACAGATATTTAGTAAGCTTCCCCGTAAATCATCGAAGAATGCTGAGAGTAGGGAACATGGTGGTGGCCATATGGCACCTTCTACTGCTTATGCTTCTGCCAGTTCAAGAAGTAATGATTTAGCATCTGGCAAGTCAGCAAATTTGGTTTCATCTTTTCCAGCTACGAACCCTGTTCAAGATGTTGGGAAGAATCATGGTAGCAAGGCTAATAAAGGTGCAAATACAAAACTGAATGGAATTCCCACATCTTCGTATGAGGCATTGCCCGGGTTTAGGGAAGTTCCAAACTCTGAAAAGCAGAATTTGTTTGTTAAGAAACTGAATCTATGCTGCTTTTTGTTCGACTTCAGTGACCCAACAAAGCACCTTAAAGAGAAGGAGATCAAGCGACAAACTTTGTTGGAGATTGTGGATTATGTAACTTCTGTCAATAGTAAGTTTACTGAAATTGTCATTCAGGAAGTTATAAAAATGGTCTCCCTTAATTTATTTAGAACAATGAGCCCTCAATCGCGTGAGAACAAAATCGTGGAAGGTTTTGATTTGGAGGAGGAGGAGCCTTCCATGGATCCTGCATGGCCCCATTTGCAAATTGTTTATGAATTCTTTCTCAGATTTGTGGCCTCACCTGAGATGGATGCGAAATTGGCTAAACGATACATCGATCATTCTTTCATTCTGAAACTGCTGGATTTGTTTGACTCTGAAGATCCTAGAGAAAGAGAATACTTAAAAACTATTCTGCATCGTATCTACGGGAAGTTTATGGTACACCGACCTTTTATTAGAAAAGTCATAAATAACATATTTTATCGATTTATTTTCGAGACAGAAAAGCATAATGGGATTGCTGAACTTTTGGAAATTTTGGGCAGTATCATCAATGGGTTCGCTCTTCCTCTTAAAGAAGAGCACAAGTTATTCCTTATTCGTGCTTTGATCCCTTTGCATAAACCAAAATGCCTAGCTATGTACCATCAGCAGTTATCATACTGCATCACACAATTTGTTGAGAAAGATTGCAAGCTTGCTGATACAGTCATAAGAGGTTTATTGAAGTATTGGCCAGTTACAAATAGTTCAAAAGAAGTAATGTTCCTCAGTGAGTTGGAAGAAGTATTAGAAGCTACTCAACTTCCAGAGTTTCAGCGCTGTATGGTACCCCTGTTTCGCCGGATTGCTCGGTGTCTAAACTGTCCACATTTTCAGGTACTAGTTGCTTTTATTGATTGCTTGGATTTCACCTGTCGATATTTGTAAGCTTGTAATTAGTAAGCAGGAAGTTTGAATGTTTAAGGATGTAAATTAGGTAGTACTGCCGTGAGAAGATCATCTATTTCCTCATTTTTTGTTATTTTCCAAAGTTCCAATAAATTTTCCCCCTAGAAAAACATCTCACTCTGGGGAGTAGTGGCATTATAACTCCTGAGTGTTTGGCATGTGGAGCCTAGAATGAAGTATTTGATTTAGAGGTGTTGCCTAGGGGTGTGAACTTCCATATGTTCTTGAATCTTGAATCCTACGCTAATGCAGCTTTTTGCTTTCCCAGGTAGCAGAAAGGGCGCTATTCTTGTGGAATAATGATCACATTGAAAATTTGATCAAGGAAAACCGCAAGATCATACTGCCCATAATCTTTCCAGCTCTGGAAAAGAATGCCAGGAGTCACTGGAATCAGGCTGTTCATAGCTTGACTTTGAATGTCCGGAAGATATTTTATGATCTTGATCCTGATCTGCTCAAGGAATGCTTAGTCAAGTTTCAGGAAGACGAATTGAAGGAAAATGAGGTAAAAGCAAGACAAGAAGCCACATGGAGACGTCTAGAGGAGCTTGCTGCGAAGAAAGCTGCAAGTAATGAAGCCGTGCTTGTTCCTCATAAATTACCCACTGGAACAGCATCAGTTTAGTGAGAGTAAGAGATATTTACTTCCATTTACCTGACCTTTGTTGATTGGGATGAAGTATGCTGTAGTAGCATATAGTTTAGGTCAAATATCCATGGATCGTTGATTTGTCACCTGCTATATGATAATATATTATGGGGTTCTTTTCTGTCCAATAACCATAGTCCATTATGCAAATTCTTTAACTTTTCCTGCGTGCTGTTCTTAAATCCTTTATGTAGCCGGTCCATGCCTCAGATTATTGAGCAGTATGTTATTCTAGATGTTTGGCGGCCTGGCCTGCACATATAATAATGCCTTTACATTTGCATGCTTGTTCAGCATTACACAGTTTTTACTGTCTGTTTATACCTAGAGTGAGATGTTTTATAGGTTGATGAAGTAGAAAACTCCAGTCCTTGGTGAAAAGTAATGCCAGATTCATATGGCTTCCTGTTTGATATTAGTGTAGAACAACATTAAACTACCTAGTGACGTTTCTTGTAGGATGATAAGTTAACTCTTCTGGTTGGCCTTATAAAGCCAACCATGGTTTCCTCCCCATCCCTCCTACCAGAATGAGGTGGGAAGTTTTTTTTTTACGTAGCAGCAGCCGAGCCGGGCATTTTATAAGTGATTTGTCGAGTCTTAAAACTTTGCTTCTTAGTTTTAAAATGGATATATATTTCTTCAAACACTATTTAAAGAAATTTTCCTGGATAAGAAGAATCAAATGGAGCACATCCATTATCCTTGTTCTTTTTTCCTTTCACAGGAAGAATATATTGAAGAAATATACTGAAAGGCTATCAAAGAAGAATAAAACTCAAGACATTCAAATCTAGCATGCTTCTAGGCCAAATTTCAACTGACACTAAGGGGGAAGGGGAAAGGTTCTTTCTTCTCCATAAATTAGATCTAAGCATCATCCTACTCTTCCTTCATGAAGTCTTTGAGTTGTCCTCTCTTTCTGATGCCAAGGCAAAACTTCAGGCGCCAACCATCGACAACAGACTCCGGCAACGAGTACGCCAAACCCCAGAGAAGTTGATGAGGCCAATATGGTGTGCAGCAAGGCTCATACCCAATCCACCGAAGAGCTACAGCTGCGTATCCATCGGTCGAGGGAACGAAGAAGGATGATCTCCGAATCGATGCCATCTTAGTAGCAACATACAACGGAACCTGCATCAACCACAAGATACAGCTCAAAAAGTGCTTTTTAACATTGTTACAGACTGGTTGGCCAGAGAAAGCGATACTAATTTTTACCTGGCATTGCACATCTATTCCACTCTTCTTGTACTCCACATATAAACACCTTGAGAATTGATCAATGTACCTGAAATTGCAACAGTCATGTCTTTCAGTAACAGCCAACATATTATAAGGAAATTATTTATACATAGCTTCATGGAGGGGGCTTACGCTTTGGTAGCGGCATAGACAGCATATAAGGGATCTGAAGGAATGACAATGGCAGCACCAGAACCAATGTTAACTATGGCGCCTCTCTTCCTCTTCAACATTCCAGGCAAAACAGCTTGAGTCACCTTCGTGGTGCCTTCAACATTGACCTTGATTAAGTGATTCAGAAGCTCCTCATCCACCTCGTGAAAAAACCTCCCGTACGGATACGAAACCCCAACGTTGTTTATCAAAACCCCAACATCCAACCCTTCAATCGCTTCACTCATCCTCTTAATCCCTTCTGAAAGCTCGCCGGAGAAATCAACGACGACGTTCTTTACTTGGATGCTGCCGTATTTAGCGAGGATTGAATCGGAAACGTCCTTGAGTTTCTCAGGGTTCCGACCGACCAAAATCAGATTGAGGCCTTTGCGAGCCAATTGAAAAGCAAAACCCTTGCCGATTCCATCAGTGGGTCCTGTGACGAGCGCCCAGGAGCCGTATCTCTTGAGGTTCTTTGGGGGTCTGAGGAAATTGACATAGACCCATTTCAGAAGGATTACTGAGAGTTTCAGAGCGGAGAGAGAACCCAATGCGAAGAGGAAGCAAACCCAGAAGGGCTGGGACTTGAGGTGCTCAATGCAATGAAGCTCCTCCATCTTTGAATGGGAAGATTTTAGGCGTACAAACTTGGGTTTTAAAGGGTTTAGAGAGTTTGATTTATGAAAACGGATGATGGGTCGGTGAAGTAGATGAGCAAACTCCCTCAAAATTAAAACTTTTCTACTGCCCAACCAATTGGTTAAACAAAATCCCACCGGCGCATCCTCTCCGTACTTCAATTCTTCAATATTTGATGTTTGTAAAGAATTTTATGTTTAGCTAATTGTATTAATGATTTTAAAACTAGTTATTTAAAAGAAGAAAAGTCAACTTGGTATGGGACCCAAAGAGTTTATTAAAAAGATGAGATGAGAGAAGGTAATGTGTATAGTTTGAATTGAATTATAACTAAGAGAGACTTAATTTGTTATTAATGAGAGTTTAATTCAGGAAGGAAACATAATTACTGAAAATGATGGTTTTTGGAGTAATTTTGAAAAAGGGGAAACCAACTGCTCGTGTTGAATTTGGTGGTGGAAACATAAACAACAATTTTGACATTTCACACATAAATTGGGAAAAGGAGGAAGAACGCATCCCTTTGCCGCTGTCCCTTCCTTATCGGTAATCGCCGGAGGAGTGAAACCACAGTCTTCTTCTTCTTCTTCTTCTTCTTCTTCTTCTAATAAATGTTCTGTAAACACGTTCTCGAAGAAAAGAATTTGGTGGGTATATCATTTTTGGGGGTTTCGAAGTTGTGGGATTATGTATTATCGGCTATCGAGGTCTTCTTGTAAGGATTCTCTGAAAGTCCTCGAAGAAGATGTAAATCGCGCCAATGCTCTGTGAGTATTCTCCCTTTTCCCTTCACTTTTTTGTCTTCCCAGTTCATACAAATTTCGATGGGTTTAGTGGGTTTGATGAAGTCATGGTGGGAAATTACGGTGGGTTTGCAGGGCTGTTGCAATTCCAAGAGCCAAACATGGTTCATATCTCCAAATGAAATTGGTTTACAGTCAATTAGCTCCACTGTTTCTGTTTTTGATGCAATGGGTGGATTGTTCTTGCACATGTGTTCTTCCCAGATACCTAAATTTCTTCCACATACTTGTTTACAAGGCGCGTCTCTCTTTTCTTCACTTGTTTATTGTGGCTTTGTTTTCATGTTTATGTGTCTGAGTTTGTTCTGTCAAATGATGTTGTTCAGGTTTACACAGATGGAAGACCCAATCTATCACCCCATGGAAGAAAGGCCACTGTCAAAGATTTTTATGGTACATTTTCTTGCCTTCTAACACTCTGTTTTGGAGTTTGGTTTCCCAAATAGTTCTCTAATCCCATGCACAAACCTGTTCCAGCAACTCTAACACTTCACACACATCCATGATCGTAGGAGCATTAGTAGATATTGTCCTCTTTGAGCTTGAACTTTCCCTTTCGGGTTTCTCCTCAAGGTTTTTAAAGTGCATCCGTTAGGGAGAGGTTTCTACCTTCTTATAAGGAATGTTTCGTTCCCCTCTTCAACCGATGTAGGATCTCACATTATGCCTCATGTTTAATATTCTATTGTGGTATTGATATTGTATGAGTTTGAGTATATGAGCTTGTTTTGAGTCCAACAAACGTGCTACTTCAGCTATCATATTGCCATCCCTTCAACGGCTCCAAGCGAACGCCAAGGAGTTGGATAACGCTAAAGAGAAGCGTGTGGGAGTCGAAGGAGATGGAAAGCTCTCCAATGGTGATGTAGAGAGAGAAGAAGAATGTGGGATTTGCTTAGAAGCTTCCACAAAGATGGTGTTGCCAAACTGCTGCCATTCAATGTGCATCAAATGCTACCACAATTGGTAACTACATACAGACCAACCTTCCTAGATCATCATCATCGGGTTCTGGGTTCGACTGCGTTAACGTCTTTATTTGTAGGAACACGAGATCAGAGTCGTGCCCGTTTTGTCGGGGGAGCTTGAAGAGGATCAAATCAGAGGATTTGTGGGTGCTAACTTGCAGTGAAGATGTGGTTGACACTGAAAAGGTTTCGAAGGAAGATCTGTCACGGTTCTATCTCTATATAAGCAGCCTGCCAAAGGAATATCCGGATGCCCTTTTCTTAGTTTATTATGAATACTTGATTTGAACCAAACTAAACCTATTTCTGTATAGATCCCTTCATAGCCGACCGTCAAATGTAAACACTGAGTTCGGTGTCCAAAACTTACTCCGAAATGAAATGAAATGAAATGGTTTACACAGTTTTTAGTAAATATATCTTTAGTCACACTTTTCGTTCGTTAAGCTGAGCAGGAGACTAATCGGCCGAAAGAAAGTATCTAATGGAATTAGGCTATGTTGAGTTCATTCATACATCGTGTTAGTATAATAGAGTACTTGGGATCGGTTTCGGTTCATTTAGAATTGTTAAATGATTCAAGATAGTGGTTGAGATACTCAAGCGAACCGACCTACCTACTACAACATAGGGACAAAAGGGAGAAGGTTGTGAAGGTAGTCTCGTTATCCACACATATGGCTGATGTTACGCTTATGCTTCCTTAAAGAGAAGCATGACAAGACTCTCCATAAATGTTAATCTTCGTAAGGTGTCTCCACATCATAGCTCAGTTGCTTTCTCTAAACTCAAACCGAGACCAAGAGAGCAAGCACACCTTCATTAGATCATATCGTCAATTTTATAGTGTTTTAATAATGACTCACTTTTTCACGATTTGATTATGTAGTAATGCTTCTTGAAAGGATCTTAAGAATCAGGGGTCTACGAGCTTGTTTCGTACGATTGGTCAACCGCTAGTCTTTAATTATTAGGTAGTTGGATAAAAAGGTAAAATACATACATACATATATATATATATAAAGTTGGAAGGGAAAATTAAGGGAATAATTAAAGAGGTAAGGGCATATGATAGAAGAGCATTAGGCAAAACCATATTCCAACTTTACATAAACTAATATAAAGCTGATCCACTTGGAGGAAGGTTCATCC
This sequence comes from Cucurbita ficifolia, assembly GCA_033971965.1. Taxonomy (NCBI): domain Eukaryota; kingdom Viridiplantae; phylum Streptophyta; class Magnoliopsida; order Cucurbitales; family Cucurbitaceae; genus Cucurbita; species Cucurbita ficifolia. The sequence goes on along the minus strand of CM066973.1, from coordinate 225,083 downwards.
TCAACATTTCCTATTTTTTATTTTTTTTTCTACTCCTCTTTTCTCTATATAACTATTATTTATATTTCATTTCAGACAGAATTTGTTAGTGGGCATTTCCTTTTTGGTGCATTAAAAAATTAATAAAATAGCATTTTAACCCAAATTAAAAAGAAAAAAAAAAGAAAAGCATTGAATCAATACTAATGGGAGTGAGATTAGTTTAAATGTCATATGATTAGAGGTTTTGAAGAACATTAGTCTTAACAATCATGAAACATGTCCACACACCAATCTCATCATCAAATTCAAAACCCCCCCCCTACTCCCAATTTCCACTAAAAAAAACAATTTCAATTCATAAAAGAAAATAATAATAAATAACCCTTTGCTTCTCACACTCAACAATCACAAACCAATGGGTTCACCACACCACAAATACCTTTTAAGCCTCTTTAAGCTCTCTACCTTTTTGGGTTAGTCTTTAAAGGATATTGTTGATAATCTCCATAATCTTTGCTTAATTATGTAGTTAATTAAGGTTAGGAAAGAGTAAATATATTATAATACATGGAAGTGAGGGGAGAGGAGGTTTAATTAAGCTTTCCCAAGTACATAATTAATTATATAAAGTTGAGTTATTGGGCATCCACACTGACAAACAGACAAGCAAAGCAAAGCAAGCAATGGGGTTGTCTTAAAAAGCTTCCACTTTTAATATTTTAAGAGTATGTGATAAGAACCAAGTTTGAGTATTCCTCAGCTTTCTTGAATTGGGTATCACTAAGACTGGTGAGAAGGGAAGAAAGGTTAGAAGGATTCTCAGCGTTTGACTTATCTTAAATGCAACACTGTTGGTGTTCTTCAGGTGCCTTTCTGTGCTGTGCTGCCCAATTTCAGCACTTCTCTTTTGAACCCAACCTTTCCTTGTCTTTGTCTTTGTCTTTGCCTTTGCCTTTGCCTTTGCCTCTGCCTTTGCCTTTGCCTTTTAAATGGAGTCCACGTGCCTGCACTACCAACTTTTTTCTTCTTTATATCTCTATGAACTTACTGCTACTGTTTTCTCCATTTTTGTTTCAATAAAAGAAGAAACAGACAACTTCTTCTCTGTTCCCGCTTTTGATTCATCTCCAAAATTACGACTTAGGGACTAACAACGACAAATATTTTAGTTTGGTTGCCGTTTTCATGCTCGACGCGTATCGAACACTTGTCGGTACAATGTGAGTTCAATGTTTGACTGACACATCTGGTAACCTTGTTAAGGATATGACTTTCGATTTTCTTCTGGTATAAAAATGATATATATATATATGAGATCCCACGTCAGTTGGAGAGGGGAACGAAACATTATTTATAAGGGTGTGGAAACCTCTCCCTAGCAAACTCGTTTTAAAAACCTTGAGGGAAAGGCTAAAGAGGACAATATCTACTTGCGGTGGGCTTGGGCTTGGGCTGTTACATCTCTCCCTAGCAGACGCGTTTTAAAACTGTGAGATTGATGGCAATACGTAACAGACCAAAGCGAACAATACTTGTTAACGGTGGGGTTAGGCTGTTACAATATCTTTACAGGATGCGTTTTTATTATGTTGCGAATGCTATTGTCTTTTGGGCATCTGTGGAGGGCATTTCAGGAGGCTTATAAGCTGTCACAGGCAACCCAAGGAAGGTATGGAGGGACATTTTGTATATATAGTAAAGAATAAAAGTACAAAAAGTGGGTGACATTCAATAATAAGTTGGGTAAACAAAATGGTGAAGTTCATAGTTCAACTCAAACATGGAAAAGTCCCCCTGCTGCAGATGACTTGAAGAAAGGAAAGGAAAGAAAAGAAAAAAGTTGGATTTCCCACTTGGAGTGCAAATGTGCAAAAGGGAATTTAAGTTGAGCAGATAAAAAGGGGTTCCCACCTTCATTTGTTGGATTGTTGCTCCTACTGTTCAGTATAACTGCTCCTCTCCCCTATGCTTCCTAATATATTTCCATTTTTTTTAATGCTTTTATTCCTTTTCCTGCACTCTCTTTGATTCATTATTATATAGTCATTTCAATGCTTTTAATATATACATATACATATATATATATATATATAAGCAGGTCCCTTGTAAAGATGCCTTCTCTCTCCCAACTCATGTTCTTTCACCTCTTGCATCTGCTGAGGGAGTTACCTTTCCCTTATTTCATTTCACTGTTCTTTTCTTGCTTATTTGTAAATGTATATAACATTCTATGAATCTTTTGAAGGGAACAGTTAGGCACTTGGATTGATTGGTTCTTCTTTCCCTCTCTCTCTAAACTTGGGGCCATTTTTAAAACCCACACAGTTCTGAAAATTTTAAGGCTCTTTCCTAAAAACCTGTTGTTACAAGCTTACTGTTCATTTTCTCCTCTCTGATCCTCCTCCACAGCTCCATCATCATGGAAAATGGCTTCTCTTCTCCTCGGAGCGATGTGTTTCCTGTGGGTCTTCGTGTTCTTGTTGTTGATGATGATCCAACATGGCTGAAAATCCTGGAAAAGATGCTCAAAAAGTGCTCTTATGAAGGTTGATTTACAAAAACAAGTCTCTCTCTCTCTCTCTCTCTCTCTCTCTCTCTTTGTTAATTTGTTGCTTGATTTTGAGCTGTTAGTACTACTACAAGTTTTGAGGCTGTGAATTGTTTTGTTTTTTCTCAATACTGAGGTGAAAATGATACAGCCCCATCAGAAAAAATCAAAGCTTTTCATTCATGTTTAAAGTTGGTTTGGCAGATTAATCAAAAGTTCATCTGCAACTGCAAAATATCTCATATGGTTCTGTGGCTTCTTTATCCTTTTCCTTCCATTTTTCAAAAAAAGAAAAAAGAAAAAAACTGGGCTTGTTTCTCTTTCTCAGTGGTCTTATACTGAGCTTTCCCTGGCTCTATATTTTGCTGCTGCTGCTTTGTAATTAAACACTGTTTCTTAATTCAAACCAATATTTCTTTCTTTGTTAACGTTTTCTTTCTTCATCCACTTAAGTTTTCAATCATGGCTCAAGCACTTTGGCTTTCAGAAAAAGGAATTGAGTTAATCACTTTTATGAGATCTATTCCAGCTAAAGCTTGGAAGTGAAACTGAAAATGAGTGATTTTCACTGCTTAGTTCAGAATTTAGCTTAGTTCAGTTGAATCAGATGAACTTTTTTCAAAACCAGGCTGAAACACTTTACTTACACTCTGTGTTGCAGTGACTACATGTTGTCTGGCAAGGGAGGCTCTAAGCCTGCTCAGGGAGAGAAAAGATGGATACGACATCGTAATCAGCGACGTCAACATGCCCGACATGGACGGTTTTAAACTCCTCGAGCATGTAGGATTAGAAATGGACCTACCAGTTATCAGTCAGTGCTCTGCCTCCCTACCTTCAAGATTGTTTAAATCTTGTCTTTTTAGCAGTCCTTATATCTTATGTATAAGTTCGTCTTCCTCCCTGCAGTGATGTCAGTTGATGGAGAAACAAGCAGAGTAATGAAAGGGGTTCAACACGGGGCTTGTGATTATCTTCTAAAGCCAATACGAATGAAAGAACTTAGGAATATATGGCAGCATGTACTTCGAAAGAAGATTCAAGAGGGAAGAGATATTGAAGGCCATGATGTTTTTGAAGGCCTTCAAATCCTTAGAAATGGATCAGATAGGTATGATGATAGCCAGTTCCTTAGAGTAGAGGAACTCTTTTCAGTGAGGAAAAGAAAAGATGTTGATAAGTACGAGGAAAAAGAGTTTGGTGAGACATGTTCCACAAAGAAAGCCAGAGTTGTTTGGTCGGTTGATCTGCACCAGAAATTTGTTGAAGCAGTAAACCAGATAGGCTTTGACAGTAAGTATACAATACTCTTAAACTTCCCCTCCTAAAACTTTAAAGATAATGATTCTTAATGTCTAATTTGGCAGAAGTTGGCCCTAAGAAGATCCTTGATCTGATGAATGTCCCATGGCTAACTAGGGAAAATGTAGCTAGCCATTTGCAGGTTTGGGATATCTACCTTCATTCTTGCTACTGATCTAGCTTAAAGGGATGTCTTCTGTTTCTGGCTGAGCACTTCTTTTGTGTATGCAGAAATATCGCCTCTATTTGAGTCGACTGCAGAAAGAAAATGATCCAAAAGCTTGCTTTGTTGTTGGGATGAAGCAGACTGATTCGAGTTTGAAGGATGGAGATGGAAACTTCAGCGTTTGTAGCTCGTTAGGCGTGCCACAAACCGATGTCACGAATAGCAGCTTCAGTTTTTCAGGTGATAACTTTCTTCAGAATGTGGATTCCATAGGCTGTGAAGCTGATAGGAAAAGGGTTGTTCAAGAGCAAACATCAGAGCCAAAAAGAGCTGCTACTGAACTGATAAAGACACGGTGTACCCACATGAAATTCAACAACTCGTTTGCCTCTGTTGAATCTGAAGGCAAATTAGCAGCATGTTACCCTTGGGTTGAAGCTCCACAGATGAAGCTCAAACAAGAAAGCAAGCCACTTCAAGTTCAAATCAACCAACTACCATCGATTTCGTCCATTAGTTCTGGACGGTCAGCAACAGAGAAAGACAAAGGAAGCTCCATTGAAAGTAAGGACTGTAGCCAACAAATGGTCCATCTAAACCCACCAAAACCTCCAACTGATTCATTTTCTGGCAAGGCTAAGAGTTTCAATGAGATCAATGACCATTTTGAGCCTATTTCAACTGCTACAGCTCCATTGGGCGTGAAAAACCAGAATGTGATCGATCTTAGCAGCATTTCAACTGATTTAGGAAGTGGGTTTCCTTTTTCAAGCTTTGATGAAGACTTGCAGGGCTATTTGATTCAAGATGGTGGTTACCCAAAGAACCTTGAACAGATTATAGAGTTTCCAGATTATGGTGATCCAGGCATCTTCACTGAAGGTCCGACTCACCTTTATGATGCAATGAGGTTTGGCTATGAGTATTCCTATGACCCAACTGAGTATCCAGTGATAGATGAAGGTCTATTCATCGCATGATTATGCTATTTTACATACCCTTGCATGCAGGGGAAAATGATATCTTTTCTAATAAGTGAGTTCCTTAACTAAATGGATTGAATATTACCTTCCCAAACTATTGGGATTTGGATTCTTATATGGGTATATAGAAGTAGCAACGAAGAACTTTTTCAGAACCAAATAAGCATTAAATTTACTAAATAAGTGTCTAAATTGATGGGTCAACGACTCGAGTCAACTTTGTGGTCATTTTAACAGCATCTCCTCGGGAAAAATATAGAAAACTTAGTGAACAAAAAGCATCGGTGAACTTGTGTACATTACCGTGTATAAAGCTCCCTCATTTTTCTGCTAACAGTTTTGGATACAAAAAACATTGCTGATCCACCTTTCTATATACCTTTCAATGCCCTCCGGTTTAAGATGTTCTTCGTGCTGCGGCGCTTTCCAGTAAAGCGACCACTCTAGCCTCAAGTTTTAACCCTGAAAATGTGGATTAAGGAATCAAACTACCCCTCTGAAACTCTCTTCTCAAGATTAAAAATCCCAACAATTGTAAGGATCTTTGTTAGCGGGAGGGCAAAGGAACTGCAATATTCTCTCTTAATGTCAATGGCAGAAAAGCGAAGAGAAGTATCTACGAAATAATACTCACTTGGTCTTCTCCGCCGAGTTCTCGTCTGACTCCTCACCTTCAAGTGAGCCTAGTGTAGTGAGTTTGCCGAATGATTCCTTTGCATCTCCGAAGAAGTCTTTAACTTTATCGAGAACCGTCTTCAGCTGATCTTGTGTTGGAAGCTAAGATTGATTCAGAGATAAATTGTGTAAGTAAACTAAATGATCTAGTCGCAAATCTCACCGATCGAAACAAGTTACAAAGGAAAAGATTACCACCACATGGTGTTCAAGGATTTGCCTTTTCAATCCTTATAAAATCTCAAGAACAATAGAAGAGAACAAATAATAGATTCTTACCTCAATTACATCTGTAGTAGACAGTGCGGATCTCACATTGCCATTTTCCTGCATGAAAGTATATAATTAAAATTACGACAACAAATTGTTGTTCATCCATTCCGAAGTACAATGTAAAATATTGTCCTCATGAATCATAAAGAAAGGTTTGGAAACATTACAACAATCTTGTAGCCATATCTGAATTCTGTTGCTGACCGCAACACGCGGAACTGTTTAAATGCTGTCTTCTGTATCTCCTTTTCATCCTGTTCATCGGTAGATCAACTGTTAGTATCTTAAAGAGTGTTTAGAATCAATTTTCGTTCAAGGTTTGAGAATTGAGTAATTTTGCAAAAACAAACTGACAAGAAAGTGTAGAATTAACTGTTTTTCTCAATGGATAGAAATTGTGGCAATCGATTCCTATATTAACAATCAACGTTAAGTCGGATTTTCAATCAGAGGTAAGGATTTTCAATCAGAGGTAAACGAGAGCATAACAAATTCTAGATACGTTATGAATTATGTATCAATGGAATTTTTTTCACTAAAAAATTTATAAATCCTAAGGATTGCAACTTTCTCCAAACCGACGAGAGCTCTCAAACATCCAGCAATCTCACACATTGTAACGGCCCAAGCCCACCGCTAGTAAATATTGTCCTCTTTGGGCTTTCCATTTCGAGCTTCCCCTTAAGGTTTTTAAAACGCGTTTGCTAGGGAAAGGTTTCCAGACCCTTATAAAGGGTGTTTCGTTCTCCTCCCCAACCAATGTGGGATTCTCACACATGTGCTAATATCAACATAATGCACCGTTCCTTCCCTTCTTTATCTCTTTTAAAAACACTCTCTTATCAAAGTACAAGCTATAATGTTCCTTTTATCACCAATACAAAGTTTTCAGTAGAACAATATCATTCTATTCACCATTGAAATTAAAAGGTTTAACTTTAAGTCATTTTATTTGAAAGGGCACAGGCGGCTTAATACAAGACGTAAAGAACAGGATAATGGAGAAAAATATCGATGATAATTAAAGCTTACACGGTATATAACAGCAGCAAGATTCCTAGCCAGAGTGTCTTTGTAGATATATTTCCCAAGAAAATTATCTTTTGCTGCAACCATGATTTTGGCGGTTGTGCCACCATTTATAAGACTCAAGGGGTACCATAGATAAACCTGCGTAATCAACGTAAAAGGGGACGATGTTATGGATGATATCTCCAATAATTGTGTGCAATATATGGATGTGATGTTATGGATGTGATGTTATGGATGAGCTACTCTCGATGCCATATTTCAAGATAATTTAGAATGTAATCTATTCAATGAGTGGCCAAGAACACAGTATACAATTTATATATGATTTTGAGCTACTCCAAATCTCACCATTCTACGACATTCTCAGCACCAATTCCAGAGAGGCAAAATAAATATGAATCAATAGAAACAACCAGAGGTGAAAAGTAAAAAGGATAGAGAACAAACATTGGCCATACGGATGAAGATAACGAATTTAGGGTTTCCATCGTCTTCAATCTTGGGTAGCGGGGGAGGCGCAGCCCTTTGAAACCGACGAGCTTGCATCCCTCTTTTGCCTTTCGCTTCGACCACAAGAGCGTGGCGATTCCTCCGCTCAGGCTTCTGCGTCGTCCTCGCCGAGAAGAGCGAGTGCCGGAGCAGCGCATCTTCGTGTAGCTTGGAACTGGAAAGGGGGAGTCGAACCAGAGCGTTGAGGGACATGGCAACCTCCATTTGTGTGATCGGATTTGGTCTGAGCTGGAGGAGTTGAAGTGGATACGGGCAGAGTAATAGTTGAAGTGGATACGGGCAGAGTAATTGAATTGAGAGGATGGTTCTTCTCCTTCAATCTTATCCACTAGTATCAGTGTGGGGCCACCAATCTCCACCCACACGCTTGCCACAATCTCACGCATGTAAACACTTTTAATTTAGTCCTCTCGTTTCTCACGTGTAAACCATTATACTCTTTTATTATTAAATTCGAGTTGGATCTAAAAATAGGACCATAATGAACTCATACTCTAATTTGAAAGATTAAGATGAGTAAAAGGAGTTGAAAATGATATATATGAAGATTAAGATGTCTTGCATCGATTTGAAAGAGGAACGAGGGCTAACGAAGACACTGGGGCTCAAAGAGAATGAATTGCGAGATCTCGCATCAGCCGGAGAGGGGAAGGAAACAATCGGGTGTGGAAACCTCTTCCTAGCATATGTGTTCTAAAGCCGTGAGCGAAAGCGTGAAAAGGAAAATATAAAAAAAGAAAATGTAAGGGATAATGATTAAGGAGGGTTTTAGATAAAACAAGAAGTTATAAATGAATGGGAACCGTTTATTTGAATGAATCAAATTTGATGAGGTTATGTATTTAAAGTTAGTTGTAAATACAAATATGTATTAATTGAGGGAGGTGTAAAAAATGCGGAATATGAGGGAGGATGACATAATTCTCATTAATATCTTCGTCAACATGCACGCATTTACAACACACACACACATATATATGTATGTGTTATGTTATCCTCTCTAAATAAAATTCAATCGCTTTCAGTTTCATCAAAAAGAAAATTAATAACGAAGCCATGAAGCTTGAAATTGATATAATCTCAGAAGAGTTAATCAAACCTGCTACTCCGACGCCTCCCCATCTCCGCCATTACCCCCTCTCCTTCATCGACCAAATCACCGTTCACATTTATGCTCCCGCCCTCTACTTCTACCAACCCAACCACGCCGGAGATCCCCATTTTTCCATCGACTTCCGGAACCGCCTCCGGAGCACCCTCTCCGTCGTCCTCTCCCACTACCCTCCTCTCGCCGGCCGCCCCAACTACGACTCTGCCTTTGTCGACTGCAATGACACGGGGGCCTTATTTCGGGAAGCGCGAGTGAATACAAAACTCGCTGACGTGGTGGAATTTGCCCGCCCGGACGATCTGAACCGGCTGTTCGCGGTCGAGCTGGACCAGTTCAATGAAGAGCTGATGGCGGTTCAGTTCACGGAGTTTGCGTGCGGTGGGGTGGCGGTGGCGTCGTGCATTTCGCATAAGGTTGCGGATGCTATGACGCTGTTTTCGCTGAATAATAACTGGGCGGCGATGGCGCGTGGAGTGAAGGGGGTTTTCAAACCGCACATGGAAGGGGCTAAGTTGTTTCCGGCGAGAACGACGACGTATGATACGACGAAGACGATTCTGAGAAACAGAGTGGCGAGGAGGTTCGTGTTTCAGGGTTCGAAAGTGGAGGCGATTCGCGAGAAATACGGAGAGAATGGCGCTGCCCACCGACCTTCACGTGTCGAGTCATTAACGGCTTTTCTGTACAGTCGGTTTCTTGCGGCTCTTAAAGATGGCTCTTCTTCTGAACTCCCGAGCGACAGGACATGTCTAGTGAACTACACAGTGAATCTGCGGCCAAAAATGGAGCCGCCACTTCCCGGAGACGCCTTTGGGAACTACTATTTCAACGCCATGATCTTCCCATCCCCGGACATTCTGAACGACCCGTACTGCTACGGTCTAGTGAACCGGCTGAGAGAAGAAACCAACAAACTGAACGCCCAGACAGTGAAGTACATTCTGAATGAAGACCAGAGTCTGATGGAAAGCGTGGAGGACATTGCTTCTAAGTTCGTGAAAGGAGAGATGATTTCGTGTGCCTTCACTAGCATCTGCCGGTTTCCCCTTTATGACGTGGATTTCGGGTGGGGCCGCCCTGTGTGGGTGACTTTTCCGGCGCTGTGGTTCAAGAATCTGGTGACGCTGTTGGATTCGAAAGAAGCCGGCGCCATTGATGCGATTGTTCACCTTGAGGAACCCCACATGAATAGGGTTGAAGCTGATCAACTCTTCCTTCAGTATGCTACTCCAACTCCTACTGCCCCGGCCACCCCATAAATCAACTACCCTTTTCTTTCTTCTACCAATCTTTATTTCCCTATACAAGTGTTCTAATCTCTCTCTAAGTGTGTTTCTTAAATAAAAATACTTCTCTCAGCTTCATATTAAATGTAAAAATTTAGTTGTATGATTTTATAAAACTTTATAAATAGTTTAAATATGGTTCAAATAACTCAATTTTTTCACCTCTTAAAATGACTTTAATATGCTTTCTACCTACCGAAATGAATGGTGAAAAATGGTTGAATCAAACAAAAATGGAGCTTAAACACTTATCACGTGCCTGGAAGGCTTCTCATGCGCATAGTCATATGTTACTAGCTCACTTGCCTGTCGTCTATGAATACAGTAAGAGATCAAAACGAGAAAAAAGTATTAAATATTTCAAGGAAAAAATAATCAACAATAGTATAATTTGGAAAGGGTCCAGAAATAAAGGAAGATAGGAAATAAATGACTTTTTATTTTATTTTATTTTTTTACAAATTTGCAATAAACTTTATCTTAAAAGCTTTATTAGACTTCCAAAAAGCAGAAAACTAAAAAATAAATAAATAAAACAAAAATTGAAACGATTATTATCAAATAAAAATAAACTTTGAATATGTTTTGAATAAAATATATATTGTGTATTTAGAATATTAGAAAAATGAAGTTAAAAAATTTAAAATTATTGAAGTTGGCATAAATAGACTTGATTTTTTATGCCTATTTTATTTGAACCTATTATTACCCTATGAATAAACATATCACTACTTGGTCCCTCCAATTATTTTTTGATATTATTATTTATCACATGAATCATGATAAAACTTACTCTCAAATTTAAAATATTAATTAAATGTTAAAGGACCACTTACTAAATAATATAGTTTGCCAATTTATAATACATTAATCTCGAAATGTCAATTAAAATAAATAAAAAAAGAAAAAGAAAAGAAGAAAAGATAAAGGCTACGTAGGCTACATTATTCTATACATTAGTATATGATATTATATTGTAGCATCATGGTCACGGTATATATCCCTTATGAAATCAAATATGTTGTACTTATATATATGCAGGTGATTAAGAAACATATTTCTCATTAATTAAATATTAATACCTTTTCTATTCCAACAAAAAATGATATTTAATTATTTACATATTTGACACCAACAATTAAATTTTCTTACATACAAATAAATCATAACATTCTTTATTAATGCCTAATTAAATCTTATTAGGTATTTTAATCCATCCTTTTCAAATCATAACATTGTACGACATTCATGCAATTTATTTGAGATAATTCATGCACCATTCTATTAATTTTATTGGACGGGTCGATGTTTTAACATTTTATTTAGTAGTAGTATTTTTAATATATTCTAAGTAAATGATAAACTTAGCAACGACTTTATACTCGATTGTTTCTCGTGTTTAATTTTAGTGGCGGATCAAATTAATTAAACTAACAAAAGATTAGATTAGATTAGTGCTTTCTTTAATAGACCATTTTCATTTTTATTATAATTTCTATTTAAAAATATAAAACTCTTAATAAATTTAATAATAATTCATAAGTAAAAATATAATATAATGTCTTCGACCCTATTTAAAACGGATAGAAATCTCTTTTAATTCATTTTTCATTCCGAGTTTAAAACCGGTAGAAATCTCCCTTTACTCCTTTTTCATATCCGGCTTAAAACGGGTAGAAATCTAGCTCTTAAAAGAAGAAAATAATAATAATGAACTCTCTACCAAAATATCTCATTTCATTTGAACACAAACAAAGATGATAGTAAGGTGGACTGGTAATTTATTGTAATGGGTAGTGGAACCTATTTGCATAAAATCGGTCGACAACCAAACAATAAAATCGGTCACCATTGTCGGCTTTGTTTGTTCTTTTTCCCCAAACTGGAAATTCAATAATTTCCATAATTTGCATAATTTGCAGTTGGGTTGAGAGAAGCATAAGCAAGAAGCTCCTCATTGTGCTGAAAGGCAGCCATTTCCTTGTCCTCCAAGCTAATCAAAGCTTCAATGCCGCCGCCATTTTTGTCGTCCAACATCATCACCGTGTTCTTCTGCTTGAACGCCGCCATTGTCACCCAAGCCGCCCCTCCCCACCCAAAATCCACTCCATAAACGGGAAAGTTGCACCCACTGCTGCATCTATAAACCAATTGGGTTTTTCCATTCTTGCTCAGAATTTCTCTCACTTTCTTTAATCGCTTCTTTATCAATTCAACCCACTCCTCTGTTCGGTACTTTTTGGCGTATTTGTCGCAAAACTCACCCATTTCTTTCCTCATTACCCCCACCACCTCGTGTATCTCTACTTCTCTTTTCCCGGCGGCGGCCACCGGGAAGAATGAGACTATATTTCCCATTGTACTCTCCGGCAGCGGCGGCACCATCCTTGGGCGTAAATTCATTGTTTGTAACAGTAATGTGGGGTGGTTGTTGGGATTTGAATTTGAATCTCGCAATGCTGAAATAATGGCTTTGTAAATCAACGCCGTCACAACTTCGACTCGGGTTGGATTTTTAACTTTGTCGGAGATGCTGCGTTTCAGGGCTTCGATCTTTGAAGCTTCGAACACAAACCTGATGAGAATATGATAATTAAAATGTCAAATTTCTGAGTATAATGGTGATTTAACTGAATGTGTACCGTTTGCAGGTGACGTTTTTTGCTTCTTCAATGACGGCGCCGGACATGGGGGGCAGGTCGCCGAGAGGGAACAAATGGGCGGAGTGAAAAAGTGGGTTCACAGTGTGTTGAGCAGAGCTGGTGGTATCCCGAGTGATGAAGCCCCAATCTGTGACGAACTTGACCAGCGTGGCAAGATCCCCAAGCTTATGGGACAGAAGGACGGCGATGGCGAATCCTCCACAATGAAAGTAGGTAACTTGAATGGCCAACAGAGGACCCATTTTGGAGTGTTTCCATTGCAGCCCATCCACGAATAGCATCTCCACTGTCTCACTTTTAGGGCCTTCCAAGATCCCCGCCAGTGTCACGACACCTTCCAGTCTGGCTTCCAAAAATGTGACCCCCTCATCGTTGCAGTCCACCGTCAGTTTGTCTTTGATCCTGCCCGCGAAAGGGTAGTACCTGCGAGTTCAAATATTAGTTTTTCTTTTTAAGATGAAGGGTATTATTGAAATTAGAGCATCTACCTGGAAGCAGTAGAAGAGAGAAGAAGATAGAATTACCGAGACAGAGTGGTGGAAAGAGAGCGTTGAAGCAAGTGGGACGTGCGGGGGGGATTGGGGGAAGCAGCGTGGGGGCGGCGGAAGAAGAAGAGGAGAGGAACATACATGTGGGGGGCGAGCTGATCAAAGAGGGAGAGGGTGTGAGTTTTGAGATGAGGGGGCGTTGGGGAAGAAGGCTTAATGCTCTGCCTTGAAACAATTTGAAGCTGCATGGTTTGGTAGATTAGATTGTGGTGGGTATTGATTGGTGCATCCATCCATGCTCAGTTTCTTCACTTTATAATAACGCTCGTTGGGTGAAGAAAAAGAAAATATTTTTTTTGTTTTTGTTTTTGTTTTTTTCTAAGGGATCAAATCAATCAATCAATCAATCTTGGGGGTGAGAGACTGCGTTGACATGACAACATGGGGGGGAGAGGGGACCAAAGCTTCGTTCACCAAAATGGTGCCAATACTAACTAGCCCCTCCTGCCGCCTATAACTCTACCTTCATTAATTTTTTCATTCAAAACGTTAGCTTTTATATAATTTATTCATACCCTACATATATATTTATATTTTGTCTCAGTACTTCATTTGAGGTAGGTATCAATTCCGCCCCCTTGGAACATCTATTACAAAGAACGGTTAAGAATCACGAATCTCTATGATAATATGATATCGTCCACTTTGAATCTGCAGACAATTTAATTTGACAATGTAAGCCCATTGTCAAACAAGCAACTCTATCAAAGGATGAATGTGAGGATATGAAATCATTGGGCAATTTGGGATGCTTGCATATGATGTTTCCAGCTGGTCTGTATATATGCAAAAATCCTACTTTGAAGTAAATGACCCGTTGAATCAATCTCAATACGGTCTTCTTTTAGCACTTTTTGAACGTTGTTTGAAGTTGTTGGATGTTTGGACATTTTATTGAAGCTGAAAATGTTAAGCGGAGCTCTCTGTTCTGTTGCTAACGTCAAGGACAAACAGCAGAAGCTGCTCCCTGCCATCACTTGAAGAAGCATCGGCGACTATCATGGCGATCTCACTGGCTGAAGCATCAGGTGTGTTCATAAACCCTGATGCTGTCAACCCCCCTAATCCCCACTCAATTATCACCCCTTTGTCACTGCGCATTCTGTTGAGTGGTGGCTGTAGTATGATGAACAGAACCCATGCTATAGCTGGAATAAGTGGCAGCAAAAGGGCTAAACCAGGGTTGAAGTTGACTTGGTTGTTTCTGTTGAGCTAAGCTGTTGATGGCGCTTGGCAGGTAGGGGCAAAAATGTTTGAAAGACAGAGGTGAAGCCAAGTCGTGGAAGTTCCAACCAATAAAATTGTGGTTATCCATGGATGGGAGTGTGTGAGTCATAGATCTCATATTTCCTACCCCACTTATAAATATCTAAACATTGTTATAGTAACAGCCAACTTTTGCGAACCCCACTTCAAAATCTTCAGCTTTCATGGTCCAATCCTCCAATCGAGCTGTTAAATTCACTGCTTTTGTTCTTGGAGTTTGACCCATAAACCCGGCCCTTCCTTTTCAATTTGGGGGGTTCTTGCCAGCTTCATTTCTTCTTATTTGCTTCCTAACAATGGCTTCCTTATCTCCTTGTCGCCCAAACTTTATGTTCTCTTCATTTCCGAACCGTGTTCCGACCTCAAATCCTCTATTTCACGCAGTCCAATTCCGAGGTTTATCCCACCATAAGCCTTTCCTTCGCGGTTCCCTTGCCGTTGCGAGATTCGGGTTTAAACCCGAGTTCTGTCCTGACCCAGATAACGCCGAGGGCTTTGTGAGGGAGTTGTTCGGCAAAGCAGAGAGCGTTGTCTATACGATAGCCGACGCCGCCGTGTCTGCTTCGCCGGAAGATGTGACCACCGCCAAGCCAACTGAGGATTGGTTTACGGGGATTACCAATTACATGGAGACCGTCCTTAAAGTAGGTTATCTTTAGCCAATTATGAACGGGAAAGGTGAGAAAAAGGAGTAACTTTAGGGTTGGATTCTAGAATTGAAGTTGTATTTAATTTATGTTGCAGATTCTTGAGAATGCACTTTCTACTCTGCATGTTCCTTATGCCTATGGTTTTGCCATTATACTCCTTACAGTTCTTGTTAAGGCTGCCACATTTCCTTTGTCAAAGAAGCAGGTTTTTGTGCTGAACTAACACTTAACTTTACGCGATTTTCGTTTAGTATATACATTAAGTTGTTGACTTTGTTGAACTCAGGTAGAATCTGCAACGGCAATGCGTTCTTTGCAACCGCAAGTAAAGGCCGTTCAGCAACGTTATGCCGGGGATCAGGTTAAAAGCTTTTCCCTAACGTGAAGGATGTATCTCTGAAATGTACTGAATGAAACTAAATTTAGCATACTAGTTGGTGATCTAACTGTGATGATCATGAGAGTGGTAGCCATATTGAATTTTATCAAATTGGTCTGCAGGAGAGGATTCAAATTGAAACTGCTCGACTCTACAAATTAGCTGGAATAAACCCATTTGCAGGTACTCAAATTGCGTCGTTTTTAGACGCCTTAGTTACTCTAATAACCATAGTAGTAATTCTAGACTGCCTCCTTGTCCATGTATGCTAGCTTCTGTGTTGGTTTGTTCTGCTTGACTTGTTATACAATTATGATTTTCTCCCTATGGACAATCCTTGAATCGATCATATGTTTGTGTAAGTTTCGCGAACAAGCCATTCGAAAAATACCCACATATTAGTTTAACTCATGCGCATCAGCCACCTTTTGGATTTGGCCTCAAGTATATTTGTAAGAGCCCATGCCCACCGCTAGCATATATTGTCCTCTTTGGGTTTTCCTTTTCGAGCTTCCCCTTTCGGGCTTTCCCTCAAGGTTTTTAAAACGTGTCTGCCAGGGAGAGGTTTCGACACCCTTATAAAGAATGTTTTGTTCCCCTCACCAACCGATGTGGAATCTCACAATATTCGTGCATTCGGGAAACAAGAACTCAAGGACACATAGGTCGAATGTGTCGAATATTTGAACTCCTCATATTTGCATATGTTAGACTGTCTTTTGCTTGGTATATCACATGCCAATTTTGTTGTGGATTTCAGGCTGCCTACCCACGTTGGCTACAATCCCTGTATGGATTGGACTATACAGAGCTCTTTCAAATGTGGCCAATGAGGTGCTTTATTATTGCCTTTGAATTTGTTTGGAGACTGTGATTTCTCTCACTAACACATACTGGATACCCTCTTAAAGGGTCTCCTCACAGAAGGTTTTTTCTGGATACCCTCTCTGGCTGGTCCAACTACGATCGTTTCTCGACAAAGTGGGAGTGGTATCTCTTGGCTCTTTCCATTTGTTGTAAGTGCTTTGTCTTTGATACTATGAGTCCATCAGCTACATTACTGTGCACCCAGTTGACATGGTTATGCTTGCTTGGACTTCTGAGCAGGATGGTCATCCACCACTTGGGTGGTCAGATACCTTGGCATATCTTGTCTTGCCCGTCTTGCTGGTTGTGTCGCAGTACATCTCTGTTCAGATTATGCAATCGACGCAGGTTTGTCGTTATTCGATGTTTATTAGAGTGCTACTGCCTATCTAGGTAGCTTGGCCTTTTTCGTGAAGCGTTATACCGATATTGATTTATCTTAAGTCTCAAATCATGATATCCAGAATAATGATCCAAACATGAAGAGTTCTCAAGCCATAACGCAGTTCCTACCGTTAATGATTGGATATTTTGCACTTTCAGTTCCTTCTGGTCTAAGTCTTTATTGGTAAGCAATTTTCTTTTAATCAGAACCAGCTCCTGTCGCTAGACAAAATCGATCTGTCATTTTCTGGTTCGTTTAGTTGTAATACCATAATCTCCTTGAGAATTTCGGCATTTCTTATATCTGCCACGTGTTACTCAGGCTTACCAATAACATCTTGAGCACAGCTCAGCAAGCATGGCTTCAAAAGTCAGGTGGTGCAAAAACCCCGGACAAACAGTTCGTCGATGAAAGCATCAAACAAGAACAAGCCCGAGTCCAGATCCAATTGCCCGAGTTAAAGTCAGTTTCGATGAGCACAGTAGCCAGAGAATCAGAGAAGCCAACAGCAGAAGGGGTAAAACCTGGTGAAAGGTAGGAGTCATTTCTTACCGAAAACGTGTCGGGTTTTGTTATAGTTGTGGTGTTTGATGTGTTGATAATTTTCAGATTTAAACAGATAAAGGAGGAAGAGGGTAGGATAAAACAACAAAGAGATGAAGAAAAAAGGAAAGCTGAAGAGGCAGCCAAGCTTGAATCTCAGACAATAAATGACAGTGACAAGAGCGCAGCTGCTAGATTTGTTGTGAATGGCAGTCTTTCTAGACAGGATATGGAGGAAGTTCAAAACTCCATGTCCACATCTACTATGCTGCATAGAACCGACGTGGACGACAAGGTTAGCGATACAAGCGAGCATCTGGCAAGTGTAACTCAGGAAGAGGTAAAAATCCTTGTTAGTTGTACAACTGGTCGCAGTTTTCTCGTAATATATCATGTGTACAGGTTCTCATTTGAAATTCACCATTAAATGCCAAACATTTACATATTCAGGGCGTGTATGTGGGCAAGGATGCGAAACTAAACGGAGAAGATGAAGGAGAGTAAGTGTTAATGGCAGATAGAGATGATGTTTTCGTTATACAAGCCAGCAGGCGGCTAGTACACTGGATAATATAGCAGGAAAACCAATTTTTTTACGAAGCGCGATACCGTGGAGCATCCGATCAGATCAGAGGTATTGCGCATACTGCTGAAGCTTAACTTCTTTTTCCTGATGGTCACTTCAGTTTCTGAGATTACTCATCCATAATTGATTAAGAATGTAATTTGTGATCTGTACAATATGATGAGTGCTTGGATTTCGAATGCAACAAATAAGGAATTATAACTAGTTTTCCAAGTGTTCTACACCTGATATATGATTGTTTGTGGTTCTGATTTCGAATGCAACAAATAAGGAATTATAACTAGTTTTCCAAGTGTTCTACACCTGATATATGATTGTTTGTGGTTCTGATTTCGAATGCAACAAATAAGGAATTATAACTAGTTTTCCAAGTGTTCTACACCTGATATATGATTGTTTGTGGTTCTGATTTCGAATGCAACAAATAAGGAATTATAACTAGTTTTCCAAGTGTTCTACACCTGATATATGATTGTTTGTGGTTCTGATTTCGAATGCAACAAATAAGGAATTATAACTAGTTTTCCAAGTGTTCTACACCTGATATATGATTGTTTGTGGTTCTTTTACAGACGGACTTACCGGTATTTAGACAAATTAACATAGTACTTTCGTCGACAGCTACAGAGTTCTTCTCCACGTTGTTGTTGGGACTAAATTTTGATGAGTAAAAGCTTTGTACAGGCATAAACCCAAAATTTGTCCAAGTTTTGACCTTCAACAGCTTTTGTCGAAGTTCATTCTCTAAACAGTTCTTCTCAATGTTTGGATCAAAATTTGTCCAAACTTTGACCTCTTATTCTTAGAACTTAATTTTAAAAGTTTATAGAAGAAAAGTTGGAATTCTTGAATTGATTTAAAACTTGTAGTTTCCAACTTAGGGGGTACAGGTATAATTAGCACATGCACTCCCCAAGATTCTTATTCCTTCACTTTTCTTATTAGTCAAATTCTTCGTTTTTATATACATGTTGAGGTTTGAAAGTTTTATATAAAGTTTCAATAATAAATGATATCCTTTCTCAACAAACGAAAGAGTATGAAAATCTCTTGCGGACAATATCTGTGAGACTAATGGCGATACGTAACGGGTCAAAGCGGACAATCTCTGTGAGTAGTGAGATTGAGCTGTTACAAATGTTATCAGACCTAGACCCCAAGTGTTGTGCTAGCAAGGACCGTTGGGCCCCAAAGGGATTGACGGTGAGATATCACATCGGTTGGAGGGGAGAGGAGAACAAGTGATTAAAGAAACTTCCCCCCATGGGAATGGGAATGGGAATGGATATGAATTTTTCAAACACCATCCACGATTGATTTAACTGGAGCACATGGCTCTCAATATTCCCCTCTGACTGTTCCCAATATTATTTTAATTAATCAACTTACAAATAATTTTTTATTAATGAAATTATATTTTAATATGACGATTAAACGAGACCAAGTGTAAACAAGGATTGGAATAATGTAAACCCTAGTTGGGATGACTGATATTCCTACAACCAAGCAGCAGTTCAAGGCTATTCTACGCCATCTGCTCGTACTACGAAACTCCAATTAATACTTTTTATGGAATGGAATTTGGGTGCTGACATCACTGATGATGGCAAGCAAGAAGTCAAAGGTCAAAGCATTGGAGGGCTGAGATTTAATGGAGTCGATGATGAAGTGGTAGAGCAAATCTGAACAAGCCCCACATGGGAGAACGTGGCCTTCAAACAAAACAAGAACGGATATAACATGGATGATATAGAAAAGATGAGCAATTTAAATCGACTTTCGTAGTTGAATTATAACGGCCAACTACTTTGCGCCAACTGAAAATCATGGATTATAAAAGCAGCCTTCTTCAGACCCTTCTTCCCCATCACCAAACTTGATCCTCTGTCTTTGCCTTCTATCTCTGCTTCACACAAAACAGAGCCAAGACAGTCATGGCAAACCCCATTGTTCTTCTCATAACCTTCATTCTTCTTCTCCATATGTACTCTGCTTCTTCCTCTCCAGTCGCCGCTCCTGAGCAAGTAGTTGAAGAAGTTCTCACGTAGCGCCTCTTCAAATCCCCTGTTTTCATTTTAGTCGCACTAAATTTTAAATTTTACTAAAGATTTTGTGGTTTTTTAATCTCAGGAGCATCAACAATGCAACAAAAAGAAGGAACTTGGGGTTCCTATCCTGCGGAACTGGAAACCCAATTGATGATTGTTGGAGGTGCGACCCCGATTGGGAGAAGAATCGAAAGCGGCTTGCCGACTGCGCCATTGGGTTCGGGAAGGGAGCCATCGGCGGCAGAAACGGAAAATACTACATTGTCACTGACCCATCGGACAAGGACGTGGTGAACCCAAAACCAGGAACTCTCCGCCATGCCGTAATCCAAAAAGAACCTTTATGGATCATCTTCAAACGTGACATGGTCATCAAGTTAAAAGCAGAGCTGATCATGAACTCTTTCAAAACCATCGACGGCCGCGGCAGATCAGTCCACATCGCCGGTGGGCCCTGCATTACAATTCAGTACGTGACGAACATTATAATCCACGGCATTAACATTCACGACTGCAAGCAAGGAGGGAATATGTACATTAGAGATTCGCCGGACCATTACGGTTGGAGGACTCTGTCGGACGGTGATGGGGTTTCGATATTTGGGGGCAGCCATATTTGGATCGACCATTGCTCGTTGTCGAATTGCCAAGATGGGTTGATTGATGCGATTCGTGGGACTACGGCTATCACTATTTCAAACAATTACATGACCCACCATAACAAAGTTATGCTTTTGGGACATAGTGATTCGTACACTCAAGACAAGAACATGCAAGTCACCATTGCTTTTAACCATTTTGGTGAGGGGCTCGTGCAAAGAATGCCACGGTAAGAGGCAACATATATATATTTAGTTTGTGGGTTTAAAAAAGTTGAAGCTTATGAATACTGATTTTGTGTTGTTTTTTGGTTAGATGCCGACATGGGTATTTCCATGTGGTGAATAATGACTATACCCATTGGATTATGTACGCCATTGGTGGAAGTGCATCGCCCACAATCAATAGCCAAGGGAACAGATACCTTGCTCCTGACAACCGAGTTAGAAAAGAGGTGACAAAGCGTGAGGCTGCAGCAGAGAGCAAATGGAAGAATTGGAATTGGAAATCAGAGGGAGATTTGATGTTGAATGGAGCGTTCTTCAGGAAGTCTGGTGCCGGAGCGTCGTCTAGCTATGCAAGGGCGTCGAGCTTGAGTGCCAAGCCATCGTCGTTGGTGAGTTCAATGACGGCAGGAGCAGGAGTGCTGAAATGCTCAAAGGGCTCCCAATGCTCTACTTGAGCCACTCTCAGCAATCTCACTAAGTTCCTCAATCATTCCCAATACTTATAAGAAAAAGGCCACTATTTGATCAATGATGTAATTATGAAAATTTTGATCATAATTATAGTCACGGTCATGTTTGTCCAAGGTGTGTTACCTATAACCGTATGTCGAATATCTTGATCATGTTTGTCTAGGATGTATTGTCCATAGGCGCATGCCCGTTCTAAACCCATTTTACATACTTTCATCTTAGATAAGCATTTACCATTTCATGTTGTGTCAATACGGTGGTATATGACCGTTCACCAAAATCATGTCTACACCCGTCAGGACTAAAATGTCACAAAATGTACTATAAGGGATATGACTAATTGTCATTTTCTCCTATCCTAGTTATATGTTATTTAAGATGTGGTGGTCTTTTATTTGTTTATAGTCATATAATCTCATGGCTGACTTAGGATAAAACAAGTGTCACATAATCGACAATAATGCAATTGTAACACTTCCAACTCTGGTTTGAATTTTGAATATAATAATGTCTTTTGGACTACTCCAAAATGTCAAACAACCTTCTCTTCCCGTCTTCAAACATTTATATTTTTATTTGATTATTCATAAAATCAATATTGTTTGAAATATTCATAAAAGAATTTGAAACAAATCCAAACTGATGTCCAGAACTTCATGTATAAAGGATTGTTAGCCTCTTTTCATATTCTCACATTGAAGCAACATGCACCAGTATAAACAAGCAATCTCAAGAACACATGGGCATCGTGGGCTCTTTGGTTCTAACTTCTGGGGCAAAGTCGATTCAATTCTCGAATTCAACGTAAGGACAAGGAAGAAAAGGAGAGTAGGCACAGCAGAGGGAATGGTTAAGACGGTTCATACAAAATATTCCCTCCATATATTGTTGATTATATCAGAATCCCAGATAAATGAACGTACCCCAAATGAGTTGATATCACAGTTCTCACGTATAAACCAGATGACATCGAGAAGGCTTGTACTGAGCTCATCCCTTCCATTCACACATAAACAATAATCTATCACAGGAAAAAAGAAAAAGAAAATCGTGCCATGACAAAGACAGACAGCAAAAGGGCACAATTACATTAATAATCAGAAGAAGAGATCACATCATCAATCTTCAGAATCATCTTCACAACCTGAGTAGCCAATAAAACCTGTTGTTGCTTTCCAATCAGAGTCTCAAATACATTTTGCTTCCGCATGTCATTTGTGCCCACATCGTTGCAGTCTATTCCACAGTAAGGATTGTTCTCCTGCATATTTAATCCAAATTAATCGCGAATACTTCTTGCAAAGTCCGAGCTTGAAATCAAAATCTAAGAGTCATTCACACACGCTTACCTTAATTTGCTGAGATTTTACAGCAGAAAGTGTTTCAATTGGCTGTAACCCACTGTTCTCCGCAAGAGCCATCGGTACAGAATCCAATGCATCAGCAAATGCCCTAATAGCATACTGCAAAAAAGGGGAGAAAAATGTTCAACGTCGTTTGCCCATTTAGCAAGGCAGGAGATAAAATAAAAGCCTCATGCCTGTTCAACTCCAGGGTATTTATCAGCAGCTGCCTCTACAGCAACTGAACAAGAAATCTCAGCTGAACCACCACCATATACTATCGAATTATTGCGGATAAGATTCCTAGCCACACACAAAGCATCATGGATACTGCGTTTTGTCTCCTCTATCATCATCTTGTTACCTAAAACCATCACAGAATAAACTCATGAGCTCATAATCATCGAAGGTCTTAAACCAAGATGTTAGGTTCTGACATTTTATTTTTTGAATGTCATTTAGGAACGTCTATTTGATGATAAATCAACACATTCAAGAGAAAAATCTCAATTTTTCATCTTTTCTGCCTTGTTATTATACAACAGCCGTGCAGTCACATGTACTTAGCACCACAAGCACTAAAAATTCTTAAATACTAAATCTCGTTCAACTGCAACAACATTTCTCCAACCATTAGACAAATTCTACAGCCTTATCTATAAATCAGTGCAAAACTGCCAAAATGTTGCTTGAAGAAGGAACAGAATAAAGGAGGATCTACCAACCTCCACGGATAAAAATGGTCACAGCCCTTGAATTTGCACAATGTTCAATGTATAGCATCCGATCTTTTGTTGTACCAAATGCTTTTTCTCTTACCAAGCCAGCCTAGTTTGGTGAAGAGAAAAGAAGATATCATTGTGAGTTAGAGCTGCTTGAGATATTATACACAAAGTGAAAGAATGAGCTCACATAAGTCAAGCTGCTTATTAGGTCAGAAAAAGATCATACAAAATAATGAGAAGGGATAGGCAGTACCTTCCCAAGTTTCTCTGATGTCAATTCTTGGAACCTAGGGACTATTCTTCCGCCTATAAAGTCAATAAAATAACAATTTAAGCAAAGTAATTCAGAACGTGAAATTACCCTAGGTGAAGAAAATTGGAAAAACTAGTGATCCGAACAGAACCAACATTAGCTTAATTCAGTTTTTTGAGCCAAGCAATTTGGACTGAAAACAATGATTCGTCATTTAGTTCTTGTTCAGCCATCTGATCCTCTTGTTCCCATTGTGCAATTCACCTTTATAAGGCCCTAGACAGCCACTAGGTTTGAGAATCAAAAGTCAAAATAGCCATAAGCAAAAGGCAACCACCCTATGAAGGGTTTTAAACCTATGGCTGCTAGTTTGAATCTCAGGGTTTTCACTACAAAACCTAACCTCATGGGTCATAAACATAACTGAAAATGCTGATAAAATAATTGAGCTAAACCTGTGGCTATGGCAATCAACTCTAGTTCCACACCACCAACCCATCTGACAGCTGGCAAATTACGGTGCATCAGCAGATGATTTGCCTCATCATCAAACCCCCATTGACAAATAACCAATGTAGCGCCAACATCCTGAAACAGAAAATGTATCAGTATGAGCCTAAAAATAATCTTCACGAGGAGAGAATCAAACTTAGGAAGAAGCCTAAATTTCATTAATAAAAATGGAAACAGCAAAAAGAAACCCTCAGAAAACCAAACCAATGGAACATGGCCAAACACTGTACTGTACTAAAGGAAATTTAAGAGAACCACACTAATAATTCCAAGTAGGGGAATATCCTCTGAGAGAGAAGTCCGAAGGATTCATTGAAGGGTATCCTACCAAACCACTTCCAGTAAAGTAAACCTTTCTATCAAGCCAAATGGACCAGAAGATAGATGATAGCATTGTATTATTTGATAATACTGAAGGACCAGATAAAGCATTTTCCATTTTACCTTGCATTTTTGAACCATGTCATCAAAGTACTTCTGTTCCTGTTGCCTTAATGTTTCGAACTTCTCCACTGTATCAATATCAACCTTATGCTTTGTCTTGGGTTTAGGTGGTTCAAATGGGCAAGTCAAGATGGCAATCTTAGCATCTTCAATTTGCTTTGGCATCTGAGGGTGACTCATGTCCTTGTCAACAATAATACCATATACAAGTTCTGTATCTTCTAACTTCCCCCCTACTTTCCCCTCAACTTTTATCAAATCTAAGTTAACATCCCTTCTTTCAAGATCTGCCACAGCAACAACCGCTTTCACAGCAATTTCTGCTAGATTGCGCTTACAACGATTCACACTGCAAGATCAGAAAAAAGGGCTATAAAAGGTAATGAAGTCACACTGCAGCATAAAAAATAGTCATCAACTATCCCTTTTTATTTTTATTTTTTTGCCTGCCAAATTAAATCATAAGATCACTAAACTGTCAGTTTTCACAAACAACTAGGTTTCCTAAGTTTTCTATGTTACCAGAGTTTAACAATTTATATCTATTCATTGTACACATAGGAGAACTTAGCAATCAATTAAATAACATATTATGAAAACTAAACTGATGATACCACACTAGAGGCACAAGATGAACATACAAGATATGTAATGTCTATTAACTCTTATTAAACAAAGATCACAATATTAAGCTAGATACCCTTAACATGAAGAACACCAATAAATTTAGTCCATCCAACTTATTAGAAAGGAGAATCATAAATGTCAATGCAGTTATGAAACAGCAGAGTATACTGGACTTATAAAGTCATGTCAACATACATCTTTGACGATAAAGTGGTCATGCAAGTTTGAATCAAAGGTTCTAAGTTTGTTTCTCCAAAATCAAACTTCTGGGCAATATGCTCCAGATGGTCAACAGCTATCCTGGAGGCCAGTTCATAACCCTCTGCAACTCGAATAGGATGAATTCCACGTTCTAATAATCGCTCAGCCTGTTCTAAGAGTGCACCGGCCATTACAACCACACCAGTGGTGCCATCACCAATTTCATAATCCTGACTTCGGGATAACTCAACCATCAATTTTGCAATTTGATTGTCAACATCCATCTGCTCCAAGATTGTTGCACCATCATTAGCTGAAAAGGAGATCACAAGTGAAGTTCCCTGGAATGTTAGCCAACCATGGAATAAAATTAAACAGAATCTACGCTCCAGCCAAAACTTTCTAATGAACAGAACACACAAAATGTAATATATATTTGAAGAAAATATTATCGACTACAAGGTAGTAATTTATTGTTTTCAATTACATCTCTGATACCATATAAGAAAAAAGTAGAAAGATATTCAGAGTTCGTTATAGTTATACAAAATATTTTTTAGAAAAAAAATACAGTCCGGAGAGCGTGGGGAAAAAGTTTAGGGGGAAAATGGGTTGTAAATGAAGTGGAATGCCATCGGAATCTTGACACCGGACTTGAGGCTATTATTATTCACCCATGAAAAATAGTCCGAGCACGAGGCTGCGACCAACGTCACAGGATTTCATGAGGGATAACCTTCCTCTGATATAGCTTACATAGTCTAACTCACTTCTTAGTCTTCAAACTTCCATTTCTGCTTACCTATGATGACTAAAATTCTGAAGTGATACATCCGAAAGTTACAGACCAGCAAGAGAAGCAGCAGAACCAAGAGGAGACCAACAATTTTTTAAAACAAAAATGCGGATTGTAATAGCATACATCCACCTTCGAGTATCACTTATAATCCTTTAAGAAGCAACATCCAGATTCCAACATTGGGCAAAGCTCATGGTTCTAAAATTGCATAAAAAGAAAGCAAGAAAAGGGAGTGAGCGAGACTAACTTATTGTAACGTCGCCATCAGGGCTCTGGAGCATCTTGTCCATACCCTTAGGACCAAGTGAGGTCCTGAGGATACGAGCGACAGCTTTGCCAGAAGCAATGTTCGCCTTCTGAGCATCGAGACCCCTCAACCTGGTCTTCTGCTCCTGCTCCTTCAAGATTATAAATGGCCTCCCATACTCATCGAAAGCGAGCGCCATGTCTACGCGGAGATCAGCTTCACTCTCGGATGAAGAGTTCCAGATCGTATAACTACGAAATGGATCTCCAACTGTGGAGTAGCACAGAAAAGCAAAATCGGAGAAGCTCCTGGAAATGTAGCTGGAATGGGAGAGTGGAGTGTGGTGATAGAGGTTTTAGAGTTTCCCTCCTTTCGGAAAGCCCTAATTGAATTCATCTCCCTGCTTGTGGGCTTCCCGCGCGTTGAGTTTTAGAATTTTGGGCCTCTTAATGGAGCCCACTAAAATCTACAAATTTAGACATTTAGTTTACTTTACTTTTATTTTTTAAAATTGTTATTCTATAAATCTATATTTAAAACTAAATTTATTTGAGAATTGCTTAAAATGGTAAAGCAAACAAACAATGCGATCCTATGGCTTCCCATACAATTCGCAGATTTCAGTTTAGCGCATTCCCAATAGCTTTGCGTAATTCTCGTCAATTTGTGTGTATATAAACTCCTCCCTTCACCACTTTCAAATCAAGCCTTCACTGTTCTTGCAGTTCGTCAACCTTCCTTTCACAGAACTGCATTTTCATTCAAAAATCTCAAAATCCCCCAAAAAAGAAAAATCCAAAACCCCCCATTACCACAAAAAATGGCACGTCAATTTGTTGTTGTTGCTCTTGTCC
Organism: Cucurbita ficifolia; assembly: GCA_033971965.1. Lineage (NCBI taxonomy): Eukaryota > Viridiplantae > Streptophyta > Magnoliopsida > Cucurbitales > Cucurbitaceae > Cucurbita > Cucurbita ficifolia. The sequence continues at coordinate 197,976 of CM066973.1, read as the reverse complement.
TCTTCGCCGTTGTCGGCTTCGCCTCCGCCGCCGTACCTGCTGAAACTCCCAAGGCCGGTGCTAATAAAACCGACGCCGGCCCGGCTCCCGGCGCCGATGACAAGATTGGAAACACCGACGGGGCCGCGGCTCCCGGAGGTAGCGACGATATCGTTGAAGGCCCAGTCAGCGGACCTGGCGCTGCAGGAGCTTCCTCTGGGCCTGCTGAATCACCCAAAAGCGGTGCCTCCACCGTGAAATTTTCATTTTCCGCCGTCGGTGCTGTGACTGCTGTTGCCGGCGTTTTCATGTTCTAAGTGTACGAGAGACTCGTTTTTTTCCGCTTCTATTGTTTTCATCATTTGTAAGTCAACAAATTGAAATCGAATAAAAATGAGACAATAAAGTGAGGGTTGTTACAAGTTTTAAGATCTGCTTCTTATATTGTCATTGCATACAAATATAGTAATAGAAGCAAAGGAATTTGAATTGCGTTTTATTAGATGGGTGTTCTGAGCTACGAGGGTAGGCGTAGGCCTCCCTTTAATTAATAAGCCCAAAGCCTTAATCTGCCACAGCTGCATGCTGCAGGCTGCATCAATGGAAGTTAAGTTGGCATGGGGATCACTGAAAAGTGAACCCTAATTCCAGAAGTTCAGAGTAAAAGTAACTCAACAAAGCCAATATGCGGCAGGCTTAGCCTAGGATGATGTGTCACCGTTTTAGAAGCTGTGTTGCCTACGGCCGCGGCGGAGGAGGCCCTTCTGCTTAAACCCTACGTGCATGGTTTTGCATGCACCGGTCATCTCACGTTTTTTTATTTATTTTTTGGTACTAATTAAAGTTTCTTTCTAATTCCAAACATGTTTTAAATTTGGATATAATAATGTTGAGATTTTAGAAAATAAAATAGAACAATTTGGAAGGCATGGCAGACAGGCGGTATATATTTAATTTGGTTTTAGGTAGGGCATAAGAAATAAATATTAAAATATTAGATTTTGTCGTATAGTTGTAGCTTGCCATCGACCACCTGAAAACAGGGTGTGGGTGGAGAACAAAAGTAACGTACCTTTATAGAGGGAGACTCCGTGGCCCATCGCCTAATTAATTCTCCTTCTTAGTGTTAATGGGGAACACCAATACAGAACACCATCCTAAATTGGCAACCACTTTCTTTAAATTATTATTTATTTAAGTATATTTGTCGGCTTCGTTTAATTCCATTATAATCATCTAATTTAGTTACAAATCTTTCCATTTTTATTCTTAATTAGAGTGCTATATAGTTATTACCACTTATACTACTCATTTTAATTATCCTTAATTCATTTTAATTATCCTTAATTTATTTTAATTATCCTTAATTTTAAGGAAGGATGGATTGATTCTAGACAACCCCGAGTCCATCCTTCATACCCCGAGAGCGGAGAAGTGCCAACTTGGTGACACTAATGCCGAGAAGGAATATTGTAATATGGAAGCTCATTACCAGGTACATGATATGGTGTGTGCTCAAGCCACATTAACTTGAACTTAAATGAGTATTACTACTTGATACCATACCAACTTAACTCAAATGAGTGTTACACGAATGCATGCTATGCTAGCATATTATTGATATTATTGATTTGATTTCTTTTTGAATTATCCCAATTTTTCCACTTGTAATCCAATAAAGGAAAATCCGCAAGATTTATTGGATGAGGTTCACAACCATTTAAGGCACATATATTTCACATAATATTTTATTTTATTTTTGGTTAAAAGTCAGTAATCTATGAATGCCAAAATTAAAAATAAAATAGAAATATGTTAAGTGTGGGGAGGGGTAGTGGAAGTCCATCCCAATTCAAATCCAACTCAGGGCAGGGCAGGGCAGGGCAGGGCAGCAATCCCCCCTCCCAAGTATAGCTATCTGTCCCCTTCCCTTTCACTAGCAATATAGCCATAGGGAGTAGGGTAGCTATCCTCCTTCCCCTGTGCTCTCCATAAAAGTTCCCTACCTTCCTACTACTTCATTTATAGACCTATTTACCCTACTACCTTCACAAATTTTTTATTTTCCCTATTCCCCCCCTCCCTAATATTTGTACGCTCCTTTTCTTAAGGGTACTTCCGTAGTTTCCTCTCCGGTCACTTTCATTCCATACCCATATCGCTCTCTTTTAGCAACCTTCTGCTTCTTCACTATGGATGCGCTGAAACAGGGAATAGCCGAACCATGCCCCTATTCCTTCGCTTTTATTCCGTCCACCGGAATTTATTAGGGTTCCTTCTTCGAAGAGACGCGACGAAAACCTCTTAACTCACCTCGCAATCCGTCCTCCCCCGTTTGTTTTAAGCCTTTTTTTACTCCGCCATGCCACAAATCGGTATGCTCAAGCTTCGCCGAGGTTTAGACCCAGCTGCCCAAGAGTTCAGACCTGGAAACCTCACCAATCCGACGCCACTCCCGCCCCTTGTATTCGGGCCGCCGCTCCGCCATCTATACTATTCGTTCGGCGCTTCGTTTCCGCCGCAAGTGGACCCGTTTCGCAATTCGGCGATAACGTATTCCCCTAATTTTCCGGTTTATTTTAATCCGGCGTTTGTCAATAATAATCCAATGGAGGAAATTGCGGTGCCGCAGGTTCAGCCTCTGTCGTCGTATCCGACTCGGTCGCTGTTACTGAGTGCAGTGCCGAGTGACGTCAGCGAGTCAGTGGTGCGAAGGGATTTGGAAGGGTTTGGAGATGTTAGATGGGTTCAGATGGAGAGAATTAGGGATGGAATCATAACCGTCCATTTTTACGATCTGAGGCATGCAGAAAGGGCCTTCCAAGAGATGAGGGACCAACATTTGATGCGTCAGAAACAACTTCGCGACCAACATTCTTGGTCTTCGAAGAACAATTTCGACACGCCGCCGCAGTTGGCTCGTGCCCTAATCGGTGGCCATGTTGTGTGGGCCGAATTCATTATTCCGACGACTAACGCCGCGGTACCAGACTGGAACAACCAGGGCACCATCGTTGTTTTCAATTTGGAGTTGGATGTCTCCGCCTCTACTCTCAAGGAAACCTTCGAACGTTTTGGTACATTTTCTTTCTTCCGTCTCTTCGTTTCGGTGGGGTCTTTTGTGGGGCTCTCGTTAATGAACCTGACTCCAACTCTTTCCCCTACTTTATAGTCCCAATCAGATGCATGTTGATGATGATGGAGTTATTCTTTTGTTGTATTTTTTTGGTGGGGTGCTGGGGGGTATTTTTTTTTTTTTCCTTTCATATATCACTTTATTGATTACTTTATCTTTGGAGTTAGGTCCTGTGAAGGAATTTAGGGAGGTGCCATTGAAGAAGCATCAAAGGTTCATTGAGTTTTTTGATGTTAGAGATGCTGCGAAGGCTGTTAAAGAGATGAACGGAAAGGAAATTCATGGCATGCCAGTTGCCGTTGAGTTCAGCCGTCCCGGTGTACATGAAAGGAAGTTCTTCAACCCCATGATTGCTAGACACCATCGCCAGCCTCCTCCCCCTCGAACTTCGAAGCTATCTTCTGGTCGTTTTAACGACCCACATCGCCCATTCTATTCCCAAGCTCAGTTTACCCCCAAGAAGCTGCACTCTGTGACTGGCCGGAGCTTTAATTACGCTGGGAAACTGGTGGAAAAGTTGCAGCCATTGAATTGCAGTGAAAGTACAGGAAATGGAATTGTAAGAAGGGATTCAATCGGCACGTCGAGGAGGATAAATGTGGAGAAGATTATCAATAGGCAAGCGCCACCCAGCTCAAAACAAGAAGCATTATCTCTACCTAGGATTAATATTAGGTTGAGAAGGAACAAGTTCTTGAAGAAATCCGATCCGTGTTTCTTAATAAGCGAAAATGGTATGGATAAAGAAACATCCGATTGCATTGATTGCAGAACCACTGTTATGATCAAGAACATACCCAACAAGTACAGGTGATCTTTCATTTTCAGTCTGGACGTGTATTTCTATTTTAAAGAAACAAGCTCACGAGTTTCCTTGTTCATAACGTTTTAAACACAGTCAAACTTTGGTGGTGAAAAAGATCGTTTCTATTTTAAAGCAAACGACAGAATGATATCCTGGAAGTAAATGTTTCTTTCACATGAATTATTAACATAAGACAGAGACTAATGGGGTTAAACGTAAAATTGGCAGTCTGAAGTTATTATTGAAGACTCTGGACAAGCATTGCATGAAGTGCAACGAGGAGATGACCAACGATGGCAAAGACTTGCCTCTGTCTTCCTACGATTTCGTATATCTTCCCATTGACTTCAGGCAACTATCCTCCTTCTTCATCTGTCATTTCTTGTTATTTCTTTGTAGACCAAACATTTGTAGAATGACTATGGTAAATTCTTTGTTTCTTTTGATTATCAATTCCTAACTGCAGTAATAAATGTAACGTGGGATATGGGTTTGTGAATATGACCTCCCCCGAAGGAGCTTGGAGACTATTCAAAGCTTTCCATCTTCAAGCTTGGCAAGTCTTCAACTCCAGAAAGATCTGCCAAGTTACCTACGCTAGACTTCAGGTGGGTCTATATCATTTTTGGTTGGTCTAATTATTTTCTCAAAGTTATAGATCTTTAATGAAAAAACTGCTTTGGGTTTGTGTTAGTAGGGATTAGAAGCACTGAAGGAGCATTTTAGGAACTCAAAATTTCCAAGGGAGATGGAGCAGTACGAGTTGCCCGTGGTGTTTTCGCCCCCACGAGACGGCATTCATCTGACGGAGCCTCTTGCCGTCGCTGGCAACATGCGTGTTGGCGGTGTTAATACATCAGCGGATGAAGATGGCGGTGATGAAGGACGCCCATCTGACTCCGCCGCCACCGCCGCAGATCAGTCATCGGAGGTAGTGCTGTGTGGTGACGGTGATGATGGAAATGAAGAAGACAGCTAGAGATCAGAAGATGGCGCTATGTCTCTGGCTTTCCACTACACGGTGGCACCTAACTGTACAAAAATCTCAAAGACAAAGCAAATGATGTAGCGTTGGAGGTCGGGAGCCGTCCTTGTCTCGTCATACAAGGCTCGCCTCAGATCACCCACCCCTCTTAACCGATTATCCATCACTTTCAACTCTCTCTCTCTCTCTCTCTTATGGGGGGTTTCTTGGTTTTATGCTTTCTTTGTGGATCGCCCAGGTGAGAGAGAGATGAGATATGGTCTCTCTCTCTCTCTCTCTCTCTCTCTCTCTCTCTCTTGCATAGGGATTTGAGGCGAGGGTTTGTTGATTTATCTATGGTGGTCGTGTATCTTGATGGAACTGTCTGTTTTCTTTTTCTGTAATGTTTTCTACTGTATTTATCATATGTTTAATTATATTAGTTTTTTAAAGTATGGTGGGATGACACATTTTTACAGTATATTTATCATTTGATTTTATTTACATTAAAATGGAAACATGTGCTTACAAAGGCAAGCTTGGGAAAGCGTAAGACTGACTAGTGTGTGAGTTGGGTTATGACAGAATAACAATGTCTGATAAATGTTTTAGAAATATGCCTAATTGTGATTGAATCTTTTAATTTAAGGTTAAGATTATAATATTCTCATTTAATTTTCTTTTTCTTTTTTAATTTTATATCAATTTAAAAAAAACTAAATATGGTTAAAAATATACCGCTTAACCAACCCAAGGACCATTCGATTTAAGGTTCTTCTGATTTTATAATCAGTACATTGGGAATCAAGCAAAGACTGAAAGGATTATATAATAAGACAACAGTAATTTAGAACTTGAGGGGGTAAGAGGCTTCCATCACAATTCCACACAGACCTTCTGGATCTTCCACTCCTCGTTTCATCCTTATGTAACCATCCTCTCCCCATCCAACTCCCCATGAGTTCCTCACCGTCCAGTAATCTGTTCCGTCCTCAGTTGTTCCATACCCGATCACCACCACTGCGTGATTAAGCTCTGTTCCACAATATCCATCGAACACTCCCTGCAAATTACCCACACTTTCCATTAACAATCCCTAGAGATGGAAGGTTCTATGTGATACAAGCTATTGCAACTTGCCTGCCAGTAGAATTGGAAATCTCTCCCTAGGGCCTCGATGGAGACTGCCACTGGTTGGTTTGCGACGGCTTGCATCAGAGCATTCTCGTTTTCAGGTACGCTTTCGAATCCATCTATTGTCACTATTGGTGAAGGCATCTGCTAAACAAAACAAATGTATGCTTAGTTTGATCATTTCTGAAAGGATGAACCGTATCTTAGGTTTGAATTTCTTCCCGATGTTAGATCAATTACAAAACTTACTCTAGATGAGCGGCAGGATCCTCTTGCGCCACGGTAGGGATAGTTGTTCTCGCTGGCGATTCCTCCATTTCGCCTTATGAAATTATAAGCGATTTCCGTGAATCCTCCATAGCAGCCTCTGTTTCTTGTGTTGCAGTCGAGTAGCTCCTGCTCTGAAAGAGACAATAGTCGGTTGGTTTTGATTTGGTTGATCCCTTCAACTGCAGCCACAGCCGAAAACGCCCAACAGCTACCTGCGATACATTTCAAAATCATTGGTTATTTGTGGTTTCAAAAGTCGAAGAATGCTTTTCATTGACATCGTAAGCTCTAATTTATCATATTCTTATAGAGACAGCACTCGAAACTATTAAATGTTGATTTAGTAATCAACTTCCTTTTCCCTCATCGTAAGCTCTAATTTACCACATCTGCCTTGCTCCTTGATGTCATTGACAGCTCCTCTTTCCCTCCAATCAATGAACGATGGAAGATCTGTAGCCTTTTCGTACATGAATCCACTGGCACCTTCTCTTCTCCTGCCATGTAACCTCCTGTAGTGGGTAATATTAGAGCGAGCATACAGGTTCACGAACTCATAATTGGACATATCTGCGAATTTGTTCAGCTTCAACTTGTATGGTTTGCTCATTTGATTCACTGTGAGCACATGGTTCGCATTCTGTTTAAACACGTTGTAACGTTTATGCTTCTCCTTTAGGTCCCTGGAGATTGCGTGGTGGTGACTCCACCTTTCATAGAGCTTCCATAGACTTCCATCCGTTGCTAACTCCTCCTCATCGAATTCAAAGCTCTTAGCCAATCCTGAAACTAGTACAATCAGAAATGGAACCAAAAGGCACTTGCTAATGGGCATACTGAATTGGAAAAACTCTTCAGTGTAGTTAAGAGTAGTGTGGATAAGCAAGCTGTTGCTTGAATTGATTTGGCAATGCACTTCAGCTTATATAGACTTACATGTTGGTGCAAAAGATTGAAGTGTACCAATTTGAACCCAAAGAGGTCGATGACTTTTGGGTTAATAATAAGATAAATGGTAGAAAATACCCCTAATTTTTAAATGTTTAAAAAGTACTCATGATCTGGTAAGATATCCCAACAATAAAATTTGTGTAAATGGGGGTTAGTAGGAGTTTGAAAGATTGGAATGTTATTGGATGAATTATTTCTTTGGATAATTAGGGAGTAAGTGAGGTTATGAGTAGCAAAGAATGTGTTATAAAACAGGCACCACATATAATCTCTCATACAATATAGACCACACATATATATAATACCTTTTTTCCAAGTCCTGAATATACGCGCGTGGTGGGTTGGGATTTTGAGTACAACTTAGATTTCCAAACAGTTCAAAGGTTTCAGCCAGAAAATGTGGAAAGTGACTATGATGCCCGTGCATCATCACAATGGGATTTAATTTTATAGTTCAAAGGTTTCAGCCAGAAAATGTGGAAAGTGACTATGATGCCCGTGCATCATCACAATGGGATTTAATTTTATATTATATTTTATCCGGCGAATTACTGTTGAAATAGCGGAACGTGTTTGATTTGTTACTTATGTTTTGTTTAATGTGTTAACTGTTAAGCATAGAAAGCATTGATTGTGTCACATTCCTACCCCAATTGCGATTGCCTTTTAAATCTTTAATGCGAAACAGATATCTTTTTCAGTCTGCCATATTTTTCTCAAATCTGTTTCTGTTTTCATATTTTTCTTTTAGTTCAACAAGGTGGAAGATGGATCGGCTTTCAATACATATCTTCTTGCATCCATTCATCTTGTTTGTCCCTAGTTAAGACTTCATTCTAAATATTTTTATTATGAAAAAGCTTAATTTATAATCCTTATCTTTTCAAATAACCTAAAATAAATTAAACTCTTAACCCAACTCAACTTTTTTCTTCACTTTTGGTCCTTGAAATTAAAATTAACATGTTTGATCTACCCGTTTGGATCTAATTTTTAATTGGATGATTTTAAAAATTGATTTTCATTTGGTCCCTAAATTAATAATTTGAAGTGTATTTAGTATAACTTATCCATAATTTTAGATAATCAAGAGTGTTTTCTAAAAAACAGATTATTTTGAAACATAAGAAACACTTGAGAGATAAGATTATCTTTAAAAGAGAAATCAACTTGAAATTGTCAAATTTTATAATGAGAAAAAAAAAACATAATTTTAATTAATAAAATTACTTTTAATATAATGCAACAAAACAATATTTGTTACTTTCTCAGAAAATATAAGATACAAAAACATTTTTTTATTAGAAATATTTTATAAAAAAAAAAAAAAAAAAAAAGTGCTTAAAACATTTTTGCAGCCCATATTCCCTCTCTATATTATGTGTACCAATGAAACCATGTTATCCAATTATGACAGGGATATCGCAAAATGTTTTAGTAAATCCATCACATGAAAGACAATTATTTATGCTTTTGCATATGGATGATACAAAAGTAGGAATAGGATTGTAACAGGGTTTTGATGATACGACCGACCCTCCAGGACAGGAACTGACGTGCTATAAACTTCTAGGATACTAAGAAACTACATAATTCCTCTCCTACCTGTAATAACCATACTACATGATTCTTCTCGAGTGATTAAGCAAATGCATTACAAATAGGAAGTCTTGTTGGGTCAAATCCCTAATGACCACATCAGTATAGGAAGCTTGAACTAGATCTATTGTAGACTACAAATCATTCCAACCTCGTTAGAATGATATTTTTCTGAAGACATTCTACATGAAAAGATAGAGAGAAACAAGAAACTGTCATCCTACATGGATAAACAAAGTAGGTACTGAATACTCGTCCAATGTAAAATACAAAGTTAGAAACTTTGCAAGCATGTCAGGGATCAAAATAAGCATGCAGCAAAAATGAGTATTCATTTATCTCAATAAGAAGCTAAAAGTAGCACAGAGTTATGTAGAGAGTCTTCCCCATGTTAATCAAGATTCAGATGCAATTTTTCTGCAATTAAATTGAGCTCCATTGAAGGAAACTTTGCCCAAAAAAAGCAACCTTTAGGTAGCTGCATTGGTATCTGTATCTGTTCTTCAGCTAGAACAGGAAATTGATAACTCCAGAACCCCATGGAGTCTGGACGTATGAATTTGAGATAGAAGCAAGAAAGGTATGAACACAACACTGAGTCAAGTTGATGAAAAATTCAATTATTCAAAAAGCAAAGCTCCAAATTGAAATGAGCATTGTTTACAATTTGATAACCAGGGAAGTTATAGAGATGAGTAATCAACAATTTATAAGCCAGCCCATCATCATTGTTCTAGAACAGACAATCGATACTCATAAAAATCTTAACTTATCAATTTGATACCGATAGCAGCAACAGAAGGTAGGGGAAAGTTAAGCAAGAGAGTCCTTCTGTTTCGCTTGTTGCAGTAGCTCTTCTCTAACTCTTCTGATCTCTGCTTCCCTTTCCAGTCTCTCTTTCTGAAACAGAAAAGAAGAACGCAGAGACACCTTGGTTATTTCTAATCACCAAAATTTCTACAAAAAATCGCATAGATGAACTGCCGTAGACTTGCCACCTAGGGTTTGTTTTCTTAAATTCATACTCTTCAACGGAGGAGCAGGCATCAATTGAAGAATTAAGAATAAAGGGCTATGAAATGAGAAGTAGAAGAAAATTAGAGAAATCTGAAGGGGGGGAAATGGAGAGAGAACCTTTTCGTCTTGACGGAGGGCGATCCAAACATGGAGTTTATCCATTGACTGCCAGAATACGAAGGCGCCCAATGACATTGCAAAGAACGTCGCTACTTTCACCATCTTCTTCTCTTCAACAGATTATAATTCGAGAACGAGAACGAGAACGAGAACAAAGGGCAGGCAGGAGTTGGAGATGGAGTTCGATGATTCTACAGGGAAGGGAATAGATCTGTTCGAGAAATGATCTGAGGCTATGAGTCTATGGAAGCCGCCCTTGCACCCTGCCTCCGGTACGTCCGATTTCGATGCGTTTACTAAATTATTATTATTTACTTATTATTATTTAAATGAAATTAACACTTGAAATAAAATTTAAAAATCTTTTGATTTAATTCTTGATACAATTAAGTTTGTTTCCAAAGAAGAAGGAAGGTATAAATTGCAAAGGAAGGAAAAGAGTGAAGAAAAGAATTTATGAAGCAAGAAAAAGAAAATGAAGCCGATTCTTTGTAAAAAAAATAAAAAGAAAAAGAAAAAGAAAAAAAGAGAAAAGTTTCATTAAACCTTGAAACATACATTAAAACTATTTAATAAAAGATACGTAATACTGAAATTAGACTTCCATGCATCCATGGAAGTTACATTTTTTTTCCTTTTATTTTACGTAACAAAACCCACACTGCAAACCTGAAACTAACAAGCCTTACTATATATAAGCAACAATTAGTGAGGGCGGTTGAAACTGTGCAAAAGCTCAGTCTGTGCAGCAGCGATACATGATGAACTTCTCCATGGTGCTGCCACATTCAGAGCAAACCACCTTCTCCGGAATGGTGCCATTGGAGGAAGGCAGAATGAGACGGTTGCAATGCTCGGGAGTGTGGATGGTTTGGAGGTCCTTGCTCATAGCAGGTATGAATCCCAACTGCTTTGCATCCTCCTTCCAACGCTCTTCGTACCCCTCCATCACCTTCATTATCATCTCGGCTTTGGCCCGAATGATGCTGGTTGAGCCCTTGGAGAACACCGCCCACCCCTGGTCTCCACTGTCGAAGCTCAGCATTGTCATTGTCTCTTGCATTATGGGATCTTCCTCAATTGTGTTTCCCCTTTGTGTTTTTGAATACCACATGCTTTCCAGCCTTACCCAGAAGAACCAAATTAGGGTCAGATCTGCCAGTGTGTGGATCATTTTTTCTGCCAAGATTGCCGCTATGTTCTTCCTGATTCTCTCTCCCGGGTTGCTCTTTCCCACGTACAATATCTCCATTTCTATTTTCGCGTCGTTTGCCACTTCTTTCACCTTTTTGCTGAAGTTTCTCACCCATTCCATATCTTCCCCTCCGCAAATGCATATGTATTTCCCTGTTTCCATCTGAAAATTTTACTTACACACATTAGCTTTAACTTAAACTTAAACTTCTTTAGCTTTAACTTAAACTTAAACTTCTTTAGCTTTAACTTAAACTTAAACTTCTTTAGCTTTAACTTAAACATAAGATAGATGAAGGGGGAATTGAGGTTACCCAGTTAAAGATGAGCGGCTCCACTGAATCCACCAACAGCTCAAGTCTCCAAGTCTCTTCCTTCCAAAGTGATTCCTCTCGAGCGCTTGTGAAAGGGTAGGCCAAGCTTCCCCAAATCCACAGCATATGGACGGCGTTGGTATTCACTACTTTTCCTTGAGGGTCCAAAACCACCAACAAAGGCTTCTTGTTGAAGTGCCACACTTGTCTTATGTACTTGATCACCGCCGATTCGATCAGGGAAGGATGTGCCACCGAGTACCATGGCATCAAATTCAACAACCCTTCGAACTTGGCCTGTTTCTCATCTGTCCACGGGGACTCCACAATTGGCATCCAAACCACCTCGTAATCGCTCTCTGCTCTCGTTTTGTTCTGCCTTGATTCTCTGTAGATTTGGTCCAGCATTGAAAGCTCCACTGCGGAAAGGTCCAGGTCAGAGATGAGCAGCAGCACATTCTTCTTTCTCAGCACGTCCAAGGTAGCCTGGGATATGATTAAACAAAATCCAGCTAAAGTTTTTATTGAAACCGAAATAAAATATGTGGGGAAGTTTAGAAAAGGGGAAAGTGCACACCTTTTCCTTGCTTATACCATCGATGAGGGGCATCTTGTCATCCTTGGAGTAGATCAAAGCCCTGAGGATCTTGTTGTTGTCAAGGTGGGGTATCTCGAAAAGGCGGACCAGGTTCATATAAGCTTCGTGGTGCATCTTCTCATCTGTTTTATCAAACACAAACGGGGAGAAGAGTTAGCTCATTCTCAACTGTCTGTTTATTTTCAGGTTTAGAGAGCAGCAGAAGCCTCACGTATGTACTGGTGACAAGCTTGAAGCAGTTGTTCGAGGTGCTTGCGAATGTTGTCAATCTTATGGGCCAAACTTGAGAGCTCCCATGTCTCAGATGCTGATGCTAAATACCTGATGGATTATTGGAGAAAAGAAACAAGGAATGTTTAGTGAGCCGAGTACAATGAAGTTAGATTATCAAAAGTAGGAGATGGTGGCATACTCATGGCCAACCCCGACAAGGCCTGTGATCTGCGCAGCGCAGGCGATAATGCTTCTAACTATCCAATAAACAGCTGTTGGAATAAGAGTGGTTGCACTCTTCATTTCAGGTGTGTCGGGAGTAATGTAATGGGGAGGAAGCATCTTGAAATCGACTATGCACTTAGCCACACCGATGAGTGCCTTGATGAGTTTTTCAATTGCGTCAAATTTTTGCCTCACAATGTCGATTCTCTCGAATATTTCTGGGAGTTTTTTGAGGAGTGAGATGTCTTTGGCGAGTAAGTCAGTTGAGGATTGGTGAACCAATAGCCAAAACTCTCCATAGTTGATGGAAAATGCAGCCAACGCCAGCACTGCCTTAGCATCCCATGGCCAGTTTGTTAACAAATTCAACACTTCCATTGTCACTGTATGGGGCTCCCCTGCTCTTGAACACTTATACTGTATCTGTGATCATTAAAAACAAGCAAAGGAAACGAGTTCTGAAAAGGAATGGACTTTTCTATACCCAAATAAGAAAGAAAACTCTAGACAACTCACCTCATTGGAAACTCTATGGATAGTGAATGATACAAAGTCCAGCAAGTCCAGCAAGTCTGTTGGGCTTGGAGAGTTGTCTTCGATTGCCTCCAGTTCAGCTCCTGTTGTTCCCTGGTGGAGACAAAATCAATCAATGAGCAAGGTTTACATGAAAAGGTTGAATATGCGAAAACAAATTGTTAAAACACATGTATGACATGCCTGCTTATCATTGAGTTTAGCTCGAAGGAAAATTTGTTCAATGAGACCGAGCAAAGGAGTGACAAGGAACTCAAGAGTCTCGTCGGAATGAGTGGCCAAAACTTGCTTCGTCAGGGCAGTGTCATCAGCAACTGCGAACAGCTGACGGTCTGGTTTCATGAGACCCATCTTACGAGCTGCTGTTGCAAGAGCCATAGCCTTGTTTCTTCAATAGAAAAGATGGAGGGAAGAGTGAGTAGAAAGGAGGAAAGTTGGGTTGTCCTGATTTAGGATGATCTGTGCTTTGAGTTAGGAAGGCTTATATACAAGGATAAAAAGGGATTAAAGGTCAAAAGTTTTGATGAATTTCTACCTTGCTTCCGAGGGGGTTTAAATTACTACAAAAGTGAAAAGAGATTTAAGATAATGGATGTATGTTTGGGTTATCAGGATGGATGCTTTTTCTTTCAAGAGTGGAAAAAAACGAAGTTTTTGATCCAGTTTCTGCTATAAAAGCAAGTTGCCAACTGGGGTTCTAGATTCAAGTTTGCCTTATTTTTGGAAGTATAAGATTGGAAGATCATTGGAAAGAAGAAAAAGAAAAGAAAAGAAAAGAAGGGGCCAGTTAAAAATGATAGCACAGACAAAGAGAATGTCGCTTTATAAAGCCAAAATTGGAGCAAATGTTGAGCACATGCATGCAATTTAAACGAGAAGGATGAGGGGAAAATGATTATGCATTTAAGAGCATCCAAATTTCAAGTACAATATTGATTTGATTTGTGTTATCAAATTTCAAGTACGTATCTGCCTCAAAAGTTAATATCTGTGTTTATCTCATAATTGTGTTTATCCAATGAGAAAAAGAACGTTTTTTTTTCTTGGCACAGGACGATGGAGACTTCAAAACAAATTTATGTCACTTCAGTTTATATTGTGCAAAGCAGCAGATTCTTTATATTTCTTTGCCTGATTTTTGAAGGTTTGTTTTAGGTTTCCTAAATTTTGAGTTTTCGTTTATAGGTCTAATAGGTTTTTGAACTTTCAATTTTGTGTCTAATACGTTGTTGACTTTATTGAATACACAATTGAAAGTTTAATCTCCTATTAGACATGGATTCATTCTTACATCTAATAGATTCTTTAGTTTAAGAAATGGTTCAATAACATATTATACACAAAATTGAAAGTGGAAGACTTATTTGACATTTTTAAAATTTAAAGATCAGCTTACGACCAACTAGAGGATAATTTGTTCGTCGTAGATTGAAGCTTTTCCAGCAGGCAAAAACAGTACATTACTGTAGCTAAAATATTCTATCTTGGGATGGAAGCCAAGCAGCATTCCATTTTTGTTGAACTTCAGTGTTTCACCATGATAGAGATGTTTTCTACAGCAAAATAATTGTGTCTGAACTGGCCGACCCCCTTAACCAAAATGCTTAGCTTCCATGCCCTCCCAACCTTCCACAGATGTAGCAAAATTTTGTACGAAATTCAAAGGCAACACAAGTTGAGGTAGAGGTGCTTGATTTTACAGGGTGGAAAGGCAACCCCAGGGGAAGAAATTTAGGAAATTTAGGAAATTTGTGATGGACCATGACCTCCTTCCCACTTTTTCTAGCTTTGTTTAGGTGCCCTGTTGTGGCTCTCCCATTTGTTCCAGCTTTGTTTTGGTGCCCTGTTGTGGTTCTTCCATAGTTTTCCCACTTTAACTGAGAGCATGATTTAGAGTTTCCATGTCGGTCATCTATATTATTAAATCATGATCTTGATGCACAACCTGACCCGACACCAGAAATCAGCATTATGATGATAACTTCAAGTTTAGTTCTTGAGTCCATGTCGATGATATGCAATGATAGTATGATATTGTCCATTTTGAGTATTGGCTCTCATGACTTTGCTTTGGACTTCTCCAAAAGGTCTCATACCAAAAATGTATTCCCTACTTATAAACCCATGATCATTTCCTAAATTAGAGACATGTAAGATTCCTACTAAAACAAGTACAAATGTTCAGAACAAAGCTTGGGCGAGCTACCACAAGGTCTGAGTTTATTCAAGTCAATTGGGCAGTTCCCAGTTGCTAAATAATCTTTTTTAGCTTTTGGCTTAGAACTTTGTTCTTCACAGTTCTTGCAACTACTCATCCAAGTTGGAAATGGAATGTTGTGTTGGCCTAAATTCACGCTTGAAAACACTTTTAAGCATCATAACAACGACGGCTTAAGATACAATTAATAAACAACCAAAAATAGTTTGCCTACAACGTTCCATAGCTTCTTCCTCTCAATTGACTGTATAAAAACACTAAATTTTTATGATACAAAACCCTAGAAAACAGTTTTGTACGTGGTTTCTATATACGGAGAGTTTAGTGGTCTCAACTTGGTTTAGCCAAAAAAAAAGTACACAAAAGGTCAAAACTTCAACAAGTTCTTTACCAACTTTGGTCTTAATGGTAAATGTTAGCGTGTAATTATCTCTTCCCACTGCCACGGTCTTTCCTTGGATCCATGGAAGAGGCTTTTACGGGTTCGGTTAGATCTTTCATTTCTGAACTTGGTAGTCCAGTTGGGTCACACTTCCGACCCTTGTCAGCCATTCAATCTATAATTTTCTTCTAATTTCTAATACCCACCAAGAAAATGCGTTAATTAATTCCGTCCCATCCCACATATTATCCAAAAGGGTCTTTATCGTTTTCCTAATTCAGTATTTTCCATTGGTGAAGGTTTCATAATATCAATCAAAGCTTGTAGTCTACTCTTAGTTTCATAGCTCAGAACCGCCACTGCTGTGGGCAAGACTCGTCATGAAAGACTTCTTCTTCAGTTCTCTCTGCTTTTGCCTCTTCTTTTGTTTCGGGCTTCTCTTCAATAGGTTTGTAGATCTCTCCTTTCGCTCACTTTCAGTTCTACTAGCTTATCCGGTTGAGTTCCGTTTCTATACTTAGTAAGAATTGTCTGCGTTCTGTAGAAACTATGATTGTTCTTGACTGCCTGCCTGATTGAACGAAGGCCCACTTCGTTTCTTGAAAAAACATTGTGAAGAATTTCATTTTACTCTAAATCTGTTTCAGGGTGTCCTCACAAACTGGACCTGAACGTGCCGCCCTCCCGCCGAGAGGCTGGAACTCCTATGACTCCTTCTGCTGGACTATTTCTGAAGAAGAATTCCTGAACAATGCAGAGATTGTTGCCAAGCGGCTTAATTCTAAGGGTTATGAGGTATGAATTGGGTAACTGTCTGGCGAATTTTTTGGTATCATTGGTTGTTTATGATGCAATGTAAGGATTTCTTTAGCTTTGTGTCATGCATGATTCATGATCTCTGGTTTATTTAATTGATGCAGTATGTGGTTGTGGACTACCTCTGGTATAGGAAAAAGGTTCCAGGTGCTTACGTTGATTCTCTTGGATTTGATGTGATTGACGAATGGGGGAGGATGGTGCCTGACCCGGTTCGGTGGCCTTCCTCTCAAGGTGGAAAGGGATTCACTGAAGTAGCTAAGAAAGTTCATGATATGGGTTTGAAGTTTGGAATTCATGTCATGAGAGGAATAAGCACACAGGCAGTAAATGCCAATACTCCTATACTGG
Organism: Cucurbita ficifolia; assembly: GCA_033971965.1. Lineage (NCBI taxonomy): Eukaryota > Viridiplantae > Streptophyta > Magnoliopsida > Cucurbitales > Cucurbitaceae > Cucurbita > Cucurbita ficifolia. Next base: position 181,156 of record CM066973.1, on the reverse strand, counting down.
ACGTTTCTAAGGTACCTTGGACAACTTCCCTTATTTTGTTGGTAAAAACACAGAAGAATTGTTAACTGTGTTCTTCATTGTTTCTTAGGGAGGTGCCTATGTAGAATTAGGGAGAAAGTGGTTTGCAAGTGATATCGGGATCAAGTCGAGGTTGTGTGCGTGGATGCATAATGGTTTCATGAGTGTGAACGTTAATTCAGGAGCTGGAAAAGCCTTCTTAAGGTCGCTTTATCAACAGTTTGCTGATTGGGGCGTTGATTTTGGTAAGTTGACTGTCATTAACTATTTTGATAGATTGTTTTAAATTGCCAAGAATCCATTTTACTCTTCAATATTAACGATTTAACTGAATATATCTGTTCTTTAGAACCATTACCCAAAACCTGGATACGAACCCGGAATGATCATTTTTTATGACCTTTATTTCCTATGTTTCTGGCAGTGAAACATGATTGTGTCTTTGGTGACGACTTGGATTTACCTGAGATAAGTTTTGTCTCAGATGTATGGTCTCTTTCTCTGTCTATCACATACATGGCTGTTACACATATGCTAATTCATTGAGTACACACAGGTTCTTAAACAACTTAACCGCCCAATACTGTATTCTCTGTCTCCTGGAACAAGTGTGACACCAGCCATGGCCAAGGCTGTAAGTGGGCTGGTTAACATGTATAGAATAACAGGCGATGATTGGGATACTTGGAACGACATCGTTTCCCACTTTGATGTCACCCGGTAAATTATGTAACCGTATTTCAATTCAAGAGATTCAAATACATATTATGTCGTTTGAACACATACTTACATGGTCTGATTCATCTCTTCATCAGGGATTTCTCTGCTGCTAATATGATAGGTACCACAGGGTTGCTGGGTAAATCATGGCCTGATTTAGATATGCTTCCACTAGGGTGGCTCACTGATCAAGGTTACTCCCTCTCTCTTTTGGGGCCATGCAGTAGGATGGCAATAAGATTGAATAAACTAAAAATGACAGTACAATTAGGTTGAGTAACAATCTCGAGTGTTTTGGTAATATGTTCTTCACCAGGTGAGACAAGGAATTGCCTATGTTCTTCATCATTTCTCTCTGAATAAGATGAATGCTTAATATAAAATGCATAAATGATCTGTATTGAGGGAAACTGTGAATCAAAAGAGATGGCGCTGGGCAAACCATTTCTTCAGAAGTTCAAATAATATTTCATTTTTAAGCATGTATGAAATGTTATTTATAATGTGCAATAGAATTTCAGGTTCAAACGATGGCCCACATAGAAGATCCAACCTTAATATAAATGAACAAAGAACTCAGGTACATTTGTATTTCATAAAAGAGGGAAAGAGTATATATTATCTTAATAGTTTTCATTTGACACAGAAATGTTGTTCAACTGAATTTTTCAGATGACTTTATGGTGTATGTCCAAGTCTCCAATTATGTATGGAGGAGATTTGCGGAATATTGATGATATGACCTATAGTATCATCACGAATCCTACGCTTCTGGAGATTAACTCCTTTAGCTCAAATAATATGGAGGCAAGTTAAGCTTTTTTCTGTGTTTTATAATTTGGAAGTTGGGAGACTTTCTGGATATTGCCATTTTTACTTTGTATTTTTGTTGCCTTCACAGTTTCTTAAAATTGCTGCAACAACAAAGGTATCAAAATGTAGAGAGCAGATTATGAAATGGCATTTCGGATATTCGAAGCCATCAGTTTCTCCTATATTGGGTCTCACCAAATGTGCGGATTCGAACGCTGTTGGTTGGATTACTGAAAGTCTCGATCGAGGTGTTGAAAAAATATGCTGGAAGGCCAATCCAGAGCTTGAATATCAAACGCCATTATGTCTATATAAAAGAGGATCTCGAGTTGCAATGTAATTGGTTTGATGCACCACTTTTGATTTTCTTATGAGTGTATAGCATTTGTCAGAAAACTATGTTCTGCTGCAGAGATAAAGAGGCAACTACTCGCCATGATCAAGTGGAAGTTCTATCGTCGCATACTAGCACGGTGGACGTTTGCCTGGATGCTACTTTGAAAAGAAAGCGTAGTTCTGAAGAGTTCATGAGGGGGTCATTTTTTCCGTGTAGTAGACATGAGAACCAGGTTTGTTGGGTCTTAATTGTTCAATGTTTTTTCCTTTCCATTTAAGAGAATTAATGTTCACTCTGATTATAGCAGAAGTGGGATTTATACAGTAACGGGACATTGGGAAATCATCATTCTGGGCACTGTGCAATTGTGAAGACTAACCAAGGTATGAATCCGAGAGCTAATCGAATCTTCAACTGTTTTAGCATTATGATCATCATTCAACTGTTTTAGCATTATGATCATCATTCAACTGGTTTAGCATTATGACATCATTCAACTGTTTTAGCATTATGATCATCATTCAACTGTTTTAGCATTATGATCATCATTCAACTGTTTTAGCATTATGATCATCATTCAACTGTTTTAGCATTATGATCATCATTCAACTGTTTTAGCATTATGATCATCATTCAACTGTTTTAGCATTATGATCATCATTCAACTGTTTTAGCATTATGATCATCATTCAACTGCTATGAACATCGTTCCTGCAGCCAAAGGCACTCCGACTGGAGTTCGCTCTTGGATCGCAACAGGAAGAGGAGGTTAGATTCTAAATGGATTTTGTTCATATAGATGTAGCATTGTTGAGTCAACATATTTGTTAAGAAGATTTGGATGTAATACAGGTGAGATATATGTTGGTTTCTTCAATCTGAACAATGTGAAGACGGTAATATCAGCAAAGATTTCGGACGTGGCCGAAGTTGTTCCTGGCAAGAAATTGGATCATAGTTCCTGCAAATGCAAAGAGGAATGGAGTGGGAAAGAGTTTGGATTGAAGGCAGGGTCAATAGGTGCAGCAGTTGAAAGCCATGGTTGTGCACTGTTTATCATACATTGTAGCAGCTGATCCAGGTGCAGTCAATAATAAGCTCTGGAGTATGATACTAGGGTGTGCGGATGTAAGTAAGTTTAGTTCTTTTAATACGTAAGTGCTGACGTTCTATTATAAAGAGCCCCTTCCAAAAGGGAACTTTTGCATCTATAAAAACGGTTTCATCCTCGTAAGTGCTGACGTTCCAATTGTTTCCTTAATTTAATTATTGAGTGCAAATTGCAATTATAAAATAATTAATAGAAATAAAGTCCCACTTTTTGGGCTGTCCAGTTCCCAATTCGATGCACTTTCATGGGCCCAGAATCGGTTTATAATATCTAGCGGGGCCCACCAGCCCAATTGCTCTTCCCTGAATGCCTTTAGCTCCTCGGTCTGCAGTATAAATACTCGTGGAGTTTGGTCGATTCATTTACGGGCAGCGAGAAGCTGAATTATGGGAGCGATACACCTGGTAAGGAGAAGAGCGGAGAGTAGAGGCGGAATTCCAGGATCTTCATTTTACTCGCTCAAATAATAGTTACCAACGTTTTGAGTCTCCTTTCATTTTCTAGAAATTTTCAAGTTTCTTCCTCCTTTTTCCTTTTCTTTCCATCTATACATGGCTTCAATGCCTATAGTTACATTTGGTTTTCGATCCGCTCAGTTTTCAGGTTCCTCGAAGCTCCACCTTCAAGAAATGCGCTCTCGTTATGTAGTAAATCAGAGATTTCTTGCATCCAAATCTCTAAGATGCACCATATCTTCCTCCGATAGGTTACATCTTCGACACTCTAGTTGCGATCTCGATGCGTTTGCAATTCCGGTCTATCCGTCTGATTTAGTGGTCGATAAGCTTCATCGACTTGTTTTGGAGTTCAAGCCTCTCTTGAAGCCGATTGATCGAGTGAAACGATTGTTGCAGTATGCAGCGATTCTTGATCCTTCTGGTGAATCGATTCGACTACCAGAGAATCGAGTGAGAGGATGTGGGACGCAAGTATGGTTGGATGTAAGAATTGACGAGTTTGATCGAATGAGATTCAAAGCTGACGGCGATTCGGAGATCGCGAAGGGATATTGTTCATGTTTGATTTGGATGTTGGAGGGCGCGGAGGCATGTGAGGTTTTGAAGATGAGGAGCGATGATTTGGAGGCTGTGAATGTTGGCTTACATGGAAAAGCGATATCTAGGGTGAATACATGGCAAAATGTGTTGATGAGTATGCAAATGAGGACGAATGCTTTGGTATCCAGGAATGAAGCCTTTTATCTGTAGCACTGTTCATCATCGTCGATGGTGTTGGCGCCATCGTCAAAATTTGAAAAAATAGCAGAGGAGATGAATTAATCCTTCCATGTCTGTATCTGGCTATTATATAATTTGACCACACCAATGCTCAACAAACAGGTACCTAAATTTGATTGTAACATGTAATCACTAAACCTTAGGTTATAGGTTTAAGATATATTTTCTGATACTTGAGTTGAGTTTGGCTAGTTTATGTTCAAGTGTTTCTTTCATTTTGCGACTGTAAATCACTGTATGAAACTAACATGACAACTTTCTTAAGTTGTTCTAATATCTTTCGCTTATATTTATATTCTGTTAGTTAGGAAAGTGAATGATCTTGAGTATAGTGCAGTATGCATAAGTTATTTTTATAACATCTAACACAGCAAAATATAGATATATATATATGTATATATATGTATAAAGTAATCCACAAAGTTTGGCTTATAATTGTTATTATTATAACCTCGACGAATTTCTTATTGTGTTTTTTGAATTTTATCTTTAAATTTAAATCCCACTTCAGTTTGTGTTTGTATAAATAAGAGCCTCCAAAACCATAACCTTTCCAAAGTTCACTTGTTTACATATATAAAATAATCACATATACAAACCCCACAAATATGACTAAATTGAACCGGTATGAAAATGAAATGAAACTCGAAATAATATAATATTTAACCTAAAACTATATTTTTGTTGGGTAAAAATAAAAGGTCTATATTTAATGATTTGGATATTAAAATAAAATAAATATAAGAGTATTTCTTTCAAAAGAAATCCTTAATACAAAATGTTGCTTATAAAACTTTTAGAACAAAAATAAGTAGGAAATTAAAAATGGACAGAGATTCCAAATGAGTGATACACACTAGGATTAGGAATGGCGGCAATCGATATAAATAAAGTGGAAGATACAAAGCATCCTGACCGTCCAATGTGTTGAAGTCAAGAGGAGAATGAACGCCGGATAATTGTCCACGTGACTACTGTCAGTGCGCCGTTTATCACTCTCGTGCTCGGCGCGTGGGAACAACACCCATAATCTCCACGGCTCCCACCCCCAGTCCGTCCTACTCCGAACCATAAAAAGAAGACGGAAAAAAAGATTGGGAAAAAGAGACATTCTACAAAATCCTTCCCCCTCTTCTCACAACCACTGTTTCCCTTTCGTATTTTCCATCGTATGTTCTTTGAGCTCCGGCTCCATTAACGGAGCCTAGCTCATTCTCTAAACTCTATTTCTTCGTTTAGATCTCTCTTCTCCTTCTATTTTGAATTCTTTCGATTTGTCGATCTCGAGCTTAACCAAACCAAACCCACGAGAGAGAAATGTCAAAACCGTGGGGCGGAATTGGAGCCTGGGCTGCTGATGCCGAGCGTGCTGAGGCTGAGGAACGAGAGGCGCAAGCTGCTGCGGCCGCCTCCCAAGCAGAATCGAAGAATTTCCCTAGCCTTAAGGAAGCTGTCAACACCAAGCCCAAGAAGAAGAAGATGACGCTGTCGGAATTCACTATGGGGACCTTGACGGGTCCGGGCGCCGGCAGTAGGCAAACAGACAGCAAGGGCTTGACGCCGGAGGAGATGCTTCGACTTCCGACTGGTCCCAAAGACCGTTCTGGTGAAGAAATGCGTCCTGGCCGACTTGGTGGGGGATTTCCCACTTATGATCGGCAGAGTATGCCTGCTGGTCGATTTCGAGACCGTGATGAAGGCGATGGGTCTTGGGGTGGTGGTCGACGGTCGTTTGGTGGGTTTGATGATGATCGTAGGGATCCACCTCCTAGGGCTTCCAATTTCGATCAACCTTCAAGGGCTGACGAGGTGGATAATTGGGCAATGACTAAGAAATCTCCCACATTGGCTTCAGAGCGACAGAATAGGTACGGGTCGCTAGGCGGTGGCATGGGTGGAATTTCATCCAGGTCTGACGAGGTCGATAGCTGGGCCAGTGCGAAAAAACCTGTTCCATCGAGATCCTCCACATTTGGTTCTGGTTACCGTGACCGTGAGGTGAATGAGCATGATCGCTGGACTAGAGGCAGTTTACGTGATAGTGACACAGAACGACCCCGATTAGTATTGGATCCACCCAAAGCTAATCTCGTTACAAATGAAGCAACAAGGTCGAACAAGGCAAGTCCTTTTGGAGCAGCAAGGCCAAGAGAGGAAGTTTTGGCTGAGAAGGGGTTGGATTGGAAGAAGCTGGATACAGAAATTGAGGCCAAAAGAACCAGTAGGCCAACCAGTGCTCACTCTAGCAGACCTTCCAGTGCTCAATCGAGCCGTTCAGAGGGTCCAGGATTGCAGGGCGTAGAAAATGTGGCGAAGCCGAGGCCAAAAGTCAATCCCTTTGGGGATGCCAAACCTAGGGAGGTTTTGCTGGAGGAACGTGGCAAGGACTGGCGAAAGATAGATCTGCAACTTGAGCATCGTGCTGTCGACAGGTCCTAATTTCACTTTTAACATTGTTAAACTCTATCTCTCTCCGTTGTAGTTCGGTGCAGGGGATAATTTCTTTGTTTTCTGATTGTCATTTGGTTCTTGGAAGCAAATTCTTCCTGTATGAAGCTAGCTGGAGAAGTTCTATTGAGGATTGGGTTTAACTTGATTTAAAACTTTGCAAAGGTTCTGACAGCGAGCTGTCCTAGTACTTAGTTGAGTGGAGCCATTTATTCGACTAAACTTGCTAATAATCTTTATTTATGTTACAAAGTATTGTTAGGACCTATGGAACAAAATTATGAAGGGCTAGGAGATCACCTAGTTATAATCTTAGAGTTGGAACTTGAATGATCATATATGGCCTTACAGTACCATCCAGCTTGTTTACTTTGCTGCTGGAGTTGTTGCCTAGTGAATGATTATCATCAGGAAACAACAATAGCAGAAATGACTGAAGTTGATTTTCTAGTATGATCGCTTTTAGGCTTAGTTTAGAGTTTTAGATATTCAGTTAGAATTCTGGTTTCAATCCTATTTACCACTTCAGCTCTCATATGCAGTTTATTTTGGCCCTTATACTTCGATTTTTGAACTTCGCTTAAAAATCTAATTTTTCTATTTGCCACTAATTTTGACATTGGTTTTGAATTTTGACATAAACCTGAGGTCCTCTATTTCTAAACCATCAAACAAGTGAATACAGACAGCTTAAAGTACAATTCTACATAATGCCACACCAATTGCAATTTGAAAATTTAGAGATATATACACACACGCCCACAAACAAGTTCATTAATTAAAAGAAAGAGGACATACAAGAATGGAGATAAAGATATCCCCAACCAGTCAAGGGGTTACAAGAAGGACCCTCAGTTGAGCATGAAATAGAAGAAAACTGTCTGACTTGATCCTGAGGATCATAATGAAAAGAGTCACTCCCCTAAAAAATCCTTTTGTTTCTTTCTTACCAAAGACCCTCAGTTGGCATAAATTTTGATGCCTCAAACCCTTAGTACAAAAGTCAATATGAAGTGAGCATGAAATAGAGATCTGTCTGGCTTTGATCTTTTCCTTGGAATATTCTTATATTTCTTCCATTCCATATGGACCAAATGATGCTATTTTGATCTCTAGCCACAAAATCTTCTTGGACTGTCTGAATGGATGGTCTGAGAGAAGTAAATTCATGCAGTCAAAGACTTCATAGGGGAGAACCACACTCCAATCAAAGGCAGTAAATAGATTGACCTCAAATATTTGAGGAGAAAGGGCAGTGGATTAAAATGTGTCTTTGTGATTCAATTGCTTCTTTACACAGTTCCAATTTGGATTTAGGATGAACCAAGGACACCTTCCTTGTAATCTATCATAAGCATCGAAACATGAGTGATTAAGTTCCCGAAGAAGAAATTTAATCTTCTTGGTGTAGAAGATTAAAATGCCTCCAAAAAGAATCATAGCTAAGGGTCCAAAGAAAGTCCCATGTATATGCTGTAAAATGCCTCCAAACAACTCTTGGGAAAAACCCAGCACGAATTAAAAGTTTTGAAAAGGCTATACCAAAACATTTAGTGATAAACGCAAAATTTGATTTTTATTCAAAGTCACCAAAATAGTATATTTGCACAGCCTTTTTTTTTTTCCTCTGATTGGAAAGTGATATTTTTTTTTGAAGGCATGCATGACAAGCCTCAAGTATCTTTCCATGTTGTGTTATTATTGTCTCACCACATTTGCTTTTGTCTGTTACAACTTACATCTAGTATACTTCGCTGTAACAAGCCTCAAGTATCCTTCACTGCTAATTTATATGCAGGTGACCTCATCAACTCCCATGATTAATTCAATTTGTAACAACAGAATAGTTTAGGCATGGATGACATGTATCATGAGAAAGTTTTCTTACCTTACTGCTGGGAAATGTGTACATTTTAATCATTAGATTCTTCTTTTTAGCAAAACTTGTAAAGGAATCAAAACCTTTAAATGCTAAGCTGTAAAGTGGTCACATCAGTAGATCTCATTGACTGTCAAATTATTGGATGCAAAGAATCAACTATGAGAAAGTAGTTTTTCTAACCTCTTTAGATATACAATTATATGTTGATGATTAGATTTTAGGAAACATGTGTTTTTATGCTTATAATTCGAATACAGGAACTGAATGTTGAACCACTGCGAAATGAAATTATATCAGCAGGTTTTTCTTCTAGTGTATTATTTTTCTTTTCTGTACCAGGGATCTTGGAGAGAATTCTCTTTCTATCTTAGGCACTCTTATGTTTTATGGAATACATTATTATTTTTTAAACAAAAGTTGATAAGGGTCATATGTGGCCCTTGGTGGCTTCGTCTAATATGGTCCTCTCTTCATAAGCCTGTAGGACGAAGTGAAGCTTTACTAATCTATCACGTATCACTTAAATTAAATTAGGTGAAAAAAATTAAAAACAAATATTTATTAGCATGCTCTGTACTGCTTGATTTTCAAGCCTTTGAGATGGATATTTTCTAAACTGTCTACTCTTTTACCACAGGCCTGAAACAGAAGAGGAAAAGATGTTGAAAGAGGAAATTGATGTTCTAAGAAAGGAACTTGAGAAAGGCTTATCTCTGAATGCTAAGAAAGAATCGGTGGAAGAATCTGCCGTAGAGATACAAAATCTGCGTGAGAGAATAAATAAAAAAGAATGTGAACTGGAGGCGCTGGTCCTTGATTTGGATGATAAGGTTCGCTTCGGGAAGAAAGCAGCTGAGAGACCTGGCTCTGGAGCAGGTAGGGCTGCTGTCTTTCCTGAAAGACAATCTTCTCAAGGATCCTTTGATGAGTCCAGAAGTTTTGAGTCTATGGAACGGCCTCGATCACGTGGCACTCCAGATGTGTGGAGTAGATCTGCTGAGGATGGAAAACCAATACAAGGTGCCAGAGATGGAGGATTTTTGGGCAACAGAGACATGAACAGGTTTGGATTTGTTTGTCATTTTGTTGATTCTTGGGTGTTCTTAAACGTTTTAATGCTGTTATTTTTCATCTGGGAGAAATATCTATTGCACAGAACTGCTGAGTATTTAATTAGATTTTCGAACATGGGATTACACACTTTTTCTTTATGGTGCAAGGGTGGTGCAGGAAATGAAGGGGGAATATTTTGTTGTTTATTCCATTCTGTTCCAAGTTATTATTCTGAATCTGAAATATGGCATTTGTGTTGTTATTCCAGGTCGAGGGATAGATGGTAAGAAGCTACATTGTGGATACCATTGGTTTGATGATCTACCTTATGAGTATTGGAAGCGAATAATACATTGGTCTCACCTTTCACGATGGTTCTCTTATTTTGAGCTCTGGAAATTGGAGTGAGAGAGTGCTAATGATGTGGTGCCAAACTTTTGTTACCCCTTCTCCAAACTATGTAAAATTGCTATTTCTTATTTTTGTTGAAATTGAGGAGCCTGTATCATGGTTAGGACTCGAATTATAACCAGACAGTTGGGATTCCCTAGTTTTTTTCTTTTTCCTCTCTTTGTAACACTCAAGTCATTCTGTGTTATACACCTAATTTGGTTCATTTCGCTCATCCACATGTCAATCTAAGTTGATTCCTTTGCAAGAAAGATGCTGTAAACTGCTGCTGTTCATGCTGATCCGTAGGAACAAATTTTCAATATCTTCTTTTTAGGAAGAAAGTGTTACCTAATCAAAATCAAAAGTCATTTTAGAATTGAGATAACAAAGCATATTTTTCTAGGCGAATGACGCAACGCAATAAAAAAGATGAGTCAACTACCCACACCCCGGTTCCTTTCCCTGTGTTTTGTATGAATTTTTGTGTCAAATTATTTATTTTGGTAGATGAAGCACAACCATAAGAAAGTTGAGAAAAAAGCATGCCACCAAGCAGTCCAACCAACCAGAGTAAGCTTGAACAGAAAGTGGGGAGTCAAATTAGCTGAAGAGATTCTTATTTATTGTACTAAGAACCAAGTCTTAACAAGACATTAGATGTAACAAAAAAAGCCATTCGCTAAGCTAAAGAGGCTTTTCATAAAGAAGTGAGAGTCATCCAGCGACGCATTTAGCCAAGCACTCATTACAGAGAATTGTCCGTCTCTAAATCTTTCTTCCCACAACCTTTTCTTTTGTTTTTTTTGTCATTACATGCTTCAGAAAATAAATAAACAACAACAGAAAAGGAGAGAAGTAAAGGCGTGAAGATCGTATGAAATTTGGTCAGATATATATATATATATTCATATGGTAGACGTAGACACTGCAGTTCAATTCAAGCTTATAGTTATACTTACAGCAAACACAAAATAATCATAAAAAGAGAGGGAGGGAGGGAGAGAGAGAAGAAACCCCTCACTGTGAGATTATGATGGAGTGAAGATAGGTATGATGATTGGGCATGAAGATGATTTCCTATCTGGCATGTCTAATCCTGTCCTTTTGTAATTCAATCCCTCTTCTTTCTCTCTCCACATGGGTCCATTTTAAGCTCATCAGTCTGCTAAAATATTGTTTTTTTTCTCTCTCTCTCCCCCCTGTATTCTTTCTGGGGAATTGGGAACTAAATCTAATTCATCAATCCTCAATCTGTAAGACCTTGCAGAACCCTGTTTTGTTTTCACCAAATCTTTCCATTTCCATTGACCATTCTTCATTCCATCTTCCAAGCATACAGAAATAAGCAGAATTTGGATGACACACCTGCCGCTGCATTTTCATCCTCCCCAGAAGTAGAAATCACTTCTCTAATGGACATTCCTGTTGGTGTTAAAGAAGAGGATGGAGCAGGTAGCGATGTCGTTGATGCAAGTGATGACGATGGAGATTCAGACCATGATGACATTGGCCTGAATATGAATAGCCCGTTCCTGGAGCCTGAACCAAACAGCCAATCATGGACATCCCAGTAAACTTCTAATCTTGTTCTGCTGATTAATACAGATTCATTGCCTCTGAACTTCCAGTGAAGGTGCTTAATTTTGATTGCTGGTTGCCCGTCGATCCTCATCTCCAGTTCTGGATCGAATGAATCAGAAAAACTGGGATTATTGATGTTGATGAACTCAATTGAGATGGTGTGGAACTTGCCTTTCTCATGGAACTGGATTCTGGTGGAGAACATTTTCTTCCCAAATACATGTTCCTTCTTTGAAACCAGAGTCGGTTCAATCAAAGCAGGCCGACAACCTGCCTTTCTGAAGGCATCTTTCTTGAGATCCCCAATAAGTAGAACAACTTCTTCTTCACAGACAACGGCCACGTAGTAACCCGACTGTGGCTCTGTCTCTCCATTGAATTTTGCACTCTTGAGGTCCCAGAATACATCCACAGCTCGACCATCCACTTCAAAGTGCTTAGAACCTTGTTTTCTCCAGAAGTACCATGGCTTCATCTCAACCTTACACTGATATTGCTGGTTTCCTTCTGGTCCTTGAACACAGATGGAAAGACCATGAAGTAAGAGATTCTTACACCAAGTGACTGTGATGAGACGACACTGACCAACGATCTTTGTTTGATATACTGACATAAACACACTCTGACCTGACCTGATTACTGAAGCTGGATCATTCCTTGGCCTCTCCCCAAATGAGAAGCAAGCAGGAATTCCGATGGAGTCATGCATGGCTTGGTAGGAATCCAAGAAAGCTAATTGTGCTTGGAAGTTGAAAATGGAGTTTGTCTAAACTAGCTAAAAACGATCACAGTAGAAAGCAGAAAGAAGAAGGCAGAGGGAGAGAGAGGATCAGAACTAACCTATTCATTGCCACCATCTCAGAGATCTACTTCATGAATATGCTGACAGGGAAGTTCTTGGCAGTTTGTGATTAGCAAGCGGAAAGAACTCATTATCTGAACTGGCAGCTCAGAATGTGGAAAGGTAGGGACGAGGAAGAAGGAACTGGACGCATTTTATAATGGAAAAATACCTTCTGTAAGCTGTGTTGAGCATTTCCATGTGGAAAGGAAAAGAAAGACTACAGAAATAAAACTATTTATTCTGCTGTACAACTGATTTGGCCTCAATAATGGTCATTAACGCCTCCCATCTCCATAAATCAGAACTTTTGTCATGCACGGTAAAAACAAGACAAATCCCATTTCATCCAATGTGAAAATCCCTCAAAAAAGGGAGGGCAACAGAAAATCCCTCAAGCATGTGAGTGAGTGAGTGAGTGAGTGAGCGAGGTAAATAAGAAAGGAACTTCATTAAAATTTGAAAATCATTTAGGTTTACTATGTGGGCTGTGTTTATCTAATAATTTAATGTGTTCGAGATTTGTATTTTTCACCTGGGTTTCTCCTCCACTTTGCAGTGGAACTGTTGGGAAAAGTGACTTGCCAAGGAATCTGAAATATAATAGATAATGTGGAAATATATAAAGATCACTGTAGTTTAGGTGGCAAAGGAAATGGTCCAGCCTCAGTATTCACTTTATGAGTAACAACAACTAGGATTACTTTGAAGGTATAAAACAATGAAGCATAACCCCACTTGTCTGAAGCTGAACATGAAGCATACACAGAAAAACCGAAAAAAATACCAGCAGCTTCAACTTCCCTATATCCGAATGTCTTGAGAATCATTGTGTGTGACTAACCGAGTTCAAATTATTATGTTGGCACCATCATCATCTAACAATTTTCAAAATGGTTCAAGATTGAAAAAATATATATAAATAAAAGGGTCTTGAGAACCTAAGAGGGCGTAGAACAAGAAAAGGGGGGACATTTACTTGATAGTAGAAAAAACTCAGAAACTACCTGGTTCCATACTTGGATAACTGAAATGAAATACACAGATCTGCTTTTCGTACAAGTTTTTCTGGCAATCAATGCAATGGATTATCTATTATCCTGAGCTAACGCCAGATCAAACAAACTTACGAACATTCTCAGACCGACTCTCGCACCTAAAGTGGCTTAAGTCGACAATTATTACGGTAATGTCATCCAGGCTACCTCTACTTAGAGCTAGATCTACAAGTTCCTTACAAGCGGCCACAAGTCTACTGGAAGTGGGTCTCTTCCTATAGCTATCATTATTCTCCTTAGGTGAAGATTCTGTCTTCATCTTTTTATGTCTGACCAATGATATTCTCCTTGATTTTGTTCTGGGACTTTCAATTTCACAAGAATAGTCATATTCAGCTTCTTCAGAGCCATCCATTGCCTTGTCACAGATTGGAGATTGGCCCATCCCCCCTCCTTTCTGTTGCGTGACTAAAGAAATTCTCCGCAGTTTTGATGGACTTGGGTTCATCACAGAGCAATGGGCATGGCTAGTGCCTCTCAAGGAACATTTTGGTAGCCCAAAACTTTTATCCATCAACCTCAGTCGTGTCACGACATCAACGGTCTCTTGGTTCCCAACCTATGAAAATTTTGACCACTTCAAAGTTAATATCAATTGCCAAAACAACACAAACCATCTGTCACAACATCAACAGTCTCTTGGTTCCCAACCTATGAAAATTATGTCAACTTCAAAGTTTATGTCAATTACCAAAGCAACAAAAATCATCTGTCCTCTGATTGATTTGATATTCAAAAATCAGTTTCCTTTTTGAGCAGGTTAACCCATTACTGAATAACTCCCCATGTAGACATGAAGTGATTCAACTTGACAGATTACTTAAGGCTCGCATCTATTTCATCTTTATGTTCAAGTTTATTCCCTGTTAATGTCCCAAGGACGTAGGTTTTACTGCTGGTAAGTTAACTTGTGAAGGTCAATCAGCTGCTCTCCTAATTTAGTATCTCATTATCATCTCAGGTCAGGAGTTCATTATGCTATGCTTCCCTAATAACTCAACCTACTTGACTACTTTAACATATGGTCCACAGAGTACTCTCACGTGATACATTTAGCTGAATATCACTGAAAGATAAGGGGACCAAGTACAGATGCATATATATGTGAGTACATATACATTGCTTTAATAGTTTCTATTAAAAGTTATTTTTCAAATAATACAGTTTCAAAACTATTTCCTAATACAGGTCTTTCCAAAAGATGATTTGACTACAACATATCGGATATGAACTATTGAAGAGATAATTCAACTTCTTTGGTTTTCTTTTATATAGGATTCTTTCAAATCATCTTTTGAAGAGCTGATTTCAACTTGTTTGGTTTCTTTCAAATTGATTCTCTCTTAAACTCAGCACTGGAAAAGATTTCGTACTTCATTTAATGAATCATCTTTTAAGAGCAATTTCATTGAGAACTATCACAAATTTCAAAATTTTATTCCAAACTAATGTATTTTCCGAACTTCTGTAAGAACGCAATATTTAAAAAAGTAATCCTATGCATATGTATACGAGTGGATGTTCAGAAAATGAAGGAAACTCATCCATACCTTTTCCCATAATCCATCAGTGGCTAGAACAAGAAATTCCATGTCTTCACTAAGAAGTATGGCCTTTGAATCAGGCTCTGCCAGTACCCAGTCCTTCAAATGAGCATCTCCAATGCTTCTAGAAACAGAAAGAACTCCATGAACTCTCCATGCCCCCCTGTGAATCTCAACGTATCCACCCTACATCACAATTTAGAGTTCTCTACCATCACCATCATATCTATCCATGATAATCAAGTTCATTATGTAACCTTTTATACACACTATATTATATGTACCTTGTTCTCTATTCGTTTCCTTTCATCCTCCTGTTCAACTCTATGGTCTTTTGTGACTGCTTCAGCTACTCCTCCTCTAGAAAGAACAGCTCTACAGTCTCCCAAATTGGAAACAACAAGTTCTTCTCCTTGTATCAGAGCTGTGACACAGCAGACACCACTGCCTAAACCCTAGAAAATTAAGGAATTTTTTTATTATTATAAGACAGTAGTTCTAGATAGACAAGAAATTGCAACGCGAGGAGAAAATGTAGCTCCATTTGCAAATTACCAGATTCAAGAAGTCTCGGTCCGTTTTCAAGAAAGCAGCTTTAATTGCTTCCTCCTTCTGTGCAGATTCCGTGCAATTGCCCACCACTTGAAGTATGTTCTTGTGCAAATTTTCTGCAACAAATTTCGCTGCCTTCCTGCCTCCATGGCCATCATAAACGCCAAAAAAGGCCTACCAAATAAAAGACGATTCATGACAGAAGTAAATTAAGCTGCTAGAATTTTAAGAGAAATGGAAGCTCCATTACATCATTGAAGTGGCCTTTCATGCAAGAAATGATCCTGTGAGTGTCTTCCATGAACCTCTTCTTGCCCTTGACGGAGAAAACCCCAACATGATCCGCAAAGTCTGCAAACAACAGTTTAGCTCATAACTGAGACGGGAATATTCTAATTCTCCACACAAAGAAAAAGAACAAAAAAAAAAAACGAAATGAAAAAAGAAACTACAAGTAGTGCATGGATCGGGAGTACGAAAAGAAGTAATTTTAAGTACGCCATTAACAAAACGTTTAGGTGTAAAGAGAGTATTTGAAGTTCGCCATTACCAGCGGAGGAGAGGGAATCTGTTCGGGGAGTGGTGGCTTCAAGTTTTTCGGCTTGAATCTCTCGTAAGACGTTAGGGATCTCAATCTTGGGAGGTCTTTTCCGCTTCAAGCAACAAGAGGAGTCGTTAAATCGCAAGGCAGAGGTAGCGTCCCTCATCTTCTTGCCCGACTGTTTTCGAAAGAGGATTACTCCAACGGCTATGAAGAAGAATGTGAGGCCAACAGATTATAAATACTGTAACACACACACACACACACACACACACACACACACACACACACACACACACACACACACACACACACACACACTATATGATGGACTAAATTTATTATTAAGAAAGTTTAAAAAAATATTAAAAAATTTGTAATTAATTAGGCGGTGTAATTTAAGAAGTGGATTAATCATAAATTTATGAAAAATGAATGAATCCAGTTCAGCAGTTAAGGTGTGAAGACCTGGTTGACTGTACACATCGGGGTTCGGAAGAAAGGCCGCCGTTGAAACTGAAAATCCAACAGGATCTGTGAGGTTTCAAGATTTGAACGTGATCCACATCTTTGTTCTTCCGGATCTTGCTCCCTTCATCTGCCTTTCTTACTCTCGGTTACTCTAACCTTCTCACTTACTTCTCTCTTTCATCTCTTCTTTTTCTTCTTTTTTTCCCCTTTCACCCCCTTCATTATCTTTCTATGCTTCTCCTTCTACTTTTCCCTAAATTTTCAAGTCTTCGCTTACCTGAACCAGTGGGAATCTTTAGTTTTGAAGTTCCAATTCTTTAGCAACATTATTTGGTCATTCTGTACTCCCTTCGTTTTGGGGGTTGACTTTTCTGGTTGGAACCAAGTGCCGGTTTCAACAATTGGATACCGATTGAAGTTGTTCGTCAGTTTTGCAGATAGAGTCTGATGTGAATTTGGGCCTGCTATTCTCTAAATCCAGGATTGAGGTTTGGATGTTAATATGGGCAATCCGATGCGAAGGTCTATAATTCTATCTTTTCTTATTAGGGATTATTTATGTTGTATATCGAGTATGAAGCTTATTAATGGAATCTGCCCCTTTTTGGTTGTAGTCCCGTCAGTAGAGTACCCAACGAGGCCATGACCATGAAGCTTATTGTCGCGGCATTTGTGGGTGTAGTCTTTGGCTGCTCCATTGGATTGTCATTTCCCGTGCTTTCATTAACTAAAGTATGAGCACTTTAGGAATAAATGCTTTCACTACTGTTTTTCACCCCTTCTGCCTACGTTTCCTTCTTTCTTTCTTTTTAGTGGATGCAATTATATGTGTTGTTAATTTGGCAGCTAAATCTTCCATCCAATATTTTTCCAACTCTCGGTCTCGCATATCTTAATGGAAGATCAAGAAGCTCAGACCGCTCCAGGGACTTATTTCTTGATGGTCGCCTCCTTGTGAAGAATAGTCATAGCAACTCAAACCAAACACGGATCTTGAATGGAACATCAAAGGTCATTCCATAACTCCTAACAAAATCTCCATCACATGACTGCTTTTTTAATACTTTCACCTTTACGAGTTTGCATATCATTTCAATTTTGTTTGCAGATTTGGGTCCCATCAAATCCCAGAGGTGCAGAAAGTTTACCTCCAAAAATTATCTCTTCTGAATCAGATTTGTATGCACGTAGGCTGTGGGGCAATCCTAGTGAGGTGTGTATACTACCCAATTATGAAGATGAAGTTTATGTGACCTCAACTTTAAACTCTTTAGATACCACCATGTATGTCATTCAACCTTAAATTTGCTAATAATAGCTGTTTAATGCTAATGTCCTATTCCTTTGCTATCATTAGGAATTTGGATCACATAATGGGAATTGTAAAAGAGCCTGATTTTATTCAATGACTGGGTTGTTTTAAGATACTACGTAGCATAGTATTTTAAAGTTAAAAAGACTGATCAAAATGAGATTTGCAGGACCTGATCACCAAGCCGCAGTACCTTGTAGCTTTTACCGTTGGTTACAATCAAAGATACAATATTGATAGAGCAGTCAGAAAGGTCTGTATATGAGTGTTTGTGTGTGTGTATATATTCGAGAGATTAACTATGCTTCTTCTCAACAGTTTTCAGATCAATTTGTTATCCTTCTCTTTCATTATGATGGACGAACATCAGAATGGGATGAATTTGAATGGTCAAAGCGAGCCATTCATGTTAGTGCTCGTAAGCAGGCCAAGTGGTAAGGAATCATTGCCAATTCTTTTTTATGCTGGTTTTTGTTAGGGAACTTCGTTCATATTCTGGATGATGTATATTGTGTTTTAAATTTAGTCTTCTGAAATTCTGCCAAGGTGGTATGCCAAACGATTTTTGCATCCTGACATAGTTGCACCATTTGACTACATTTTTATTTGGGATGAAGACCTTGGATTGGATCATTTCGATGCGGAAGAGTGAGTTTGCCACGCTTTGGATTGATTATATTTTGATGCGGAAGAGTGTGTTAGCTAACACTAAATAATTCAATTCAGATATATAAAGCTAGTAAGGAAGTATGGATTAGAAATTTCACAGCCTGGTCTGCAACCAAGTAAAGGTTTAACGTGGCGAATGACAAGGAGAAGAGATGGAAGCGAAGTTCACAAGTAAGAGTAATAGGAGTTTGAGATTGAACTTTTTTCCATCAGTTCAGAATAATTATATTAATTATATTGAATTTCGTTCAGAGAGACTGACGAAAGACCAGGATGGTGCATTGATCCTCATTTGCCTCCCTGTTCTAGGTAAAATATGCTACTATTTTGAATGATCTGATTCTACAAGTTGTAGGTTTCTTATATACAACATTTAACATGCAGTTTTGTTGAGATCATGGCTCCAGTTTTTTCCCGTGAAGCATGGCGTTGTGTTTGGTATATGTTACAGGTTTCAGCTGGTTTTCTGCCTTCTTTTTAAATGTGCTCCCAATAGTGTTCCTCATCTTCTTCCACTGATGTTTTTTGGTTTTTCCTTTAGAATGATCTAGTCCATGGATGGGGTCTTGATTTCCTCCTTAGAAGATGTGTGGATGTGAGTAGCCTAACTTCGTCTCGTTTTCTTCTGTGCTTCAAATAGCGTCATTAAACTTGATTTCTTTACAAACAGCCTGCACATGAAAAAATTGGGGTTATAGATGCCCAGTGGATTGTTCACCAAGGGCTGCCTTCGCTTGGAAGCCAGGTAAAGGAAAATAATTGGTTAGCTTACCCTCCCCCATTTTCCTTGCAAATAACAATTGAGTTTGCAGAGTAGAAGATTTAGTTGCTAATTACCTCCTCATCTTACTTTTCCGTTAGGGAGAATCAAAAAACGGAAAGGCACCATGGTTAGGGGTATGTGAATTTATTTATGTCAACCAACAAAATGTCGTCATCATGTTCACTGTTTACTATTTGTATGTATGTACTGATATGTTATGGGAATTTTGATAGGTGAGTGAACGGTGTAGAAGAGAATGGACAATGCTTCAGAGTCGGTGGGCAATTGCGGAGAATGCGTACTTAAATGATGTTGAGGATGGGGTCATCCCTTCACCTGAAGTAATCCATTAGAGAACAAAGGCGATAGGCATTAGAGTTGTACGATACAACACATATACTAGCTCAAGGTTTAACTTCGTATGGTGACACTGATATGAGAGAGACAAGTTGTCGAGTCATTTACTTGATCAAATTTTCATTTGTACAATTCAATTCAATTTCCTTCATTTTGTAACACTACTACATAGAATACAATTCTCAAAGGCTTGTGGAATTTGAAACTTTGATGTAGTTGATGTAGCCATATGCAGCCTTTTAGTTCTGATTTGAATGACTGGGTTCGTATGTGGGATTATTGTTTGTTTTGGTACCTTAAGCTTCCCAGGTGTGAGACTGAAACATGGCAATAGTGGTGTAAACAGGAAACAGCAGTGAAACTGATTAGCTTCAAAGATGAGCCGTGTCAGAATTGATGTAAATTGTTTTTGGTTGAAGGTGTTGGGACTTGTCAAACTCTGCATTTCACACGGAACATGCGGCAAGAAAACTGAAGAAAAGAAAGCTTCAAAGACGGGTCCATAGCAATGCAGAAAAAGATTAGAATAATGAAAAAACGTAGATTGAATTTTATTATTTAAAAGAAAAAAATATAGTTGTCATAAATTAAATTATTATAAAAGAGGGGGAATTTAAATGAAAGTTTTATTGAATGAAGTGTCATACTTCATACGCTTCGTATTAGTTTTTCTTTTACTCTCCTTCCCAACCCTTTTATTATTTCCCCCATCAATGCAACGCCTTCCTGCCAACAACTCTCCCCCATTATTTTTCCTTCGCCTTCTCATTAATAATATTTCGCATATATTAAGGTTCATTTACTCCTAATTTCGCCTTCAGAATCCATTGACTCCAACTTAATTAAATGTAGTAATAATGATTTTGTTGAAATATACCATGTTCCCCACACATGCCACTTTATTCTACGCCATTCCTGCATGCCATGCAAATGAGAATATATATATATATATTATACTAATCAAATCCTCAATAAAAATTAACCCGTAAATGCAGGAAATTAGTTTATTCGTTTTTATACCGATGAAAACAAATTATAGGCAGCATTACAGAAATGAGACGAAGCTAGGTAAGAAAGAAAAATAATAATAATAATAATAATAATAATAATGTGGAAAAGCTGCCATCGACGTCAAGGTTTCATGTTGTAGAAGCATGGGGTTTGGAAGCCGATGAGGTCAAGCGTTTTCGAGTTCTGGTGCAGATACATTTAAGAGTTCCGGGCACTGGAATATATCATCCAGAATCACATTCTGAGCATGCCCATGAGCCAGCCCAAGCTGAGGTGGTGGGTTAAAGGCGGCGTTGAAGTTGTCCAGGATGTGGTGAATAGAATCCGGGTAATCCAAGTTATCCAAATTATCCACATTTTTTAAGGCATCAAAGGACAAATCGGAGTTGAAATTAGTGGTGGATGTGGAAGAATTGGAATGGGATTTGGGGAAGAAGCCGTGAATTATCTCCTCTAACAACCCCGAATCCGGGGAGTCCTCCTTGGGGAGAAACTCGGAGCTGGAGTAGTTTTGGTGAAGGGGGTCACCCAAAGACTTGGAAATTACTGGAGCGGTATTATTAATGGAACCTGGGTTGGGGCTAGAATTGGAAGAAGGGAAGTCGAGGAAATCGCGAAGGAGAAGCATGTCCAGAGTGGGAGAAGCGGTGTTAATCTTGCGTGTACCGGACCACACAAAGTCGGACCCACGATTAGGAGTGCAAAAAATGGGCCAATTGGAGGAGTTGAGACCCAGGTGACGGGACAGAGAGGGGTGGGATTGTCTAGGTAAATTGAAGTGAGGGATTGGATAATCGGAGAGGGAGTGAGGCGGCGGCGGCGAAGAAGGGTAAACGAAATTGGTGCGAGCCTTGAGGCCACGCATGGAGCGTGCGGCGCAGTCGTAGGCACGTGCGGCTTCCTCAGCGGTGTCGAACGTCCCCAGCCATCTTCTTTCTTTGGACTGAGGGTCTCGAATCTCGGCGGCGTAACGGCCCCAAGGCCTGCGCCGAACTCCGCGGTATCTCATTGTGCCAGTGGAGTTGTGGTCTCGGAGAGTTCGCTTGAGAATGTTGGCGGCGGCGGCGGCGGCGGTGGTGGTGGTGGTAGTGGCGGCGTTAGTAGCGGTGGCGTTGCACTTCATTTGGTAGTGTAGTGGAGGAAGAGATCGTTATATGAGTTGAGAGTGGGGAGACATGGCCAATCCGTTTATGCGCCTGAAGAAGTGTTCCAGATGGTATGTTGTGTTGGGTGTGCCTGTGTTTAGGGCTTATTTATAGTAGGAGCAGGGGAGAGACGTGCGGGTCCGGGAAGGGAATTTGTTGATTTTAAAATTCATGCATGCTATACAACCGAAATTTCTTATTTTAATGTGGATTTAAAAAAAAATTAATTCATTTAAAATTGGATTATTTGGTATTTTGAGATCTCCATCAAGTTTTACAAATACACGATAATCTCTATTTAAATATATAAATAAACAGTTTATAGTTTCTAAATGCATTAAAATATTATTTGTAATGTGTTTGGTAGTCAAATTTAAAAATTAGTTCTTCATCTAAATATTTTGTTTCAAGTGGATTTAGCAATATATATATATATATAGTTAAATATCAAACAAGTATTGATTAATTTAGTAACATACGTGATGTTACCCGTTTGTAGAATTATTATTTGAAAATATGATAAGTTTTAAGGAAAATGAATTAGTATTGAGGATTTTGGAAACAACCAGGTTTTAAAATATAAAAATTATATAGCCATAAATACAAGTAATTTGAGTAAAGATGGATTGCAATAATAGTAAGACAAAATATAAATAATAGCGAGAAAGAAAAGAGATGGGAGAATTGAAAGGCAGAGAAGGAAGGAGACGGCAAATTAAAAGAGGACGGACAATAAAATATTAAGGGAAACAAATTGCAACAGAGAGAAAAATAAATAAATAAATGAATATTTATTATATTTATGAACCCTTCTTCCTTCTCATCAATTCGTCTCTTTCATTCCATTTAATGCTTTTATTATTATTATTAATTTTCATTTTCCATATAATTCACAATTTATTATACTCAATTATACGTTAAATTGTAATAAAACATTTATTGAATGTTAAATTTTAAGGTTGAAGTTTGGAATAGAAATTCGTATGAATTGAATAACATAATATTATAAATACAACCAATACATTATAATTAGTTTGTTTTCAATTCAATAATGCACTCCTTTCTTCACCCAAACAAAGCAAACAATTATTGGAATTATAGAGCTTCGCGATATCCATGCCCCATTACACATAAATTGGTAATAAAGTATTTTCCTACATGAAAAAAAAAAATATATATTTTATGCACAAGGGGTAAATATGAATTAAAGGACTTAACCGACCATCATATATACAATATAAACATTTACCAAAGATCCTCCTCCCAATACTTTTTCTTTTAATATTTTTCTCATGTTTTGAACTAATTTAAAATAACGTAGACAATGGCCTATTTACCATTTTTCAAATATCATAAATGACAATTAATAAAAAGATTTAATAGGTACGCGACAATTAGTGAAGCTACAAAGCCTTAACTATCATACAAAGCTTTAATTTAATTTAATTTGGGCTCCTTTGTAATGGAATATTAATACGTATAAGTATTAAGTATTTGGGTGGTGTAAAGAAACAGAAAAAAAGCAACAATTATTTGTAGACACAATAATGCAATTGAAGTTCTTTTTTAAAATTGTGATTATAATTTAATACTTAATACTTATAATATAATGTATTATAGTATTCGCAATTAAATTCTTCTCTTTCCTCCACTTTATTATATTGAATGGACATTAAAGATTAGTAAGCTCCAATTTACTTTTCCTTTTATTATTATCTTTTTTACTTTTTAACTCCCATTCTCCTATCTGTCTCCATTCATTTCTCACTTCCTTTTGCCTCACTTGTAGTTTCCGAGAGAGTGTGCATATTAAATTAAATTAAATTAAATTAATTTTAAGCTTCCCCCCCCCCCCGAACTCTTTGGCACCATTGGAATGGTTAAAGCTGTGTTTACAAACAACAAATATATGTCTGCTACTACTCTATGTTTGTAATATTCAACAATGCTTACATCAATAGTAAAAAGCAACACTACTATGCAATTTCTACAACTTAATCTTGTTAATGCCCTCTTCTCAATCTAATTTATTAATTTATTATACTCATACTACTCTATTATAGGTTAAGTGTAGTAAAAGAGTTATTGGGTTTAAATTTTAAGGTTCAATTTTGTATTAGAAATTGGTGTAAAAATTGAATAATAACCATAGTTGGTCCCACTACATTATAAATACAATTAAAATTGTCAACTTCCTCACAGTTGCAAAGTATTGTCCCTTTAACTCAATAATGCACTCCTTTTTTTTCATCCTAACAAAGCAAACAATTATTGGAATTATAGAGGTTGGCGATATTAATACCCCATTACACATAAATGGGTATTAAAGTATTTTCCTACATTTTTTTTATAGCAATATTATTACTGTATATATATTTATGCATAAGGTGTAAATATGAATTAAATGACTTTACGCACCATCATGTATACGTATAACTGGGTCATTTTATAAATAAGCAATTAATATGGCTTACCCACAAATTAAATTTTAAAAAAATGACGCTAATTTTTAATGTATGTAATATTACATAGAGGAAACACATGCATACATAACCAATCAATCTTATGTGATATCATTTTGGAGGTCTAAAATAGATTAAATTAAGAGAGAGGATTGTTAAGAAGAGATGAAAGGGAAAGAAAATTGGTTTCAAAGCTTATTCATTATTGCGTCAGATTTGTTGGAAGAGGAAGGGGAAGGGGAAGGGGAAAGGAGAGGTGTCATGGAGAGAGCTCTTGTATGGAAGTAAGGCCAGGCTCCCAAGTATATCCAGAGCAGGGTTTTGGGTTGGCGTGTGGTACCAACATCCGCCCACCCCTTCTGCTTGATCCACGTGCATGCCCATTTGATGTGGATGTCCACTTCTTCACCTTCCTTACGTAGAAATCTCTTGCAGAAGAAAACGAGTCATCCACGCATTCTGATTCTCTACTCTCGTAATCTCTAGCTTCCACCCCCGCCGACACATCGGAACTCATCTCTTCGTCCATCCCCCCGCTCATCTTGTTGTGCTTTCTCTTCAGTTTTTTTATGGTCGACAAAGGAAGTACGTAATATTTGTGGCCTGGCTCTAGATATTCTTCCGCCCTTATGATTGACTCGTGTGGCTGCCTGAAAACTTCAGGGCGTGCCAGCCACTTCCCCGCCGGCAGCTTTTCCAGCACCTTAGCGGCCAGAACTGCATTGGGATAATGCTCCACTTTGCCTCCCGCATGGACCACTCTCACCAAAATCTGCTTCAATTCTAACGTAGAGTCCGATGAAGGGCTATTAATTTTGTCTTGCCCTTGCCCTTCCAATTCTTTGCTCTTTGTGTCATTATGGTCAAGACAATCGGGTGACCCCAAATATGGAAGGCAGCTTTTCAGCATAGTTGGTGTAGGACAACTACTCACGAACAATACTGATGCCCCAAATTGAGCATGGTTGTAAAGAAAGTCGTATTGGCGTTCTGCTTCAATTTGATCTTTTTTTATAATGGGCGGCGACCTCGGAACAAGGGTGTGGGGGATGAAATCGAGGCTCACCAATGTTTTAAAAACTATATAATAACGTAGATTACAAAGTGTTTTTTCCATATGTTTTTCATTGGATAATGATGAAGCATGCCACTCAGCTGCTTACACATAATCTGTATGAGCTGTAACAATTCAACTAATTTTGATTGGTTTGGTTGCTTTGTTTGTCTGCCGCAAAATATGGGTCCCAACTTATTTTGATATATCTTATCAGATGCTACGTGATGTGGTTGATAAAAGAATTGAGAGCCTTGTGGTCGAACCCCATCTCGACCATGCTTGAACCCATTTCATGAACCACAGGATCCTCCACCTGAATGCCAGCTTTGGCCTTCATATAGGAGGGAGAAAATGAAGAGGCAGGAGAGCGATCCGGCCAACTTATTTGCGTCAATGTCATGAACATGATCCGATGCATAACAATCCAAGGGAAGGGAAGGGAAGGGATAGTTAATAAATATTTTGTTGTAAAATGTGTCATAATTAATAAATAATGATAATAATAGTAAAATTAATGCTTTATTAGGGAAGAAAAAATGTCTTTTAAACAATGGCGGATGCATAACTTAATTAAGAGAGTGTTTAATATAATTCTATATATTGTTAAAAAATTTAATTTTATGATTAATAAGTTATTGACAAATTTAAATTTTAGGTTTAATCATACTCTCAATTTGAATGAATTTTTAAATGTTTGGAAGTTTATAATTTAAAAAATTAAAAGAATAAATTTGTAATTTAGCGTCACTATAAATATGATTGCCGATTTTCTAAAGCAGGAGAAGGATTGTTGGGAGGGAAAAGAATGGCGGGATTTGAAGGCGGGGAACAGAGCAACCAGGAAGCGGAGATGCCATTTGCTGCCATTAGAGACCAATGGGAAGTTCAATTTTCTCGCTTCGTTTGCTATCCAAGCACCACATCTACATCCACCGACACCCACACCCACACCAACCTCCGTCCTCTCCTTCTCAATGCCCGAAACCGCCCTCCTCGAGGCACATGGATCTCTTCGTCTTCCCCTGCTGTCCTGCAGCTCCTTCACCATTGCTCCGCATCTGATTGGATTCTTGCCGTACGCTTTCGAGATAAGATCCTCGTGAGTTCTTTTTTCACTCTTTTCTCCAAGTTCAACTCGTAATCTGTATGTGCCGGTAAATTTGTCGGAGACTAAATGCTTGCTTCGCTGAATATTATACACTCGCTTCTTCAGACTCCTCGAATTGTGTCCTTACCGCATTTAATGAATTTCCTATTACATTTCTTTAGCCATTGCTTAAATTCATGCAGTTTCTTATTAATGTTCCTGAAATCAACCTGATCATGTGCTAATTTCCGCTGAAGGAGTTGGTCTCTTGTTTGATTTCTTCCGTTTCCCCCCCTTAACCTCCCTGCATGGATGATTACCATCGAGGCTGCATCTTGACCTCATTATATACGCTTTAACCTGTGGTTCATTTATTATACAACACCAAATACTATGGAAGGTGAGAAATCCTACTTTGTGAATTATGCTTCCTCTGGCAAATCAAATGCAGCACCTTATACTGAGTCCAGTCGTTTAGCAATCCAAAGTATCAATCTAAGACACGATTTCTATTATTTGGATGCGTTTAACGCAATGGATGAATCATGTCTTATTTGCATACTGATGTAGGAAGAGCACTACCTCTCGAAGCTGCATTTCTCTTGGCCTCAGATGTGCTGTATCTCTGGTTTTCCAGCCAGAGGCACCAGAACTATGTTCGGAAGTTATAGAGATTCAGCTGACGAGGCAAGTCATGATATGTTCATCAGATTTTGTTTGTCTGTGGTGCCACGGAATTTCAAATAAAGTAGTTTTCTGAGGATGAGTTTGAGTTGTTAAACCCCACAACTCACAAGGGCACTGTTTTTCTTGGCAGATCCAAAAATTTGCCCTAAGATTTTCAACATCTTGCGAAATTGATTCATTTGTGAGCATTCTCAAGGTATTTATCATGAATTCCTTTGATGGCACGGTTTAATGGAAGATATTTGTCTACTAAAAGCTAGCTGCTGCTATTGTGCTTTTCTCCTGTTTCAGGAGATGTCGAAGGATGCAAGAGATATACAACCAATAAGTTGCGACTTTGGATCTCAGATTTCGTCTGAGTTATTATGTTCAAATACAAATAGGCCGTCTGACAGGTAAATGGAAATTATCTAATAATCAAATGCATCATTTTCTTTTTACAGCCACAGACTCACAGAGAGAGAGAGATTTGATGTATCTTATGTTTCCAGCCTCTCTGAAGAATTGAGCAATTCTACCGTGCTCCAGCCTTACACCCCTGAAATGCCTTTGAGCTTAAAAGATACTGCAGAGAAATACTCATCTTCTCAGGAAAATGTACATGTTGACCACTTAGAAAGCATATTTGCAGCGTTGCCACCCAGTTTCACGTCTATGGTATCGAACTGTTCAGATGTCAAACAAGGTAGATGCTATGACAAACTTATAGCCAAAAAATATTTCAAATCATTGTATTGACCAGTTCCCTTCGTTGTAAGGTTCAACTGCGACGCCACCACCTGCTACAAAGGATAATGATCTAAAGTCTCAAATCATGGTATGTTTCATTGTTACCAAATCGAATTCTTTTTGCGATACCCACTATTAAATGGTTTGATCTAATATTGAAATTTTTTCTTGAACTCAATATTGTATATTTCGTATCATCATCGTTGGGTTTTTATCTTTTTGAATTTTTTTTGGGACAGAAATGTATGGAAGATTCTTCCTTTCAAGGTACGTTTATATCAACACTTATCTAAACTTGCAAATGTTTCCATGATGCCCTGCATTTTAGGAACTGTTTTAGTCGATTCAAGATGGTAGAGTTAGTTCTGTGAAATCTTCCACCAGACTGAAAGACTAAGCTTATGGTTAGAACTAAACTCAACAGAAATCTTAACAAAATTACTGATACTTAACAGAAAATGCCATAAATTAGAAATGAAACACATTCTGGAGGTCTAATTTCAGAATACGCATTTTGTTTGTTTTATCTGATTTATTTTCCTTTTTGGGCTGGGCTTAGTTTTCTGTTAAGGCTCGTTTCTAAAGCCCGTGGAACCTATCAAAATCAGCTGTGTTGGGCCTATCAAAATCAGATGACGTTAAAACAGGCCGTAATATAATTTTGAAGTGCATGTCAGCTTCATTAGATTAGATGCCAAGGTTGGAAAATGCTGTGAATTTCTCTAGCTTACCGTAGCAATATCTCTAGAAATGCGCCTTCTTCATTAACGGGATGCAATTTCAAATAATACATTTCCAATTCGAGAAGTAAATTGTTTATTCTTATATAATACACTGTAATATTAAATACTGATCTGTTGGTTTAAATTCTTGGTGGTTGCTAGATATGTTGAACAGAGTTGAGAAAATTGTCGGCGAAATTGGAGGTGATTTGGCGCTGTAATTCTCAGGGTAATGTCCATAATACTTGAATCCTTAAGATGTCTTTCCATTAGCCCCCAGCGGTGGCCATATTATTTTCGCATACACATTATTCTAGTTTGCACTTATATACGGAATATTCGAGTTAATTTGACATCTCATTGGCCCTCTTATTATTAGAATCCAGTTTCAATTGTGAACAAAGATTTCCCTGGAGGATGCTTGGAAAAATCTTAAGACGTAAAAAAGATGAAATTAGATATTATATTATTTTGTCGAAAAGAAAATTGGGAATTATAAGATTGGTTGGTCCTATGTTGAGACGAGAAGGTTATGAGATGAAATTAAGTGGATTGATTAGTGCTGACTACAAGAATTAAGAAATAATAGAATTAATATAGATTGGTTTGCCAAATAAGAAGAAGAATGATAAACTAAACCACCAAACATGGACGACAGAGGCATTGCCCTCCCCATCGCCCTGGGGGTTGCAAATACAAATTAGGACCAAACCCATAAAAGAAAAACAGAAAGACAATGAATTTCAGTAGTCACTCTTCAAACAGTCGGATGGCGTTCATCCTGTCCAAGAAATCCTCAAAAACATCATCGCTACTAAGCATGCTTAATCTCAAATACTTGGCATCAGCTCCAAAACGCTTCCCATTTCTCCCCATTATGTTATACCTTCTTAGCAAGCTACCACAATCCTCAATCTCCTCATTGCACTTCAACCAAGCAAAAGCTGTTCAAACACACATTAACAACATGCTTTATGTCACCATCTTTATCCTTTAACACAAATTATTAGAAGCTGAATTTAAATCTAGATCGGATGACGTACCGGGATATGGTTTTGTGGGACGTCCAAGGAAAAAGCAGTATTGCCGTTCAAAGCTGGGAACACTAAAGAGATCACTGCTTCCAATTACCTCTCTTAAACTCTCCCATCTTTGGGCCATGAGACGGCTCCCATACTCAAAGAAGTTGTTTGAGGAATTCAACCCAAATTCTTTGTGCTCATTGCACAACAATTCCATTATCTTTGCTGTTCTGAATTGCGAGTCTTTTGATACCCCAATTGAGTTGAGCTCTATATATTTTGTCATTTTTATGGCCACCTCTCTGTCCTTAACAAGTGCCCAACTTCAAAGACACAGAAAGAAACAAAGACATATGAGATCAGATGCATTAATTGAATGATCTCGTCTTGTCTTGTTGGGGACACAGTCCATTGTGATTATAAAAAAGTAAATAAACACCCACCCAATGCGGGAGCCAGCATGTCCCGTGCATTTGGAGAAAGTGAAATACATAAGATCATGATCGGCCGGACGATTGATGGGCGTGAACTGGGGCCAGTAATAGGCCAAGTCATGGATGAGCTTGCCTTGGCCGCAATCCTTGACCACTGATTCGCGCAAACTGCCATTTGGGTTGTTTGGGGAGTTGACCACTTCTATGAATGCCCCACTTTTATTAGCGTTGTACTCATTGGCATCCCCCGCCCATTTGTAAAGCCTCGAGCACAAGTAGTCTGTTTCTTCTGGATAACACTGCTCAAAGAAAGTAAATGATTCATTCAGTTACATTACGTTCCGCCAACAAGCTAATGAGATATGATGCAAATCCAATAACAAATTCGAAGGGAAGAAGAAGAAGAAGACAGAAGAAATAGATATGTGATGTGATGCGATGTGTAAAGTGCATAAAAAGTGGGGGAGGTTCTGATTCTGACCGAGTAGTAAGGAGCAGCAGATACGACATTAATGGGTTTGAGGGAGGCAGGGGTAGACAGAGCATAAAGGGCAGCCTGGTAGAGCTGGGTGGAACCGGTCCCCACTACGATATATCGGTCATCGACCACGGCGTTGCCGACGAGTCGATGCAATCTGACGATGGCGTCCTCCAATTCCGGCAACAAAAACCAGCAGACTTTGCCGGGGGTGGCGGCGGCTTTGTAGCTCATCAGCTCACACCCTGGGATCACGACCCTGCACTTGTCTCCCATCCTCCTCCAGTATGGCTCGAACACGGTTGGGTTCCCCCTGTCAGTCACCGCCAACAGAATTAATTTAATAACAAAATGTGAGATTAATTAAGACCGAGAGAAGGTAATGGAGGTTACGGATCAAGATCAATGAGCGACAGGTTGCCTCCGAAGCCATTGGATTCAGTGGAATGGTTGGTTGTTTCAGCTCCACACATTCTTAATCTTTCTTCTTCTTCTTTTGTTTCTGAATACAGAGAGCAAATCCAAATAGCAATACAACGGCTTAACCGAAGTGGTGGGGTCGAGTTATTGGATTTTTGGTGTGTTTTGCCTTTCTTTTGGGTGCACTATTTATAGATAGTTCATCCGAGTGTTTATAGCCGATGCATATGGATTCCCATGAATTTAAATGCTGTAGACAATATCAAATCACATGGTGGAGTTAAATATTGGTTAGAGCAAGAGTTCAAAATGATTAGAAGCGGTTGAATAATTGTGGTGTGTATGAGGAAGAATAAAATAAATATAAGTTTGGATTTGACGGTAGTTGTTTGGCAGAGCTGGTCTCACAAAAATGGATGCCCAAAAGACACGGGGCCATCCCTTAAAAAACAGATTAGAGTTCGGACCGTGATGGAATTGGGGTCGAATTGCTAGTGTTCTTTCTTAAACAAACCCCGTTTGAATGTGGATATCATTTGCAGTTGCAGAAGTAGACGATTAAAATGGGTATGTCGATGGAAATGCGACAAAGGGTTTGATCGACCAAGTGGCGATGCCATGCCATGCCATGTGCCCCTATCCACTCATGATCCAACCATTCAACACTGCCATGTGCCCTCTTAGATTCTGTTCCCCCCTTTTCTTTTTCTTCTCAGAAGTCAGAACAAACTTCTTATTATAATCCTTCTTAGATGCATGTGATACTAAGTTAACCAACTTCTTCTAATCCGCCTTTAATACGTAGATATTACTAAATTGTTTTGTTCTACGTTTGAATGATTCTGTTTTTTTGAGCTCTTGAGAAGCTCAGGCTGGTACTGCAAATTGATGGGCAGGGAAGGAAAAATGAGGAAAACAAACGTAGAAACCTTTTATTTACATGAAAGGGGAAAAAGGATGGGGGTAACTACAGGAAGAGGCAAATGACTTCTTGTTCGAATTTCCCTAGCTGTAGACTCTGTAGTGCTATTGCGATCAACAGTAGGAGCGCCTATGCGTGAGCTTCGTTAGGCAAGGTTGGAGGGTTCTTCCTGAACACATGTTTTCTACAACGTTCAAAAATGCCATCATATATGAGATCAAATTGAACTCCTGCTCTCTCCCGATTCACTATGAACATTATGTGATCACCTTCAATGATCTTGTAATACCTGCAGTTTCAATCAAACTTGACATTAAGATTCAACCCGAGTGCTCAAATTTCCAAGCAAAAAAGAGTAACACTTGGAATGCGTCTTCTGGAAGTAGTAGATGGCAGCATATGATAATATGTCTCTTCTTAAGTTCTAAATGATCAGGAATGCATTTCAAGAAACATCCCAGACTGTCAACTGGGTTTCATATAAGGATACCGAAAATGGTAAGGAATTTGAGATGTTTCAACTTACCAGATCCCAGGTTCGAGGGGTTTACAATCTGAATCATTTACGACATGACGACTTGGATGCTCAACTGGAAAACGTGGGTGAGTCATGGATATGGTGTTAAGCGCACCATCGTTGTCTTGCCAATCTTCATCTCTGCACAAGCACCACTACCCATTATATTCTGCTGCCCTGATGCATTATCTTTTTCATAAATCAAAACGAAAGTTGAAGGGGTTTTCTTGCTACTTATTTGTTCGCACACCTGTAGTCCTTGTAAGGTGGAGCGACATCGGAAGGGTGGCGCCATTGGCTCATCTGCAGAACTCTAATAAAAAACAAGGGATGGATTCTAAATATGCTTGATGGAACCGTGACCCCTAAGATCTTCCTAGTACATTTGGTTACGTAGTTAAAATAGTACGTATTAGGAAAGGTCTGTAAGTGGTTGTTGAGATGGATGGAACCCTGTATGGTAAGATCAGGGAGGATCCAATCTCCAGACGCAAACGGACCCGAATTTCCCATGAGGCAATCAAGAAGACCCCAAATACCCATTTTCTTCCACGACATGTTGAAGTGATCAAACCCAAAGTTATAATATGCTCTCAGCCAGGGAATGTCAATCCAATCATATACTATAACGCCCAGGCGGCAGAACTGCAGCAGGGATATAGACTTCATTGATCTCCCATCTTCCGGCCTGGAACAAGTTGACATGAAAGGGGCTAAAATGGTTTATTGGATTAGTTTGATCATTTTGGCTGTTAACAACATCAAAATAGTACGTCAGGATGCTAATCTGTGACTAATCTAAACGGTCAAAACACTTGGAAACTTTTTTGGCCCACAAGCTTCAAAAAGATAAGACAAGGCCGTTGATAAAAAATGAAGTAGAAGTTATGTTGGTGGAAAAGATGAAAGTATTAAAGATGGGTAAGGAACTTACTGCATCCCATCCAAGTAGGTCCTGGTAGTCCCATTGAATACTCCCGATAAGGACGTTATGCTTATTACCCAGTTTGCATCGGTATTCTCATACCCCTTGAATGCCTGAACCAATAAGTAGCTTTCAGATATGAGTTAGTGTATTATCTACAACCATTAAACTCTATATTTCCCTAACCTTGTCGGCGAGCATTTGCTGGAGTACTCGAATGACCTGCGCTCCGGCCGAATGCCCAACAAAGTGAATAGGATGGTCTTCATCCCATTGAGAATAGTGTCCTGCAAATACCATTTCCGATCAGAAGATAAGGGCTGCTAGTGCTATAGAAGCAATTGTTTTGAGGTAATAATTTAGGTTGTAGAAGGGAGTTAAATATGATATGAAACCTGGTTCATAAAGTCGCCCAAATTGAGAGTGGCCATAGGCGTTGCTGTGTTCTTCCCCATAATCGACTCGCCCGCCTTTGAGATAATAGAACAATTCGCGAGCCCTGAGAAAGGAAAGCGAAAGGGGTTGAGAATGAGAAGCGAAAAGGGGAAAAGGGGAAAAGGAATGAAATGGGTGGAAGATTGACCTATCATAAATGCTGGTTAAGGATCCTAGATCAGGGACAAGCACCCTGTCGTCTTTCTTCTCGGCCCCCGCAAAGTAGGATAAAGATCCCAATCTCTGCGGAAATGGAAGGGAGGCATAATCAATGAGGGAGAAAAGAAGGAGAGAAGAAAGGGAAACGCAGAAAAGGGAAAAGGAAAAGAAAGGAATGAAGGCATACTCCTTGGCCAAAACCAAAAATTCCATGGACTAAGACAATGGGAGGGAGAATGTGGGGATTGGGTATTGTGGATGCAGGGAATCCCTGATGGACGGCAACTTTGGGGGAAGGGGAGAAGAGGAATTGAGAGAGATCCCCCGCCAGGGCTGTGCCAAAGATGTAGAACGCATACACCAAATGAACAAGAGAACTCAAGAATAACTCGGTCAAAAGCAGAGCATGAATCCAGAGGGAAATCATGATTGTGATTATAAAGGGAAAGGAAAAGGGAGAGGAATAGAGGAGAGGCTTGTTGCTGAGCCCAAGAAAGAAAGAAAGAAAAAGAAAGAAAGGAAGCAAGAGAAAAAGAAAGAAAGAGGAGGGGGCAGGAAGAAGACTCTTCTGGAAATGTGGTCGAATGTGAGTGACCCCGCAGAACCGGCAAATATATGGGGAATCTCCTGTCCTCTCCTTTCCTGCTCTCTTATACCACCAAATAAAAACAATAATAATAATATTACCCAATCAAAACACACCCATAAAAAGGCCTTTCGGTGATGCTGGGCCCCCTCCGCCTCCACGTGTTTCATCTGTATGCCCAACTTGGACTGCACACCCCCACTTCCTTATTTCTTTCTTTCCTTCTTTCTTTATTATTATTTAGGAATTATTCATTCATTACAACCTAATTCCCTAATTGGCACAAACTTTATTCCTTCTTTTTTATTACTATAATGAACTTTAATATATCTTTTCAAATTCCAATGCTTTATTCATTAATAATAATGTCATGTTTGATTACACATATAATAATGTAATGTCTAAAGTGCTGATATTGGTATTATAGTAAAAATGGTGAATCAAAATTTACAATTATATAGTTGTAACGAAGGTGATGTGATATAACAAAAAGAAAGAGAGAGAGAAGAATTGTGTCAAGGACACCTCTGGTTTCGGCCAGGTCCACCGTAGTAAAAGTAGTTGCCCCAGTCCGTGTTCATCCCTGCTTCAATATCGTACCACTCCGGATGATCCCCCAATACCATCAGGTTTGTTAATGGAACCAAGCTGTTGTCCCAATCCACCACCTCCAGGTTCCGGAAGTAGGACGCTTTTCCGAATCCCTCCCCGCCGAAATGCCCACTCCCCATCTCCGTGCTGCTGTGGACTCCCGACGCCCTTGAATTCACCACCTCTCCCCCGAACTGCACCATGGTTGCATGCTGTTGCAGATGCGTGAATAAGAAGGACGGCCAGTATCCCACCAGTACTCCCGCTCCGAATTCCAGCCACCAGTTTCCATGCTTCGGATCCTACACCCCCAAAATGTTAATCAAACGCCTCACAAATTGGGACCACTACCTTGACATCATTATGTCCAATCCCACCTTCCAAACCATCAAGCTGACGTCGAATTGACCGCCATCCAACGAAGAGGTCGGCCATATTGTAGCCCCAATTGCCACTTTGTTATTTGTTTGGACAAACCCCGAGCATTGCAGATTGTAACATCCGGTTGCTTGGTATGCGTCCGACTGTTGCAATTCATCTCAATGTCAAATCTTTTTTGCTTCATTCAACAACAAAGAATGTATAGCCTTTTATTGGGTATCTATCTCACCGTCCAGTAAGTAAAGAATCTTGGGTAATTGTCTCCGTACAGTTCTGGACTAACCTGCGGATCCAAAATTTCAAAACCATCGGAATCAATCCTTTAAATGGAAACAGAGCATAGTATGGCACTTTAGTCACATGCTTTGTCGGCCCAATCTTTAGGTAACTGAGATAAAGACAACGGTAAGGATTTTGTAAGATGAGGGAGGGAGAAAGTTAAGGACTTAAGAGACAGACATGCCTGCCAACCGGCTTCGATGGTGTTGAGATCGTCGCCCAAAGAGCCGGAGATGACCCACATTTGCGATAAGCTGAATTCATACTGATCGGCGACTCGAGGTGCCCACACATTGATGCTTGCTTTTGCACCGAAGTAGTGATTGCCGGTCACATACCCCACAGCGTGCTGGAAAAGGAACCAAAAGTTGAAAAAACCAAAGGGCATTTGTCAGAGAAAGAAATTGACATGGATTCTTGTAATTTTGTTGGAAATCGTACCTCATGCCCCTCGCTGCTTGTTTCTCTCCTAACCCATCTTCTTACTTTTCTTCCAAACATCTGAAAAGAGGTAGCTCTCAGCATGTCTTCCTCCGTTGTTCTTCTTATTGGAACTGTTCCTTCCGGGCAAGTTTCCCCATTCATGCTCCATAACTGGAAGCTCCCTATCTCCGTCCTAGGCGGCTTATGTCCTTCTGGTTTCTCTGGTGGATCCTGAAAATTTAGACACAATCCTTTCAGGCTGAACCCACTTGAACCTTGAATTTGGGTGGCAATGAAAGTAAGCGGTTACCAAGGGTTTCTGGGCTTTCAAGTTTGGATGGTCAAATGCTGGTTGGTGGTGAGATAAAACACAATCAATGAGATCCCCGTCAGGACTCTGCATTCCCAAAATAAAAACGTCCTGTTTATTTAGTGAACAGAGGAGGAAGTGAAACAGAGTAGTATGTTAAGTTATTTGTAACCTGAATTGTGTGGACAGCAGGCTTGTTGACCTTATCCAAACGAGCTCTTATCAGCTTCAACTTGTTCAATTCCTGTTCGGGGTGGAAAGTCTGGTTGGTGGCAGGAATATGAGAGGAGTATACCGGAGTTATTGTGAAAGCAAGAAGAAGCAAAAGCAGCGGTACAAGAATGGCAAAGGTGTGGGAAGTGTTGAAGAAGCAGGCGGAGGCCATGCTTAGGTGGGGTGTTAAGTGTTGGTAGGGTGTTTTATGCCCATAGAAATGCAGGGCCCAGCAGCAGCAGCAGCAGCATTGTTGTTGAGAGAAGGGCAAAGGAGGATCCTTTAAGCATAGTGAAAGATATGGGAGAGGTTGTTGGTTTATGATGAGAGGCGGTGGGGAAGGGGTTGAAGAAAGTGGTTTAATAAGGAGATTAGAAAAAGGGATGAAATTAAGTAGCGAGGGAAATCATGCTGGATTCTCCTTTTTTCACTTTAAACAGAGAGAGTGTATGTGTGTTCCCAGTCTCCAGTACAAGGCCTGAAACTTTAGCTTTCTTGTGCGTAAGGTGATTATGTGTGGTGTTGTTATTCCTTACTTCGGTTGTGAGGGCAGAAGGGAATTGCAGTCCCATTCTGTGGTTTCCAAAGTTGTCAGCTTTTCACAGTTTCCTAGATGGATGTTCTTTCTTTATTACATCTACAATCCCCTCCTTAAACCCCTCCTAACCAACTAAATCTCAAATCCATTTATTTGGGAGCAACAAAAACGACAGTGTGTTCGGACTGTAAGTGGTTGTCAGAATTGTCCCAAATGAATAACGTATGTATGTATGTCTGGTTTATGTTTTTGGGACAACATTGGATATGGATGGAACATCCCAATAGTAGATTTTGTCGAATTATGAAGGAATAAAAAAGCATAGGAAAGATGATAGAAAAGAGAGAGAATTTAAAAGGAAGAAAACGGCAGAAGGGGAAAAACCAGGCCACTTCTGCATGCTCTACCACCACCTTCTCTTATTAATGAAAACTAGAATAAAAACTGGAAAAATGTTTCAGCGAAGCCGAATCAAACTAGACAAGTACAAACAGTTGGTGGCCATTTGGCGGAGTGTAAGGTTTGTTCGGGTTACGGGAGAAGTGCTGCCTCTCTCGGCCACTGCATCGTCGCAGGTGACGTAGGCGGTCAAAGCTGCAGAGAGGTTGATGTTGAGGGTAGGCTTGTCTCCGGTTTTGAGGGTTGAAAGGCAAGTCTTGAGGCTGCCTAGCGCGTCTTGGTAAGTCTCGGAGCATACATCCATGCCCGCTGACTTCCTCAGCTTCTTGGCTGTAGTCTTCGCCATTTTTGTGTGCAGCATCAACTGCCTAATCGCGGATTCTAAGGCTACAGATGGGTTACTCAGACCCTTGGCCACAGATCGACACAAAACCGGGTAGTCTGCCTTTCCGCACAGGTCTCCCATATTCAGATCCAGATTCAGACTTAGAAGCTCTCGCTCCTGCTCCTGCTCCTGCCCCTGCCCCAGCCCCATACCCGCCACGGCTACCAACAACAAACAACCACACCAGAAATGGCTTCGGAAACCCATTCTTTTTTCTTTTTTCTTTTTTCTTAAAAAATCAAATAATTTATTGAAGAAGCCTAGGCAAAAGACAAGCTCAATCCCTGCAATCCGAGGCGTGTGCGCGCGCGTGTGTGTGTGTCTGCGCCTGGATTCCAAGACACAGGGAGGTGGTATTCCTTGAAATGAAAAGATGGGCTTGAATTGTCGATTACAGAAACGTATTATTATATACTGAATTTGATGGGTGTGTTTTGTTTGGTTTAAAACTGTAACAGATAGTTGGGTTTCGTGAAGCTTCTCCTTCAGTGTAGCGATTGCTTGGCATCCCATGCGTTGCGTATGCACTTCATATCCCAGCCAACCGCTTAGGTATGGCACACTCCTTTTTTGTCGCTTTTACTAATTACAATTATGTATAATCTTTTTTGTTTGAAGTTCGAGCATGACTTGATGTGGAATTGGGTTTGAAATAGTAACTCCAACACTCCTCATTTGTATTATTACTCCTTTTAATGCTCCATCAGTGGTGGGTTTGGGGCCTCCTCATATTCCTTTTCATTAAGTCTGCGCATCCAACTTTTAATATTTCTTTTTTTGTTTATATTACTCTTCCTTCTATGAATC
Organism: Cucurbita ficifolia; assembly: GCA_033971965.1. Taxonomy (NCBI): domain Eukaryota; kingdom Viridiplantae; phylum Streptophyta; class Magnoliopsida; order Cucurbitales; family Cucurbitaceae; genus Cucurbita; species Cucurbita ficifolia. The sequence goes on along the minus strand of CM066973.1, from coordinate 142,330 downwards.
TTGTGTTAATTTTGATTATAAAAAAATAAAAAGGATATTTTAGAGGAGGAGGAAGAATGAAGGGAATTAATTATGGAGTATTGATCCAACCCACCACTACTGCCCCCCCCCCCCCCCCCCCCCCCCCCCCCTTTTTTTGGTTATTGCGCACAACGCGTCTCCTTTATTCTTTTAGTCACATAATCTTTTTATTTTCTTTTTTCTTCCCTTTATTGTGTTTGGTTTTTTTATTTATTATTATTATTTATTTTCCACTCTGAAAACAGAATCTATTGACTTGAAACCGAGTTGAGTTGACTTCCACAGAATACAGATATTATCCAAGTCTAATTTGTTAAAACCACTTAAGAAAAGAATAGAAAAGAATATGAATATGAATACGAATATGAATATGGGCTCTTCCCTTCTACATATACTATATAATTCACGTATCTTTTTCTCTTCTCTTCTCTTCTTGCTGCATAAACATACTTCCCTTGAATTCCTAGCACACGCACAAAACGAAGCCTGCCAATGAACACTGCATCGCCACTTCTTCCCATCTATGCCTTCTTCATTTTTATCACCGCTCTTTTCTTGCTTCAGACCACCTCCACACTGGCTAACCCCAGATCCCAAACGGTGAACATACTTTGTTCCACCGTGTTAGAGCATAATACAACGGCTTTTGTGCCAAATTTCGTTGCCACCATGCAAATAATCAGCGATCAAATGCGAACCGGTGGTTTTGGAGTGGCACTTGCAGGGAAAGGGCCGGACGCCAACTACGGCCTCGCTCAATGTTACGGAGATTTGTCGCTGATGGATTGTGTGTTATGTTATGCCGAAGCTCGTACTGTCCTGCCTCAGTGCTTTCCTTTCAATGGCGGCCGAATTTTCCTGGATGGCTGCTTCATGAGGGCTGAGAACTACAGCTTTTATAACGAATATAAGGGGCCTCTGGACAGGGCTGTGTGCGGCAACACCTCCATTACTAGCAACTCCCTTTTTGGACAGTCGGCCAGGCAGGCTGTGGGCCGAGCAGTGGACATTGCACCCAACAATGGAGGGTATGCCACAGTTGAACTGCCTGTCCCTGGAACCTCCAATCTCTCGGTCTACCTGTTGGCTCAGTGCTGGAGGAATTTGAAACGCAGCTCCTGCACTTCCTGTCTGCAAAACGCCTCTGCTTCTATCCTCAAATGCTTGCCTCAGTCCGAAGCAAGGGCCCTCAACACTGGCTGCTTCATCAGATACTCTAGCGTTAACTTCCTAAATAGGGAAGAAGCTCGAGCTGCAAGGTTCAGAGGTATGAATGAAAATTGGTGTTGTGTTATACGCCACCACTAGTAGCTTCTAACTTGAACTTACTATGGACGATCTCTGCAGGTAACATTATAGCAATTGTAATCTCAGTGGTAAGCTCGATTGCTGTTTTGGTCGCTGGTGTGCTGATTGGAATCTACATCTGGAATAACAGATATGTAAAGATGAAACGAAAAGGTACATTTAAAACAGCGCTTTTCTACTTGTTGAAAATAAGTTCTTCTTTTCTACTTGATGTTCACTTGATTGCCATATGTATTGAAAGGTTCAAATGATGCAAACAAGATGGTGAAAACACTCGACAATAGCAGCTTGAATTTCAAGTACTCTACCCTGGAGAAGGCAACAGGATCTTTTGCTGAGGCTAACAAGCTTGGACAAGGCGGATTTGGCACTGTTTATAAGGCCAGTCTTCTTATTGTTTGCTTCCAACATGCAATTAGCTTAATAAGCTCAAACACTGAGATTTCATCATATCCCTTCCTTCCTCTTCTGTATATGTTGATGCAGGGAGTTCTGTCGGACGGAAGAGAGATAGCTGTGAAGAGGCTTTTCTTCAATAACAAACATAGAGCAGCAGACTTTTACAATGAAGTTAACATAATTAGTGGTGTGGAGCACAAAAATCTAGTAAGGTTGCTTGGCTGTAGTTGTTCTGGACCTGAAAGTCTGCTCGTCTATGAATTCCTTCCCAACAGGAGTCTCGACCGCTTCATTTTTGGTATTTCATTAAACATCCACTTGAACCATTATTTAGTAAGTAACACCTCTTCTGATTAGTTTCAAAACTATACAGATCCAGTCAGAGGCAGATCACTCAATTGGGAGAAGAGATTTGATATTATCGTGGGAACTGTTGAAGGTTTGGCTTACCTGCACGAGAACTCGAAAACCAAGATCATTCACCGAGACATCAAGGCTAGTAACATCTTGCTTGACTCAAAATTTCGAGCTAAAATTGCTGATTTTGGATTAGCTAGATCCTTCGAAGAAGGTGTGAGCCACATCAGCACTGCCATTGCCGGAACCTTGTACGAAATTTCTCTTGAATAAGAAAGAATAATTATCAAATAAAGCAACACAAAACAAAAGTGATTAACATTTGTTGTTGCTTCTACTGTTTGTGAATCCACAGGGGGTATATGGCGCCAGAGTACTTGGCTCATGGCCAGCTAACAGAAAAGGCTGATGTCTACAGTTTTGGGGTGGTTTTGCTGGAGACCATCACTGGGATACAAAACAGTAGGAGCAAAACCTCGGACTACTTGGAAAGCATAGTACTCAGTGTAAGTAGCTCTTCTTCTGCTCGTTCTTTCATGGTAGTTGTATATTACAAAGAAAGAAGGAGAGTGATAAATATGATTGATGTGGGGAAACAGACATGGAAGCATTTTGAATCGGGAACAGTGGAAGGGATATACGACCCGAACCTGATGGTTGATGAGAAGGAGGGAGGTGGGAGCATAAAAGAGGAGATATTGAGAGCGGTGCACATAGGACTTCTGTGCACTCAGGAGACTGCATCACTGCGACCCACAATGTCAAAGGTACTGCAGATGCTGATGAAGAAGGAAGACAAACTTCCAGCGCCGACCAACCCACCTTTCATGGACGAGAGGACAATGGAACTGAACGACACCAGCGACGCCCCGTCTCACTACAACGCCACGGAAGGTTCTTCCACGGCTGCGAGCGTCACCCATAGTTCATTCCATCCGAGGTAATTGTAATTGTAAATAAATGAAGAAATGTGTAGACGTGGTGAAGGAGGAAGTGGGGTTTGCTATATTTGTGTACACTAATACTGCGTATAATCCAATTATGAGACTGAAAGTATTCAGTCAGTCCTACAATTACAATCCTAATCCAGTAATCCCTCTCACTCATGTGGGTACCCAAATTAAGGTAAGAAGTGACTTGTTTTCATATTCTAGAACATCCGCAGACTTCTGGCTTCAATATTTTGCCTTTTCTCGACGGCAATGCAAAGTGACCCACAGACAGGGGAACACATTTCTTTGAACTATTCTCGACGACTCGTAACAATGAAAGATCAGATTTTTGTGGAGGGAACTAAAAATCATCATCCGTCGACAACATAATTGTTTGCGGGAAAAGAAACGGAGGAAGCCGCCGTTGTTGAATTTTCTAAGCCTGACTGAACAGAAGATGTTGAAATAGATACGGTCAGCGACTCGGTCTTTTATAAACGGAAAACGCCACACTCGCTTTCTCCTTCTCCTCCTCCTCCTTCCGGACCTTGACTTCTTGTCAATAACTATCATCCACTCCTATTACATCGCTTCTCATTTTCAACACATATATTTTAACTTGTATATTTCGTAGCCCCTTTCGCACAAACTGTCACCCATTCCATTCCGCAGTTTCCCGACCTTCTTCTTCTTCGTCTTCTTCGTCTTCTTCTTCTTCGTCGGCGGCAGCCTCCTTATCAGAATCAAGCAGAGAAACGGAACCCCAGATTCAATGGCGATCCAGCTTGTTTATGCTTGCAAATATGTCCTATTTTCAGTCCTCGCTATTCTTCTGCTACACGTAACTTCGGCTGTGGGAAAGCCAAGAGATCAAACTGTGAAAGTGATTTGCGGGAAAGAACTAGAGCACAACACCACGGCGTACGTCCCAAATTTTTTTGGTTCAATGGAAAAAGTAAGACAACAAATCACAACTTCGGGATTTGGAACGGCGGGTACAGGGATAGGACCTGATGCCAGCTATGGGCTTGCCCAATGCCATGAAGATCTCTCATCCCACGAATGTGTGCTGTGTCATTCGCAAGCACGTACGGTGCTTCCCCAGTGCTTCCCTTTCAACGGTGGCCGTGCATTCATCGATGGCTGCTTCTTGAGGTTCGAAAACTACAGCTTTTTTGACGAATACAAAGGACCCGAAGACACTGCAGTTTGCGGGAACTTGACCCAAAATGACCCCAACTATAGACAAGCAGCCAGGGATGCGGTGATGCAAGTGGTCAACGGTGCACCAGGCAACAAAGGCTTTGCAAAAGCTCAAGTGGCTGTGGCCGGGATGGCGAAGGAGTCTGCCGTGTATGCTCTGGGTCAGTGCTGGAGAAGTTTGAACCACAGCTCTTGCAGCTCGTGCTTGAAAATTGCTTCTGCCTCGATGCTGCAGCAGTGTTTACCTCGACAGGAAGGGCGAGCGTTGTACGCAGGCTGCTTCATGAGATACTCAAACACAGACTTTCTCAATAGGGACATCAAAGATAGTTCCAAAGGTAAAACTGATCCTTTCTCAATAAGGACATCAAAGATACTCAAACATAGACTTTCTCAAAATTGCCTGATAAATTGCAACCATGCTTCGTCTGTAGGTGGGACAATAACTGCGGGAATCATCATTTCAATTTTGAGTTCTGTTGTTCTTATGATAATCGTAGCGGTGATGGGTACTTTTATCTGGAGGCGCAGATACATACAAAATAAAAGGAAAGGTAAAATATGAAGTCTGAAGGTTTCATCGTGGTGACCACTCCTTGGGGAGATTAACTGACATTCTTTTTCTTCAAATGCTATGTTTTACACGTTAGGAGGTTCAGCTGATGTGAAGAAGTTGGCGAAAACTCTTCAAGATAGTAACTTGAACTTCAAGTACTCAACCCTTGAAAAAGCTACCAACAATTTCAGCCTCGATAACAAGATTGGACAAGGGGGGTTTGGCTCTGTTTATAAGGTAAGTTATTCTTCCTCTCCAGCTTGACAGGACCTGCAATCTCCAACACATCATTTACTATGCATTCCTATGCATCGCAGGGAACTCTACCTGATGGAAGAGAGATTGCTGTCAAGAGATTCTTCTTTGATAACAGACATAGAGCAGCAGATTTCTTCAATGAAGTCAACATGATAAGCAGTGTCGAACATAAAAATCTGGTTAGATTGCTTGGATGCAGTTGTTCTGGACCTGAAAGCCTACTTGTTTATGAATTCCTACCAAACAAGAGTCTCGATCGCTTCATTTTCGGTAGATACTGCAGCGCTCAAAATACATTTGATTTCAGCAATTCAAAGATTTCCCCTTAACATGCTAAAAAAAATTTACACAGGTACCAATAGCAGCAAAGCTCTTGATTGGGATAAGAGATATAACATCATCATTGGCACGGTTGAAGGTTTAATATATCTACATGAAAATCCAAAGAACAAAATCATACACAGAGATATAAAGGCCAGTAATATCTTGCTCGATCTAAAGCTTCAAGCAAAACTAGCAGATTTTGGATTAGCAAGGTCTTTCCAAGAAAACAAGAGTCATATTAGCACCGCCATTGCAGGAACTCTGTATGTTTTCTCATAAATAACATTATCTGAAAGCTAAGAGAAGATTTGTAGTGCCATTAACATTCCCCTTCCTTTCTTGTGGATCTAACAGAGGATATATGGCTCCAGAGTATCTAGCTTATGGTCAGCTAACAGAAAAGGTCGACGTCTATAGCTTTGGAGTGCTTTTGTTAGAAATAGTTACAGGATTCCAATGCAGTGGCATCCAAGTCTCGGGAAATATTGAAAGTCTTGTCACTGCTGTAAGTTCTACGAAACCTTTTTCATATCCTTCCTCGAATGTCAAATTCTACTAACAAAAATATGGCATCTCTCTTGCGTTGCCACATGGTAAAATAGATGTGGAGACATTTCCAAGCAGGCACGGTTGAGAGGCTTTTTGATTCAAATCTAAATCTTCAGAATCACTACAACAAAAAAGTAAAGGACGAGGTATTGAGAGTGGTGCACATAGGGCTCTTATGCATTCAGGAGGTTCCATCTCTTCGACCAACAATGTCAAAGGTACTACGAATGCTGACTATGGAGGAGGAAGAGCACCTTCCTCCACCCACCAAACCGCCTTTCATGGATGAGATGACCATGGAACTTGATGACTCATGCAAGGACTCGCAATATTGTTCTATTACAGAGGGCTCTTATTCAACTGCCACAGTCAGCCATAGTTCTTTACATCCTAGATAACCATCATGAGCTCAGGAACCCTTCCACCTTTCTCACCTAAAGCCCCCAACACAAAAGATCCCCAAGAATGGGAACTGGCTTGCATTCCTCGTGTAATGGTGTCTCTTATGCACCATAAAGATAAAGGATCCATTTACCAGAGGGTAAAACCCACAAAGCTTTCAAACAAACTGACATTCGTTGATATGGAGAAGAGACATTAGTTTAACCAAATGTTCCAAAAGGCCAGTGGAGCAGAACATAACACATGATTTGATTTTGGGTTCTTCAAGACATTAGCTTCTCAAAACTCCATTATGTATACATCAACCTGATCAAGCTTCAATGTTCATTACCAAGAGTGGTAAGAATAGACTTTGTACTCTACCGAATGTGTATAATTCAAAATCGTCATTGCATCAAATCAGGAACATGGTAGAGTTATAATGTCCTTAATAATACCACAGTGATAAAAGTAATAGAATTTAGATGATTTTGTTATGAGGCCTATAACTTATTACATTCCTCGTATATGCATGCATACACTGAAAACTCAATACATTGACAAGGAGCCGGCAGAACCTTATACATTGATTAGAAACCAAATATGGGGCATCTATTGCAATTATATACTTTTTGTTGCTTAAACTTGCATGAAACAGAGCTCCATTGAAAATGTCACAGAATTTGATGCATAAAAGACGTGAAGCCACACACCATATTCTCACAAGTCACAAAGAGCTCAGTTCAAGAAATCTGAACTAAGACAAAACATGAATATCAATCAACGAGATGCCACTAAATTTCCCATGAGACCTCCACTAATTTCATAATGTCTAGAGGTAGAAAACCCTACTTCTAAAGCAAGTTCTTCCAATTCATTTCCTGTTATAAAAACGAATTTAGTCAGCGAGTAACACTACAGGAAGATCCAAAATACATAATTATATTAAGAAAAAAAAATAGTGGAGGCTTTTGTTTACGGAACAACTAATAAAAGCAGTTGTCCGGTCAATAGAGAGAGAGAGAGAGAGAGAGAGAGAGAGAGAGAGAGAGAAGGCCTGCCTGTTAAAAATTCATTTATGGATTTAGACAGATATTTATAATCCTCAGCAAGGCCGTAACCAGATGCCACTGGGACAACAATGTTGTTGATCATCCATTCCTTGCATAGAGGAAGTTCATATGAACCAAGCATGACGAGTAGAGACTTCATAAATTTGAAGTGTGCAGTGTGCACCACACAGCAAAAACCGAGCCTTTACATAAAAGTACCTGAATGGCAGCAGTAATCGGTTGTGTAGTCTTGTTAAAGTCCAGAATTGATACCTTATTACCTGGAAAGACCAATTGATTTCTTAATCAAGAAATAAGTATGCAAATCCAAGAATCCAAGAAAGAGAGATCATTCTTTGGAATTGAATCACAGTGATAAATCCACAATCCAAGAACAGAAAATATACAGCAAATGACCTTGTTTCAGTACTCTAAGCATCTCCTCCAAAGCTTTCCGCTTATCCACCACATTTCGCAGACCATAGCCCATTGTAATGGCATCGAAAGTGCCGTCAGAGAATGGCAAATTAAGTGCATCACCTTCCACCCACCTTCATTTAGGCAGCAGCGGTATCAGGTTGATAATTCCACAAGCAATAAGAAAAGGCAAAAATTGTAATTCTTACTGCAGCAACACCCTATGGTCATAGTTCGATTTGTATAAGAAAAATACTGAGTGGAGTACAGGCTAACATATTTATTGTTCAAGTTCAGTAATGCTTACTCAATGTTGTTATAGCAGGGTTTGGAGAGCGAATTTTGACGGGAAGCAGCAATACGTAGCTGCTCTTGTGAGAAATCAAGACCCGTCACCTGCGAATTAACACCAAAGAATTTGATGATCAGATATTTATGGTCATCAAAATAGGCACAACACCCCTCGTCGGGTTACCTTGCCATCGTATCCAACTTTCTCAGATAAGAGGAACGCCAAATCTCCGCTTCCACAGCATATATCCAACACGGAGTCTCCTGCCTTTGCACTGTTCCCAAATGTTCGAAAACTCAAAAAAAGGGAAGGAAAAGAAGAAGAGATAAGGTAATTCCGCATCAGAAAACGAGAACATTGCATACCCGCTCCACGAGACGGACATTCGTTTCCAAATACGATGCTGACCCAAACTGAGTAAGTCATTGAACTAAATTGGAAGCAGAAAGAAGAGTAAAGGTTGGAGAGGGGAAAGGTAAACAGGAAAGCATGGAGTGGGGAAGAAAAGAAAAGAAAAGAAAAGAAAAGTAAGCGGACGTTATCATAGACAGGCGCAATACGGTTGAACAATGCTTGGCGGTCGGCAGCGCATCGAATCGGGCGGTGACGCAGAAAAGGCGGATTGGTTGGAGGAGGAAGACGGAGTTGGAGCGGAAGGGAGGAAGCCATGCAATTGCAGATGGCCGGAGAATTATATGGCAGCAGATTTGAGTTGGCTGCATATGCCATCTGCCCCCCCGAATCCAACTTATCCAGTTCACGTTTACCAACAATTAAAAAGAGGGAATAAATGGCGGTTCTCAAGTGCCTTGACCGAGCCTCTGTTTATGTGGCCCTCTAAATAATTTATAAATTATTGAATGAATGAATATATAGTTGAATGATTAAAAGATTTAATGAAAGATTACCATAAATCTTTATAATTTCCTTTTTGCATTACATCAAGAAAACTAGTCGCCAAATAAGAAAACAGCGGATTTAGTGGTGAACTCCTTGAATCAACCGGCTTTTGCCTTAAATAAGTTTTGGTTGAAGTGTCACGGCCCTACTTTTTCTACTGTCAACCGTGCCGCGTCTAGATCTTAACATGGCACGATCAGTCGGAATCAAGCCCCATCTATATTTTTTGCCCTGATTTTGTGGCTTCATCGGACCCTAGGCAAGATTTATTTTCTTCAGCATAACATCGCTTGTGCGGAATCCAAGCTTGTTCGACCACACACTCCGCCTGTGCATGCATGTTCAATCGTCTGCAACACAACCAACTTGTCTCTACACTAGGTCAAGTCATTTGGCTCGACCTTGCCTCTACTCGAGGTCGGAGTCTCTCATTGCAACATCGCATCTCATCTTGTCATCTTGGTTTCCAATCAACATGGCTCATATGTCTTGATGTCATCCAAAGTCTCGGGGTGTCATTGACCATCACAGCTCACTCAGTTATGCCATCGAGAACAGGCCCACGTGTCGCTCATCTCATGGGGACTTCTCGAATATCCATCCATCCAGGTTCTATCGAGGCATTGGCTCTTCCGTGCCCATGCCATGTCATTTACGGATGTCGTACCGGATAGCGGGTGAATAATTCAACCTCCAACACACGGGTTGGGGCACAATACCAGCACACCTGTGCCTCCTGGTACTGTCTGTGAAAAACTCATTTCAAAGGAAGTCGCCCTAGACACTCGTCTTGGCATGCTCGCCCTCACTATGACACACACATGTGCTATAGGTTAGCTCGCTTAGGCCACATGGCTCAGGGGTGGTGGAGAGCTAACACCATGTCTCCTCCTATATACGTTTTGAGGCATTTCCAATTCTTCTGGAGTAGATGTGATTTTAGCGAACAGTCATTCGGTGTCATGGAGCGCCTGTTCGGGGTTCGATTGACACCAAATTTTGTGACCATTCATATTTCATGTGGATGGACTTAACTCCGTAACCACATGCCCAAATTTCTTTTGGAACCTTGACTTTTGAGGTTAAGGCTCGAGACCCTACCTAACCCTTCAACAAGCTCATGTGTGATGTTTATATCTACTCATTGTCTCTATCTTGCTTATGTCTCATTTTCTCTTCAGTGCACACGTTATATGGTGTGTTGGATGATGCACCGTCTTCCTCGGTCACATCATGACATTCTTCTATATTGGTCCACACGTGACTGGATGGGCACCTCTTGAAGGTTGCCACTTTGCTTGTCTTGACGTGAGGGTCACAACCTACTCTCTTCATAGTATAGTTGTAACACAAGTTGGGTTCTCTAGACCGCTACGACAGGACATGGATCAATCATGGTGGGGTGTTCATAGAAAAGAAGGCATTACCAAACAAGATGGAGTCTCATTTCCAAGATTCAAACCAAGGTTTCCAGTGCCGCTTTCGTTGATTAATAAACCAATTGTTGAGTTGCTTGGGGTGTAGTCCCGTTGCCTCTGCCAGCGCAATCTTATCGGCTTCCTGGGAGGATTGTTCACAAACAAAATACATGGTTAACAAAATAAGCGGTAATTAGGATAATTTTGTGGTGGAGATGATACCGTAGGATATGGCCATTTGTAGTGAACATTCCACCACTCCACCAGTACTTTCCTTCCCTCTTTAGGCAGCTTTCCTTTCTTCTTCTGCTTTGCGAATTGTAGCTTCAACCTACCAATGATAAGAAACACCATCTCAGCCACACAACACTCCAACATGATAAGAAACAAGGAAATCAAAAACCCTGAGCGAGTAAATAATCAGGGGCGTGGGGGTGTGTGTGTGTGTGTGTGTACTAGGGTTCCATGTTTGTTGGTGTTTCATTTATTGTTTTTAGGATTGAGATAATAATGTAATGATGTACACAGAAATTAAAAAAGCAATGATAATAATGTTAAAAAGAGCGAGAGACTGACTGGAAGGGATTGTGGCACACAGGTTGGTAAGCTGGAGCTGAATGGTATTGAAGAAGGAGGAAGCTTCATTAAAAATGGGTTGAGAGGTGTGATTTATACCTGACCAGCATGTCACAGTACGCTTCCTATCCGGACACAGATAACGAATTGAATGAATACAACACAAAGCATGCCCAAATTGAATGAGAGGAGGGAGGGGGGGGACCATAATTACCATGAACTCGTCCAGCTCCGGATCCGCCCCGAAGCACGTGGAAATTGCGTTTTGTTTACGACTCTCGTGTTCTTGCCCCAGTTCCTCCAACAAGGTGGCTACCTCCGGAGGAGCTCCAACCTGACCCCAAAACTAATTAATTTCAAAATCCAAAGCCGAGAGAAGAAGAAGAAATTGAACTATTATTGGGTGAGGAAAAGGAGTGGTTGGATCACCTTGTGGCAGTCAATATATGGTTGAAGCAAGCGAGGATAGGTAGGATGAGACAGAAGTTTGGGGTTGATGAGGGTGATCGAAAAATGTGGAGGGATGGGAGGTGGTTGGGGTTGGGGTTCGGAAACTAATTCATGGGATCCCAACATAGGGAAGTTTGTGGATGAAACCAAGCTGTGAAAGTGGAGGGGAAGGATAAGGTGGTCCGGTGAAACCAAGGAGGAAGAGGAGAAAGCGGGAGTAGTGATATCCTCCGCCGCCATCTAGGTGGATATAAAATACATATATATATAAATGATCCGTAGAGAGAAGAAGAAGATGAGGCGAATTCGCTACTTCATAAATCGGTTACTACAAATAGGATTGTGGTGTTTGTTTCTGGGGAAAAAAAGGTCTTATTTTTCAAAGTAGTATTAGTTATGTTATCTCTATTTGTCATTTAAAGTTTACCAAATATCTAAATTATATACTTTATTGTGACAACTTGTACAATAAATTACTATTCATTTTCTTCTTGTTTTTCAATGAATTTTTCTATTCACAAATGATAATATTGTTGTCATTTCTTCCCTTTCATTTATTTTTTAACTGACCAATAAGAAAAACTAGTCTAATTTATTAGTTTTAAACCCATCTAATATTGAACTCTCTCTAACCTCCTATCATTAAAATCAAATAGGATAATAGATGTTTGATAATATAGCTGTTAGAGCAGAGGGAGCGGAATTTGGGCAAAGTTGATTATTAGGTTAAGCGATTCAATGATAAGCCGGCAGCCGGTGGACATAGATAGGATAGGATAGGATAGAATAGAATAGAATAGAATAGAATAGTGGGGCCCACTGTGATTGACTTAGTCAAAGCCCACGATATCTGTCCCCCCAGCATGCGGGTGCGCTGCTAATGATAAACTTGCACCAAATCAGGCTCCTCCACCTGTCCACACTCACTCTCACTGCCCTAAAATCTAATCTTACGTTCCCATCATTTTATGATGTCACTACCATAACTTATTTCATTTTCTTTTTCTAATATTAATTTGTTCTATTTTAAGAAATATTTAGAGTTAAAACTAAAAATGAATTTTAAAAAGAAATATTTGAAATTCTATTATAGAATTACAAGTATGATGCTTGGGCAATCTATGAGTCAGCAGACTGTAATTTCCTCAACAATGGGCGGGCGGGCAGGCGGGCAGGCGGGCAGGCAGGCAGGCATCCTGTTGCTCAGAACCAACCTAAAAGCATTAAACAACCATTTGATACTGATACATACACCTTTACCCCAAAACCCAACAAAAATACACAAATGACAAAAAAGAATGGATGGGAAACAAAAAAAGAAAAGGAAAAGATGGTGATGTGCAAATGTTGATTTAGTTTCTCCAAAATTGCTTGGCCATCCTTAAGAGAGACACATAAAGCAGCTCGTTCCATGTGTCGGGTACCCCGGGCAAGCACCAATGGCTGCAATCTTGAACTCCCACACTTGCACGTCTTTCTTCGTCTGTCTTGTATTCCATTCTGTAAATGGAAGGGTGCGCATCCTTCCGATAATGAGTCATCCTGGTGATGTTTAAGTAGGCCGTCCGCGTTTTCATCTCCCTCATCACATACTCCAGAGCCCTCATTTTCTTTGGGTACTTCCCCAAGTATGCTTCCTTATATATTGGTTCCGTTTCGTTGTCGCATTGACCTCCCGAGTTCCACTGCCCACCACTGCCAACACACACATTTTCAAACACATTTTCAAACACACACTCACACACGTCCAATTCTTTCATAGATACCTGAAATGCGAATATGAATACCCCCTGAAGAAAACCAGAGTTCGATTTCCATCAACGTTGTTGTCTATCCATTCACCCCAAGTGGTGAGAGCCCTCTTAAACGCTTCCAACACCTTCAGTCTCGGGTGCAAATGGTTGCCTTCTTGGTAATAGTTTTCCCTGAAAAACAGGACGGAAACAAAACACTTCACAACAAAACCCTCAAAACCTTGGATCCACCCAAGATGATGATGACTGCAATACGTACCCCCTAGATGTTTTCTCATGAGTCCACCAATGGCCTGTATTAAACACTAGAACGTCCGCATCACGATACATTTCGGTCGTCGGGTCCATTTCATCCAATCTTAATGTCTCCACCGTTTTGTTGTTTTTCTCGAATGTAGATTCCCTAACAAGGAATGGAGAACTAACAAAATCCACGGAACAATTAAAGTCCTGCACATACAACAAAAGAAAGATGAGTTGAAAATATCACAAACTGAACAAACATGGTTTGAAACTTGCCTCAAACCGGAAGGCGTAGAACCCCTTCTTCTTGAAGTCTGTCCTTCCAGATATCTCATACACTCTTTCCTTGTCGGCAATACTATGACGAAGAATGCACACCAGAGACTCCCACATGTTCCTATTCAATGAGTCCCCAACAAACACCAGACTTCTTCCCCTCAATAATTCTAGAAAATGTGTTGCGTTCAGACTGAAAGCACCAGAGTTCAAAAGGGATATTAGGAAGAGGTTTATAAACTCAAATGCATTACGGAGGAGGAGAATCATCCTAATTTTTCATTCATTCATTCACCAGACATGAATCATTCTAATCAGCAGAATATCAAGAAGAGCAAGCGTATTCATGAAAGTAATTGAAGCACCAGGGCCAGGGGATTCGATTAAAGAAATACCTTGGAATGTTGCACCCATTTGGCTGCCATTTCCATTTGACATATCCATCATCTGGCCTCCTATTAAGATGACAGTCAAAGTCTCTATCAATGTAAGGGCAAGAACCAGGAGGATAATATGGCTTCGAATCATCCCTCACCCATCTACCATCAAAGATATCACATTCCTCATCGAAGCTGTCATTTGATGCGCCCATCGGTTGAGAGTTGTTGGTAATTTGAATTCTCTCGCTTGAATTTCTTCCACCATTTCCTTCTGACGCATTCTTGTGGTGAGCATTGGAAGAATGAATATTCTCCTCCTGATATAGAGTAGTATCGTTTTTCAAAGAAGTGGAGTTACTCGGGGTTCTCTCTTCATTTTTCTCCCCAAGGCCCAACTTTCCTCGGGTGGAAATGGATCCATTTCCAATTCCCGACCCATTTGGCGGATGGGCATTGAGTTTAAAGCTCCCACTGGTGTCGAGCGTATGATTGGAGGGCGACGCCATTTGGGGAGGAATTGGCAGAACGGGTGGTGGTGTGGGAGGAGCATGGGTCCGGAACTTGGAAGATTTAGAAGTTAAATGAGAAAAGGAAGGAGATGAAAAGGAGAAATACCAGGAAGAAAAGAGAGAATCAACGGGAGTGGAGCGGTAATAAACAGGAAAGAAAAATTGGCCATGAGAGGAACTATAAAGCAAAAGAAAGCTAAGAAAAATAAGAGAAATGCTAATGCTAAGACCAAATCCAGGAACAACTCGTCTCCTCGGCGACAAAATCTGGTCCGGGAAGCCAAGTTTCTTGGGGTCCATGGCCTGGGTGAGGGGGGCGGGGCGTAGGTTGAATGGAGGGAGGGTTTTATGGAGTGAAAAAACTAACGGTGGAGAGAAAAGTGGAGTTTTTAAGGTTGATTTGACTGAGGCGGGGGAGCTCCCATCAGGGACTTGGTTTCTGTTTTCGAACGGTTTCCAAAACGGAAAAGAGGGAAACGTGTAGAGCGATGAACTGCGAAGCAGAGAAACGCACTTCTATTATCCCTGCACCTCCTCACATCTCATCTAATATTATCCCTGCACCTCCTCACATCTCATCTAATATTATCCCTGCACCTCCTCACATCTCATCTACTATTATCCCTGCACCTCCTCACATCTCATCTACTATTATCCCTGCACCTCCTCACATCTCATCTAATATTATCCCTGCACCTCCTCACATCTCATCTACTATTATCCCTGCACCTCCTCACATCTCATCTACATTCAAAAAAACAAACACCATGCATTACTCCTTTTGTTTTCTTTTTACACAAGAATTACACACCAACACTATCAACGCCAACCCATCACATTTTTTCTACGTAACACCCAATTACACGAGAAAGGAAATGAAGGCTGTCATCTGGGGCCTGAAAGCTCCATGGCTTCTACAATCAGAGAAGATTCTTCTATATAGTCTGAGTACCGTTGAGGGGGATTCTCGCACGCTCGCTGGTATCTTGGCGCATCTATGTGCTGCGACGCTTCCCATTTCTCAGCTAATCCATCACCTTCCAACATTTTTAATACTTCAGACATTTTGGGTCGGTGAGAAGGATTGAATTGAGTGCATAACAGGGCCACCTGGACCATTTCCTCCAACTCAACTCTGTCCAACTTACCTCTTAGATCCTTATCCACCATCACATTCACCTTTCCTTCCTCATGCAACTTCTTCACCTGCATTTTTCCAAGAAAAACAATAACCATATTTCCCTCAAACTCGTTGAACTAGTATCACTATATTATAATAACGAGGACATGCTAGAGAAGTCATTACCCAATCGAGCATCACGCCTTTCTGGTTTGCTCCTCGACCAAAATCCAGAGCCTTTTGACCAGTAATTAATTCCAAAAGCAATATTCCAAACCCAAAAACATCAGTCTTTTCTGATGATTGTCCTGTTGATAAGTACTCGGGAGCAATATGGCCAACCGTGCCACGCACTGCTGTAGTCACATGAGAATCTCTGTGATCCAGAAGTTTGGCCAACCCGAAGTCTCCAACTACGGCCTCAAAATCTTCGTCAAGGAGAATGTTGGCAGCCTTTACATCACGATGGATGATTTTAGGGTCACACTGCTCATGCAAGTACACCAATCCTCTAGCTGTGCCCAAGGCTATTCTCTTTCTCATTGCCCAATCTAGAGCCGGCTGCCCATGGATATGATCTGATAAACAAAGGATTGAGAATTATGACATGCCTCACACTTATTGTTTACTAGTTGGTATTACTATGAACCTAGCATGCATTAAAAATCCAAGTAAACAATCTCAAGTTATATGGAACCAAATGAACATTTAATAACTTGTTTTGTTAAACCAGATGCATTTGATAGGCAACACTTAATGCTAAATTAACAAACTAAAAACAATACTCAATTAGGATGACCGTTGCACACTATTAACGTGCATAGGGTACTAATATGTTTGCAAGAAAAATACCTCTAAGACGAGATCCAACGCTTCCATTGGGCATGAAAGGGTAAACCAGAAGTCTTTCACTCTCAGTAGAACAGAAGCCAAAAAGCCTGAGAAGATTTCGATGGACAGCTAAACTTATCATCTCAACTTCAGTCTGAAATTGGATCTCCCCACCAGCGGTGTTATAATCCTTCAACCTTTTAACCGCTACCAGAGTCCCATCATTTAAGCATCCCTTGTACACAATTCCAAACCCACCTCTTCCCAAGATATTCTTTGAGTTGAAATGATCAGTTGCTGCCCGAAGTTCCTTGAATGTGTACCTTCTCAAATGACCCAAACGTACCTCTGGGTCATATTGATCTGTTCCATTAATTTTATATTAGTCCAATAACATGTGTCAAACGTATTACACGAGAAGTACACAAGATCATAAAACTCCTTCCTACTGAATAATATATTACTTAATCCCTCACAAAGCAAAATGCCATGAATGGGCAAGGGGAAAGAGTAGATAGACAAAACTTACCATTTACATCAAAGAAAATCTGCTGGTTGTGTCTGTATCTCCACCAGACAAGTAGTCCAATAAGGACTAATACAATAAAAGCAGCACTAAAACTTGCCCCAAAAGCAATTGCCTTGCGGTGGCTCTTACCAAATCCCAAATTTCCTGAGAAGAAATACCCCGAGCAATCAAAAACCTGTTTCAATATGTTACGTAACAAATCAAAACAAAAGAATTATACCTTCTAGAGCATCTGGGGCAAACAAAAACGGCTCCGGAAAGATGGAAGAACAGTTGTTTGGACCACAGATCAGAGGGTTACCAACAATTCTGAATAAAGAAGCAGTAGATAAGGCTTTTGGAATTCTTTAATTCAATTAAGATGGCATGTATTTGTAAACACGAGTAAGAAAATGACTCACTTGAATGTTCTTGCTGATATTTTGGGCAAGGAGCCACTCAAGTTGTTGTATGAAAGGTCCCTATAAGTTCAACTAAAAGCGTGAGAATATATTTCTTCCTAATTGTATGAATGGGATTTGTCCACGAATAGAAAAGTGGTATATAGAGGTAAGAGTGAGCATACACGAGTGTGAGACCTTCAACTTTGGATAGAGAGTCAGGACAAGGTCCAGTTAGGCTGTTGTTATTTAGTCGCCTGCCTTGCTCAAAAAAGTAATGTGCAGTTGACAAAGGTCAGAATGAATCCTGAACGTATAGAAAGATAAAGCTTACAAAACTTACAAATAGTTGAGCTTGTTTAAGTCCCCAAGGGAGCTGGGTATTTGGCCACTAAATACATTATTGGAGAGATCAAGAGTCTGGAGGTTCTCTAACTTTCCAATGGATGCAGGAATTGGCCCCGAAATGTCATTGTTCTGAAGCAGGCTACATGTATTTGTGATAGCACAGGGAATTATTCTGATTAGATAGATACTATAGGGGAAGTATTGTAGAACTTCAACCAAGATTAGGAAGGAGAGATGCTGGAAGTGAATAATCAAAGAGCATAAAGCAGGAGGATTGTAAGAAGAATGGAGAGGCTTACACTGATTCTAACTTAGTGAGGTTTCCAATCCCCGGCGATAAGAGTCCTGACAAACTCTGGCTGGGTAGCCCCCTGTTTATAAAATTGAAAAGGAAACAATCCGAAATTAGTAAATTGAAGTTTGAGGAAAAAGGAGAGAAGGGATTAAGAATAGTTACAGAACAGAAACATATCCATCTGGAGAACATGTAACCATTCTCCAGCTACAAGGATCCACAGAATTGGAGTCCCAATTCTCCAAAACATTGTGGGGGTCTATCAAATCATTTTTGATGGCCATCAAAGCCACGACTGTTAAAAAATAAGAGAAGAATGAAAAATTAGAATTCCGAAATAGAAAAGAGTAGAATGAAGAAAGAAAATGGAGGAAGGAAGGGAGAAACCTTCGTAGTTGACACCAGAAGGAGAGAGGGTAGCAGAAGCAAGATGGAGGAGTGGGAAAACAGTAAAAAGGGCATGGCATAAGAAGAAACAGAGTTCCGGTTCCATAACTAAAAATTCAGTCCATCTGGTACCATGGATGAAGGGTTAGCAGAGAAGGAAATGTCCAGAGAGATCTGAGAGGGGAGAATGGGGAAGGGATTGAAGAAGCATGATGATGACGGTGAGTTGAGTTGAGGCTCCGCAGGAAGAAAGAAAGAAAGCAAACAGTGGATTGGGTCTGAGGGTTAGAGGGGAAAGAAAGAAAGAAGGAAGAATGTGAGTGTCTCCTCTGCGTCTCTGCGTCTCTGCGTCTCTGCGTCTTGCCTTGGCCGCTTCACGTGCTCCCTTTCCCATTCCCCTTCTCCAATTTTCAAAATATTACACTTTTTTTTTTTTTTTTTTTTTTTTTGTGGAGAAAGTTAAAAGAGTTGAAAAGGGGAATATATTGGGAGAGGGCCCACACTACAGCTATCGACATGGCCTGTAGAGAGGGAATGGAATGGGGTAGCTACTAACATGACATTGCCCTCACCCATGCCTTTGTCTCCTTCTACTTTTTTTTTTATTTCTTTATTTTTGTTACTTTTTTTTATATTTCTATATATAAAAAAAAAATAAAAAAGCATTTGTTACCTTACCTTACCCTGTGGTGGGGTCTGTGCTCACGGGTTTCTTTTATCAACCGTAAAAAAAAGAAAAAAAAAAGAAACAAAAAAGAAGGGGAGGAGAGAGATTTAAGGATTTTCTTGTACTGAGTTTAATTATATAATACTTAACCTGAATTTGAATTATTTTATCCTAACACACCACATAATCAAAATGAAATTTGACAAATGATTCTACCATTTTGAATATCTTCTGTTTGTATGGCATAGTGTAATGACCACATGATTTTAAATAAATTTGTAAAATGTGGTTCTAAATGAAAAACAAATCATATTTATATTAAAAAGAAAAGAAAAGAAGAGAGAGAGTGCGTGAGGTATTTAAATGTGATATAGAATCCCGAAGCATGTGGTATTTTTGTCGCATTGGGAAAATTGAATATGCTCACCTTTTTTCAAAAAAAATTCATCTACTTTAGATATTTAATACTAATAATTAAAAAAAAAAACAAAATTCCGAATTTGTTTACCCGAGAGAGCCCTAGCACGAAGTCCGGCGCGCTTCAGTCTGAGCTGCTTTGGGAAAATCACAATTCCGCGGAATAATATGCTTATAAGCGCTGCACCTCCAGGTTTTTTAAGTTTACCGCTTCCGCTTACATCAATTCTAATTATGAATGGATATGTAATTAATACAGCACAAGGAAGCAGCCGGTGAGTTTTGAGTTTAATTATGAATGGATATGTAATTAATACAACACAAGGAAGCAGCCGGTGAGTTTTGAGTTTAATTATGAATGGATATGTAATTATTATTACTTAGAGGGGGAAGTGGAATAAATAAAGATAGTAGAAGCAGTGAATAGTTGGTTGTTATATATTATGCTATGCAATGCAATGATTGTTGAGTTGAGGGGAAAGCTTTTGATGAGTTACCACTTTTGTTTCTCTTTCTTCTTATCAATATTATTATCACTTTTCTTTTTTGTTTCTTCATCATTGGTCCACCATCTTCCAACATTGATGCGCCCCGCCAATGATCTTCTTCGCCGCATCCTTACCCCTTTCCCTTTCCCTTTCCCTTTCCCTTTGCTTGCTTTCAAGTGTTTTTGCAAGAGGGGCTCCCCATTCTATTACTACTGTATTGGGTACTACAACTTGGAAGCTTAGTTTGGCCGGCCCGGGCTTGTTCATCAACAAAAGCCCAACTTCCAAAGCACCTACCTATTTTTTTCTGTTTTAATAAATCAATACTAATCATAATTAAACCTATTAATTATACGAGGATAGGTTTAAATATAACTATATTAGAATATCCAACATCCAAAAATAATTCAATTTAATTGCTGACCATTACATTCATCTTATCCACTCAAAAGTTTCTGCTCATAAATTGTTTTATTAAAAATCTGAGGAACTACCCCCACGAATTGGTTGAAGGCAAAGAAAACTACAAATTGATAATAATATAAGAGATTTCTACGGCAGACATGCTCGACGCGGATGGTGTATCCTGAAACTGACTTTATGCAGCTGCCGTTATGCACTCAATCGCTTGCTTGCATATACCAGTCATGGTTGCCTCTGGCCCATAAACCTATATATTACAAACCAAGGTTTCTCAATACCAGCTTTTATGCAGATCTTTTAACAGTATGAACTTCTTATATTATAATTTAATCCTCAACATTACCTCAATTGGAACTCCAAGTTCTTCCCCCAGTGTCCGCATCTTGGCAAGACCTCTCTGGTAGTTGGGGCCACCTCTCCTCACATAAATGTTCATCCTAGCCGCTTTCAGCCTTGATTCCTGAATCATAAGAACGTTATGTACATACCAATCATTACTATACCCAATGAACCGAGAAAACGAGTTCCCTAAACCAGAACAGGGGTTGCCTCACCTTTTCCTTCAACGCCCGAATTATGCCATTAAATGTAGCAGCAACATCAGTAAAGTTTGCTATCCCACCTCCAATCACAAGTGCTCTCTTTTGACCATCGGAGTCTGCAGTTGCGCACTGCAGAAAACAAAAGTGAAAGCCTCAACTTCTTCATTCAATATACAGAAGCAGATGTTTAATTAAAATTCAAGCATGTCCACAAACTCAAGATTGCAATTCAACATGGTAATTGATTTATGCATGATTAACTTGGAACATTGCTTACATCAATAACAACTCTGGCATACTGCAACACCTCCTCCTCATTAGGTGCTCCGCTATATTCTGCATAGTTTCCAAGCTCAGAGGCATAACCAAGATCTCCAACCTATAGAAAAAAGAGAACTTCTATCAATAAACCAAAACAACAAAATTGAAAGATGAATCTCGACAGTCAAGTATTGGAGTGGACAAACAGAAGCACACCGTGTCAGCATAAATGACACTTGCACCACCCCCAGCCACCATGGTCCAAATTCGTCCCTTGGGGTTCAAAACTGTGAATTTCAAAGACGCACTTGTCTACATAGAAGAAAATAAAAAATATTGCTTCAATTAGTTTAGAACAAAAAATTCCCCAAATAGATTAGATCCATCATATGAAGTAAACTGAAATGGTATTTCAGAAAACTCAGTGATGAATGAAATGAAATTAGTTTAACCTGCTCACATAAGCATTGGAGTACCAAACTTGCGAAGGCATACAAACCTTAAAAAAGCACAATAAGCGAAAAGCTTATTTTGCACATGCTTTATAAAACAACTAAAGTAGAAAACAGACTCACATACAAGAATAAGAAAATCAGGCTCAATATGTATTACAAAAGTGCAAAAATATTCAAGCCGTCATACTTTGTGCTTGCAAAGTCCTAAAGACTTGAACTATAAGAACATATAATGACAACTGGTAATAACAAAACTGAAAATGCCCAAATATCATTACCTCTTCACCCAATAAAAGATTTTCAAATGCAAAGAACCATCGTCAATGAATTTCAAGAATAAAAGAATATAGTCGTCTAGGGGAGGAATTGTTAAAGGAGAACATTTAGAAATATGGAGAAATATTAACAGATAGATGTACTACCTTTTCATCTAGGCCATGGATAAAGCTTTCAGTAGGACTCATAACCCTACCAAATGGCATTGGAAATTCAATACCTCCCCACCTACGAGGTCAAAAACATATTAAAAAAAAAAATTAGGCTAGTACTTAATACACAAACAATGGATGAAATGTAATTATAACCAAGAGTGTCGGTCATACTTCTTGAAGTTCTTGAAAGCAGCAGTATCATCAAGTTCACCTCTCATATCCAGAGGATAGGGCTTCCCATCAACAATGGCAAAAGGATTCATTTCCAAGAAAGTAAAGTCCAGATCTGTTTCACATGAAATTGAAATCAACTAAATGAGGTAGAAAATCAACTAGGGAATTAAATCTACTCTAACCTAACTGCATAAATTTTTAGGTCTAGACTTCTGGACTCTAGTGATGATTCAACATGATAACAAGACAAAAAAAAAATCCTAACAATATTGAAATATATCAAATACTAACCAACCAATTTCAGTTTTTGATACCACCAACAGTTTAACCATTAAGTTCACATCCCAAACAAATAACATACCTTGGAATAGGGCATAAACTGCTTTGATAAACTCCTCAATCTCTCCCTTGATCTGGATTGAAGAACAAATTTATGTCAACTATCTGGTCTGCAAATGAGTTTCTTGACTTTCCATTACAAAATAACCATTTCGGATAAATTAAAGCTTCAAACAAAAATAGTATAACCATGGTTTTGAGCAGATTTTAAGCTTTCACAAATTTTGTAGACAACAATATTATATGATAATGATATATTAGTATCAACAAAGAAAGAACACTCCAAAAATAAATTTCTATCGATTTAAAGTTACACCTTCAGAGGAAGGGTTGCCACCAACTCAGCGCATATTTCTGAAGTGAGAGACACTCCTGTGGGGATAAATATGGTTTTAACCTGAATAAAACAGAGTTTTATTGAAACTTAGTCAAATTTGGGGGGTGATAGAAATCAAACAGGAAGAGTAATCCACTAACGAACACTTATATTCAAAATATTGTTATTAAAATGGTTCAACAGCAACAATACCTTATCCCAGTTCTCTTCAATTTCAATTCCTCCACACTCCGAGAAGCTAATGCTGCACCCAAGTCTCTCTGAGACAATGTTAAGATAGTATTCTTCACTGTGCGGAATGAAGGGTTCCACAATAAATGTTGTGATGGGTCCCTTGCATCCACCCATTGATACCTGATTATGAAAGAGAAAACACAGTAAAAGGATCACTAAGCAAGAGGAGGAAATGAAATGTGATTGACAGAGAACAAACAATAATCATGAGCAAATAGCTTAGAAAGACAAGGAAATAAAACAACACCTCTTTGCCAAGGCGCTCTTTGACAAATGCAGCAACCTGAGCCAGATCAAGATTTAAGGCAACTAAACCACTTTTCCCACGCTTTCCAAACAACATGTCGGGCTTCACGACCAATTTTGATGATGAAAGCCAAGGTTCCCTCTCAACAAGCTCATTGAAATCAGTTGATTCAGTGACCTGTGACAGATTTTAGTTAGTATAAAATCAACTACGTCCTAGAAAGGGGGAAAATATGAGACAAAATCATGTCTATTCATGATTTTGATTCTGTCGTCGAGCAAAGCCAGGGATAGCAACATCAGATTAGATCTAATATAATGATATTTAAGAAGACCACTTATCAAAACGAATCCAAGCACTCAAACTGGTAAGTTGCACTCACATCGGCCCAGATTGGGGAATGTTGAGAGGAAAATTTCAGGGCGGGAAAAGGAAAAACAATGAACCATAGACAATATTTAAATTTAAAGAGGGGAGAAAAGAGTATGATTCGGGTTATTTGAACTATTGTCGGACGCAGTACCCGGAAAAACTAAAAAGGGAGAGGTAGTGAAACTCAATAAACCGAAACTCATATAAAGAATACAAGAAGAAGAAGAAGAAGGAGGAGGAGGAGGAGATGGTTCTTGAATGAATGACTAGTTTCAAGTGAAGAAGATCCTTGAACAGGCAATAATGTGAAGAAGATGTCAAGGAATGAAAAATGTAGGAACAAAATCTGTACAATTTGAGGTTTAGAAAAAGAATGAAAGAACACTCACTTGAGCTGATTGGATGGGCAGTTCTCTACCAGAGATCCTTTTGAAGTGCTCCTTCAACAATCTCTTTGAATCGAACTCTCTGATCTTCTTGCGAGCCATTTCTCAAACCCTGCAGTGACTCAAAGAAGGCCATCAGAACAAGTACTCCGACTCACACATTTCAAAGGTAGAAGAAGGGAATCTTTAACAAAATTCCATATTCGTAATCAAAGTCAAAAGGAAAAGACGACAGAGACGCACTCACAGATCCAGAAAAGTTGGTTCCAGAGAAATGAAGCTGAAATGCAGAAATGCAGAAATGCAGATTGAAAAGAAAAAAAGAGAAGAAGAAATCACCTTTTGGATTAGAAGCAGAAGAAGGATGAGACAGAGTCGCGAAATGTAATTTACTGCACAGTTTTTGCTTTCTAACGACCCTCGTATTTGTAGTTCGAGAAAAATAAAAAAAATAAAAATTTCTCAAATGTTTTTAGCAATAAAAAATTAAATAAATAATAGGGTAATCTTGTTGGCTTGAAACGGCGGGAATCTGAATTGGTTGAATGCGGGGGGGGGGGGGAGAGAGAGAGAGAGAGAGAGAGAGAGAGAGAGAGAGCAAGCACCCACCACGTAGGACATTTTTATTTTAGATTTTTATTTTTTTCTTTAATAATTTAATAACAAAAATATTGAGGATATCTATTTTGAAATCGCAACCCACGATGATGCTCCTCCGTTTCGTGAGCGTGAAACGCGCGTACCTTCTCGTGTTTTTTTTTTTTTTTTTTTTTATTAAAAAAAACCCATATTCAAATGATTATCATTTTTTCTATTTGTAGTGTCCTGATCGTGCAAAATGAATAATCTCATGCTTTTATAATATATATATATATATATATTATAGGTAAATGAAACGTGAAGGATATTAAAATAAAACAAAATAATAATATAGGCATTGCCTGCAAGCAAGTTTAGTAGAGGGAGGCCCGTGAATACAAAATTGGAGAGGATCTTCAACAAATCCACGACCAGGAGGGGTTGGCGTATAAGCTAGGAAATAATTAAATTCGTTCACCTTACTTATATAATTGGGAAGAATTGGGAATTCTGAAAGTTTTAAGTTCATGTATTAAAAAATAAAACAACGAGCAACGCATGAAAATTAAAGAAAAAAAAGCATATACCTGGCATTGATTGTATCAGCCATCAGGTCTAAAAGTAAATGGGATAGTTACTTGTTCTACTCATGAAGCTCCAACCACTAATATACTCGATTAAAAATGCTTTGATGTATAATAGATGGGCAGCTGAGGGGGAAAGAAGTTGGGAAAGTGACTCTAACTGAAAAAGAATAATAATGAATAATAATCGAGAAGAAGATACAAGAACTTGATAATGCTTATTATTGAGCATGCAAATAAGCTTACAAAAATTTGAACCCTCCGCCTGTGTGAGCATTGCTAAGAGTAAGGGGTCCATCCATTCATTTCCACGCCTGTGTTTTATGCACTTCATCATCATCTTAACATTTACGTCCTCCACACTCAACATTTTGCACCAAACAGATGGGACTCTGGGAAGCGCAGCATCATAACCAACAGCTGTTCCATTACATAATCGCATCAGCTACGTCCCTGAAATGACTGCGGGAACAATTTTGGCAACAGATACTGCTTCATTTTGATCACTACAGCAAAAACTCCAAAACAAGGGATATTCATCAACCCAACCCCACCATACCTGCAAAAGGAATGACCATAACCCATTGGAAATTCAAAAAACAAGAAACATTCGAGTAGGTGCCACACATTCATATACTTACCATATGGGAGCGGTTGGGGGTGACAAGTCAAGAAATGGATAGGGCCACCTGCAATGAAGCAGCTTCAAATAAATCCAACAATCTCATTCATATGTTCAATCTAAACTATTTGCAGGAAATTTTGTTAGAGCGGAGTGGAAGGTTACGGCATAGAAACACAGGCATGGAGGATCCATTGAAAAATGACGTATATCCCTGTCCACAGTACAAAATATCCAATCCGAAAGAATGGATATCGCTGCAGTTCAAAGCAACCTCAGATCATTGCCCATACTCAAACAGAACACCAAAAGAGAAGACTACGGAGAATTCGAACTTACCAAACCATTCAAAATTGATTCGCCAAGAAGAAAAACAGCATTTACCGAGTGCATGGTTACAACGAACTGTGGCCAAATAGTGAATACATCACAACTTCAATCAAACAAAACAAAAGGCACCCCCTCCCACTCTAAAATAAGCATAGTATATGACTTTATATTTATCTAGATAGAGAGGTGGGACAAAAAAAACAAATACTTACAAAACTTAGCCCACGACTTCGAGATAGAAGATATGGATAAAGAATCGTCCAAAATACGATGTCTGTAAGTACCACAGCACCTGCGGATACCTATGAAAAGAAAACGAAGTGAGAATCTTCAGGACACCCACTTTGTATTTTCTATACTATAAAATGATAACGTAAGTCCAATATGTACTAGGAAGGTCAAATTAATAGTGTATAAGAGACTTCGCCAACCCGTGCAGATCCATTGGATTGCGACAAAAAAGCTGTTTCAGCTAAGTCTTAGGAGGAAAATAATACCTGAAAAATAATTTGACATGCATATCCCCCCACACCAGCAGCTTTGCGAGTATGAAAATCTTCACTGGAGTTCGAACATTTGGCTGTATTGGACGCGTTGGGGCTGCCCTCATTAAGTGCCGGGGGCACGTAATTGCCTCGTTCTGCATCTAAACTCGTATGCTTGGTTGAGCAGCTATTATTATTACCTTTTCTGCAACAACCATAAATCGAGAATGAAGTTGCAAGCTGCAAGATAGCAATATTTGAGCTTAGTTAATAGTTTACAGATAATGGAAAACTAAACCATGAAAATTTAATAATTCATTGAATGTTAGGTAGGTTTGGTTGTAGTCCTGGTTATGTCGAGGATTGTTGGGAGGGAGTCTCACATTGGCTAATTAAAGGGATGATCATGGGTTTATAAGTAAGGAATACTATCTTCATTGGTGTGAGACATCTTGGGAAAACAAAAAACAAATCCGTGAGAGCTTATGCTCAAAGTGGACAATATCATACCGTTGTAGAGAGTCGTGGTTTCTAATAGGTTACACTAGTCCTTAAAAGCCAATGATTACAAAATTTCACATATAAGTAGATGATGCAACGCATATCAAACGTTGGATCACAATTTTTCTTTTAGGACACCAAAAGCGGACAAATATTCATGACTACTTTCCAAGTCCAATGCACATAACATACTTATATACACCATCCTGCTTTGTGTCTACAAAATGTCAGCTAAGTATAATAACCAGGTTATGAAGCAAACATGTAGATGTGGCTTTTGAAGTTATAAAGCATACCCCAAAGTAGAGCGTGACCAATGTGAATGTCCACCTGCACGAAATAAATATGTTAATCTGAGGTTTAACTTCAATTTTCTAAGTTGTCAAAGTAGTTTGAAATTTGTTTTCTGTACTCTCAAGATGTTTAATTTATTAAATATGACCTGAGACAGGTAAGTTGATTATCATGCACAGTCAACGACATAATTTTGCAACCTCTCTGGCAATGTACGAGACATCTCCGAAAGATACCATCTTCTTAAATATATTGATGTAAGATGAGAAAGTGTTTTACCCCCAAAGAGTGAAATAAAGGCTACGTGGCCTGATCAGGAAATATTTATAGTTTTTAACACTAGATATCTAAGAACTAGAAAATATCAGATGCAATGTGATCAAATGAACTACAACAAACAGGTTACTATTGAACGGTCGGCCACTGATCCAAATCCCCACAATGTAAGTCTTTCTAGATTTGAACCCGAAATTAAACCATCAAAAGCCTAGCATTACCAAGCTTGAGAAACATGGGAAAAATGAGAAGAACAAGGTCGTTCCACAGCCTGCCAATTGAGTTAATCACACAATACAAAATATTCCGTAAAGAAGGGTACATGAATACGGGGTGGATAGATGACTTACTGAGTATAAAATAAAAAAATGCGGCCTCCTTTGACAATAGTTTCGCTTAATATCAATGCGAAAAGCACAGCAAAAGCAAGCGTTCTGTAAGCTAGCAGCCAAGCAGGATGAATTGGTTTGAGACACGGCTGCCAAAGTTCATCCTCATACAATGACCCAACTGAATCTTGTGAGTGGTCTGTTGATCCAGGTTTGGGTGTTTTGGAACCTTCATATTTCCATATTAATAGGGCTGCCACAAGCATAAAGGATGATAGAAACAAAGTACACAGAAAGAATCTCCAGTTCAACCAATAACTTAAAGTATTCGTTTCAGTAGTCATGACAGGCGTCCAGTAATGGTCTGATAATCCTGCTAAGAAACTCATGACGAGTTAATCGTGAATTTTCGTTACAATGATCGTAGCTATCTTTGGAAACACAATCTAAACTTGAAGGGAACTGTAAAATGAATGGTCCAAACAGAAAGAGAAAAAAAAATTCAGAGCATGTGGAGAAAAATGAATGATAGGTGAGAGGTGCAGTGATATGGGGAAAAGGGGGAAATTCTGAAATTCCTAAAATTAGATTGGTCGAATCGAAAGGGAGGCGATCAACATGTAAAAGAAAAGCAAGAAGAAGAGCGCGTAATTGGAAGCTTACTTAATTACGGTCTGCAGCTGAAACTTCAGAAAAGGAAGATGCTTTGCTTCCTCCGATGGTTTGAGAGGAAGGAGAGTGAATATAGTTAAACAGAGAAAGTGTGTTACGCTGAAAATCTCCAAAGGTGGGAATGCAAGAAGGGCCGTTCCTTGTTCCTTCTCTTACGCGGCGCGGAATCCCCCGCGGAAGGAGAAGATTCTGTGGAGGGTCAATCAAATCTTTTCTTTTTTTAGGAAATGTTCTGGACACTTCTGCGCTGCCACGTGTACGCCAAAAATTATATAAATATATATATATATATATATATATATATATATATATTTTTTTTTTTTGAAGAATCCAAAACGTATGAAAACAAGTCATGCAAAAAAATCCGCAACCTTGGCGAGACAGTCGGCGGGCGTGTCGGTAGGTGGGTGTGGAGAAATGTGGATGGTTTATTTTCTCTCGACTCAAAAGGTACCATATAATATAAATGGCAAATTTGGTTACATTGGTTAATTAGGAAGTAAACATGAATTTATAAATAATGAATACTACCTCAACTCTCCCGAAAACCAAAAATAAAAATATGAAAATCTATGTTCAAAGTGAACATTATTATTCCAAGGTTGAATTGAGTCGCTATGACTGAAGCTTGGCGATGATTAGGTCTACGTTAATTTATACGTGCATTGGTAGAGAAGTAGTGATTAGCTTCTTAATTAAGGTTGTTGACATTTACTTAGCTGTGTTGCCATGATTGAGGTTCTTACGGTTTCATGTTGCTTAAAGGTTTTGTTTTGCGGCTGTTCGAATAGTGTCTGCTATTATTGTTGGATATCTTATGCAGTTCATTCAGTTTTTTCCTGGAGATTATGTACGAGTGTGAGCACTGATAATTCCAAAACAATATGGTACATTGTAGTGGTTGCTGTTATGATGAAAACAAAATTTCAGCGAATAATGGATCAAATTATATTATAAAGAAAGCATCGATCAAACTATAAACTTGGATAATTGATATAATATTAAAGACTATTATTAGTTCCCCTGGACTCATACTTGATATGTAGAAACAATGAAAATAAAGTAATCAGCATATTACAGACTGCATATTATCCCTCATCTTCAGTGACGTTGTCTTCTCCTCGTTATTGTAGGAACACTCCTCCTGAATTTGGCTGTAAATAGGCACAAATTTAAGATCGACTCTAAACATTTTAATGAACAACAGAAACCAGTATCAAATTGTGTTCCGTTAAGAGTAGAAAAAGTTCCAGGTTTAAGAACAATATATTCCTATTTTGGTATTACCCATTTGAGATGAACCCACTTAATACCGCGTGCGTATGAGAAAAGAGTGTAAATGATATGCAATCAGAAAAAGGGTCATACCCAGGAATGGGTTGGGAGGAATAGTACGCAAATATGCACGGAAAAATTCAGTGTTCTCTTTCTGAAGCTCTTTCCACACTGCAACCACAACCCAATAGCTTAGATTGAAGCTGAGAGAGTGATCTGAAAATACATAACAAAATGGTATGTTATTTGATTCAAAGTGAGGACCTGTGAGTGTTATGAGAGGGCGAATGTTTGCATGGCGAGCCAGGGCCTTGACGCACTCATCTCGGCTCATATGAAGCAGCAAGCATCTCTCTATCAGATGTTGGATCTGAAGAATTATACACCAATCATCATTAAAATGCAAGGATTTATATATATATATATATATATGCAATGTAGTGTCCGCATTTGTGAAAGGGAGAGAGAGAGAAGCTGTACCATCCGGATATAGGCATGGGGGTGGCAGTGAAAACAAGGAAGAAAGTGGTGGGCGTTAGAGTGCATAATGTCTCCGTTCACTCAAAAACTGAGGTAGGCAGAATGGGACAAAACCGATAGGACATGGAAGTACGTACACAGCGAAAAGAAGGAAATGTTTGATGATCAATACACAGAGAGAAAGAGAATGCGAAGAGAACAAAAGAGTTCAGAAGCGCGAAAGGGGAGAAGATATTTGGGGGGGGGTTTTATAGGAAAAGAAGAATAAGAAGAGAGAAAATGTTATCCACAGATATCTGAGTGGAGGGCCAAAACAGGACAAGCAATCCACACGAAAGCTACTCCTCATCTCCTACCAGATAAGAGGGATGGAGGGATGGGTATTGCTTGCAACTTCTTGGTTTTTACTTTTCTTTAGTCACTGATTTTGACAAACAATCTCTCTAACTCCTTCGGCCTCAATTACTTGACAAGCCGATCTTTGAATTCTTATCACTGCTAACCAAGAGTGTCACATAGAGAGAGAGAGAGGGAGAGAGAGAGAGAGGGTAGCTGCTCCATTAATAACAATAGTGATTGCAAAAGCAATACTGATATGGTCCATTTAAAAGGGGGTGTTAGGTGGTTGAATTGTGACCTTAAGATGGATGAGTTTTTAGTGTATACTCATTCACCACGTTGTCTCCTAATTTAGCATATACATGAAATGGAATGGAACAGACCGTTGAAGGTTGGGGGGTGATTTCCTTAGGATCAATCATCATGCTAAGGACTTCGTATTGACACAATCCAATTTTAACATTTTCAGCCCAATTTTTTGAAGTGAGGAAAGAACATTAACCCAAATCCTCGGGATAACTTTTATTGGGGCAAAATACACTTTTTGGCTCTAAAATTTAGAGGTAGTGTCTATTTTACTGTAAAAGCTTTCGAATTTGGTCTGTTTAGGAAATAATTTTTATACTCATTGGACTGTTAGTTCAACCATACAAAACAATGTGGTTTTTAACTTGGTGACTGTGCATTGATGAGTTAGGCAATATATTAGTTTTTTTTTCTTCTTTTTTCTTGATTTCCTCTCT
Source organism: Cucurbita ficifolia (assembly GCA_033971965.1). NCBI lineage: Eukaryota > Viridiplantae > Streptophyta > Magnoliopsida > Cucurbitales > Cucurbitaceae > Cucurbita > Cucurbita ficifolia. The sequence goes on along the minus strand of CM066973.1, from coordinate 110,603 downwards.
AATTAATTCAATTCAAATCAAGTCCATCCTCTTGAGTACCAAAATTGTTCAACATTCATGGCAGATTTGCCAATGAAGCCACCACTCCAAAAGCCCTCAAGCTACATGGACCAGAACGGTGTTACCGCCACTCAGCTAGTGCCAAGCCACATAAGCCTCCCTCGTCGTAGCAAAGAAGAAGAAAAGACGGCATTATATGCAGTGTTTGGCCGACCACGAATTTGTTCACTTTCTTGAGTTCAAAGGTCTCATCGACCTCAGTCTCCACCTTACCAAACAAGTTGTGCCTCGACGTGCAGGTCTAGATCTACATGACTTTAAGGATTCAAACGAAAAGCAGACAACTACATTTCCAACGGGTAGAAGTTAGGAACAAAGGAGATGCCTTCAATCTAGACGAAGGCTTGGAAGCTTTCAAAAAGTGATCAGCGAAAAGAGAAGCTAGCTTCATTGGTAGTGAAGTCTAGAGACCACTTGAATTCATCCTTGGTAAAGGAAACTATCAGATAGAATACTCTGAGAAACATGAGACAGATCAAAGAACTAAGGCTTTTAGGTTTTTGTCATGTGACTGGTCAAATTCATTAAACATAGAGAAACCAAAAACCATTTAGAACAACTGACGCAACATAAACATCTGACGATTATATTAATAGGTTTGTAGATGCAACAATGCAGTTAGAGACAGCATTCCACGAAGGCAGTTAAGCGAACGCCAGCATACCTAACTAGTAACTAGTAACCACACATTTCTAAAAAACTAACTTTGACATGGATAAGTACATGGTTCTGATAAATAAGTCCTAAAAGTAGTAAATAGTTGGGTTCGTATAATCAACAAGTAAACAAACTGGGACACCAAGATATAGCTTAACCCGAGTAGTCCTGCACTGAACCTTCCTAAAGTTCTTCTTCTCTCTTAACTTGACTCGGACACCATAAAACGTCAATACTGACTGCTGCACATGAATAAGCATATAACTTCTCCCCCGCCTAACTGGTATCAGACTTATCCAGAGCTGAAACAGAAAGCAATTTTAGTGTAAATAGATTGAACTTCAGCAATCTAACAACTCAAACATGAGATTTCAGAAAGGAAGGGAGAGAGAGAGAGTTTACTATTGTAATTAAGAAGCTTCTCAATAAGGTCAACATGAGTCATGAGCATTCGCCTACAGCAGTAACGAACCAAACCCAGTGCATCAAGTGCATCCCTAATATAAGAAAAATATACATTAGCATCCCAATAGCAAGGTGAAAGGATTACGGGTAAAAAAAAAAAAAAGAAGAAAAAAGGGGTCCTTCCTCACCCTTCGGAATAGTCAGCCTGTAGAAGATCAAGGTAATGATCCCATTTGTTTCCAATCACCTGACAAAATATAAAGCAGGTCGCTTGAAGAGCTGAGACAAACGGAAGCATTTGTAGATACGACGATATATAGAAAACAGAAAAAAATAAATTCTCAGAAGCGAGTTCCACGTAGAAGCCTGACTAGAAGACATGTTAAGTGAAATTGAAGATAATTGTGGATGGCTTACCTTTCCGCAAGTGAAGCAGCGCACCGGGATGATCATTGTCGCTTCCTGCCCTAGTCTCCGGTTCGTTTCGACGATACCTCACCCGCAGTTTGAGCTTCTACTTTCTAGGGCTTTCCTTTTTCTAAAAATTAAAAAAAAAAAAAATTTTATTTAGGGCTTGGACGTACCGGGGCATTTGGAAATGGGCATCCCCCTTGATGGCCCAAAGTTTAGTTGGATTTCTCCACCCTCTCTCAACCGGTAGAGTGTGACATAAATGTAAAATGAATTGCGTAAAGAAAGATGGTTTTATGGAATGTTCGGTATTGTATTATGAATAATAGTAAAACAATATTTTGAATAGCTTTGTGAACCCACGTGTTAGGCGTTCCATTCAATATACTTCCTTCCTTCCTTGATGGATTTGAAGAGGAGAAAATATGGTGAAAATAATTGAGAAAAAGGAAAGAAAATAAAGAAAATAAAGAGGGAAGGAAAAAAAAGGACGGAAATCGGTTTGCGTAACCACAACCACCGATTCATTCTAATCAATTTTGCACTCCCACCGCACTACTTCCCTACAATTTCTCTCCTCTCCATATCTCCTCCTATAATTCTCCCTCTTCTTCATCTCCGCCATCCTCCTCCTCGGTTAAACCCTCCCTCGCTCCCTCTCTCTTTATATATCTCCATCATCCTCCGCCATCCTCCTCCTCGGTTAAACCCTCCCTCGCTCCCTCTCTCTTTATATATCTCCATCATCCTCCGCCATCCTCCTCCTCGGTTAAACCCTCCCTCGCTCCCTCTCTCTTTATATATCTCCATCATCCTCCGCCATCCTCCTCCTCGGTTAAACCCTCCCTCGCTCCCTCTCTCTTTATATATCTCCATCTCCATCCTCCGCCATCCTCCTCCTCGGTTAAACCCTCCCTCGCTCCCTCTCTCTTTATATATCTCCATCATCCTCCGCCATCCTCCTCCTCGGTTAAACCCTCCCTCGCTCCCTCTCTCTTTATATATCTCCATCATCCTCCGCCATCCTCCTCCTCGGTTAAACCCTCCCTCGCTCCCTCTCTCTTTCTCCATCATCCTCCGCCATCCTCCTCCTCGGTTAAACCCTCCCTCGCTCCCTCTCTCTTTATATATCTCCATCATCCTCCGCCATCCTCCTCCTCGGTTAAACCCTCCCTCGCTCCCTCTCTCTTTATATATCTCCATCATCCTCCGCCATCCTCCTCCTCGGTTAAACCCTCCCTCGCTCCCTCTCTCTTTATATATCTCCATCATCCTCCGCCATCCTCCTCCGCCATCCTCCTCCGCCATCCTCCTCCTCCATCATTCCCCCCGCCCTTTTACTCTACATCTTTTCAAGGTATTCTATTTTCTTCTTTCTATCTTCCTCCCAATTATTCCCATAAATCTGTGCGGATTCTTATATGCCAGGATCTGGACATCATATCTCAGACTCTGCCCAAATCACTTCTTCTTCACTTCTTCTTCACTTCTTCTTCACTTCTTCTTCACTTCTTCTTCACTTCTTCTTCACTTCTTCCCTTCACTTCTTCTTCACTTCTCCTTCACTTCTTCTTCAGGTAACCTCGTTTCTTGTGTTTTCATCCTTCTTCAACTCCTGCCTCTTCCTATTCCTAATCAAATCTCTGCCTCATCATCTCAACTCGTCCTTTTTCTTTCTCAAAATTGCTACATCATCTCTTCCTTTCTTACATAATCTCCTTTTCATCTTCATTATGCCATTCCGGTCAAACTTGTTCATCAATCTCCGTTTTCACCTGGATAGATTGTAATTCTAAGTAAATGTTATGGATTGCTGGATTTTGGAAGATCATTGATATCCCAGTATTGTAGATTCATATACAGAATTAAGTGAAGTCATGGATTATTTTACCCAGTGTTGTAATAGGATTTGTTGAACCTGTAAGGCCACTATTGTTATATTATATTCGGGATGACTTCGATGGAAAACCTTATGTGACAATGCCAAGTTTGTTTGTGAACTTATGGAATTTTTGCAAATTGATTCATTCAATCCTCTTATTTTGTCCGTTGTTTTTCAATTAACCCCCTCATCCCCCCAAGTTAAAATAATTTGAAATTTAAGCGGTTCAATGTCTACGCAATGTTTCATATTTATGTAGTGTCCTTGTTCATTATTATTGTCCTTTTCCTTCCTTATCATTTATTCTACGCTGAAATTTGTTATTAAGACCGCTGCCCCCTTTTGCAGGCAGTGAACCCTCCGTACTGTCGGTATTTTAAACTTCACATCATCTGAAGTTCATCACTTCGGTTCTGGAGAAAATGTTGGGTGGCGACAATGGCAATGCCATGCTTCCCGTTTTCCTAGATGAAAATCGAACTCAATATCAAACTAATGCTTCTGGTCAGCTGCAGTTATTTGGAAATCGTGAGTTGTTTTTCTGTTTCCAAGAAATCTGATTTCAACTTATTGCAACCTTAAAAAAAGAAGTATTTGAATTGCAATACATGTCTGATCAGTTTGTGGACGATTGATCAGAACTATTGTTCTTTAGTTGTCTCGTCTCTCATAGAATTCATGATTTATATTGTAGTGCCCGTAAGCTGTGGAATTGAGCCTGTAAATTATTTTGGAAACGAGCAAATGGCTCATATGCTTCGCCCTAACAAAAGAAGTAGGGAAATAGAAGATTTCTCAAGACAGCAGAAGCTTCAGATTTCCTTAAATTATGATGCTTGTCAAGATGATGCTTGTCAAGATGATGCTGATCGTTCAGCAAGCACTAGAAACCCAAATGCTGTATCAACGGGTTTAAGGCTATCGTATGATGATGATGAGCACAACTCCTCTGTTACCACTGCAACTGGAAGCATGACAGCTGCACCTTCTATAATATTTTCTCTTGGTGATAATCTCAGGATTGAGATTGATAGACAAAAGGAAGAATTGGATCAATATATTAAAATTCAGGTACGTGACTTTCTCCTCTTCTGGATATTTTTACAAGAGTGCATGCTGCATCGGAATAAAACTAATCTATTAGATATAAATTTTCAGTTTGAGGATTAAATTTGTAACATTTTTTTAAGTTTAGAGGCTGTCACCAATCATTTATGATGATGTGTTTCTGGTCAAGTCTATTTAGTTCATGAAATTTGGATTGCTCTTTATAGCATTCACTCCCGAGGTGCTCATGTTAAACCGATCAGTGTGGTTTTCGATTGCATCTGATGTACATTTTTTTTATCTGTCTAACGAACAGGAAGAAAATTTGGCAAAGGGCATTAGGGACATGAAGCAAAGACATATGGCTTCCTTTCTTAATGCGATCGAGAAAGGCATTGGAAAGAAACTACATGAAAAGGATGTAGAAATTGAGAACATGAACTGTAAAAATAGGGAACTAGTGGAGAGAATAAAGCAGGTTGGCACTGAAGCCCAGAATTGGCATTGCAGAGCGAAGTACAATGACTCAGTCGTAAACGTCCTGAAAAGCAATCTTCAGCACGTTATCTCACAGGGTGCGGACCAAGCGAAGGAAGGATTTGGAGACAGTGAAGGGGATGATGCTGCTTCACACATTGATTCAAACAATTACCTTAGTGTTCCAGGTGGAACTATGAGGTCCTCAACCAGGAATTTAGCAGGTTTCAAGGAGCGCATGATGTGCAGAGCATGCAAGGCAGAAGAGGTTTCCATCCTACTCATGCCTTGTAGACATTTATGTTTGTGCAAAGATTGCGATGGACTTGTAAGTGTCTGTCCTGTCTGTCAGTTGATCAAAACGGCTGGTATCCAAGTGTACTTGTCCTAAATTATAATCTTACCAAAGAGGAAAAGAAAATCTTTCATCCTTCTGTATGTGTGATATATACCTTCATTTTCCCCTTAAATTTAGTTTAATTGGTTGATAGATTCAGTATTTGTTTCCGTCGGTATAAGTTTGTAAGACAATCTTTTGAAGAGGGGTTTCGTGTACTCTTTATTATCAGGTAAATTATTCCATCCACCTTTTCGGAGGAATAATATCTAGTGCAACAGAAAACAATTAGTTGGGAGAAAACCGTGAGTTTGCTTGCAATCCATGAATTGGAAGTGCAACCCAATAATCATAGATGTGATGGAACAAAGTTAGTTTTCAAGATTCATTAGTTACTCATGTTTTTAACATAAAATAGCCCACGCTTGGTTGGTCTTTGGACGCTAAGCCGCACTATCTTCATTTCAAGTTCAATGAAAACTCACCCGTTCCTCCTGCTCATTTCTCCAATGTGTTGTTGGATATCTCTCCACGCCTCCTCACTTGAGATCACCGAATCCCAGTGAAAGACGGGGCAAAAGAAAACGACCTATTATGATCAATGTTTTTTCTTAACATTCCCCTGCAGCCACTTCTCACAAACTAACCCAGAATTTTCAAGGAAGTCTTTTTACAATTGAACCACCAGAAAAAAAAAAAATGTATCTTACTAATATAAGTTAATATCATTTTGATGTGGTAGGTTCATTCAGGCACCTTAAAAGTACACATGTTGAACCAACTCAAGTTTCAATATTTTGGTGGGTTCACAAAATTAGGAAAATATTGAAAAGAGGCGAACCTAATGATATTGAGAAGACTGCAGGGGTCGCGCCATTACGGCATCAGTTACGACCTTCCCAATGCTGATCATTTTATAACAGTCATCATTCACATGATAACAAATGTTGTAATTTATTCCAACAAACAAGCGAGAAAATTTTCCTCAAAATAAAAGCACATCCTCATAGCCTAAGAAACCAGAGCTCCATTTGCATAACGAAAAAGTCCCAAGTTCAAAAGTTGTTCAAAGTAGATGCCAAATGCAGGAATCAGGCCCCCTTTCAGTACCTGTGAGATAACTTTTCATTCTCCTTGAACTGCTGCGCGTACCTACATCCATTTGCAGATATGATATCTTCAATGCAAGGGACGTCCACATTAACTCGAACAAAAGCAAGTTCATAAGTGAAACATATATTTGCACATGTTCATCCACCATGACCCCATTTTCCACCAATCAATCAACTAATACAAGTCATTTATTTTATGCATGTATATGCAAACGAAGCTTAAATCAAAGCTAAAACAAAATAATATCTTTCGTTGGTGCATGGTGCGGAACTCAGATGAAAAGGGAAACTTTAGTTCCATCCAATCTAGCGCTAAAAATTCTTAAATACAACGTTTCCTCATCATATCCAATTTCTCAATCTTGCATGTGAGGAAGGTACCTCTTAATCTCAATTCTTTAATATGTAGCAAAAAAATAAAAGTTCCACCCTGTGCACAACAGAACCAACCTATCTCTTCAATGATAAAATAGCATGAACTAAAAATAGATCAAAGTAATTGAAGGTTATTATAACTACACACAGATGGTGGACGAGTAATTGCAAATCTGATTGATATGACCTGGGAACAATTCAATCAAGTGAGGCAATGCCTTTCCTAAACAGAAGCGAACACTTGCAGTTCAGGACAATAACATCATCACGGGATAGCCTACCACACACCAAAAAAAAAAAAAAAAAAGCTTTTTATTCCATTCCAATAGATGAAACAATCAATCAATAGGATGCACCCTGTCAACTGTTCGCGATCAGTTCCAGTAGACAATTTCGTATGAATATTAAAATGATGATAGCTTTGAGGGAAATATTGAACACGCTAAGTCCAGAGAAGACGAAATGATTACAAGAATTCCACGTCGGTGGAATTGTGTATTTCCACTTCGAATCTGATTAAGAGATATCTCATCTAAATTAGACCCGACCAGGTGTTACGAAAAGAATAACCTACCAAGCTTATTGAGAAACAATTGAAGACTTGATTTTTTTTTCAAAAAAAAAAAAAATGATATTAGATTGAACCATGAAGGGAAAAAACCAATCAACAAGAAGCAAACCCTAAATTCGGAATTCCAAAAATAAGAAAAATATGAAAAGGAACAAGGAGATGAAAAATTACGTGTAGGTGCCGACGACGGGGGTAATTAGAAGGGCGGCACTGATCCAGTTCTCGGAGATCTTATGGTGAATCTTGCCGGTCAAGTCGTTCCATAACCCTGACATGGTCTTCTGCTGGAACGGCGATAAAGCGTAGATCACAGCCTTCATCCGGACCGGTTGCTTCCCCATAGCGGTCTTAATTCTTCAACTTCAAACACGGCAAGGCGATTATGATGAAGATAGCGGCTTCCCGATCGAAAGGGGTTGGTTCTTGTTCCCAAATCTAAACCAGGCACTTATAGAAACAGCGTATTTGAATACTCGCCCTCACCGTTGGATGATTTTCACATCGGACGCTCGAGAAATTTTGGAGCATATATTTGAATTTAAAGTTCAAATTTATGAATTAAAAAATTTCTGGTAAAAATTGAGTATACAGTTGGTGATAGGAAAATTATATGAATTTATAGTCCGTATAACAAAGATATATGAATTTATTTGTGATATAATTGATTAGTTAAAATATTATATTGGATAAGTTAATATCTGAAGGGAGGATAAGAAGGTTGAAAACCCTTCACCGAGTTGAACCAGACTGGAAATATTGTTCGTGTAAATCTGGAGCTCCATATTAAGAAGCTGTAGAAGGCATAGAAATGAAATGATTGGAAGCAAAATTGCGAAGTCGTTGGTGGATCTCGAAGCTGAACGATGTTGCCATTATTTTGCAGGCTTCAAGCTTCTATTCTGGTATTGGAGAGATTTTGAAACTTCAAGCTTCTTCTCTCAGCTGGATTTGCATGTTGTGACTTGGTGCCATTGGTGGTTCAGGAAGCAAATGGTGAGCAGAATCATTTTGTAAAGAAAGAAAGACCGCTTCTCCGATATCCCACTTCTTGTCCGAATGTTTAATATTCCTCTCCCCCTTTTACTTTGCAGAGCACAGCAAAAATATCTCTTCAGAATCACAACTTAGTTCTAAGAAAAAGGATGGATCTGAATATTGCTGATTCCGCCACCAACTACGGATAATCTTGATTTGAGTATTCAATCTCTAATTCAAAGCTAAATGCACCATCTGGATCGGCCATCAGGTATGAATTCCTACGGATTTCTCAAGTGTCCAAGGCACATTTGCGACCTACAGCTAATGAAATCTACTTCTCTGGATCAACACAACAAATCCAGCTGTACAGCAAGATTCAAACAGGTCCCTGTACTTGTTAAATTTTTATACTACGCAATTTGGTGTCTGTGACAGTATGCCTGGCTGTGTGGCGTGGTGGAAAATGGATTTAAATTGAAGCACAGTCTTCAACTAGAATGGAATTAAGTCATTCGACGTAGGGCTGCTAATACAAAATGGTTAACTAGATACTGCATAAACATAGAACTGTCTAATAGTTGTCAACGGGGCTAAGTGACTGACAGCACTAGCTTACGAACTGAAAGATTGATCACACGTATTGAATATTAGAATATTGACAGCGTTTTTAGCCATAAATAATGGATATGACTTCTTTGTTCAACCTTAACATTGTTGAGGATCGTTGGGAGGGAGTACTATATTAGCTAATTAAGAGGATGATCACGAGTTTATAAGTAAGAGATATATCTCCATTGGTATGAGACATTTTGGAGAAATAAAAAAAATAAGCTTGAGAGTTTATCCTCAAAATGGACAATATCATACAAATGTGGAGGTTCATGGTTTCTAACATGGTATGAGAGTCATGCCCTTAACTTAGTCATATTAATAGGATCCTCAAGTGTCGAATAAAGAAGTTGTGAGCGTCGAATGTTAGTCAAAAGTGACTCAAGTGTCAAATAAAGGGTGTACTTTGTTCGAGGGGAGGATTGTTGAGGATTATCGAGAGGGAGTCCCACATTGACTAATTAAGGGGATGATCATGGGTTTATAAGTAAGAAATATATCTTCATTGATATAGGTTTGTATGGAGAAACCAAAAATAAAACCATGAGAGCTTATGTTCAAAGCAGACAATATCATACCATGGTGGAGGTTTGTGATTTCTAACCTCCATAGAAAGTACACTAATAAAGTGAATGACATGAGATTGAAAATGAAAGAATTTATTACTGTCCAAAGACTATCCAAAGACTACTCAAGACAGGCGAGCACAATTCTTAGTTGTATTGTGGCTTGAAGAGACCCAGAAGCGACTATCAATATCCCAAGTAACTCAACGTTGAAACAGGCTTGAAAGGACATTGAAGGCTACTTTAAGTGTCAAAATAGGCAACTATAAGAACTAGATTTATACTACAACAACATCTTCATAAAACTTTGTTTTAAGGCTTAAGGACAACAAATACTTGTAAATGAAGGATAGATTAAAAGTAGATGCAACCTTGAGGGTTCTTTGACTAAGTTAGGGAATTTTCACTTGCGTTTTGTTTTGTCAGTGAACTGATGAAACAAAATGGTTAAAATTTTGATGATTTCAAATTTCTTCCCACTTAGGTCTCGTGAAACTTTCAGTTAAATTTTCTACCAAATTCTATATGATGTTGGGGTGAGAAGGAAAAAACAAGAGAAAACGATGAAAAGATTGAATGTGACTATAGCTTATGAATCATGTGGCTTGACCTGCTGCACTGCTGCTCATAAGAGAGATCACACCACAAATTTATTAATACCCACTTCTCTCTCTCTCTCTCTCTGTCTGTTGCATTGGAACTTGTCCGTGAGTTTTTGCCAGCATGCCATTTTGTGCGTCCACTCTGAATTTGAAGCTTCAAACTTGCATGTGTCCAACCATTCTCCTCCTCAAATCTATCAAAATTTGAAAGCTTTCTACCATTCATCTTTTTTCCGCCTCCTGCTCCTAACTCTAACTGTTCTGTCTCTCGTCCTCTTCCTACACCACAGCTTTTTTAGTTAACTAAATCATTTGACTTTCTTTTGTTTTCGATAAAAAGAATGCTTTTCCTTTCACTTTAATTCCTTCTCAAATTAATATCTTATCCAACTATGATCCTATGATAATGAAATGATGCTAAAACTCAGTAAAAATCTCAGCTCTTCTTTTATAATTTACTTTAAAATGGCATAAAATTTAATCCAAGAAGAATCAGGACCCATCCTCATTTATTTATGTCATTAATTTACTCATATTGATCTGATGCATATGCTTATTAGTTATATGCTTCATAGTATTGGTTGTCAGATCATTGGGATCGATAATTTAATTAATATAATGAAAGTAGCAATAGAAAAAGGGATTTATAGCTGAAAAATTCACATGCAGGACAAAGGTTTGGGCAAAATGTGAATCCACAGAGAAGGAAGGAGTTGGCGTCGGAGCAGAAGCACAGCCACAAGTGTAAGAATCTCAAAAGGTGGGAATTTTTCACATCACTTACACTGTTCTTCGTGAAAGTATGGACAAATTTTTTTGCGTTTGCTTTGTCCTAACTTCAAGTTCTAGAATGATCCGTGAACTCCCATGTTCCTAAGGGAGCATTTTTTGAGATCTCTCTCTAAAACCCACTTTCAAAAAATTAATCGGATTTCAAATATTTTGGAACCCATAATGGTTTATAGATAGGTGGGTAGGTGGGTAGCGGGGTCAGTTTGTATTTTATTTTGTTGTTTGTATTATTTTCTTTTCCAAAAATATCACCACTTGCAAAATTATTTAAACTAGTATATCTATTAATTTAATGAGTTCACGGGGTATGAACACTTGCAAAGCAAGTTCACGCCCACAAAAAGACGGCTCAAATAATAATTTCTCTGTCTTCAGTTTTTTCTGCTCTCCTGGGTGTTCATACGGTACAAAGGTGGCCTTTCAACTAAATGAATATATGATTAGGAACGGCAACCCCAGTTTTGATGTGATCTGGCACATCTGTGATTCTACCACCCAAATTTATAAATTATAAACAATAACTGATTGAAGGGGATCCCTCAACAGTCGCAGACATATTGTACAGTCTCTCGCTTTATTTTTATATATTTTAGGTTTCCCAAATGAAAGAAAGAGAATAATCTCTGTTTCTGTTTCTGTCTCTTCATTTTGATTTAGCATCTTAATGCCCCATACTAAGATCTTCATTCCCCATGCTAAGATTTAGAATTTGGATTTAGAAGCATGCTAAGATTTAGAATTTGAATTTAGAAGCATGCTAAGATTTAGAATTTGAATTTAGTTTCTAATGATTTCGACATTCTTTTGTGTCAGGTTACTTGTTTAACTTATTTTAAACTATTTTTAACATGCTTTGTCTCAGGTTACTTGTTTAACTTGTTTTAAACTATTTTTAACATGCTTTGCGCACTCGCGCTTCCTAGAAAAATTCGTTGGGGGAATTGAACTGCCTGCCTGCCTGTTTTGAGAGATTGGAAATAATATGAGAAGCAAATCCAGGCAAAACAGAGCCTTTTGAATGCTTGTAGTTAATGGCAGGGAAAGAAAAAAGGAGAAGAAAAGAGATGATTGGCCCGTGAACGTTGCATGTGAACAAAAAGAGCTGCTGCTATATTCTGTGCTGGCCTGACCTCGATACCTTGTAGACCCACTCACATGTCTCTTTTCGGCTTTCACATCACCTTCTACAATAATATTCACAGCTTTACTACTTAACCATACAAATGATTGAACCCCGAAAGCATGGCCCAAACAGAGGTGAACGAACACAAGCTTCATTTTCATTTTTCTATCCAGTTTTGGAGGCAAATAAAAGCTTTTGTAAAGAAGAGAAGATGTAGTAAAAATGTATATACAGTTACAATTACACGGAAAGATTTTGTGGTGGTGTTATGATGTAAGAAAAGGCAGTGTTAAGGTAAAAGAAGAGGGAAATAGAGTAAGGCTGCGGGAGCATATGCAGATGGCTGATTTAAGATGAGTTTTTAAGAGGCAACTGGATGAGTCACATGTAATGACACATTAGCATGTAGCCAAAAGGCCATGTCGCTGTTTTTCAACTATACAATTCCTACCAGAATTCACTAAAAGGAAAGCTTCCTAATTAATAAAAGGGAGACGGCAGGAAAAACAGAGAGAGGTGGGGAATGAAAAGATTAAAAGCCTGCCATTAACAAATTGGTATGTTGGCTAGCCTTTGTCTGCACAGTCTCCTGAAGATTACGGAGTCGCTACCTATTTAACCCCACTTCAGCTCCCTCTTGCTTTGGCGATCTCAAAAGAACACTACCTCTCTCTCTCTCCCTGCCTTCCCACATTTACACTAAAAATGAGGAGTGGGATGAGTTCCAAAACCTTAACACTTACGGTTTTTATAGCTTTTCTTGTTTGTTCTTCAAACTTTGAAGGCTGCACTGCAAGGAGAGGAAAACACTGGAGACAGAGCAGGCAGACCTCGGCTTCTCTATCAAAGAAGAAAGGCAGTCATGGCGGTAGCAAGAGCCACCATGTCAGTGGCGCCAACCCAAAGGCAGTCATGGCAGGTACTTCTGTTTAAAATGGAAAGCATGTTCTTCATACCAAATGAACAAGCTCATTATTTTTCGGACAACCTTGCATTTTTCTAAAATTGGGAAGCCCCATAAGTCATCTATAATGTTCAGAATTGAATATCCACGAGTATTGATAGAATGGCACATGATACCTTTACAGGGTGGGTCAGGCTCTGTTCAGAACGTTCTCTTCTCAAACATTCAAATGTCTGAAGTTCAATTACCAATTGTGATTGACCAATTTTATTGCGACAAAGCGAAATGCAGTAACCAGACTTCAGGCGTGGCTCTATCAGGAATCAATTATGAGAAAATCCGAGGGACTTACACAGTTAAGCCTGTACACTTCGCCTGTAGCGACAACCAACCTTGTAGGGATGTAACGCTGACAACCATAGAGCTAAGACCACTGCAAGAGCGGTATCATTTATATGATCCTTTCTGCTGGCAGACATTTGGAGAACTGAGAACTCCTACTTCACCTCCAATTGGATGCTTACAGATTGGGAAGCCGTCTAGCAACAGAGGTCAGTACGAAGAAAATGATTCCTGTTAAGCTTAGAGAGGAACACTAAAAAGTTTCAGAATCAAGGTAGTTCCCTTATTGTTGTGCAAAACATAGCTCATACTTGGGAAGAATTGAACTAGTAGTTGACCGTTCTTATTATTCTTTTTTCCATTCAATAATGTTGGTGGATAGAATGAGAAGGCATTGGGTGATGGGGAAGAGGAGGATCGCCAATCAATGTATAAGGAGGCAGATAAGTATGCGAAGGCATTACAGAACAGGGTTTCACGAGGCCATGGAAGTCTCAAAAGTATGGCTGTTATCGTCATCGCTCTAGGTGTTGGCGCTGCAGTCATGTCCCCAAACATAGAGTCTTTGGATTGTCGGCTTTTTCCCCCTCCGATGAAGCCAAAAATCCCCCGGTAACAAAACTGCACCAACTACTTACTCCTTTTACATCCTTCTTGGAATCCTCTTGAGGATACAAAAGTAGTGGTTGTAGTAAGTTGTTAAGTTAATGCTGCTGCTCAAAAAGGCTGAATACCCATTTTAGCATCTTTTGATTTCATTTTTTACTTTTTTTTTAACTTCTTCCTTTGGTTGTTAGATTTGTTTATGTTATTTGCCTACTCTAACCTTCACAGTCTCGGCAATAGATGATCAGAAAGGGAGTTGGATACAAATGTAATTTCGGAAGAAAGAATTTGTTTCATTCCTGAATGGAATTTTCTAACTTATGTTTTCTTCTTTAATTCATGTAACTTCTTGTTTTCTATTTTGCTTGTGTTTTTCTTTTGGATTTAGTTAATAGGTTAGATTATAATAATAATTAACTGCAATTTATAATAATTATGTACACTATATACCATTTTTTGTTTTTGATGAGGAGAAAAAAATGTACCGACCCTATTTTTAGTATAAAACTTGATCATTATAGAAATATTTATATTTCAAAATTCTTGTGAAAATGATTCGACAAATAACATTGAAATTTAGATTTTATAAATTTCTTTTCTTTTTAACCGCACATTATGTAATTCTAATTTAAATCTGATTGAAACGTGCTTCACACAAGTAAATTCGTAAATTCATGATTAAAAAAATAGCCTAAAAAGTTACCTAACTTACTTCAACTCATTAATATATTAGCCTAAAAAAATTACATAACTTGCATCAACTAATTAATATATTAGCCTAAAAAAATTACATAACTTACTTCAACTAATTAATATATTAGCCTAAAAAAATTACATAACTTACTTCAACTAATTAATATATTAAAAGAAATTAGAAAAAAAGTAATAATATTAATAAAAAAAAGTTAGAAATTAGAGCCACGTCATTGGTGTCCATTTTTTCTTTCATTCGTTTTCTCCGGCGACAAGGGTTTTGTTAGGTTCGGAAATATAACCTTCAACGTTCATATCGTCGACGGTTTTCCACGGTCAAAGTCATAACGGTCTTCAGAGCCGTTACCCGCCATTCTCTGGTGCCAGCTGTCTCGGTCCCCGCTTATTTCACTCGGGCTAATATATTTCTCCCGCACTCGCACTCTCTTCTTCAGCACATTCTCACATTAGAATCAGAGCGCTCCATCAACGCCCTCTTCCCTTCCGAGTGTTCGTTGCCCAAACCGAACGCTAGATCGTTACAAGGCTCCATCAACGGCCTTTTCCCTTTTGACTGTTCGTTGCCCAAACCAAACGCTAGATTGTTACCAGGCAATCGGAGGAAAAGAGAGCAGAATTGAAAGAAGTTTCTCGCCTCGTCTCGGTGATGAAAAATAGAGGTGAAGTACCTTCATTCTGCCTTTTAGTTTTATGCGTGGTTTGGTCGCTGTTCTGGGTTTGAAATTTTAAGGGTACAGTAATGACTCTGTTCTCTCGTCCTCTGATTGCCTTCAAATTTCGTTTCAGCCTTTTAGTTTATACGTAGTTTGATCGCTGTTTTGGGTTTGAAATTTTAAGGGTACAGTGATGATTCTGCTCTCTCTTCCTCTGATTGCCTTAAAATTTCGTTCTCAGCCTTTTAGTTTTACGGGTAGTTTGGTCGCCGGTCTGAGTTTGAAATTTTATGTGTACAGTGATGATTCTGCTCTCTCTTCCTCCTATTGCCTTCAAATTTCGTTTTCAGCCTTTTAGTTTTATGGGTAGTTTGGTCGCCGGTCTGAGTTTGAAATTTTAAGGGTACAGTGATGATTCTGCTCTCTCTTCCTCCGATTGCCTTCAAATTTCGTTTCAGCCTTTTAGTTTATGCGTAGTTGGGTCGTTGTTCTGGGTTTGAAATTTTAAGGGTACAGCCGGCTATTTAAATTTAGGGGTTCACAGGAGAACTTCAGACGTTATTCTTATTTAGAGGTTCAAAAATAATTAAGCGAACAAAAGAAAATGATCCAGTGGTCAAAAGAAGCTACAAAGGATATAAGAAGGCATTCCAATTGAGGCAAATATCCTGTAACGAAAATCGAACAAGTTTCCTTTCAGTATAGAACAAGTTTTTGGCGCACTAAAATTTTTTTAGCTTGTTTTTGGTAGAACTTGAATTATATATTTACTATTTTCCTCAATGCTCAACCAAGCTACAATTCAGCAAAAACAAAAAGATACCCTCTTGCTTCTACAAAGCGGCCTTAATATTACCCACTAAAAAACTCCCACAAACAATCATAACCAACATCATGTATACACTTTGGTGATTTGGGGTCTAGTTTTCTGGCACTAATTTTCTTTAGGCTGTAATATGGCATGATAACATCCTCTGATTAAGTTATCAATTATGACAATGTAGATTCTTCTCTATACAAACGTTTTACCGATTTGAACAACATTCAGTTTCCAGTGCTTTATGTTTTCAATGTGTGAATTAACCCTGCAAAATGAAGGACGAATTTTGTTCTATTTTCTAATGAGTTTACGAGTTAAATCTTTTTGACATTTTCTCTACATTACATTTTTCTTAAAGGTAGAAGAAGGAGTTTGGTCAGCTGAAGAGGAAAAGGCAGAGTCTAAGAAAGAATTTGGTGCAGAGAGTCTAAAAAGATGTAAGCTTCTGATGGGAGTGAATTTAAAATGTGGAAATTCCAAGAAAGTATGTTTTCTATGGTTTCTCTAGAATTTTTTTGTCTTACTAGCTTGCTTCATTGGAAATTATTATATGGATCACCAGTCACCTGGCAAGGTGCAAGAATGTTGCAAAAATGTTGTAAATATTATTTTAGATTATTCTATTCACACACTTTAATTCTTAAGAATAACAAGCTAGAGTTAGTTCTATTTACGGATCAAACTTTAACAAAAAAATGGTCAAGGTTCACTGTTAATGGTTTCAAATTATCCATGTCTCATTGGTTTGTCATTATTGCTCATATTTCCTTTGCTAATGCAGAAGATTTTGGTTAGTAACTATATTGTGAAAATTTCAGATGAAAATGGTGGGCATAAATGGAGATAATAAAGTTGAGGTCATTATACAAAGAATCCAACTCCAGTTGCTACTTTAAACACTCCATCACGTAAGAAGTTTTCTATTTGACATCATGAACTACCATATGTCCGGTCTGGTTCTTGCAGGAATTACATTTTTGGCAATGTTGTGGTCCTAATAAGGTTAGATTCCTATGTTTAACTTTTATTATGTCTTTGCTTTCCTTTTTTTTATGTTCTTTGTGCTTGTTTTTATTTCAAGAGTAAATGATTAAACTACAATAAAGGATTGTAATGAATGTTAAATTTGAAAGAGGTTCATGAGTAAGGAATTAAATTACATCTTTTTCTTTTCTGAGCTTTTTAGGTAGCTATAAATAGATCTTTAAAAAAAAAAAAAAAACAAAAAAACAAAGAAAGTGAAGCTTTCATTAAGATCAAATAAAAGAATACAAGAGGAACACTAGAAAACCATCCCAAGAGGAACCCAATTGACCCGTAAAAGTGCTCAAATCAAGCAAAATAAGACCTAAAGGATAGTTTAAAAGAAACGGGTGTCATATCCCCAAAAGCCGAATTGACCTAAAAAGGTACTCCAAACAAACAAAATAAGATTTAAAGGTAATTATAAAAAATTGTACACACTCTCCCATACCATACAGAGGTGTGATCAGGTTACACTGCACCCCAAGGTCTTCCAATCCTTTTGAAATTCCTATTGTTTCTTTCAACATAAAAATTCCATAAAATTGCTTTAAATAATCTCTTCTTTATCCGTTTTCAAGAAGGGATGAAGAAGAAACTCTTCCACCATGGAACTACAACCTGTAGGCTGGGCAAGACCATAGGAGAGATGATCTAGATGCTTGGTCATTCCTTACAAGAGATACAACACTAGGGTCTATTCTGAAGTGGTGAATTCCTTTTTGTCTAAAGAGTTTGAATTAGAGATAATGATCAAGCAACTAAGCAAGGAGGTTTGTTTTACGGCAAATGAGAAAAATGGGTTGTAAAGACTTGTAAATTGGATGAATCATTAAGATGAGGGGAGATGACTTTCCATGATGAATTAAATGAAAAAATAACACTAGGTATTATGCACATAAAGGAGGAAACATTATGTGTACAGTGGTAGACGTGGGGTTACATATTCAAATAGACAATTGGAAAGTGAAGAATTGTTCTAATCAAGGAATAAGATGTGTATGAAAGGATTTGAGTTAAGGACAATTGGAAAGCGAAGAACTGTTGAATCGAGGAATGAGAGATCACAAAAAGAGGTTTGTTAAATTTTAGAGGAAGGAAGCACTAGAATAAAGATTATGCTTAATTGGTGCTAAATAAAAGTTTAATTGTTTTTTAGTCTATAAGTGAGATAAAAGATAATCTTTTGGATTTTTTGAGTTTGATAGTTATGTATGTAAGGAAGGAAGGAAGATAAGTTTGGATATAAGGAAAAACACATGACCAAGAAAGACTTGTAATCTCAACAAAGGATGTTGAGACGACAGTCAACAAGAACAAATACCAGAATAAGTACTTGGCCTTAAGTAGGACAAAAGGCCACAATGACAAATTAGAAAAATACGTCAGAGAAGGACAAACCCATGCAAGGACCCTCAAGGAACTTGGAAGAACATAACTAAGACTAAGAACTCCCCCATGGTAAGAAAAGTGAACTTTCGAGGACGAAAGTTTTTAAAAAGGGAAGAATTTGTAAGAGACCAAGTAAGATTAAGAGATACTCAGGTCAGTTAAGGTGCTAAAAAAAGGATTAAGGGATCTAACAAAAGGATTAAGAGACCCAAAGAAGGTTAATGGGCAAATGAAAGAGATTTTCAATGCCCTAGCAAGGAATTATGTGGATTCAAGCCATTGAAAAAGGTTTGAAAAACAAATTGTATTTACTCCAAGGAAAGAAGGATTTAAGACGCTAAGAACCCACCAATAAGACTTATAGAAGAAGGAACAAGAGAAGCCTCCAAGATACAACCTTGAAAGAAGGTTGATTATGACAAAACTTGTTGGGTACAAGGAAGGAAATATACTCCAAGATATAAGAAAAACACAAGGACGACCAAGAAAGATTTGTAATCTCTACCGAGGATGTTGAGATGATAGAAGATTGATTTTGACAAAACTTGTTGGGTACAAGGAAGGAAATATGCCCGAAGATATACGGAAAAACACAAGGATGACCAAGAAAGACTTGCTATCTCTACAAAGGATGTTAAGATGACAGTCAACAAGAACAAATACCAGAATAAGTACATGGCCTTAAGGCATAACAAAATGCCACAAGGGAAAATTAGAAAAACATGTCAGAGAAGGACAAACCCATGCAAGGATCTCAAGGAACATGGAAGGACATAACTAAGACTAAGAACTCCCCCATGGTAAGAAAAGTGAACTTTGGTAAGAAAAGTGAACTTTCGAGGACGAAAGTTTTTAAAAGGAGGAGAATTTGTAAGAGAACAAGTAAGATTAAGAGATACGGGGGTAAGTTTAAGGTGCCAAAGAAAGGATTAAGGGATCTAACAAAAGTATTAAGAGACCCGAAGAAGGTTAATGGGCAAAAGAAAGAGATTTTCAATGCCCTAGCAATGAATTATGTGGATTCAAGCCATTGAAAACGGTTTGAAAAACAAATTGTATTTACTCCAAGGAAAGAAGGAAAGAAGGACTTAAGACCCTAAGAACTCCCCAATAAGTCTGGTAGAAAAAGGAACAAGAGAAGTCTCCAAGATACAACCTTGAAGGAAGAAGGTTGATTATGACAAAACTTGTTTGGAACAAGGAAAGAAATAAAATCCAAGATATAAGGAAAAAACAAGGATGACCAAGAAAGACTTGTAAACTCTACCAAGGATGTTGAGATGACAGAAGGTTGATTATGACAACACATGTTGTGTACAAGGAAGGAAATATGCTCCAAGATATAAGGAAAAATACAAGGATGACCAAGAAAGGCTTGTAATCTCAACATCTCTACAAAGGATGTTGAGATGACAGTCGACAAGAACAAATACCAGAATAAGTACATGGTCTTAAGGCAGAACAAATACCAGAATAAGTACATGGTCTTAAGGCAGAACAAAAGGCCACAAGGGCAAATTAGAAAAACATGTCAGAGAAGGACAAACCCACGCAAGGACCCTCAAGAAACTTGGAAGGACATAACTAAAACCAAGAACTCCCCCAAGACATTGTAAGAAAAGTGAACTTTAAAGGAGGAAAGTTATTAAGAGGGGAAGAATTTGTAAGAGACGAAGTAAGATTAAGAGATACTCGGGTAAGTTTAAGGTACCCAAGAAAGGATTAAGGGATCTAACAAAAGGATTAAGAGACCCAAAGAAGGTTAATGGGCAAAAGAAAGAGATTTTCAATGCCCTAGCAAGGAATTATGTGGATTCAAGCCATTTAAAAAGGTTTGAAAAAGAAATTGTATTTACTCTAAGGAAAGAAGGAAAGGACTTAAGACCCTAAGAATCCAACAATAAGCCTTGTAGAAGAAGGAACAAGAGAAGTCTCTAAGATACAACCTTGAAAGAAGAAGGTTGATTATGACAAAACTTGTTCGGTACAAGGAAGGAAATATACTCCAAGATATAAGGAAAAAACAAGGATGACCAAGAAAGACTTGTAATCTCTACCACGGATGTTGAGATGACAGAAGGTTGATTATGACAAAACTTGTTGGGTACAAGGAAGGAAATATGCTCCAAGATGTAAGGAAAAATACAAGGATGTCCAAGAAAGACTTGTAATCTCAACAAGAGATGTTAAGAAGACCGTCAAGAAAATAAATTCCAGAATAAGTACATGTCCTTAAGGCAGAACGAAAGGCCACGAGGGCAAATTAGAAAAATATATTTGAGAACGATAAACCCATCCAAGGACCCTCAAGGAACTTGGAAGGACATAACAAAGATCAAAAACTCCTTCAAGGCATGGTAAGAATAGTGACCTGTTGTGGTCGACATTTTCTAATAATGGGGGAATTTGTAAGAGACCAAGTAAGATTTAGAGATACTCGAGTAAGTTTAAGGTACTCAAGAAAGGATTAAGGGATCTAACAAAAGGATTAAGAGACCCAAAGAAGGTTAATGGGCAAAAGGAAGAGATTTTCAATGCCCTAACAAGGAATTACGTGGATTCAAGCCATTGAAAAAGGTTTGAAAAAGAAATTGTATTTACTCCAAGGAAAGAAGGAAAGAAGGACTTAAGACCCTAAGAACCCACCAATAAGCCTTGTAGAAGGAGGAACAGGAGAAGTCTCCAAGATACAACCTTGAAGGAAGAAGGTTGATTATGACAAAACTTGCTAGGTACAAGGAAGGAAATATACTCCAGGTATAAGAAAAACACTAAGATGACCAAGAAAGACTTGTAATCTCTACAAAGGATGTTGAGATGAGAGAAGGTTGTTATAACAAAACTTGTTGGGTACAAGGAAAAACACAAAAATGACCAAGAAAGACTTGCAATCTCTACAAAGGATGTTGAGATAACAGTCAACAAGAACAAATACAAGAATAAGTACATGGCCTTAAGGCAGAACAAAAGGCCACAAGGGCAAATTAGAATAACATGTCAGAGAAGGACAAACTCATGCAAGGACCTTCAAGGAACTTGGAAGGACATAACTGAGACCAAGAACTCCACCATGGTAAGAAAAATAAACTTTCGAGGACGAAAGTTTTTAAGAGGAGGAGAATTTGTAAGAGACCAAGTAAGATTAAGAGATACTCGGGTAAGTTTAAGGTGCCAAAGAAAGGATTAAAGGATCTAACAAAAGGATTAAGAGACCCAAATGAGGTTAATGGGCAAAAGGAAGAGATTTTCAATGCCCTAGTAAGGAATTTTGATGATTCAAGCCATTGAAAAAATGTTTGAAAAATAAATTGTATTTACTCCCAGGAAAGAAGGAAAGAAGGACTTAAGACCCTAAGAACCCACCAATAAGCCTTGTAGAAGAAGGAACAAGAGAAGTCTCTAAGATACAACCTTAAAGAAAGAAGGTTGATTATGTCAAAACTTGTTGGATTCAAGGAAGGAAATATGCTCCAATATATAAGGAAAAGCACAAGGATGGCCAAGAAAGACTTGTAATCTCAACAAAGGATGTTGAGATGATAGTCAACAAGAACAAATACCACATGGCCTTAAGACAAAACGAAAGGCCACAAGGGCAAATTAGAAAAATATGTCAGAGAAGGACAAACCCATGCAAGGACCCTCAAGGAACTTGGAAGGACATAACTAAGACCAAGAACTCTCCCAAGACATGGTAAGAAAAGTGAACTTTCGAAGACAAAATTTTTGAAAAGGGGGAGAATTTGTAAAAGACCAAGTAAGATTAAGAGATACTCGGGTAAGTTTAAGGTACCCATGAAAGGATTAAGGGATCTAATAAAAGGATTAAGAGACCCAACGAAGGTTAATGGTAAAAAGGAAGAGATTTTCAATGTCCTAGCAAGGAATTATGTGGATTTAAGCCATTGAAAAAGAAATTGTATTTACTCTGAGGAAAGAAGGAAAGGACTTAAGACCCTAAGAACCCACCAATAAGACTTGAAGAAGAAGGAACAAGAGAAGTCTCTAAGATACAACCCTGAAGGAGAAGGTTGATTATGTCAAAACTTGTTAGGTACAAGGAAGGAAATATGCTCCAAGATATAAGGAAAACCACAAGGATGACCAAGAAAGACTTGTAATCTCTACAAAGGATGTTGAGAAGACAGTCAACAAGAACAAATACCAGAATAAGTACATGGCCTTAAGGCAGAACAAAAGGCCACAAAGGCAAATTAGAAAAACATGTTAGAGAAGGACAAACCCATGCAAGGACCCTTAAGGAACATGGTAGGACATAACTAAGACCAATAACTCCCCCATGGTAAGAAAAGTGAACTTTCGAGGACGAAAGTTTTTAAAAAGGGGAGAATTTGTAAGAGACCAAGATTAAGAGATACTCGAGTAAGTTTAAGGTGCCCAAGAAAGGATTAATGGATCTAACAAAAGGATTAAGAGACCCAAATAAGGGTAATGGGCAAAAGGAAGAGATTTTTAATGCTCTAGCTAGGAATTATGTGGATTCAAGCAATGGAAAAGGTTTGAAAAAGAAATTGTATTTACTCCAAGGAAAGAAGGAAAGAAGGACTTAAGACCCTAAGAACCTACCAATAAGCCTTGTAGAAGAAGGAACAAGAGAAGTCTTCAAGATACAACCTTGAAGGAAGAAGGTTGATTATGACAAAACTTGTTGGGTACAAGGAAGGAAATATGCTCCAAGATATAAGGAAAACACAAGGATGACCAAGAAAGACTTGTAATCTCTTCAAAGGATGTTGAGATGACAGAAGGTTGATTATGACAAAACTTGTTGGGTACGGAAGGAAATATGCTCCAAGATATAAGGAAAAACACAAGGATGACCAAGAAAGGCTTGTAATCTCTATAAAGGACGTTGAGATGACAGTCGACAAGAATAAATACCAGGATAAGTACATGGCCTTAAGGCAGAACAAAAGGCCACAAAGGCAAATTAGAAAAACATGTCAGAGAAGGAAAAACCCATGCAAGGACCCTCAAAGAACTTTGAAGGACATAACTAAGACCAAGAACTCCCCCAAGGCATTTTAAGAAAAGTGAACTTTCAAGGAGGAAAGTTATTAAGAGGGGGAGAATTTGTAAGAGACTAAGTAAGATTAAGAGATACTCGAGTAAGTTTAAGGTACCCAAGAAAGGATTAACGGATCTAACAAAAGGATTAAGAGACCCAAAGAAGGTTAATGAGCAAAAGGAAGAGATTTTCAATGGTCAAGCAAGGAATTACGTGGATTCAAGCCATTGAAAAATGTTTGAAAAAGAACTTGTATTTACTTCAAGGAAAAATGGAAAGAAGGACTTAAGACTCTAAGATCCCACCAATAAGCCTGGTAGAAGAAGGAACAAGAGAAGTCTTCAAGATACAACCTTGAAGGAAGAAGGTTGATTATGACAAAACTTGTTGGGTACAAGGAAGGAAATATGCTCCAAGATATAAGGAAAACACAAGGATGGCCAATAAATTCTTGTAATCTCAGCAAAGGATGTTGAGATGATAGTCAACAAGAACAAATACCAGATTAAGTACGTGGCCTTAAGACAAAACACAAGGCCACAAGGGTAAATTAGAAAAACATGTCAGAGAAAGGACAAACCAATGCAAGGACCCTCAAGGAACTTGGAAGGACATAACTAAGACCAAGAACTCCCCCAAGGCATGGTAAGAAAAGTGAACTTTCGAAGACAAAAGTTTTGAAAAGGGGGAGAATTTGTAAGAGACCAAGTAAGATTAAGAGATACTTCGGGTAAGTTTAAGGTACCCAAGAAAGAATTAAGGGATCTAATAAAAGGATTAAGAGACCCAAAAAAGGTTAATGGTTAAAAGGAATAGATTTTCAATGCCCTAGCAAGGAATTATGTGGATTCAAGCCATTGAAAAAGGTTTGAAAAGGAAATAGTATTTACTCCAAGAAAAGAAGGAAAGGACTTAAAGACCCTAAGAACCCACCAATAAGCCTTGTAGAAGAAGGAACAAGAGAAGTCTCTAAGGTACAACCTTGAAGGAAGAAGTTTGATTATGTCAAAACTTGTTGGGTACAAGGAAGGAAATGTACTCCAAGATATTTGTTAAAACACAAGGATGACCAAGAAAGACTTGTAATCTCAATAAAGTATGTTGAGATAACAGTCAACAAGAACAAATACCAAAATAAGTACACGGCCTTAAGGCAGAACAAAAGGCCACGAGGGCAAATTAGAAAAGCATGTCAGAGAAGGACAAACCCATGCAAGGACCCTCAAGGAACTTGGAAGGACATAACTAAGACTAAGAACTCCCCCAAGGCATGGTAAGAAAAGTGAACTTATGAGGATGAAAGTTTTTAAGAGGGGGAGAATTTGTAAGAGACCAAGTAAGATTAAGAGATACTCGAGTAAGTTTAAGGTGCCAAAGAAAGGATTAAGGGATCTAACAAAAGGATAAGAGACCCAAAGAAGGTGGATGGGCAAAAGGAAGAGATTTTCAATGCTCTAGCAAGGAATTATGTGGATTTAAGCCATTGAAAAAGGTTTGAAAAAGAAATTGTATTTACTCCAAGGAAAGAAGGAAAGAAGGACTTAAGATCCTAAGAACCCACCAATAAGTCTTGTAGAAGAAGGAACAAGAGAAGTCTCTAAGATACAACCTTGTAGGAAGAAGGTTGATTATGTCAAAACTTGTTGGGTACAAGGAAGGAAATATGCTCCAAGATATAAGGAAAAACACAAGGATGACCAAGAAAGACTTGTAATCTCTACAAAGTATGTTTAGATTAGAGTCAACAAGAACAAATACCGGAATAAGTACATGGTCAGGCAGAACAAAAGGCCACAAGGACAAATTAGAAAAACATGTTAGAGAAGGACAAACCCATGCAAGGACCCTCAAGGAACTTGGAAGGACATAACTAAGACCAAGAACTCCCCCAAGGCATGGTAAGGAAAGTGAACTTTCGAGGACGAAAGTTTTTAAAAGGGGGGAGAATTTGTAAGAGACCAAGTAAGATTAAGAGACACTCGGGTAAGTTTAAAATGTCCAAGAAAGGATTAAGGGATCGAACAAAAGGATTAAGAGACCCATAGAAGGTTAATGGGCAAAAGGAAGAGATTTTCGATGCCCTGGCAAGGAATTATTTTGTTTGAAAAAGAAATTGTATTTACTCCAAGGAAAGAAGGAAAGAAGAACTTAAGACCCTAAGAACCCACCAATAAGCCTGGTAGAAGAAGGAACATGAGAAGTCTCTAAGATACAACCTTGAAGGAAGAAGGTTGATTATGTCAAAACTTGTTGGGTACAAGGAAGGAAATATGCTCCAAGATATAAGGAAAAACACAAGGATGACCAAGAAAGACTTGTAATCTCTACAAAGGATGTTGAGATGACAGTCAACAAGAACAAATACCAGAATAAGTGCATGACCTTAAGGCAGAACAAAAGGCCACAAGGGCAAATTAGAAAAACATGTAAGGGAAGGACAAACCCATGCAAGGAACCCTACTGGAACTTGGAAGGACATAACTAAGACCAAGAACTCTCGTAAGGTGGCATGGTAAGAAAAGTGAACTTTCGAGGACGAAAGTTGTTAAGAGGGGGAGAATTTGTAAGAGACCAAGTAAGATTAAGAGATACTCGGGTAAGTTTAAGGTACCCAAGAAAGGATTAATGGATGAAAAAAAAAAGGATTAAGAGAACCAAGGAAGGTTAATTATCCAAAGGAAGAGATTTTCAATTCCCTAGCAAGGAATTATAAAGATTCAAGCCTTTGAAAAAGAACTAGTATATACTCCAACGAAAGTAGGTCTTAAGACCTTAAGAATCCACCAAATATGCCTTGTACAAGAAGGAACAAGAGAAGTCTCTAAGATGATAATACCATGAACGAACAAGGTTGATTATGTCAAAACTTGTTGGGTACAAGGAAGGAAATATGCTCCAAGATATAAGGAAAAATACAAGGATATCCAAGAAAGACTTGTAATCTCAACAAAGGATGTTAAGAAGACAGTCAAGAAAATAAATACCAGAATAAGTACATGGCTTTAAGGCAGAACGAAAGGCCACGAGGGCAAATTAGAAAAACATATTTGCGAAGGATAAACCCATGCAAGGACCCTCAAGGAACTTGGAAGGACATAACTAAGACCAAAAAGTCCTCCAGGGCATGGTAAGAAAAGTGACATGTGGTCGAAATTTTTTAATAGTGGGGGAATTTGTAAGAGACCAAGTAAGATTAAGATACTCGGGTAAATTTAAGGTGCCCAAGAAAGGATTAAAGGATCCAAGAAAAGAATTAAGATACCCAACGAAGGTTAATGAGACAAAGTAAGAGATTTTCAATGTCTTAGCAAGGAATTATAAGGATTCACCCCTTTGAAAAAGGTTGAAAATTAAATAGTATTTACTCCAAGGAAAAAAGGAAAGAAGGAAAGAAGGACTCAAGACCCTAAGAATTCACCAATAAGCTTTGTACAAGAATGAACAAGAGAAGTCTCTAAGATACGACCTTGAAGGAACAAGGTTGATTATGTCAAAACTTGTTGGGTAAAGGGAAGGAAATATGCTCCAAGTTATAAGTTAAAACACAAGGATGACCTAGAAAGACTTGTAATCTCAACCAAGGAAGTTAAGAAGATAGTCAAGAAGAACAAATACCAGAATAAGTAACATGGCCTAACATGGCCTTCAGGCAAAACGAAAGGCCACAAGGGCAAATTAGAAAAACATATTTGAGAAGGATAAACCTATGCAAGGACCCTCAAGGAACTTGGAAGGATAAACCCATGCAAGGACCCTCAAGGAATTTGGAAGGACATAACTAAGACCAAGAACTCCTTCAAGACATGGTAAGAAAAGTGAACTTTCGTGGTTAAGGGGGGAGAATTTGTAGGAGACCAAGTAAGGTTAAGGGATCCAAAAAGAGTTTTAACAGACCCAATGAAGGTTAAGGGGCCAAGGAAGAGATTTTCAATGCCCAAGAAATTATAAAGATTCAAGCCTTTTGGAAAAGGTTTGAAAAGGTAATAGTAAGCAAAAACGGGAAAAATGTCATTTTTTTCAATTTGAAGTAAACTTCTATGATTTTTTAATTCATGATGTAGAAGGAATTTCAAGATGTTCAAGAATGAAAAGAGGACCAAAAAGGGGTAAAGAATTTATAGAAAAGTTTGAATTTTTAGAATAAAATATTTAAAAATGGCAAAGTACAAAAATGCCCCTAAAGTTCACAATAATTATGAAAATGCCCCTCCCACCAAGATTTCTTGCAGATATGCTTTCAGAATGATTCGGCACCAAAGAAATAGGGTACTTTCTTAGACGGTCTATGAATAAATTATTATATTGATGATGAGATAGGGTACTTTCTTAGAATGATCTATGAGTTCCCTTGAAGAATTAAATGAGACGATATCCTTATAGGTAAGATATCCACTTAGTGCGGTAAATGGAGGACTATATGTTCAATAGGCATTTAGAAAGCAAATAATATTTGGAATCAAAGAATAAAAAGTCACAATCCATAAGAAAAATAAAAGAATTTGAATCAACCACAATTGAAAAGTAAAGAATCGTAGGAATCTAAGGAATATGAGATCGCAAAACGAGGTTAGAAATATAGAGGAAGGAAGTACTAGAATAAAAGAATTTTGGGTTAAAGTATGAGATTGGAGTCCCAATTTTTTGATAATAGACAAACTTTTGAAGTTTTGAAGTTTAATGGTTATGAAAGGATGGAAGAAATTTAAATTTGGGCAAATTTTGGTTTAAAGTAGGTAGGGAAGGAAGAAAGATAAGTTTACAAGTTAGAACCGTCGATAGATTTTTTCGAAGAATTAGATGAGATGATATCCTTATATAAAAAGAAAACGATCAACTTAGTGTGGTAAATAAAGAACTATATATGTTGGAATAAACAATTGAGGATTGAAAAATTGTTTGGATCAAGGAATAATATGTCATAAGAAGTATGAATGAAATTGAATCAAGGACAAATGAAAAACGAATAGTTGTTGGGAATCAAGGAGTAGGGGATCGTTAAAAAGAGGTTTGTGAAATTTTATTGGATGGAAGCACTAGAATAAAAGATTTTCCTTGATTGGTTCTAAAGAAAGTTTAAATTGTATTTGATTTACAAGTTAGATAATAGATAATTTTTTGGATTTTTTGAGTTCGATGGTTATCTATGTAAAGAAGGAAGAAAAGAACATAAGTTTGGATACAAGAATTGTGGGTTAAAGTATGAGATTCGACTCCCAAGTTTTTTATAATGGACAATCTTTTGAATCTTTTTGGTTAATGGTTATGTATGAAAGGAAGGAAGAAAGTTAAATGAAGAGCGGTCAAGTATTCTACTTATTGAGTCTTTGTACTCATTCTAGTTCTCATGTTTTTCACCAGCGACAATGAGCTGGTCGAGGCTAGAAGCGGATCTAGAGCAGGTGCCATATAGAGCTATTTAATGATTTAAGTTGTTTTATTTATTGGGCCCAATGTATTTAAACTCATAAAATTTATTTTGATTAGATGTATTTTATGTTTTTGTTTTAAACTCAAAAATTTTTACTTTTTTTTTTCTTTTCAAGTTTTTATATAGTCGCAACTCATAAAATTGGGTCGTGACAGAGTAATATCAAAGTAAAGATTCTCTATGGCCCCACTCGAGAGACGCTCTGCCACAACCAGGAATGAACAGCCTTAAGACTTTAAGATAAGGATGCCTAAGGATTTTATGTGTTTGATTGACTTTAGGGTTAATGTACAAGCTAAGATGCAAGATGGCCTTAAGACCCCGAGGACAAGTAGTAACCCTAAGAGTTTATAACACCAAGATGAACTAAGACTATAGGGCCCTCAGAAAAAGGATTGTCTTAAGAGAAAATATTCATTACGAGGCCAAGAGTTGTTTCAAGGATTAAGGAACCTTGTAACACCAAGGAAAGAAGGACTTAAGACCCTAAGAACCCACCAATAAGTCTTGTACACGAAGGAACAAGAGAAGTCTGTAAGATATATCCTCGAAGGAATAAGGTTGGTTATGTCAAAACTTCTTGGGTACAAGAGAAGAAAATATGTTCCAAGATATAAGGAAAAACACAAGGATGACCAAGAAAGACTTGTAATCTCAACAAAGAAGGTTAAGAAGATGGTCAAGAATAAGTAAATACTAGAATAAGTACATGGCCTTAAGGCAGAACAAAAGGCCACAAGGAAAAATTAGAAAAACATGTTGGAGGAGGACAAACTCATGCAAGGATCCTCAAGGAACTTGGAAGGACATTACAAAGACCAAGTACTCCCCCAAGGCATGGTAAGAAAAGTGAACTTTCAAGGACAAAAATTTTTAAGAGGGGGAGGATTTGCCAAGTAAGATTAAGATACTGGGTAAGTCTAAGGTGCCCGAAAAAGGTTTAAGGGATCCAAAAAAAGGATTAAGAGACCCAAAGAAGGTTAGTGGGCCAAAGGAAGAGATTTTCAATGCCCTAGTAAGGAATTATGAGGATTCAGGCCTTTGAGAAGGTTTGAAAAAGAAATAGTATTTACTTCAATGAAGGAAGGAAAGGACTTAAGACTATAAGAATCCATCAATAAACCAATCAGCCTTGTATAAGAAGGAACAAGAGAAGTCTCTAAGATACAACCTTGAAGAAACAAGGTTGATTATGTCAAAACTTGTTGGGTACAAGGAAGGAAATATGCTCCAAGATATAAGGAAAAATACAAGGATGACCAAGAAAGACTTGTAATCTCAATAAAGGATGTTAAGAAGGCAGTCAAGGAAAACAAATACCAGAATAAGTACATGGTCTTAAGGCAGGACTAAAGGCCACAAGGGCAAATTAGAAAACATGTTGGACAATGACAAACCCATGCAAGGATCCTCAAGAACTTGGAAGGACATAACTAAGACCAAAGTACTCCCCAAAGGCATTGTAAAAAAAGTGAACTTTTGAGGACGAAATAGTATTTACTCCACTGAAAGAAGGAAAGAAGTACTTAAAGACCCTAAGAACCCACAAATAAGCCTTGTACAAGAAGGAACAAGAGAAGTCTCTAAGATACAACCTTGAAGGAACAAGGTTGATTGTGTCAAAACTTGTTGGGTGCAAGGAAGAAAATATGCTTCAAGATATAAGGAAAAACACTAGGATTACCAAGAAAGACCTGTCATCTCAACAAAGGATGTTAACAAGAAAGTCAAGAAAAACAAATACCAGAATAAGTATATGGTTTTAAGGCAGGACAAAAGACCACAAGGGAAAATTAGAAAGACATGCTAGAGAAGGACAACCCCATGCATGGACCCTCAAGGAACTTAGAAGGACATAACTAAGACCAAGAACTCCCTCAAGGCATGGTAAGAAAAGTGAACTTTGGGGGATGAAAGTTCTTAAAAAGGGGGAGAATTTGTAAGAGCCCAAGTAAGATTAAGATAATTAGGTAAGTTTAAGGTGCCCATGAATGGTTTAAGGGATCCAAAAAAAGGATTAAGAGACCCAAGGAAGGTTAATGGGCCCAAAAAAGAGATTTTCAATTAAGAATGGGAGAATTTGTTAGAGCCCAAGTAAGATTAAGATAATTAGGTAAGTTTAAGGTGTCCATGAATGGTTTAAGGGATCCAAAAAAAGGATTAAGAGACCCAAAGAAGGTTAATGAGCCCAAAAAAGAGATTTTCAATGCCCTAGCAAGGAATTATAAGGATTCTAAGCCTTTGAAAAAGGTTTGAAAAGGAAATAGCAAGTATAAAAGAAAAAAAAATGTCATTTTTTTCAGTTTTAAGTAAACTTCTCCGACTTTTAATTCTTGATGGAGAAGGAATTTCAAGATTAAGGAAAAATTGACCAAAATATGATAAAGAATTTTTAGAGTAAAATATTAAAAATGGCAAATTACAAAAATGCTCCTGAAGTTCACAATAATTACAAACATGCCCCTCCCACCAAGATTTGTTGCATGTATGGTTTCATAATGAGACCAAAGAAATGGAGTACTTTCTTGGAATGGTCTATGAATAAATTATTATGATGGTGAGATAGGATACTTTCTTAGAATGACCTATGAGTTCTGTTGAAGAATTAAATGAGATGATATCCTTACTTAAGAAGGAAAAATATCCATCTAGTATGGTAAATGGAGGACTATATGTATCAAAGAATAAAAGTCACATGCCATAAGAAATATAAAAGAATTTGAATCAAGGATAATTGGAAAGTGAAGAATTGTGGGAATCAAGGAATATGAGATCACAATACGAGGTTAGAGAAATTGTAGAGGAAGGAAGCACTAGAATAAAGAATTTGCTCAATTGGTGCTAAAGAAAAGTTAAATTGTATTTGGTCTAATGTATAAGTTAGATAAAAGACAATCTCTTGGTTTGAATGGTTATGTATGTAAGGAAGGAAGGAAAATAAGTTTGGATACGAGAATTGTGGGTTAAAGTATGAAATTAGACTCCCAAGTTTTTGATAATGGACATTCTTTTAAAAAAAATTAGTTTAAGGATTATGTATGAAAGGACGGAAGAAAGATAGGTTTGGATACAAGAACGGACTTCCATTTTTTATTGATGATTTCTTGTCAATTCTTTGGATCGAAATTAATGTTTGAAGTAGTGTTGTCTAATAAGGTTTAATTTGAGGCAAGTGAATGAAATATTGTGATGATTAAGTTGGGTACTTTCTTAGAACGTTCTATGGATTTCCTTTAAGAATAAAATGAGAAGATATCCTTACTTAAAAAGGAAAAAGATCCCGTTGGTGTGGTAAATGGAGAAGTATACGTTAGAATAGTCAATTGGAAAACGGAGACTTTGGATTCAAGTTATAAGTTGTCATATCACATAAGAAGTAACAATTGAAGGATGACGAAGTGTGATTCGAGGAAATTTCAATGATAGAAGCCAAAGATAGTAGATAGTAGGGTTATTCTAGAACTTGGATTGTGTTGGATGAAGCAAAATTACAAACTACAAGTCCATACTAAACTAATTTCACAATAATTATTTGTGTGCCTCATGACCCCTTCTTATCTGCAAAAGTCAACAAAGAACCAAGAGTTAATACCTTCACCAGGCTGCATACATAAAATTTTCTAATTTTCTGGCACAAACAGAGCCCTGAATGAACTAGGTATAAGTCAACTGTCTCTATGGACCGGACTATGTAGGATGCAAAAAAGTTAACAACTATGTGAATCTTTTCCATTTGGTCCTTTTTATGGATGTTATAGACGAACTTTTCTTGAGGATGATGAGGTGTGATTTGAGGAAATTTAAGTTTAAAAGGAGTAATTTGGACGGGCGATCATGAAAAAGTTTGGATAAGCGAATTTTGGAATAAAGTATTAGCAAAGTGGATGAAGTGTTAATACAATGTACGAGGATAACGTGTTAATACAACGTTTTTAGGTTTGTGTTGAAAGGTAAAGCATCCATTTAAGTTTTCATAGTTGCAGCTATTTCTTAAGAATGGAAGGAAAATATGTTTGGATACGAGAATTGTGGGTTTAAGTATGAGATTCGACTCCCAAGTTATGATTTTTAGAAGTAGATGCAAGTTTTTGTGTTAGTTGGAGTCGACATAATCATTGAGGTACCAAAAACTAAAAGTTCATTTCTGAGGCAGCAAGGAGAGAGGGTTGTAAAAGATTTGCAATCTGGGTGGGAGTGTTTGGATAATGGGACAAAGGTACTCTGAATACTTAAATGAGAAGAGAATAGTGGATGATATGCACATATAGGAGGCAAAAGACAATGGGATCAAGAAGGTTTGTGTGGATAGTTGAAGGCATTTGTAAATCATTTCCCTATGGTTTCATAATTGTGGTCTTTTCTTTGCCACAAAGTTTGTTCAAATGGTAGATCCTTCGTTATATGGAATTGAGTTTTAAAAAAGGTCATGTGGTCGATGGAGGACATGTGTATGGCAGAGAGAATCATGAGCCAAGTGAGGAACCTGATTTGGAAAGGTGCCGAAATGAATCAAAGGTGTTTAGACCTTATAAAATCAAGTAGTTAAGTAGATTACAAACTAAGCAAAACACTTCTTTGAATTCCACGTTAGATTCATGGGAAGTGATTACATGGTCCCCTATTTAGTGGGAAGAGAGCTGAGTGACTGGTTTTTGTCATTACATTTCTAACATTGAAACTCAACTCAGGTTACTATAAGGAATCTACTGAATATGCAGAAAGAGAACCACTTGCTGTTGCTGGTTTGAATAATGTAGCCAAATACATTGAAAAGATCTTTGCTAAAAGAAAAGTGTTTGAAAAAATAGATCTCAATAGACCCTCAAGGGGTGGCTGTTCCAAAGGCTCGGGATGATTTTAATACCCTTCAAACTCTTGTATTCCAGCTCGTAATTGGAAAACTTAACAACTCCTTTTTGTCACGTGCAGTAGGCCTAGAGAACGGAAAGGATCCCCAAAATCAGTAGAGATGGACCATAAGCTTAATACAAATAGCACAGTCCATGATTCAAACTAGAAGATGATATGAACCAATGCATCAATCATACAATATAAACTTCAAGGAAAGTGGGAAGAAAATGTTGTTCAAATTATCACAAGATGTTGCAATTCAAGCCACACTAAAGAAGAATCAAACTTCATTTATTGTTAAATGGTTACAAATTTTGGGTGGATAATAATTTAGAGCTATGGTGTTTCTTTAATGTATTTTAAGGCTTATTCACATCGTGGCTAATTATGATCATAAAGTATACATAGTGGCTAATTATAGTCATAAAATAGGACACTTGCTACTCTTGGAGTGCCTCATGAAAGGTTAAGGGTTCTACTCTTGGAGTGCCTCATGAAAGGTTAAGGGTTTTAATTTTGAGGCTATATGTGATGTCCCAGGTTGGTTGGGGAGGAGAACAAAAACACCCTTTATAAGGGTGTGGAAACCTTCCCTAGTAGACGCGTTTTAAAGACTTGAGGGGAAGCCCGAAAGGGAAAAGTCCAAAGAGAAGAATATCTGCTAGCGGTGGGCTTGGGTCGTTACAAGTGGTATCAGAGCCAGACACCGGATGATGTGCCAGCCTTCTCGCTGGGCCCAAAGGGGGTGAATTTGGTGGGTGTCCCACATCGATTGAAGAAAGGAACGAGTGCCTGCGAGGACGCTGGGCCCCGAAGGGAGGTGGAGTGTGAGAGTCCCACATTGGTTGGGGAGGAGAACGAAACACCCTAAAGGGTGTGGAAACCTTTCCCTAGGAGACGAGACGCGTTTTAAAGTCTTGAGGGGAAGCTTGAAAGGACAATATCTGCTAGCGATGGGCTTGGGTCATTACACTATATAAAGTCATGTAACGACCCAAACCCATCGCTAGCAGATATTGTCCTCTTTGGGCTTTCCCTTTCGGGCTTCCCCTCAAGGCTTTAAAACGCATCTGCTAGGGAAAGGTTTCCACACCCTTCTAAAGGGTATTTTGTTCTCCTCCCCAACTAATGTGGGACTCTCACAATCCACCCCCCTTCGGGGCCCAGCGTCCTCGCAGGCACTCGTTCCTTTCTTCAATCAATGTGGGACACCCACCAAATCCACCTCCTTTGGGCCCAGCGTTCTTACTGGCACACCGCCTCGTGTCTACCCCCCTTCGGGGAACAGCGAGAAGGCTGGCACATCGTCCGGTGTCTGGCTCTGATACCATTTGTAACGACCCAAGCCCACCGCTAGCAGATATTCTCCTCTTTGGACTTTTCCCTTTCGGGCTTCCCCTCAAGGCTTTAAAACGTGTCTACTAGGGGAAGGTTTCCACACCCTTATAAAGGGTGTTTTGTTCTCCTCCCCAACCAACATGGGACATCACATAAAGCCTCAAAATTAAAACCCTTAACCTTTCACGAGGCATTGCAAGAGTAGCAACTGTCCTATTTTAGGACTATAATTAGCCACTATGTATACTTTATGATCATAATTAGTCACCATGTAAATAAGCCTTAAAATACATTAAAGAAACAACATAGTTCTAAATTATTATCCACCCAAAATTTGTAATCATCTAACAATAAATGAAGTTTGATTCTTCTTTACTGTGGCTTGAATTGCAACATCTTGTGATAATTTGAACAATATTTTCTTCACATCCTTGAAGTTTATATTGCATGATTGATGCCTTAAACATGATTTTTGCGAATGGTCATACAGTCTCATGTCTTTTATATAGACAGACTTAAACTCACGCCGGAATCTCAACTATTGAGGTTATGGCTCGGGACCTTACCTGGTCCCTCTTCGAGCTTGTCTCTGGTAATCATGACAACTCATTGCCCCTAATCTTGTTTATGTCTTCGTTTGGCTTTCATGCTTACTCTTCTTTGTGTATTGGATGTGCACCGTCCTCTTTGGTCATATCATGACACTTGTCTGTCTCGATCCACACGTGGCCGAATGGGTGCCACTCGCGTATCACTGCCTTGTCCATTTACACGTGGGGTCACAACCTACTATAACCACTATGCACACACACTATGAAACTGAGTATAAACTACAAAACAACCAAAAAGAGGCTCTTTTCTAGGGAGTGGGCAGTGGAAACCGCCTCCCCAGCCACCAATGTTAGGCTGCTGCTGGGCTACTATTGCTTGACAAGAAGACCAAAAACACACGAAAAGCTTGGGTGGAGCCACCATACAGGGATAAGGGAGTGTTTTAAATATGGATTAAATAATAGTGGTTTTTAGTTGAAGCCTAAAGAGCAAGATTTAGAATGAGCTCAGTGTCACGGTCGTATTTTTCGCACCATGTGGCGTCATGATCTTGATATGCTCATGACAAGCCTTAAGGAAAACTCAAGCTCCATTTCCATTTTTTGCCCAACTTTTTGTGGCTTCGGACCTAAAATCCTTCAAATGCAATGTTGCATCTCATCGCGTCATCATAATTCCCAACAACACAGTTCACACTTTGTGATGTCAACCCAAATCTTGGACTGTCATCAGCTTTTGCTGATCATTGGGGCACGCTTATTAAGAATCGGCCCATGAGCCGTCTTTATCGTTGGGACATTTGAAACATCCATCCATCTGAGTATATTTGAGGCATGAACACTCTGTTGGGATATGCAGCTTGATGCCTATTTATAGTAAAGATCTGGTAGAGATATATTTGGTAGATATTTAGTAAAGATCTAGATATATTGGGTAGATTATACCCATTAGGCAGTGCTCTCAAAATGTACTTTTCTTCATTCTCTGTATTGTCTCTTGTGGTACATACCTGAAGTCATCCATAAAACCTTTATCCAATATTCCTCCTTGAATTTTCTCTCTCTTGTTCTTTGTGTTCATCTTGATCGAGTGTGCATTGTTGAGCGATCCTAACACACTCTCGTATCCATACCAAGTCATTTACGGATACTGTACAAGAGAGCAGCCCCATGTATCAACCTTTGACTCATGGGTTAGGGCATAATATCGGCACACCTGTGTCGTGATAGTGTCCTCGAAAAATTCATTTTCTAAGGAAGATGTCCAAGACACTCATCTTGCAACGCTCACCACGCCATGACACGTATGCGTTATGCGTTGAGGCATGAACACTCTCATGTCCATGCTAAGTCATTTATGGATACCGTACAAGAGAGCAGCCTCATATATCAACCTTTGACTCATGGGCTAGGATATAATATCGTCACACCTGTATCGTCGTTAGTGTCCTCAAAAACTTCATTTTCTAAGGAAGACGTCCAAAACACTCATCTTGCAACGCTCGCCACGCCATGACACGTTGTGTCATGGGTTAGCTCATTTAGGCCACAGGACTTTGGGGTGGTGGAAGTCTAACACCATGTCTCCCCCTATAATACATTTTGATGCATATTTGATCTGGCTGGAATCGACGTAATTTTGGCGAGCAATCATACAGTCCCGCGGAGCGTTTGTTGGGTGTTCGATTAACACCAAATTTTGCAAGTTTTCATCTTTCATATAGACAAATTTAACTCTAGAGAGTAGCATACCGAAACATTTTACATCTTCACAAGAAGTGAATTTCTTCTCTTTGTAGTCCTTTTCAGTTTTGTGTTGGAGGTAACCGGAAAAGTACTTAAAAGTAAATAATATCAAATAGATCTGTCCAGTCGCATTTTGTACCAGCTCCCCATTCACCTTGTTGCTCTCTACCTCTTCTGTTAGAATACTTGGTTAGAAGTAGAAAAATGAGATACTGAATAGAAACATAATTGGGTATTTACTCTTATTAATGGATTTTGTTATCCCGTCTTAAAAATCACCTATGAGAAGTGAAATATGTTACTATTATGCAGTTCCTTCAAGAATTGTTATCCCGAATTAAAATCACCACGAGTTGCTCATTCTCATATTAGTCAAGTATCGTGAAATTTTGTCTTAAATAGTACCTTCTTTTCTAGCTCTACTTTAAAGTAAGAATATATGTTGAGATAGAACTCATTATTCAATAGTGTGGGTGAACACTAACCTTTAGCTTATTACTTCTATCCGAAGAGGGGGAAAAAAGCTTGTTACGTAAGAAGTTCATCAAGAAATGGAGTGTTGAATGGTAGCTTAATGACCCCAGAAGCCTCAAGGAGTGACAATGCCCAAATTGGAAGAACCCATTGAAACGTAAACAGCAGAAACCGTTTCCCTGCGAATTAAAATCAAATCAAAGAGCTATATACCCGCTATTCATACATGAAAAAAGAAAATTAGTGAAGCGCTCCAGATGGGATTCAGAAATTTGATGGGGCGTTGCAGCAAAGCAAAGGAGTATTGACATGAGTTTGATCTTCCGGGAAGAGACGAGCCATGCCGAAATCCTCAATTTTAGGGACCCATTTATCATCCAACAAAATGTTACCAGCCTTAATGTCACGATGGATAATGACATCTACATGAAGATATTGCAACCCTCGTGCTACGCCAAAGATTATGCCATACCTCATCTTCCAATCACGTTCTCCTCGTCTGCTGGATTCTGCACTTACAGTCCTTCGAAGATCAGGCATGATATCAACAACAAAAATAATAATATAGAGTTGAAAGAAGAACTAAATTTCCCAGTATTACTTACTAAAGAGAAGCTTGTGGAGGCTCTCATTCGTGTCGTATTCGTAAACCAGTAATTTCTCTAAACCATGCACACAGTATCCCAACAAATTGACAACATTTCTGTGCTGCACACGAGCCAACAATTTGGCCTCAGTCATAAACGCTTTTTTTCCTTGTTTTGAATATTGCGACAACTTCTTAACTGCAATTACTCTTCCATCCTTTAACTTCCCCTACAAAAAAAAGGTAAAAGAAACTTAGATGTTATTTCCATTTTTTTTTAAACAAGAACAAGCTTGGACGGTGAATCTTTAAAGATGTTATCAATTAAATTATTCTTAGAACAGAACTTACCTTGAAAAGAAATTCTGGACATACTTAACAAAATCTATTTAATATGATTGATAATCAAGAATAAAAATAAAGGCACAAGCGTATATGTATAATTTGATATCCATTCGATTTTTTAAAATTAAGCTAATAAACTTTGTTTCCCCTATAAGTTCTTAGTCCGAATTTGACTAAGAATTCAAGAGTTTCTTGGAGAAATATAATTTATAATAAAAGAAGCATAAATTGATTGAAAATTGTTGAAATATGAGAGGTTAGATTGCAGAAATTTTTTGAAAAATAAGAACTAAAATGAAGAAAAAAAACACCAAAAACATGTATTTAGCTTGATTCTTGATAGTAAACATGTTCTTCCGAATTCCACAACTCATTGCAAGAGAGGAGGCAAATAGGCAGTAACCCAAGGAAAGTGATAGTCGCAACTAATTGAACCAGTAGTATAATACTAGAAGATTCTTGGTGGTGGTTATGTTCGTGGTCGGCATTCTCGACCCCTTTTTATACTTCTTAATGGTCAGGTAAAGCATAGGCGGGATAAATATATCTGAGTGGTATGGTATATAGGCGTAGATTGGTTATCTCACATTTTGTAGTTAGTAATAAATAATTAGATTGTTTCCACCGTGCAAGATATAAACATGATCCTAATCGAAACTTTGGCCTAAATATAGTGCAACCATCGGATATACCGATAGAATTATGAGTATTAAAATCAAAATTATGCTCAGATATTCCAGAGCCAGAGAATTGAAAAGGAGTGCTTGAAATCACGTATGCCAAGAAACACAAACTTGAGCATGTCAACTACAATCTTACATAATTCTTTTTATATCGATAATCCAATAAGCCATCGTTCAAAAACAGTACCATATTGAAATTTGTGCAATTATTGAATAAACGGAATAAGAGTCGATACCAATTTTGTATTTGTCATAGAGGTAACAATTTGTCTATCAATGTTTAAATCGCAGATATTTATCCTATATTTGTTTTTTCTTATTCACTTCAATTGTCCTATTGGAGGATCTTTTTGGATAAAACTCACAGTTTTTATTTTTTTAAAAAATTTAATTATTAGTTTTTTAGATTTATTATTTTCTCGCGCAATGCACACACTGGGCACTTGGCATCCATTGATTCGAGGGACAGCGCAACCCCATGGATGACGTGGCTGGTTGTGATTGGTAGGATTACGAGCACTGAAGACTTAAGATGCAAGTTCGATTTAGGGGTAGAATCGTATTTCCGTCCCACATCGGTCGCTTCTTTATTAGGCCATCTTAACAATACTCGTCCTCCAACCGAGCGCCATAATCCGCGTTTCTGAAGCTCGCCTTCTTTTGTTCTCTCCATCCCTTTCAATACACTTCTGACCTCTCTGTGAAGTTCTCAGCGGTAATTCCAATCTTCTGAATCTTGGTCTGCTTTCATTGTTTTTGAGTTACAGTTCTTCTGTATATAGCGATGAATTCGTTCCATTTCGCTCTTGTGTTTCTCCGCTTTCTGTCTGCTGTTGATTGTATGTCGGAGCTTAGGTATACTTCTTATATGCTGCCTTCGGTTCGTCTGATAATTAACTCCTTTATTTTCAAGAATTTTGACGATTTTTACTTCAGTTAAGGGGTTTCTGTTCGATTTTCAACTTTTTGCGTGTTTGGCGGATCTATATTTCCGATCTGATCTGTTCGGTGCTTCATTGCCTGTTTTTCGTAGATCCTGGTAATGGAATATTAGTTATTTGAAGGCACTGTTTGAGCCAACCGGTGCTTCATATGATCACGATAGTGATCTTACTGTGTCTTCATGCATTATATGATTCATTAGCTCACATTCTTTTCCGTGCAATTGAATCATGATATATCTTCCCTGGATTTATTATGCTGGCGTCTTTTCTTTTTTTTTTTCCCACGAGATTTAACCTCTTTTCTGAAACAACAATGTTTTAAATAATTTCAGCGATTGTTCCAGTTCGTAATCATCGACATTTCTCCTCGTGAGTGTAATATTTTTGCTCTGAAAATGCAGGAAATTCTCCGTTACGAACAGAAATGGGACTGACCTTCGCAAAGCTCTTCAGTCGGCTGTTTGCTAAAAAGGAGATGAGAATTCTGATGGTTGGTCTTGATGCTGCTGGTAAGACGACCATTCTCTATAAACTCAAGCTTGGAGAGATTGTCACAACTATTCCTACCATCGGTAAGCGTCGTATCCCTCCCTTTCTTTCGTTCTTTGTGTTTAGTTATGTTTTTTCCCTGCTTAGATGTTTAATCATTTCAGAGGAGCTACTAGTCTTATTATTATATGTATGTTTTCATTGATGTGGTTGGATTCCATGACACTGACATTTGACATTATAATTGATTTTTATCTCTATTTGCAGGATTTAACGTGGAGACTGTGGAATACAAGAACATCAGCTTCACTGTCTGGGATGTCGGTGGTCAGGACAAAGTATGAACTTAGAAGTCTACTTTTCATCATTTGTTAGCTGTGGATAACTTTTCATCGCAGTTTTCTATCTATGATATAATCGATTCATGAATGATTTAGTGTTTTTTACGTAGCCAATAAATGTGATTTATCTTTCCTCAGATTCGTCCATTGTGGAGGCACTACTTCCAAAACACTCAAGGTCTTATATTTGTGGTGGACAGTAACGATAGAGACCGTGTTGTTGAGGCAAGGGACGAATTGCATAGAATGCTGAATGAGGTGTGCTGAATGTATTTATCATTCGTTAACATTAATCCATTGCTAGGATCTGTAGA
The DNA here is from genome assembly GCA_033971965.1 of Cucurbita ficifolia. Taxonomy (NCBI): domain Eukaryota; kingdom Viridiplantae; phylum Streptophyta; class Magnoliopsida; order Cucurbitales; family Cucurbitaceae; genus Cucurbita; species Cucurbita ficifolia. The sequence continues at coordinate 69,026 of CM066973.1, read as the reverse complement.
TTTCATTCTTACCACACTCTGAATGTCAATGGAGTTATCGTGTTTAGCGTCTAAATATGACAATTGGAACTTCACAATTTCAGCACTTCATCACTTCATCACTTGTTGAAGGATGGTTAATGGTGACTCATTTTTCTTTTCCGTACAATGATCGGTATACTACATGTAGGAGTTGCATCAAATAATAATAATAATTGGATCCAAGTATTCAGTCCTATACGAGAAGTTTCTTAGTGGATAGATCTGATAATATTTTAGTACGACATGTCATATGTATATGAAATTCGTTTCATTCTGTCCAATGATAACCAGACAAGAATGAACTATGAATAATTATAGGAGGTTCATTGTGTTTCTTTGTGCCTTGTATTGTTTTCTCTGATGATATTTTTCCTCAAATATCTTAACAAATTTTAGTTCAGATGATCTGGAGTTAATTTGGTAAGCAATTTCATTTATCAATATGTTGTTCAGAGGTCAAAGTTACCTAATTGCCTGTATGACGTTGGTTTAGAACTAGGCCTAGTACTAAACAAGGATTGAGCATGCTTTGTTATCATGTACATACGTTGGAGATTTTATGATTAATTGTACTTGGAATTCGTTGGCGTTTGATTAAGAATACTGATATTTCATGCAACTTGGACTGCCACTCATTTCCACCAGCTTCGACTCCTTGTTTTGAACTGATCAATTATTTCATTGGGTTAAGGACGTGTATGTAAAGATTGAATCGTGACAGAAGTTTTTTATCACTGACTTCAGGATGAGCTTCGAGATGCAGTATTACTTGTGTTTGCTAACAAACAAGATCTCCCCAATGCAATGAACGCCGCTGAGATTACTGATAAGCTTGGTCTTCACTCGCTTCGGCAGCGCCATTGGTAATCCTTGTGTTGTTCCATCCAATACCATTTTGCATCATACATATTGTTCTGAAGTCGGATGAACGTCTGTGGTGTTTAATAGGTATATCCAGAGCACTTGTGCAACCTCCGGTGAAGGGCTTTATGAGGGATTAGATTGGCTCTCAAACAACATTGCTAACAAGGTACGTGCCCTTTCCTTGGGTTCATGTGAATTTCATATTTCATTGAATTACTATCTTTAAACTTTCCTTGATTTCTTTTCGGTTTTATTATCAATTTCTTTTTTTTTTTTAATATTGAAATTGAAATTGGTTTTTGGTTTTTGGTTTTTGTTTTATTATCAAAATTCATGTTCGTTTTCATAATATTTGCATAGACATATTATAAATTACAATATAAAAGTTAATTACAAACTAATAAAACCACTTGATAATATTATTTTTAACAGAAAGTAACAAAAGTAAATACTAGTAAAAAGGGAAAAAAGTAAAAGCTTGAAGTTTAAAGCCATCAAATCACCATAAATTATAAACGTAAACCTTATTCAAATTGAAAATCTCTGTTACGGGAGAATTAATGGTGAATTGTGAAAAAAAAAATTTAAGACAACAATAATATTAACTGCTACAAGAAAATAATTTTTCTTTTTTAACTTAAAAAAAAATGAGTAAAGCCGAAATTTTAGAGTTTTCTTAAGTTATCGCAATTAGGTTTTTTTTCTTAAAAAAAAAACCTCTTAGTAGAGGTGAGACATCAGCGTTCGAGGACTAGAATATATTTATGGGTGGAACATTTTCCAAGAATTTCAAAAACTTTATAGAATCAAAGAATGGTTGAAGCAAAGGAAAAAAAAATTATAGGAGTGGGTTTGAAATTCAAAATATATATTGAAATGCAGGACCTTACCATAGCTTCTATTTTACTACTGTTTTGTATCTTAAAAAGTATATTATAATTAGAATATGAATTAAATAAACGTATCTTGACACATTTTATAGAACACTATAAAATTAAGAGATTAGATTAATTGGAATTTCTGTGAGGTATCTGACAGCGGTTTGAATGTTTGTCTCCGTAATACAGGCATAAAGCTGATAAAGAGTTGTCGTGTTGACCGACAATCCTGGATGCAGGGGTGAATGTTATCTACTTTTTTTCTATGGTCATATTGTAATGGGCTTCTGTGTGTTTAATGAGATACATCTAATCCAAACTTATCCCGTCACATTCACATCTGAAATTCGTTTTAATCTCGCGTTCTTTTGCAAAGTATTTGGCTTGAACTTTGAAGGTGACCAACATCAGCTCCTAATAGATGCTGGAAGAACTACAATGGGTTAACTAATTAATGTTCTCATAGATTCTACCCCTACCAAAATATCTTCCAAATTATTACTTTTAAACAATGCAAAAAACACTGGATCACAATTTGTACTTACGCGTCCATTGGACAAAAACCATCTTCATCACATCCATCGACCACATTCTGGAATTTGAGGCGGCCATCTTCAAACAGAAGAGGCGCAACTTCTTCAGTTCCTTGTGGCCTAAGGTCATTCATCTCTATTGTTGAAATGATGTATTTCTTAATCTTTTCGTCAATAATTTCCCCTTCTGATTGCGGAGATTGCAAAGCATTATTGATTGAAACCCAAGTCATTGGAGTATAAAACTATGCCAGCAATCGTTTTGGCAAGATCCGAGGCAAAGCTACTGATCTGAAGATGAACATGAAAAGCAAGTTCAGGAATCTGCACTTCATGCCTACGAGAACACTACACAGCTCTCGTGAATAATATGATATCTGTTCATGAAAACCTACAATTTTAAGAAAGTATGCTCTTATCCTTACTGCGATAAAACACTGTTCTTAGTGTGTGGATGACCATTCGTATCATAAAGCGAGTGCGAATTACTAAATGAACTTTTGGAAAAGAAAAAAACAGACAAGGAAAACTGCGATAAGATTTTGGACAAAGTAATATTTACTTTCAGCACACAATTACACATGCAAAAGAAAGTATATTATATTGCATGCATTTCCAAGATAAATTCATTGTAGTAAAAAATCGTTCGCCAGATTTCAACATGTATGCAGATTTGCGTTTAAAACCTTAAATATGATGATCTTGAACAAAAAAAAAATCCACTTTCAACCTTACAAAATGCGCCTGCTTAATGATTGTAAATGCCCAGGAGGCAGTGACAGAGAGATATACCTTGAGGGTATTAGCACTGAGAAGAAATCCTGCATATTTAATTTTGAAGTCGTCCAGTGCAAGTTTAACTGCTATCCTTGGGAGTTTATTTTGTCAAACCGCGTCTTCTGCACCAACGGCATGGCCTCAGCTACCAGCTAAGGCAGAAAACGAACTTTTACATACATATAAAAAAAAATACAATCACTAGTCTAATAGGATCAAGTTCAATAGTTTAATAGGATCAAGTTCAATAATAGTATGAACCTATAAATATTTTAGTAATAAAGATATCCACTTAAATTAGGAATAACCATTTAAGTATTTTAGAAATAATAAATATTTTATAAATAAACATTTAGGTATTTTAGGGATAAAGATATCTAGGTATTTTAAGAATAAATCTCATCTACACGGTTTTCCCCTCCACCCCATTAAGTTTTTCATCCCAAGCAAATCAAAGTGTAGTTTCTGCAAAGTGTCTTATAATCTTTTCTTGATTGGTCTTACTAAAGAGTGTAAGTGTTCCCCACGAAAAAGTTTTGTTCAACAATCTAGTATCAAAGCGAGGTTGGTATGGGTTGTCAAAGCTCTTGGAATTCTTAGAATACTATGTGGTTGTAGCTCTAACTGATATTTCACATCAGAAACAACTTCTTGAGAATTTTAGTGGGTGAGTTTCTTCGAATTGCGAGTAGTCTACAACTTTGCAAGTTCTATGTCAAAAACTAACTTATTTGGTATTATTGAGACGCTGCCAACACGATGGTTGATTTTTAAGTTGTCGGAGAAATCAAGTAACTCATCAGCAATAACTACAACACATGGCAACATGCATGATGTCCTACCTACAAGGACAGGACCTTTGGAAAGTTGTTGGCAAAAGCAAAATTAAGCCTCTAGAGGAGGATGCTAATGGCGCCCCCACTTTTCGAGACTTCTAATCATGAATCGCCACATAGCTACGCTCAGTCTCAAAAAATAGAATAACATGAAATGAGTATAAAAATACTCAGTAAGCAGTTTACTTATAGGTTCTTGTCAAACTTATTCTTATACATGGAAACTTAGGCTATGTGCTCATAACTGCCCCTAGAGATATCCAAAACTGTGATTTAATGTCTATACTAACCTTTGCAAGTTTCTGCGTAACTAACCCTGAATATACCTCGTCTAAGGAGTACTCTAACCCACCTAGGGTTCATAACTTCAAAGGGATTTATGGTTCTCTTAGCTCGATGTTTTATGTATGCCTAGGTCCTTTGTCAACCTTGCGCGAATTGCACCTCAAGTCGTTGTGCTCCATGAAAAAGCCCTAGGGGAGTACTCATAAGTCTGGGGGAGCTCATTTTCTCTACAACGATAACCATACATGTCTACATACTGAGCTCTAACTAGGGAATTCTTCTTAATGATGTCGAGTATCACAACCATACTATGAAGAGAGTAGATTGTGACCCTCACGTTGAGACAAGCAAAACGGCGACACTCAAGTGGCACCCATCCGGCCATGCAAGAGCCAAAATAGACGAGTGCCATGATGTGACCAAGGAGGATGGTGCATCATCCAACACACCATATAGAGTGAGTATTGAAGAGAAGACGAGACATAAGCAAGATGGTGACAAATGTAGACAAGTGTGTCAAAGATAGGCTTGATGAAGGGCCGCGTAGAGCCTCGAGCCTTAACCTCAATAGTCGGGATTCTTGAGAGAATTTAGACATGCGGTTCCAGAGTCAAATCCGTCCATATGAAATATGAAAGTTTACCAAATTTAGTGTCAATCAGGCATCGGACAAACGCTCCATGACATTGTATGACCGTTCGCCAAAATCATATCTATACCTGTCATACCAAAAATACTTCAAAATGTACCTTGAGGGGAGGAATACGTGTGTCACAGTGAGGGCGAGTGTTGTGAAACAATTGTCTCAGACGACTTCCTTTGAAATAGATTTTTCAAGGACAATGTTGAACGACACAGGTGTGCCAACATTGCGCCCCAGCCCATGTGTCGAAGGTTGGATCATACACTTGCTATCCGGTACAAAATTTGTAAATGATATGGCATGGACACAAGAGGGTCCAATGTCTCGATAGAATTCGGATGGATGTTCAGGATGTCCCAATATTATGAACAACGCATGGGCCCGTTCTTGATGGGCATGACTGAGCAAGCTACAATGGCAAATGACACCCCACGACTTGAGATGATGTCAAGATGTGTGGGACATGTTAATTGGGAATCGATATGATTTGAGATGCGACGTTGCAGTGAAAGACCTTGGCCTTGAGTAGAGGCAAGGTCGAGCCAAATGACTTGGCCTAGTGTAGAGTTAAGTCGGTTGGGTCACAGAAGGTTGAGCATGCACGCGTAGGCAGCGTGTGTGGACGAACAAGCTTGGGTTCTGCACATACCCAACAAGTAGAAAATGCTACAGCTTGAGAGATATAGATTTTGATGAAACATCTTCGTGGTGGTCCTCAGAGAAGAAAGTCTTGACAAGACTCGAAGAACATTGAAGAAATTCTACTACAAAAGATGGGGAGCAAACTACACACATTTGGTCAAGTGTTGATGGGTTTGATGATCTACGTGCACTGATGTTAGTGAACAAATGACTCAATCAAGCGAACTCGGTAAAAAGGAAATGACAGCTCAACAACTTAGACGGTCAGAAAAAATCCGAAAGTCAAATCCTAAGAATGCCAACACAGCTATTATAGAAGACAGATGACCAATGTCATACGGCGAATGAGGGCTAGTGTTGAGGGGGAGTGTTAAAATATCATCACTAGTCCAATAAGGGCAAGCTCAGTAATTGTATGAGCCATAGATATTTTAGAAATAAATATCAAAGTGTTTTAGGAATAAAGATATCGGGATGTTTTGGAAATAAACATTTAGATATTTTAGGAATAAATTTGGTCTACATTATCTAGCCTCTAGTATAAATACCCCTCTATCCATTAAGTTTTTCATCCTAAGCAAAGCAAAGTATGGTTGTTTCTACCGAGTGTCTTATAATCTCTTATTGATTGGTCTTAATAAAAAGTGTGAGTGTTTCCACAAAAGAGTTGTGTTAAACATAAAGATCAAAAGAATAATTCATTATCGACCATAAGATTGAATGAATGTTATACCTTATGATAGTAGTGGACAACAATATGAATACAAAAAGATTGTATTCCCACTTCAATAATGTATGGCTTTTTTTGATTGACAGCGTAGTCCAAAGTCAATCCACAACATTTCCAGTCAATGCCTGTTAATACATTTAGAAATGGCTCAGAGATTGAGCAAGGTGCAAAATCTTTAAAACAAAAAGCCTGTGTAATCATGTGCAGTTACCAAAGTTGTAATCATAAAAAATGAAAAAATGAAAAAAATGAAGAAATGGCAACTAAAGCCTTAGTATTGCAGCGAAGGGGGGAATGAAGAGAAAATATGTGAAAAATATTAGTCTTCATAATTGAAATATTTTGAACCAACTGTAGCGCTACTTTTATAGTTGATAATGCATAACTAATGAACATTATTCATAAGCAGTAAAATAGCTGGCATACTGCAAAACAAAATAGCCAAGATCCAATCAAATGTTTTCCTAAGACAAAGTTAGTAATAGGTTCAACCATAAAGGAGAAAGAGATCTGAAAGAAGCAGTTGATCTCTGGCAGCAAAACGTCAACAGTTTCATAAACAGACAAACACACTTCTGTTCCGAATAAAAATAAACAGAAGTGACCAAAAACTTAAAATGGTTCCATGCCTGAAATTGTCAATAAATCAATTCCTTTCATGAATTTAGAGTTTCATTTTCTCTTCTTTATTATCTCTTGCTCACTAAACTTTATCCTACACCTATGCTGCTATGCACTTAGCAAGTGATTTAGACGCTCAGCATAGAGTAAGAAAATACAGAAAGTGTTGATGAATGATTATGAAGGGATCTCTTACTCTAGGATACAGCTACTGACTCTTCCTAAGAGGTGTTGATGCAGATCTTATTACATTCCTCCCCGGGCCATTAATACCAGAAACAAGTTCATCTGCATAAAATACCAGAAATGAATCAATCCACGTAACAATGGTACGGTAGTCTGACTCTAGTGGAAAGTAACTGAATGAATTTTCAAGTAAAGAGGGATATAACAGAGATAACTACTCTAGTGGAAAGTACTTGAATGAATTTTCAGTCAATTAAAACTCCTCTAGGCAGCTTGCAAGGCCGGTATCTGGAACTACATTAAAAAAATTCGAGGATATTACTCTGATATGAAGTTTTATTCGTAACTTTAAAAGCTTCGGTGCTTCATTCAAACTCTGGATTAAACGTAACTGAATGAGAACAGACTCGACAAAGTGTTTGATAAACCAAAATCGAAAAGGACTTGAGAGATTACCAATATTTCAACAATCGCCGACGAGAAAGAGCGCGAGAGATCATTACAGAAGAACTGAGAGTCTGCATAGTCGGTCGGAGCAGATGCATCTCCGTCTTGCCGAAGAAATTAGCTGCACTAAGAAGTTGAAGAAGAGGTTTCTTCAAAATCTCGTGTATTGGATCTCGGGAAAAACAAAAAAAAATGGGTGTCAGTTCCATAAGATTAAACTTACCTGAAGAAAGAGGTCTATAAGAGAAGCAAATTCCATGGTTGCAGTGAGAGACTACTAATCCAACTCCCACGCTCCTATTTATGCTCCACTCACCCTCACTTTGTCCTCCACTTTGCCCGCTAAATTAGTGTGGCGGAGAACTATATATAAGCCTCTAGCGATTTTAGAAAATGTGGCGGGATTTTAGAAAAATAGAAAAAAGAAAATAAACAAAGTTCCTTCCTCCTGCACTGCATTCTAGAACATTTAGGCATGATTTTATTTAAGAGCCATATTCATAGAAAATATAATAAAAAAGATTGTACATCATGAAAGTTGTAAATAAAAGCGATAAAGTATTCGGCATGCATACAACAAGTTCGGTACAAATATGATCGCAACACAGCTACTTGAACGAACTTGACAAACAACAACCGCTAGAGAACGTTCTAAAAGGTTATGAAGAGAAAAGTTGATTTTTATTAATTTAGCCAGTAAGCAATAATTATTTTTATTTTTGGAAGAAAAGAAAGCCATAGTTAAAAAATGTTTCGGAAACCTTTTTTGTTTTAGATAAGAAAAATACATTAACAATATTGTTTCAAAACAGTTTACTGTTCAATTTGGTAAAAGTAAATGGTGGTTCTTTTCGGATTACTCGAAATTTGTTATTCTTCTATTTACCTAATCAAATTGAACAGTAATCTGAAAAGAAACGGTTTTATCATTCACAGCACAAGCTCCCTGTCCAGAGGCTGTGAGGCTGATCTAGATATTTCAGACTATGCAGAATATGATGCAAATTCAAGATTGTCATCTCATTAGCTGGAGAAAGAACAAAGAAAATGAGAGTGTAATACATAATATAGGTTTAAAAAGGATTATTCATCTGGCAGCAAGGAAGCTCCTAGTCCTACCACGTTGTTTCGCATTTCTCCTACGGATTGCCCATCTTTGTTTAATATCAACAACGCTATCTAACGAGTTGCTATCACATATTCTCTGAGAAATTTGAAGCTCCTTGTTTGTAACTTCATCTTTCACATCTCCCCTTATCCTTTCGGCTTCAGCAAGGAGATCAAGAATGAGCATCTCCGTTGTCCTCGTGGTAATTCCACGTAGATACCAGGAGATGGGCGGTGGTGGAACAATGGCCGGCTCGATAATCTGTTCCAGGCTCACCCTTGACCCGATTCTTCCTTTGCCCTTTGTGCAGGCATTATAATCTTCCAAATTCTTTGGTTTTGTCGGAATGCACATTCCTTCATCAACAAATAGAGGCTCTACTCTCCACCGGCCTTCAAATCTCTTCATAAATCCAGCCTTCAGTTGCTTGAATTTCATCTAACCAGATCATTGAATTGATCATAAGAAACAAGAAATTTCCTTTTCATCAATCTTTCATTGCGAGGCAGATAATCATCATCCAAGTCACAAGATATGACCATATTGAACAAGCAAATATTCAAATAAAGAACTGAAAGTAAATACATATATCATTTCATACTTACGCTAAACTGAGAATCTGCTTGCTTCCTATAAAATATCCTAGAAATGTCTGTATATTCTACTGAAAGGTAGCGCCAAAAGAAAGTGCCAAGTGCTTACCGAGTGATCTGCTCTGTTTTGATCTACTAGAACGTGAACTGCAATGGTCCCTGACCACCAAAGAAATCTCCACAAAGCTGCTTGCTCCAGCTCAACCACTTGTCTCGATCCTTCATCAATCAAAACCCTTCTGGATATCACCTCCTAAAGCAGATTAATTTTCTAAACTCAGCAGATGGTATAGCTACAACAGGATGCAGAACGATTGCTGATTTTATATGTATTTCGGCACGTATCTGGGTAGACAGAAAACAGAGGTTTTCTTGAGGAATTCCAAAAATAGTTTTGTGGTTTGTGTGGCATACACTTTCTGTTGGAGTGTCCATCAAAAGCCTCTAGACTATAGCTTGTATTCCTTTTGTTTTGTGGTTTATAAATAATGTAGTCTAAAATTTATTTACAAGTTTTGATGGGAGGCACTAAACTAACATTTAAATATTACAGAAGAAGAATTAATGAAATAAGGTAACTATAATAAACAAACAACACATGATGAAATTATCATTTTAAAAGACTTCGAAAAAACTAACACAACTTTCAGCAAGTTTACAAAATACATCTTCCAAACTACTTTCCGAATTTAATTTCTTTTCCCCCTGCAAACCCAGCCAAGATTCGAACACTGCAAAAGATGTACCTCAGCGCTAAAGTTAAGCATGTGAATTTAGAAGGACTTCATGAAATTATCATAGTTCCCCCCTCACTTTCATGACATCATTGGTTTGCTTTGATAACCAATAAAGAGAAGTGGTACAAATGTTTGATTCTGACAATCAATAAAATATTGAATGGAATTGTAAATGAAAATGTGTAACTTACTTTAATATTCTTGAAAACCCTCTTGTTATCAGGGTCTGTCACAATATTATAGACAGCATCCGGTGGCAAACCAACATCAACCTTTACATTGAGTTTGCTAAGGGTATCTTTTGGTACACTAACCTGCAAATAGCCTCATTTAAACTCGATCAATGAAAGGAAATGGTCAGGTCAATTTAACGAAATCCCAACTGAACCAGATTGAGAGCTTAAACTTGATCGACAGTGCACTTCATGAAATGAATGGGGAGACCTTGCAAGGCCATTTTTTAATTTATAACACCAAGTTCATAACAGGAATGAACATCAGGTCTACAATGGAAAGAATGTCCTTGTATCCTGATATTGTGCACCTTTATTTGTGGAGGCTTATCCGTCCATGAAGGGTTCTCTCTCCATGCCTGAAGTTGCTTCTCCACATCAAACTCCCAGGATGTAGAAGACCTCTTCTTCTCCCCTTTTGTGGACGGGCTCATTGACGTAAATTTCTGACCATCATTTGCTAGTCCCTTAAGCTGAGGCTGCAACCAGAAATAAATAAATAGAATAAAATCATGTAAAATATTTTTTCAAAAATAAATTTCAATCCAGTCTAGAATTTCCAGGTTTAGAGATAATAAAATGTACATTCTCTCTCAATTTCTATTCAACAGACAGTTTTTAAAAGTATTCATTCCAAATGAAATTATGATGACCAACCTTGAGAGAATTTTGAACCTTCTGAGAGAGTTGCGCAAGAAACTTAGAAATTGCAGGATTAAAGGATTCCAGAACATCATTTCGCTCATTCTTGGAGACGTCTATACTTGTTTTGGTCATCACTAGGTCACATGTAAGATCCTGGTTTCAAATCAATTTGAAGTACCGAATCCCTGATTTGGTTTCCCTCTCCCCTCTGGAATTCTTTCGAAGTTAAATCTCATATCATTTCTATATGCCACAGATAAGACTCGGAGAGCAGAGCTCAGTTTTGGTGTTGCTAAATGAGAATCAAAATTACAGATAAAAGACATACGAAGTAGAGATTCAGGTAAGCCAAGCAAGAATGACAGGCAAAAACTGGCCACAATATTAGCACATCTGAGTCATCTTAAAGGAATGACAAGCAAAATCCAACCACAGAATCAACGATTAAAAAGGTTCCGTAACTTTGCTGATTATGCACAAAGAAGGGACGAGAAAACAAAAGAGAAATTAAGAAATCCACTCGTTACAAAATGGACAACGAATTTGTATTGAAGAATTCAGGAGGCATAAAGACATTCATTCCATCATCGAAGCTCAGCGCTGGGCTGGAATACCTGCGTCGGATTCGGCCGAATCAACCTTTCCTGGAAAAAGAAAATTGAGCGAGAGAATAAGAGAGCAAGGAGTAAAAACGAAATCCGAGCGAGTCCGTGAAATACCGTTCCAATTAGGCGTGGGTCACAAGAGAAGAACGCGACTTAGACAGAAAAACGTGTTTGAGTTGAACTTTCTTCTAGTCCCTAGCCTGATCTTAAAGTATTTGAAAAAGGAAAAAAAAAGTTATGCCAAATATCACTAACTTGATTATCATCAATAAACGATGTATTTGTAAATATATGGTTTTGGGTCGATTTGCCTTCGTTTGGAGCAATGAGTTCGGTTTCTCAACTTCGGTCCTATATATACCCAATTTAAATGCATTTCTTTCATAATTTTGGAGAGGCTCTCCATTTTTCTCATAATTTGGATGGGTTATGCCATTTCTCTCTATTTTCCCCATGAGTATCTTATTTATCTGCATTTATTTAACAACAGTTCAATAGGTATATGATTTAAATTTATTGAAATGAAATTAATAGTACTTAATTTTACATTAGCTATAGTAAAGAAAATAATTCATTTTTAAATTACCTACCCCAAAAGAAAAGCAAATATATCAAATTCAGTTTGAAGCATAAATATATGTTACTGTTTTAAATTTCTTATTTAATTTTAAAAACTATGCAAATTTTGCTTTTCGTGTAGTTCTATGTTTCAAATTTGAATTTTTGCATGAACCGTGTAAAAAATTGTTTGTTTATTTATTTCCGGTTTTTTCGGAGACGCAGGGAGAATTTGAACCTTTTCAACTTTTACGAGGGTATAATAACGTGCAGAGTCCGTAGACGAGGGTACAAGCATTCCGTGTGTAATGACGGAAATAAATATATTATATACAATATATATTCTTTCCTATTTTTATTCTTTTTCTTCTTCTTGTGCAAGTAAATGGCTTTTCCTTGCGGCCCAATCCCCCCTGCCTATGTTGATTTTTATTTGCCTCTCTCTTCTTTGGACTATATTTATGTATTTGGAGGGTCATCGTTCTTCTATTTAGCTAAGCTTTGAGGGCCTGTTCTGTTGTTCCACTGAAAGATAAGATCAGAAGATGGAACAGTCCAATGTTGAAGAGGGAATCTTCACAACCATTGAAGATTACGGGAGGTTAGGCTCTGGGAATCATGGCGACGAATACGATTCTTTGAGTTCAAATCGATTTAGGCTTCTCCAAGGGAGCGGAATGAGGAGGCTTGAAGAGAAGGGGCTGGAGCACGAAACTGTAGCGAAGTGCTTCGTTTCGGGTCTTGGTACTATAGGGAGGGATGCACAAGTTGTGGCGGTTCATAAGAATTGGAGTTCGGATTCGGGGAAAGTGGCGAGGGAGGAAGCTTTTCGAATATTCTCGGATGCGATGGCCACCAAATGCGGAGGAGATGCTAATATCAAGTTTGGTTGGTACGGTGCTCCAGTGGATGACATCTGCCAGATCGTGTCTCACGGTTTCAGTCGTTTCAATCATAAACATATTGATATGCGCTCTGAATCATTGCACGGCGTGGGCGTCTCTTTGTGTGCTGCTAGATTTTCGATTGACTGGTAACTGTTCTCCTCACCATATCTCATCCTCTTTATTATGATTATTATTATTGTTATTATGTGCCCTGCCGCCAAAACGATCCTACAACGGCCGTTTCTTAGAAATTAGAATAGAGATACAAGAGTTGCTCATTTGGTAGCTTTTAATTGTTTGCAGTGTCTCGTCTTCGGCCGTCGACCAAAATGGACTACAACACGCGTTATTATGCAGAGTAATATTGGGGAAAGTGGAAGCTATTCCCGTAGGATCTAAACAATTTTATCCAAGTTCCAGCGCATTCGATACGGGCGTAGACAGCTTGTTCGCACCCAGAAAATACATCGTTTGGGATGCTTTCATGAACTCTCACATACAGCCCACTTACGTAGTAAGCTTCAAGGCCCCTCGGCCAAAGGGTAGGAATTTCTTCTTCTTCTTACTTTTTTTTTTTTTCGACAATATATAGAGCATCTCGGTATTGATACAAGTATGGTTTGAGCGTTTTGCAGGTGCCCAAATGAATATGGAGTCGGTAAATATGGTGAAGCCAAGGTCGGCATGGGTGAGTTTTCCTACGCTGATGCTTACACTTTCGAGGTTCTTGGATCCTAGAAAGATGAGTTTGATACAAAAATGGCACGAGGATTTTATTGTAAGTGACGCACATATTCTTATTTATTTAAGTAATTAATAAGTAAATGGATGAATTCGTTGTAAATAATGAGTTGGGAATGGGATGCAGAGAAACAAGATTCCGCGCCCACAGCTGATAAACAAAGTGAGGCACATTGCTGGAGACGAGCTGTTAATTGCTGTAATTAAAAAGCAGAGGAGAAAGGAGGTGATGCAGCTTGCGTAGTTCCAGCCCTTCAAATCACAGGGGCAGTGGAGCCGCGTAATAGATCAAATTGAGCATTTTGGGAGAATAATATAACATTCACAACATTCAGGGCGGGTTAATTGTCTAATTCACTTCCCAAACATCCCTTATAATATCAATTGTCAACTTCATTTTGTTTCTTTCTTTTGTTATTCAAAATCCTTGTTTTCTATATAAATGTTCCCCCCTAGATTAATTATACCACCCTACTGTTTCGCTTACATTTGTTCCCTGTTTCTGCTCAAAAAATCAAAATAAATATCACAATTCATAACAACATTAACATAATCCCAAATGGAGATATTATGATTATATTTTCTATCGCCGACAATGGCATACGACATTTGCAAACTTTTTTTTGTTGTTATTATTATTATTTATTTTTATTAAACACTGGATGAAACAATTTTCCTTATGATTGAGCCACAATTAACCTTTAGTTATATATATATTTTTTCTTTTGTTAAGTTACAATCTGATTTTTATGATTTTCTAACATTTATAACTTTAAGGGTTACAGAGACCAACTTATAACTGCACCATTTGAATTTTGGCTGGGAGAATATAATAATGTTTTCAGCACGTACTAATTACCAAAAGTAATAAGCGGTGAAATATATTTAAAAAAAAAACCAAATGTCAACTCTTTTTTTTTCAAACATCAAAATGTCAACTTATATGAAAATTTCAGCTTTTGAATTTAAGAAGTAATGATAGAAAGAATTTTTTTTAAAACGATAGATTATCCAATTTGTTTGTTTAATATTTATAATTTTTTAGAAAGAAAATTCCGTATCAATTTATAACAACGGGTAGAATTCCTAACAAATAAATAGAGTAAATTTGTTTGTAATCATTGAATATCATTCAATTTGATGAGCTTTACCGGTTATGGGATTTAATTAAAATAAATTGTAGCAGTTGAGATATGATCAATAGTTTGTAAAGGAAAACTAAAGCTTAAAAAAAAGGAAGAAGAAGAATAGACATGTTCAAAATCCTTAATATGCAAGTCACAAACAAACCTATTTAATAAAACAAAAGGTCACAGACAAAGACAAGTAGACAGACCATCCATTTCCTTATCGTCATCGGTGAGGATTGATCACACCTCAATCATTGACCTCATGTTTCATCCTTTGGCTTTGACTTGCTGATCAAGAATATGTATGCTTGTCAGCCAAGTGGGGCTCCTCACCCGGTCACCAAATCGTTTCCCTTCTAGAATTATAACGACTCAAAACACTAGACAGCTTGTTTGGCGCGTGTGACATTTCACGTGTGAAAAAAGAAGCAGAATATTATTCATCAACCGCCCCCAAACAAGAAAATGTGAAAGTGAATAGTAAACGGGAAGTGGGTTGCTTCCGGATTTCATGAATAGTAGCTGAGCAAAAATGAAGGTCAACAGAGAACTACTTTTCGCCTCGAAATTGGAAACTTCGTAATCGTCTCCACCAAGTAACTACCTTATTAAATAAGCAAACCATTTCTCACCCACCAACACTCAAAACTCAAGCCAGCTCACGCGGTTACAGTTTCCGCCAGATTCACAAGCAATTGCCAATTCCGTTTTCCATTCACCACAGGAGGAGATGCAAGCCGCTGAGCTATTATCCTCCTCCTCTTCTGCGACTGCGATTGCAACCCTGTCTCATGAAGATTCTAGCCCGAACACGAGCCCCCGTGTCTCTGCTAATTCCACCCAACCGGACCTCGAATCCTTGGCTTTCCACGACAAATTACAGCTACACGATGCCTATGAGGAACAAGATGAAGAGTTCTCCTTTGTGTGCGCCAACCCAAATGATTCCCCACTTAGCGCCGACGATGCCTTCTTTAACGGCCAGATCCGCCCCGTCTACCCACTCTTCGACCGAAGCCTCCTGTTCGTGGACGGGGAGGATTCCGAAACGCCCGATGACCCTCCATTGCTTCGCCCGCCCTTGAGGAAGTTGTTCGTGGAAAAGCAATCGGAGTCGGATACGGAGATGGAGGGAGTTGTCGAAGGCACCTACTGTGAGTGGTCTCCGACGACGGCGGAGCTCGGCAAGAAGAGCAACTCCACAGGCTTCTCCAAGCTCTGGAGATTCCGGGAATTTATGACGATGCGCCGAAGCAGCAGCGATGGCAAGGACGCCTTCGTTTTCTTGAGCAATTCCAATCCCACCATCCCAAAGTCCCCCCAAAACAAGCTACAGCCTCAACCTCAACCTCAATCGGATTCCAGAACCTCCACCTCCACCTCCGCTCCAAAGCTCAACCGCCTCAAAGCCCAAACAGCATCCTCTGCCCACGAGATACACTACGTTAGAAGCAGAGCCCAGAAGCAAGTCGACAAACGCAGGTCCTATCTCCCCTACCGCCAGGATTTGGTTGGCTTCTTCACCAGCGTCAATGGATTCAGCAAAAATGTTCATCCTTTCTGAATCAATATTCTTCTGCAATTTCTTTTGTTCTTGTTCCCCTCTTTCTATTTTCTTGTAAATATTTCTAGCCCAATCAAGAATTTTGGCAATAGCAATGCAATGCGATGCGAGAGAAGATGAATTCTTTTGTTTGTAACTATGAACTATAACTTCAACAATTTCATGTATATATTACAAGTAGTCTCCATAACACCCCCCGGCCTTGGGATCAAAACGCAGCCACGAATCTCAATATTTAATATGAGCAAATTGATACTCCAATTCTCAAATTTGTTTCAGTAATCTGCAGAAAAAGAATTCATAATATTTACCATCTCCATCAATGCTTTCAAGAATTTCATTGCTGCTGATTTCAAATCTCAAGTTGGAATTTTCGTAGACATCGAGCAGAGCTCGTAAATGGGGCTGCCATCTTCTGGATCTTTGTGAGGGTGAAAACCATCCTCTTCAAGTTCTCTCCGGATTTTCGAGGTCATCCTTTTGTGGGTCTTCAAAATTTTATTTCTTCTTTCATCCAAGTAAAAGCAAAAAAAAAAAACTATATATACATACACACATATTTTAAAGTACTTGTTATCTTGATTTTAGAACGATATTAATCCATACAAATATTTTAGAATATTTGTTATTTTGATTTTAAAAGGATATTAATCGATACAAATATTTTAGAATGTTTGTTATCTTGATTTTAAAATGATATTAATAGATACAAATATTTTAGAATGTTTGTTATCTTGATTTTAAAATGATATTAATCGATATAATAGAAGGAAAAAAGAAAAAAAGATCAACCTAATAATTAATATATGACCGATTCAAATCTCTAATTATTTATCGATAAATTCAAGATAATTTGATGCGCCTTATCTTAATTCTTATCCAATATCCAGGGCAAAAAAAAAAAAAAAAAAAATTCCAAATTTTATTTTCTGAAACCCCCGAGTGATAAGGTTAAATTTGTAGGGTTAGACACGTGGTCGATTACGATTAAAGTCTTCTGGCGAACAATCATCGACGGTTGTTATTTCATAGCAACTTTATATATTTCCTCGAAGCTAGAGTTTGACGGCTACGTTTCTCAAATCAGATCGGCTTCCTTTCTCTACCTTCGTCTTTGCCTCTGCCACTCGCAAAAGGTGATCTCTAAACCCTAAAATTCCAGTTCCGGTTATTCCTATGCCTATCCTTTTTCTGTTTTACATTTCTCTTCATTTCTTAACTTTTATTGGCATTTAGGTTTCGATTTTCTGCTACCTGTTCGGTTTGCATGGTCTCTTTATGATTCCCATTTGGGTCATTCAAGTGTGAAATTTTATATGGAGATTGTGATGAGAAGCACTTGCTGAACGTTAAGTTTGTTGATTTATAGCTGATTTTTGTTTTTCTTCTAGTCCCACATTTGGCCACAGTAGTTTCATTATCTTTCATTTGATTCACGAAAAGTTCTGAACAATTATGTATATCCTTGGATGTAATATTAGTATTTGTGTTTAAGCGATTAATAGCTTAAATGCTCTCAAGCGATTAATGGTGTTGTAATTGGAGTGCCTGCTTGAGGTCTATTTGTTGGTGGGACAAGGGTTTAGAAGATTTGAAGTTAACCAAGAAAATGATATTGACGATAAATTAAGAGAACAAACAAGATGTTATTCGAGGAATCTATGCACCAAATGTGGTTGGGCGTGAAAACAGTAATGTTCTGGTTGGAAATTCTAGTTATTAACACTTGTTTATCTTCTTGACTCTGGTTCATTTGATTTAAATCTGACAGAGTTGCTATATTATCTTCAATTTTTGAGACATAAAGTAGAAGACTGCATAATGGAGCAACCATTTGTGAGATTTCACATCGGTTGGAGAGGGGAATGAAACATTCCTTATGAGGGTGTGAAAATCTCTTCCTAGTAGATGCGTTTTAAAACCATGAGGTTGGCGGGATACGTAACGAGCCAAAGCGAACAATATCTATTAATATCTATTAACGGTAGACTTTGGCTGCTACTAATGGTATCAGAGCCAGACACCGGACGATGTGCCAACGAGAACGCTAGGGCCCCAAGGAGGGTGGATTGTGAGATCCAACATCGGTTGGAGAGTGGAACGAAGCATTCCTTGTAAGAGTGTGGAAACCTCTCCCTAGTAAACGCGATTTAAAACCGTGAGGTTGACGGCGATGAGTAACAGGCCAAAGTGGACAATTTGCTTTTGGTTAAAACTTAATGTCAACGTATTTTACATTTTGCTTTTGGTTGACCTAGTAGTCATATACAAGGTTGGAGAGAGTGGGTTCATAGGCACCGTACCTAAGATTTATACTATCCTGGTGGTCAATGTGATAGGTTAAGGCAATTATTATGTTTCTTTGAATGAGGAATTTATTTATTTATCATTTTTTCATGGTTATTTTATCAATCCCAGCCTTTGTCCACCTTGGTGGTTTACTGGTTGTGTGGGCATTTTGTAAAAATTCACAATGTCAATCTATTGTCTAACTGTTTTGTTATTGTTTGCATATTGGCATGATTAGGTACTCGGGGAAATGGCAGAATCAAAACCTGGACTGAGGAAACCAGTATTCACCAAGGTTGATCAACTTCGGCCAGGCACTAGTGGGCATACTCTTACTGTTAAGGTTGTGAATACTAAGATGGTATTGCAGAAGGGTCGTCCTGATGGTCCTCAAGCCCGTCAGATGCGAATTGCTGAATGTTTGGTAGGTGATGAAACTGGAATGATCATATTTACCGCAAGAAATGATCAAGGTAAACTTACAAAAGTATTTGAGCCTGCACCATTTACGTAATTTTATCTTGTATGAAGCATGCCAATTTTCTTCTTTATGCTTACATTCTAAATCCACATGCAACTGAAGAGGTGCTGTGAAGAGTTTTAATAACTGTTCAATATCGTGTGATCTCACTCCCTATCCAAAATTACTGTGAAAGGTAAGGTTGTTTTGATATATTAACCTTCCTACTAGTAAAGATTTCGTAAAGGGTGGAGGCTTTCTGTTATCTTAAAAGTTGTCATGGACCTTTCTTTTTCACTGGAAAAAAAATTCGATTTTACTGAATACTGGGACATATGGAGGTTGAAATGCAAATCCAACTGAAATAAATCATCCATACTAAAAGTACCTTTTAAAAACTATAAGTTCATTACTTTGTCAGTTATATATATTGGTCAGTGTAATAGCTCATAGTTGGATAACGGCTTGAATAGTTCAATTACATGACGGATGTTGGATAAAGTTAAAACTGTACATTAGAAAGGATAAGCTCTACGCTGAATCTTGAGAATAATAGATTTTGAATGAACCTCCTGTGTATTATTTTGATTTTGATCTTATGAGTGAGATTGGTACTGGAAGGTCCATCAGCTGTAGTTAATGTTGTTCCTACCGTTGCTTCTTTTTTCTATTGACTACATTTTTATATTTTTGTGTTTGGATCTGATTATGCATCCTGTTGAGTGTTAGTTCACAAGACTGTATGTTATTGGTAATATAAAGTAAGTTTAGATGCTTTAGTGACCAAAAGATCGTAGACTGTTTTATTGTATGAGGGAGTAAGAGAATGAGAACTAATTGTTATCAATATTAGAAGTCATCTAGTTACTGGAACCTACTTGAACCAGTAATTTTGGGTTCTTGTTTTTGGAGGAACTACCATCACTCAGGAACCCATGGCCATTTGATAATGTTTTCGTTTCTCATTTCTCGTTCCTATTACTATTTTTTTTTAAGAAACATGCATGTTTGACAAATGATTTTGTTGTTTCCAAATCTAAAGAAATGTTTCCTCAAAGTATGAAGAATTTGGGGAATTCCAAAATGAAGTTTCTGTTTTAATGTTTCTCTTTTCATTTTGGTTGTTCCAGCCTTAAAGCATCCCAATTCCCAATGCAAAGTGAACATGTTCACTTGTTAACATATTTGCCTTTTTCTTGCATCTAAAAACTTTTTTTAGTTTTAGCAAAGTTTTTGAAGAAGATTTTTTTTTTTTTTTTTTTAAATTAAGACAAACATTTTAATTTTAAAACTTTAAATTTGATTTGGGATTTGAATAGATATTACAAATTTTACATTTTAATTAAAATAATTTTATTTGTATATTTAGCCCTTACTTTTCATTTTTTACTATATAGTATATTATTTTTACATGATATTACAAAGTTTTAAGGTGAATGGCGAGTGAGAAACATATTCAAATTTGGACAACAGTTGAAGGATAGATACAACTTTATTGTTGTGCTTTAATTTTGCATTGGGACTTAATTATAATGTAAACTTTTGATAATTATTTTTATATGTTTTATTGCATGCTGTATGTTTTCTATATTACATATACTATATTCAATTTGAGGTATAACAGAGAAAGAAATAGGAAGCAAGAAATAGTTATCAAACTAGTTTCTTTTTCTGTTTCTTGTTAGGAAGGAGAAATAGGTATTACATATACTTTATTGTTGTGTTTGTTTTGATGTTGGACAATTGCAGTTTTTAGAACTCAAGGACACTAATGTACAACCTATAGAATAGATCCTGTTCAAGTAAGGTTGTTTATCAAATACACTTAAATTAACACTAGTTTCAATTATTCATTTACTATTCGTTTGTAAGTGAATAGTTGAATGGAAAACTGGTTAGTAACACCATAGCTTTGTAATTGTGTAGTTGCAAAGAAAACTATTCCTCCTGCATAGGCAGATGAAAAAGGTGGACAAGAATGGAATTTTGTGCGAAGTAGGTTCATGATTTGACTAACAGGTGGTGCGGGAATGAGCTAGGATTAAATTTTTTGTATGGCAAACTTTTATTGTAAAAATATAGCCCTCCGTGATTTCACCTATAGCCTATCTTTGTTCACGAGATTAGTAAATAGCGTCATCCAGAATTTACTCTAAGCATTCAGGACAATTTTATAAGTTTACTGTGCCTTGCATTTTTTTTAAAAATTCCAACTGACCCTTAAAATTTAATCTGGTTTAATTAACCAGCTCTCTATGTATATTTTATCTTAATTTTGAATGTCCATGTAGCCACGGTTCAATTTATTTACTTGAACTAATATTTCTTTTGGCATTTAATAAATGGAATTAAAATTTCCGTAACTCATATACTCGTAATTCTTTGCTTTCTTCTGTGTAGTCGACTTGATGAAGGAAGGTGCCACTATAATCCTGCGCAATGCTAAGATAGACATGTTCAAAGGATCAATGAGACTTGCTGTGGACAGGTGGGGCCGAGTTGAAGTTACTGAGCCTGCAAGTTTTACTGTTAAGGAAGAGAACAATCTTTCACTCATTGAATATGAACTCGTGAATGTGGTGGAAGAGTGAATTTTGTGATCGCGTTCACTTTCCTGCTGCAACCTGACCATAAAATAAAACAATCAAGCTACAAAATTACAAGTTTCCTTTGGGGTACTGAAAATGCTCACCGAGGTCATTATTAGGAAATAGAATTCTGGAAGCCAGTCGTACGAAAGTTGATTTTCATCCACGCAGCTTATATTGTTAGAACCGTTGTTGGGATTTACAAACAGGTGGGTAATGGCTGCAGTTGATGCAAGAAGGCTTAGCCGGCTTTTTTTACTTTTCATTTGGCAAGTATTTTATTGGCTGTGACACAGTTTTATGATGTTCAAATTATCATAAGATGATGACAAGAGTAGCGCCTTGCGTGGTTTTAAATTATGTTTTTTTTTATTAGTCAAGGTTCATGCCAACTGAACTGCTTTTGAACTCAAATCCAATGCTTGAATGATTGATTACCCTGCAAGTGTGAGGATTTCACGAGTAAATATCAGTCTCCGGTTTTAGGTTGCCTTTGTTCGTGTATGTCTTGTATGATGTGCTTCAGCAGGTCTAATGTTTTTGTGATAAGATCTTAGGATCAAGTTGGGAACTAATCCTAAACTGTACATTTCACACAGAAAAGAGATGGGTAAAAAGGAAAGCAGTGGAATCTCTCATCATCCATACGTACGCTTCCATCTGGGGTAAGCAGTGGAAGTAAAAGGTCAAAGCATCAAATGTATTCAACATAAATAAAATTCACAGTGATTCAGTGGTTCTCTGCCCAGAGAGAGAGCGTACTGATACAGTGGAATGAAATTAAGGGGAAAATGAAGATCATATGAAGTATTTAATTGCATTGCGTCTCTTTGACGTCATGCATACTCATCATCACTACCTCCGTTTCTTATTTAAACACCTCTGTTCGCCAACGTGATCATGAAGTATTCAAATGATTGGATATCTAAAAAATGTCGATAGACCAGCCGCGACTGTCTGCTCGCCTCTATTACTTTAATCTATTTTTTGGATATGATATGATCACATTTCTACTCGAAACCACAGCACTCAAAGTCCTATTTTCATTTCTTTGGTCAAATCTATTGATACTCTATCGTGTTAGGACCTTTCACTTCACCCACATTTCTTTCCGGAAGGTTGATGCTCGAGCCCTGATTGGCCTTACTCTGGGTCCCCGTCCATGAATCTTACTACTTTGGAGGATGAAAAGCTAGCCATTTAAGTTGTAATCATAGTTTATGAGCCAAATTACTTGTATGGCATTCCAAATGAAAGCAGAGGGAGGCCGTACGACCATGATTGCTATTCCCACTATCCCATCCACTACGCCATGGGTGCTCTTCCCTTTTGTTACTGGTGGCTTCCATTTCCAACGCCATCACGATGGGCTTCTTCAACAATAAAAATATTATAGCACTAGCTGGTGGGGTTTTCTTTTTACAATTCAGAATCCAATCCCTCGAGGATGAGGAGGCTACATTTATCTTCAACTACTTGATTCAGGCCACAATGAATGCTGGAGCTCGATCAGAAACGAAATTAATCATGTGCTCTACTTTTTTGGGAGAAAGGGGTGTTGTGCCGGTGAGCAAGGGAAAGACACAAGCATGTGCAAGCATGCTCTGAAAGGTTATTTTGTGGGAACAAAGTTAAAGCTACTAAAGCAATACACGCTTCTGAATGCAGTAAACTTGATTTGAAAGCTCCCCAGTTCTACCATCGCGCCTCTTTACTTCCTTTGTACAGAACACCACGTTGTTAGTGCAATACGATCATTGTACCAATTAAAAATAAGATAAACACAAATGTAACCCATACACACATACTTTTTGTTTGTCATCATACGCAATTAGCAAAAGTTGGAAAAAACCATATTTTTATTGCAAGCGTCATATGCTCTATTACGAACCCAGCCTGTGGAATTCAGTAAAACATTGTTATGAAGTGGGTGAACCGACTTTTTTGAAATTGCACTCTTCCTGATCCACTGAAAAGCAAAGAAAAAATTGGGATCCAAAGCTGGAAACTTTATGAAGGACACAACATTATACTTGGTGACCAGCATTCTGAAAAGAGTACTGCATTATCATCAGCACACCTTTTTATTCTTTTTTTTTTTTTTTTTAAAGTAATGGCTTTAGTTGGAATAATCCAAAGCGAATTTGGAGTGACTCAAGTTATGGTTTAAACGATGAGAGAAGCTCACTAACTGAGATACACTTTGCTGGGGAATAGAAACTTTGAAAGTGTATGGCAATTATGATGCGAGCAGCGGCGTTGTGGTCGTAGAGTTGTAGCTGTAGTTGGAGGAGTGTGCAAAAACAGGAGAATTTGCAATTTGATTGGGATTAGTTCACAAAAATGGGAGCCCAATTCAGATGTCCTCTCCTATAATAGAAGACATTCCAATCTTTTTGAATCGAAATGAGGTCTACTTGCATGTAGTTAATGGCGATAGGTAGCTCTTTACTTCTCTAGGTAGTATATAAAGGCGTTTTAATGAATTGTAACTGTGGGGAATGAATCCAAATGGGTCACCACCAACCAAAATGCTTCATCCAGCATTCGCTATTAATGAGCGCTTGTATTATTGGAGCTTTACACATGTGGGTGAAGGATAGTGGCAGCCAACCCAACCGCATTTTCTGTATTTTTTTTTTCTTCCTTTTGTAGACGTGTTAAGTGTTACCGTGTTAGTCCACCTTATCACATTAATCACTCCCTACACTTACAAAATTTTCGATTAAGACCTTTAATATTGTAAAATGCACATATCTTTACATTACAAAACTATCACGATTAAATTGCTCAAATTATAGCATTGCTATGATCTGACTCAAATATTCTAACTCAATCAATTTTGAAAAGTATGAAATTAACCATTTGGATTAAAATTAGTGAGGTAGTTGGTGAATGTGGATAGGTTGACGTAGTTGGTAGTCTATGAACCAAAGAATGTGTGCCAATAAACTGAAGTCCTTTACATTTTACTATTATCATTATTATTGTTATTATTGGTGTTGTACGAAAAAGGGCCACCTACATTGATTGCGCGCTTCCTGATGAATTCCCCAATCCACGCCCACAGCCTTTCTTCTCTCATTAATTCTTTTTAGAAAAAGAGAGAAATAATGGCATCATCACCACCGTTCAATGTCTTTCACGATCCATAGGTAATTTAAACTTCTGTTTCATTAATTTACTTGCCTTATTCCTTATCCCAATCCCTTGTTCTTGACGTTGTTGACTTAAACAAGTTGACTGCGACCCATAATTCCATTTCTAAATTAAATCCCAATTACATAGGAACCAATAGTTTTAAAATGGGAAATGGCAAAAATAGAACATTTGTCGACAATCACTCTACATGCATTTTTCCAGCGTTATTATTTTCTTAAAACCAATGGTAGATGAATATACGCATACATAATCTGAATTGAAATGAAGTAAAAGGAAAAAATAAAATTATGGGCCTGCCAATTTGTACCAGTTAAACAATGAAATTACGACTTTCTTTTTTCTTTTTTCTTTTTTTCTTTTTTCTTTTTTAAATAATAAAAGAGAAAAGGAAAAAGGAAAAAAGGAAAAAAGGAAAAAAGGAAAAAAGTGGGTAGCAAATAACGATGCCCACGAATTTGAATCATTAGATACATACAGTTGCACAAAATAGTAATACAAATTAGGTTGGTTCTGGAATTAATATATTCCATGATTCTTGACGATAGAAAAAGGGGAGAATTGCAAGGAGTTAACCAAGAGGAGTGTCAGGAGCTTTGTCGCTGTGGTGTCCAACACAATGCAGATCATTTTTTAAAGTTGGATGCTTTCATTTCTATTCATTCCTCTTTTCCTTAACCAAAAACAAAACTAATAATAATCCGAACTTGGAAAGCGGTGTGTAACCGATCAAAGCCCGACACGTGCGCTTTAAAACGCGGCTTCTGAAACTACCCCTTCTCTGTACTCCACTGTCATCTTTTATTTTCCTCTGTTTTCTCTTTTTCTTCCAAGTAATCTATGTGTATCATACGGCCGCCATCATTTTTTCCTTCCTTCCTTCCTTCTGCAATGGCATTGCGTTGGGCCCTAACTAAAATAAATTCCCTCTTCCACACTTACTTCTTACTCCCTGTCATTCTTAAATGTTCTCTCATGCCAGAATTTTCACAATTCTCTGGGTACCACGGCCGGAGAGCGAGGAGCTGTCACCCAAAGAAAACAGTCCAATATTAAGTCCGTGTATAAGTTAAGAAAATCAAGCATTAATGGTTGCGTATTTAAATAATAAAATGAGGAACCACCCAAAGTTAGAATAAAAAACATTAAAGAATTGGTATTGCAGCTCTAAAAAGCACTTATAAACGCGTAGCGGTTTGGTTGAAATTCGGAAAAAGGCCATAGAGATACAACATAAATCCAAAAAAAAAAAGAAAGGCACCGTTAAAATTGAACTTTTTGGCAGCGTGAAACCACTATAAATTTCTGCATACAACCCAACCCAACCCAACAAACAAAACCCAAAAGAGAAATGCACAGATTACCCGCGCCCCTTCTGGTTCCTCTCTGTCTCTCTATCTTCTTGCTTTCGGCTTTCAATGTAAGTCAATCTCCATCTCCACTTCACTCTTTACTTGAGTTTTTATCCCCTGTAATTGTATTGTAAATTGTAATTTCTGTGTGGAATTGTATTGTAAATTGTAATTTGTGTGTGGTTTATGTGGGTGTGCGGAAACAGGTTCCCGCGGCTGGCGACGAGGACAACCCCTTCACCCCAAAAGCTTTTCTGAGTCGTTATTGGAACAAGGAGGTCCGAAATGATTTGCCAAACCCCACTTTTCTCTTCTCCAAGGCGTCTCCCTTGACGGCAGTGCAGTCCGCGGCCTTCGCCAAACTCGCAGCCCAAAACACACTCTCCTCCCGCCTCCCTGAGTTCTGCTCCGCCGCAAATTTGCTCTGCTTCCCCGATTTAGCCCCTTCTTTGGCCAAGCACAACAAGGACTCCAACTTTGCTGTCTATTCCAATAGGAACTTCACCACTTACGGCTCCAAAAGAGCTGGTGGCATCGACTCCTTCAAGAACTATTCCAATGATGAAAATGTCTTCGTCGATTCCTTCCGGCGCTACAGCCACGGCGCCTTGAGCCACGCCGACCGATTTTCGACCTATGGCATCGACACCAACGTCCCCGACCAGAGTTTTAACACTTATGCCTCCAAAGCCATAGGAGGTAACGGCAAGTTCACAACCTACGAACAATCCACCAATGTCCCCAATCTCCGATTTACCAGCTACTCCACCGATGCCACTGGACGATCTCAAGTCTTTAAGAGCTACAGTGAGAACGCAAACGCAGGAGATCAGTCGTTTGCCAACTATGGAAAACGAGGAAATGGGGGTCCCAACGAGTTCTCTGCCTACGGGACCAACGCAAACGTAATAGGCTCTGGGTTTTCAAGCTATGGGTCCGACGGAAATGGCGCTAACGACACATTCACCAATTACGGTAACGAGCAAAACGACCCACAGAACAACTTCAGGAGCTATGGGGAGGGTGGGAACGGAGCGATTGAAAGCTTCTCTAGTTACAGAGACCAGGCGAATGTGGGGGACGATTCATTTCAGTCCTACTCCAAGAACTCGAACTCGGCGAAGGTCAATTTCGCAAATTATGGGAAATCCGCCAATGAGGGTTCGGACAAGTTTAGTGGTTATGGACAGAATGGGAATGCGCAAAGCGTGGGATTCAAGATCTATGGGGTGAATACAACGTTCAAAGATTACGCGAAACGGGGGATTAATTTTGCCAAGTACAGCAATGTGAGCTCCGGTGGTGCGAAAATGTCGGTGAACGGGAGTTTGGCGCAGAGGTGGGTAGAGCCCGGGAAGTTCTTCCGCGAGTCAATGCTGAGGAAGGGGACGGTGATGGCTATGCCGGACATCAAGGATAAAATGCCGAAGAGGTCGTTCCTGCCCCGATCTGTTCTATCCAAGTTACCCTTTTCGAGTTCGAAACTGGGAGTGATGAAGAAGATATTCCACGCCGAGGATAACTCGTCCATGGAGACTATGATGACGGAGACGCTCAGGGAGTGCGAGAGGGCGCCGAGTGCCGGGGAGACAAAGCGGTGCGTAGGGTCGGTGGAGGATATGATAGACTTCGCCACGTCGGTGCTGGGGCGGAACGTGGTGGTCCGGACGACGGAGAACACGAAGGGGTCGAAGGGGAACATAATGATAGGGGCGGTGAAAGCGGTGGAGGGAGGGAAGGTGACGAAGTCGGTGTCTTGCCACCAGAGCCTATTCCCTTACCTACTCTACTACTGCCACTCCGTGCCCAAGGTTCGAGTGTACGAAACGGAATTGCTGGATCCAAGGTCTAAGGCCAACATAAACCACGGAGTTGCCATCTGTCACTTGGACACCTCAGCCTGGAGTCCCAGTCACGGGGCGTTCATAGCTCTCGGGTCCGCCCCCGGTCGGGTGGAGGTGTGCCACTGGATCTTCGAGAACGACATGACGTGGACTGTGGCCGACTGATCCGTCGCCGCAAGGGGGGAGGGTATGGGTGTCGTCTAAAAAATGTTTAGCCGCCACCTCCACGTCATCAGAACATGTGTTTTAATGTTTAATGTTTAATTGCTTTTGAATATGATTGGAAATAGAGAGGGCAAAGAAAAAAAATAAATAAAGAGGATATTATTTTCTGTTTCTAATTTCTAATTTGTTTTAGGTTTAGCCAAAGAATGGTACTGTTAACTGTGAAAGAATGGTCCTGTGCCCATATCTATGTGCTTCCATTGCTTTGTTGTTGTGACTCTCTCTCTCTCTCTCTCTCTCTCTCTAAATCTATCCATTCCCCACTTTATGGGCTGCTATTTTGAGTCCAAAACAAGAGAAATTCTTGGTTGAGGTCACAATGCATCTAACAATTTTGCACGGTTAGATGTGAGAAAAATGGTACTTTTGTATTCCATAGTTATTAAGGGCTAATATATTTTTATATCTACATCTGATGGTTATTAAAACAATGCTACATTACAATGGCCAAGTTGATCGAAAATAGATAAAAACATCATAGAATCTTTTTGAATATTTTAATTTTTTTTAGTTTAAAGATATTTTTTAGATTTTGTTGACTTTTGAAAATATTATTAAAATTTTTTAAGGTTATATTTTCTAACCAAAATGTTGAAAATATTTTTATTAATTTAGGTTAAAATAAAAATAAAATTTTTATAATTTGAAACAAAATTATAAATAAAAAATAAAAAACAAGAAAACAAAAGAAAGTTATAATAAAAACAAAACGGTGTTGAGAATTATTTCGAAATTGTAAATTTATAACGAGGTAGATGGGTCCCCTTTTGACCGTTGTGTAACGTTACAAAGTCCGAAATTCAAAAAAGTTGGGCTTTTTCCTGTATGGCCTTCCGTTGCCAACGGCCACTTCCATCATTCTCGTCCATGAAAGAAAGTACGAGAAGTCGAAAATATTGAATTGTAATTGGGATTTGAAGTAAAAGAATCTGGAACATTGAGTCGTTCCTTGTTTCTTTGAAGTTCTTTTAATGGCTTCTCTGGCACCAGGAGTTCTGGTAAAGCTTCTAGATGGAATGAGTTCGGGGGTGAAACCCACGAGCGATCACCGCAGCTCCCTGTTACAGGTTACGGACATTGTGCCTGCAGATCTGGACGAGAAAAACCTGTGGCCAAAGCATGGATTCTATATCAAGGTGTCGGATTCTTCGCACTCGATCTACGTGAGTCTGCCTTCGGATCAAGGTGATTTCGTTTTGAGCAACAAAATGCAGCTAGGTCAGTTTATTTACGTGGATAAATTGGAACCTGGGTCGCCCGTCCCAGTGGTGAAAGGCGCAAAGCCACTCCCTGGGCGACACCCTCTGGTGGGAACACCAGAACCTCTGATGGGTTTGAGAGAGAAAGGGGAGAAATGTGATGAAAAGTCCAAGGCAAAGGGGTCGGTTCCGAGGCGGGGTTCTTGGGGAACAGGGATGAGCCATGGAGATGGGTATTCTTCACCCATGATTCTGAAGCCCGTTCCCCTGGACTTTGACCAGTGTACGCCCGTGAAGGAGCGAATCATGTCTCCCATGGTGAAGGCAAAAAGCGGAATCCGGTCTTCCTTTGGTGGTGGGCTGTTGCCTAAAATCGAAACCCCTGCCCCTTCAATTCTTAGGAAAAGCTGTGCATCCATTTCCAAATTCCCTAGAAGCAAGAGCGTGTGCGAGCGAGATCCAAGGATTTCATCACCAGCTTCCTTCAACTCAGCTGTAGGTATACAATGTTAAACTTTCAAGCGCTGCTGTTGCCTGTTGAGTGTTATCTGTTGGCCTCTCAAACATATTATCTATCTTCATTTTCATCTCATCACTTTCTTTGGCTGGCTTGTTGTTGCAGCAAAGAAGAGCACCACTCCACCTCCAAGTCTGCGGAATCAAAGGACCTCCAGGATTGATGCCTCCCCCGTGCTGAATAGTTCTCAGTATGGCCCTTCAGACTCTGATGATAGCGGCACCATTCTTCCCATTAACTTACCAGGAAAACTCAGCATATTAGGCAAGGTGAATGAACGAAAATAATTCCTTCTGAATTCCAGTTGGTTGATGGTGCTCCTAAATCCTAATAATGCATCATCTTATGATAACAAACAACGTTTATCAGGAAGCTGTTCTGCAGAGAGATACAGCGCAGAAGATTGCCCTCCAATCCTTGAGAGGGGCTACTGCCACGGACGCTTTAGTTAGATCCCTCAGGTACACTCAATCGCACTTTCACCCACTCTCATCACTGACTTGCTCTAAGATAAGATGGATATTTTGTTGTATGTATGTAGGATGCTTTCTAGGTTGAGTAAATCAGCTAGAGCCGACGCTCCTGCCAACTGTTTCGACAAGTTCCTTGAATTCCACCAGCAAATCATGCAGGCAGTGAGTGATATGGTGTCGGTTCAAGCCGCTACTGAACTGGCTCAGAACCAGACTTTCAAAAAGCAACAACAGCAGCAGGAACAAGAATCTCCCTCCTCCTCCATACTAAGTGAGATCACACCCAACTCCAGCTATCCTGAATCAAGTTTATCCAGAAAAAGGTGTGGGTTGTACAAGTCAGTGGCGGCTTGTGCTTGTCCGGAGAGAAGCGAGCAGAGGATAAAGTCCAACTTTGGGAAAGTCGTGATGCCGAGGGAGCAGAAAGCATCATCATCATCATCGTCAACATCTGTTGGGGAGAATGATGAAAATCAGAAGCCACCTATGGCAATGGCAATGGCAATGCCATCATGGTCCAGCAGCAGTAGCTTGAGCGACACAATCAAACTGGGAAAGGAGATTGAAAGGGAAGCTGGAAAGTGGTTTATGGAGTTCATAGAGAAAGCATTGGAAGCGGGCATGAAGAAGAGCAAGGGAGCGGGGGACGAGGATGTGAGGAAAGTTCCTCAGCCTGTATTACTCAAGCTCATCAACTGGGTCGAGGTAGAACAGTGCAACAACAATAACAACAGGGGGGTGCTCCATCCCAGAGCCTTACAAATTGCTCGCAAATTAAGGATCAAGATCAAGAACCCTTGACATTCTTCATACTCTTCTTGTTCTTCTCTGCACACCAATTCTCTACTTAATTCCAATCTTCCTCCACAAATTCTTAATTTTTTTATTATTACTATTTTGTTGGCTTTTATTAATTCATTATTGTACCTATAATTTGATTTAATTTAACCATGTACATTCCTAACTTTTTTGGGGACAGATAATTTAAACTTATTCAACTCAACGGTTCCAGCGGTTAAGTTGGACTGATTTATCCTTTTTGGTACAAAGAACATGATAGGCAAAGCAGATTCAGAAGGTGGAAGAAATATATAGGAATTACTGGAGGCACGTGCTAAGTCATATCTATCAAAATCCAAAAGGGGGGGTACAATAAGAAAAGAGATTGGTGTTGTACTAAATAATGTGGATCATAAAGTATAGTATGAACAATTATTTATAAAACTAAGGGGAAGTAGAAGCCAATTTGACTCGTTTGCTGTATTCAGCCAAAGCCCATAGCGGATATATGTTTCTGTAAGCTGCATAATGTAACATACAGTTCTTCATGAAAACACCAGTTATTTCCTGTTGAGGAAAATCTCCGTCTTCGGTTTGCGAGTTTATTAACAGCTTAGCTGCACGGTGAAGAGGTGTAGGGTCCCTTTCCGCCTGTTCAGTGTATATTTGGGAAAGGAACCATGATTTAATTCAAATTTCCATAACTGGACATAAATGCTACTTAAATTAAACATCTTAAAAAGATTCAAGCCTACAAACCTGTCCTGAATGAATGAGGGCCATCATAGCCCACGCTGTATGAACCAAATTGGAGCGCTTTCCTTCAAGGGGCACATATTTCTAGTAATGCAGCCGCACCCACACCCACACCCACACCCACCAGTGAGCGCAAATAAAAATGGTATGAAGTTATTAAATAAACAGTTCAAGTGGATGGAGAATAAAATCGAAATTACCTTACTCGGGCAGCAGAGGTAGCTCTCTCCCCAACCACCATCTGGCATCTGAATATTCAAAAGGAAATGTACGCCTTTGCTAATGGCTGCGCAGTTGTTAAAAGTTTTGGCGGCAGCCACCAGACCGCCAAGTGCGAACCAGCAACCATACGTAAAGCAAACTCCCCAGTTACCGTACCAAGAGCCATCGGGCATTTGTATATCTTGAAGGTAGCGTACAGCGTTTTGAATGAAGTTGTCAATCTCCTTTGTCCGGTGCCCTGGGTGTAGCTTCTTGAACAATATCAGAGCCTGGATTGCCGATGCTGTGCACTCTACATACTCGTGCTCAATCACTATGTCTGCAAAGAACTCCGTCGGATTCAGCATCTGCCACCGCACCGTACACCATTCTATTAATTTCAGATCATATATTTCCTTGTCTTCACATTATTCATTCATTCATCGCATTCAAACAAAATTAATTAATAACTTACTTCTAGCCATTCTTGACCGGTTGCAGGTTCCCAGGCTGCCAAACCTCCATTCTTACTCTGCACGTGTAACGGATGCACAATATTGATTTTGTTTCGTGGAGAGATCATTTTTTTCTTCTTTTTTAACCTTAATTGAAGGAGGAGATTGTGGAATAGAAGGAGACTAGGAGAGTATAGAAGAAGAGGATATTTTTTAAACAAAATACCAATATTTTCCATACAAAATTAATGGTTAGGAAAATTTGATGATATTATTGAATGTTTTGAGAGTTATCTTGAAACATTTTCTATAATTTAACCTTTCTTCTAACCTGTAAAGAAAGTAAGACATTCACGGAATCGTATAACCTCTGAGCTTCCATTTTGTCGCCTACAATCTCTGGGCGCATCAGTGAGAAAAGAAGGCAACACTGGGAGCATGCAGTTGAAAATTAATCAACATATATAAGATGTTTGTAAAGCAGATTCTACATTTAAGCTGAATTTATTAGTTTTTATATACGCAATGCATGTACCTTCAGAGCTTCTGCAGTACAATCAGAAACTTGCCATCCATGATCTTGATCAGAGAAAGTCCAAGATCCTTTCGAAATATGTCGATGCATGGCCTTGAAGTTACCAGAGGGGTTGTCCTTAACCTGAGACTTTTTAATGAAGTCATGTCCTCTAGCTAATACAGGTCCAATTTCGTCTGCCATATCAGCCGCAAGCAAAGCTTGGATGGCAAAACCCGTATCCCACTCTTGACTACCAAAACTCTGCATCTTCATACCGTCTTCAGCAACCCATATGTAATCGGGGATCCTTGCCAAATGCTTTTTGAAGTAATCCCCATCTGGATCTTCCACCCAACAAGCCAGCATACAGAGTACCTGATACGTTTCCAATATCGTGAAACTAAATCTCAATTAATATGATTTTGTAACCTTAGAGTACCGCATATTGCTTTACCTTTTCAACACAACCAATGGTAATGTATCGACTGTTGTCATCTTCGTAATGGATATGCTTCATGGTGACTTGAAGAGCCTTCTCCCTAACCAGCTTGTTGAATGGCCAACGAGTAAGAAGCGGCTCAGTGCAGATGTAAAGGCTATCCCATAGTAGATCTTGCATCAAGGGATGCGGGTAGTATACATCCTCCTGCCCATCCAGATTTGCATTCACGTAGTGTAACTGCCTACAAAGTAAATAGGTTGAATTAAACAAATTATATAAACCTTTGTACACAGATGCCGGGTCTTCTTCCAGTTTATCTCATCAAAAGGTTGGGCGTGAAGTTCCAGTCTCAATTCTTGTATGAGTGGTGTGATTTGGCACACAAATCTTTTTCCATACAAGTAGGACATGGGCATATAAACCATTCGACAATAGCACCACATTTTTGCTGCACCAATTTTCATACATACTAATTAATATTTAATCAATAAGACTACAGATGGGCAATGAACTGAAGCAGCATGCGCAAAATTCAAACCTGGGTGCATTGGTAGAAACGAAGGGAGTAACCAAAACTCTGGCGGCATTGGGTTGCTTCCAGCCCAATCATAAACACCAAGTATCTGTTTTCATTTTAAATAAGCATGCAGCAAACTAATTAATTACACAGTAAGCTAAGCTAGTGGCAGTGAATTGAATCAACGATAATTAACTAACTAATCAGCTAGCTAGAATGAAGAAATTAGTAGTAATGCGTGTGTGTGTGTGTGTGTGTAAATGTTACTGACCGAGAGCCACGTCTTTCCCCAAGAGGGTATGTAGGTGACACTACCATGATCAAGAATCCACTTGCGGCCTCTAGCACAAGCATTGTTGAGACCACCATCTGGGCCCTCTCCAAGAATACGCATACAGATATAGGTGAGAGCAGTGCAGAACATGGTGCTGTGGCCCTCTATATGCAATCCCCACCCACCATCTTCGTTTTGATGGCAGTATATGTATCTAAGTATTTCTTTCTTGTGTTCTTCAGGGAATACTTGGTCCAAATGTCCTGTTATGTATAAACACATTACCTGCACACTCCATTCATTTCAATTCCATTTCCGATTCCATTTCCATATCCTGGCACCTACAGATTTATACTCACCAGCGGTGGAAGGAAGAACAAAGGTCCTGCGTTTTCAGCTGGCCAGTGTCCATCACTTGCTTGCAACGCTGAGTAGAAGTGAACTGCTCTTCTCAATGCTATCCTCGCCTTGTCTTGTGATATTTCCTCCCCCTCCTTTATCTTTACTGCACCAATTTCTTGTTTGAACTTCTTCTCCCTCAGGAACTACCAATTGTTTCAATACATGTTCTATCATCTTCCAAAACATCATAACTCAACCAAAATTGGAAGGTTTCATATATAGAAAGTTCAATTCCAAAATTTTAGCAAAATTGGAGCTACGATCAGTGTAGTGAGGGAAGGTAAAGTGTGAAGTTAAGAAGGCATTAGTCTATTTACTTACTTGCATTCGCCAGAGGCAGTCGGCACTAGGCTTGACTTTGTAGCGATTCCGGTAGAAATGAAGGCGAGCCTGTTCTACTTCTTGTCTCTCTTCCGGTGTCCCTGCTTCCGGATCGAATTCCCAAGTTTGTCTCCCTATGAAGTCATTTGTGCTGTATATGTAGGGGTCATTCCCTCCATCCGCAATCTTAAGCCGCCACATACTTGTTTTTTACTTCCGGATCCGCGTTTTGTGACTGAGCTAGCTCTTCATATGAAGACATGAACCATGGTTATTTCTAAGGAAACCAGGTATGATGATCAAAGGAAACCACTTTGGCATACAAATTAGTGCTGTTCAATAATAGACGCAAGGGATTTAAGACGAAAATGGCAGTAGATGAGTGGATAATAAGTTGTTATACAGTTGCGTAAAGCAAACAGAGAGCCAATCAGAAAAATGAAAGTACCGAGGTGGAAGTCAGATTCTTAATTATATATAAGGTGATAGGTGGTTCAACAATTTAAGAGGTGAGTTTGGAGAAAATAAGGAGGAAAAGGAGTTGTAGTTAAAGGCAGTGGATCGTCAAGTGGAGGGTTGGTTGGGGGTTCGATGACATTTATGACTGGAGCCTCACCAGTCACAAGTTTTGTGTTTCTCAACGCTCTCTAAGCTATTCCGTACATAAAAACATGTGGATTAACACTGCCCACACAACTGAAGATACAACAAAAATACTATTTCATTTTTCCACGCAACATTTTTCCTTCCCTTATTCCTCTTCCTCCAGCTCCATGCTCTGGCGCCCCATCCCTACTCATTGCTGTGCCTTCCCCCTCTTCATACTACGGGTTGGTCCTTCTTTCCTCAAATTTTGGCTCACCCATAAATGTTAAATTTTCACAACTATGAATAATATATTTTTGCCTTAAAAGAAAATTCTTACCATTGACAAAAATTCTTATGTTTTTTTAGTTCACTCCTCATGTCTTCAGTTTTCTATTTCTTTATCTTTTTCTTCCTTCATTCCTTAATTATCTTCTTAACCTCATTCTTTCATTTCTCCGTCTTCAAAACTCTCATTTCTCTTATTTTTTTTCTCTCTTCTTACAAGATTAGAACTTTTAAGAACTTTAAATGAAAAGAAGAAGTTCATTTTCAAACATAATATAAAATAATTTAACACAAGGAAAATGAATGATATCGAACATGAACCTCATTGATGATGTTATCGAAAAGAAACTAAAAAGAAAAAGTATTCACAAATAATTGAAAGCAAAACAACAAAAGAAAGAGCATCGAAATCCAGAAAGGAATCAAAGTCGCAAAATCAGCGTTACACCCAGAGGCCAGAGGCCAAAAGCTAAAGCATGCATATTTTGGATTTCATTTCCATTTCCATTTCCATCTCCAAACGTTTACAGAAGAGTAAAAGGAAGTGAGAGAAAATTCATAATTGGGGAGGGAGAGAGAGAGGGAGAGAGAGAGAGAGAGAAGAGAATTTACCAGGAAGGGTGAATAGACAAAGACTGAAATCCGAAGGATGAATTACGCACAACCCCTTGTCTTTATTGGAAGTAGGAGCGTCACGTTTTTCGTGGGATAAACATGGTTGAACGTTGTATATCACATGACTAACACATTGCTTGCCAATCCAAAAACGTGAACACAAAACTATGCCTTATATGTTCTGTCTTCTGGGGACGTGAAACTATGCCTTAAAACTATTCATTTATTTCTCTATATCATTTATTTTTGTACGAAAAGAAGCGAATTCATCTCATCAAAACTTATTTTCCAAACTTCCCATTTGAACATCCACGTTCTGAATTTAATTTATCAACAAATGACTTCCTATTTAAACATCCATGTTCTGAATTCAATTTATCAACAAAGGGGTATGCTATGGGCGAAAAAGTTGTATTGTATTATGCAGCAGCAGAATAATAGAACAACTGAATTGCTGAATAAGCAGCTAGCGGAAAAATGAAAAGGCAAAGTTAAAGAAGGAAAATGTGGGAAGTGCAGCGGAAACACAGACTTAAAATGCCTTGGTTGCTCTGCAATGTGGGGGTAGACAAGGCATTTGGTTGAAAAAGAAGAGCCACAACCTACTCCCCTGATTCAATCCTCATTTTACTCTTGAATCAATAACCTTCTTGGCGAAAGATGGCAAACAGAAAGCTGCTGTGTGAATCGGGATTTCAAATTTATGATTCTAATCAAATGACGATTGTAAAATCTTTTTTCAAAAACAAAAACGCCCAACAAGATTATGGTACGTCCCTCAGAATTGTAAAATCTCAAGGGCCCTCTACACTTGTTAATATCATTAACATCGATCGAATTTATCGGGTGTTTGAAATCAACAGCAGGTCCCTCGGTAGAGCACAGCATAAAACCAATCACTCCACTGGGCCACAAAATTTCAAGGAATTAGTTGTAAGAAGAAAAAAACTCCAATCACATGAAAGCTTCTCAACTCCTCCCGACCATGGATTGAATCTGGGGTTTCAATTTCAACCAAACCACCATTCTAATGCTGTCTAATGCTGCGCAGCATTGTCAAGTGAATGGGGCAGGTTCTCTAAATGCTGCAGCCAGATATGTTCACGTCTATCTATAGCCAGAATAGACATGTTAATAATCATCTGAAAATGCTTGCCTGGGATACGTCGGAACTGTAGTCCATGCATAATTTACTGAGCCTTTGAATACTTGGCGACAGTTTGTGACTATGTCCTCAATAATGTGCATATGAAGCCATATACTTTCTGCCTGAGTACACACAACACCTCCTGGTCGAACAGCTCTGGCAGCCGATTCAAAAAATGGCTTCTCAAAAAGCTCTTGCGCAGGACCTGAAGATGCAATCAAAAAATTTAAAAGTTGAAAAGATAGCTTCAGGAATCGTAGAAGAATTTGAGATTGCGCAGGCAGATAATTTACCTATTGGATCAGAAGAATCCACTATAATAGCATCATAAGTCCCTTCGGGGACAGCCTTTAAAAATGCAACTCCTGCAAACATTTAAAAGCAAGAAAAGTCCAAGCAGAAATCCATGGAAAAAGTGAAAACTGGGAAAAAAAACACAGCATAGCTGACTACCATCGCCAATATGAAGTGTGACCCGTGAATCCTCAAACCCAACAGCTACATCAGGGAAAAATTGTTTTGAAACCTGCAAAAGCAGTCACGTAGCATCCATTATTGTAAGTTGTCCCTCACATTTAGAGGCTAACTGAGATGCCAAATTAAGGAGTGAAAAAACTACATATATAACCGTTACTATTCTCAAATTAGTTTTTGGTAAGATACCAACTTATATGCGGGGGGAGGTGGGGGAGTAGCAGTATATTAAGGAGAAACAAGGATATTACTTACATCAACCACCATCTTATCAATTTCACAGATATCTATCTGCTTAACAGAAGAATGGCGAGAAACTTCACGGAGCACTCCACCATCTCCTCCACCAATAACCAAAACCTTTTCAGAATAATGCAATTATAATCAATAGTAATTATTGAAGAATGGATCTCATCAACCCCTAGGTCAATATCATATTCCCCTCCTTTCACATCTCTAAAAATTCATCTAGAGGAGGGAAAAAAAGAAGAACAATATGGTAATTGTAAAAGTACTAGAAAATTTAAAACGTAGAGGCCAAAATTCATAATACAATTAAATATGGAATTATTAAAACTTACTAAGATGTGATTGTTGTTGTCCGTGTACTTACAAGCGTGCTTACATTAAAAAGAAATTGAAGGAGTTCTATGGATACATAATCAAAACCTGGATAAAAAGTTCTATGAAATGCATGAGGAACAATAAGGCAGAGACAGCGAAAGCACGTCATTGAAATTTGAAAATGATCATCTTAGAAGATAGTAATATGCATATGGCCTAAAATTGATTGTGTATAGAAGAGAATCATTTAATAGAAAATTAAAAACCTTAGTCGGATTAGAAATTGAGCAAAGTGGTAGGTGAGCAATCATTTCTTGGTAAGCACATTCATCTCTCTCAGTCAGCTGGATGACTCCATCCAGAACAAGAACCTTCCCATAAGTTGATGACTACAAAAAGAAAGCATCCCCGTCAGCAAACAGTTGGGATAGAATCAATAACAAGCCAAAGAAGAAATATTACAATGCTCAAGTAATTCACACCTGAAAGACCATAACATCCTGATAGTCAGAATTCCCTCGAAATAAAGTCTTCTCTACTTTCAATGAATGTGCCTCTCCTGCACAAAATTTTCAAGTTATAAGTATGGACAAGAAAAAAAGTAATACCATCATGGACAAGTTCACAGAATATTTATCCTGTTTATTTCGCAACAAAAATTTATCATTTTTTTTTATTATTAAAAAAGATACTCTAATAGAGTAAATGAAAGGATATACAGCAGCCAACACAAAAAGAAAACTCACATCAAACGGAGTCAATACAAATA
Source organism: Cucurbita ficifolia (assembly GCA_033971965.1). Classification (NCBI taxonomy): domain Eukaryota; kingdom Viridiplantae; phylum Streptophyta; class Magnoliopsida; order Cucurbitales; family Cucurbitaceae; genus Cucurbita; species Cucurbita ficifolia. The sequence continues at coordinate 29,549 of CM066973.1, read as the reverse complement.
CGGTAGCATAATCCACGATCCAAGCTTGCCAACAACCAAGAATGATAACATTTGCGAAGAGAATGTGCGAAGCAAAATGGACATTTGCAAAGAGCAAAGGGGAAATAAACCTATTATTTCAGACTAAACATATCGATAATTTAAGCTGAGCCTACAATAGCAATTATTAGCAACCAAATCAAACGACGCCATAGAAGAACATAAATTTTAAACAGAGAAACAAGTGACAGAAACCAGCGGAAAACATAAAGTTGGGCTTAGAATACCGATAAAATATAAGCTCGTGCATTTAAATAGCTAATAAACTGCATCTTCCTATCCCCACGTAGAAGTAAACCACACCAGAGAAGAGTTTAAAATCAGATAAAGCAAAAACACTACGACTCCGAAAGCAGAGAAAGCACAAGTGAATGAGTTCCAAAACTGTCGATGACTTTGGAACGATTACTTAGGAATAAACACATATTAAGTAAGAGGAGCGAGATTTAGGGGCGAACCCACCAGGCCACATTGGGCTGATCTCGGAGAACCATCCGGGGATGACGGAAGAAATAGAATCAGGTTGTGAAGAGGGTGGAGTTCCATTTTGGTCTTCGTCCCTCGACCTCTTTGACAGATAAATCTGAGGCTAAGGCAGAAGAATTATCGGAAGCCATGCGTTGGTAATCCTGTGTGGGCAAAAGGGAAAGATAAGACTAAAGGGAGCCGCTTGGCCGTTAGCCCTTTGAGCACGAGCAAGACGCCCCAGAACTAAGAGGGTGGGATCGGCCGCTTTGTTATCAGAAAAAGGATTGAGAGGCTCACAAGCAGCGAATCTGCTAAAAAAGGACGCATCTTTGAAGCTTTTATATTGGAGCACTTTCCCCCTTTCATTTTTTGCTGACACCGAACTCTCGTAAAGCGTGTCAGTTAGCAGGGGGAGGACACATAAAATGATAGGGTTCTCAATTGTGCTTTCGAGTTTGAGGTTTTTCCTCTTCTTTTCTTTTATTTTCTTTATTTTTCCCCTCCTCTTCTTCTTCCACCCGCACTTCCTTATCAGAAAAAATTTAAAATATTCTCTTTTATTTTAAGCTAAAGTTTTTAAAATTATTTTTTCACAATATTCAATTCTTTAGCCTTTATAATAAAATGTTAGAATGGCCTTAGGTTATCTCATTGGTCTTTTAAATAAGAATTCCTATTAGTCAAAATGTTACTTACCAGGTGAAAAGTTGTGATCTCTCCGCCATATATTAAATTTCATAAAGAAAGAAAGAAGAGAGACCTTGAGTTCTTAGGTTTGTAGCTCAACACTACTACATGTCTTTTTTTTTTCTTAGGAAAATTTAATTTTTAATAATCCTTTCTTTTGTATGTTCATTTTCTCCTTGTCTTCTATTTAGTCTTCTATTAATTATTTGCCTCCCAATTTATTGGGATTTATCAAATATCTCTCTTTCAATTTCCTTTTGATCACACGATAGAGATGGTAAATCTTCTTCCTATCATCGACCTCCTCTTGGGCTATGGAAATAATACATGATCAAATTGCTAAATTATACCACCTCATTTCAATAATACTCTTTAATTTAAAAAAAGTTGTATTAATGCTTTTGACATTTGAAGAAGTTATAAAAATACCGTTACATTGAGTTTTAAAGAGGGAAGAGCGGCGGAGAAGAGAGTCGAAGGAGGGTGGAGTCGGAGGTGATGAAAAAAGGCGGAGTTTCGCTGATTAATGAGGGTGAAGGGCGGCGGCGGAGATGGCCGAAAGAGGGTGACGGGGGTCGGCGTAGAAAGGGTTGAACAGAAAGGGGGAGAGGGAGAGGAAAGGAGGAGGAGAGAGAGGGGAGAGGTTTACGGCTGTTTGAAGAAGATAGAAGTTAGGATTGTCAATTTTTGAAACCTAGGGTTAAGGGATTTAAGGGTGGGCTTTGGGCTTTCTAAGTTGGGCTTGTGGTGAATTAATAAATGGGACTCATACCTTTAAAAAGTTTAAAAAATAAGACGTTATCTATGTTTGATTGTGTTTAGAGTTTGAAAAGTACCCTTCTAATTAAGTTTTTTTTTTTTTGTGGAAAATGTTAAAATTAAAGTTAAAAAAACAAGATGTTATCTACGTTAGATTGTGTTTAGAGCTTGAAAAGTACCCTTCTAATTAAGTTTTTTTCTTTTTTAAAAACACATTTATCGTTTATTTTTTATAAAAAATATTAAAGTTAGAGTTTTTCTTTTTGTGTGGAAAATGTTAAAATTTCTATGCCTTTCACATCACACGATTATTTCAAGTATGGCCCAGTATACAGAATTTGTAATATAAATAATTAATTTTTGTAAGTTATGTTTATTGGACAGATGCGACTTTAGCAAAAAGTTATTCAGAATATTTTTTTTCTTAAAAAAATTCAGAATAGTATTCGAGCAGTACCTTCTCATCCATCTATTATTGTTACCACGTGAAAAAAGTCAACTTTTCAAAGATGATTATGAAGCAAATCAGATACTGTCATTCTAAAAAAGAAAAGAAAAAAAAAAGATAAAATGCATTTTTAGTTTTGTATTGTGATATCAACCCTAAAGTTTCTTTAAAATATTTTTAAAAAAGAGATGACAAGATTTAAATAAAAAAATAAATTCAATCCATTCAAATAATTACAATTGACTGTATTTTTTTAAAATAGTTCTACAAATTTTCAATCTCCACACCTTTACACGTTTCCATGAATTTTTGACCATTACACGTTTCCATTTCTGGTTCAACCCTCAGAAAGATTTGAGATCCGTTTTCAGATCACACTTCTCCCCCACTTGAGCAACCCTCTTGTTTTAGTTTCCACCATGCCACCCACTATTCTCATATTTTTCTAATTTAATATCTAATATTTATTTAAAAGTTAAGTTGTCGCCCCACATCCCCATATCCCCATCCCCATCCGCATCCTTTTTCTCAAGTTTGATTCCACTGTCTATTGTCGATTGCGTTGGTGGCCATCCCATCTCTGCTGTGCTGTCCTTTCGATTATCCTCCAACCACATGCGCCCAGAAAGTGTGAGCTTCAAGAGAAAAATAGGGACACAGTTCAGACTTGAAGAAGATATTTTGCCAGTTTTTTTCTTCCTTTTTTCTCGGAAAACGCGATATATTTGCCGGTTATATTTTAAGATGAGACAACCATAAAGTTTGAACTGTTTGTGGATTGGATACCCTTGGGAGTCAATACGTAGAGCTTATCTATATTTAATTACTTATATCCAAGCCAACGCAACGCAGTGCAAAATCAATCCTTCCAACACCCAGAGCTTATCTATATTTAATTACTTATATCCAAGCCAACACAACACAGTGCAAAATCAATCCTTCCAACACCCACTCCCCCAGCTTCTCATTGAGTGGATTAGGTTCTCACTGTCTAAAATAGACAGATTTTTTTGTGCTTCTTCGCAATCATGGCGGCTCGGAGGATATCCTCGCTCTTATCTCGTTCCCTTGCTTCTTCACCTGCTCTCCTTTCCAAAGGTAACACAAACGCAGACACGCCATCTTTTTATTTTTCCGTCGCTCATGATGTCTGTTATTCTCTCTATCTGTTCTAAATTTAAGATTTTGATGAGCCCTTCCTTTGATCTCTGTTTTTACAATCCGCAAACCGAGAGGTCGATCAATTAAGAAGGGCCTATCAGTTTGAGTTTCTATCTGTTTTCGTTGAAAAATTCCATCTTTGACAAGTCCGTGAAGCGTATCAAGGGATCGCCCACTTTTCTATTTGTGGGGATTTAATGAGAGTGGAATTTTATGTCCCCCTGTTATTGTGGATCATTATTTTACTATAGCTTTATTTAGATCCTTCATAACTTTTTTATTTGTGGCTTCCTTTGGGATTTCGGTGACTTAATTTGATGAAGATTCTGATTTCTATTTCTAAGTACATAGCAGGCTTTTAATTTTTTGCTTTTACGAATTGGAATTATCGTGATCAGGGAGGAGGCCTTCCGGTGGCAGAACAACTGGCAAATATAGCACCTCCGCTGCTGTTGAGGATCCAATTACTCCATCTGTGAAAGTAAATTATACCCAGCTGCTAATCAACGGACAGTTTGTGGATTCAGTTTCAGGTAACTGACGTGTCCCTCACTGATTCAGAAGGTAGCCATTTTAATTATGGGCTGTTTCTGTAAATTCAGGAAAAACTTTTCCTACACTGGACCCAAGGACTGGAGAAGTCATTGCGAATGTTGCTGAAGGTGACGCCAGAGATATTGATCTTGCAGTTTCTGCTGCACGCAAGGCATTCGATGATGGGCCTTGGCCTAGAATGACTGCTTATGTGAGTTCATATATTGCCTTATTTAATCTGTCCCATATATCTGATCCTCCTCCACTCAACTGTAGGCTAATAATAATCGATCTACTCCATCCGCAGGAAAGGTCAAAGATAATTTTGCGATTTGCCGATTTGGTTGAAAAGCATGCTGATGAAGTTGCAGCACTCGAAACTTGGGACAATGGGAAAACATACGAACAGTCAGCCAAATTGGAAGTCCCAATGTTTGTACGCCTCTTCCGATATTATGCGGGTACGTCTGTCTAGTCGAGGTTTGACCTTCTAGGCTTTTAGCCCTGTGCGACCTAGCCAAACAATCAATGTGTCAATTAATTGACTGCACTTACCTCAGGGTGGGCCGATAAGATTCACGGACTCACAGTTCCAGCTGATGGCCCGTATCATGTGCAGACCTTGCACGAACCAATTGGTGTTGCGGGTCAGATTATTCCATGGAACTTTCCTCTGGTCATGTTTGCTTGGAAGGTTGGTCCAGCATTAGCATGTGGGAATACTATTGTTCTGAAGACAGCCGAGCAGACACCTTTGTCTGCTATCTATGTGGCTAAGCTATTGCATGAGGTGATTGGCCAATTAACACTCTTCTTTCTTTCTTCACATCAGGGCTTAGGCTATTTGAGTTGAGTTCGTAATTCAATTCCTAAAACTATATTGTATAAAACTCCAGTTATATCTTTTTATGGCAGGCTGGACTTCCTGCGGGCGTTCTCAATATTGTTTCCGGTTATGGACCCACTGCTGGTGCTGCTCTTGCCAGTCATATGGAAGTTGATAAGGTAGTCTGTTCTTTCACCCATGTACAACTGCTTCTAACTTTATCACATTATTGCGCAACTCTTGCATTACTTTGGCGTCCAAATTTTTGGCATTGCTCCTGTCTTTTGCAGGGTAAAACCTTATAAAACAACAAGATGTGCAAGTTACTTGTGTAAATGGGTTCTTTCTTGAAAAGTGAAAATTAAGAAATTTGATGCAAAGAAGAACAATAAAGACGTCACTATGATCCTTTTGTTTTCCCAGCTTGCTTTTACTGGATCAACCGAAACAGGGAAGATTGTACTTGAACTAGCTGCAAAAAGCAATCTGAAGCCAGTAACTTTGGAGCTTGGTGGAAAATCCCCTTTCATTGTATGTGAGGATGCTGATGTGGATAAGGCTGTCGAGATGGCACACTTTGCTCTCTTCTTCAATCAGGTACGTCAAACAACATTGACCATGAAGAAAAACATGTTATGATTATCTTTCATTAAAAAGTAAAACAAATGTTCTCTTACAGGGACAATGCTGCTGTGCTGGTTCCCGTACTTTTGTTCATGAAAAAGTGTATGATGAGTTTCTAGAAAAAGCAAGGAATCGAGCTGCAAACCGCGTTGTTGGTGATCCATTCCTAGGTGGAATTGAGCAAGGTCCTCAGGTGAGTGAGCTAGAACAAGAATTACTAGTATTTCCTTTTGAAGTCCAAGTGAAGCAGCATGTTTTGGGATGCCTTTTTTCATGCTGAAATCATGCACAGGTGGACGGCGAACAATTCAAAAAGATTTTGAGATATATAAAATCTGGGATTGAAGGTGGAGCCACTCTCGAAGCTGGAGGAGAGAGGTTTGGTTCCAAGGGTTACTATGTCCAGCCAACAGTTTTCTCGAACGTCAAGGTCTACCTTTTATTTAGTTTTGTGACGGGCATTTTTACATGGAAATGGAGATTAGTGTGCCTTACATCATTATTCTCTCTCTGTATTAGGATGACATGACAATTGCACAGGAGGAGATTTTTGGTCCTGTACAGACAATCTTGAAATACAAGTAAGTTGAAAGAAAACTAGTATGAGAAATGGAACCACGATGGATTTATTTGATTTTATTATTATTTTTTATTTTGGTAACTGCAGAGAGGTTGAGGAGGTGATAAGGAGGGCAAATGCTAGTCGCTATGGGCTGGCGGCTGGGGTGTTTACTCAAAATATCGACACAGCCAACAGGCTGACCCGTGCGCTGAGAGTTGGGTCTGTGTGGATCAATTGCTTCGATATATTTGATGCTGCGATTCCTTTTGGTGGGTACAAGATGAGCGGACATGGACGAGAAAAGGGTATTTACAGCCTCAGCAATTATCTGCAAGTGAAGGCTGTTGTCACTCCTTTGAACAACCCTGCTTGGCTCTAAGATGCTATCCCCATGCCATTTCTTTTTCTCTATTTTGTTTCATCGTCGCCAATAAAATATGTGAAGGCAAGATTGGCTGTTTAAGCCCTATAATGAATGATAATTTGACAAATGTTGTTTCTGCTTCTATATATATGCACATGCACGATCAAGCTCGTTTTGAATCGGCATATTCTACATATAAACACCACCAATACCATTTTTTTTGCTTGCTGAAAGATGCAAGAGAATGGAATAAAATTATATATAAAGGCTGAATCGTTCACTCACAATTGTTGAGGATTGGTGGGAGAGAAATCCCACATTGGCTAATTAAGGGGAAGATCATGGGTTTATAAGTAAGGAATATCATCCTATCAAAGTAATGCCTTTTAACTTAGTCATGTCAATAAAATCCTCAAATATCGAACAAAGAATTTGTGAGCCTTGAAGGTGTAGTAAAAAAGTAACTAAAGTGTCGAGGGATCTAGAGAAAAGAGTCGAGCCTCAATTAAGGGGAGGTTGTTCAAGGGCTCCATAGGTCTCAGGGGAGGCTCTATAGTATACTTCGTTCGAGGGGAGGATTGTTGGGGGGAGGCTCTATAGTATACTTCATTCGAGGGGAGGATTGTTGGGGGGAGACTCTATAGTATACTTCGTTCGAGGGGAGGATTGTTGGGGGGAGTCCTACATCGGCTAATTAAGGGGACAATCATGTGTTTATAAGTAAATAATACATCTCCATTGATACAAGGTCTTTTGGGGAAAACAAAGTAGACAATATCATACCATTGTAGAGAGTCGAGATTTTGACTAGTAATGTAAATATAATCCTCAAGTGTTGAAAAAAAAAGTTGTGAGTCTTGAACGAAAAGCAAAGTCATGAGAGCTAATGATCAAAGGGACATTATCATAATTTGAGTAGAATTTTTCATTGATATGACATGCTATTCCATTCATTCTAAAATTCTTGCAACATTAACTCGCCTCTCAGATCAGTTCGTAGACATTTGAGTGGACATCCACTTTTCTTTTCAGCAAGACTTTTTCATACTTTAAATCTTAAGAAATATGTATTTTTGTCTCGTAGCATGTACACCCAAGTCTTACAAATAAAATCATCAGTAAAGATTAAGAAATACTTGTTAACACCCGTGGAATCTGGGTTTAGGGTAGAGGGGTTAGGGTTCAATGTTTAGGGTTTAGGGTTTTAGAGTTTTAGGGTTTAAGGGTTTAAGGGTGTAGGGTCTAGGGTCTAGGAATCTAGACTTTTTCAAACGTCTCAGACATCTCAGACGTCTCAGACCTCATAAATCTCCGACATCTCAGACATCTCAGACCTTTCAGACATCTCAGACATCTCAGATCTCACTGACATCTCAGACATCTGAGACGTCTCATACATCTCAGACATCTCCAACATTTCAGACATCTCAGACATCTCAGACGTCTCAGACATCTCCGACATCTCATAAATCTAAGACCTCTCATACATCTAAGATCTCTCATACATCTCAGACATTTCAGACATCTCCGACATATCAGACATCTCAGACCTCATAAATCTCCGACATCTTAGACATCTCAGACCTTTCAGACATCTCAGATCTCACTGACATCTCAGACATCTGAGACGTCTCATACATCTCAAACCTCTCAGACATCTCCAACATCTCAGACATCTCAGACATCTAAGACCTTTCAGACCTCTCAGACATCTGAGAGATCTCAGACATCTCAAACATCTCAGACATCTCCAACATCTCAGACATCTCAGACCTCTCAGACATCTCCAACATCTCAGACATCTCAGACCTCTCAGACCTCTAAGAACTCTCAGACGTCTCAAACATCTCAGACATCTCATAACTCTCAGACATCACTGACATCTCATACATCTAAGACGTCTCATACATCTAAGACGTCTTAGACATCTGAGACGTCTCAGACCTCAGACATCTCCGACATCTCAGACATCTCAAACCTTTCAAACATCTCAGGCATCTCAGACATCTCAGACCTCTCAGACATCTCCAACATCTCAGACGTCTCAGACCTCTCAGACATCTCCGACAACTCAGACATCTCAGACCTCTCAGACATCTCAGACATCTCAGACCTCTCAGAACTCTCAGACGTCTCAGACATCTCAGAACTCTCAGACATCACTGACATCTCATACATCTATGACGTCTTAGACATCTGAGACGTCTCAGACCTCAGACATCTCCGACATCTCAGACATCTCAAACCTTTCAAACATCTCAGACATCTCAGACATCTCAGACCTCTCAGACATCTCCAACATCTCAGACCTCTCAAGCATCTCCGATAACTCAGACAACTCAGACCTCTCAGACATCTCAGACATCTCAGACCTCTCAGAACTCTCAGACGTCTCAGAACTCTCAGACGTCTCAGAACTCTCAGACATCACTGACATCTCATACATCTGAGACGTCTCAGACCTCAGACATCTCCGACATCTCAAACATCTCAAACCTTTCAAACATCTCAGACATCTCGGGGTTCGGGGTTCAGGGTTTGGGGTTCGGGATTTAGGGGTTCAGGGGTTCAGGGTTCAGGGGTTCAGGGGTTCAGGGGTTCGTGGTTCGGGGTTCGGGGTTCGGGGTTCCGGGTTCAGGGGTTCAGGGGTTCTGGCTTCAAGGAATCGGGGTTCAGGGTTAAGGGGTTCCGGGGTCAGGGGTTCGGGGTTCAAGGAATCGGGGTTTAGGGGTGGTTCAGGGGATCGGGGTTCCGGGGTCAGGGGTTCAGGGGTGGTTCAGGGGTTCAGGGGTTCAGGGGTTCAGGGGTTCAGGGGTTCAGGGGTTCAGGGGTGGTTCAGGGGTTCAGGGGTGGTTCAGGGGTTCGGGGTTCAGGGGTTCAGGGGTTCATGGGTTCAGGGGTTGAGGGTTGAGGGTTGAGGGTTGGGGTTTTAGGGGTTTAGGGTTTTAGGTTTTAGGGTTGAGGGTTTAAGGTTTGGGGTTTAGGGTATGGGGTTTGGGGTTTGGGGTTTTAGGGTTTAGGGTTGAGGGTTTAGGGTTGAGGGTTTAAGGTTTGGGGTTTAAAGTTTGGGGTTTCGG